>OY987334.1:1474974-3874974 GCA_963920685.1 Polydrusus tereticollis | reverse complement strand
GAAATGTCTGGCGATAGATACATTGGGACAAACGTGCCAATACGAAGGCCTGCCCGATCACCGGACTTAACTCCGCTTGATTTTTTTCTATGGTTCTATGGATATGTGAAATCAAAAGTGTATGCCACTGCAACGACGTCATTAGATGACCTGATAGCGAGAACTCGAAGAGAGGGTAATACCAATAATTTTTCTAATTTAGAAAATGTTTTGCGAGAAAATATCGAAAGAATAAACTTGTGCCATGACCAAAATGGTCGTCGTTTTGAACATTTGATCTATGGTTAATTTGTCTGCATTATTTATTTCGGTAGTTATTATTTTACTGTTTACCTATTGTTCTATTTATTCCGCTGTTAATTAATTTAATCAAATGTATATTAAAACAAATTCAAAACTGAAACAAAAAGCATTTTGATTTCTGAAATGGGTTTAGATGATTAAAGATACTTCGGCCTTTCATATTAAAAAATGAAAAGTAGATCATATCATTTGAAAATTGGGGTTAAAAAAAGATTTTTCATAAAAATCAAAAATTATATTTGTTTAAAAACGGAACAAAATAATGTAAATATCAGTACCTAAAGAATTATTAAAGGACCCAATTTAACAGATTTTACCTTTTTTTCCCATATAAAATGCATACGTTATTTTATAGACGCTATTTTTAATTTTGTAAAAGGGCTCATAAGCCGCCATTTTGAAAGTGAATGTCACTTTGTTGTATTTCGTTGATGAGGTAATTTTGAGAAGAGAAGAATCCGATTGGACAATAAAAAATACAGGTTGTCATTAAAAAAAATAAAATGGCATAACTTCCGGTAAAACCCGAGGTGATACTAATTTGGTTTTTAGGTAAAAATTATGATCCAGCTCAAACATGGCAGTAACCACAATTTGATTAAAACATCTTTTGACATGACGCTGTGGTGGTTTGAACAATGATTTCGTTGACATCCGGTATAGGTTTTTGTTAAATTTATAATCCAGTTTTCATTTGTTAGTTCTTCCTTTGTAGGCAAATGGTGTTTCTTCATTAAATTATTGATTTTATTTTTTTGTTTGTTTTTTGATTTATTGAAGAAAAATTCATATTTTTCATTTTGTTTAGTAGAAAAATCGTTTAAAAAAGGATCTTTATATTGACTTTGTAATTTTATTGAGTAAATCATTATGAATTTTCGATAAAGATATTTCGTTCAGGCAATAAAGCATATTTTGACTTTGGTTATTTGTTTCAGAAAAACTTTGTGTTATGAATTTCATTTCATTGTTGTCTAGGTGTTAAACAAAATATCCACCACTTGTGACATAACTATTAATTAGGTACGACCTTTAAGCTGCCTTATTGTACTATATCAGTTATTACCTAAACATATTTAAAACAATTTTGATCTAACATATTAAAATACAAAAATTAGCAAACCATTTTCTATCGAAAATAGTCAACAAATAATATACCATCAAATCCACTGCTTTCACCACACCAACAGATCACAGATTTATCTTAAAATCAACGGACCGTGTCACAAACAATGCCTTTTACCACAAAGAAACTGAAATATACAACCGAAACAATAGAAAATCGTTTAATTGTCGCACACTTACTTGATTAGTCAAACACTTAGGGCACTAGATCGTTTTGTTTGACGTTTTCCGTAAAATTTTACCGTTTTCGTTGCCGAATTTGGTTATTCTGACTCAACACGGCAGTTTACCTGACTGATGACGCCTACCTACCTACTTACAAGAACTTCTCTACCTTCGCAACTTGGCCAAGGATACCTCATAATGTGGTTCTCTAGTGGTACTTGCGGTATAGTATAGTACAGGCGTATATGTTAAGTCTTCGAAGTTATAGGTATCTTGTTTGAGGTAGAATATAGCCATGATTTTGGCTAGAAAGGGACCAATTAATAAAAAGTTAAATAGCAAATATTTATACAGGGTGTTCTGGAAAATTTGGGCAATCTCTCGGATAGAACATGAAAAAATAGGATGACACGTTTCTATAAATTTTTTTCTTACAGACCCTCCCTACAGAAATATGTGCCCCTTAAGGACGCCGCTGGAAATCGGTTTTCTTTGAATAACTTTTAAATTACTTAATATAATTTAATAAAAATTTAATGTGATGTATAGGGTGTCCCATTTTCGACACTTTGATAGGGTATCTCCGTAATTGTTAGTGCTATCAAAAAAGTAATATGGGTGTCATGTGCTCTTTTTGGGTCAAACTCAAAATGGTAAAATAAAAATTTGAAAATTTTCGCTCGCTTAAGAGATACGGGGGAAAATGAAAAAATTGCCAATTTCAAAATTACCCTATATTTTCTTAGTCAACAGAGATAAAGACAAATGTTTTATACAAAAGTTCCTTTATAATGATTGTAAACTATTTTTTTAAACACCTTGTATATTTTAATCTAGAAGATAGCATTTTAAATTCTTTTTTCAAATATATAACACACCATGGATGATATTGGTTTTCTAGGCGATTTATTTAAACTTTATTAAATTTGAAGAAGTAGTCCCATACTCATTTCTGGAGGAAGACAGAAGTTTTGTTTTAATTTATAAACTTTATTACTTTAAAACGAAATAATAGATTCAGATTAAGGTAAAAAATAACGGGAATCATCGCAAATGTTCGAAAGCTGCTCCTCCGTTGTTTTCAATGCACTTTTGACATCTTTTTCGAACAAATTTTAAGGCATTCATGATGTGTAATGGCTTGATTTCTGCAGAGGTCTCATGAATTCTTTGATCCAGTTGTTCTCGGGTTAAAATCACCTTTATAAATTTTATTTTCCAAAACTCCCCAAAGAAGAAAATCTGGAAGTGTTGGATCCGGAGATCGTGGTGGCCACCTTATAGGTCCATGTGTTCCTATCAACGGTTTCTAAAGTAAGTATTTAAATACTCTCTTAATCGAAGAGCGTTATGGGTAGGAGCGCCATCTTGTTGAAAGTAAATATCTATTGCTTCATTTAAGGGAACATTATGTAGCTATCTTTTTGTGGAAAATAAGATTTTCCTCAAAAGGTGCTCAAGTGCAAACGGCAGCTCTACGTCGGTTTAGCAGATGGTCGCAGGCAAGGGATGCTTATCCTTTTAAGGGCGCCACTCAGTTTCAATTAGATTTCATGATCTTAGTGCTTCTGAACTGAGAAGTAAAGCTCTGATTTATAAGTTAAAAGTACTCAAAAAAATAGAATAAAATACTGAGGTAAGCTTCAATCAATTTAATAAACAAAGTATAACCTGGTATAGTTACCACTAAACAAATATAGTTTAAAGCACCAAATTTTTGGTTTGTACTGTGTACTGGAAATGGTACTTAAAGTAAAATTTGAGTTGGAAGTATTACAATGATAAAATTATGTTGAGAATGCTCGGATTCTGGTAATATTCTGAAAATAATCATTTAATGCATTAAAGCTTAAAAATTTCGATGTACCGTAATATATACATAAACCTTGTCTTTGGCCAAAGATTCACCCCTCTGCTATATACACTTATATATACAGAAAATTGCATATAGGTTACCCGTGCCGAATATGGAAAATGTAAAACTGTAAAATTACTCAGAATACTTGCTTACAAAGAAAAGTAAAGAGAAAGATTTATACTTGAATTATTAACTGTTACGCAACTTGAATTTCTAAATGTTGTTGTTTAAAATTATGCAATAAGGAGAATTAATAAAAAAGAACAAACTGGCCTTAGATCCATGGTTAAACCGGAACATCCAGTGGAATTCACAGGACTCTTGGTGGTACTGACTTAGCCCCAAACTGCTGAATCTAGGTGGTAGGTAGAGTCACTGGATCCTCGGACCGTCACCCATTTCTCTTAGAAACAGTTGGACGGCGTGGCCCAAGAAAATAGCAGAAAACGACACGGTCTTCCCGGTATGGAAGAATGTATGAACTTAGGTATAAAATCAAGGGTTAAGCCCCATGGCCACTCCCTGTAAATAACAATTAAATAACCAAAACGTTCTGAAAACCCAAAAAGACAATTTCTTTTGCTTACCTCTAATTTGAGGGAATTCACCAACCAACGAATTTACACATTTTGGGACTTATCCCCTAGATAATAAAACAGGAGGTACTAGAAAGGCACTCGGAATACTTAAAAAATTACATTCTGTAGTACTGTAGAAAATTTGGGGTACTTAGAATAGCCCCGGAATGACAAGGAATTCAGGCCGCTGAATGCGACCTCTCAACTCCACTTCTCACCGTCGAGAGTTATCAAAAAAAGGACTAGCTAATTCGCTACCGCCTGGCAACATGGTACTCATCATCCCATCTATACCTTCGTAGTACGAGGTGGCTAGAGAAGCAAAGTACTTCAAAAATAGACAAATTAATAAAATTAATGGCGTTAGAATTTAAAACGCCACATTGCCTCCCTCCAAAAAAAAATTATAGGCTACGACGTAGGCTTAATTTTTCTGAACCAAGACTATCCATCTCATCGCTATAACCATTAAACCTATAAAGTAGGCATATAAAGATAGTGTTGTCAAAATTTCAGTCGTGATAACTATCGCGTATCAGTCGTCCCCAAGGGAGGTCACTATTGGTAGGTCACAAATTGGGTAAGGTCACTAAATCGGTAGGTCCACTCAAATCTGACAACTGATGGATGGTAGAAATTAATTTACAAGAAAGAGGTATTTGGAAAGAGATAATCCTACAAGTTTAAAACTATATACATCTAATTATATACAACCAATAAGACTGTGGAGACATTTACTTATTGTTTTACAATTATTATCAGTTATGAGAAGCCAAATAATTCCATTTAAAAATACGTAACTATCTAGTTTCAAGCCTTCTCACGGTAACAAAACCAAACTACTTTACTAGAATAGCGAAAAGTAGGACTGATAATTGAAAAATAAAGACAAGGTATAAGGTAAGGTTCATTAGATCTGAAGTTGCGGCAAGGCCCTCGTGCATCAGTCTAACTGACCCAAACTTGACGTTGTATCACCTAAGGAACAGTGAGATAAATGAAGATCCTCTTGGCAAAGCGTTGCCTTAGATACATGTCTATGAGAGAAGTTAAGACAAGTATATCTAGCTAAAGGTATTTAACAAAAAGGTAAATAGGATAATTTGCCCCTAAGTAAGGTAGGCAATCTATAGTTAAGGTAGTTAAATATAATATAAGGTAAGGTAAGTAGATCAAAGGTAAAATAAGTAATTGAGAGGTAAGGTAAATAAGTATGACAAGGTAGGTCCTTTATCACACCAAATACTACTCGAGTATTTAGTAGGTAGGTAGGTATTTTAAGATCGGTCCTCCTCGTCTGAATCAGCGGAAGATCCCCGATAAGGTAACAAGTCCTTAACATGCCATTTGCCTGCCTTAGAACCATCGAGATTCTTTAATTCATAGACTAATGCCGACAACTTTTTAGAGACAATCGACAAGATGTGTTTAGGACTGAGTTTCGCAGAGAATTTGTCCGCAGCATTCGACAACACTTTGTTCGGACGCCAAACTTTTTCATTCACAGTAAAACTTACATCCCGTTTCCGGAGATTATAGGATTTGGAATTCCTCTCATACGCAGAATGCAATTTTTGACGTATTTTTCTACAAACAATTTTTGAAACTCAACTAAACTTTCGGCGTAGGTATTCCTATCACCAGGTAAAATTTCAGACGATTGATCTTCAGGGGGGTTATTATAATAATCACCAGATAAAGGGATATGTCGCCCAAACATTAAATAAGAAGGGGGGAAACCAGTAACTTCGTGAACCGCTGTATTAATAGCTTGTCTAATTTCCGCAATATGTAGATCCCAATCGTCATGATTTTCAATATAGCACCGGATTGCAGTAGTGACCGTTTTATTGTTTCTCTCTACAAAGTTACATTGTGGTGAGTAAAAAGGAGTGAACCACTGTTTGACCTGATATCTATCACAAAGTTTTTTAAGGTTATGACCAGAAAAATTTGGTGCATTATCGCAGATAAGAATTTGAGGAACTCCAAATAGGAGAAAAATCTGGTTTTCCAGAAGATCTACGATAAGATTAGACCTAGAGTCTTTAAGAGGAAAAACAAAGGTATATTTCGAAAACCAGTCAGCGGCAACTAACAACCATTTATTGCCTCTTTTCGAGCGCGGGAAAGGACCAACAAAATCCAAAGAAATAATCTGACCAGGTAATTTAACTATTTTTTCTCTTCCCATAGTACCAATCTTAGGCAGGTTTGAATGCTTCTGTGCTCCGCACATCAAACATTTACGGATAAACTTCAAGATGTCTGTTCTCATCTGTGGCCAATAATACATTTCTTGTACTCGGAACAAAGTTTTACGAAAACCAAAATGTCCACTGGTAGGAAGATTATGACTATCTTCAATGACTTTAGCCCGTTGAGATTTGGGAACCAGGAGTTTCCACTCATGCTTATTAAAAGCATAGGAGGTACGGCAAGGAATAAATTTTTGTACAGAGTCGCCTGCAATACGCCACTGAGGATACTTTTCAGGACTTTTACGAATGTTATCGCGAAGAGAGATGTACCAATGATCAAGATTAACCAAATCAATGGATAGGGAAGATACTTGTGTAGGTAATGTCTTAGAGGTAGATGGACCATCCAAGCCATCTTGAAGAGAATAAGGTATGCGACTTAATGCATCTGGAACTATATGCATAGAACCTTTCCTATGTTGTAAATCAAAGGTGTGCTGCCGTAATCTGAGCAGCCAACGACTTAGTTTACCAGAAGGAGTTTTCAGATTATTAAGCCAGAGCAAACTAAAGTGATCGGTAATTACGGTAAAAGGCGTACCTTCCACCCAAGGTCTAAATTTGTCAATGCAGAATATAACTGCCAAACATTCCCGTTCGGTTACCGAATAATTTCTTTCTGCTCTAGACAGAGAGCGGCTTGCATAAGCTATGACTTTTTCTTCTCCGTCTATAAACTGTGTTAGCATACCACCGATACCAACGTCGGAAGCGTCTGATTGAACATAAAATTTTTGAGTAAAATCTGGTTGGGCCAATATAGGGGCACTTACCAATTTTTGTTTAATAGATACAAACGCGGCTTCGGCCTCGTCGTTCCAAATAATAACTTCTTTTTTCTTTTTGCCTTTTAGAAGAGCATTTAAAGGGCTTACAAGTGAAGAGAAATCCTTAATAAATCTGCGGTACCATGAACACATTCCTATAAAACGTTTTACTTCTGTTGAAGTACGAGGGCGAGGATAATTTAACATACAATCGACCTTGCAAGGGTCAGTAGCTAAGGAATTATTTCCGACAATGAAACCTAAATATTTTAAGGTGGTTTTAAAAAATTGACATTTTTCAAGGTTAACAGTAAGGCCTGCTTCCTTTAGTAAATTTTTTGCAGTAGCAAGTAAATTGACATGGTGTTCCCAAGTAGGAGAACAAAGTAAGATGTCATCTAGATAAGAAAATATGTACGGCTCAAATTTAGCGCCAAAAATTGAATCGACCAAACGCTGCTGCGTCTGCGCAGAATTACACAAACCAAAAGGAACCACTGTAAACTGAAAATGTCCTCGACCAATTATAGAGAAAGCTGTTTTTTCCTTCGAGGCGTCATCCAAAGGAATTTGCCAAAATGCTTTGCGCAAGTCGATGGACGATATAAATTTAGCATTACGCAAGTTATTCAAAATACGATCCACGTGAGGTAAAGGGAAACTATCATGCTTAGTTAAACTATTCAAAAAACGTCCATCAAAACAAAATCTATACTCACCGTTAGATTTTTTTACCAATAATGTGGGAGAGCACCAAGGACTTTTAGATTCTTCTACGACACCTAACTCAATCATTGAGTCTAACTCTTTGTTTAAAATTTCTTGCATATATGGAGAAGATAAATAAGGTTTCTTTTTAAAGGGTGGGTTATCACCAGTGTCTATAGTGAGCTTAATTTTTGTTGTTCTTCCCAGCTTGTCTTTTTTATCAATTTCCTTAAAGGAATCTAAAATTTTTTGAGCTTCTACTTTTTGAATAGATGATAAATCATCTAAAGTGTAAAGTTTAGGAATATGAAATTTTTTATTTAACTCTGGAGTAGTAGTACTAATTTTAGTTTCAGAATTATGAATGAACCAGCTATTATTTTTAAAGTCCATTACTAACTTAAACTGCTTTGCAAAATCAATACCAAAAATAAACGAATGTGTGACGGAAGGAACAATTAAAACTTTAATAATTTGACAACAGTCGTCAATAAAAATAGGTAAATCGGCAATGCCAACTACTTTCTGCTGAGTACCGTCTGCAGTACAAACATTACTACTTTTAACCGAATGAATTTTTATTTTTAATTTCTTTAAAATTTTTATTCCGTTTGATCCAACAATAGAAGAGTTAGCTCCAGAGTCTAATAAAACTGTGATGGTTTGGTCATACAGACGAACCGAGATATATGGTCTGTTGTCATTAACTTTTTCAGTAAACAGAGGTAAAATTTCATTATTCAAGATCGGTGATTTGTAAAAATTAGAAATATAAATAAGCCATTTATTCCACTCTTCGTTATTAAAATAAGGGTGCGTGGTTTGTTTTTCATCAGGGTACGGACCACGGGCAGTGCCTGACGATTCTTTTAGTTTTTTGAACAATTTTTACAAGAATTTATTTTAACATTTTGTTCACCACAGCGGTAACAAAAAATGTTTCTTTTTTCTTTACAGGAATTATAAGTATGATTAGGTAAACGACAATTGAAGCAAATTATCTTACTCTTAGGTACTGTTTGAAAATCTTTGTTGACTGAATCAACCACAGAATTTTCAATACTTTCAGACTTCTTCAAAGTCTTGTCATTATTGGAAGTATCTCGAAAATAATTATTTTTACGATTTTTATTGAAATCCCGAGTGTCACGCGGTCGTGAACCACTCGGTTGATCACGATCAGATAAATAAAATAATTGAGGTAATTTTTTAGAAGTAGCCCTAGAAGCTTCCTCCAATCTTTTGCACAAAAGAGATAACTCATTGACAGTGTCAATGGAATGTAAGGCAAGTTGAGATATATATACCGGAAATAAATTTTTACGAATATACTTAACCTTAGTTATCTCCGCAGGAGGCGTAGATAAACGACAAAATAAATTTTCTAAATAAGCGATAAAGATAGTTACTGATTCATTTCTTTTCTGCTTTCTCTGTCTAATCTGCTCCCAGACATCATCATCTGCACAAGGAGGTAAAAAATCTTTTTTTAAACGAAAAACTAGTGAAGACCAATCGCTAACAACTGATTTAATGCTACGATACCAAATAAACGCATCGCCGACAAACAATTCAACAGCAGAATTAAATAATTCACTTTCTGAAATATCACGGGCCTGAGCAAAATCGGAAACTCTTTCCAAAAAATAAAAAACACTTTTTGCGTCACCATTAAATTTAATTCCCCACGAAGATATTGGCTGTTTATTTGCTGTACACGTAATCACAGGATTAACGTTAACTATTGGCGGAAAATTTTGGTTAAGATTAATTAAATTTGAATTTGCAGCAGATGTTTCTTCCGAAACTTTGTCATCTAAATCCGATTCCAATTTAAGACAAGTTGCAAACGATTCATTTCTAAATTTAATGACGTCATCACTTGCATCCTCGGGAATAATTATTCTTTTAGTACGGCCGCCTAAATGAGCTAGTCGCGATTTTACGCGAAGGTAAGTACTATCAGAAGAATTTCCTTCAAACTCAGAAATAATATTTTCTATAGAGGCAATACTTCGATTTATTTCAATTTGTTGGCGTCCAAAATCTGGCAAATACGATTCCATACAAATTTGACTCCCAGGTGTACTAATTTCTTTTTTTAAAAGTCTAGATAAAATTTTCCTTTTCTCGGCTACACTACGATCTGTGTAAACAGCCCTAATATTTAATTCATAAACGAGTTCATAATCCAATAAATGATTGATTTGAAACCTATCAAAAACCGCCATCTTTTTTTTTTATTATTATTTTTCTTATGAAGAAAATTAAAAAGTTTTGCAAAAATTTATAATTAAATAATTAAGTCCTTATAAAACCTTTCATAAAAATTGATTAATATTATTCGGACACCCGGTATAATATTCTTAAAAAATATCCTCTATGCAAGGTATAAGATAATACAGACGGTATGAACCCAAAAATGGCTTAGGTAAAATAATGTTAAGTTAACCAACAAAAAAATTAATTTGCTTAGCATTGCATTAATAGTATTCGAAAATGTGTCTCGTAAATCATAAAATATTTCTTCTATAAAGGTATATTTAAACTCGTTTTGATATCGCACTAAACATCGAAATCTTAACAATAGCCTTTTTTTTGGTAAAGGTATGCAGTAAAAAAAATGGTCTACGCGAGCCGAGG
This sequence comes from Polydrusus tereticollis, assembly GCA_963920685.1. Taxonomy (NCBI): domain Eukaryota; kingdom Metazoa; phylum Arthropoda; class Insecta; order Coleoptera; family Curculionidae; genus Polydrusus; species Polydrusus tereticollis. The sequence goes on along the minus strand of OY987334.1, from coordinate 3,864,566 downwards.
ATTGATTTAGGCGTCGCGACGCGCTGACCAGGTATTTAATTGAATTTATGACAGTAGGTAGGCAAAAATGGTGAGTGACTGTTTTTTCTTTTGAAACTTATCTCAGTACATAGAAAGAAAAGTAAAAGCATAAGCAATCCTGCCCCACGCCAATGGGCGCTATTTTTTGTAGCTATCTTTTTGTGGAAAATAAGATTTTCCTCAAAAGGTGCTCAAGTGCAAACGGCAGCTCTACGTCGGTTTAGCAGATGGTCGCAGGCAAGGGATGCTTATCCTTTTAAGGGCGCCACTCAGTTTCAATTAGATTTCATGATCTTAGAGCTTCTGAACTGAGAAGTAAAGCTCTGATTTATAAGTTAAAAGTACTCAAAAAAATAGAATATAATACTGAGGTAAGCTTCAATCAATTTAATAAACAAAGTATAACCTGGTATAGTTACCACTAAACAAATATAGTTTAAAGCACCAAATTTTTGGTTTGTACTGTATACTGGAAATGGTACTTAAAGTAAAATTTGAGTTGGAAGTATTACAATGATAAAATTATGTTGAGAATGCTCGGATTCTGGTAATATTCTGAAAATAATCATTTAATGCATTAAAGCTTAAAAATTTCGATGTACCGTAATATATACATAAACCTTGTCTTTGGCCAAAGATTCACCCCTCTGCTATGTACACTTATATATACAGAAAATTGCATATATGTTACCCGTGCCGAATATGGAAAATGTAAAACTGTAAAATTACTCAGAATACTTGCTTACAAAGAAAAGTAAAGAGAAAGATTTATACTTGAATTATTAACTGTTACGCAACTTGAATTTCTAAATGTTATTGTTTAAAATTATGCAATAAGGAGAATTAATAAAAAAGAACAAACTGGCCTTAGATCCATGGTTAAACCGGAACATCCAGTGGAATTCACAGGACTCTTGGTGGTACTGACTTAGCCCCAAACTGCTGAATCTAGGTGGTAGGTAGAGTCACTGGATCCTCGGACCGTCACCCATTTCTCTTAGGAACAGTTGGACGGCGTGGCCCAAGAAAATAGCAGAAAACGACACGGTCTTCCCGGTATGGAAGAATGTATGAACTTAGGTATAAAATCAAGGGTTAAGCCCCATGGCCACTCCCTGTAAATAACAATTAAATAACCAAAACGTTCTGAAAACCTAAAAAGACAATTTCTTTTGCTTACCTCTAATTTGAGGGAATTCACCAACCAACGAATTTACACATTTTGGGACTTATCCCCTAGATAATAAAACAGGAGGTACTAGAAAGGCACTCGGAATACTTAAAAAATTACATTCTGTAGTACTGTAGAAAATTTGGGGTACTTAGAATAGCCCCGGAATGACAAGGAATTCAGGCCGCTGAATGCGACCTCTCAACTCCACTTCTCACCGTCGAGAGTTATCAAAAAAAGGACTAGCTAATTCGCTACCGCCTGGCAACATGGTACTCATCATCCCATCTATACCTTCGTAGTACGAGGTGGCTAGAGAAGCAAAGTACTTTAAAAATAGACAAATTAATAAAATTAATGGCGTTAGAATTTAAAACGCCACAATTATCAAGGATATCGAAAACGTTTGATTGGAGTATGTCCAGATATCTATCTGCATGTAAATTTTCTTCAAAAAAGCGATACACCAGTTTGTTTTGATATAAAAAACAACTTATATTTACCCAAAATCGACCTTGTTGGCGAACAGGTCGTACCATGTAGGGATTTGTGGAGTTTCAATGTATTTCATTATGTCGGTTATGAATACCGCAACTTGTAATTCGACATTCATCTGACCAAATTATTTTTTGGTGAAATGAACGATCCTCGCTAGATTTATTTAAAAACCTGTGACCAAATTCCAATCGTCTCACATCATCACCAGGATACAAATATCATCTGACGGCTCAGTCTCATTCAGTACCCACTAAAAGTTCTAAATGCGCCTAAAGAAGTTTTCACTTCAATACAAGTTTAGCTACTACTATTCAAAGCTGTCACAGGATATATTACCTGATTATTGGCCTGGACAAATACTAACACGCTTATTTCTTCATTTTTCTTGTTTTTTTCATTATAAGTTTTTGATCTCGGCATCGTAAGAGAGCCGTATGTTTTATAAGTTATGTTCCAGTCGTCGGAATATGTCCTTAAATGGTTGACGTCTTTCCGGATAGCGAACAAAATATAAATTTGGCGCCATTTCTTCGTTTTTTCCACTTTCAATATAAACGAATATGTATGAAATTGACGTTAAATGTGAATAACAACTAGAATGTCAACATAGTTGTTCCTCGGATATTAGCCTTTGTTTCATGGCCTACTGTGGTTTAAAGTAATAAAGTTTAAATAAATCGCCTAGGAAACCAATATCATCCATGGTGTGTTATATATTTGAAAAGATAATTTAAAATACTATATTTTAGATTGAAATATACAAGGTGTTCCATTTAGAAAATGAGGTTAGGTCCGAAAACTTTTTTACCTGACCCCGTATACTCATTCTGAAAAGGGCAGATTATTCAACAATCATTATAAAGGAACTTTTGTGAAAAGCATTTTTCTATATCTCTTTTAACTAAGAAAATATAGGGTAATTTTATAATTGTCAATTTTTTTATTTTCCCCCGTATCTCGTAAGCGAGCAAAAATTTTTGAATTTTGATTTTATCATTTTAAGTTTGACATATATTACTTTTTTGATAGCACTAACAATTACGGTGATACCCTATAAAAGTGTCGAAAATGGGACACCCTGTACACTACTAAGGACCTCTTAAAATAGTGCCCTTGAAACATAGTTAGCTTTTTTACTTTAACAGGGGCGGACTAAGCTTTACAACTTAATGCTTATATTTTTAATATCCTGTATGATAAAGACTTAAAAAATAAATGTGGGTATCTTGCCCTTTAAACTGAAAAAGAGGGGCTCTAGTTTATTGTTCATCAAATGAACTGTTTTCGAGAAAAAGAATAATAAACGAATAGTTCTAGAAGCCTATGTTCGCATAAAATTGTATTGTATTTATTTATCGGCACAAAAAAAAACGTATTATTGTTGCAAACGTTACTATGATACAAAATAAGTAAATTATCTTGCATTTTAGAACTTGTCATCTTCCACATGGCTATCACATTGATCCTTTACTTCGATATTAATTTGCTGATTTTTGGATTTCGTGGTGAATTTAATTGTAAATTAATTGGAAGTATGGAATACACGTTCATTAAGTATGCAGATATGCATCTAATTTATGGTCTTGCGTCTTGCAATGCTTTAGAAGCCAGAAGGTTATAATATCACAAAAGACTTCCTAATCGTTCTATGCCAAATCAGAAGTCATTTCAACGAGTTGACCAACGACTAAAGGAGAATGGTGGGCGATTCCAGTTAATAAGGTAGTACATATTATTGACTTTCTTCATAATTTTAGGAAAGTTTAGAAAAAATAGTACTAATGCTGATCTAATAAGAACCGTACGTATTCCGCAATTAGAGGACAATATTTTAAATGCTGCGGATGACACTCGAAAGTTATCAGCACAGTTTAATAGATCGAAAACAATAGTACATGAAGTTCATCGAGAACAGCTTACATCCGTATCATTTGCAATAAGTACATGAATTGATTTCTGATGATTTTCCTCGTAGAATGCAGTTTGCAAACTGGCTGTTGGATCAGCAGCAAAATAAAGTGAACTTCATTGGCATTATTCTTTTCACGGATGAAGCAAGGTTTACCAAAAATGGTATCACCAATTTACACAACACACATGTATGGGCTCATGAAAATCCTCATGCCACTATTGTTTCGCATCATTAACACCAGTTCCAATCAATTCATATCTGGGCAGGAATCATTGGCAATTTCTTTATTGGACTATTCGTATTGCCAGAATGCTTTAATGGACAACTTTAATTGGAGTTCCTCCAGAACGCTTTTTAGGATTTAATAGAGCACTTACCACTTGAAACCTGCCTAAACATGTACTTCATGCACGGTGGGGCACCACCTCATTTCAACGTTGGTGTGCGGGAGCACCCGAATAACGTCCATCCAAACTGGTAGAGGTGGAGGTGAACCTATTGCCTGGCCTCCTCAATCTCCCGACCTAACGCCGTTGGATTTTCACCTGAAAAAATTGGTGTATTCCACTCCGGTCGGCACTAAGGACGAACTTCTACACAGAATCACGTTATATTGTGATGTGATGACAAGGTTGGGTTATTGTGGCGGGTACAGCTTTGCAGTCCTCAATTCGTCGTGCCCTCGAGTTATCAGACTTCAGGGAGTCCATGTTGAACCCTCTTATGAATTTTATACTTTTCAGTATTTTCGTTAATCACTGCGTTTTTAAATTTTCGTTTTTTTTTGGATTAAACAACTTAAAATCAAACTATTCTGCTGTTTGAATGACTTTCGTATCACACTTTGTTGTCGAGAAAGAAAGTAGAAATCATGGTCCTTTTTATTAAAAATAAACCATGAATTCGTTTATTACTCTTTTTCTCGAAAACGGTTCATTTTATTGACAATAAACAAAGGTACCTTTATTTAGTCCAAGGTGCAAAGTACCCAGATTTATTTTTTTTAAGTCTTTATTATACAGGGTGTTAAAAATTAAAGCATTAAGTTGTAGATCTTAGTCCGCCCATAGTAAACTAAAAAACTAAAAAAGCTAAATATGTTTCAAGGTCGACATTTTAAGGGGTCCTTACTAGTGTCCATCACATTTCAATCACTTTGCAAGTTATTTAAGGACAAACGATTTTTAGCGGCGTCTTTTAGGGGCACATATTATTATCTCCGTACTTTAAAAAAAATTTATAGGAACTTGTCATCCTATTTTTTTATATTGTATCTGATTTGAGTATAAAAGGACACGTTTAATTACGTTAAGGAATATGATAAGTCCGTCGGATGGAGCGCCAAAAGCTGTCTAGTGTTTAAGCAAACACAACGAGGTATAATCAAACGGGACCTTCGGCATTTTAAAAAGTATGTTTTTTAACATAGGAAATGAAGATTGACAAGACTCTCCCTTAGTCGAGACAGAAGGTACAGGCAAAAAACTTATAATATACCGGGTGTTGCATCGTCGAGCGGGACATAGGAAATGAAATTAAATGAAATGAAATGAAATGAAATAACGTTTATTAGCAACAATCTGCTGTAAACAAGAAATTTTTACAATATAAATAAGTATAAATAAAAATCCAACCAACAAAAACAAATAATATTTATAAATTATAAATCTACATCAATGTTATATAATATGTTCCCCGAAACACATGACTAGGCAATATTCAATAATTTTCCTTAATATAATCAACAAGAAGTTTTCTAAACTGCCTTATTTCATTTACCGACCTAATATACAATGGCAGAGCATTATACTCCACTAATCCACTATAAAACAATGACTTTTGAGTTCCTGCTTTTCTGGCTGTAGGAACATAAATATTACAAGCTGACCTAGTATTGTAAACATGAATATCTCTAACAAATTGAATTTTGTCACACATATATTTTGGCAGCAAGTTATGTACAATTTTAAAAATAAATAACATGTTAAGCATAGCAAGTCTCTGATTTACTGACATAAAACTTAAACCACTAAGCATATCCCTTATCCTAGTATACCTATCCACTCTCAAAATAATTCGCATTGCTTTATTTTGCAATCTTTGTAAAATGTCTTTTTCCTTTTTATTTATATACAATAAAACAGTAGGACAATATTCAAAATGTGGTGCAATAATGGTTTTATAAACAGTAATTCTAGCTTTTTGTGACAAATACGGACTTATTCTCCTCAAATACCCGATCTTTTTGCTTAGCTTTTTGATTATATAGTTTGCATGACTCTTAAATGTTAAACGATCATCAATTATTACACCTAAATATTTACATTCTGATATATACTCAAGATCTTCTCCCATCAACTTAATTTTTGCAACAACATTATTGACTTTCTTATTCAGTATCATTATCTTAGTCTTTTTGGTATTTACAAACAACTTATTTCTATAAAGCCATGTTTCCAAACTGCTAATTTCATTCTGCATCTTTGAAACAGCTTCATCCATGTTCTTAGAATACACCGTAATTGATGTATCATCTGCGAACAAATTCAGCATGGTACTGTCTAAAAAACATTCCGAAATGTCATTTATATATAACAGAAACAATAGTGGCCCCAGTACGGTACCTTGTGGAACACCATACCTGACACACTTCTTTTCTGAGACTGTCTCTTCAATTTTTGTTTGTTGATACCTATCACTCAAATAGCTTGTGAACCATTCCAATGCCTCACCAACTATACCATACATTCTCAGCTTTTCCAGTAAAATACATCTGTCAATTGTTTCAAATGCTCGCTTAAAATCCAAAAATGCTGTCACCACTACCAAATCATCGTCTGTTAATTCTTTCCATTTTGAAATCACCAGTTGCAATGATGTCTCACATGAATGTTTTTCACGAAATCCAGACTGGTTCTCAATCAAAATATTATTTCTTTTTATGTGATCCAGTAACTGATTCATGGATTTCAAGAATTTTTTCAATTAAGGGAAGCATATTTATGGGACGGTGATTTTCAACTTGTTTTGCGTTTATTACTTTTTGTATTGGTGTTACAGTAGATACTTTGAGGATATCAGGAACTATTCTATCTTGAAGTGACTTGTTAACTATTTGACACACTTTATTTAGCAAAGTTGGACCTCCTTTTTTAAAATGTTCATATCTATTTCATCAGTTGAAGATTTCTTGGTTATATTTTGAATTATTTTCAAAAAACCTCTTTCCGATATGGGCTGCAATTCTTCCATCAAAGTTATATTGGCCATATTCTTCCTCATAGTCAGACTCCCTACAGCCCCTTGAGCATTAGCGACTATTTCGTCCCCCCCATGTAATTTTAAATGGGGTCAATTATTGGCGTCCCTAATTATTTTAGAGAAAAATTCTATTTAGGTTTATTAAAGAGCACTAAAACCCACATTCAAAAGAATAACTTTAGATATTTTTGATGAGCCCGTTTACGGGTTATCGCCGATTTCTTTTTGACTATTTCTCCTTTTTATGGCCCCGTATTTGCGGGCACCAGTCAAGGTAAAAGATGACTGTCAAATAAAGTTGTCATTTTGAAATGTGTGCTTTATTGTTATAAAAACTCGTACATCGAAAATATTAAAGGTGTATTTATGAGTACAAATTAATCTGAATAAAACTAAAATAAAGTATCCAATTACAAGGTTAATTATGACATTTTACATGTTTCAATATTTTACTAATTAATAGGTAGGTACTATTAAATTGTTAGAACTTTAGGATTTAAGAAGATGTTCAAATATTCCTCAAAATGAAAACTTTATTTGACAGTCATCTTTTACCTTGACTGGTGCCCGCAAATACGGGACCATAAAAAGGAGAAATAGTTAAAAAGAAATCGGCGATAACCCGTAAACGGGCTCATCAAAAATATCTAAAGTTATTCTATTGAATGTGGGTTTTAGTGCTCTTTAATAGACCTAAATAGAATTTTTCTCTAAAATAATTAGGGAAGCCAATAATTGACCCCATTTAAAATTACATGGGATTTCCTATGTCCCGCTCGACGATGCAACACCCGGTATAAATAAAACAAATCAAAAATTTTAACTTTGAATCCATATATTTATTGTTCCTAAAAATAAAGAAACGATGTTTTTTTTTGTTATACAGGATTATCTAAATTAAGTGTCTACCATTGGTAACTTTGTTATTATTAAAGATACAGAATAGTTTAAATTAGCAAACTATTAGTATTTTTAACGCTCATTAAGATGGAAGAATAAAAATAACAAATGAACATCACGTTTTTGAGTTTGGACGAAAATTACGATTTTTTTAAATGGAAACCCTTGTATATAATATTTTTTTCTGTTAGAACTCTGAGTTTTAAACGAAAAAGCTTATAATCAATTTTCTACTGGGATGAAAATTAATGAGGTTATGAAGCTCAAACTAAAACAGCTAAGTGTGTTTTACAAACTTTATTTTAGACATTTATAAGAAAATGAAAATAAAAAATCACACATTTTTTTTTAGAAGATGCTCAAAAACAGCACACCCGTTCTTCAATACATTTTTGTGCACGTTTCTGAACAGCTCGAACTACTTTAAGACAAGTATGGTCCTACCATCTATCATCTATCTGCTTTATCTTTTCCCTAACTGCAGTCTTTAAGGCGTCGACGTTTTCGTACCTTTTCTTGTAAATTTGGTTCTTTAAAAAACCCAATAAAAAAAATCAAGCGGGGTTAGGTCCGGTGATCGGGGAGGCCACTGAATAGGGCCTTTTGTGCCTATCCACTGATCATTAAGAATAGTACTTAAAAGTTTATAAGTACCTCTGTAGTTGTGCGCAGGTGCGCAATCCTGCTGAAAATGCAAATTCAGTCTAGTTATAAGGTCCAGTTCGTCTAAGAAATTGTTCAGAATTTCAGTCATAAATTCAATGTATCTTTCACCAGTAAGCGTGCCCTCATAAAAACCGGACCGACAATTCTGGAACCAATTAAGCCGCACCCCACGTTAAAACTGGAACGGACTTGTGGAGCTCTTGGCTGTACTAACAAAAGATTTTCCCTTGACCAGTAATGATGATTTTTTCTATTATGCATTCCACAATTTGAGAAATTAGATTCATCTGTCCATAAAATATAACGAAAGTTATTTACATTTTGGCGACAGAAGTTAAGATACCAATGGCAAAAGACAATTCTCCTTTCTGGATACCCTGACAAAAGCGTTTGAACTGGTCGGTACTTATAGGGAATACATTTTTGTTTTTTTAGAATCCTATGCACAGTACCATAAGACAAATTAGAGTCCTTGACAATATCTGGTATTGAATTATTACGGTAGGCTTCAAAATATGCAATAACTGCGATTTCCGTGGCCTCGCTTATTATCAAATTTTTATTTGTCCTTGTTTTGGCAAAAACACAATCATTGCCTCTAAATTTTCGGTACAGTCTCAGAAAATATCTCTCATGTGGTTAAATGCGAAGTGGATATAATTCAGCGTAGTATTATTTTGCTCTGGAAGAGACTTTTCTGCACACTAAGTAAGAAGCTAACATATTACACTTCTCCTTATGGGTGAAAATCATTTTTTTTTAAATTAATAATTGACACAAGAAAAGTTATAAGCGAAAAACGAATTAAAGCATATTAATGTTTGACATTACTTGATAGAGAGCGTTTTGATTGTCTTCCAAAGCCTCCTTGATATGGAACTGCATTTCTGCCTTCTGCGATTCATCACTTATCTTAATCATATATGTATTAGTAACATATATGATCTTAATACCATTAAATCGTAAAGATCACGTGGCTTTCATAGCCTTCTTACTATTTTTACAGTTAATATTTAAAAATTGTAATGTCGCAACGTCATTTTTGACTTTAGGAGAAAATTACTTATAAGCTTTATTGTTTAAAACTTAAAGTTCTAACAGAAACAAATATAATATATGGGGGTTTCTATTTAAAAAAATCGAAATTTTCGTCCAAACTCGGAAACGTGATGTTCATTTGTTATTTTTATTCTTCCATCTCAATGAGCGTTAAAAATACTAATAGTTTGCTAATTGAAACTATTCTGTATCTATAATAATAACAAAGTTACCAATGGTGGACACTTAACTTAGACAACCCTGTATTCCTCATTCAATTACCTTTCTCGTGGTTTATGATTTGTTGCAAAAGTTTTGTAAATAATATAAGAAAAACAGCAGTATTTAAAAAAATACAACAAATTGATAACATGTTTTTAAACTCACCTCGCCGTAACTTCCTTATGCCAGAAGCTATGAAAATTATTTGTTTTACTAAAAACTGCGCAGTTTAATAGGCTTCATTTTGAATAGCGTAATATTGGGTCTATATTTTAAATAAGACCGGTAAAGGCTTTAAAAATTAGAGGCCCGGCACTACGGCGGCGGGCTCGACCTCCGTTCTCTACCTACCGCCGCTTACCGCGCATACCCGCGGCCCTTTGAGAATCCATTGTTTGAAAGACAATAATAAGACTGGGCGACACGATTTTTATAACACAGTTCAGCCCATTATTTTTCCAATGCTAATACTTTTTTAATAATTAGGTCAACCATTCTACCTCTAAAGGTAGACTTTCGATGGACGCGGCTGTGACTAAATGCGGCTGCGGCTGACGACCAATGCGATCTGTCGCATCTGTACCCCCTTTTCGAGATATGCGTCTTTGTGCGGCCACGACCGCACGATTCTGGTTTATCATCAGTTGTTTCGCGAATTTCCAGGGCTGCAGGTTTATTCAAAGTGTATTATAATGCATTCTAAAAAGTTAAGGTACTGCAAACTAAACTAAAAGCAAGACTAAAAAACAGAGAACAGCAATCGAAGTTCATATACCGTTTTAATTAAAGAGCATTTAAAATGTGACGAAGAATTATTAGGAAAATACTGCCGACTAATTCATGATCAATTTAATTTTGTGTTTATTTTGGTTAGTGTGAACTAGATCACATAGGTACTGGAAGAAAAACAATATCTCCGGAGGAAAAACTTTATTACTTTAAGGTACTTATGGCTTTACAAAACTAAATCTAGAATTACTATATTGTAATTTAAAGTTGTAATATGAAATGAAAATCTGTCAGTTGATCTTCAAACCGGACAATAGGTATAATTTTGTGGTAATAATTGGTTTTGACTTGGCTGCCTAGAGTAATACGATGTAGAGGTATTAGAAATAGGATTTGATATCTCTGTATCCTGTAAGGGAACTCTCATTGCGAGAAAGCGGACTGCTTATAGATTAATTTTAAATTACAAAAATATATAAATAGTGCGAAAACACGTGCGACCAACACGATCTGACTGCTTCTAGAGCAGTTGAGTCATACGGCCACGTTGGTCGTATCTGTCGCACTCGTCGCGATCGGATGCCTTTAAAGGAGATATATGCATTCAATCGGTACACACAGGACCGGCCGCATAGCCGCATCAATCGCAAGGGTCGCATTGGCCGCGACCACCGAAAGTCTACCTTAACACGTTCTGATGGCACCATTGCGACCAAAGCACTGGAATGCATTATTATATACTCTATAAGACATGCGCTGGCAAATTGACACCGGTATTTTGTAGGCTTTATAACTTATCTTACAAAAAGGAATATTTCATTCTTGCTGAAAAACTGCTTGAGTCCAGCCCACACCCAAAAAAGGCAAGAAGACCTTGCCACATAACTATTGTCCAGTTGCGTTGTTTTCGGTTATATCAAAAGTCATATCAACGAAAAATTATTAAAGTACCTGGAAGGCTTCAACATTATTAGCGACCGCCAGTATTGGATTCTGTAAGTCTAGATCAACAGGAGACCTTCTCGCTTATGCTACTCACGTTTATAACGCGCAATAGAACATCATGGGGAGCCCCGGTCGGTAGAACTTGCCATTTTCAAGGCCTTTGACCGAGTATGATATGAGGGGGTCCTAAATAAAGTGAGAGCATACGAAATGCCGGTTCAATTTTTTTTCACGGCCGTCAAGTTTTGTTAAAGACCGTTCTCTGCGAGTGGCGATGGTCGGATTTCTTTCAACACATTTAACATCAACGCTGCAGTACCTCAAGGGTCTGTTTCGTCACCCACCCTTTTTTTACTATACATTAACGATCTTTTGGAAAAACTGAATATTCTATAATATATAACTTCGCTGATGACAGCACACTTCATTTATCCTTTACTTTGGATGCTCGAACATCGACTGCCGATGCACATCTCTATAGGCAGCAAGAGGTCTCGCATCTCAACCAAGACCTGGAATACTCTTCCGAACTAAGAACCTCCATACACCCCAATAAATTTTGATGCTCTATAAAGCCGAAATTCGACCATCGCGGGAGCAATGTTCGCATATTTGTGCTCTGCTCTTAAATATACCCTGAGATTGCTAGATTCCATTTAAAAAAGAGTCATTCGCTTGAGCGGTGACCAGATCTGACAAACAACCTGGAAAAGCCTTGAACATCGAAGGCAGGTTGGGGACTTGACTCTAGTTTACAAATGTTTTCATGGCAAGTGCTCAACTGGGGTTGCCCGCTTGATTCCACCCAGAGCGGTGCATGGTAGAAGTACACGAGCTACTGCAGCCCACCCGTACGTGGTTCAGCATAGTGTGCTGTGCCTTATTATAAAACAAAAAGAAACTATTTATGCCGCAACGGCAAATTAGAATATTTTATTTCATCTGCAATTTCGGGCATACTACATAATAAGATTTGCCTCTACTTTTTAATATTTGTTTTAATAAATACGTCCCTTATAGTCCGTCTTTGGACTTTTCCAGAAGGGGTTCTTGGAAAAAAATCAACTACCATAACGCCGGCTCTCAATTGATAAGGATCAGGTACTTTAGAATTAACAAATTCCACCAATCCTTCAACAGTTACATTTGCTTCCTTGTTTAGAATCACACACGCTGCCGGATAGTTTCTATCTACAGGATGAGGCACTCCAAAAGCTACAGCCGCATTAACATCCGGATGCGTAAGGAAAGCATGCTCTAGTACAGACGGTGATAAATGATTTGTTTTGTATTTAAACATTTCTCCAATTCTGTCTGTAACGTAGATGTATTCGTCCTCGTCGTAGTATCCGACGTCGCCAGTTTTGAAAAACCCGTCTTCATCATAAATATCTGTTTTCTCGAATTTATGATAGCCCGACATTAGAAACGGTGATTTGACGAGTAGCTCTCCTTCCTCGTTTGGTCCGAGTAGTTTGCCTGTTTCCAAATCTACAAACTAAAATTCGGGATGTTAGTTTTTAGTTGAAATAAACATTACGTTTAAATAATTAAGTAATGACTGTTCATTTTGTTTCCAATACAAATTAAAGTAGCACATTAATAAATAGGATAATTATTCGGTTTGTTTGTTTAACTTATTTATATAGTAGGTGTGGCCATCTCTCCCGGAAGATATAAGGAGATTACAGTCAGTGTATGGTGCCCATAATCATGCTTGCGATATTTTTATCTATCGTGAAGCGAGGATATAGTTGATGCAAAACAAAAACCAATGCACGTCATCAATCAGCTGATGTAAATCCGTACGAAAGCACAAGGGTAAAATTTGAGCGAAAAATATCAAAACTTAATGCGATATTGAATTTACTACAAACTTAAAAAGTATTCTTCTTTGATACGAACCCACTTATAGCAAATATTTTGTTTATTTAAGCTTGAAAAAATTAATATAATTTGAATTTTATTGGCCGACAGTTGGCAATAGAACTATGAACCCTAATTGTTTTGTAGTTCGGTGTTGAAGTGCGTCTATTTTTTAACAAAAACTCCAGAGCAGAAATAAAAGTGCACATACATATCTCTGTCGATTACGTTGTTTACTATTTATGAAAAATGCCGACGCATTTAAATAACCGGTGCAAAGAGCTAACAGCTTCTCTAAGAAGCTATTTTCAGGAAAAATTTAGCAACAATGGCCCATTGTTACCCTTGACAGCAGTACAGAGAAGTCAATTTAAGAAGTATGTTAAGGTCTAGATATTTTATTTCTACTTTACTAATTTTTAGCGTGTAGCAGCTGCCCTAGATTTGAGTATCTCCACTGTAAGCGCAATTTCAGGAACAGGTAAGAAAAATAAATTATTAAAATCACCTTAAAACAAACGTTCTAATTCAAAAAGAGTTGTAAAAATGTGTGAAGATTGGATATAAGCTCTATCCGTTACGCTATTTATGGAATGTACGAAACAAGTAAGTATTATTTTAAAATAATAATATCTTACATCGGCTATTCATAAGCTGTAACTTTTTTTAGAATATTATGTAACTCTGACAACTAATATTAGGAATGTGTGACAATGTTTTTTAAACTTGTATATATTTTACTGGGTATTTAATAATGATAACTCACAAAAGACTCATTCGCTAAAGATTAACATTTTGATTAAGCAATGGATACGGACTCTATATAATATATCTCTGTTATTTTTTGGCTATAGTGATTAATAATTGGTAATATTGCCACTTTTATGCTTTTTTAGTAGTGGCTAAAAAGGTAATTGTAATTTATGGAGTTTATCTCTTTACTGTTTTTATAGAAGTTGTTAAAGTTGTACTTAAAAATATACTTAAATTAAGATTTTGTGAATATAGTTGTAGGTATATGTCACTTGAAAGTTTGTACCTAATTATTGTACTGTTTATTAGGGCCTATTTCATTAATTTTTGTAAGTAGGTATAAATTTAGAAAATGACAGACAAAGAAGCTTTGGTCAAACAACGTGGTGGTTACAAAGGTGTTATTACGCGGATCTACAACTGGTATAATGATATGCACAATACAGAGTTTGACGATCTTCAGTTTGAGGTGAGACTGGAAGCTTTAACCCAAGCTTTTTCAAAATACTCTCAAGCTCAGGATGAAATAGAGAAAATTGATTCCAATGACAAAGATAGAGAAAAGGTAGAAAGTACATTTTACAATTTACATGCAAAACTAAAAGGTAAAATTAGAACTCTTTTGTGTGCTGCAAATGCAGACTCGCAAAGTCAAAATCCAGTTGTTTCCCAATCTGTAAATCAAATGCCCAATGTAAATTTACCTCTTTTAAACATTCCCCAATATAAGGGCGACGTCACCAAATGGAATACATTTTATCAAATGTATGAAACCCTAATCGTTGATAATAACTCATTAACAAATGTTCAAAAGTTGATTTATTTAAAATCTTATTTAAGTGATGAGCCCCTTAAACTAATTGATACATTACCTCTGTTAAACGATAACTTACAAATAGAGATCGATACTTTAAAAAATAGATATGATAATCAATTATCAATCATTTTTGCCCATATCAAAAATTTAGTAGACATTCCCACTTTAACTAAGGTAACTGCTCATACTTTGAGAGAATTTATTGTTTAAATTAAACAAAACTTTGATTCCCTTAAACTTCAGAAAATACCAGTAGATCAATGGGACATAATTTTGATTGAAGGAAAGCTTATATTACCGAAAGAGGATCAAAAATGGGTTCTAAAGTTCAACCAAAACTGGATGATTTTTTAAATTTTTTGAAAAGAAGGCGTGTAGTGCTTGAAGATCTTTCCGAACCTATTATAAATAAACCTCCCTTTCAAGGTCAGGGACTTCAAAACAGAAATTTCTCCAATAAAGTTAGGTATACTCATTATGCCGATGCACAAGGCAATCAAAATACTGCTTCACAATCTCAGTACTATAAGAATGTGAACCCGGTAAGAAATGAACAAAATAATTCGTGTTCTTTTTCGACTAGAAACACTCTTTGTCCTTCTTCACCCAAGACTAATACATGCCCTTTTTGCAACATGTCCAATCATAGAATATACACGTGTATAAAATTCAAAGATCTCCCCATTCAGCAAAGGTCTGATTTTGTAAAAAGGTAATCTTTGTTTTAACAGCCTTGGAACAAAACATCGAATCAAGGACTGTAATTCTCAGCAATGTACTTAGTGTGGAAAGAGACATCACTCTTTGTTACACCCTATGCAATCCCATTTTTCACAGCAGTCTTCTCAAATTAGAAATTCTTATTTTAAACCCAACAATAGTGGCACTCCCCCTCAACATCAGAACTCTGAAACCCCCTCTAATAGCTCCTCAAAAAGTAGAAACAACAATAATAATAGCTCTCAGAACCCCCCCCAATGGTACTAACTACCTAACGCTCTCCGTTTTCGCTGCGGATGACAATGAAGTTTTATTAGCAACTGCTATGATTAAGGTTCCTGACATATATCGTAATTTTATAAACGCTCGAGCTATTATTGACCCCGGAAGTACTATTTCAATTATCACTAACTCTCTGTTGGAAAAATTAAACCTTAACCCCCACTTGCAAAAGATACAAATTGCAGGTATTGGTGTCAATGTCAAACACTCCGAAAAGGTGGTCACTTTAGAAATTCACTCCCTTATTAATGAAAATTTTTTACTTAAAGTAAAGTGTTGTGTACTTGATAAAATCACCGGAAGCTCTCCCCAATTTAGGATTACTAGAAAGAAGTTAAATATACCCTATGATATCGATTTAGCTGACCCTAGTTTTGATAAGCCCTCGTGTGTTGATATTTTATTAGGTGCAGATATCTATTATTCCATACTTTCAGGTGACCTAAGAAAGGTCAATGATCAATCTCGCACTTTAGTTGGTACTCATTTTGGTTATTTACTCTCAGGTATAATTCCCCAGTATGCACTTTTTAAAAGTAGTAATAGCCCGCACTCAAACGAAAATAATTGTTTTTTTGTTCAAAGCTCTTTGGCAAAACCCACTCCAGATTCACTTTTGGAGAAGTTCTGGCTGATTGAAGATCTTCCACCCTTTAAAGACAAATTGTTACATCCTGATGATACGCTGGTTGAAAAGAAATTTCTCGGATCCACTGTAGTATTGGAAAATGGCGCATATCAGGTAGACCTCCCTTTTAGAATCCCAAAAGAAGATTTTCCATTAGGAGAATCATTTTTTCTTGCTAAGAAAATATTCTTACATTTAGAAAATAGATTTAACAAACACCCTCAACTCTTTGAAGATTACAATAAATTTATAAGCGAATATGTCTCTCTAAACCATGCTCGTGTGATTCCCCTCTCTTTAAAAAATTCTGATGGAGACAATAAATATTGTTTGCTCCGTCACTGTAATAAAAGAAGAAAGTAAAACTACTAAGTTAAGGGTGGTGTTTGATGCTTCGATGAAGACCACCACAGGTATTTCCTTAAATGACACGCTATATAAGGGTTACACTGTTCAGCCAGAGCTCTTTGATATTTTATTAAGGTTTCGCAGTTACGAGTTTGTTTTAACCGCTGATATCGAGAAAATGTATCGTCAGATACGAGCTAACCCTAAACACACTCATTTACAAAATATATTATGGAGAGAAACCTCGTCTGGCGAACTTCAGAATATTGAATTGTTGACAGTCACTTATGGAACTAATTGCGCCCCCTCCTTAGCTACAAGAGTATTAAATCAGTTAGCCCTAACACATAAAAATACATTTCCATTAGCTTCAAACGCACTCATTACTCAATGTTATGTGGATGATATTTTGTGTGGACAAGATTCCCTTGATAACTTGTCTGAATTGTACAATCAGTTAGTAAATCTCTGTGAATTAGGTAATTTTAAGTTGCACAAATGGTGCTCCAATGCAGACATTATTTTGAAAGAAGTAAACCCCTCTGACTTTCCCACCCATTCTCAAGAAATGAACGATATTAAAGTTGATGGAATTTCTAATAAAGTGCTAGGAATGTTTTGGAACTCTAATACTGATACTTTTTCAATTTCCCTCCCAGATGTTAAGAATTTTGCTTCCGTTACTAAGCGTGAAGTGTTGTCCATAATAGCCCAAATGTATGACCCTCTAGGGTTTATTGGTCCTATTATAGTAAGTTGTAAAATAATTATGCAAGAAATTTGGAAATCTCAAATTGGTTGGGATGACCACCTTGATGATGTCATTTTTAAATGGTGGACCCTACATTGTTCAAAAATCTATGTTTTGAAATCTCTTAAAATCCCTCGATTTTTGCTTACTAGCAGTCAAATAGTATTTTTAGATCTTCATGGATTTTCAGATGCCAGTCGAAAGGCGTATGGAGCTTGCATTTACGTTCGAGCTGTCTATGCTGATCAGTCAGTCACATGTAATTTGATTACATCAAAAAGCAGAGTGTCACCTATAAAGAAAATAACTATACCCCGGTTAGAACTTTGTGGGGCTTTATTGCTCTCTAACTTAATAACACGTGTTGTCCAAATATTCAAAGAAATATTTTTATTTAGAAGTGTTAATCTTTGGACCGACTCAGAGATAGTTTTGGCTTAGATAAAGTCTCATCCCTCAAAATATAATATTTTTGTGGCTAATAGGATATCCCAGATTCAAGATTTAACAGAAACGTTTAAATGGTACCACGTTAAATCTGCTGACAATCCAGCAGATAGTTTGTCTCGCGGACTAACTCCTGAAGAAATCCTAGACTTTCCATTATGGTGGCATGGACCCCAGTTTCTTTCGAACTATGACACAGATTTAAATCATTTTTACATAAATCCCATTGCAGCGAATGAGGAAATGAAAGCAAAACCAGTGTTACTTGCAACAAAAACTGATGAATGGCAGTCATTTTTTAACAAGTTTTCTTCTTACACTCATTTGCATAGAACAATGGCCTTTATTCTAAGATTTATCCGGAATTGCAAGCCAAATTCAATCAAACATCTTGGTCCCCTTACAGTAAAAGAATATAAAAATGCTCAAGTAGTAATTTTAAAGAGTTTGCAAAAGGAACATTTTTCCAAGGAACTTGTGGAAATGTCTTCAAATCAGACTGTTGCTAACAAACAAATTCTCAAGTTAAACCATTTTATAGGTTCAGATGGATTATTAAAAGTGGGTGGTCGTCTCTCACACGCCCAAGTTCCCTATGATCACAAACACCCAATTCTATTACCCTCTAAAAATCATGTCGTGTCTTTACTGTTGAAGAAAGAGCATTTAAGACTTGGCCATGGTGGCCCTCAATCGGTGTTGTCAAATGTTCGTTTAAGGTATTGGCCCCTCAACGGATTGAAAGAAATAAAACGCATAATTATAAATTGCCATGTTTGTCATAAATTTAAAGCCAAATCGTGTCAACACATTATGGCAGATTTATCTAAAGACAGAGTCACTCCCTCTCGCCCTTTTTCAAAAACTGGGGTCGATTTTGCTGACCCTTTTTTATTAAAATCCTCAAACCTACGAAGCTCTACTGTAGAAAAAGCTTATTTTGCCATATTCGTTTGTATGAGTACAAAAGCCGTACACCTCGAATTGGTATCTAGTCTCTCAACTCCCTCTTTCTTAGCGTGTTTAAAGCGTTTTGTATCTCGGCGAGGACACCCTTCTGCTATTTATAGTGACAATGGCTCCAACTGTCTTGGTGCTAGAAACCAACTAAAAGAGTTATATGACTTTTTTAAAAGAAAACAAGTTCAAGATGAAATTGAAAATTCTCTTTTAGTGAATGAGACCCAATGGAAATGTATACCTCCACTTAGTCCTTCCTCATTGGGGTGGAATCTGGGAAGCTGCTGTTAAGAGTGTCAAGCACCATTTACGAAGATTAATTGGTGATCACAAATTAACGTTTGAGGAATTTACTACTATCCTCACCCAGATTGAAGCCATTTTAAATTCAAGACCTCTTTCCCCCCTTTTCTCGGACCCTTTAGATATAAATAAAAATAAAGGTCTGTCTTTACCACCAAATAACTTTATTTGCCCCTCTAGGGTAGAAAACAAGGGTTATAGAAAATACATGAAATGATGAAGAATTAGAATAAATTTCTTAAAGTTGTTGTACTAGTTTCGACTTTAGGGAAAGTCATCTTCAGCAACTAATCATTTAAGAAATTTTGTAATGAAAAGTAGTTAAAACAGTCGGGAGAACAATGGGTGATTCAACAATAAAATACAATGAAATGCAGTTTATGCAACCATTGGAATAGACAGCAGCTTATTATAAGGACGAAGTATCTCAACGGAAGGAGATGATTAAACGCAAGTGAGATAAAAGACCCTAACCATAATACAGTGATTCAAGAATATTGAAATTAGAACATGTTGTAAAAGAAGAAATTAATTATTAATTTAAAATGAGACTGACTTAGTGAGGGGACATGTATATTGTTGTGGTGGATTAGATTTTATGTAAATTAAATTAAATGAAATTGTTTCTCCTTAGAATTGTCAAAACAAAATTATGTCCTTTCTGGTAAAAATTTTTTTTTTTTTTTTATGGGAATACATCAAGTGGTCATTATTCACATGTTATATTATAAAATAAAATAAAATTTTCTTTTAGTTAAATAAACAAATACATTACATTAATGAAGGCAATTCTTAGTTTTTGATTTTCTTCCTGTTACCAGGTGAAGAAATCATTAGGTGAATTAACTGTATCATTAAAATGGATGCGTGCTATTCGAGCCGAATGGCGTCGCAAAAATTTTTTTTTTTTTTTTTGCAACGACATTCGGCAAATTCTAAGGAGAAACAATTTCATTTAATTTAATTTACATAAAATCTAATCCACCACAACAATATACATGTCCCCTCACTAAGTCAGTCTCATTTTAAATTAATAATTAATTTCTTCTTTTACAACATGTTCTAATTTCAATATTCTTGAATCACTGTATTATGGTTAGGGTCTTTTATCTCACTTGCGTTTAATCATCTCCTTCCGTTGAGATACTTCGTCCTTATAATAAGCTGCTGTCTATTCCAATGGTTGCATAAACTGCATTTCATTGTATTTTATTGTTGAATCACCCATTGTTCTCCCGACTGTTTTAATTACTTTTCATTACAAAATTTCTTAAATGATTAGTTGCTGAAGATGACTTTCCCTAAAGTCGAAACTAGTACAACAACTTTAAGAAATTTATTCTAATTCTTCATCATTTCATGTATTTTCTATAACCCTTGTTTTCTACCCTAGAGGGGCAAATAAAGTTATTTGGTGGTAAACACAGACCTTTATTTTTATTTACAATCTCGCCACAGAACATGGACTACTTCTTAAATCTTTAGATATAACTTGCTTGACCCCCGGTCACTTCTTAATAGGTGACGCATTGACATCATTCCCTGAACAGGACATATCTAACATTCCCGAAAATCGTTTAAAACGTTGGCAACAGTGCACTCAGATCCAACAGAACTTTTGGAAAAGATGGACAAAAGATAATCTAAACCAATTACAAAACCGTCCTAAATGGTATACCCTTAATAAAGATTTGTCAGTTAATG
Organism: Polydrusus tereticollis; assembly: GCA_963920685.1. NCBI lineage: Eukaryota > Metazoa > Arthropoda > Insecta > Coleoptera > Curculionidae > Polydrusus > Polydrusus tereticollis. Next base: position 3,843,624 of record OY987334.1, on the reverse strand, counting down.
ATGTCGTGTTGCTCAAAGAAAATAATACCTATCCTTTTAATTGGCCTTTGGCAAGAATAGTAGAGATTTTTCCTGGCAAAGATAAAAAAGTTCGTTCAGTTAAAATTCGAACCAAAAATGGAATATTTGTACGAAATATTACCAATTTATGTCCCTTACCCAATCATAGTAATTAATGTTTCTTTAATATTATAGGTATGTTATGTATAGAAAGTTTTTTTTTTGTTTTGAAGTCAAAGCCTTCAAAGGCGCATGTTCGGAAATCAATTTTCGAGTAATCTCATTTAAAATTAAATTCAGAACTTTTGGTATAAAATTAAAAGATGTAAGTTTTCAGCCCGGTATAATATTCATTGGCATAGTAACCAACACGTTGTTTCGGTTTCGATAGCAATAAAAAAAAAAAGTAGTGTGTCAGTAGTACAAACGAGAGGACGTTTGTCTTGTTGTTCCCTGTTTGGTGTCCCGTTCTATGTAGAAAATTAACCCCCTTTTAAGGCCTTAATGTGGAGTTGAAGGGCGTATCCAGCTCAAAACAGAAGGGGGGGCAGCTTTCTGAATTCCATAGCCTTCTTAAGGGCAGGGGGGGGGGGGGGTTCTTCTTAATATACAACATAATAACTAAAGGGATACACGGTTTATTTAAAAAAAAAATATTTTTGAATAATAATACTACATCTTCCACCAATTGCTGCTCGTGCGCAAACACCCACTGGCGATGAATGCTGAGCATAGCTAACCCGTTTAACCGATCTTCACTAATAGTGCTCCTCAACCATGTCTTGATTCTTCGAAGGGAACCGAATGAACGCTCGATAGTGCTGGTGGTGCATGGTTGTGAAAGTAGTATCATAATAGCCGTTCTAATTGACGGAAAAAACATTTCACTTTTTTTTTTAATCTCAGCAATGGCTGGTGTTTCCTGTACCTGATTCCACATTTTAAGCCATAATTCAATTTCTCCTTCGATGCCTTCCAATTGTAGAAAGTTACACAAGGAGAAATACTTTCTTTCCATTCCTCCAATGAAACATGTTTTATGTTACCCGGATGAAAATGGGTCAATGAAAGTGCTGGCGATTTATCTGTAGAAAATCTTACTTGTAGAGATCCAATTATTGAATCTAAGTAAGGAATTACGAAAGATCTACTCCAAAATTCGCCTGAATTTTCGGTTGGAGGGTTGCTTCTGTATTTTTGTCGGCCGGAAATACGAGCTACAGTTATATCAACATTCATAGCCTTTGCTATGTCGCCTGCTTCTTCAAAAATTTCAGCTGTTACGTTCTCCGCTCCTTCCCGTTGATCTCTCAACATTTCAAGAATAGTTTGAATGTGATCGTTGGCTTTGACTATATCAAGTGTCTTTATTTGAAGTATATTTGCTACAGGTTCCAAAATAGCAGAATATTTAGCAATTAATGCTACTGATACGATAAATGAAGGTTTGCATGCTGCTGCGTGCATTTGATACGCACTTTTTCTTGTTGCTGCATTTCCTTCCTCAGCTAATGTCTCTAGTGCGTCAACTATATCAAAAAAGTGATTCTTAAAAACACGAATGCTTTTATACTTTTCTGACCATCTAGTCTCACACAATTTAGGAATGTTAGCAATAAGTTTGCGTCGCAGAACAGACTCGCGAAAATATGTAACTATCTCCTTACCTAATAGTTCCAACGCTGTTCCGTATTTCTGGAATAACATTCAAGTCGTTCACGACAAGGTTAAGCTTGTGTGAAGAGCAGTGAAAGTAGAAGGTTTTTTTATACTTTTGCCTCAAGATCGCTTACACGCCGGCCTCTTTTCCGTTGTTCCTTGTCAGATATATCTGCAGTTTCGTCAGCCAAAATGCTATAAGCACAAGCATCTTTAACACTGGAAACAATTTGTTTCCTTATTGAATCGCCACACAGACCAATAATTTCCTTTTTGTATAATAGGTGATCGATATGATGCGTTTTTCGGTACGTGCTGAAAATGGTCTCCTAATTGTGAATCACCTGCTTTGATGCATAAGTGACAGGTTAATAAGCACGCCATCATCCAATTTTTTGCCTCTTAGAGCTAAATCGTGTGTGCCACAAAAAATGATACAAGAAACAATTGAGGAGAGTACTTTCTTGTTTTTCTCTATTAGATGTTGTGAAGATCGTTGTAGTTGGATGTCAACTGGAACGATTTCCATCAATGATTTTGCAGACTCCATTGCAGCCTTGTGTCCTTGGGTCAGTACATGTGCTTTGCAATAATCGTGCACGTCCTTGTATTTAGTAAAGGGTCTGATGATGAAAGAACCCCAACCACCTCTCATCATGCTGGCCGACGGTGAAAACAGCACACAATATTTACAATTAATATTTAGCCGCCTTGAGTAAGCTAGCCACGGCGAATATGTCTCCAACCAGTGATAATTGAAATTCCTCTTGAGGTATTTGGCATCAGCCGCAAAATCATAGTTTTTCGAGGGTATCCGCCAATTTTTCAGAAGATGTTTTCTCTTCTCAACTTGCATAGTGGTCGCCAAGCCAACGAACTTCCCAATATCGTCTTCATGACAATCGTTGTCTTCAATTTCAATTTTCGACACCATAGGTTAAACACTTTGGACTTGAATTGTAGTAGAAGAAGGTCCGGCCCCCTTAGTCGCAATATCAGTGCTTTGAGTAGAGCGTGATTGAACTTGTACTTCCTTTCGATTTTCCTCATCGCTACTGCTGCTGCTTGTACTTTTCTTTCGTTTTAAATTGACTGGAAAAATAATAGTATGTAACGTAACAAAACAGGGAAACGTGTTGGAGAGCTTATACATGAGCTAAACAGCGGAAAGTTTGTAAGTTCCATGAATTAATAAATGTATTTGTACATACATCAAGTTATGTCCAGGGCCACAATTCTTGAAAATTCTCGCATGCGAATTACGAATAATGTCAAAAATACGAATGACAGCAACGTGAAGCAAATGAAAAATTTAATTTCGAATGGCAAAATCCGTATACGGAAAATTTCAAGAATTTGGTCCTTGGCCAGCTGCCACTGTTAAAGATTTTGTAAAAAAAAATTAATAAAAAACATTGTTTTTATTTTTTTTTTAAAGAGGGAAAACCAAACCAGTATAAGAAATAAGTATGTATGCATAGGAGTACTTACCAAAAAATTTTCTAATATCCATTTCTTCGAATCAAACTTGAAACAGTTGAAACTTTAGGAATTAACAACTGCACTGATTGACCAAAACATTAAACAGAAAATACAGTTTGTCTACTATTGTAAATTTGCTTATTAAAACTATTTCAAGAATGCAGACAGAGACACACAAAGTAATATCACAAACGGCAGCATTTTCAAGATTTTTATCAATCTGTAAAAATTCCACAAAGCACCTCCTGCACCTCTAGTAACTATGTGTGATATTTTTTAAAAATAATAATAATAATGGTCACTACATTAAATTGACTGAACTTAGGTACATTATTTTATTAAAATTGATAATCTATTTGCATTTCAAATCTGGTTAGAAAGGGGGGGCAGCTGCCGTTTTGTGATATTACTTTGTGTGTCTCTGTCTGCATTCTTGAAATAGTTTTAATAAGCAAATTTACAATAGTAGACAAACTGTATTTTCTGTTTAATGTTTTGGTCAATCAGTGCAGTTGTTAATTCCTAAAGTTTCAACTGTTTCAAGTTTGATTCGAAGAAATGGATATTAGAAAATTTTTTGGTAAGTACTCCTATGCATACATACTTATTTCTTATACTGGTTTGGTTTTCCCTCTTTAAAAAAAAAATAAAAACAATGTTTTTAATTAATTTTTTTTTACAAAATCTTTAACAGTGGCAGCTGGCCAAGGACCAAATTCTTGAAATTTTCCGTATACGGATTTTGCCATTCGAAATTAAATTTTTCATTTGCTTCACGTTGCTGTCATTCGTATTTTTGACATTATTCGTAATTCGCATGCGAGAATTTTCAAGAATTGTGGCCCTGGACATGACTTGATGTATGTACAAATACATTTATTAATTCATGGAACTTACAAACTTTCCGCTGTTTAGCTCATGTATAAGCTCTCCAACACGTTTCCCTGTTTTGTTACGTTACATACTATTATTTTTCCAGTCAATTTAAAACGAAAGAAAAGTACAAGCAGCAGCAGTAGCGATGAGGAAAATCGAAAGGAAGTACAAGTTCAATCACGCTCTACTCAAAGCACTGATATTGCGACTAAGGGGGCCGGACCTTCTTCTACTACAATTCAAGTCCAAAGTGTTTAACCTATGGTGTCGAAAATTGAAATTGAAGACAACGATTGTCATGAAGACGATATTGGGAAGTTCGTTGGCTTGGCGACCACTATGCAAGTTGAGAAGAGAAAACATCTTCTGAAAAATTGGCGGATACCCTCGAAAAACTATGATTTTGCGGCTGATGCCAAATACCTCAAGAGGAATTTCAATTATCACTGGTTGGAGACATATTCGCCGTGGCTAGCTTACTCAAGGCGGCTAAATATTAATTGTAAATATTGTGTGCTGTTTTCACCGTCGGCCAGCATGATGAGAGGTGGTTGGGGTTCTTTCATCATCAGACCCTTTACTAAATACAAGGACGTGCACGATTATTGCAAAGCACATGTACTGACCCAAGGACACAAGGCTGCAATGGAGTCTGCAAAATCATTGATGGAAATCGTTCCAGTTGACATCCAACTACAACGATCTTCACAACATCTAATAGAGAAAAACAAGAAAGTACTCTCCTCAATTGTTTCTTGTATCATTTTTTGTGGCACACACGATTTAGCTCTAAGAGGCAAAAAATTGGATGATGGCGTGCTTATTAACCTGTCACTTATGCATCAAAGCAGGTGATTCACAATTAGGAGACCATTTTCAGCACGTACCGAAAAACGCATCATATCGATCACCTATTATACAAAAAGGAAATTATTGGTCTGTGTGGCGATTCAATAAGGAAACAAATTGTTTCCAGTGTTAAAGATGCTTGTGCTTATAGCATTTTGGCTGACAAAACTGCAGATATATCTGACAAGGAACAACGGAAAAGAGGCCGGCGTGCAAGCGATCTTGAGGCAAAAGTATAAAAAAACCTTCTACTTTCACTGCTCTTCACACAAGCTTAACCTTGTCGTGAACGACTTGAATGTTATTCCAGAAATACGGAACAGCGTTGGAACTATTAGGTAAGGAGATAGTTACATATTTTCGCGAGTCTGTTCTGCGACGCAAACTTATTGCTAACATTCCTAAATTGTGTGAGACTAGATGGTCAGAAAAGTATAAAAGCATTCGTGTTTTTAAGAATCACTTTTTTGATATAGTTAACGCACTAGAGACATTAGCTGAGGAAGGAAATGCAGCAACAAGAAAAAGTGCGTATCAAATGCACGCAGCAGCATGCAAACCTTCATTTATCGTATCAGTAGCATTAATTGCTAAATATTCTGCTATTTTGGAACCTGTAGCAAATATACTTCAAATAAAGACACTTGATATAGTCAAAGCCAACGATCACATTCAAACTATTCTTGAAATGTTGAGAGATCAACGGGAAGGAGCGGAGAACGTAACAGCTGAAATTTTTGAAGAAGCAGGCGACATAGCAAAGGCTGTGAATGTTGATATAACTGTAGCTCGTATTTCCGGCCGACAAAAATACAGAAGCAACCCTCCAACCGAAAATTCAGGCGAATTTTGGAGTAGATCTTTCGTAATTCCTTACTTAGATTCAATAATTGGATCTCTACAAGTAAGATTTTCTACAGATAAATCGCCAGCACTTTCATTGACCCATTTTCATCCGGGTAACATGAAACATGTTTCATTGGAGGAATGGAAAGAAAGTATTTCTCCTTGTGTAACTTTCTACAATTGGAAGGCATCGAAGGAGAAATTGAATTATGGCTTAAAATGTGGAATCAGGTACAGGAAACACCAGCCATTGCTGAGATTAAAAAAAAAAGTGAAATGTTTTTTCCGTCAATTAGAACGGCTATTATGATACTACTTTCACAACCATGCACCACCAGCACTATCGAGCGTTCATTCGGTTCCCTTCGAAGAATCAAGACATGGTTGAGGAGCACTATTAGTGAAGATCGGTTAAACGGGTTAGCTATGCTCAGCATTCATCGCCAGTGAGTGTTTGCGCACGAGCAGCAATTGGTGGAAGATGTAGTATTATTATTCAAAAATATTTTTTTTTAAATAAACCGTATATCCCTTTAGTTATTATGTTGTATTTTAAGAAGAACCCCCCCCCCTGCCCTTAAGAAGGCTATGGAATTCAGAAAGCTGCCCCCCCTTCTGTTTTGAGCTGGATACGCCCTTCAACTCCACATTAAGGCCTTAAAAGGGGGTTAATTTTCTACATAGAACGGGACACCAAACAGGGAACAACAAGACAAACGTCCTCTCGTTTGTACTACTGACACACTACTTTTTTTTTTTATTGCTATCGAAACCGAAACAACGTGTTGGTTACTATGCCAATGAATATTATACCGGGCTGAAAACTTACATCTTTTAATTTTATACCAAAAGTTCTGAATTTAATTTTAAATGAGATTACTCGAAAATTGATTTCCGAACATGCGTCTTTGAAGGCTTTGACTTCAAAACAAAAAAAAAAAACTTTCTATTCATAACATACCTATAATATTAAAGAAACATTAATTACTATGATTGGGTAAGGGACATAAATTGGTAATATTTCGTACAAATATTCCATTTTTGGTTCGAATTTTAACTGAACGAACTTTTTTATCTTTGCCAGGAAAAATCTCTACTATTCTTGCCAAAGGCCAATTAAAAGGTTAGGTATTATTTTCTTTGAGCAACACGACATCATTAACTGACAAATCTTTATTAAGGGTATACCATTTAGGACGGTTTTGTAATTGGTTTAGATTATCTTTTGTCCATCTTTTCCAAAAGTTCTGTTGGATCTGAGTGCACTGTTGCCAACGTTTTAAACGATTTTCGGGAATGTTAGATATGTCCTGTTCAGGGAATGATGTCAATGCGTCACCTATTAAGAATCTGTAAAAATTCCACAAAGCACCTCCTGCACCTCTAGTAACTATGTGTGATATTTTTTAAAAATAATAATAATAATGGTCACTACATTAAATTGACTGAACTTAGGTACATTATTTTATTAAAATTGATAATCTATTTGCATTTCAAATCTGGTTAGAAAGGGGGGGCAGCTGCCCCCCCTTGCCCCTCCTCTGGATACGCCCTTGAGTTGAGGTGTCCACTGTCCAGGCCCCCTTTACTGTAAATATTGCTGGATTGCGGCTGGCCCAGTAGTGCTGGTAGATGCGACATCCGAGGTGGATAGCCGTGACGTGTAAGCAGATTTTTTGCATTGACTGTCATGTAATGCCAGGTAAATGCAACATTCAAGGTAGATAACCGCAATCTTTGGTAGATTCTTGGCACTGACTGTCATGTCATGCTACACCTGACTGCCCGATAGAGAAGCAGGCCGTCGAGCAAAGTTGTTGTTTTTGTTGGCAAAGTCTAAGTTAAGTACCGTAGTTATAGTTTTTGTGATTATATTTAAGTTGTCCCATATTAAAAAATGAAAGATTTACTCAAATTCCCAGTATCGCCTTTTTTGGATAGTATATAATTAATTTTAAAGTTTTATTAATTCAGCGACGCTTGTTGCTGCAATTTAATGCAAAATGTAGCAACGTTTTGTAAAGAAATGGTTCTGTTAACAATACCGTCTCCGCTGCCTATAGAGTAATTGATTTTGTTATATGCACCACAAGAGATTTCCACAATACGGTGCCTATTAAACCTTTATTTTTCTCCTTCGTCTTATCTAAGCTGGAATACGTATCAATTGTTTGGTTCCCTTATTACAATATTCATATGAATTCTGTAGAGTCGGTGCAGAGACGATTTGCTAAGGCTCTGTGGTTAAGAACGGATGGTGTTTATCGGATTGAAGGGTTTTCCCATAACCAGCTGCTGCAAAAATATTCGCCTATAAGTTTAGATAGAGGACGTAAATCTTTTTGTCAGTCTTCTTTGTGCAAGCTTGTCAACGATAGTATTGTTTGCGAAGAATTATTGGTAAAAGTAAATTCTAGGGTTCATACGTTAACTTCTCGCAGCACAGAACAGATACCTTTTACCTACCACAGCCTCGTAATAATGTTTATAAGTTTGCACCTATTAACTCGATGTGCGCCTACTATAACTCTAATGTTAATGCTTATGACATTTTGCTTGCAGGTTAAGCGCAATCAAGAGTCACTTTTATCGACAAAAGATTTTTTGATTTTCTGTTTTATGTCAGCATTTTTCTTACTTTATAGTGTTCTAATTATCCATGTTCTTTTTCTCTTTTCATACAATACACTTAGTATGTAAATTTAATAGCGAATTCCATTGGTAGAAAAAGTGCGGAACGAGTGCAAAATTTGAAAACCATTGGACATTTCAGTGCAATTACTTGTAAACCATTGGGAAACCGGTGCAACAAGTGTTGCACTGAGTGCAATCAGTTCCGCACCTGCTCTTGGAGACCGTGCTGCACCGAAACTGGACGTAAATGTCAATAAATACAGTGTTTTGATTTTTTCGATCTTTAAAGTTCTATTTTATCTCAAATTTTGTCCAGTGGTAAGTAAAATCATTGAGGATTGAGGAGTATTATCATCAACTTTGTTGGAAAAATGCACTCAAGGTCTAATCTGAAAACCATTGGTACTCAAATAGTGCAACAACTTTTTGTGCACTGGTGCAGTTTTACTGACATACCGGTGCCGCACTTCTTTTACCAATGGAATTCAATTTATGGGTTTAATTGTGTAGTAAAATTAGGTTAGTTTGTAAGCTTTCGTTTGAACCTGTTTTGTAATTGTTAAACAGTGTATATATAAATAAATAAATAAATAATTACCTTTATTTGTGTTTCAGGCGTCACTGTCCCTGAAGATGATACTTTCTCATTATAAGCTTTTTGGTTCGGAAAACTAAAACAAACCATACAGTTTCCTTCGGTGGATCCATAACCCAATGAGATGAACGTGTGTGGCAGCAATTTTCTAACTTTTAGCATCTGTTGTGGTTCCATTGTCGACCCAGAAATGCAAATGTTATATAAAGATGACGTGTCGTATTTCTTAATGAATTCGTCAGGAAGGTTGGTAATTCCGTAAGTCAAAGCACTTGAGGAAAAAAAGTATGTAACCTACAAAGAAGGGAAAAATATTAAGCCGTAAGCGCGGTTTGCGCTCATGCGCTTATGCAGAAGCTATGGCTCAGCTAGCACTAGGACAGTTTACGTAAATATTTAGTTATTTTACTACTTTACCAATAATTTTATTTCAAAACTAATAACGGCAATCGATTTAGCATCCCTCAAAACCACTAAATTCCCACCAGTAGGAAAGCAAAGCTTATGACCTCTTTATCTCTCTATCACATAGGACATCGTGAATCATGTAAGCCATTCTTTGTTTCGGTGGGGATTCTTACTCTGGTGTTATTTTTTTATATTGGAGACTGTTAGTCTGATTTTTAGATATAGGGAACGGTTTGTGGACCCAAGTCCCCATTATATTACTCGACAAAGTTCGGATATTCCTCTCCCAATACCGACATTTACGTTAACAAAAAGATCAATTATTTATGAAAGCAAAAATTTTTTTAACCATCTACCTGCGGGTATTAAAGGAGAAACCTCTATCGGATTATCGGATTGTTCCGTAGGAGGGTGAAATCGCTATTAGTAGGTAAGGCCTATTACACTCTGACTGAATATTATAACTAAGTATACATTTTTAGTTTAGGTTTATGTTAGCTTTTATATCTTGTAACATGGACTCCGACTTCTTGATTATGTTGCTTGACTGTTTCTGTAGTTTTATTGCTTAGTTCGTTTATTAATGCTTGTTTCATATACATTATATCTGTATCTTTTATTAAGTTAAGAAACACTTTGTCAACAAGTATTATTTTATGCTCTTTGACAATAAAGTATATCCTTGATTGATTGATTGATTGACCTAGCAACCTAAAAATGTCCCCGGTAGGCACCTTGAAAATTTTCTACGCCGAAGCTTTACTCATGCGCACTACATCAGATTTTTACGATTTCTTGATTATCCCCTAAAATTGACGTTTAACTTGTCCAGAGCCGGTAGTCTCTTTATTTACTCAACGTTTGGCATGTGTATTGTGAAATTTGTGATGTTTATTCTCAGGGACGCGCCAAGTATTTTCGGCGCCGTCGTGCGAAACAATGATAGGCGCCTTTAACCAATATTATAATAGCTAAAATTACCACCCTTCTCTCATAGTTGATCGTTGAAATTTTTGAAGAAAACTCTATACTTTTTAGTACTAATATCTATATTTATTTGTGACAAACAGAAAGTACACAAAAAATATTAATAGAATACGAAACAACAGTAACAAAATAAAAACAGTAATTAAGTTACAAAACATTAATTTAAAATATTAAAAAAAAAATAAAGAAATAAAATAGCGATTGTCTTAAAACAGATAATACATGATCACGATAAATGATGGAGGGGTCTTACAAAAATTAGACTTTTCTAACTTTACTTTTTGCATATTCATTAACAAAATTTTCCATTTCAAGTTGCTTTAAAAGTCAGACTCTATTATAGAAATGATAGCAAGATTTTCTAACCGCTCTTGGCCCATTCTAGATCGTAAATAATTTTTAATCAACTTTAATTTAGAGAATGATCTCTCGGCTGTAGCTACAGAAACTGGAATGGTTAATAATATGGGCAAGGCAATCGTAATGTTTGGAAATGAGTGGGTTAGGTTATTTATTGCAATGTAATTAAGTGTTTCTACTACAGACGTCGCGTTTCTGTCGCCATTTTGCAGAAATTGTAATTCGTGTAAAAGTTCTGTTTCGTCTATATCTTTCTGGTTTCGATCTTTGTTCAGTGGTTTCTTCCAGTTTTTTACAAAAATTAAATTGATCTTGCTCAGAAATCCTCAACATTTCACAAAAAATTAAAAACATCAGAATGACACGATAATAGTTTAAATCTTTCATGTACGGATGAAAGAGTAATGTCTAGCATTCCGAGAAAGTAGGTAATTTACTTTAAATTTCATTTCTTGATTTTCAATCGGCTGGTCGTCACCTTCGTAAGAAATTTGTTTTCTAATCTTTCATGTCCTTAAAATTTCTGCTGATATAAATTTTCCATCAACTTCTAAGCAAGAAGCTAGTTCTTTGGCATCTACTAATAAGTCACTGAAGCCCTTGTCAGATCGATATTGTTTTACAAATTCATTGAGGTTATTTAAACTTTCGCAAGCCTGGAAAATATTAAATGTTTTTGATTGCAGAATCTTAGTAACAACATCCACTTTACTTAGAATCTTGTACCACAAGACTACAATACACACAAACTCATAATTTCTATTTTTTTTTACCTAGGGAAGTAGCTAGATGTTTTGTAGTATTGTCAAAATTATTTCCGGATAAAATTTCATAAAGAGCATCGTAAATTTCGTCCAACTGAAATCTTAAGGGGTTATTGCATCAATTCTACTAGACCATCTAGTGTCTGACAAAGGCTTTAATGTCAGACTTGAAATGTTACTTTTCAAAACAGACCACCGATTGGTTGAGGCGGAAAAAAAATTATATAATTCTTGAACAGTTGAAAAAAAAAATTATACTAGAAATATTGGATTTCACAGCATCGTTTATGGCAAGATTCAAACTGTGGTTACAACAAGGTGCAAACATTGCTTGGATTAATGTCTAAAATTCTTTTTTGTACGCCTTGATGTTTACCCTTCATATTTGAACCATTATTATAACCTTGGCCGCGCATATCATAAATGTCTAAACCATAATTCTCCAAAGTTTTTAGTAAAAAGTTGGTAAAACCTGTTGTATCACCTATAGGACGAAATGTTCAAAAACGTTTTTTAAATTAACGTATCTTAAGCAAACAGAAATCCACTCCTGGGGGCTCACATAAGGCGTACAATCAAGTAATATAGAAAAATAGTTTGCTTCTTTAACTTCGTTTAAAATATTATTTCTTATATTGTCACCTATTAATTTAATGGTTTCGTTTTAAATTTTATCTAGGTAAAGTGGAATATTTTTTTGAGATCTATTAATATGTGCAGACATGACTGGATCAAATTTTGCTATCATCTCTATTCATTTTAAAAAATTTCCATTACCTATCTCTTTCAAATAATTTGTTACTAGGACCACGAAAAGTAAAGTTTTGTTCAGCCAAAAATTGAATAGTATAAATTATTCTTTCACTGCGCCAGTGTTTAGTTTAACTTTTTAATGAATTTTGCATCTCTGAATCAACGGTTCGATTAGTTTTTAATCTCTCTGGTAAATCTGACAAGACACGTACATTTTAAAAATGTGATTTACTTTTTTCGTGGATTTTCAAATGTTCGCTTAAATGATGCCAATCATTGAAACCGTCTTGGTTACTTTATTTAGTGTTTTTAAAAGTAATGGATTGTTGGTCCTGGGGTCATTGAATATTTTACAGCAGAAGCAGAAAACTGCATTCTTTTGAATAGAATATAGTAACCAATGACGCTGAACCTTTTCACCATCAGTGGCGGCTCGTGGATTTGAAAAGTATAGGGGCACACGGTGGAAGCTCGCCGCAGGCGCCGCCGGAGGCGAAAAATTTTTCGGGGGCCGCGCCCAAATATGGCTATTTTGAGGACCCAAAAAATAAAATTCGCCTCTTGAGCCTTAAAAAAAAATAATAAAAAAAAAATACTTTGTCCGGTGCACGGGTGTACCTAATACCGTGAAAAAATTGTGCGAATAATTTAAAGAATATAGACTCACCTAAATTTACTATTTGAACTGCAACTCTATTCTTCTCGATTTTTGACAAGCAATTAATTCCATAACAACAAAAATCACCTTAGCCTACTTTTACGTGTCAAATTTTTCATTCAAAAACATGTCAATTATAATGTAATACAGGGTTTTCTAGTTTACATTGAAACAATATAATTTTCTATTTTTTAATAATATCTATCAAGTGTTGGATAAAATTTCGTATGGCACTCGTGTGTTAAGTCATATAAGTCACTTGGGAATTAGCCCTCTCGGCCTACGGCCTCAAGGGCTAACCATTTCCCAGCGTGACTTACATATAACATACCACACTTGTACTATAAATAACTATTATTTCTCTTTGTTTGAGATGTTCGATTCAATTAGTTTGAATTTATAAATATTGCAAATATTACCCCTTTAAAAAAATTGCAAAATAAAGCCATAAAATGCATTCATAAATTACCGTTTCTAGAGCCTACTGTAAATTTATATAAACCAAATAGTTATTTAGATATAGAAAATTTATGATAACTTTTTATAGCTTTTAGATAAAATAAGACACTTTACTTTACAAAATATTCATCTTTTATTGAAATAGTTAACAGCGAAAACAAACAATGTGTATCAAACGCTAATACACATTCAACTCTTTCTTAAAAACTAGGTATATATTTTTTTTGATGCTACCGCGTTTTCTCTTAGGGACCGATAACTGTTAGGTGTATATCCCAATAATTCGTGTTTTAAATTACGTGCATAATCATCGTCACTGAAATGTTTCCAGCAAACACGGGCATTTTTAATAATAAACTTACCCTTGCGTTTACACACATGCTTCCAAACAGCTTGCAATTCCTTGTCCTTTGGGAAACTAAAAAACTTTATACCGGGCGTAAAACTCTTACACTGATTATCAACCTTACGACCAAATACCGCACATCTCATTTTTTATGATTAAAGGACACTATAATAAAATTTAAAAAAGACTGACTCGTACACCAAAACCGTATGTAAACAATAGGAATATGGCCGCCTTTTCTCACTGCCTGACGTCACGAAAGACACGCCCACCTGCGCGATATCATATCTTTAAACTGAACTGTGAACTCTGATCTAAGAAACTAAATGCGGGATGACACGTGACGAATTATACGTCATAGAGAGGGCCGTGCCCAGACTTGCCGTATAATGCTGAACGAATAGCCACAGGCCACAGTAATTTACTATTATCCAGTACTCTGTCCTTATTTCGCATACGATTTAAAACAAAGAAGCATGCAGGGGCTCACAATAGTGTGCCGAGTGCCTATGTTCGTTCGTTGTACGTTGCCCGGTTGCCGTTCGTTCATAGTATGTTGCCCGTTCAACAAATAATGTAGTGCAAAATATCAAGAGTTTGCTTAATAATAGTTATACCTTTATACCTCGGGAATTTTCTAGGTGATTTTTCTAGATGGGGCACGTGCCCCAGTGCCCTAATGGACGAGCCGACACTGTTCACCATTTAACAAAATTCGAGTAAAATATATATTGGAAAACTTACATCCACTTTTGTCTTAGGATACATAGTTTTATTTTGATAATGCATTGGATAAGTTCTTGCACCTGGATTGGAGACAATACACTCGGCCAAAGACCTGGATCGTTAGAAAGGGGCGCTTCTTCGGATAATTCGTCTTGCTTACTCGAACATAATGGTACCGACACTGACTGAAACGTATCAGGATCTAATTCTTTCGGATCTTCATCCTCATTAGCTTGCTTTTCTAATTCGATGGCAAGTTTGATTTTGTTGAATGTAGAAAATCACTGTTATCAGAAGAAGTGTTTTGTGTGGTCTTTCGAAAAAATTTACTAATTTTGAAATTGGTTTTCTCCAAGTCTTCCACCCGTTTTCGCTTGTTAAGCAAGTTTTGGTGACCAGACAATTTCATCGTTTCTTCTCTGGCCATCTAAATAAAATAAATAAAAATATTAAACACTAAGCCTTATTTGTTTCATAAACAAAAATTATTAAAAAGAAAAACATTTATTTGCATCCCTGTTAATTAATTTACTTAATTACTTACTTACCTTATTTGTAATTATTTTTCACAATTGCGGTAGATACGTGATAGCAAATAAGGCACTTTATACGTCTTATGCGCCTGTCAAGATAAAAATGAAAAATTAACCTGCTACATCGATTACGAATACGCAGAATTTTGCAAGTTTAAACCAGCGCGCCGAACGCACGCGGATTTTCGCGCCCCCACAGGAAGAGGAGTAGTAGAATTTCGCCACTGGTACTGGTCGCCGACCGGAGGTCGGTGTTGGTGGATAATGCATTTTCACCACCGGTATTTACAGATAATTTTTTTTTAGTTTTATGTTAGTTTGTGTTTAAGGCCTTGGCGCCGTCGTGCGCCGCACGATCCTGCTCATATGGACGGCTCGTCCCTGGTTATTCTCATTTCTTTATTGTATTTTGTGGAACTTTCGTTAAAAACTGGCTAATAGATTAAAGTTTTATAGTTTAGGTTTATTAAGGTTATAGTGTAGTGCTTTTCAGTGTAAGTTCGTAATTAGAAATAAATGCATGGTGTTGCTTTGCAACAATAATTGTTCAGCAAGGACCAAAATTCTTCAGTTCTTCAGATAAGTACCCAGCTACTTAAAATACTTTTAAAAATGTCTGTTGCCGATATATTTATACTAATTTGTATGTACAGGGTCTTCCAACGAGGACTGAACAGGGGCTAATTTTTGAGCTTCCTTGTATTTAAAGAAAAATCCAAAATAGCCAATCGATGTACTTTTTCCTGTAGAATTCAAAAATGAAACCAAAAATTTATTTGAATCAGAAACAAAAGAGGTACGCTATGGATAAGGTGTTTTTTTAAATGGAGCATAGCTTTTTTTATACGATTTTTGGAACGAGTGATTTTTTTTTGTCCGTTCTGATTAAAATATTTAATATTGTGACAGCTATTTTTATTAAATTTTAATGTTTTATCCAGTATAATTTAACTTTAACCTGTTTGAAACATACACTAGGTAATAAAGGTATAATCACCTTTGAATCCTTCAAAGTCAAAAAATTTGACAAATTTACTATAATATTGCCGAAATGAAATATTCATTAGATGAGAGATTGCAGATTGTTATCTTGTTTACAAATGCCAAGAAAATGCAAGAGAAGCAAGGAGAAGATTTATTGCAAATTTTCACAGAAATATATCCGTCAATACTATTCTAAGGATAAAGAACCTATTTGAGGAAAATAAAACATTACATGACAGAAAAAGAAATCCAACTCTATACTAATTAAAAAAAAAAAAAAAACATTAATAATTTAATTGTTCAATGTGACCTCCGTTGTTCTCGAAACATGTGCGATAACCTCTTTGTAGCCTTTCCAAACTTGCTGTTATACTGTGATTTTCCTGGTTAAGGCGATTTATCATTCACAATTTTCTGCATGATCTCTTCAATATCGTAGTTTCGCTGCTTGTATACCACGTTCTTTAAATGGCCCCAAAGAAATGTGTCTAATATTGACAAATCGGGACTATTGGGTGGCCAAGCATAGGTTCCATTTCTACCAATCCATTCTTCATGGCGTCCGTTTAAATATTGAGTAACCTCACGCACGGCATGCGGAGGGGCCCCATCATGTTGCCAAATAAAATTTTGATATTCTTCCAATGGTAAATCTTCCAAAAAGTTTTCAATTTCGTTTTTTAAGAACTCGTAGTATCTCTGTCCATTTAAAGTCCCGTTAAAAAATATTGGTCCCAAAATTCTATTATTTTTTATGCCACACCAAACATGGATTGAAATCCTTCCTTGAAATTTAATTGTCTGAAATTTTCTTGGATTTCCAACGGTCCAGTGATGATTATTATGTCTATTGAAAACCCCCGATGTTGTGAATGTGGCTTCGTCAGTCCATAAGATATTGCTGAATAAATTAGGGTCTTCGTTTTCTTTTCGAATCACAATTTGGGAAACAAATTGGAAGCGAAGTTCTTTTTGTGCCGGTGTTAGATGTTGAAGTGAAAGGATATGATAAGACTTAAATTTATGATTTCTTAAAGTCCTGTGAACAGTTCCTTGGGTAACTCTTCTGCGTCTTGCACCGCCGCCATATTGAACGTCCCGAACTGCGTCCGAAATTGATTTGGTTGGATTCGGTCGAAAATAATTCACAATGGCACTGTCTCGATTTCTATTCCTTT
The DNA here is from genome assembly GCA_963920685.1 of Polydrusus tereticollis. NCBI lineage: Eukaryota > Metazoa > Arthropoda > Insecta > Coleoptera > Curculionidae > Polydrusus > Polydrusus tereticollis. The sequence continues at coordinate 3,826,527 of OY987334.1, read as the reverse complement.
CTGGATTTTTTTTTCTGTCATGTAATGTTTTATTTTCCTCAAATAGGTTATTTATCCTTAGAATAATATTGACGGATATATTTCTGTGAAAATTTGCAATAAATCTTCTCCTTGCTTCTCTTGCATTTTCTTGGCATTTGTAGAACAAGATAACAATCTGCAATCTCTCATCTAATGAATATTTCATTTCGGCAATATTATAGTAAATTTGTCAAATTTTTTGACTTTGAAGGATTCAAAGGTGATTATACCTTTATTACCTAGTGTATGTTTCAAACAGGTTAAAGTTAAATTATACTGGATAAAACATTAAAATTTAATAAAAATAGCTGTCACAATATTAAATATTTTAATCAGAACGGACAAAAAAAAAATCACTCGTTCCAAAATTCGTATAAAAAAAGCTATGTTCCATTTAAAAAACACCTTATCCATAGCGTAACTCTTTTGTTTCTGGTTCAAATAAATTTTTGGTTTAATTTTTGAATTCTGCAGGAAAAAGTACATCGATTGGCTATTTTGTATTTTTCTTTAAATACAAGGAAGCTCAAAAATGAGCCCCTGTTCAGTCCTCGTTGGAAGACCCTGTACCTCCAATTAAGTTTAATTGTGGTAGCGTTCTTTAAATATTTTTTCTCCACGACCATTACTGAATGCAATAATTCCAAAATCATTTTTGATAATAGAATGTAAAAATTCTCGCTCTTGAGTTGGAATATTTATTCTGAAACACTTGCTTCTTATGCGTTTTGCGTTCCATAACAAGATACGGAATGAATATTCTGTAATTGATCTAAACGACATAGGTTGCCATGAATTTCGAAACTGTCAGTGATAGATAAAAATGGCCGCGTTGTAATAATTATTTTCAGACAAATTTTAGGGCAAGTCAAAAAATGAAAAATCGGATGAATCAGATATGGAACTGGATAATTACTCCACCTAAAATTACGAATATTGCGAATAAATAACTTAATTGCTTTGTACAGATTTTATTTGTTTTTATTCGTACTTTTTGGTCGTGGAGAAAATATAGTCTGCTACTCGGTTAGAATGAAAATTCGATACTCCTGGTTCCTCACGCTCGCTACGCTCGCGTTCGGAATCTTCCACTCTGATCGAATTTTCATTCCAACCTCGTTACAGAATCTACTATTCCATGCCCATTACCTAATGTATTTGTACTGGGTAATGCTAAAGTCATAGTTGCCTATTTACTTTCCAGTGTAAATTTGTAGACACCATCGTTATTCATGGCGCACATTAAATGCCTAATAGCAAAATATTTGAAGAACGCTTGCCACCCTAACAAAATAGTTCACAGTATATCCAATTATGCTATAACCTTATCGATGTGTTAATATTTTGTACAGTAACGAGACTATGTCCCCCCCCCCCCCCATTTTTAAGGATGCTGAACACGATGATAAAGTCTGAATCATTCCTCGACACCTGCCAACTCCCTAAACGGCCAAAAACGACCCCCGAGTTTCGCTCCTTTCGGGGGTTGTTTTTGGCCGTTTAGGGGGTGGGGTCAACTCGAAAAAAATTTAAACGACCGCCATCTTGTTCAGCATTCTTGAAAACGGGTGTAAACGCCGATTTAGCCGGTATGAGACGTCGTATCCGAGTTTCACTCCTTTCGGGGGTGGTTTTTGGCCGTTTAGGGGGTTGGCGGGGGGTCGAGGAAGGATCCAGACTTCACCATCATGTTCCTCGAAAACGGGGTGGTGACGTAGGCTTAATTGGTATGAGACGGCCTACCCGCGTTTCACCCGTTTTGGGGGGTGCGCTCACCTCAAAAAGAGTTTAAACCACAGCCATCGTGTTCAGCATCCTCGAAAACCGGGGGGGGGGGGGGGACATAGTCTCGCGACTGTACAAAATATTAGCTTTTCTCGAGGGTTTTTCCGACTCACAGAAGTCACTAAAAGGATGTTGTTGTCCAAGCCCAGATATATGGTTGAATTTTGAGCGCTCACAGCTCTTTTAGTTTCAGCTTGACACAACAACACCAGATTCCTGGTGGAGTGAAACAATGGGGTTCACACATAGTGCCAAAGCAAACACTATACATTAACGATCTTTTGAAAAAAAAACTAAAAATCCTCTATATAGCTTCGCTGATGACAGTACACTTGTTTCATCTTTTACTTTGGATGCTCGGACATCGGCTACCAATGCAGCAAGAGGTCTCACATCTCAACAAAGACCTGGAAGAAATTCCGTCTTGGGGTGACAGTAACCAAGTAGAATTTAACGCTAAAAAACCCAAGCGGCAGTTTTTCCTAAAAAAGTTAAGTGTTTTCTTTCTGGATTATTACTAAGCATCAGGTTATGCAACTTTGCCCTGATTTAACTGTCTTTGTATCTCTTACGGTTTACGATATCCCTGTAGTGATAAGCGAATTTGTTACACCCTGTATATATGCTCAAAACCCTTAAATACGAAATTTCAAAAAATTGGTAAAACCAGTGCCGTGAGTATGAGAAATGGGAATAGTTTTATTTTTTTTTAAACACGCGGGATATAGAAAAGTTAATTAACAAAAAAGTTGACTGTTTAAATGCTTCGCCTAAAAAATAACATTAACAATTTAAAAAAGCCGTGTTGTATTTTGTGTGTTTTTCAAAAAAATTAATTATTGTATTTAAGGATTTTGAGGATTCGCCCTGGCAATGTGTAAAATTAGATAGAAATCGACGACAAGAAAGAAGTTTGGAAGATGGTGGACAGCTCGATTGCCACGAGATGTCGCCACGTGCAGCATCTTGCATATGTATCTTTATATTATGGGTTGAAAAATGCACTGTAAGGTCCCTTGCCTTTTCGTCAGACTCTATGGCCTTACCGAGGAGCCGTAATACGGCGAAGCGCGTCCAAGGATTGAGTTTGACTGAAAGATAAAGAGAGAAATTGCTTTCTTTTATATCGCGTTTTCGGTTCGCAGAAACCGACAATAAGCTTTCAGCGCCACCTGGCATTAGACATCTGCTTTTGCGGGTTCCCTTCCAGCGTTTAGTCTTCTCTAACACCTCGCTGGTCTGGCTGGGTGGATGCCTGATTGCCACGAGATGTCGCTACGTGCAGCATCTCGCATATGTATCAAAAAATCGAACAGTTCTGTCAATGGCGATCCAATAGAGTACCTATATACAGATATGGTCATATGAACGTCACTGGTTTTGCCAGTTTTATGGAATTTTATATTTTTAAGGGTTTTAAGGGATGCCAAATTGATTGCTGTTATTTTAAAACTAAATGGTCGCTATTGTTACTTTACTTTTCAAGTTATTCCCTTGAAACCCCATATAATTGTACGTTATTGAGTTTTAGGCGTTGGGAAGGTGCGCCTAAAGGTCAGACGTAAACGCAACAAAATTCAAACGAATTAATTCGATAATAACGAAAATTTGTACATACTTGTGTAACTAGACATGTGTATTTACCTTATATCGATCAACAAGTTTGAAAAGTTTTTCAGCAGTAATGGCGGGTGCAGAAAGCTTAGATGATCCACTGCATAGGGCTAAACCAATTATTAGCCATGTTGATACCCAATACAGCGATGCAAAGTGTAAAAATACACCTGGTATAGTATGATTGTGTCTAAAATCATAATAATAATAAGCGCGAGCATGGTCGAAAGTCCACATAAAGAAGCCTATTACGATTAGGTTAGTCTATCAACATTAGGAAATTGTGATAGTATCTTGTACAAACATTTTCAAGGTCTCCGCTTTGGGACTCTATAGGTCGGTTATGGGGGGATATGGAATAATTTGTTATACATGGTGTTCCTTAATGATATGCATATATTTAAGGGTGTGAACCTACATGAAAAATTAATCATAGTTTGCTTTATAAACCATGGTCCAAAAATGTTCCGTTTAGAGAATACGGGGTGGGGTGTTAAAGTTTTAGGAAAGAAATGAAAATAATTAATATTTTCGTTAATATTTTCGAAACAACTTGACATATTTCAGTGATATTTAGTACATAGCGACAGTTAGTAAAGGTGCATATTTTTTAATACAAATATAATTTTGAGCTTGCGATGCGCCGTTGTAAGTAAAAGACATTTCCGAAATTATTATTAATTTAAAACCCATTAACAGCTCGCGTTGCCATATGGCGACGTAAATTGGAATGCCTATAAGTGGTGCCATCTCTTTATCGATGATTAAAATTAAAACTTGACCACAAATGTGGTTTTTACATTAGCTAAACATGTGTTTAGGGTACTGCAAGTCATTTAGATTTTTAAATATAACGTTGTTGTTGTACGAGTGGTTAGAAAATCAAGTTAGAAAATTTTTCAGCAAAACATGGACTTGCGATTAGAGTAAGTACCATTATTATTTATGTTTTTTATTTAGAATGGTAAATTATTATAAATAACGTAGATGAAAGGTTATGTAAAAGGTATTATATATAGGTTAGGCCGTATGTTTTATTTTTTGTATATATCCTACCCAAAATATGCCCGTTGCCATATGGCAACTCTCGCCATATAAGGGGTCAAACTTTACATAATAATCTAAACATGTTCGTTTTATCTTTAGGCGCGGTTTTACTCTCGAAGAGGCACTCCACATGGCATATAACGATGACGACATTGACGTGTCACAAATTTACATAGAGCCTCCAGACCCATACGTCCTTACAGACGAACACTCAGGTGATGAGGATGGTGGGGGTTTAGTAGATAACCTTAGTAGGGGACAATTGGCAGCTCAAGCCGAATTAGTAGTAAGGGAACGACCGGAACTGGACATACCAGAGCATATTGAAAATGAACAACATATTGAGCTAGTTCAAGCACCTGAACATGGACCTGAATACCTTGTGGAACCTAGGCCGGGTAAGGAAAAGGTAAACTGGATTGATGGAGATCTGGAACCATCAGAAAATATATTTTTAACCCTCGGTCATCCATATGGAGATCTTGGAATTGTAGAAACTTTTGAAAAGTTCATTGATGATGACATTCTTAAGTTTTTAATTAAAGAGTCCACAAAATATGCTTTATTTATGAATAATCCAGACCCAAAAATTTCGCTCGAAGAAATGAAGTGTTGCTTGGCAATTCTAATTTTATCTGGATATGCGGTATTACCTGGCCGTGATTTTTATTGGGAATCTAAAAATGACGTAAAAACTATATGGTTTCGGAAGCAATGCGCAGGGACAGATTCCGACAAATAGTAAGATCCATTCATTGCGCGGATAATACAGAACCCGACCAAAATGACAAAGCCTGGAAACTAAGGCCATTAATCGATAAATTAAAACAAACTTTTCTAAAAAACTGGATCCCAGAACAAAATTTGGATTTTGATGAGTCGATGGTAAAATATTTTGGGCGCCACTCTTGTAAACAGTTTATACGAGGTAAACCGATACGTTTTGGCTACAAGATGTGGTGCCTAAACTGTCCCTCTGGATACTTAGTTAACTTCGATTTATATCAGGGTAAGAATCCAAGAGGCAATCCAATATTCGAACGGAAATTTGAAAAATGTGTAGCTCCATTGGTCAGCATGATTGATGAATTGCCAGACAAAAATAAACCATTTAGGTTCTATTTTGATAACCTTTTCACGGGTTTCAATATTTTGTATTATTTGAGGCAGCGAGGTTATTACGGCACAGGCACAATAAGAAAAAATAGAATACCAAAGTCGTGTCCCCTGGCATCCAAAAAAGTATTTGCCAAGAATAAAAATCGAGGTCATCACACATCATCACTTAATCGGGAAGACGGTATAATGGTAGTCAAGTGGTTGGACAATAATGTTGTCACTATGACATCTACGTGTCACGGTATTCAGCCGATATCTAACGTTAGAAGGTACTGTCAAAAGGAAAAAAAAAATATTATAATTCCTAGGCCTTCAGTAGTAGCAGAATATAATCGCTACATGGGTGGAACTGACCGGTTAGATGAAAATGTTTCAAAATATAGAATCAGCATTAGAAGAAAGAATTGGTGGTGGCCAATCTTTACCTGGCTTCTAGATGTGGCACTTGTAAATGCTTGGACTGCTTATAGGACTTCACATTCAAGCAACATATCACAGCTAGCATTTAGAAGAGAAATTGTACAGACCTATCTGACCAGGTATAAAGTCCTTCCCAAAGGAAGTGGTAGACCATCTACTTCACAGTCCAGCGTAACCCTAAATCGAGTATCAGATGACATTGGATATGACTGGCTAGATCATCTATTAGTCCATACCATTGAAAAGAAGAAAAGGCGTTGCGCTGGCGAAGGATGCACATCCATACTACCTATGCACAATATGTTCGAAATGTAATGTGGGTTTATGTCTAGAGTGCAATTATATATTTCACACTAAATAATCTCATTTGAATACCTTAACCAGCTAGTGTTGCCATATGGCAACGGCATTATTTTTTGTAAAAAAAATTATTTTCTGAAATATATGTGTTATTTTGTGTCTAAAGAACGATTTTTCTAGTAATAATTAATTTAAAAGTGTCCATTAAAAAATTAAAAATTCCGCCGTTAATGGGTTTAAGAAAAACTTAACGCATTGCCGGTTGCAATCTATGTGTAATGAACAACTGACAACATACCACATTAACATGATATTACAACTAACATGAAGCGATTATGAGAATAAATATTGAAAATAGCCCCCTTCACTTAACATGCATCCTTCCGCCCTCATTTCGCCTTCTCATGGAATAGCGCACTCGCTGCAATATCCTCGGAGTTATTATCACATGCTGCAGCTATTCTTTCTAATAATTCCTCTACATGTGATTAGTGGACCTCCCAGACTAGAGTGCTGTAGCACCATAAACAAAGCAGTGTGCTGTTATACTTCAAAGTAAGTGGCTGAAAAGAATAATACCATGTGTTCTGATCTGACATGTGTGCCAGGCAAAGTGATTTTCTAACGTTAAAGTAATTGATATTTTAAGGACGCGTGCCCGGTAACAGAGGTTACTATTCTTTTAACCCGTAAGTACTACTACCGGGGTCCCTGAGACCCGAGCATTTATTTGTTTTGAAATATTTCGAAGAATTTATAGAGGGGGGGTACTGAGCGGTCAGTTATGCTTCCTGCGATATCGTTAGAACCAGTGTGTGTAAAGACAGTAACGAGCGCAGACGTATACGTCTTATTTTTACGATTTTTCGAGAGTAGTAGTTATAGTGCCACTTTTTATAACGTCATATTTTGGTAAGTATCAGTTATGTAATTATATTTTTTTCACAAATATAAAATATTGCTATTGGTTATAAGGTCCGTCATTACTTACAGATACAAATAAGTGATAAGTTGGAGAACAGACCACTAACAGATGCAGAGTTGCTAGAAATAGTAAACAATGACGAATTTTGGGAGGAATCTGATGACCGAGAAGGAGGTAGTAATGGAGTTCAAGCGACGGCAATTGCAGATGGTAGAAGTGACGGATTGAGGCAAATTTTGAATAGCGCCGATCAAAGTAATTTTGAAGAGGAGGACGAGGAAATATTTAGTGACAATAACTCTGTAAGTAGTGTAAGTGATTGTGGTTGGTCGTCAGATGATGAAAATCCTCTGAGTGCTTTTGTAAAAAAACAAAGCAACGTTCTGAAAGAAGATGGATCGGAAGTCGAGGCTCAGACGATGGATGTTGGTGGAGATTAATTAGAATTTTAAAGTAAATACTACTATGGAAAAAATATTATTTACAAATTGGCTAAAACTCCTTCATTACTCACCAAAACCCTACGACACAATATTATTACGGTTAAACGAGGATTGCAAGGATCATCCAGAGTAAGCCCTCTCGAAACTCCACTTGAAGCGCGGAACTTACTTTTTACGGATGATATGATAGGAAAAATTGTCCGCCATACAAATGAAAAAATTGATGATATGAAACAACGTTATTAAAAATTTAGTGTAAGGAAAAATTGCCGACAAACATTTCTACCTACTTTTATCAAGAACACAGATGCTTGTGAGATTCGTGCCTTTATCGGACTTTTATATCTCCAAGGGATTCTCAAATCAAACCACGAGAATCTTAGATCATTATGGGCTACCGACGGCACTGAAAGAGATATTTTTAGATGTACAATGTCACTTGCACGATTTTCCTTTTTACTAGTTTGTTTGCGGTTTGATGATGCCTCCACTAGATAAGACCGGATTTAAAATAGCACACTTGCAGCTTAATAATTACAACCCCGGAGAACACTGCACAATTGACGAAATGTTGGTGCCATTTAAGGGTCGGTGCTCTTTTCGAATGTACATGCCAAACAAACCCGCCAAATATGGATTAAAGGTACAGATTTTAGCTGGTTCAGAGACTCACTACATGATTAATGCAGATGTGTACACAGGACAGGATATCAATTTGGAAAAAACTTCTAAGCTAGATAAAAAGAAATTATCTCATCCATCACAAGTGGTGCTTCGCTTGATAGAACCAATAAAAAATACGAATCGCAATATTACTGCGGACAATTAGTATTCATCCTTTGAATTATTGGAAGAGCTTCAAAAATGTGATTTTACCTATACGTGGGCACATTGAAAAAAAATAAACCGCAGATTCCACCACCGTTTTTGCCAAACCGAAAGCGTCCTCTCGAATTCTCGCTATTTGGTTTTACAGCACAAACCACCATAGTGTCATATGTCCCTAACCAAGGAAAAGCAGTTATTCTACTGTCAACTATGCATCATGACAATAAAGTGGGTGAGAATATCAAAAACAAGCCCGATATCATTCTGTTTTACAATACTACCAAAGCAGGCGTTGATGCACTGGACGAAAAATGTGCAACCTATTCAACCTCCAGAAGGACCCGTCGATGGCCTATGGTAAAGTCTGTTCAGAGATATAAGAAAGTGACTAACTGATCCCTATTAGGAAAGACCCAGGCCAGCTGTAAAATTGAAATATGGCCGAACAGGTCCGTTTTTTGCTTAGAATTTAATCATGGGTTGTAATAAAAATAAGTAAGACATTAAATAATATTTTATTTATGTTTAAATGTGAAATTCCAAGTTATTTTATTATTAAAAATTATATTTATGATCACAAAAATATACAAATTATTCGGTACTTATAATAATTATTCACTTATCACTATCGCTATCATCATCTGTTCTAATTATTATTTGTGCTATATTGTTTATGTGGATATAGGATTTTTCCACCTTTTTAACATGTGTAACAGAATTTGCAAAACTTTGTGAAGGGATGTTAAAAACTTCAGTTTCTATAAGCTCAAGTACACTGGAGTTATTAGTAGAGCAAATATTGTTACGACGAATGGCAGATTTCAGTTGTTGCCAAACATGTTCGATGGGATTAAATATACAATGGTATGGTGGAAGCCTTAAAACTGTATGCCCTAGATTTTTTGCATAATTATCACAGAAGTATTTCTTTTGTAGTTTTAAACTTTGTAAAACCTTAATTAATTGCCTTTTGGTGTAATCATCCTGAAAATAAATGTCATTATCATACATGTAGTTTTGGATTGTTGCTTTTGTTACATTTGAGAAGGGAGTCTTGGTCAACTGCCTACTATGGTAGCTTGCATTGTCCATTACAATTACGCTATTTGGAGGTATATTTGAAGAGCTTGTTTTTAAACCAATCTTCAAATAAATCAGTAGTGGTGTCCTTATGGTAATCCAGAGAAGAATCTTTAATGTTTTTTGCAGACAGAGAAAGTCTATTTGGAATCGATCCGTCTTTGGATCCAGCATGCAAAATCGTAATTCGTTTACCTCTTTTTGATGGCGCGCTTGTTTTACACTTGCCGCTTGAGTCAACCCAACCCTTTTCCGGGGTATCGTATGTGTCGAACCAGGTTTCATCCAAGTAAATAATCGGCCTTTGCTGATCTCTGTAAATCCTAATTTTTTGTAGATATTCGGATCGCCATTCCCGAATACTACTGAATTCCATTAAAACTTGTCTTTTGTTAATTTTTTTAAAATCTAAAACCCATGTGTTGGATACACTTCCATAACGTTGTTTTGTCACATATAACGCCGGTTTCATCTTTTTCAAGCCTCTTAATTAAATTATCTAACGTAGGCACGCTTTGTTCCTCGTATAACTTGTAAATTTTACGCCGTATTATATCTTGATCACTTCCATCTACCTTCGAGAAAATGCCAGTATCGGTTCTTTTTTTCCTCGCTAAAAGGGGATTATTTACAATTATTTATACAGTTGATGTTGGAATTTTTGTTAATGTGGCCATTTCTTCTAACGCTGCTTGCTTGCTGACCGCACGTTCAATGAGAGTTGAATAAACATTGTTTATAACTTCCTTAGCTTTCACAGAAAAGTGTTTTCTGCTTTTTGACGGGGTTATCTCTTGAGATACATTGGGCTCGCACATATTTTCCATGACTTACACTTGATCAAACAAACGCTGTATTACACACGAAGTAAGAATAATTACTAAGCTTAAAACTAACTAGAGTGGCTATATATACAGTCTTTAGAACATAATTTGTTTTATGGGATTAACCCTCTCATTTTTAATCAGTTAAAAATCGGCTTAAAATCACCAAACTATTACTTTAATAATGAAATTACGTCTTCCGGATTTGCAGTTTACTTTAAGACATTTTTAAGTACGGGCCATAATTTACCTGCATTTATTCATTCATTCATTGTTTGTTTATGGCCACCCTTGGATAATCCCAATCAAAGGCAAAGTGTAACTTTCTTATATCTCTGGACAGGCTATACTTTTCATGCTTGTCTCAACATTGGAAGTGTTAATAGCCGTGTCTTGTACGTCTTAACTAATGATAATAAAAATATATCAAGATACTAATTTATAAAAACACCGGCTCAACAATTATGTGAACCATACTTGAAAATTCGCATGAACATAATTCACGTACCTCGAAAAATTCGAAATATGTGTGCAGATTTACTTGGAGAGGTATTATAGGAACCTTTAATTCCTCCTTAACAGCTTGCCAAGTCGAAACGTTACCGGTGTGGAATTTGTCCTAGTGCAAAAGACAGAAAAACCAACAATTGCTGTTCAAAGTGCAAAATTCCTATTTGTTTGAAATGTGCTTCATTGGTATGTCCAAACTGCATTTAGCTGTGAATTATATGTAAGAAACTATTAGAAACAAGTCCAGGATAAACTTTGTGTAACCAATAAACCGAGTTTTTTTCTTTGCATACAGTTTTTGGATTCTTTTTCATGGATCCCCGAGACCCGATAGTAGTACTTGTGTTACTATATTCTGGTAGTAGTGCTTACGGGTTAAATAGTTAAATATACTACATTCTTTGTCTTTGTTTAGGACGTGCAAGAAGTTGCACCTCAGTGTTTTGCAGTTCGCGTATATATACGTGAAATATTTCGTTCTAAACTGAACATGCCTTTCGAATAACACTCGTGATATTCAGATGGCAATAAGGCTACAATTAATTCAAGTTCTAAATCATTCTCTACGATAAAAACCAATGATATCCTAACGGTATCTTGGTGCAGTGCTTTAGGGTTGTTAGGATGATGTATCGTGCTTAACAATGTAAGTAGTGTAATAATATAAGGGTGGTCAATAGTGGAAGAATAAAAAGATATAGCAAAATAAGTTGTGTTTAGTATCTAGCGAAAATAGAACGAATAGAACGAACCAACCCTATGCTGTGGGTGATACAGTATGTATGTGAGGCCAGGGCGAAGCCCTGCCTAAAGCAGGAAGTAATGCCTGTACTCTTAAAATATGGCACGGATATAATAAACAATCCACTAAAATTGTCCAAACAATTTGATGGCAAATATTCGGACGCTACCAGTTTTAACAAGACGACGATGAATATTCTAAAAGGTTTGACTATCCGCCAAAGCTGGATCGGAATATTTCGCTATTTGTGCATTTGAATAATTTACCATTTTTAACTAGATAGTAAAAATAAAACGAAATAAATAATTCAAAACGCACAGACTTGAATGACAGAGACTTACTAGAAAATGTCAGATGTAAAAAGCAAGTGACATTTTTCATGGCAACTAGATTTATTTCAAAATTGTATTTGTTGTGTCACTAATATAAGTACCAGACGTTTATATTTCACTGCCACGGTTACGGCAAGAAGTGTCAAGAATAAGAACGAAATGAGATGTAATGTCAGTAAAAGAAATAATTTTATATAAGTTTTTAATAGCAAAGAACAAGTTTTAGTAGATATAAATGCGAGAAATAATGCAAGATGTCAGCAGTTTATTCAGGGCTGCATCATAATGGTCCTTCGTCGTCGAATATAAATTAATTGAAAATAGAACCAGCAAAATAGTAAAATTATTGGAAAGTCATAGTAGAATAAATAAATAGAAGAGTTTTCAGGAGAAATAGAAGAATCAAAGAAAGAAGAAAATGTCTTAAAATAAAAGACATTTGGGAAAAATTTATTTTGATTTAAGCTGGCAATGATTAATTGTAACCAGCTTTTGTGATTGTCATCGGCTCGCGCTCAGTACCGGTAAACAGGTAGGATAACAACAATGGTCGGGTAAGTAACATTTATACAGAGTCTTTGGTATGAATGGAAACGGTCGATTATTTCTTAAAGTAAAACAGCTATCAAAAAATATTTAAGACGAAAGTTTTATGGTTTTGTAAAGCCTACTAGACTTAGAAAAAGATAAGTATACAGGATGAGTCAGAAAGGCGTAGAGGAATAAAGTTACCTTTTTTTTTATAGAACACCCTATATCTTAAAATATTTTTGGATTTTGCGTAACATTACAATTATTTTGTATAAAGTGCATTATAAGTCTAAACCTATAAGCTTATAAAATATCGACTTTTGAAAAATTACATTTTTTAATTTTGACGGCTTCTAGCTTTCTAACGGTACGCTATAGAGCAAGACAGCTTACATGTCCCTATCTTACTTTTTCATTATCTTCCAGAAAATACCAACTACCAGTTAAACCGGAAGTTTTATGTAGTTGACACTCTTAGAAAGAGAGTTAAAAACTAAGATAGGGACATGTAAGCCGTGTTACTCTAAGAAGTGCCGTTAGAAAGCTAAAAGCTGTCAAAATTCAAAAATGTCATTTTTCAAAACTTAATTTCTCGGAAACTATAAGGTTTAAACTTAAAATGCACTTAATAAAAAATAATTGTAATTTTACGCAAAATCCAAAAATAATCTAAGATATAGGGTATTCCATTGAAGAAAAAGTAACTTTATTTCTCTACGGCTTTCTGACTCATCCTGTATACGTAACTTTTTAATATTCCAATAGACTATAAAAAACCCTAAAACTTTTGTTTTAAATATTTTTCGCAAGCTGTTGTACTTTAAGAAATAATCGACCGTTTCCATACATACCAACGACCCTGTATAAAAGGCAGTTGATGATTTAAATAAATGATATTTTGTACTAATTTTATTATAAGTACTGTTATAGTTAGATATATTATAGTTAGATATACAGGGTGGCGCACCGAAAACTGTTTCCATCCAGGTTTATTTTCTTGTTAATAAATAAATCAAAATTCGCTTGAACACGTGAATATTAGTTCTCAGAGGGACATACCTGGAAATTTAACAGACGAAATATACCTGAACCTGTTGGAAACCACTATTAACCCTGCTTTAACGAATGCCATAGAAGAAAATGACCGTTATCGACCAGAAAATATTTACTTTCAGCAAGACGAAACACCCCCGCATTATGCGTTTCCTGTTAGACAGTTTCTGGATGAAAATTTTCCAGGAAAATGGATTGGAAGAAGAGATCCTATTAAATGGCCTGCAAGATCTCCTGATTTGACGCCACTGGACTTTTTTTGTGGGGACATTTAAAGACTAAAATTTATGCAACCCAACCCAATTCTTTGGAAGACAACAAATAGTGTACGAGTGCCGACAAATAACTTCCGCAATGCTCCATTATGCTCGCGAACATTTTGAACGGTGCCTTTACAATTGCATGGAGGTTGAGGTGGACATTTTCAACATTTACTTGATTGATACAAGCGGTAATAAATTTTATTACTTTTAAATTTTGTTTTCTTTTTAGCTCTATTTCTCAGGAACTATTCACTCGATTTGAACGAGCAAGGTCGCGTTGGGAAGGCAATTGAATTCACTTAAAAATAAGGTATCACTCAACCCCCCTTTTTTATTTAGGATTTTAAGGGTGATAGCCACGTAGGGGTTCAAGCAGCGGGGGGGGGGGGGTGAAAATAGCAAAAAATATGTTCCCCTGAGAACTAAGTTGTTCTTTGCTATTAAAATCTTCTATTAAAATCTTCTATTAAATTATTTATTTTACTGACATTACATCTCATTTCGTTCTTATTCTTGACACGTGCATCGCAGAAAAACATCTCAGGAGAGCTCTTATGTTCTAAACTCAACGATAAGTTCAAAAAAAATTTTTATTTGAGAAAAAGCCATTAGCGTACCATTTTTCTCAATAAAAATATTTAAGTCAGTACCCATAGGCACGCCACTGTTAAAGCTGAAAATTATTTTTGTATTGAAAAATATGCATCCTTATTAACTGTCGCTACTTACTAGATATCACTGAAATATCTAAAGTAGTTTCGAGAATATTAATTAATTTTAATTTTTTTCCTTGCCCCGTATTTTCGTGAAGGAACATTTTTTGACTATAGTTTATGAAGCAAACTATCATTAATTTTTTATGTAGATTCACACTTTTAAATATTTGCATAACCTTCCGGCCCTATTTTTAACCTATTTACTTGATTTTTAACTATTGACCATACATTTTCGGACACCCTGCATATTTAAATGCGGAAATTTGTAAGAATAAGTTTTGCAATAAAAGGTGTCCGATCATAGTAGGTTACGATTTTCACATTAAATTAGCTTCTAACTTGACGTTTAATTCAACTGTCTTCTCCGAGTAGACTACGCGCCAAGAAATTTGGAAGTGACATTACAGGCAGTACCAACTTTGTACGTGTGAAGTATGCTAGATATACTGGTGATAAAATAATGATTCTGCATATTATAACACTTACTGAAAAAGACCTTGAGCAGAATTAAGCACAAATGAATTTGATAGCAGAATTCCTTTTGGCGCTGAAGTGGTTCCACTGCTAAAGAGTATTGCAACTATATCTGAGCTTTTTTGTTTAATCGGCTTAAAACATTTTTCTTCTTCACTTTCGTTTTCCATGCTGCTCATGGTTGTCCATTTGTCTGATTTTCCAATAACAATAATTTCAGGCTTTAAATGGAAATCTTCTAGGCTTTCCTCTATTAGCGGTAAGGAATTTTCTTCAACAAAAATGACTTTGGGTTCAACCAATGATAGTGCATGTTTAGCATCTGATATTGATTGCGTTGGGTCTACGGTAGCAACATAGGCACCTAGATATAATGAAGCTAAAGCAGGTATGATATTGTGTGGATTGTTTCTACAACATATCATTACAACGTCTTTCGGTTTGATACCCATTTTTTGTAAAACCACAGCCACTCTTGTGGATCTTTGCTTCGTAGCAAGGTAACTCTCAGTTGAGCCATCTTCTCCATTGATCTAAAAATAAAAATGGTTTATGCTTTTTTTATTTCAATTTTTAGGTTAGTTATTGTTACCACGCTATAACTGAGAGAATTCCTGAAAATTCCCAGCAAAAAATCTTTACTACATTTTTTTTTGTTAAAACAACAATAATTTTATTAATGCCAATAAAAATGCTTTTTTTTTTAATTTTAAACGAGTATTTTCTAATAAAAATTCCATTTCTGCCGTTTTGCTACTATTGATAAATTTTATTTATGAAACATTTTCTGCCATTTCTGTGATTAAAGTCTGTGCGTTTTAAGAAGTCCGATATCGGATTAAATCACCAAGGGATGTTATCGCTTTTAAAACAGTAAGTCGGTTAAGCTACAATATCTTCGCACCTTCGCTATACTTGATCACACCGAACATCCCACTGGTTTACTGTATTCTATTTCGCTCAGTAATAAACTCGGTAAAAACGAAACCACCTGAAAATAGTCGATCGGTTATATTCGTTGAGCCAAACGATTAAGTCGGTGAGGTGTTTGACCATTCGGCGGGAGCGACGGGTATTGGGTCACGTTGCCGACTAATTGAGAGTATTGGCTCTCATTGTTTACCAATGGAGGGGGTTACCACACGTTGCTGATCAGTAGAGGGAGTTATACCTATTCCAAAGTCAGTTTGAGGACATAAAAAAGCTTCGACCTGGCTTCAAAGGGACCGGCATCATAATCGGGGTTGTCAGATCTTTTTTTTTAATTCTTTAAGTTTTTATTATTGAAAGTGTTCTTTTATATTCGTATTTAATTGATAATCTCTAAATCTCTTTGAAAGCTAGTTTGCAAATGTACTTTGAACTAAGAAAATTTTTAATCTCAAAGAAAGAAGGAACAAGCCATTCATGAATATTATGATAATTTTATTAGTACTTCAGAAATATTATTTACACAAAAATAATTTAAATCTAAAAACTAAAAAGGAATTTTACTGTTGTTACACAAAAAAAATAAACAATTAACAAACCCTTATGTTCCTCCTACACTAACGAAAACTTTGTAGAACTGGCAACACCCTGGCGATAGACCGTTGACGCTCATAAGCAATTTAGAGCACATTTAAAGTGCGAACTATTTTTTCCGGATGGGAAAATGAATAGAGATTTAAATTTAAAAGATAAATTAATACAAATTTACATGCTATAGACAAGAACAGCAAATAGTTAAAGGTTCTCCCAATTGGGTGATCCCTTATCAGCTTTAAAAACACTTGATGTTTGAGGTATGCGATATTGGGAGTCGGACAGCGGCGTGACTGGTTGAATCGATTTACTGTAATTTACATATTTCATTTTCTGCTATAACTGTGTGGTTTCAAACCAGTAAGTTTTTACTTGGTACCTATATTTTATTATATCAGTATGGCTTTTTGGCGACAATTTCAAACATAAGGTCAAGGTAAATTATCACAGGAATATGAGTTGGTGCCAGAGCCTCCCATTGAAAGCAAAATAAGTCCGGAATTAAGAAACAAAAATTTACATGCTCAATGTCAACGCATTATTTTAAATATGTACGAGTGTTTAAAAAAAGAGAATCCGGGAAAACCTGAAAATGCGCTTTGTACAAGAATGTACCTGTAATGAATTAATACTACTTGGGTTTTATAAGAATTTATAACGTAATTAATTTGGGGACTGTAACCGGTCATTCCATAAAGCGTAAACCAATAAATCAAAAACTAAATCAAAAATTTAAAACGGCTGACAATACTACAAGGGATTTTATTCTGCGAGCTATTTACAACTTTTACGAGGATAATATTGTACCAACTTTAGAACTGGTTCGTGATAAACTGCGAGGTTACCCTGATTATAAGTACCAATCTTTAGAAACATTGCGTGGTGTTTCATTAAAATGTGACTTTAAACATAAAAAATTAGATAATATAATGGTTATAATGGAATCCCTGCGTATCATTGAACTACGACAGGACTATTTGCACAAAATAAATGACTAACATGAATCCGATAAAAGTATAATTTATTCAGACGAAACTTGGTTCGATACTTATGATGTTATTAAATATGGTTAGGTAGATAGTACAAATTGTGCTTTCGGGTACACCGTGTTCGAGAGGAAAACGCGTTACCATGCTGGAAGTAAAGATGGCTTTGTACCTAATGTGTTGCCCTTGTCAGCAAAGAATATCACTCAATAATCAATCTTCAACTTTAAGCGCATTTGCCCTTGATAATATTTGGCAGGTAATAACGAAATGAGTAGCGATTTAAGAAAAAATTGCGTAGCTCATGTTATAAAAACAGAAAATGGATATTCTGTTTCACCTCCTATAGCGCGAGTTAAGTAGTAATCCAACCTGAAAACGATTCTACTTCTGCAAGTTCTGACGATTCCAGTCATTAATTTGTTTACGAATTTTAAATTAATTATGTTCGTTCAACATGTATCTTAAAAACTTGTTATATTACAGAACGTTTACTGTGATTCTACTGATTCGATCCGCAATTTGTTGTTAAAATAACTGTATATTCCAACTGAGATTGTACCTGCCCCAATCCTTTCTTGGCAAGGAAACTCATACCTCCTCGCGGTCCTGATTGAACAAAGACAATTTTTTTAATTGTTTTCGGCAAAATGAGCATTTATTTTACCGAAAGACCATTTTAAAAATTCATGTGTTCTTTGTAGGCGAAGTCACGGGTACAAACCTCTTATCGATATTAACTATATTTTTAAATTGTTTTTGACAAAATTAGCATTTTTCTTTACAGAAAGACAACTTTTAAAATATTCTCTGCAGGCGAAGTCACGGATACAAACCTTTTATCGATATAAACTATGAACAAGCTATACTATTTAATCATATTAAAAATTTTCAACAATCCGCATTTTAATTATTTGGTAGAAGCAACGCCTATGTTCACCAGTTTAATGC
The DNA here is from genome assembly GCA_963920685.1 of Polydrusus tereticollis. NCBI lineage: Eukaryota > Metazoa > Arthropoda > Insecta > Coleoptera > Curculionidae > Polydrusus > Polydrusus tereticollis. The sequence goes on along the minus strand of OY987334.1, from coordinate 3,808,039 downwards.
TTTTTATGTCATCAAATTAAGCTTGGAACAACTATAACTCCAGTTGCAGACCAATAGAGAGAGTGGATGGTATATTGGTAGTTAGTAGTTGTAGGTGCATTAGCCGCCATGTCAGCAATATGACAATACTGTTCAGGAATAATGTTGGGATTAAAATGATATATTCCACATGCTTCAGAACCGGATGTTGCACTCGAAGTAGTTGCTGCACTATACCAAGCAGCTCCATTTAACTTACCTGCTTGGTTCCTGGTAACCTTTCTCTCTTTGTTAGTTAATATTCAGTGATGAAGTTCACTACAAAAATGGGTCATGAAAGGTTTAAAGAATGATTTATCAAGTGGATGAAGCCGATGAGTTGAATGACTCGGTACACCCAGGGGAAGCGCGTCATTATCAGCTGCCGCTTGTAAAATTTCAATGTCGTTGGTGTGAGACCCATGTCCATCCAAGAGTAATGATACCTTTCCTTGAGGCTTTTGCGGAATGAAATGTTCACTCAGCCATTTTTGGAACAATTCTGAATTAAGATTCAAGAAGTAGTCCATTTTCTGTGGCGAGATTATTAAAGAAAACAAGGTCTGTCTATACCACCAAACTAAAATATATTTGTCCCTTTAGGGTGAAAAAAGGATTAAAGAGTGTACATAATTGAATGTGACTTTAGGTTGTACTAGTTTCGACTTTAGTCAAAGTCATCTTCAGCAACCATATAATTAAGAATTATGTTTTTTAGGATGTACCTAAATAAACAAACTAAAACAAATTAAAAGGGGGGAACGAAGTGGTTCAACAATACATGGTCATAACGTGTACCTTATGCAGCCAATGGACTCGACAGAAGATAATCACTAACATGATGCTACTTTTAGCAATGAAGGAAATTATATGTGAAAATAGTAATAGAGGACAAAATTCCAAATGGATTCATTTATAGTAATGATATGATGTATAGCTGTCTATAATGAAAATTCAATAAAATCAACGTTTCATGAGTCAACTCCGAGAGGGAACATGATTTATATTTGGTGGGTCAGAATTTTTAATAATAATAGTAATAAAGTAAAAGGGGGGGGGAGGGAAATTAAAATGTGTTAAAACAATTTACGTCATTGAGTAAGTTGGGGTCATCAAATTCTCCATATTCATGGCTTATTATTTAAATTATATGAATTTGAACGTAGACCTGATTAAATTCATATAATTTAAATAATAAGCCATGAATATGGAGAATTTGATGACCCCAACTTACTCAATGACGTAAATTGTTTTAACACATTTTAATTTCCCTCCCCCCCCCTTTTACTTTATTACTATTATTATTAAAAATTCTGACCCACCAAATATAAATCATGTTCCCTCTCGGAGTTGACTCATGAAACGTTGATTTTATTGAATTTTCATTATAGACAGCTATACATCATATCATTACTATAAATGAATCCATTTGGAATTTTGTCCTCTATTACTATTTTCACATATAATTTCCTTCATTGCTAAAAGTAGCATCATGTTAGTGATTATCTTCTGTCGAGTCCATTGGCTGCATAAGGTACACGTTATGACCATGTATTGTTGAACCACTTCGTTACCCCCTTTTAATTTGTTTTAGTTTGTTTATTTAGGTACATCCTAAAAACATAATTCTTAATTATATGGTTGCTGAAGATGACTTTGACTAAAGTCGAAACTAGTACAACCTAAAGTCAGTCACATTAAATTATGTACACTCTTTAATCCTTTTTTCACCCTAAAGGGACAAATATATTTTAGTTTGGTGGTATAGACAGACCTTGTTTTCTTTAATTCTGAATTAATTTATGCAGATTTTCTGTTCATGTATACATTTGAAGCCGGTGGTAACCCATCCACAAATTCAGCCTTTTTATTGACGCCTTTCGTTATAAGGACTAGAGGTATAAAAACGCCCTCAGCGTTGTCACAGGCAATTATGGAAATTGTTTCTCCTTTGGTGGCAAATTAAATATATGGCCTGGTTTTCCAAACAGGTCATTTTCTTCAAGTACTTGTTGTAGAAGTTGAAAAAAACTGTAAATTTCTTTTCTATTTAATCCCAGTGCTCGTGCAGGTGACATCCCTCCGCTTGCCTGAAGGTCAAATTCGTATGTCGTTCTAATAAGCCACTGCTCCCCTGCCATTTCTTTCGTAGCATCGAAGTTATGCTTGACATTGAATTTTTCAGCGACTGAATGAGCCATTCTTTTAAAATCCACACGTGTACAAGAAAACCCAAATTTTTCTAATTTTTGTATGTGGTGAACCAGTTTCTCTTTATTTTTATAACCCAAGATAGGAGTTTTTCCAATGCCACGTTTCGTAAGCTCATTTTTTTCGATGCGTCTTCGAAGTGTACGAAGTGAAATATCGTACATCTGAGCCGCTTCATCTGCTCTGCACCAACGGGGTTTGCTGCATTTTTTAACGCCTGTTATGTTCAGGTTGGTCGTTCTGGAGCTACCCCTTTCCGTATGAACCGTCTCGACATCTTGTAACAAAAATTTACTACTAAAGAACATGACTGCATATATAAACAAATAAGAGCAAAGGTATCTATCCGTACCCACACCGCAACTATTTCGGCGTCTATCCTCTATGGGCATCTATTCGTACGATGAACTGGGACAACTATACTTTTTGGTGCGGATAGACGCCTCGCTTTGATTTTATAAGCCCTTTAGAGAATTAGGAGATAATGCTTTAATGCACAAATTTGACAGGCATTTCACCTACGAATATCAAAAAATATCGTCTCACCTCAAAGTTTCTTCGTAATGTAGCAGACTGTTCGAAGTGTAAAAATCTTTCGTACTGATCTTTACACAACGCAGTTCTATAAATTGTCATAAAACGGACGTACACGCTTCGCGACGGTCGCTTTGTTACTGATACGTAAAGGCGCGTCCTTACCGAGTCGACACTGTTGATCGACTCTGTCTATCGACATGTCGATCGAATTATTTTGTCGATCGACACCGTCGATTGCCACGTACACACCAAGTCGACAACGTCGATAGACAGAGTCGATCGACAGTGTCGACTCGGTGAGGACGCGTCTTAAGGGGTATCTACGCACTATGCAGTTGTTGTTACCGCTGCAGTTGATTTCGTCATAGAGTGATGAGAAGTGGGACAACTATCCCACCGGGGCAACTATCCGTACTTTACACTTTTACCGATGAAGCAAAATTTTCGATAATTAACTTTACTTTTTTTACTTTAGATATGCTTTATTGTCAGAAATTCTAGGAATTCATCGATAAAGCGATTTTATTGTAACAATGATATAATAATTTGATAATTATAATTATAATTATCCTGGGCACTAATTTAGAAAATGTTTCGGGAGAAAATGTCGAAGGAATAAACCTGTGCCATTACCAAAATGGTGGTCGTTTTGAACATTTCATTTACGGGTAATTTGTCTGCATTATTCATAGTTATTATTATACTGTTTACTTATTGTTCTATCCATTTCGTTGATAATTAATTTAATCAAATTTTTATTAAAACAAATTTAAAACCGAAGCAAAAAGCATTCTGATTTCCTAAATGGCTTTAGATGATTAAGGGTAATTTGGCCTTTCATATTAGATAATGAAAAGTAGATCATATTATTTGAAAAAATTTTGTAAACTAGCGTTGAAAACAAGATTTTTCTTAAAAATCAAAAAGTATACTTCTTCAAAAATTAAAGAAAAAAATGTAAATGTCAGTATTTAAAGAATTACGAAAGGGCCCAATTTAACAGAGTTTATTTTTACTTTTTCCGTATCAAATGTATACGTCGTTCTATAGACGCTATTTTGAATTTTGTAAAATGGCTCATAAGCCGCCATTTTGCAAGTAATTGTCACTTTGTTGAATGTCGTTGAAGAGGTAATTTTGAGAAGAATTCGACTGAACAATAAAAAATACAGGTTGTCATATAAAAAAAATAAAATGGCGTAACTCCCAGTAAATCCGGAAGTGATGTTAATTCGGTTTTCAGATAAAAATTAAGATCCCGCTCAAACATGGTAGCAAACAAAATTTGATGAAAATATCTTTTAACATGATACTAAAGCCTAACGCTTCATAGAACGACTACGTATCATTTAAGTCTAAACCTAAATTAGACTACAAATTAAAATGGTATTCTCACCTGAAATATTTTGTTTCCATATATTTCTGCTTTCTCAAAAAAATATTCCCCGATCCCTTTTTCTATTTTGGGAACACAGAGCGGGGCACCTTTTAAAATTCGGTTGTTCATGTTAACAAAATTAACTAACCGTATTTCTTGCCATACACAGCAATAGCTTAATGTAAATGATATTAAGGATCATTTAATTAATGTAATATTTTCAGAGGCGAACTTGGAATTTCAGCCAAAACATGTTTTATCTAACCCAAGTTACAACAGTATCACTCTGGGAGTTGCATCACGAATGCATGGGTCACAGTGGTTAGTTTATTTGTGTTATGTACCTCCTGGGTAGAATCGAGCGGGGACATTTTCCGTACGTTTCTTGATACAAACAAAAAAAATTTAGTCAGCCTCTGATAATAATCTTATCATATTTAAAAGGAAGTTATTGTTTAGATGAAATAATATACGTTTAATAACATAATGAGATAAAAAGTAAGTAGATATAGGAGAAAGACGGGTAAAATGAAACACGAAACAGCTTAAAACATTTTATTTTCGCAGACTTCTGTGATTCTGTTTGAGAACAGTGGAATTAAAATGCTCCATTTAACAATAATTAACCTAAACGATATATACAGTGTGACCCAAATTGTATGGCGATCTTGAAAACTAGAAAAGATAGGGAAAGAAACGGTCAAATAGGAAAAGTTTTAGACGAATATATTTGCAACTTATTGCCGCTTAGTACGGGATTCTATCTTTACAAGTTTTTAAATTATTTAAAAAAAGACAAAAAGTTGCATTTTCGAAAATATGCAGTACTTTTTTTAATTGTCACTATTTCGGCATCTGTAAAAACATTTTTAAATCAACTTCTTTAGTAGATTTCAGTTCTGCAATTGAATATTGAAGGCAACGTTTCAGGTATTATATACCATCATCAGGTTCATTTCTTCTTATGGACGCCATATTGTATTTTGTACTTGAAAGGTAGCTATTGATGTCAGTTTTACAATGATGTATCACTTATTGGTAAATAAATAAAATTGACTTGAAGAAGCAAGAAAATTATTTTTCGCAGTCAAATTTGACATCAACACTAGAACTCCCCAAACTTATTCCCAATTAAAAATTTTACATTGTGTAATAGGTTCTCACATAACACTACCTGCAATCAAGATTTCTACAAATAATCTATTAATCAAAAATAAATTCTAGTAGCCTATGACCAGTACAGACAAACTTCCTAACGGTACAAAATTATTTTGGTCGGTAGCTAAGTCAGAACTTCACTAAGTCAACCATTCTACCTCTAACACGTTCTGATGGCACAATTGCGATCAAAGCTCAGGAAAAAGCAAACCTACTGGTGGCGGAACTATTCTCTTCAAATTCAACGAATAATTTTCAGGAAAAAAACTCCACCGAACATTCCTCCTGTAGAATCAAGAATGCCCGAAATTGTTTTCCGGCAGCGCCACGTTAAACGAATCTTGAGGAGTCTTGACACCTAAAAAGCTTGTGGACCTGACGAAATTCCAGGCATCATAATTAAGGCATATACGCTGCTGAATTATTACCGCTATTTTGTAGGCTTCTTAACTTATCTTAAAAAAAGGAATATTTCCTTCTTGCTGAAGAACTGCACGAGTCCAGCCCATACCCAGGCAGGAAGACCTTGCCAAACAACTACTATTATTCAGTTGCATTATTTTCGGTTAGTATATCAAAAGTTGTGGAGAAGGCTATCAACGAAAAATTATTAAAGTATCTGGAAGGCTTCAATATTATAAGTGACCGCCAGGCGGTAGTACTGGACATTTTCAGGGCCTTTGACCGAGTATGGCATGAGGGGCTCCTAACTAAAGTGAGATCATACGGAATGCCGGTTCAATTTTGTTTATGCCTGTCAAGCTTTCTTAAAGACCGTTCTCTGCGAGTGGAGATGAATTGATTTATTTGCCGAAGTCCATCAAGGTTGTATATTGTCGCCCACCCTCTTTTTACTATATATTAACGATCCTTTAGAAAAAATGAAATATCCTATGTTTAGTTTCCCTGATGACAGCACACTTGTTTCATCTTTTACTTTGAATGCTCGAACATCGACTGCCAATGCACATCTCTATAGGCAGCAAGGGGTCTTACATTTCAACAAAGACCTGGAAGAAATTCTGTCTTGGAATGACAGTAACTAAATAGAATTCACCGCTAAAAACCCTCGGCGGCAGTTTTTTCTAAAAAAGTGAATGTTGAAGAACCGGATACTGCCATCATGGGACACTCGATTCCCTTGGCTTCCCCAATGCATTCATTGGGCGTCAATTTGGATAGTCATATGTCTTGGCATAGTCACGTTACGGCCATTGCTAAAGCAGCCTAGTAGATAGAAGCTTGAGATATTTTTCCGATCTAAGAACCTCTACACACCTCAACAACTTTTGATGTTCTATAAAGCCCAAATTCGACCATCGCTGGAGTATTGTTCGCATATTTGGGACTCTGCTCCTAAACATACCCTGAGGGCCTGAGATTGCTAGATTCCATTCAAAGAAGAACCATTCGCTTGATCGGTGACCATGATCTGACGAGCAACCTGGAAAGCCTTGAACATCAAAGGCAGGTTGGCGACTTGAGCTTATTTTACAAATATTTTAATGGCAAGTGCTCACCTGAGGTTGCCCGCTTGATTCCACCCAGAGCGGTGCATGGTAGAAATACACGACGAGCCACTGCAGCCCACCCGTACGTGGTTCAGCTTAGTGTCCCTCGAAGGACACTGGTTAAAAATTCCTTCATCTGGATAACATCATCACTCTGGAACGACCTCCCGGAGGCACTGTTTCTCCAACAAGTAATATCTACAGATATTCAAGACTAAAGTGAATCGTTTCCTACGCACAAGCACCGCTGGCAGAGCGCCATAAAAGATTATTCTTGCAGTGCTGTACCTACCGCTTGAAAATAAAACGAAAAGATTACTTGTCAAAACGAGTAAAAGTAATGCTTTTTATTATTATTAATAATAATCGTTATTTTTGTATTTTGAATACGAAAACAATGCCATTGCGTTATTCTTACGAAGAATAATTCGATTTGCTGGAATGTTACATTCGTTGCAATAGAAATGCAGATAGAAATCTAAAGGTTAGTTGCTTCCTTTTGCCGGATTCATCCCCAGACGCGTTTCGCTGTATAACAGCTCGTCAGTGAGGCCATAGAATCCAACGAAAGAAAGCAACACCATAGAGTCTACTTGACTCTGAAAGATGGATGAATAATGGCAGATGTAGCCTTCAAGCGACATCTCGTGGCAATCAAATGCATCACCTGGCCCGTCAGTCAGAGACGGAGAAGCAAACTCCTTCAAAGCCCCGGTGAGCCGGTCATTCTTTCAGGAGTCGCCCCAAGGACCGCAGAATTAAAAACCAATTCGGTTTACGGACCGAGTACCAACAATTAGAAATCTAAAGTTTAGTTGCTTTCTTTCGCCGGATTCATCCCCAGACGCGTTTCGCTGTATAACAGCTCGGTCCGTATACTGAATTGGCTTTTAATGCTGCGCTCCTCTCGGCGACTTTTGAAAGGATGACCGGCTCACCGGGACTTTACAGGAGTTTGCTTCTCCGTTTTTGACTGATTTTTAAAGACTTCGTCCTTGAGATACCCCCAGACGTAAAGGTCTAATGAAGTTACGTCAGGAGACCTTGGGGGCCAACGTATCGTTGTTGCCATCCATCTATCTCTGAAAAGCATTTCTAACAATATTCTCACTTCGTGAAACTGATGAGAAGGGGCTCCATCTTGTTGAAAATAAATTTGGTTACGGTCCTCTAAGTTCACATCATCTAAATATTCTTCTAGTAATTCTGACAACATATTAACGCATCCCCTGCCGGTCAGAGTACCTTCATAAAAAATTGGCCCAATAATCTGGCTGCCTATGAAACCACACCAAACATTAATGCTAAATCTTACTTGCGGATTTCTGGGAACAGCAATAAACAAATTTGTTCTAGACCAATAGTGCATGTTTTTACGATTAAACATACCCCTATTTGAAAAGTTCGCTTCATCGCTCCATAAAATTTTCTTTAAAAGGTTAGGATTTTGCCATTGGCAAAAAAATTAGTCTTCTTTCAGTGTCACCAGGTAATAATGTTTGCACTGGTCGGTACTTATAAGGTACAAACTTATATTTTTTTTAAATCTTCCAAACTGTAAATAAACTGAAACCACTGTCTCTTACCAAATCCCTATTTAGTTGAATTATTTTTGTGCGCTTCAAAATATGCCAATACATTTACTTCTACTTGTTCACTTATTATAAACTGTTTTTTAGTCATTGTCTTTATAAAAACTCTTTCGTTACTTCTAAATTTTCTATACAGCCTTAGAAAATACCTTCTGTCTGGTTGCTCACGTTCATGATACATTTGACCGTATTGCTCGAGTGCTAGTACACTATTTTTTCTGCAACCAAGATACGCATGTAACATATCGCAATGTTCTAAATGCGTGAACGCCATTTTGTAATATTTAAAAGCAAAAACTAGATAGCTTAACGCAAAATTACGAAAATGTTGGCTTCGTTAACAATAATGGCTACCCAAAACGAGGACACTTTAGTTAATTCGTTTTAATTAACAGAAAAATGCTACTACTTTGCTAATTTAACTGACAATGTATCTCCAATAATAAAACAGTTAGCAATGGTGCGCACTTAATTTGGTACACCCTGTATATATATAAATATATATACTAGTAATACATCGTTGTGAAGCTAAGATCAGTAGCTACCTTCTAAGTACAAAATACAATATGACGCCCATAAGAAAAAATTAACCTGATGATGGTATAAAATATCTGAAACGTCGTGTTTAAAATCCAATTGCAGACCTGAAATCTACTTAAAAAGTTGCTTTAAAAATATTTTTACAGATTGCCAAAATAGTGAAATATAAAAAAGTTACAGCATATTTTCCAAAATGCAACTTTTTGGTTTTTTTAAAATATCTCAAAAACAAAAAAAAGATAGAATAGCGAACTGAGCGACATTAGGAAATTTTCCTATTTAACCGTTTCTTTATCTTCTATGGTTTTCAAGATTCCCATTCATGTACATACACACTGAATGAACATAATATTACACAAATCAGTTTTAATGCTATTAAAGACCCTGCTGCAAGAATGGAGTGGGTAGGCCCAATTTCCGGCTAAAATTATGTTTCTACACCATTATATTTATAGTGACCAACATAATTTACGCAGCATGTGAGTAAACATAAATTATCATTAGATTTTTTAAATTATGCTGACTAATGTTTACATAAGCCTGAAATAAATAAATTTAGTAATGCAAATCTTGTATAACTGCCTTACACGTCTCGATCTTAAACTAATCTAAACATGGCTAACGAAAACAGTGATAACGTGATAGCCGTCAACGGTGGTAACATTGTGGTGCAAAATTATTTAGCTACGTTCCATAATCAGGTTTCTAACTAATTTTTTAGAGTAACATTCATTGGTGAAAATGGGTTACGTTGCAAAGCTTGACAATAATTCTAAACAACTGTTTAAACGATTGCTTCGTTCTAATGCAGGTAAAACATTGAAATCAAGGAAACCGTCAAGAATAACTCACCTAATAACCTGGGACCAAAAATTATTATCATCAAAGTATGCTTTGCAAGGTCGTAATGCTTGGAGTGTCGGCAAATACCAGCATTATAAATCAATCAGTTATTTCGTCATCTTTAACCTGGTCAATTTTTTTTACATGCAACTTTCAGTACCTAAATTAGAATTTAAAAATAATTGCAGTCCGCCCGGTATATCTACGGACCGACCGGCGACCATTATTTGTTTATGTTTCCTTCATCAGCGCTTACTCATTGGATTACGAATACACTTTTTGTACTTGATATATTATATCCATGAGTCAGGATGTTAGTTTATTATTATTTCACGTTTTTGGATAATAAAACAGAACGAATATAGCGCTCGAACTGAAAACTGTTCTGTACCTTTATTAATTTTGTATACAATAAACTTTACTTTTTCGGACGTATTGTTTCATTTCGGAGTCAGTCGGGCTCAGCCGACATCAGAAGTGGTGGAAAAGAATAGTGAGTGTTGAGAGACAAGAATTAGGGTGTTTTGTGCAGTTTTTCCGACATGGGACGTAATAAAAAAAGAAGTAAACGTGATCAGTCAACTGCATCGTCATCATCAACATCAAGTGAAAGTGAAAAGGATTGCACCCAGCAGGGTAAATACAAGAAGCAAAAAAAGTCAAAAACCAGATCAACCGTAAGTTACACACCACCTCTTACTCAATCGTATATTGTTCAGCCCGCTCAATCCATTGCCGTTTCAAATGTAATACCTGATTTTGACGCAGAATCTAAGGATATTAAAGACTGGACTGAAATAATTCAATATAATGCAAATATATATCACTGGTCTGACACAGCAATTATATTTCAAGCATTATGTAAATTAAAAGGGAATGCAAAAAGGTGGTACGATAGTGTCATTGAAAACGAATTGGGGTGGTCTCAGTTTACTTGGGAACAATGGAGACATATTTTATTGTTAACATTTAAATCAAACCGAAATTGTTACAAGCTGTTAATGGACCTTGTCAACCACAAACCAAGAGAGGGATGTTCATTATATAATTTTTATTTTGAACATTTATCAAAAATTAATAAATTAAAGTTAAATTTCACTGAAGCAGATAAAATATCATTAATTACTGGTGCTATTAACGATAGTAATATAAGTGCAGCCGTGGAAGCCTCAAATATGACCGATATCAATATTTTAGGTGCATATCTCAAACATAGAACTGTTACATCAAATAAAACTTTTCAAAATAAATTTCAGTCTGACAATACTAAAAATAGGCCAAATCGTGATACTCCGTCAACTAGTTACGCCGCCTACGCAGAAAATACAAATAAGCTTTGCAAAATTTGCGGAAAAAGTGGCCATGAACGATCTGTTTGTAAACATAGAAACCAGGTTTGTAATTTCTGCCAAATAAAGGGGCATATAGAAAGTTATTGTTTAAATAAAAAGATAGCTGGTAGCTCCAAGCATCAAAATTCGCAAGACAATCAAAAATATGCAAAACAAAGTTTTAAACCTAAGAGCGTTAATATTATTAAAAATTCAAATGAAACTTCAAAATTTTATAAAGATATTCTTCTTAACGGGTATAACTGCAAAGCATTTATAGATTTTGGCAGCGATTGCTCTTTGATTAAATTATCTTTAGTAAACGAATTTAAATTGCAAACGTTTGCACTTGAAAAGCCTATTATTTTATCGGGATTTTTGGGCGTCGGCACCACGGTTGAACAATATATTTTAGCACATACACAAATTGATGACGTAATTCTTGAGACAAAATATTACATAATCGATGATCTTGAATTTAAATTGGACATTTTAATTGGTACAAACTTTACAGAAAATATAAATATTATGTATTATAGGATAGATACTCTTAACTTTAAATATAAAGAAGACATTCCTCCATGGTTATCTAATATCCACCAGGGAGAATTGTCGCCCGAAGAACTAAATTTATTGCAAAAAGTTCTTAAAAAATATAACGAGTGTATGTTCCAAACTTTAAATACATTAGGTAAGGCACATTCTGTATCACTTTCAATAGAATTAACTACAAAAAACACAATAACCCACAGAGCATATCGATGTGCAGAAAAAGATAAGGAAATTTATCGAAATATTATAAAAGAATTATTAGACGCTAATATTATTCAAGAGAGTAAATCTCCTTATTCAAGTCCCGCCCTGCTCGTTAACAAAAAAAACAATGAAAAAAGATTAGTATGCGACTACAGGGCGTTGAACAAAATTTCTGTTAAAAACTCATTTCCAATGCCTGTAATTGAAGATATTATAGACACCCTAACAGACTATAAATATTTTACCACCATCGACTTGGCATCAGGTTACCATCAAATTCCAATGGAGGAAAGCTCAATTCGTTACACGGCGTTTGTAACGCCAGAGGGGCATTACGAATATCGAAGGGTTCCATTCGGATTATGTAATGCTCCTTCGGTGTTTCAACAATTTATGAATGAGATATTTTTACCATTGCGTAACTTGCATGTCATACCCTATTTAGATGACATTTTAATGCCTTCGAAAACAGTGGTCGAAGGTATAGAAGTATTAGAAAAAGTTCTAGAAATAATTAAACAATATGGTTTGACTATAAAAATTACTAAATCATCTTTCTTAATGCAAAAAATTAACTATTTAGGTTACGAAATATCGTATAACCAAATAGGCCCTTCAAATGCAAAAGTTGAATCTGTCCAAAATTTTCCTCGCCCCAAAAACCAACATCAGTTAAGACAATTTTTAGGCCTTGTGGGGTACTTCCGAAAATTTATCCAAGATTTTGCACGCAAAACAGCCCCACTAACAAAGCTTTAAAAAAAAAATTGTGTTTGGAAATGGGCAGAAGATCATGAAACAATTTTTACCGAACTTAAAGATAAAATATGCTCAAAACCAACCTTGGCTTTATTTAATCCAAAATTACCTACGATGGTATACACTGATGCAAGTCGAGATGGTTACGCCGGTATTTTAACACAAAAAAGAGATAATTTAGAACACCCTGTAGCCTTCTTCAGCAAGCAAACAATCGACGCGGAAAAAAACTACCATTCTTTTGAGCTGGAACTACTGGCGATTGTCAAAACTCTTGAAAAATTTAGACATTATTTAATTGGTCAGGTGTTTACAATTTTTACCGATTGCAATGCCGTTAAAAACGCCTGGAGTAAACAAACAATAGTACCTCGAATTGCTCGTTGGGTTTTGACCTTGCAAGATTTTTCATTTAATATATTACATAAACCGGGAACGCAAATGAATCACGTCGATGCATTAAGTCGTAATTTTATGGAAAGTGTAAATACACAAACAAAAACAATTTTGGTTATTACTGAAAATGACTATTTAAGGGAAGCTCAAGATTTAGATGAAAGCATCAAACATATTAAAGAAATTTTACTTAGTGGGGATTCAGAGAACAACAAGGATGTTTTTAATAATTACGACTTGCGTGGTAATAAAGTTTATAAATTGACCCCATTTGGTCGCAGATGGGTGGTTCCAAAAAACTGCCGGTGGCAAATTGTCAAGGCGAATCATGATGACATTGGTCATTTTGGTTTTGACAAAACTATTGAGAGAGTAAAAAAGTTCTATTGGTTCCCAAAAATGAATAGATTTACAAGAAAATATATTAATTCGTGTTTAAATTGTCTTTATCACAAAGACTACAGCGGTAAAAAACCGGGATATCTCCATTCTCTTCCCAAGTATGCGAGACCTCACCACACGCTTCATCTAGACCACCTAGGTCCCTTTGTAGAAAGTAAGAAGGGAAATAAATATTTATTAGTGGCAGTTGATGGATTTTCAAAATACACATATTGCAAGCCAGTTCCTGATACGTGTTCAAAACACGTAGTTGACAAATTAGAAGAAATTTTTTCCATTCTTGGAAACCCTAAACGTATAATTACCGATGCGGGCACATCTTTTACCTCAAAGGAGTTCAAAGAATATTGCGATAAGAAAGGTATCAAGCTATTTACAACATCTGTGGGACTCCCTCGAGGCAATGGCCAAGCGGAACGCATCAATAAAACCATACTGGATGCTCTTGCTACATCAAGTGCTGACACGGAGAAAAATGACTGGGACAGTAAAGTACAACAAATTCAACAGGGAATAAATAGCACAAAACACCGAGTAACTCAACACTCCCCCGCAGAGCTACTCCTCGGCTATACACTTAAAACAGACACTGACCTACATAATATGTCCGATGAAGATATTGTAGATATCACTAAGATCCGGAGACAAGCTGCTCAAAATCTAGAACAAAATAGAATTAAACAGGACTTGACCTTCAATGCACACCGTTCACCACCAAAGTTTTACTCCGTAGGTGATGTGGTACTCACAAAAATAACAAGTTTTCCGGCGAATAATGAAAGTAAAAAACTACTTCCGAAATTTAGAGGACCTTTTAAAGTTATAGAAGTCTTACCTAACGACCGCTATCGGGTAAAAGAGGACATTCATTCGGAACGATCCAACAGACCTTATACAGCTGTTGTTGGCTTAGAGCAAATGAAACCGTTTACTCTTCAGAGTCAATGATGCATAAGGTAATTAAAAAAATAACAGTAGCCCTCTTAGGCAATATAGTAGCCCTCTTAGGCAACACAGTAGCCCTATCAGGCGTAACAGTAGCCCTCTCAGGCAATATAGTAGCCCTCTTAGGCAATATAGTAGCCCTCTTAGGCAACACAGTAGCCCTCTCAGGCATAACAGTAGCCCTCTCAGGCAACATAGTAGCCCTCTTAGGCAATGTCACAATCCTGCTCGACCTGTCTTTCTCAGGCGGGTTACAAACTAAACAAAAGAAAAAAAAAAAAAATGCTCTACTACATAACCGCCTCCCAGGCATAATAGAAATATATATGTACAGCGTGTGTTTTCTTTCAGATGTTTTGTGTCTTTCGAGGACGAAAGAAATTCAGGATGGCCGTGCAGTCCGCCCGGTATATCTACGGACCGACCGGCGACCATTATTTGTTTATGTTTCCTTCATCAGCGCTTACTCATTGGATTACGAATACACTTTTTGTACTTGATATATTATATCCATGAGTCAGGATGTTAGTTTATTATTATTTCACGTTTTTGGATAATAAAACAGAACGAATATAGCGCTCGAACTGAAAACTGTTCTGTACCTTTATTAATTTTGTATACAATAAACTTTACTTTTTCGGACGTATTGTTTCATTTCGGAGTCAGTCGGGCTCAGCCGACATAATGGATCTACGCAAAACCTATTTTTATTTTTTTTTAGTTTCTTGTTCTACCTAATTATAGAAAGTATATGCGTCCCCGTAAAAAAGATATCGTCAACACGAATTTGATCTATCTTTATTTCTTTATAGCGCCGGTTTTTTTTAAAAATTAACACCGGTCACATGATTTTACTATATTTCAATTTTCTTGTAATTTATAACCCTTGCTTATATTTTATTAAGTATTTGGAAATTTTCTTGTATAAGACCCTGTTGCTTAATGCGAGAGAGCAATTAAATGTAAATTTACCATGACAGGACCCATTAAGCAGGGTGGACAACTTAAAGGTTGCATTCTAAATTTTGGGTAAATTGCAATCATAGTTTTTGGAAATTCCGTATTTGAGATATTTAAGACCTATACACACCCCGAATCGCTTCTAAATTAGGGTTACTCTAATTTGCATACAACAGAAAGACGAGTTTGGCGAATAAAAGTAATGTGACAGCGGCGTTACTACAGGCAGTTTATCAGAATAATATTGATTATACTTGATTATAATTGTAGAGATAGGCAGATAATTGAGATATAAATTATTCTAATATTAAGTAGATAAAAACATAATATAAAAGTAAGAATAATATGAAAATAGATAAATTGGAATAAATATTAATATTTATAAAAAAAAATCTACTATGTACCGGGTGTCCCACTAAGAATGGCTGTCGGCCGTATCTCAGAAAGTGTTAGTCGTATGGCTTGCGGAAAAAAAATATATTAGGTAAAGTGGTCATGAGAAATTGCTGGAAATTATTTTCAAGTTTCTCAGACTGGCGCTAGAGGGCATAACAGTAACGGTAAATATAAATCACATTCAACATTTTTGTATATTTCGAAGATTTATTAATAAAATTAACCTATAGAACGTGTTCGTCACTTTTCAAATAAAGTGGTGGGGGAAGGTTGAACAATATTTGTAATTAATGCTGATAACTCCGGTCTGGCTTAACATAATTTAGTAAACTTAGTTTTGTTAAAAAGGGCTTTTCTCACTCTATCTATAATCTTATGAACTACGGCAATATGTGCTTTACACTAGGCGCTAAGGGGCGCTGTCTTACAACTTCACAAACATTGCGCGCTTTTTCCATAATTGTAAATATAATAGTATATTCAATTTTACCTGATTACAAGGATGACTAAAAGTCTAAGAAGTCGGCGAAAACCGCAAGTTAAAATATATTTTCAATCCGGAGATATCAGCAACAATAATTAAATTACGGAACATTATGATTTTATTTTCAAGTTGCCATTGTATAGGTCTTTTTAAGAGTCAAGTAGGCCTTGGAAAAGCAAAATATGAATTGAAACTGTGCACGCGTGTCACCTTTCATCATTACGTCAAAATTTTTGTCGTGCCAACAGTGTTGTGTCGTATTTGATTTTCGAAATGCCTCTGTTACTTGAAGAAGCGGTTGACATCATTGCGGTGTATTTTGAATGTTTGGGAAATGCAACAATTGCTGAACGGGTTTACGCAGTACGATACCCTCAAAGGCGCCAATACGACAGTAGAATATTTAATCGTTTAGCTAGCCGTTTTCGTACTACTGGAAGTATTCGTCGCCCTGTATATCGCAGACGCCGCCGAGGTCGAAACGAGGAAAACATTTGAAATGTTTTGGCATATGTGGAATTTAATCCACAAATTAGTATTAGATCAATTGTTAAAGACTTGGGCGTTACTCGCTCTACTGTGCCTAGGATTTTATTAGAAGAAAGGTAAGTAATTATATCTATACCTATGTTATAACTCTTAAATAGTTTAGAATAATGCCAATATTTCTCTTAATAGTTTTCAAGCCAATGTAATAAGTATTTTGTTTTTTTTTAGGCTACATCCCTACCATATTGTGCTCCACCAGGCTTTGACCCCGCAAGATTATGATAGAAGATTGGATCATTGCTTTTGGTTGCTCAATATGATATTGGAAGATACAAATCTCCTCTCCAGAATTTTGTGGACTGATGAAGCTACTTTCCATAATAATGGAGGAGTAAACCGCCATAATATGCATTATTGGTCGCGGGACAATCCCCATTGGATGCGGGAGGTGCAGCATCAAGGAAGATGGAGTGTCAATGTCTGATGCGGCATTTTGGGTGGCAGAATAATTGGACCGTTTGTATTTAATGAGTCGTTTACTGGGCAAAGATATTTACATTTTTTAAATTACGAACTCCTAATTCTTCTCGAAGATGTGCCCTTGGATATTCGCAGAACTATGGTTTTCCAACACGATGGATGTCCTGCACATTTTGCGGCAAACGTTCGTCAATTCCTTGACGATATATTTCCTGCAAGGTGGATAGGAAGAGAGAGTATATTTCCGTGGCCTGCCGGGTAATATTGTAGGATATATTGTAATACTGTTAATGAAAGTAGTAATTTCTATATTAGATCACCTGACTTAACATTCCTAGATTTTTATCTATGGGGGAGACTAAAGGATCTTGTTTTCGTTACCAGACCCACCACAAGGAAAAACATGATAGAAAAGATTATGGACAGCAGCCGCCGTATTCCTATGGCAGAGGTGGAAACTGCAGTATTATCAACCAGGAAGAGATTGGAGTCGTGTATACAGAACGATGGGCGATAATTTGAACATTTAGGGCACCACTGAGAATTATTGTCGTAACGATATATTTGCTTGAAACATACGTACTGTTAGAAATTGTTTACATCTGATTTAGCATTCTTCGTATAGCCGAATATGGCGTCATTGAAAATGTTTACTTAAAGTATAGAATTTCCTTTTGAGCGTTATTGACTGTTGATAAATCTATTTTAAGAATATGAATAGTTAGTGGTTCACTTTTTAGGTAGTTTTTAGGAAGATGATTGGAAGTTCTTTGGTAACACTTGAACGTTGTGTTTCATAGTTGGCAAATATATTTTGTTAATTAAAATAGTGCCGTGTATTTTTTTGGTACTGTAAACATATCAGAAGTAGGATTCGGAATTCTTCACGTGCATATGTAAAATTAGATAATTATTCCTTATCTAATTGGAGCAAATTAGAGTTAATGGTAATAAATAAGACTTACGTGAAATTATCACCTGGGTCATTACAATGTAATTCATTCAACAGTGCTTGTTACCGGGCCGACAAGAAAGATTCGGGATCATGAAACAAAGGTAAGAATTACTGATCTGAATGAGAATAAATTTATACAGTGTACTCACCGGGGGGATTCCGCCCCCTTACTTCATTCTGTCCATTATACAATCTTAGGCTTGTCTGTATCTATTTCCAGTAATTATGTCATGTACCATATTGTTATAGTTTACCTATTACGCATCTTCAACAACTAGCTAGTGTCACCCTAAAATAAGTCAAGGCTTCCCCGGACACCCAACTGCCGCTAAACAGTTAGCATCCCAACAAATTGAGCAAGGGGTACATTTAATGTTCCCCGTTACCTATTTGTGTCAATCGAGTCACAGTAAGAACCCCTAAAACTTACATGCATGTCAACGACTCGAAGGAACAGCGCTCGTACATTATGTACAGGGGCTTTCGTCACAAGCGTGCATTTGTACGTTCTACACCTTGTACATTTTCATCGCCTCAATATTTGTACATACCACATATTATTATTAACCATCATATATCTTAATAATGCCTGATATATACACACATACATAGATACCTATCAATATTTCAACTTAAACTCATATATCGGTATCAATAAGCCACTCACTCAATTCACCTCTATTTTCACACATGTCTTAAAAACGACTCCCCTTTACCTATCAGTAGTACCAGGAATATTCCTCTCAATCTCCCTCTCTTTCCTGTTTATGTTCGGCCTCGATAATATAAACATGGCATGAAATATTAAGAATACACTGCTTCAAAAAAATATGCTTTATTAACTAATTTATAAAAATACGTTCCTTACATTCGGCCAACCTACAGGAGTTGCGCCCTCGCAACTTTAATTCGAGTCTATTGGTAACGGTACTCCAAAAGTATTAAATATGGATTCCAGAAAACTGATAACGAACCTTGTTTTCGTTGATCTCGCCGGCTTTAGCATAATGTATTTGGTGAATGCATCTATGATTACGATAAGATGAATGTTTCCTTTCGATGTTTTTGAAATGGCCATAGATGGTCAATATGGATGGTATGGAACGGTATTGGCTCTTTGGCAACAGGGTGTAAAAAGCCTTCTCTTTTCCCCGAGGGCATATTATTATATAGACATGGAATACAACTTGCAATATATTTTTCAATATATTCCCTCATACGTGGGAACCAATATTTCTCACAAAGTCTTCTGAGAGTTTTCTCGCTCGCAAAATGCCCGACATCGTCATGTGCCCAACGGACAACTTGATTCCGAAAACCTGGTGGAACTACCCACTGTATTCCTATTGGCGTTATACGATATACTCGTCCATTCCGTAAGGCATAATTCTTGTAAATATCCCTTTCATATTCCGTTTCCGGAGGTTTAGATAGCACTTCATGTATTAACTTGATCTTTTCATCCGTGAGTTGCGCTGAAAGAACCCAATCTGCTTCCTCGATGAATAGTACAATATTTTCTGGTGGCGGTTCAAGTTGACAAGGATTTCGGCTAAGTGCGTCTACATGTTGCATACGGCTTCCAGGGCGGTACTCTACGGTAAATGTATATTCTTGTAGTTGTAGCCACCAACGAGCTATTCGTGGCACTAGATCTCTCTTTGAGCTAGCCGTTTTCAGAGCATTGTAGTCGGTAACTACCTTGAAGTTGATTCCAAGTAAGTATACTCTAAATTTTAGCAGCGTTTCTACAACAGCTAAGGTTTCCAGCTCGTATGAATGGTATTTACTTTCTGCTATATTGGTGTGACGACTATAATATGCTACTGGATAAAATTTGGCGTCATGTTCCTGTAAAAGTACACCCGCAATACCTTCTTGACTGGCATCCGTATGAACTTCTGTTCGTGCAAATGGATCATATATCACAAGGATAGGTCGATCAATTAACTTAGATTTCAACTCGTTAAAAGCATCATTTTGTTCTCTTTCCCATTTCCAGGTACTATCCTTTCTCGTTAGAAGTGTCAAGGGTTTGACTATCACAGAGTAATTGTTTCTGAAATATCCAGTCAGACCTAAAAACTGTCGGATTTGCTTAACATTTGCTGGTACTGGAAATTGACGGACGGCTTCAATTTTAAATGCTCCTGGTCGAACGCCAAGTGCATCTATTTCGTAGCCTAAGTAGTTAATGGTCGGGGATAAGAACATGCTCTTCTTTAAGTTTAACGTCAAATTTTCATTTCTCATAACCTCTAGGATTTTACGGATACTGTCTAAGTTTTCTCTGTACGTTTTACTGGGAATTATTACGTCATCCAAATAAACGGCGGCTATGTCACGATATGGTCCCAAGATTTTATTCATAAGCCGCTGAAAAACTGCAGGTGCATTGCATAGACCAAAAGGCATTCGATTGTATTCATATTGCCCCTCAGGAGTAACAAACGAAGTGAGAGGTTTACTGGCTTCTGCAACAGGAATCTGGTGATAACCAGAACTCAGATCTAAACTCGTGAATATACAACAGCCTTTTAACCTGTCAATTTGGTCGTCGATTCGAGGCAGTGGATAACGAGTTTTAACCGTTTTGAGATTTACTTTTCTATAATCTATGCACATCCGGTCTTGGCCATTCTTCTTCTTTACCAGAAGCACTGGTGAAGCATAGGGAGAATTCGATTCCAGGATAATTCCCGCGCCTAACAATTCGGAAATAATAGATCTTACTTTTTCTTTTTCAGTTTCTGCCATTCTATAAGGTCTGTATGTAAATGGGTTTTCATCTGTAAGCTTAATGTCAATTACTGCTGATCTAGCTGTTCCAAGATGCTCAGCCTTATCTCCAAAGAGGTCCCGGAATTCTTGCAATAACTCGATTAGGTCTTTTCGCAGGAGTTCATCAGTTGTTCCAATATTAATATCGGCTTCATTCAGAAGAGAAAGTGATTGCGTTTCTACCCTTAATACGCATTCATCAGGCGCTGATATATGCTCCTTACAGGGGAAAGCTCTAACAATTGGATTTTTAGTCGTTAGGTGAAGATCCTTATCAGAAAGGTTCACTATGGGTAACATGGGCATCTCATTTTGTCCAAGGCGAATCAGAATTCTTGGAATTGCGTATTCCCTTCCAGGCTGATATCTGCCACAAGCTTCTATAAACAAATCTCCCTCAAACGGAATTTTAGCGATAACTGGAAGATTGCCAATGTGATTTGGTGGAATTACGGTTGAGCTAGTTAACCATAATGCAACTTTTTGTACATTTTTGTTTTTCTGAGGCTCACTGAATTTAAGGCTGTAACTGTCTTTGGTGACTACTAATCCAGGCTGTTCAGTAAACGGCTGCCCAATTAATAAAGGAATTTCCTGTAAATGATCTGGAACTACGAGAAAGTCTGTAGTGCTTTCTATACTATCGACTTTTAGATTCATTGTCAGTTTTCCCATTGCATGTAGTTGATTTAAGCCATAACCTTTAATAACAATATCGCAGGTATCAATAGGGAGGTTAAGCATATTTGCATTGGAGGCACGAATAAGATTACAACTTGATCCAAAATCAATGAAAGCGCGAAGTGGTTGTCCGTTGACAATAACGTCCTTAAAGTATTTTTGGTTTGTTTCTGTTTCTAGTCACAAAACCCTTTGTGCACCCACATCCTGTTCAGTTTTTGCCGCTCGTCGTGTACAGTCGTGAGCACGATGACCGAATTTATGACAACTATAGCATTTTAACGCTCTACATTCTGCAGTCTTGTGTCCTGGGCGATGACACTTAAAGCAGCTTAGTACTCTCTTAAATTTTCGATTATTATGTGGGTACTTGTCTTTGGCACCAAGAAAACTGGATCTAACTGCAGTAGGGACTGCTTGAGAGGAAATGTCGCATGTTTTCAAAAAATTCAGCAATGCTTCACAAGTGAGATAGTTGTTTGCTCTTGCGGCTGCCTGAACGGTTGCATCGGGGATGCCGCCTATTATGCACGAGACTGCATCTGGCCCATAGATTTTACAATTGTTCAGCAGCGCTAATTTCTCGTAATAATAGTGCAGGTAAGATTCATTCGGATACTTAGTTCGCTGCATCATTTCCGACAATCCTTCATAATAATCGCGTCTTGGCGGGAAAGCTTTAGTTAATTCCTGTTTCCACTCCTCCCAGTTAAACTGTATCGACGGCAAACTGCGATACCAAGTCTTGGCTAAGCCCTCCAGTTTTGACATGGCCTGGTAAACAGTGGATTCGTCATTCCAACTGTATAATTGCCGAAGTTCGTCGATTCTTTGACACCAGTGCTCAACCGATTGGTGACGATCCTCGGGATTAAAATTCGGCACAACATTATCTCTTGGGTTTATAAATTTTGAAATTGACCGATCTCTGACGGCCTGCATTTCCATAACACGTACAAGGTCTTTAACAACTCCAGTTAATCCCGCAATTTCAGCGTTTGTGCTAACAGTCGTTGACGTCAACGCTAGCGAGCTACTTGTGCTTGGCGACGGTTCGTCATCCGACGAGGAAGACAACGGAGAAACAATTCGTCTTCTCTTCGTAATGGCGTGCTCAGCGTTATCAGTCATCCTTTAATAAAAGTACACCCTGTATATATTTGTTTGTACTATTTATAGAACACTCAAAATTTAGAAAACCAATAAAAAGGCGAACTATATGCAGTTATAATTGGTTAATACTCGCTTACCTGATTTATTAAATAAGATCTCGCAAGCCAAAAAATATTATTATAATGAAACACTTAAAAAGTCAGTACAAAACACAGAGCACACTATATCTATATCAAAACCAATAAACACAAAGTCTTTATTACTTTTATTTGCGCGCACAATGACAATATAACTACTTCTCCAGCATTTTTAAAAAATAAAACTAAATCTTTAAAACTCTTGCATCTTTTACGAAAACCTAAATAAGCAATTAAATATCGATTTCATCCAGGGTCTGTTTGTGCCTTTGCCTGCAATATAAACATAACGTGTCTCCGACCAAAACAGGCAAAGTCATAAATTTCGGGGAATTAAAGTTGACACTTCTAATGACCCGATACCCGATGGTTCAGATTTTAAAATAATCGATACGTTTGGCTAAACCAAAGACATTAGAACTATTAGACCAAATTGTTTACATTTTGATGTGGCAAATCATCATTCCCTCTTTATTATTCATCTCTGTCGCTCAAAATTTGACCTTAGCCGGCTTTATCTGTCTGTTAGAAATATTAGGGAAAAACTGTATTTAAAAGATTGAGTTAGTAATTGCAGTAACGCCCAGAACCTAACATACAAAAAAGTTAAGGTGTGCGTATCAAATTATGCATTCATGCTTGCAATGTTATGCGAATATTTTATCGAAAACTGTTAAAAACCTTAAAAGTATTGAAATTATTATTATATATATCAGGCACTACGGCAACATTGTACTACGATTTTACAACCGGAGAGATTCTTTGAATGACTGTAGCGATTGCGATGTTGCCAGTGAGTCACAGCAGCTAGCTTGTGTTTTTGTGCCTTTATTGCAGTTTATTTTTGATTTCCTTGTGTATTTGCCTAAACATTAGTGTAGAAATAAACAATCATGGTTCGTGCCTGTGTAGTGTGTAAAAAGTGGATCATTTTAATCCAAATTTATCATTTTATCGGTAAGTATGGTTAGGTTATTGTTTTATAGAAAGTATTGGTGTAGCGTATGGGTTTGTTTACTAATGCTGTGGTAGCACCATTGTTGTTAAAACTTTTATGCACAATGAAAAAGTTTTGTTATACTTAGAAACAATTAAGAGTAGATATTGATAAATAACTCATGGTAGCTACTTAATAGTAAACGAGTAAAAAGATATCGACTAGTAAAATACTGTAAAATTGAAATCCTATTCCTAAATTTAATTAGGTACCTATTTATTGAGATGTTTTATATATAACATATAAACATTCTGTTTAGGTTTCCTCAAGATACTGAAAAAAGAAAACTTTGGTTTTCTTTAGTAGGATTCTGGATAACCAACCTTTACGAGACAATCCAGAGTTGTGCTCGGATCACTTTTTTCCTGCAGATATTTTAGTAAGGGTGAATGGTGCTAAATATGTTAGAAAGGGAGTAGACCCTCGTTACTGTGAAGGCTTTTTATTTCTAGACGACCTCTCTAACAGGTAAGATTGGGAGCTGTCAAGTTTTGGTTTGCCTAATAGAATTATTTAAAATATTTTAATATCCTTGTTTGTTTTTTAGTTCTGAGTCAACTGTTATTGGAACACCACCTGGCGTAAGTAATATCTATTAATAATAAAATTAGTAATGTTATATTTATGACAAATAAAACTTTTGGTTTATAATAAGTGTAATAGGTATACCTATTATTCATTATGAAAGTAGCTAGGAATTGACAGAGCTGGCTCAGTGGTGCTAGTGGTGCGTTTTATGACCTAACCCAGGTGGTGCAGGTGGTGCTGTTTATGACCTAACCCGAGTGGTTCGGTGGTGCTGTTTATGACCTAACCCGGGTGGTTCGGTGGTGCTGTTTATGACCTAACCCGGGTGCTTTCGTGAGGCGGCTTCTTATCTAACCCTAATTTGAACCTGAATATTTATGAACTAACCCGAGATAAAACCCGACTTTTTACGACCTAACCCGGGTGCTTTCGTGAGGCGGCTTCTTATCTAACCCTAATTTGAACCTGAATATTTATGAACTAACCCGAGATAAAACCCGACTTTTTATGATTTAACCTTAGTGGAAACGCCGCTGCTAAAGCGGGATAATTAAATCCCAATTTTTATAAGCCATCCTTAAACCCGACTTTTTACAATCCAACCTGAGCCATCCTTAAACCAGACTTTTTATGATTTAACCTTAGTGGAAACGCCGCTGCTAAAGCGGGATAATTAAATCCCAATTTTTATAAGCCATCCTTAAACCCGACTTTTTACGATCCAACCTGAGCCATCCTTAAACCCAACTTTTTACGATCCAACCTGAGCCATCCTTAAACCAGACTTTTTATGATTTAACCTTAGTTGAAACGCCGCTGTTAAAGCGGTATAGTAAAAATCATGATTTATATTTTCTAACTTAGTGAAACACCACTGGTGGATGGCAAAGCGAAATAAAACCCTAATTTATATGGTCTAACAAGATAAGTATAATAAGGCGGCACATTTGTCACCGCAATAATTATTTATACCTAAATGACCCTCTCAAACCCTCTGCCGACTCGATTTAAAAAGAAAGGGGCATAAAACTTTATTTATTATCCCGAAGGACCCTCATTAAAATTCAGTAGCATATCTAATAATTGTTTTCAATTTTGCACCACTTATAAAAAATACAATAAAATAATTACCATCTAGAACCATTAACTAGCGATTTCTTTGTACTGGAAATGGATAAATTATAGGACTATCTTGTAATGAGAACAGTAGACAATAAATAAAACTTAAATACGTATATGGCTCTATATATCATTCAACCTTTACTTAAAATACCAACTAGCTATAGGTACTATACAACTTGTGTTAGCCATCAGGTAAAAGCCCTCATAATGCTTTTATAAAAATTTTGCATAATTCATAATATAAGTAAATAGGGTACAATTTCAGGAAAAAAGTAAAAAAAAATTAATTCACAGTGTAAAATTGTAGTTAAATGGATTGTAAATACGAAATAATATAAAAAGCTACCTTTTGTTTGCGATGATGTATGCACAATAACTCTATATTATTCGGCCCTTAAACTGAAAATACCCACTAGATAGGTATCATAAGCTGTATTTGTCATCAGGTAGAACCCCCAATAAAATTATGAATATTAGGCGTAGGCATCAAAGTAGCAATCTTAACTTATTTTCAACACGAGCATAAAAATATGGGGTTGTTAAATATTTTACAACCTTAATTCTCAATGTCAACAATAAGCAAATCACGTTGGTTTTTTAATTTATTATTAATCTGGCTAACTTAAGAAACTGACAATATAACGACCATCCAAAAAAATCATAATACATTACTGGGTGTGAAAGCAATTGCGCTGCAAAATATAGTGTATACCGACTCTGAGGTAGTTAATTAAAATCCCAATTAGCGCTAAAAAAAAAATCAATTAGATATTTACTTTAGATATTTTAATAAAAAAAAATTCAATATTATTAGCGTCACCTACGCATAGGGTTAAAAAGTATGAGAAACTTTGCGAATATCATTTTCCATGATTCTCTCGACCACCACATCGATGTCACATTTCAATATTCTCACCAACATTTAACTTTTGAAATTAGCATAATAACAAATCCTTTACAATGAATTAAACAAACGCATACATAATTTTAAAATCTCATAATAAGAATATAAGCTAAAATCTAACAAGTTTCGACAAGTTGAAACTTGTCAGTTTACATCTGTAGAGAATACCCAACTCTCGACTCATAAAAAATGGTCAAACTTTGTCGGTAAATACCCTTCTATGATGTAGGGGAAGGACAGGTAACTCGAGATGCTTATAAAGAACATTATTTGCTTATTTCTAGACTCTTAAAAATGAGATGCAATCGAACAATAAATGTTTTCATCATGTGTATTTATCAGTAACACATTATTTTCGACATACGTAAATTAAAATTGATAATTACTTGCCTTAGTACTTTTTTAGAAGCTTGAATCATTGCATATAACCGTCTGAGGCTACCCAAACTTCCCCTAACATATTTCTCCGTAACCGGGGAAAAAGGGGTATAAAAGCGGCTTTTGTTTTGGAGCTCGATCTTGGAAAACGGCTATAAATAGCGCGTTTCTCAAGACAGAGCTCAGTTGGTGTCGTACCTTGCAGTGGCAAGACGTGCTGGGCCTTTGTCACTGGCTAAAAGCGGCATGGAGGTTGTTTCATTTGGGGGGAAGTCCCTTGGGAAACCTCAAGTAGTTAAGTTTGGCGTGCTGATGTAGCACCGGTGAAGGGCGCCGTAGTCGAACCCGATACTGCGAGGGTGCAGTGGTTCCTAGCCGTTCCGAGGCGTTCGTACCTAGTGTACGGGCATGTACCGAAAGAAGAAATATAGAAAAAAAGAAGATGAATCAATTTTAACGTGTGGATGCCAGCAACGTATGAATGGGACCCTAAGTCAAGTGTTTTCCACCTGGGCATTATTTGCGCCAGTTCGGCAACCTTGTGGTGTGCGACGGATACCGACATAGCCGACGGTGCCGCTATTGGATTGGAGGCGCGCCGGACGCCATCGCCCTGGGTGACGCGTACGAATGGTTGGACCTGGGCGTAACCTGCTCCAGGTGGAGAAGCAAAGAAAACCGAGTGGCGAAGAAGAATCAAGGAAGAATAAAGTTACCCGAGTACGAAACCGTCGATGCCAGGACTGGTTGTCCTTTGCCAGTCCTCCAGCGTCGAGTGCCACTACCGAGAAGACCTGCACGAGTGTATACCGCCTGGGCATAACCTGCACCAGGTCGGCAAGCAGCAGAAACCACGTGGCAAAATGAATTAAAAATGATTAAGTACGAGACCGCCGATGCCAGGCCTGGATGACAGTTGCCAGTCCTCCAGCGTCGAGTGCCACTACCGAGAAGACCTGTACGAGTGTATACCGCCTGGGCATAACCTGCACCAGGTCGGCAAGCAGCAGAAACCACGTGGAAAAATGAATTCAAGATGATTAAGGACGAGACCGCCGATGCCAGGACTGGATGACAGTTGCCAGTCCTCCAGCGTCGTGTGCCACTACCGAGAAGACCTGTACGAGTGGATACCACCTGGGCATAACCTGCACCAGGTCGGCAAGCCGTAAAAACCACGTGGCAAAGTGGAATTCCGCCAGCCCTGACGGCAGAAGGCGAAGATGCTCTCAATTACCGAGGCCGCCCCTAAGCCGCTGCTTGGGTGCGGTACCAAACTGCCCTACACAATATGCCGCCCCTGAGAAAACGACTGTAAGCTAGCCGAGGTACTAAGAACTTCCAGGGATAGGCCCCTCGAAGGAGGAAGCGAAGGCATCATTGTGCCAGGACATGGCGCCCAACTAGTTGACTCACTCAGGCGATAGGAGTGAAAAAGAACCCACTAACGGAGTTAGGTCCTTTGGGCCTAAGCTATCGTTGAACGTTGACAACCCGACCTGCTGAACGCCTTGCAAATAACATCAGAGCAGAGCGAAAAGTGTGGGGAGGCTTGAATTTGGGTCGAATATCATAGACAAGAACTGATGAGGACAGAATTGTTAAATCAGATGGACCAAATATTAAACAGTCATTGTGCCAGAAGAACTATCAAGGGGACCTCCTATGGAGGGACGGGGAATCACCATTTTTGTATTTTCTCGTCGCTAGCTGCACTCCATGGAGAGGGATCTTTTGAGACGACGTATGGAGCACGCGATGAACGAGTAGATGAAGACCGGACCACGGCCCCTCAGACCGAGGTCGCCGGGACGATGCTAAGGAAGAAGGAAGTGAAGAAACGAAGAATTATTGTATATTAGTTGTTAAGTTGTTGTATTAGTTGTTAAGTTTTGTATTTGTTGAAAGAATGTTGTATGGTAAATGGTGTATAATCATGCCAGATGGGCATGGTTAAATAGATCACCAGTGACAAAGGCTCTTAAGGGGGGGGGGGGTGTTTTGGAGCTCGATCTTGGGAAACGGCTATAAATAGCGCGTTTCTCAAGACAGAGCTCAGTTGGTGTCGTACCTTGCAGTGGCAAGACGTGCTGGGCCTTTGTCACTGGCTAAAAGCGGCATGGAGGTTGTTTCATTTGGGGGGAAGTCCCTTGGGAAACCTCAAGTAGTTAAGTTTGGCGTGCTGATGTAGCACCGGTGAAGGGCGCCGTAGTCGAACCCGATACTGCGAGGGTGCAGTGGTTCCTAGCCGTTCCGAGGCGTTCGTACCTAGTGTACGGGCATGTACCGAAAGAAGAAATATAGAAAAAAAGAAGATGAATCAATTTTAACGTGTGGATGCCAGCAACGTATGAATGGGACCCTAAGTCAAGTGTTTTCCACCTGGGCATTATTTGCGCCAGTTCGGCAACCTAGTGGTGTGCGACGGATACCGACATAGCCGACGGTGCCGCTATTGGATTGGAGGCGCGCCGGACGCCATCGCCCTGGGTGACGCGTACGAATGGTTGGACCTGGGCGTAACCTGCTCCAGGTGGAGAAGCAAAGAAAACCGAGTGGCGAAGAAGAATCAAGGAAGAATAAAGTTACCCGAGTACGAAACCGTCGATGCCAGGACTGGTTGTCCTTTGCCAGTCCTCCAGCGTCGAGTGCCACTACCGAGAAGACCTGCACGAGTGTATACCGCCTGGGCATAACCTGCACCAGGTCGGCAAGCAGCAGAAACCACGTGGCAAAATGAATTAAAAATGATTAAGTACGAGACCGCCGATGCCAGGCCTGGATGACAGTTGCCAGTCCTCCAGCGTCGAGTGTCACTACCGAGAAGACCTGTACGAGTGTATACCGCCTGGGCATAACCTGCACCAGGTCGGCAAGCAGCAGAAACCACGTGGAAAAATGAATTCAAGATGATTAAGGACGAGACCGCCGATGCCAGGACTGGATGACAGTTGCCAGTCCTCCAGCGTCGTGTGCCACTACCGAGAAGACCTGTACGAGTGGATACCACCTGGGCATAACCTGCACCAGGTCGGCAAGCCGTAAAAACCACGTGGCAAAGTGGAATTCCGCCAGCCCTGACGGCAGAAGGCGAAGATGCTCTCAATTACCGAGGCCGCCCCTAAGCCGCTGCTTGGGTGCGGTACCAAACTGCCCTACACAATATGCCGCCCCTGAGAAAACGACTGTAAGCTAGCCGAGGTACTAAGAACTTCCAGGGATAGGCCCCTCGAAGGAGGAAGCGAAGGCATCATTGTGCCAGGACACTTTGATGGGATGGAGATTTCAGTTCCAAGTTAAACTTGATACCGAAGCAACTTGTTAAGACTAAACTAACCTTACAAGATTAATAATTTCAAAGTAAGTTTTGCTAACTTTTATTTTATTTCATTTACATTAAAATGGAATGTATTACATGGCATAAAAGTTATTCAACGCTGTCAGCTTTAAAAAGACATAAAAAACAACAGCATTCAAGTAGTCAGAAACAATTTAGTTGTCATTTATGTCCGCTAACTAGCAATAGAAAGGATATTTTCAAAATCCATCTTAGAAAACATGAAAGAAGTGAGGCAAAAAAAGCCGAAAAAGCTGCAACTTTGGTTAATAATGTAAATAATGTAAATAATAAACAGATTAATAAGATAAATGATGGAGCCTCAACATCGTCATCTAGCATTAGATGTCAAGAATGTCAGATAGATGTCAACAGAAAAAATATGAGCGCTCACTTAAAAACATTATTTCATAAAAAAAATTGTAGTGTTAGCATTGGACCAAATGTTAAATTGATCAATTCAGCTTTTAAAAAAAACATTTGCACATATAGAATAAGCGGTGCGGAAGAAACAATACAAAATGTAAATGAATTTATGTCTCAAATTAAACCGGATGTCCTAAATTTAATCAAAAAGAAAATAAATGAGCAGGAAAATGGAATGAAAATCAACTTTGAGCTTTTTGCCTCCTATATATTAGCAACAAAACAAAATGAAGACGGAAATGATGTGCAAAATGAAATAAAATCATTTAATAGCAAATATCGTATTGCAACAATATCCTCAGATTTGGAGGATCTGTATTCAGAATTTTCTGAAATATTAAAAGTGAAAAGTGAAGAGTTTCAGGTAAGTCATACTAATAGCATTATTCGATTTCTTATATCTAAAAAAAAATTATTTTATTTTAGCAAAAAGATTCCGGATGGTCGATGATTGGAATTTTATATTTGGAAGTAAACTTGCTTAGATTTGAACCATTCCGAGGATCATCTTATATACCCCTTCCAAAAGACATAGAAGATAAAAAAGCTGTTATTAATATTAAAAATAGCGATAATAAATGCTTCGCCTATAGTATTCTCTGCCATCTATACCCTGCTGTCAGAAATGCCGAAAGAGTTAGCAATTATGAAGAACATTTAGATGAACTAAATTTAAATAATTTATCATTTCCCATGGAATTAAATAATATCCAAAAATTTGAGAAGCAAAACAGCGATATAAGCGTCAACGTTTTTGGACTTAGTAAGAAAAAGGATAAACATGATGTTGTAGGACCTTTATATCATACAAAGCAACGAAAAATTAATCATGTAAATCTCTTATACATTGAAGATATTTCAACGGGGGCATCACATTTTTGTTACATAAAAGATTTAAGTAAACTAATCTCAAAGCAAAGATCTAATCATGACGGAAGAGTTTATGTATGCGACGGCTGTCTAGTTACATTTTTGACCGAAGATAAATTAAAAAAGCATTTAGATTTAAATGACTGCCTTAAAGTTAGAACAGAGCTTCCAAATGCATTTAATAATATTATTGAATTTAAAGATCATCATAAAGCATTTCCTATGCCATTCTGTGTATATGCAGATTTTGAAACTTTGCTAGAGCCCATCCATAGAGCGAATCCAGATCCATCCAAAAAATATACAGTGGATACACACGTGCACAAACCGTTCAGTTTTGCATATTTTGTGAAATGCGAACATGACAATTCCCTCTCATTTTTAAAACAATATAGAGGTGTGGATTGTGTTGAAGTTTTTACAAAGTGGCTAATTCAAGATATTAGACAGATTCATGAAAAATATTATTCAAACCCAAAGCCTATGAAAAAACTAACACCCCAGGAACAAAATCATTTTTTAAATGCCAAAGTTTGTTTTTTATGTCAAGAGGCATTTCCACTTAGTAATGAAGATATCTCTCTTAATAGAGTGAGAGACCATTGCCATTTCTCAGGTAAGCGATAAAAATTATTAATCTATAGCTATTATTATAAAACTATTATAGATATAAAATATTTAGATAAATTATATTTACAATGAATGTAATTAAATTATGATTTTTAGGCTTATACCGAGGTGCCGCTCATAGTAAATGCAATCTAAAATATAGAACACCACACTTTTTACCTATATTTTTCCACAATGGTAGTCACTATGATTTTCATATTTGCATCGAGGAAATGTTTAAAAACTCCGAATCTATCGAAGTAGTTCCACAAAATAAAGAGCTCTATATTGGATTTACAGCGAAAATAAAGTTAACCGAAGATGTGAATGATGCTGTTTTAAACGAAGCACATCAGAAAAAAAGATTTTTTTATTTACGTTTTTTGGATTCTTTCCGCTTTATGCCCAACAGTTTAGAAAACCTTGCAAAGACTTTAAGCGAAGATCCGCTAATTGAAACTAGAAGACTATTTTCAGATAATGATCAGTTCAATTTAATGCGACGAAAGGGAGTTTTCCCCTATGAGTTTGTTGATTCATATGCAAAACTAGAATCTACTCAACAACTCCCAGCAATATCGGATTTTTACAGCACATTATATGAAGAATGTATTAGCGAAGAAGATTATATTCATGCACAGAAAGTTTGGAAGGCATTTAATTGCAAGAATTTAGCCGAATATTCAGATTTGTACTTGAAAACTGATGTTATTTTGATGGCTGATATATTCGAATCATTTAGAAGGCTCTTTCGCTCTCTATACAATCTGGAGGCTTGCTTTTTTTACACTCTCCCATCGCTAGCCTGGTCTTGTATGCTGTCTTATACAAAGGTATGATGATTAACTTTCCATTTTTTCATCACAAGGTTTAATGCTTTATTTTTTTTTAATTGCAGGTAAAACTAGAACTTCTTACCGATCCAGATATGTTACACCTAATTAGAAAGGGGATCCGAGGCGGCGTCGTACAATGTGCGCACCGTCATGCTGTGGCAAATAACAAGTACATACCAAACGACTTGGAAGATGATTTTAATTACATAAAGTATGATTCAAAACAAGAGGAAACTTATCTCACCTATTTGGATGCCAACAACTTATATGGATCAGCTTTATCACAATACTTACCTTATGGTGGTTTTAGATGGCTTAAAGATGATGAAATTCAAAATTTTAACGTGGTAAATCAATGTTCAAACAATGAGAGTGCAATAGGTTATATTTTAGAAGTAGATTTATTATATCCGGAAGAAATTCATGATTTACATAACGAGCTTCCTTTTTGCCCTGAAAATATAGTTGCACCTAATGGTACAAGTCGTATGCCCAAGTTAATTCCGAATTTATGCGATAAAAAACGTTATGTCATACATTATAGAAATTTATATCAAGCCCTTCAACATGGTATAATTTTAGAAAAAATTCATAGAATTATTGAATTTAGACAGTCTGATTGGTTAAAAATTTATATAGATAAAAATACTGCTATGAGACAGGCTGCAACCAATGACTTTGATAAAGATAAATATAAATTAGCAAATAATGCGGTTTTCGGTAAATGTATGGAGGCAGTAGAAAAGAGAAAAAGTGTAAAGTTGGTAAAACAATGGGAAAATATTCAACAAAAAAAGGGGGCTCAAACATTTATTTCTCAATCTAAAATAGATAGCGTTAAAGTTTTCAATGAAAATTTTGTAGGCATTCAACTTAAAAAAGAAAAAGTTGTTTTTAACAAACCAATTTATGCAGGGTTTTGTGTTCTTGATATTTCAAAGACTATCATGTACGAATTTCATTATGATTTTATAAAAGAAAAATATAAAGATAATTCAAAACTCTTATACACGGATACAGATTCATTAATATATAAGATTACTACTAAAGATTTTTATGCTGACATGAAGGATAATCTTAATAAGTTTGATACGTCTAATTATGCATTGAACAATCCATATTCAATTCCTTTGGTAAACAAAGCAGTTTTAGGGGTATTTAAAGATGAAGCTAAAGGTTTGCCCATGCTTGAATTTGTCGGTCTTAGACCAAAATTATATGACTATGTTATAGCTAAACCTAATAGCAGCGGACATTATGGAGAAGTTATTAAGAAGGGGAAAGGGATCAAGAAGTCTGTAATAAAGAGGCTTAAACATAGTGCATACAAAACATGTCTCTTAAGTAAAAATATTGTTTTAAGTAGACAAACTGTTTTTAGATCAATAAAGCATGTTATACATACGGAATCGGTCAATAAGATAGCTTTATCTGCGAACGATGATAAGAGATATATTTTGCCTGACGGAATAAGCACTCTTGCGTGGGGTCATTATAAAATCGACTTTTTAAATGCTATACATGAAAGTTTTTAATAATATATTTTCATTAATATTTTACAAAAATATTAACCATATGCTATTTTCTCCAAGTCGGATATAATAGTAAAAAAAAAAAAAGTATCTCAACAAGAATAAACATGTTTCGACAAGTCTAAACCTGTTTCAACTCGCCTAAAGCTGAAAGCTGTTTCGAGACGTTGAAAGCTGATTCATATTGCCGAAGGCTGTTTCCATTGGTTGGCAGCTGTTTCGACTTGTCGAAACTTGTTTGTAAACGAGGGTGGGATGGGTAGGGAGACTGTAACTATAAAAGAACTTAAAGCAGATGGTTTAAGCTATAGTAAGCCAAATGACCAAGTCGCTACAACTACAACATCAAATTAAAAGTTTTTCTGAAAAAATTAGAAAACTGAAAAAAGATATTAAACAATACGAACAAAAGAAGCAGGTTATATATCTATTAAAGAAACTAAGATTATAACATGGCTAGTCAATCTTCTATGACGTCATCAGATTTCTGCTATCCTGAATATATAGATATGTTGCTACCAAATTATAGCGAAAAAATAGAGGAAGAAAAATATTTGATTAACGAGAGCATTATACATCTCCTCACAGTTCCCATAAAAATTTCTACAGGCTTAAGTACTATGCAGGGCTTTCTACCGACAGTCAAGCTAACATATGTTGCTCCCTGCTCTAAGGATAGCATTTCTATATCATTCATGGATATAGATTGGCATGAACTATTTGAACATATGCTGAATATGTCTCCATTAGTTAATGTTGACGGAACACTGACTGAGAATGTAATGATTTTTCAGCAGTTTAAACTTACAAGTATACCATGTGAAGGGCAAACATTATTAAAATTGGAAAAATATAATAATATTTTATATTTTTGTAAAGAATGGCTTCAGGAAATTAAATTATATTCTCATGTTATTGACTATAAACTAAAAATTTTAAAAGAAATTGATTTCTCAAGTCATTATACTAGTATTTTATTATATGTAACCGATTATGATAGTGATGTAACATATTCCGAAAAAATTAAAAATGTATGTAGTTTACAGTTATCTATTCAGAATTATTGCATGTTAGAATATTTAGCTTTTAATTATCACCAAATATTATGTGATATTACGAAAATTTTGTATATGAAATGAATAACCTAAAAATAAAAAACAAAGTATTTATTAAAAAGTTGTTTTATTTACCTTTAAGCTACAAATACAAATATATGTAATAAGTTAGGTTAAGAATTAATAATACTATAATATGACATCAGCTTCATTAACCCACGTAGGTTTGGGAAATCCTAGCCAGCGAACTAAAACTTGGTTAACGCCATTTTTTGTTCGTTTTCTTATAATTTTCTCCACCAAATAAACATCAGGAAGTTTGGTTTTTTGTAGTTCTTGTTGATAAAAACAACCCTTTATCGGCTGACCATTCATATCTTCTAAAAGAAACGTTGGTGGATTGTTAATATTCACTTTAACTATTTTGAATAACTCTGGAGACCAGTTAATTTCAAATCCTTTACTGAATGCACCTTTATATTTGCTTATCCTGACAATATCGTCTATTTTTAGTATCTTTCTTCTAACAGCTATTTTTGGCACATTATATACATTTAGCAATGTATTAGGTTTTACATAGCAAGGCTTCATTCCTGTGGTACTATGCTTGCTATTATTGTAATCGTCTGTAATTTCTTGTAGGATATCGAACCAAATGTGAGAAAAGAGAAATATTTGTATATTCGGTTTTTTAATGTGCGTATAACACGCTCGACAATCGCCGCTTTTTTATTACTATAGATAAAAAAATTATTTATTTTATATTTTTTCATTAAAGAATTAAAGTGTGAATTTTTAAATTCTGAGCCCATATCAGAACCTATATTTTTAGGTGAATATCCTGCCGATTCAAGTATATCTTTCATACTTTTAGTAACTTCGCTTCCAGTTTTCGATTTAAGCGGTCTAGTCCAAACAAATTTAGAAAAACAATTTATAACCACTAATACATAGCGAAAAACTCTATTAAGAAGCGAATATGGTTGAAACTCCATTAGGTCAATTTGAAAATAGTCATAATAATCTCGTATTACAGTTTTACGCCTAGAAAAATTTCGACGTGTGGGTTTATGGAGTTCTTCAACGACTTGTCTTTTTTCTTTAGAGATCATCTTGTAAATTGTTGACGTGACTAGAGTAGCTTGATAACTAGAAAGGTTTCCAATATACAGCGCGTTAAATTCATTTTTTATTTCAACATTATTTTTTAATCACCACTTTTGAATGTTTAGTATCTTTTATTTTTTCATTTATGATTCGCTCCATCTCTTTTGGGATATTACTTTTATCTAATAAATTGTTTATATGTTTATCTATGTATTCTGTAATTAGCTTATCCAGAGTCTCATTTTGCTCTTCAATCACCGTTTTATGAAGATATGGTATAACATCATCGTTTATTGTATTGGTTAACTGTTTACTGCTATACTTTAACCTTTCTGTTAAATCTTCTTCCACTTTAAAATCGATATATGCACTTAGATTTCTGTTTAGCCATTCAGTAGTTTCAGCTAACATATTTCTTAACTTTTCTTCCAATACTTTCATTTTTTCAGTCAAATAATTCATTGTCACAGCATCATTTAAGTCTGTAGGTGGCGAAACATTGGTTAGCCGTTTTCCTTGTAAATCATAATTTCCGTCGGAAGTTAGTTTGTAGGCGCTTATAGGGGTTTCTCTAAGTTTAAACTGGAATGAGTCTTTCCATTTACGTTTACGACCAAATTTATCTATTGTGTTAACACTCATCATTTTATGTATAAACTGAGATGAAAATTGGAATGTTACGTATTATAAGGCGTTTAATATATTATATTAGCTTCTCGTAGTTCTTCTAAAATGGATATTATTTCATTATCATGTGCCGTGCTTCCAGCTAATTTAGACGCCCAAAGGAGGCGGAGACGTTCGATCAATTCCTGGGGAGTATTCCAGTAAACAAATTCTTTATTTTTAAAGTTTAGTTGTTTGGTATTTAGCGGTAATCTTGTTATTGATTTTCCTTCTTTAAAAATAAGAGGTCTTATTAAGTATAAATATTTTTTTGATTGACTGCGGTTAAGTTCTTGAGTTGGATTATATTGATTAAAAATTACATTTGTTTTATGTAGAATTTCTTGATATATACCCTTTGTTTGCTCGCTTATAGCATCAGGATTTTCTAACGCTTTTGGATGTTTTAAAAAAAGTATATCCAAAAGTTCTGCAGATGCTGGATATGTTCCAATATTTGTACTACCACGCCAAAAGGAAATCTCACTAGGAGGAAATCTAACCTCAGTGTTCCCCATGTGAAGTTTATTTTTTGAATCTACGCGAATTCCATATCTTACATCAAACCTGGATATATTACGTTTTATTTTTTCCACATAACTCATTGAAATTGAATGTGGGCTAGCATGCGAGGAAAAGTCTATCTTTCTTGTTTTTAGCTGTTTATCATGTTTGATAATAGGAGGTGTATCACTTAAATCCGGTGTTGAGAAAATATCTTCTGCAGGTATTGTACTGATATGCGGTGAAACAGCGTCAGATGTCTCATCAAAGCTGTCATCATGAACATCGACATCATCAGACGAATAAGGCTGGCTAGTTGTTTTTACAATAGTGGTTTGGCTTTTGTTAGCTGAGGGAGGCTGCATATTAGATTTTTTTGATGCAACTTGAACAGCATCAGAAATAGATTTTAAACGAGTTGTAACAGGCTGATAAAATTCTTCAAGTCCACTCTTGTTTTCAAATTGCTTATTTTTAATGCTATAATATTTTTTACGCACAGCATCAGTTGCTTCAATCAGTTTGCGTTTAAGCTCAATTTCTGAAGTATCGTTCATTTTTTTTTACTCCTCTCCCTTTAGTGTCTCAATGTTAAATGATATAAAATTTTAAAAATAAATGTATTTATCAAATCCTATTCGATATCTGCCTCTCTTTAAATCGCTATCTTTATCAATAACTAGGAAACCATATTTTTCTTTCCAACACTCTGCACACATTTCTAGAAATTCAGAAAATGATATATCTGGAGAAACATGATCTAAATAAATGTGTTTAAGGTTTGTTTGATCTTGATTAAACAGAATAAGAAAATTTGCATTATCACGAATTAATTGTTTTGGAACTTTAGAATATGTCTGAGCCAAGTAGAAACAGTCAATGTTTTTATGTCTCCCCATACTAAAATATAAACGAATAGTATCTTGTCTTTCACAAATTACATCGTCAAATATAAAAACAGAGTTAGGTTTAGCATCCGCAGGATTAACTATTGTCTCATTGGAAGCATAAGTATAGAAACCAATTTCCTTAATCGGCTTGAGTACTTTGCGAATATAATCATATTTTGGTTGATATAAGGACTTTGAATAAATATATATATTTTCAAAATAAAGGCCTTTAGGATGAGTTAGAAGGGTAATCATAGCATTTGTTTTCCCACAATTTGAAGGACCTATTAAAAGCGCTCTTATTGAATTTGGTAATAAAGGTCCATTCCTTTTAGTAGTCGGCAACCCTGCTCCAACGGTCTGATCCAGATTGTCAACTTCCAATTCATAACCTGATTTTTCAATAAACATATTGCTGTAAATATACGTTACTTGCACACTATATTTTATTTTAATGTCAGCCGCCAAACGATTAGGACGTATATCCTCTCGCTCCAGCAGCACCAAGGCGAGTGGTAAAGGCTTAGTTGATACTGTAATAAATAAGCTACCAATTGAATTACATTTACCTGGATATCAGTATTGCGGACCTGGAACAAAGTTAGAGAAAAGACTCACCCGCGGTGATCCTGGAATAAATTCATTAGATATTGCATGTAAAAAGCATGATATAGCCTATGCAAGACATAAAAAGTTAAGTGAACGACATAAAGCAGATTACGAACTTGAACAAAGTGCTTGGAAACGTGTAAAGTCGGCAAATTCTAGTTTTGGCGAAAAAACTGCAGCTTGGTTAGTAACGACTGGAATGAAAATAAAAAGAAAGCTTGGCATGGGATGTAAAAAACCAACTGGAATGAAAATAAAAAAGAAGCTTGGTAGGGGGAGTAAAAAAGCAACTGGAATTAAAATAAAAAAGAAGCTTGGTAGAGGATGTAAAAAAGCATTACCTAAACGTAAAAAGAGTATTAAAATAAATAAAAAACAGAAAAAAATAGTTTTTGGTAGCGGGATTATAAATAAAATTCGTAAAAATTTAAAGAAACGTTTAAATTTAGACCCAAAAAATTCGGATATACAAAAAATGGCAAAAATGGGAATAATAGTGGCGCAAAAAACATTAAAAGTTCACGGAGGTAAAAGAAAAATACAAACTCCGCGCATCATACCATTACCAAAGCAGGGAGGAATTTTACCTCTGATTCCTATATTTGCAGGACTTTCTGCTTTGGGTTCGTTAGCTGGCGGGGCTGCTGGAATCATAAGAGCGATAAAAACAGCTAAAGATGTTTCATCGGGAAAGCGTTATGATAAAAATATAGATGAAGGAAAAAAGGGTAATGGATTATATCTTAAGCCATATCGCAGTGGTTTGGGGCTATATCTAAAACCATATAAAAGTTCAAAAAACTAATAAAATCCCTACCTCCAAAAGCGCTTACAAATTTCGACTTGTCTAAGTATGCATTACAGCTAAATATTCCATATTTTAGAGGTGTATATATGAGAGATGCTATGCCAAAAACAGGTCCTAACAAGTTTGAAAGTGGAATTGTTAATTTGGATGATGCCGAGGGGGTAGGGACGCATTGGGTTGCATATAAGAAGAAAAATGATAAAACATATTATTACGATAGCTTCGGAGATTTACCTCCACCAAGTGAGTTAGTTAGTTATTTGTATACTGGGCGATATAAAACAGAAAATATCTTCTATAACTACATTCGCGAGCAAGATTTTGATACAGTATGGTGTGGACATTTATGCTTAAAGTTTCTTGCTAAAAAAAGTTAAGAAATGGAGAATGATGCTATAAAAAAGATCTCTCAATCTATGCAAGTGTTTTTCAAATCGAGAAGCTTATTAAATATGACAAAGGAGGAGTTAGTTTATATGCCCAAAGAAGTTATTATAAATTGTGCATTTCGAGAAATCCCGTTTATTTGGTCTAAGCTCCCTAAACACTTACAGGAAGATCCAGATTTAAAAAACTATTTATTTTGTACTGAGCATGAGCAGGATGATAGTGAGGATGGAGATGTAAATGATGGTCCTCCGAAGCGAAAATTATTCTGTTGTTATTGTAAAATGAAGGATATAAATATAGCAACAGAAAATAAAATTGAAGTTTTACCATCGGATAAACGTTGTATATTACAATAAATATTGAAATACATCTAAATTTTTTGTAGTCATGTCGTACACGTTTACCTTATCAGATCATAGCAGCGTGTTGAGTGCTAATTTTTTTCCCTCGCTTGAGCTTGAGAAGAATTCAATATATGGTTTAGGATTGTTGGGATTTTACACTTATAATTCAATTTTTAACATAGATGAAAATAATAATTTACTTGTATTTGGTGAGCCTGATCAGAAAAAGTTTACTTACTTTAGAATTAAACCAGGTGCATATGAAATTGATGAAATCCATAAAGAAATTCAGAAAGAAATCAAGAAAAACAAATATTTAGAAAATAATAATGAAATTGATGATATGAACAGAATATTTAGTTTGGAGGCTAATAACAACACTTTAAAGTGTCAGCTTAAATCTACATTGGATTTAGATTTTTCAATAAAATCCTCTTTTGGAGGAACGCTTGGATTTGCAGAGAAAGTGTTTAAAGCCAATAAGCTTCATGAATCCACTCTACCAGTGGATATAATGAAAGTTCGAATGATACGAGTTGACTGTAATATTATTTCTGGAGCATATCTGAATTCAACAAAATCTCATACTTTATTCGAATTTGATATTGACGTTGAACCTGGTTATAAACTTTCTAAGGAGCCCCATAATATAATATATATGCCCATACAACCTTTGGGTCGTCAGTTTATAGATAACATTACGTTGAGAATCTTGGACGATCAAGGAGACTTGGTTAATTTCCAAGGAGAGAAAATTATAATTAAATTAGAATTAAAGAAAATTACATAATGGGATTTCAATATAATTCTCAGATTTATAAATATCAAAAATCGTCTAAGATAATAAAAGATAATAAAAGCAGTAAACCTAAAACTATAGCACTCATTCTAAAAAGAAACGTTGATCTGAAAGGAAGTTATATAAGCATCGAAGATCGTGAATTTTTGAAATCCTTGGGTTTACAACTAAAAATTTAAGAAAATATGGCCACCATTTCAACAAGTAAAAAATTGGAGGTTTTTGATGATCCTGTATTTGATTATTCACTTGTCAGTTTAAATGAGCATACATATAAACCTTATGGGTCACCAACATATAGCAATTCTGTTGAAATCCGTATACCAATTCATTTTCAAGATCTAATACTCAATATTGCAGATAGTTACATATATATTGAGGGCACATTTAATTCAAGTGATGCTACAAAGAAATGTTATTTGTCAAATAATTGTTTGGCATTTTTATTTGATGAAATAAGATATGAAATGGGTGGTGAACAAGTATCTATAGTCAGAAAACCTGGAATCACCACAGCGTTAAAGACATTGGTATCATTTAATCCATTGCATAGTAAAAACTTACTTACCACAGGATGGGGTTTAAATGAGGGATGTCAAGTTATTTTGGACAAAACAAGCCATATATTTAGCGGAAAGCTACCCTTAAAATATCTATTAGGTTTTGCAGAAGACTATTTGAAAGGAGTCCTTAATGTAAAGCAGGAATTAATAATGGTTTTATCTAGATCATATGCTAACTGCTACGTCGGCGAAGTAGAAGCATCTATTAATGTAAGCAAAATTGAATGGAAAGTTCGTCATCTTGTTCCCGAGGATCGACAAAAGCTTAAACTGCTTTCTCGTATAAATAAAGGTGGCAATAATGCTCAAGTAAATATAGCTTATAGAATGTGGGATCTATATGAGCTTCCAACACTACAAGAAACGACTTCAGATATATGGGCTTTAAAAACGAGTACCAATCTTGAAAAACCAAGATATCTTATTCTCAGCTTTATAAGCGCCGATAGTTTGGACAACTACAAAAAGAATGCGATAGATTTTATAAACGCGGGTATTCGAGATATTCGCGTGTATTTAAATAGCAACGTATTTCCTTATGAAAGATGGAACTTGGATTTTAGCAAAAAGCTTTGCGGTCCTGCATACTACGCATACGAAAATTTCCAGCGTAGTTACTATAATCAACAAGATTGTAGCCCCCTACTTGATTTAGATGAATTTTTCGCAAATCCGGTCTTTGTCATTGATTCCAGTCAGCAAGCGGATAATAACATAAAAAATTCGACAGTAGACATAAAAATTGAATTTGAAACGCGTAACAAATTTGCAAAAAACATTAAAGTTTTTGCATTGGTGTTACACGATGCATTTTTAAGCTATAATGCTTTAGATGGTTCTGTTCGAACCGGGTGTAATTTTTTGGGTAGATAAATTTATACTAATTAGTTTAGCTTAATAACATAGTTAAGAATTATAGTAGTATAGAACATAACATATTATGTAGTTTGTATAATCCTGAATTTTGAATAAATTATTATTAAATTATATTATGGATTTTATTTTACCTTAACTAATCGAATTTTGAATTAAGGTTTGAGCATACCATAAAAGGAAGGGTCATTTAGGTATAAATAATTATTGCGGTGACAAATGTGTCGCCTTATTATACTTATCTTGTTAGACCATATAAATTAGGGTTTTATTTCGCTTTGCCATCCACCAGTGGTGTTTCACTAAGTTAGAAAATATAAATCATGTTTTTTGCTATACCGCTTTAACAGCGGCGTTTCAACTAAGGTTAAATCATAAAAAGTCTGGTTTAAGGATGGCTCAGGTTGGATCGTAAAAAGTCGGGTTTAAGGATGGCTTATAAAAATTGGGATTTAATTATCCCGCTTTAGCAGCGGCGTTTCCACTAAGGTTAAATCATAAAAAGTCTGGTTTAAGGATGGCTCAGGTTGGATTGTAAAAAGTCGGGTTTAAGGATGGCTTATAAAAATTGGGATTTAATTATCCCGCTTTAGCAGCGGCGTTTCCACTAAGGTTAAATCATAAAAAGTCGGGTTTTATCTCGGGTTAGTTCATAAATATTCAGGTTCAAATTAGGGTTAGATAAGAAGCCGCCTCACGAAAGCACCCGGGTTAGGTCGTAAAAAGTCGGGTTTTATCTCGGGTTAGTTCATAAATATTCAGGTTCAAATTAGGGTTAGATAAGAAGCCGCCTCACGAAAGCACCCGGGTTAGGTCATAAACAGCACCACCGAACCACCCGGGTTAGGTCATAAACAGCACCACCGAACCACTCGGGTTAGGTCATAAACAGCACCACCTGCACCACCTGGGTTAGGTCATAAAACGCACCACTAGCACCACTGAGCCAGCTCTGTCAATTCCTAGCTACTTATGAAACCCTTTTAATATTAATTAGAAGTTCATTTTATTCATTTTTAGGATGTCTAAGCAATGCTTTGATGATATATTGGTTAAATCAGATGATGCTGATCGAGTTGCTGATGAACCTAACAAGATTATTTATAATTCTCCTAATATTCAAAGGTATGTAGGCCCTATGCAAAGAAAAGTTGTTCAAAAAAATGTTAATCATGAAGAAAAATGCTATTTGGGCTTTTTCTTTTATTTTTCTGTTGATTCTAGAAAAAACTTCTATGCCCATCTCTTCGTTTTATTTTAGGCCTACAAATATTGTTCCAAATATAATGTCAGTTCCTGGTCCTTCTGGAATTGGGTAAGCATATTTTCTTTTTAGTTAACTTTACATCTTTATCAATTTTAATTAACACACTTTTTATAAGTAGGATAATTTCAACCTATTGAAAATTATGCAGCTATAGAAAATGCTACATCTAGGAAAAGGTATATCAAATTAGTACTCATACAGGAGGGTGTTCATTTACAACACACTGTTAAAAATTTTTTTTGTTTTTGTTTCAGTACGTATAGTCATTCAGGTTAAGTGGGGTCATTAAGGGGCACATTTAAATTTTTTTTTTATACAGCAGGTGTTCAATACTAAATATGATTTAAGATATTCAGTTTAGTTGCTTGTAGCACACAGGTCATTTAAATACACCATAAGAGTACCTAATATACAGGATATTTCATTTAGAAATTTGCAACTTTGGTGTACGTATAACTTTTTTTTGAGCCACCCAGTATATTCCAAAATAATTTTGAAATGTACTCCCAATATAAACCTACATATTATGTACTAGAACAAAAATAATTTTAAATTTTTTTAACGTTTTCCGTACATGTTTCGTATGTGCGCCACCCTGTATAATATACATTTTTTTAATTGCATAAAGAAGTAAAGCTACT
Source organism: Polydrusus tereticollis (assembly GCA_963920685.1). Classification (NCBI taxonomy): domain Eukaryota; kingdom Metazoa; phylum Arthropoda; class Insecta; order Coleoptera; family Curculionidae; genus Polydrusus; species Polydrusus tereticollis. The sequence goes on along the minus strand of OY987334.1, from coordinate 3,763,131 downwards.
TAAAGTGTATTTTTTACATTTTTTAGAAAAGGGCATTATATTGGAGACATGGCCAGTAGCGATTTTTCCACCCCAGGAAAATGGAGGAAAAACGTTACAATTATAAAAAACACAATTAGGTACTAAACAGAGAAAACAAATTTATAATTTAAAAAAACAAGTCCGACACCTTAAAGATCGGGTAAGGACATTAACAGGACTATTAAAAGTGTTGAAAGTGTTGAAGGATAAATTTTCTATAACAGAAGCAGCACAATCATGGATAAGGGTATGTTTTATGTATGATGTATAATTAAGAAGTTATTTTATGGAATACATTATTCTGTTTGTGAAGCCATCTTCTTTTGTTGTTTTTAAACATTATTGCAAATAAAGATTATTATTAATATTATACATACACCTTAGTTTATCATTGTTTATCTAAGAATATCTTCTATCATAACTTCCAGCTTTTAACAGGAAGTAACAAAATATGACATCTGGTTAAACCCGAGGTTGATATTTGTTGACTTCAAGAACCGTAATTTTTCAATTAACAATATCTCAACAACCATTCAGTTTAGACATATATAGTACATACAATGGTGTTAAGTCGATGAGTACATATTACAAAGTTTAGGACAACCTGTATATTTAAGTATATGCTTGTTGAAGGCAGTTTTTGAAATAAGAAATGTTCGTATTCATTGTTTTTTTTTTATATACAGGAGCTAAGATATTTCATGTCCAAATAGAATTGGGACACTCGTATAATGTCCTATAGATTTTAATAAGAATAAATAATGTAGTCTACCTCGTAATTATAATTTTTACAAAGGTTTTTATAATGTTTTCAATTCTAATAATGAAATAAAGTTTAGCAACTTTTTTGCAATAGTAGCAGTGTTTTATTTTGCATTTACGTACCTACCCATATTTTGTGATAAATTTCCAACTGAAACTAATTCAAAATAGGAATTTTCCGAGGAATTTTCCAAATAACCTCTTTCTTTCATACTGAGATTCAGAAATTTTGGAATCTTATAAGTATTAAAGGTAAATTTGTGATTCTAAAATTCAAGATTCGGAATCAATCCAATATGTTAAAAGGATTTCAGACAAAAAACAATTAAATCAAACAAGCAATGTGATTAATTTTTTTTTATTGTAGTATATTTCTTGTAGCCCATTATTTCCATTCTTAGGAAAAAATTCTGATACAAAAAAATGTATTGTATTATTTTCATACATTGTTGTTAGGTTTTAACCTCTACACCACTGGCCATCAAAACCAAGGGACGGTTTACAATGTTGCCGATCGGGCCAAGGAGATCTGCCTTTCTCTCTCGCACTCGTCAATTATTTTAAAACAATAATAGTCGATACTTTTATGGGAATTATGAATGAATCGTTTCGTCTAATAGTTCTAATGTCTTTGGGCTAAACACAGATCATTATTTCACAATACCCAAACAAACGTTATGTAGGCATTATATTTATTTTTCGTTAAAAAGAAAATACATATCTATCACTGTTGCAATGAATTAATTGCGTGACCCCACACCTGAATGTAAAATTAGATAATTATTCCTTATCTAATTGGAGCAAATTAGAGTTAATGGTAATAAATAAGACTTACGTGAAATTATCACCTGGGTCATTACAATGTAATTCATTCAACAGTGCTTGTTACCGGGCCGACAAGAAAGATTCGGGATCATGAAACAAAGGTAAGAATTACTGATCTGAATAAGAATAAATTTATACAGTGTACTCACCGGGGGGATTCCGCCCCCTTACTTCATTCTGTCCATTATACAATCTTAGGCTTGTCTGTATCTATTTCCAGTAATTATGTCATGTACCATATTGTTATAGTTTACCTATTACGCATCTTCAACAACTAGCTAGTTTCACCCTAAAATAAGTCAAGGCTTCCCCGGACACCCAACTGCCGCTAAACAGTTAGCATCCCAACAAATTGAGCAAGGGGTACATTTAATGTTCCCCGTTACCTATTTGTGTCAATCGAGTCACAGTAAGAACCCCTAAAACTTACATGCATGTCAACGACTCGAAGGAACAGCGCTCGTACATTATGTACAGGGGCTTTCGTCACAAGCGTGCATTTGTACGTTCTACACCTTGTACATTTTCATCGCCTCAATATTTGTACGTACCACATATTATTATTAACCATCATATATCTTAATAATGCCTGATATATACACACATACATAGATACCTATCAATATTTCAACTTAAACTCATATATCGGTATCAATAAGCCACTCACTCAATTCACCTCTATTTTCACACACGTCTTAAAAACGACTCCCCTTTACCTATCAGTAGTACCAGGAATATTCCTCTCAATCTCCCTCTCTTTCCTGTTTATGTTCGGCCTCGATAATATAAACATGGTATGAAATATTAAGAATACACTGCTTCAAAAAAATATGCTTTATTAACTAATTTATAAAAATACGTTCCTTACACATAGTTAGTGCGTTTTGATACAGGGTGTCTTCATAAAATGCCGAAAAAGTCGACAATGCCGAAAAAGTTAACGTAAAACGTAAACGTCTTAGTCGGTCGGACAGTGATAGTGATAGTGGTACTGATAACTTCAGCTCTAGTGGTACCTCCACTTCTAGTTCTAGTTCCAGTGATAACGAAAAAAGTACAAAAAGAGAGCGACGGGCATAAACTAGAAAAACGAATAAAACTGTTAGAACATCGTTTAAAATCTCGCGACGAGCGGCGATTTGAAGGCAAAATAGAGAGCGTGCCGGTATTTTATGGCGGTCCTACAAGTATTTCTATTGAGCAATGGCTCCATTTAATTGACTCTACTGATGAGGTATTTAACTGGGACGACAAAGCGCCTATATTTGGCATGGCTAATAAGTTATCTGGATATGCAAAAAACTGGTATAATAATCAAAGTGAATTAAATATTTCGTGGCAAGAGTGGAAGGACAAATTGATACAGGCATTTCCACAACATACAGGTATGTTTTTGAAACTAAAAGAGTTTGTTAATGTTTTACGCGAGAGAAGCCAAAATTTAATTGACTTTTATTATAAAAAAATTGTCGCTAGGCCAAAGTTGTGGATTAAATGACAGTCTTATATTGGACATTATAATCAATACCATAAATGATCCGTTTTTAAAATCCGGTGCGAAAGCCGTAGGTTGTTTGAGTTCGCAAGAGTTGTTACAATATTTAATTGCTAATAATGAATATTTTATAACATCTTTTCGTACAGACACTAAAAACTTTAACAGTGATGTATCGGGACCTAATTCGGAATATGTAATAAAACGGAGAAACACTTTAACTTGGTATTTGTGTAATAAAGATGGGCATAAAATAATAAAACTAAAAAACTCTGTAATTTTTGTAAAAAAAAGGGACATCTCGAAAATGACTGTTTTAAAAATAATAAGATTGCGCCCAATAAACAAACAATTCGCAAAATGGTATGCAATAACAATGACAAAATTAATAAAAAATTTTATAAATGTGTCAAAGTTAATAATCAGGATGTTTCGGCTTATGTTGATTTCGGTAGTGGCTTTAACAATTAAAGTAGATCTTGTTGAAAAATTAAAACTTGATATTCAACCAGATGTTAACAATGTTGTTATCGAAGGCTACGGTGGTTATACTGTGACGCCTATAGGTGTAATATCGGAAACAGTAGAAATAGACGGATTACAAGTTTTAACAGAATTTTATATCGTGCCAAATAAATTACAAAATGTTGATGTTCTGATAGGACGACCGGTGACAGAAAAGCAAGGCATTTTTGCTTATAAAACTTCAGATTATTTGATGTTATCCGAAGCTGAGCCTTTAAAAGATTTATTTCCTATGTGCATGGACAGCGTAGACAAAATCAAAATCAATTTATTTGAAAATCTGAAATTGAAGAAGTAATTGTATACTCAAATTATTCTGAATTTATAAAAAACTCTACTTTAATTATTCCTAAGAATAAATTGAAAATTGAGAATAGTAGTGGGTATTTGAGAATTCTAAACCTTGGTCTGGAAAATTTGAAAATTAATAAAGATACTTGTGTGGCAAGAGCTACATTGGACAATGAATCAATGAAGACAATTACTGATGATTTGAAAACAGTTGTAGCAAAGTATCCAAAATGTTTTACAGAAAATTCATCACTGCTGAGTAACATAGACGTTGAAATGTTTATAGAATTAACATCTAGCATTCCAATTAGCAGTAATCAGTATCGTTTATCAGAATTTGAACGAGAAAGAGTCGGAGAAATAGTAACGGAACTCTTAAATAAAGGAATTATAGAACCAGCACATTCACCTTACTCAAGTCCAATTGTATTGTTGAAGAAAAAGACGGGTGGTTATTAGATGGCATGCGATTACAGAAGACTTAATTCTATCACAGTTATGAATTAGAAACTTTAGCTGTTTTTGAAGCTGTAACCAAATTTCGAAATTATTTGTATAGAAGACACTTCATCATAGTGACAGATTGTAATGCCATGAGACTCACATGAAAAAAAAAAGGATATAACGCCACGAGTAGGAAGATGGTGGTTAGCTATGCAAGAGTATGATTTCGAAGTTATTCATCGACCAGGGATTCACATGAAACATGTTGACGATCTCAGTAGAGATACAGTTTTGTTAGGAGCAATTAAAACTAGTGATTGGATTATTGGTGTACAATCCCAAGACGAAGACCTTCAGCTAATTAGAGCACAAATTCTACAAAATAAAGCAGAAACCTGTTATGCCTTAGTAGATGAGAAGGTACCCCAATAGCATCAAATATTTATTAAATATTTTTAAAAAATATTGTTTAATTATTTGCAGCGACAGATTGTTAAATATTCCATAAATATTTTTTGTATATATTAGTCAAATATTAGCATAAAATATTTTTTAAATATTATTTTCAAATAATATTTAAATATTAGTTTAACATATTTCATAAATATTAGGTTAAAATATGTTTTAAATATTAGCTTAAATATGTTTTAAATATTATTTTAAAATATTATCTATTTAAATATTTCAAATATTAATAAAATATTTTTAAAAAACATTATTTAAATATTTGTAGCGACAGATTAATAAATATTCCATAAATATTTGATTGTATATGTTAGTTAAACATTAGTATAAAATATTTTTTAAATATTATCATAAAATAGTATTTAAATATTAGTTTAACATATTCCATAAATATTAGTTTAAAATATTTTTGTATATATTACCTACTTAAATATTAGTTTAAATATTTTTTAAATATTATTTTAAAATAGTATGTAAATATTAGCCTCAAATATTTTTTAAATATACATATATTACCTTACCAAATGCTATATGAATAATGCCTTTTACACGCGGGGAAGAAACTGATAAAAATACCAATAGAAAAATTTAATTTACTTTTATTTTATTCAAAAGTTACAAACTACTAATATTTGTCGAAAAAGTAAAAAATAAAACATAAGGTCAACATTATATGAATTCAACACACTCCAAGAGCTCATGATAATGGAGTTAAAGTTTAAGCGTAAAAATTTACTTGCAATAAAAAACATATTTTTCTGATAAAACTTATGCGATGAAAATATACAGGGTGTTTCAAAAAACATGTGACATCGCTCGTGCGCCGATTCCTTACCCAAAAATGAGACGAATAGTTCCTATGAACATGGGCCACAGATGCTTTGTTTGAAAGATACAGGGTGTTAAAATTTTTCGGTTTTTTCAGAATATTTCCGAAACGGCTTTAGTAATTTCAGTGAAATTTGGGTTGTGAAAAATACTTAAAATAGCACATATTTTAGCAATAAAAACGTGTGAAGTTTACCGGGGGCGTGTGCGTGAACAGGCGCTCTATAATTTTTAACAAAAAATTGGTACGCCAGTGACATTTCGATAGCACAATTTGTTAGAAATGTAACTGCAATTTTTATTAGGTAGCGTAACACGATTTTAGTTAAAGGCTTGTAATGAACTTGTTGGTGGCCCTTTGGAACATTTACTGTAATATTATTTAGGTAGATATCTTTTTATAGTAATAAATAACTTATGCAAAAATCGTGTTACGCTGCCTACATACATACGTTATGTTACCTTGTAAAATTGCATTTACATCCTAAACGCAGCCGCCCTAAAAAAAATATTAAGATATGTTTTTTGTTAGTCATTTACATTTCTAACAAAAGTGCTATTGAAATGTGAAAGTCAGTGGCAAGCCAATTTTTTGTAAAAAATTATTAGAGCGCCTGCTCGCACGCATGTCCCTGGTAAACCTGCTCACACATTTGTATTGCTAAAATATGTGCTATTTTAGAATTTAGGTACTTTTCACAACCCAAATTTTACTCAAATTAAAGTGTTTCGGAAATATTTTGAAAAAAACGAAAAAATTTCAAAATTTTAACACCCTGTATCTTTCAAACAACGCATCTGCGGACCCATGTTGATAGGATATTTGTCTTATTTTGGGGGCAGGAATTACCACACGAGCGATGCTAGATGTTTTTTGAAACACCCTGTACGATTATAATGATAACATTTCTAATCGAATGAGATATCTTATATTTAAAAATCAATTTTAGAACCAAAGTTATTTTTAAGGTAAGAAATATATATCTTAAAATATAATAGTTTATATGTATATCTTAAAATTCTGCTGCCTCTGGCACATCCATTTCACTGAAACTAAAACACATTTTTTTAGTAAAGTAATTTCATGTTTAATATTGAAGATAAAGGCGTAGGTATGGGATTTCAACAAACGAAGGCTATTTGTCCTAGAAACAAAAGATGTCATAAAAGAAAATGTGTTTTTTAAGGCACCCCCTATTATTTGTCTGCTTCCGTTTAGCCTAGCGGGAACATCGGATATTATTAAAATACTATTCTTAAACTTCAAATCAGGTTAAAATTCCCATTAGATCCCTCAAAATAAAAAAACAAAGATTTTATGGCCCCCTCTATTTAATACAAAAAATAAAAGATAAACATAAAAATTATATATGTCTAAATCTGATATACTTAAGTGCTATATATTTTTGAAAAGCCAAAAAAATATAAGTTAAATTAAATTACCTTGCACAAAAACTATAAATATTTAAACAACGTTTACGTTTGTCCGAAAAAAACAAAAATATTTAAAAAAAGCTACCACTGGCTACATAATAATCCGTTTTTCCATTCTCGATAGGTTACACAACAACTGAGATATGAGGGGTGCCCGTATCTCGAAAACGAAGAGGACTAGAGAATTCTGTTTATGGCATCATTTGTTTCTAGAAAAAGTAGCATAGTTTGTCGAACCCTATCTTATACTACCTATTGTTTGCATTTATTTATTTATTTTAGATTTATTTCTTTCCCAAAAAGCCCTGGTCAAACTCATTCAGTCAAGAAAGTTTTGTTTTCAAAGTTAATTTATATTTAGAACTTCTTTTAAAATTATAAAAAATAATTACCAATAAAATATTTTAAATTTTTAACACAAGAAAGACACTTACCTTTGTGACGAGTTGCTCTTGTCAGTTAATCGTGACTTTGCAGTGGCTACGAACAAGAAAATAGATTTTTTCATAGAATCATCAAACACAGGATGCCTTTTTCTAATCTCGGCTAAAATAAATTATTTAAATCTTTAATTTTCATTGAATAATAAGAAAGACCCCAATATTAAGTAGGTACTTATCCTATCTTTTCCTAACAAACATTACTTTTAAATTTCTTTCCCTATTTATTTTCTTTATCTTAGTTATGGGGTTGACAAAAAATGTGTATGTATGGTTTATCAGTATTAATATTTTGCTAGAGTAAAATGTAACTTAATTTTACCTATCCAACAACATGTTAATAAAATAAAAAATTAACGAAGTAGTCCATTTCATGTCAAAGCCAAAACTGCATTAAAAAGTAAGGCAGTGAAAAAGTCAAAAGGTAAAAGTAAAATGAGGTAAGAAAATTCATAATAATTGTAGTTGTTCTATTAGTATGTAGGTTATTAGTATTCTACCAAAAATTAAAACTTGACTAATATACTTACCAAAAACTTGATATATTTTCATGTTGCAAAACGGAACTTTTTTCTTTTTCCCTTGTCCACCGTAGAGTAGAGCTAATTCCTTGGAGAAAAGCTTTTGCATTGCCATGTACACACTTTTATGTGAAGTATTCCCTCCTGCTAGGTATAGAAAATTTTCCTGAAATTCCGTATTAGGTTTAGCAAAAATCAGTCAATAAGCATTGTTTGCAATTTGACATTCTTGTTATTGCTATTTAATTTAAGACGTAACTTATTTATTTGCTTTTTTTTTATTGTTTACAATATAAAGAATTACGTTGCTTATCCATTACTAACAATATCCTTTAACTAATAACAAAAATATATAGATATACATTCATTAGGTACTTACTGATATAGATAACGATTTAGTAATAACGATCCAAGATCATAACTTGTAAAATTATTAGATGTCGATAATAATGGCGGAACCGTGGCGTGGGCTTTAAAAACATTGACAAAATCACAATAAAATACTTCAATTTCCACTAATACTATTATTGTACGATAAGTAATAAGTAGGTACGTTACAACAGCATTCACAGACGACAAGAATCAATAAAACGCGGCAACAAAGTGTAATAAATAGTAAAAATGCCGGAATCTCACGATACTACCACCTCAACTTGACAAAACACACATCAAAATGGCTTCCCAATCGCCACACCATCCGCTGCAGTGTTCTCTTGGCAGTAATTTAGCGTACTGGCGGCGGCGCGCGGCGGTCTATTTGCGACAATCGTAGCTTATTGGTTCAAAATCAAGGATTAGTGAGTATGATGAGAGACGCAAAAAGTTGAAAAGTTTCAAATTGTGTTTGGCGAATTCCATTGGTAATATCAGTGCGGCACGAGTGCAAAATTCGTAAACCATTGGACAGTTCAGTGCAAGTATTTGTAAACCATTGGGAAACCCATATCTACTAAATGTTACAATATAAATATTACTTTTCAAACATATGCAAAATATTTATAAAATATTTATCAAAAAATATTTTTAACCAAATATTTAATAAATATTTAGTATAAGTTACAATATAAATATGAATTTTCAAACATATACAAAATATTTATAAAATATTTCATAAAAAATATCTTAAATCAAATATTTAATAAATATCTACTAAATGTTACAATACAAATATTACTTTTCAAACATTTATAAAATATTTATCAAAAAATATTGTTAACAAAATCATTAATAAATATTTACTATAAGTTACAATATAAATATGAATTTTCAAACATATACAATATATGTATCAAATATTTCATAAGAAATATCGTAAACCAAATATTTAATAAATATCTACTAAATGTTACAATATAAATATTACTTTTCAATCATACTCAAAATATTTATAAAATATATGTAACTAAAAATATTGTAAACCAAATATTTAATAAATATCTACTAAGTGTTACAATACAAATATTACTTTTCAAATATTAATAAAATATTTATCAAAAAATATTGTTAACCAAATATTTAATAAATATTTACTATAAGTTACAATATAAATATGAATTTTCAAACATATACAATATATGTATAAAATATTTCATAAGAAATATCGTAAACCAAATATTTAACAAATATCTTCTAAATGTTACAATATAAATATTACTTTTCAACCATATACAAAATGTTTATAAAATATTAAAAAAAAAATATTCTTAACCAAATATTTAATAAATGTTTCCTATAAGTTACAATATAAATATACATTTTCAAACCTATACAAGATATTTATAAAATATTTAATAAAAAATATCGTAAACCAAATATTAAATAAATATCTACTAAATGTTACAATATAAATATTACTTTTCAAACATACACAAAATATTTATGAAATATGTAATAAAAAAGATTGTAAACAAAATATTTAATAAATATTTACTATATGTTACAAAACAAATATTACTTTTCAAACATATAAAAAATATTTATATATTATTTTCTAAAAAATATTGTAAACCAAATATTTAATAAATATTTCTTTTAGATAACAAATATTTAAAAAACATATAATATTTCTTTAACATTAAAAAAATATTTAATGAATATTTGATGCTATTGGGGTATGCAAGGTTATTGATGATGAACCAAAAATTATTATTCCCAAAGATGTTCGTTGGAGAATAGCCAAGATGTTTCATGATGATAGTGGTCATGCAGGCGGGGAAAGAACTTATAACGCTGCAAAACAAACATATTGGTTTAGAGACATGAGAAAATGTATTTTAAAGTTTGTAAAAAATTGTATTTTTTGTATGGCGACCAAAAGGCCGACAGGCAAAAGAAAAGTCGAATTACACCCAATAGAAAAAATTAATGAACCATTTCATACATTACATTTGGATCATGTAGGACCCTTTTGTAAAAGTCCTGAAAATACACACATATTAACTATATAGATGGGTTCACAAAATTCGTTTGGTTAGAACCAATATTAGACACTAGTAGTCATTATGTTTGTAAAACTCTAGAACAACTTATTAAATTAGTACATGCTCCAAAAAGAGTCATAACCGATAGAGGCAAAGGATTTGACTGTAAAGCATTTAAGTCTTTTTGTGACAGGTATCAAATTAAACATGTTAAAAATGCAATTGCTTCCCCAAGAAGTAATGGGCAGGTTGAACGATCAAATCAAACTGTATTAGAAGCTTTATCTGCTTGCATCGAAGATGAACACGATGGTTGGGATAAGCATTTAGTGCGAGTACAACGAGGTATAAATAGTACCAAAAATGCAACTACAGGTGTGGCACCAAGTGAATTGCTTTACGGATTTAGACCAGAAGTAGAGAATGAAATTCGCTTACAAATTTCCCAAAGGAAGAATATTAATGAATTAAGGAGTTTAGCCAAAAAAAAGATGTGACATGAAGTTACAGTTTGATAAAAATAAAAGCAAGAGCCAGAGATTCAGAGTGGGAGACATGGTTTTTGTGAAGCGAACACTTTTGGTTCGAGGTATTAAAAGTGGAAAATTGGTTCCAAAATATATTGGACCAGTTAAAATTGTCGAAGAGCTAGGAAATGATAGATATCGAGTAGCGTCATTTTCTAAGGATAAAAGAAGATTTAAAGGTGTGGTGGCTAGTGACCGCCTCAAACTGTTTAAAACACAATCTATAGAATAACATTTTTATGTTTTGTTAATCATTACGCTTTTTGCTAAATACTAGTGTTATTTAGAAAAAAGTGGTCTGCTAAGTAAATCCAGTGTGATGACGTTATTACAAATTAAAAAAGTTTATTATATCCAGGTCTTGTGAACCATTTAATTGTTAAAGTGGATTATTATATCCAAGCTCGAAGGATTATTATATAAAACCTATTGTGATCTAGTGTATCATATTACTGTCAAAGTGGATTATTATATCCAAGCTCGAAGGATTATTATATCCAACCTTTTGTGATCTAGTGTATCATATTACTGTCAAAGTGGATTATTAAATCCAAGCTCGAAGGATTATTCAATCCAAGGTCTAGTGTACCATTGGTTTTTAAAATTTTGGTTATTGCTTTTAGAATTTAGGTTATTAAAAGTTATTCGGCTTAGTAAGCTAACCACTTAACCTATCGATCGGTCTAATGTGCCTGCAAAATAGCCCAGTGTGCTATTGTTCAAATTTAGTCCAGTGTGCTATTGTTCAAATTTAGTCCAGTGTGCTATTGTTCAAATTTAGCCCAGTGTGCTACTGTTCAAATTTAGCCCAGTGTGCTATTGTTCAAATTTAGTCCAGTATGATATTGTTCAAATTTAGCCCAGTGAACTATCGGTTGGGGTAAGATAGTCTTGTGGACTATCTTATCAAGAAATAGCAAGTCACGAGGACGTTCCATCATCAGGAAGGCCGAATGTTAGAAATTGTTTACATCTGATTTAGCATTCTTCGTATAGCCGAATATGGCGTCATTGAAAATGTTTACTTAAAGTATAGAATTTCCTTTTGAGCGTTATTGACTGTTGATAAATCTCTTTTAAGAATATGAATAGTTAGTGGTTCACTTTTTATGTAGTTTTTAGGAAGAGGATGGAAAGTTCTTTGGTAACACTTGAACGTTGTGTTTCATAGTTGGCAAATATATTTTGTTAATTAAAATAGTGCCGTGTATTTTTTTGGTACTGTTAACAGTACCTTCATATTTTGTTTTTCCAAGACCTATTTGACTCTTAAAAAATCCTTTACAAAGGCAACTTGAAAATAAAATCATAATGTTCCGTAATTATGATTATTGTTGTTGATATCTCCGGATTGAAAATAGATTTTAACTTGCGGTTTTCGCTGACTTCTTAGACTTTTAATCATCCTTGTAATCAGGTAAAATTGAATATACTATTATATTTACAATTATGGAAAAAACGCGCAATGTTTGTGAAGTTGTAAGACAACGCCCCCTAGCGCCTATTATAAAACACATATTGCCGTAGTTCATAAGATTATATATAGAGTGAGAAAATCCCTTTTTAACAAAACTAAGTCTAATAAACTATGTTAAGCCAGACCGGAGTTATCAGCATTTATTACAAATAATGTTCAACCTTCCCCCACCACTTTATATGAAAAGTGACGAACACGTTCTATAGGTGAATTTTATTAATAAATCTTCAAAATATACAAAAACGTTATTTTCGGGATACCTTAACTTGTTGCGCCCTCTGGCGTCAGTCTGAGAAACTTGAAAATAATTTCCAGCAATTTCTCATGACCGCTTTACCTAATATATTTTTTTTCCGCAAGCCATACGACTAACACTTTCTGAGATACGGCCGACAGCCATTCTTAGTGGGACACCCGGTACAATACAACAACTTAATTTTTAAATTTTAGTCATCATGTTCCGAGTAGTTCGATTAACTATTGTCGTTGGGGTCCAGAGAAATAATAAGGAGCTCTACACTGTTTTCTAGCATGTTATCAGCTTCTCTCATTTTTCCTTTTATTTCAATCAAATGTTCGACGCACTAACTTCATTTTTCACAATCCACTGTCTTTATTCCCTGTTGCAAGAGGTTTTCAACGTCTCTCATTTTAAAAGTCGTGTTATGCCTTGCTACAAACCATTTTACTTGCGCCCGCACCAATTCTATGGGGTTTAATTTACAGTGATATGGCGGAAGGCGAATTACCGTTATATTTCGTTTTGAAGCGATTTCGTCGACAACAAATTTCGTACAAAGAGGTTTATTCGACTTTACAATCTCCAGTAGGTTCTTCTTTAGCATTTATGAAATGGTTTCTTATTTATAGTGAGCCAATGAATGACGTAATTTTCTTTCCAAGAAGACCAGTTAGTATTTTTTCGGATTTTCTTGAGTGATAGCTGGCACTATCCATGACTATAACAGACCCAGGAGGAATAAGATCTAGCATTTGCTGGAAGTATTCTTCAAAGACATCAGCGTTAATGTCTTCGTGATAGTCTTTAGTCCGTTTTGATTTAAATGCTAGTAAGCCACCATCGACAAATCCATTTTTGCTAGTAATTAATAATCTTTTACCTTTTCACGAGGATGCTTTTATTCCAGTGGACCATCCTCCCATGAAAGCGTGCTTGCGCTTTTTATATGTTTATTCTGCCATATGTTACCAACGGTATATGCTTCATTTAACCAAGTTTGTCCATATAATAGATATTCCTGTTTTCCCTTCGAAACTGTCTAACTGCCCTGTTATATCGTCGTCGCCTGCAGATGATTTTGTCTTTTACTATTAAAAGTAATTTTCAGTTTTGAATTTTTCATAACAAGAAATCATTTTTTTCAAAGTTTTCCATAGTTTCTTCTTACCTATGGGTGGAATCAAATCATACTTTTTCATTTCCGATATTATTTTGTTCAAGGTAGGTATCTATTTCTTTTTTTTAGGAAAACGAGTATATGATTTTTCTGATTAATTCATTCATTACAGTTTCTTTTCCTCCTGTACTTCTCTTTGGTGACCTGATGGGGCTGCGTTTAAGGCTTACACACACCGACGCGGCCGCAGTAGCGGTGGCGGCCGCGGTAGCGATCATATTAGCGGTCGGGCGTATTCACACCAAAGCGGTGAGTGGAGCTATAAGGTAGTTGCCATTTACAGATTTTATGTATACGAAAATATATTTTTAAACGTTCAGGTTTCATTTTTATTTCTATTATTTGTTATTATGATAAGACGATGTGGAAGAAGATACTTTGCTACTATTAGCTCTTTGTCCCACACCTTGTTGCTAGCCCTTATATTTTTATAATTCAGATGGTTTAAATCAAAAAGTATGGTATATAATTTAACATTTTCTATCAATAATTCTATTATATTATTTGCCATTAATACTGTCACTTCCCGCAGTCACACGTTGCATTTGACCGTCACCGCATATCAGAACGCTGCCCTAGGCCGCTTGATCTAGACCTGCCCGCGCTGGTATGATTTCATTCATTTATTTCCATGTGTTTAGATTGATCGCCACCGCTACCGTGGCCGTGGCCGCGTCGGTGTGTGGAAGCCTTAATCCTCGTGCTCAAGTCGGTATATTGTTGACTGTCCGACCCCAGTCATATTCGAACACATTGAGAATAATAATTTTCTTATTTTCAGAAAGCGAAGTTTTACTAATCCGTTTCTCAGCAACAAATTCAGAAACACCAGCCATTTTCAAGAACAAAGTTCTCCAACAACTGCTGGAAAGTAACTAAACATTTCAAATTTTTAAAGCAGTGGGGCACAGGTAGTTTACCTACCTGATCTCGGGACCCCTGACAATAATCATAGGTACAATAATAATAATTGGACTACACTTGTGGAGTACGGCGAAGACCACTGGGTTTTATAGTTCAATAATGATTTATTACTCTCTCGCTGCAACAGTTAAGCCATTCACTCATATTTTTTAGCTATGTAAAGTATAAATGGAAATTGCCGATCCAAATATATTCTTCCCGAGGGTCTTCCCTTATAGTATCTCTGTTGCCAATATTACAAAATAGTGAAAATGAATTTACGGGCCGCTGCGGCTACCAGTAACATAAATGTAGTCATTGTGACCGTTAGTTAATGTAAGCTCTGTTACAACGATAAAATAAGTCCATGGCCACTTAAGAAGAAGTACAAAATAAAGTATAAAAAATGACTTATTTGAAATTAAAGTTTACAAACGACAAAAAATCAGTAAATTTTTTATATTACTAGAATGTAAAATGCCTCAATACGAAAATAGTTCACAACTTAAACTAAAGGGTTTTACTAAATATCACTTTAGCCGAAGGTTCCATGTATTCCGATCAGACATTTTCAGTTGTAGCACCCATAATGCTTTTAGTTTTTAAAAGTGGTGTATGTAACTTTTAATTTATGTGTCGAGTTATATTTCTGTGGAGGTTCTTTATCGAATGCAAAAAAAGACGCTTCTGTTTCCTTATTTTTTTGGTTGTGACACAATCCTTTTTTTAGAGCAAAAGTTTTGAGGGAATGACTTCTTCATAAAATTTAATTAGAAATTGCCTTGTTTTGCCGTTTTCTTGATATCGGTTTTTTATTGTTTGAATTTGTTCCTGGTGAAATTAGTGACGCGATTGGTTTAATAATTGCATTTTTGTTAATATATCGGACGCAACCAGGGTGTCAAATATATTAAATTTTTTTGGATTACCCTCCACGTTTTTTTCTTGTTTTAATAATACTTACTTTTATGGATTCTGTAAATAATAACCCTCATCGGATTGCTTGTGGCACAAATCTACCTTCACCTAGCTGGTATATTTTTCTATAAGACGGCGCCGGCGTCGCTTTCTCTTTCATTCGCTGATACTTTTTTTTGTAATTTTTTGCTTTCTTTCTTTATATTCTTTCGCTACTTGAGAATGGGGACTCAGATGATGTGTTGCTATCTAAAAAGTCATGGTACTTTTTGGTTTTTCTTGTCGTTCCCTACGTCTCCTAACCGTTTCGCTAAAACTTCGATATTTTCGTTTCTCTCGCTCATTCATTGAAGTCCTAGTTAAAGTTTTTTCAATTTTCCATCAGCAATTTACCGCTCCTTATATTTTTTCTCTATATTTGCAAGTGACATGGCTAGTCGTCTTTTTCTTTGGCGTTCCCTATCTTTGATTTTTTTATTTTCTAAAGTTTTAGTTGATAACGCTGATTTTTCTTCTCTATATCTTTACCTCGTCCTTCTTTTACGTCTCTTCTTGCTCTTCTAGCATTATCATTATTTCTAAAAACCTGTGAATTATTTGACATGCGATAAGTTAATTTAGTTTTAAGGTCTGATAAATCTGCTGATGCAGTAGTTTTATTTACCTTATTAGTCACATAATTCCGTGGAATCATTATGCCATCTGACTCACAAAATATTTTAATTTAGAACCTATTTACTTTTTTTTGTGCAGTCTCTTTCTTTTTCTTTTCGTTTAATTTATTTTATTCACTTCGTTTTTTGTCAGCTTCTGAATTATATATAAATATTATATAGTTCTGTAAAGATATGAAAATATCAATGTATATTGTTATAGGTTCTTTTAACAAAATTTGTGTCGTCGGTCACATCGATGCATCGCCGGTCACATGTTTATGTGTGACCGGTGTTACTGTGAACGGCGATACATAAATGAACAAATTCATGGATAACAGCTGACGCCACTTATTCCAAAACCTTTTTTAGACTTGAATGGATATCTGTACTTAAGAAAATGACCTTGATTGGTAACTTCCATTTAATTAACACAATTACCCTGAAACCGGTATTACCACATAAATACATACGCTAGGTAAACCGTAGGCAAAATTATAGTTTTTTTTTAAACACATGTCTCCATACTTGTAACTTACTTGTAACAGTACTGGGGCGACCCCTTGTCGCGATATTAATAACTAATTTCTGCTGTGATCGACGATATAGGTGGATTCAAGGACGGAACTTCTGGTTAATAATTTCGCTGGAAAAACTAAACTCTTGATTAAAAATCAAACATTTTCCAATACTTATGCCCGGTTTCATCATCATCCGGTAAAAGTCAGTTAAACTATAATCCTTTGTTAAACGAAATATATGGTATTTTCACTACTGAATAAATTTAAATGTCGGTTAAATGTGTCTTAACTCTTTGGTAACTTAGCCCGTAGTAAATTGGGCGGTTAAGGTGTTAACAGGAGAATAAATGTGTTTCTAACCTATAAAATAGAAATGTTATAGCCGTTATTTATTTTTGAATAATTGGAAGTTTGTTAAGCTTTTGTGTGTACTAATAAATAAGGTAGGGAGTAACATAGAACTTTTTATTTTATTATAGTATGTAGATGGGTAGGTACCTACCCATTTGTAGGCAATAAAGCAGTGGCGTAAAAACCGCCCCCGCAGGCCCCGCACTGCGGGGGGCGCAGCAAAGCCAGGGGCGCCATCAAGTCCCTTGATGAAAATAATAAATCAAATGAAAATCGACGAAAATAACAGTTTCATTATCACAATACTAAAGTTAAAAATAAACAATAATGAATGAGAAATAATGTAATATGCGTCGATATAAAATAAGGGTAACGTACTAAATCATAATTAACAATTTTAATAATTTAATATACCCCAATAACAGTATAAGATAAAAGCTTGTTGTCATTATCTTTACAACAAAAAATTGTTCTTTGTTCTCTACAGTACTTTATATCCTTCTATATTAAACAAAGCTTACAAATGACAATATTTTTTACTATAGTGTAAGTGTGAAGGATTCAGACAGGTGCAAAATAGCAGCGCGCTTTCAAAATTTTGCGGGGGGGGGGCGCACATACCCTTAGTTACGTCACTGCAATAAAGGTAAAATTTTCAATTTTTTATACTACATATAATAAAATAAAATTTTGTAGGATGGATGTGGATGAATATTTATGATATTGATTTAGTCAATATAATAGAGGAAGAAGTGGCGGAACATAAAAGAGAGTATAATGTAAGATAACGCATGGACCACTTCAATTTTCGGAGAGATGCAGCATTTTTTCAACGAGCTCAACAGCTTTGTAGCTTGCCGCCTCTGCCGGTTTCACTAAAACTTTGAGGTTAGCTGATCAGCTGCTAGCGGTGACTGCCCTGCTATTGCAACTCTTGCTCGTTTCTGTGTATAACTCGCTGGAAGATTTTCTATGTCCTTTTCCAACACATATGATAGAAAAAGAAGCACATAACCTTGCAAATTTCAGTGCATTGCAACGTTGTCAATAAACGTACTCCGATTAAATCTAGCGTTAGCTAACCGTCTGTTAAAAAGTAATCAAAATACTAATTTTGTTTATTCTACTGTTATAATGTCGGTTAAATGATAATCCACTGTTACATATTTCTCCATTTAACACACCGTGAAAATACCGGGCCTTAATATATTAAAAGTGTAAGATTATTACATATAAGAGCGTCTTTGTTTATATTACGTGAACTATACAAGGGTATGAAAAAATATTGACTAATTAGAATACTGCAACTAAGTATATATATATATAGTATAAAAAGATTCTTTTAAAATTGCTTTCTTATATACGGAGTAACCTATATGTCGCGAATAATAATTGATTTTAAGGGCAACCACTGTGTTCTAGGAAGTTATATGCCAGGGACTAAAAGTTGTTTGTAAAAATTCATCGCTAATTTATTCAATTTCTTGAATAATTCACGCAATGGTTTTTATGGAACAGCACCAAAAATTAATGGTTAAAGCGTATTTTAGAATCGGGGTTAGAGCAAATGATGAGTGGCAATACAATCAGCGCTTGTGCATGGACGATTTTAGCCAAAATGTTCCTATCGCCGCTTTTACTGTTGGCGAATCTTAGCATTGCCTGAGAAGAACCGTGGCTGTGTTTAGGAAAGTAGGTTATATATACAACATAAAAAAGGAGCTGGAAGACCATCTGTTAGGTTGCAAACGTTAATGAAATAATGCCAAATACGCCAACAAAATGTGTAAGACGCCTGTCTCAAGAAGTGAGAAGATCTTATGGGACATGCAGGACTATTCTTAAAAAACAGTTAAATTTGTTTCCTTATAAAGTGCAAGTATTCCAGGAAATACAAGCTGCAGATTTTGAAAGACGCAGAAATTACTGTCAGTGATTTACCCAAAATTTATTTGAAAAAATGGTTTATCAGACCTGACATTTTTCCGATGAAGCCTGGTTCCACCTCACCGGTTATGTAAATTCTCAGAATACACGCATGTGGAGTAGTGAAAATCCCTATTTTTTTTAACAGTCCACATTGCACCCTCAAAAAATTGGGGTCTGATTGGCTGTTTCCTGAAGAAGAATTGTTGGTCCTATTTTCTTCCATGACACAGTTACAGCACAGGGTATAGGGACAATATATTGAATTCATTCTTGGAGACATTACTTAACTATGAACTACGTTTTGATTATTTTTAACAGGACGTTGCAACCGCCCATACATCCGCCAAAACTATTAACTACTTACGCAATTTTTTCAACGACAGATGAATCAGTTTTTAAACAGACATTGAAATCCTGAACCCAGATCATCTTGTTTGGTGGTTATGGATTACTTCATTTTTTCTCATTTGCCTTCGATCTTCAAGGCTGGAAAGCTGTTTGTTCGATCATGGTCATCGATCAAGCAAATGGTTGTCTTTAAATGGAATCCAGCAATCTCAGGGTATGTTTAGGAGCAGAGCCCCAAATATGCGAACAGTAAACAGCCATGGTCGAATTTGGGCTTTATCAGGGGCGGATTGGCCCACCGGGACACCGGGGAAAATCCCGGTGGAATGCGGTCCTAATGGCCTGCTTTATACATATTTTTTTAAATAAATTATACTTCTTTAAGAATATCACCCCACTAGACAAAATATTGTTCGAGAATAGCATCCCATCCAAGTTTATACGCTGCTCGAGAGATGGCGTCAGCAAGACAAGCGAAGCAACCAGCAACGTTTGAAAGCCGCAGACCAGCAGCGGGATCACGAAGAGGCGATATCGTAACGACACGATGCCGACATTCAAACTCGATAGACGAGCGATCGTGACGACAGAAGGTATTCTCATGTGATATCGTCGTTTAGACTCGGTAATACGATGACAGTTCGGAAAAATGGGAAGATGAAAAATGTCAGTTGTCAAAAACAAAGCATAAACCTAACTTTTTGTGATAGGATTTGTGAATTCACAATATACATACGTATTTATAATATGGTGAGTTAATAGTACTTTTAATTTTTAGTGAGGTAAGAAACAACAATTTATTTACAAAAAGTTTCTATGTTCTGTTAAATATTCTGCCGATTTAAATATTAACACATATTTTATCACTGATTACAATTCAATTGTAGATGGCTTTTAAGGTGAGCAGTGCTCATTGGGAAATTATAATTTCCTTTATGGAACTACACCCTGATTTTGCACGAAATCGTGTGAATGGACCGAAAGGCAGGGAAACCATGAAAAGGTTATGGGATGAATTGACAAAAAAACTTAATGCAGTGGGTTTAGGAGAAAGGAATCTTCAAAAATGGCAAAAGGTAAGTACTTACTTGGGTATGCCTATGACTCGTGGTATAAAATCTGAAAAATTCTTGTCACAATGTCTAATAATAGGGTCTCAATATTTATAACTAACCATAGACCTTTTTGGAGGATACTACTAGAATTTTTGTTCTTTAAGCGGTAAATATAACAATGCGCGAAGTCCTTGTCTGGTTCCTTGCCATCATGGGAGTGCTCGTAGCTGTTCTTATAACGGTGAGGTCTATGGTTTATTTGGGATGTCAAAAAATATATATAATCCGTTTGCCAGGTCTACAATATGTGGGCACTTCCCTTGTGTGACTCTTAAAGGGTTAATTATTTATTTATTTTTATTTGATACAATAAAAATTATACAAAATGATTCAGGTAAAAAAATATTTTCCTTTTTTAGACGTGGACTGATTTTAAATATGTTTTAAAGAGAAAAGCTGCAGACATTAAAAAGGACCTTCATGGCACAGGAGGTGGTCCTCCGAAGGGGGCCCTGTTAACAGAACTGGATCAGAGACTTCTAAACATTTTGGGGCCAACCTTTCATGAAGGCATAGGCCTGCCAGAAAATGGGGTAAGTTTCTATATATACCTCAATTTAATATGTTGTTTTTTCTGCTTTAAATTATGTTATTAACGGGTTATTAATAAATTTATGTTTTACCAATGTTTTTTTCTTGCATTTGGTGATTTTGTTTTTATATTTTAGTGTAGCACCTTCAGTTCGCCTGTTACACAACCTCAAAACACTCAAGATGGGTAAGTTTTTTAAGTAGAATGTTAGCCAAAATAATTGTGCAATACTTACATTACAATATAAGCATTAAACTTAAAAAAAAAAGTATTTACCATCCGTATTACTTAGTTTTTTTTTTTAGAAATGTATCGGCAGGAACTGCCACAACAATGATGTTGACTGACCATGAATACATCAGACAGCCACTAAGAAAGCAGCCAAAGAGAGTAACACCAGAGAATAACTTAGAAAATATGTATTCCGAGACACTACAGGAACTCAAAGATATTAAGCATATCTTAGCTAACTTAAACACAACCGCCCAGGGAATTGAAAATGCCCTTCTTAGTTTAGTAAATGTTCTAAAAGAAAAAAATCTTACCAAATAGGTTCAAAAATCTTTGGCCAGTTACTTTGATTGGGTACCTATGTTTCCTGGCCATTCTTTCTGGAGAACAAAATAGAGTTAATACTTTCTGTTTAGATCTTTTTATGCGAAGTGTTTGATCTTTTTATGCGAAGTGTTTGATCTTTTTATGCGAAGTGTTTAGATCTTTTTACGCGAAGTGTTTAATCTTAAGAAAAGATTGCTTTCTTTTTCTTTTTGCTGGATTTTTATTATCTAGGTTTCATGTGAAACTCTAGGCCCCCCAGCATGTTGGAAACAATATCCAACACCTTTTTTAGATTAAGTTTAGTAATTTAGTTCCTAAAAAATGTTGTGATACCATCACATCTTTGTTTGTGTTAGTTTATTAGAGAAAGAATTTAAGTTTTATGTTGTCCTTCCCGTTTTTGTTAGTGTTAGAGAAAAAAGAGACTGATTTAAGTTTTATGTTGTTTTATTTATATTATAGGTTTTATAACAAAAAAAATATTAACTACATTATTGAGGAAGTAGGTGGCAGTAGGTACACATTTTTTTCATGACAAATAAGATTTCTACATTTATATAATAGACATAAATGTATTTTCAAAAAATGCTTTAAACCACCTTCCCTACTTACTTCTAACTTAGGTAAAATATCTAACTACAATATTATTTCGGGTCATGTGTCCATCATTTAGTAAATTTTGTCCGGCAGGTATAACATTCTGTATTCTCTCCCGTTCTTCAGGTGGTAAAGGTTCATTAACTTCATGACCAATCAATGCTACTTGACCAGTTACACACATATTATGTAACACTGCACAAACTGTTACCAACTTCGATACTTTTTCTGGTACCTAGCAACCCTCTCTCTTAGGAGACATCGAAAACGCATTTTCAGTACACCAATTGTCCTTTCTACAACATTTCTTGCACTTATATGAGCTTCATTATATCGGGCTTCTGGAGTATTGGGTTCAACATTGCCAAATGGGGTCATAAGATAAGGTTGGAGAGGATATCCTGAGTCTCCAATCAGCCATGAGGCCCTTTCTCCCGCTTCATTAATATGACTCATATATCTTTGAATCATAGAATTTCGCCAAATAAATGCATCGTGTGTGGCACCTCCAAAATTGGCATTGATATTTAATATTTTGAGACTGCTATCACAAATGATTTGAACATTTAAAGAGTGAAAACCCTTTCTATTTAAAAAATTATGCTCATCAACAGAGGGTTTTAAAATGGCAATGTGAGTGCCATCAATGGCACCCACGACACCAGGAAAACCAGATCGGTCCATAAATTCAACTTTATTTTGCAATCTTTCATCCTGGGTAGTGGGAAATACGATATAGTTGTCAGCTAAATGTTGATACATGATATTTGTTATGCTATTGATAAATTTGCATGCTGTTGGTTGACTGACACCGAAATGAAAATCTTGTCCTAGGCTTCTTTGGTAGCAGCCAGTGGCATAAAATCTTAAGGTGGCCAAGATTGCATTTTCTATAGTTACCCCCCGTCTTAACCTTGGGGGTTGTAAATGTGGTCTTATCAGTTCGATTAACTGACCAGCCAACACCTTATTCAATCTAAATAATTCGATAAACCGTCTGTCCGGTAAACTAAATGGATCGCTTTGCAGCCTCACCCTTGCTCTTTCTCGAATTAATCTTAAATTTTGCTCTCTTCTCATCAACCTTCTAGCCCGTTCGGCAAAAACTGGCAGCATATTTATAATAAAAACAATCCTACACGGCGTTGAAAAATTTAATAACAAACCAAAAAACAAACATAACCTTCCAAAATTTCGTCTCCATGGAGTCTATCTACCGTAAAAAAACAAACGAAGATGAAAGATAATAAAAACAATTCATTAATACAAGATAGAAGAAATCGTGACGATAGGACGACAACAAATTTGATGTCGGCGAATTTTAGGCAATCTGCAATACTTCTTCGACAGTCGTTTTAACTCGTAATTCGAATTATCGCCGAGACGATAGCCACTAGTATCGTATCGTGACTTCATGATCCCGCTGCAGCAGTGGGAGCACGAAACTCGATACGAAATGATTAGTGGTGGGCAATCCGGGTCTTTTTTGGGATCCGGATCTCCAGATCCAGATCAGTACAAAGATCCGGATCCCTGAACCGGGTCGCGGATCTGCAGCTTATAAGAAGTTCGTCCGATTCGCACGTTTCGTTTCCAATCGGGTGGGTCGCCGTCGAATCGTTCGCCTAGACCCGGATTCCGCTCGCGAATGAATTTAATAAATTTAACCGTGTGGCCCGCGCCGTTGCCAGGTCTGGCGAAATCTAACGAACGTAGGGTAGGCAACAGGAACTGCAGGTTTGCAGAATGGAGTGAGCCGCAAGCCGCAATGCATGTCGCAACCGTTGTTAAGATGTAATAGAAAAGGATAACGCTTTGTTTATTTCTCGGGGAATTACTGGGATTTCTCGAACTACAGGGAAATACCACGGTAATACAATACATTATAGCCTGTAACCTGCAAGCGATTCGGGCGGTGAGCGTCGCGGCTCGCGGCCCAATAGTTCGCTGTTCAAGTTGCTCTTCACTCAACGCGATGGACTGAGATCGAGATATGATCGGAAAAAGCAAAGCGCACCTGACCCAGACGTCAGGTCGTATCTGCTGGATCTGTGACCCGGTTAAGATCGGAGAAAAGAACCGGGTCGCTCGGGTCCCAGTAAGGATCCGGATCCCTGAACCGGATCAGTCGCGAACGACCCACCACTAGAAATGATCGAGTAACTCGATACTCGACTCGATCGAGTTGACGTAGATATCCCACGAAACTCGATCGAATTAAATTTCGGCAATCTTCGGTTCTCGGTCTTATTGGCTTCGAGCCATCAACAAAATACTTGAAAAAGAAGAACCAAGAAGAATATTTGAGGTTAATTGTGGGTTAATTCACAATTTATTGAGTAATAGCATTTTCGGTTCAAAAAATTATGAGATTTTTCAGATGGCTTCAAAATGGCAATGTGAGTACCATCAATTGCTCCAATTGTACCTGGAAACCCCCATTTATTTAAAAACTCCATTCTAATGTAACCTCTTTCTTGTTCTGTTGGAAATTGGATCTTTTGGTCCACTATATGGTCATTAATAGTAATAGCATTTATAACTATCTTAATATATTTCGCAATGGTTGTCTGGCCCATGCCAAAATTATATTCCTCCCCGACGCAACGCTGATAGGATCCTGTAACTACAAGTCTTAAAGTAGCTAGTACCATATTTTCAACACTAATTCCTCGAACGTTGAGACGTTGTGGCAAGTGAGGCCGTAAGGACTCTATTAGTTCCCTACAAAGGTCTTTATTTAGTCGGAACAATTCTATAAACCGCTGATTGGGTAAATTAAAGGCACTATTTTCGATCCTTAATGCGCGCCGCTTTCTTAAAAGGCATACATTTGCAATATTTTGTTCTTGCTGCAACGGATCCTCATGTACAACAGGCAACATATTGGCAAAGAGTATCCAAGAACCAAACTATACTGCCATAAACATAAAAAAAAAACAAAAATACGCTAACCCTAAAATTTAAAAGACGATACTAACCTCACAATCTAGCTACTCGACTGCCCTGCCGCTATCGAGAGATTTTGATCGAATTGACTCGATTAATCGAGTTTCGTGCGCCAAATTTCGGCTCTTCTGCCAAAAAAGTCGATTGATGGGCTTTATAGAGCATGAAAAGTTGTTGGGGTGAATAGAGGTCCTTAGTTCGGAAAAATATCCCAAGCTTCTATGACGCTGCCTTAGCAATAGCCGCAACTTGACTATGCCAAGGCCTATGACTGTCTAAATTCACGCCCAATAAATGAATTAATGAATCCAAGGGAATCGAGTGTCCCGCCATGACCATATCCGGTTCCTCAACATTACCTATTTTAGAAAAAACTGCCGCCTGGGTTTTTTTTGCGTTAAATTCCACTTGGTTACTGTCACCCAGGTCTTTGTTGAGACGTCATAGCTCTTGCTGCTTATAGGGATGTGCATTGGCAGTCGATGTTCGAGCATCCAAATGATATTCTATTGCGTTGCTCCAAACGTGAGTAAAATAAGCAAGAAGGTCTATAGTTGATCTAGACTTACGGAATCCATACTGGCAGTCACTAATAATATTGGAGCTATCCAGGTACTTTAATAGTTTCACGTTGATAGCTTTTAACATAACTTTTGATTTAACCTAAAGCAATGCAACTGGACGATAGTTGTTTGGCAAGGTCTTCCTACCTTTTTTGGGTATGGGCTGGACTCGCGCAGTTTTCCTGCACGAAGGAAATATTCCCTTTTTGTAAGATATGTTAAGGAGCCTGCAAAATACCGATGTCAATTCATCAGCGCAAGTCTTAATTACGATGACTGGAATTTCGTCAGGACCAGAAGCTTTCTTGGTGTCAAGAGTCCTCAAGATTCACTTTACAAGGCTCTGCCGGAAAATATTCTCGGGCATTCTTGATTCTACAGGGGGAATGTTTGGTGGAGTTCTTTCCTGAAAATTTTCCGTTGAATGTGAAGAGAGTACTTCCGCCACTAAAATCCGAGCGTGATAGAGGTGAAATGGTTGACTTGGCAAGATTCTGACTGACGGTCTTAGCTACCGACCGAAATGATCTTGATCCGTTAGGACATTCAAGAAGTTTGTCTTTGATACTCGGATTATGTGCTTTTTTGCTTTAGTTTATGGTCTGCTTGCATTGGTTTTGAAGTTGCCGTTAGAAGGACACTTTTTTACAATGTACTTCTGTAGCACAGATGGATAGATCGTTAAAGGTAAAATAAAGGTGCCGCCAAGGAAAGGCTCGAAAATAGTCCTAAGCTAAGAAAGGAAGATGATCCAATTGAAACAGTGCCACTCCCCCTTGGCATCCCGGTAGGTTCAACTCGTACTCGTACAAAAATGCTAAACAATGTTTGCAATAAACATAAAGTAATGATATGTTGGGCCTAAACTGTTCGCAGATTTTGAGAAAATAATTGGATAGTCACAAATTTCGAGCTTAGCAGGAATTTTGACTGAAAAGATTTTATAGGTCTATTTTTAGATCTTAAGTTTATGTACTCTGGGGACAGAACATCTGTGGAGAATATTTTACAAACTGGCAGATATACAAATATTATCATATGTATCAAATATGATACTGTAGAGTGGAGCTTAAATTTTCCGTATCTGTGATTCTTTTCTGTCAAAACCTGTAAATACTAACACATCCATAAAACTGCTATAATATAACAATAGATCTCGTGGGAGTATTGTAGAATTAAAAATAATATCTGTGAAAGAGTTGCTAGCTACATTACATGTAAGAATTTCAATACAAAATTTGTATTAAAATCCGTTAAGCTACGTGACTTATTAAGTGATAGTAGTTTACCAGCACCTATAATAAACAGTGATCTTTAAACCTCTGTAAATTGAGACAAAAAAATATGGTTGATGAAATTGTTTAGCAGGTAACTGCTAACATTGAGACTGTCCCTATCAACCTAAATCTCTTCAATAATAACAAAAAAACATCCTCTAGTCCTGGATCTGCCGAAGGTAAATATTTTTTATGCCCACGCCTTTTCCAGATGGTACTGAGTGACTATTAGGGGAACATAAGATGTTAAGTGGTGGGGAGTCTAGCCTTTGTGTGAACATTGCCTTGTGTCATATTATCATTTAAAGTATATCTAACAAGTTGGATACACTCGAAAGTATGATAAATAATAAAAATATTGATGTAATGTGTATAACTGAACATTGAGTTCTAGAACCCAAGTTCCAACAGGTAGACGGGAATTACCTAATCGTTTTTCTCTAGAAGTAATCGCAGACACTAGGGCTCTTTTATTCTGGTCAAGAGTTCGCTCAGCAGTATGTTTAATCCTTTTGATTATGCTATGACTACCTCTTTTGCAACTCAAGTCCGTTGTATAGTTTGCTGCTATCGTCCACGTAATGGAGTTGGAGATATTGAAACATTTCTAAATTCCATAAATGCAGCGATCTCTGGTGCCTTTAGGCATAGTAAATACATTATTTTTTGTTGCGATTTGAATATCGACTCTATTAAAGATTCTCCTACTAAAAGGACTTTACGTGATTTCTGTTGCCAGATGTGACATGGTGGAAACGCCGTTTCTATAGTAGTGACTAGTGACAATATATTTAAATATAAATACTAAATTCCCTGTTAACTGTTATTGTATTGGAATGAGAATAATTTGAGTGTATTAATTCTACTGACTTCACCAAGGACTTTGACATACTAAATTATGACATATGATCAAGTCTACAGCTTATTATCATTACTTAACATATACCTATATAATTTAATCAGTTGCCAATATCATCTTCATGCTGATGACACTTAACTGTGCTTTTGAACAAAATAATTTAAATGCAATAAAAAATCTTATAAATACTGACCAAAAAAGTCTAATTGAAATGTCACTCTTTTCGGTAGCGATTTGTAAAGAAATGTGGCCTGCTGGACAAGATTTACAATATACATACCCAGATAATTAATTCTTCAGAGACATTATGTATTATAATCGATTCTAATATTCTTCTTGGCGACCATGTGACAGGTAAGTAAGGAAAGTCATACAGCGCTCTCAAACTGATCTATGATCAGAGAAACTTTTGAACTCAAGATATAAATATAATGCTGGGCGACTGACTAGTTTCATTACATTTTAACTACTGCGACTGCATATACAGTGAGCTCAAAAAGGTTGGAATAAATTCGTTTAAAATTCAGGTGATTATTTTCTGGAAAACGCTTGGACATGTCGATTATTATTTTTAATTGCGAATTTTTTGATACAAGAAATGTGTATACAGGTTGTCTCAAGAAGAACATATACCGTCAACATTAGTTTTTTTAAATAGAACACCCTGTCTGTATATTATATTATTTTTAAATTCTAACACTTTTTGTAGTTATATACATACATATCTCCAAAATTAACGGTTTTCAATATATTGACATTTTAATATTTTTCTGAAAAAATGCTGAGATCCGTGGATTTTTAGTTTTAATTGCGCATTTCTTTATTATTATTGTAACCTGTTACCTGAATTAATTTATTTTGACACAGACATTTACTTCTTGTCAAAATTTCTTCAAGTTGTGCAGATCTATCTAACTTCAAGTAATTCTGTAAAAATGGCGCGGTTAAGTGAAAAAGATAGGATAGAGGTACTAATGATGCTTGGCTATGGAGATAGGATGCGAACCCAAACAGAAGTGTGTGAGTTATTTAACAATAAGTACCCAAACCGAGCACCAATATCTCAATCTGTTGGTAGTAAAATTGTAAAAAAGTATAGGGATTTGGGGCATGTTAGAGAGAATTATATTCAAGGTCGACCTAGGATTTCAGAAGATGTGCAGTTAAATGTCCTCTTAGCTGTCCAAGAAAACCACCATAGTGTTACTCGCGGTATTGCCACGGAAAATAATATTTGTCAAGCAACCGTATTGAATTATTTACACAAAAATAAATGGCATCCCTATAGGGTACAGTTTGTTCATGAACTTAATGAAGATGACCCGGATAGAAGAACAGAATTTTGCGAAATAATGATGAACAAATACATTGAAGATCCTCAAATTTTAAAAAGAATTGTGTTCTCTGATGAAGCAACGTTTACTCTAAATGAGCATGTGAATCGCCAAAACTGTCGATATTGGGCTAAGCAAAATCCGCACTGGATCACACAATACTCGCAAAAAGTGAATGTTTGGGCTGGAATTGTTGATAACCGGA
This sequence comes from Polydrusus tereticollis, assembly GCA_963920685.1. NCBI lineage: Eukaryota > Metazoa > Arthropoda > Insecta > Coleoptera > Curculionidae > Polydrusus > Polydrusus tereticollis. Next base: position 3,733,626 of record OY987334.1, on the reverse strand, counting down.
TTTCAGGTTCCTTCTTTTTTGATGGTACGTTAAATGGCGAACTGTATCTAGAATTTTTTGAATTTGAGTTAATACCGGCACTTGCTGTACTCTATCCAAATCCAGATGAGCCAGACATTCCCACCAATAACTTATGGTACCAGCAAGACAGAGCACCAGCCCATTACACACGCCCGGTGCGTGAGTATTTGGATACAGTCTTTCCTGGCAAGTGGATTGGTCGTCGGGGTCCAATAGAATGGCCGGAAAGGTCACCAGATTGGACCCCGCTAGATTTTTTTCTGTGGGGCTATTTAAAATCTAAAGTATACTTTAACAGACCTAACAATATTGATGAACTTAAAGCTCGAATATGGTATGAGGTTAGATTAATAGAGCCCCAGGTAATCCATAACGTTTTGGAAGAATTCAATGATCGACTTGCATATTGCCAGGAAGTTGGTGGCGGTTAATTTCAACATTTATTAAAATAATATTTAATATAGTCTATGTAAATATTATAGACTAAATAGATGTAAAGGGTTCATTTTTAATTGTAGTTTTCGTACCAGAAAAAATGTCAATATATCGAAAACCGTTGATTTTGGAGATATGATATGTTATACAAAAAGCGTTAAGAATGTATCGTAGAATTTAAAAATAATATAATATACAGGGTGTTCTATTTAAAAAAAATTAATGTTGACGGTATATGTTCTTCTTGAGACAACCTGTATACACATTTCTTATGTCAAAAAATTCGCAATTAAAAATAATAATCGACATGTCCAAGCGCTTTTTCAAAAAATAATCACCTGAATTTTAAACGATTTTATTCCAACCTTTTGAGCTCACTGTATAAGCCATGTCTAGAACAAAACGAATTAAAAAAGAGTAAAACTCGTGTTTACGCTTAATTTTTCGTGTACAGAGAAGAAATCGCATTTCACATAAATTAATGATCAGGCTGATCCATTCAATTTGCTTTAAAGGCCGATAAATCGGTTGTTAACATTATTTTTATTTTGAAAAGTTCTTGTGTGTTTTGGGACTAACGTGAATATTTGAAGATGGCGGGAAAAAGAAAATGTCGGGAAATAAGCAGTAATGAATATCCGGGCCTATAATTTAAGCAAAAGCCCGCGAATCTGCTTAATGTCTAGGTCTAGATAACTTCAAGGCATCAAATGGATGGTTAGAAAAACTCCGTCGTCGGCACGATATTATCTTCGAGAAAATATGTTGCGAATCAGCCGATATCAATATCGAAGACGTACCTGGTTGGAAAGAAAGGCTATTGACCACTGTAAAGGATTATGCCCCAAGGGACGTATTTATTGGAGAGTGGTATTGCTTCTGGATAATGCACCGTCTCATCCCAAAATTACAGTGGATAATGTCAAGCTTATTTTTCTTCCACTCAATACTACCTCACATTGCCATCCTTTTAACCAAGGCATTATTCAGAATTTTAAAATGCTTTACCGAAGCTACCTTATCAAGAGGCTGTTAACATGTATAAACAGTGGTTGTTCTCGTCAAGAAATCGAAAATAGTATTACCATAACCAACGCCTTGATATGGGGTTCGGAGGTCTGGCGTGGTGTAATACAGATAATATTGACGACTTCGAAGAAGAAGATAATATTCCGCTCGCACAACTGGTTCCTAATATTAAGGACACATTTATAAACTTGAAACAATTTGTCTCTATTGATAACGACTTGACAACAGAAAGTGCAGAATTGACTATCATCAAGTGTATTGAAGTGATCCAAGAAACGGATGAAACTACTCAACAACTCTGAGACAGAGGAAGCGGAGCCTGAACGTGCTCCACTGTCGAAAATATCAAGCCTATCTGAAGCCTGTTCAAGTTTGAGAAACTTTTTTAATAGTGTTAATAATTTTGACAAGTATACAAATATTTCTTAAATTACTATTAAAAGGCAAATTTGAATTTTATAGAAATAAAATAAAAAATGTGAAGCAACCATTAACTTCTGATTATTTAAAAAAATAAGAATTTCAAAGCAAACATACAGTACATTGTACAGGGACATTTTTTTAAGGGTCTCACCCAATTGGCGATTTTCGTGCTGACTATCATAAAAAATAAATTCCATATTTCTCAATGATTTTCGATGCCGAATTTAATGTAAAAAAATACATAGATTTACAAATTTGACAGATGAGGCGCCATTTTGAATTTTCTTAAATGGCAACCCCCATAAATAACCACACGATTGAATTGCATTTGGCGATCCGATTCTAAAACTATATAGTTGTTGACACCTATTTTCAGCCGTTTCGGAAATACGGGGGTTCCTAATTTGCCTCCATCGATTTTGTCATTTAAGTGTCTCACCCCTTTAATAAATAGACCTTCTAAGCTGAACACCCTAATTTTTTTCACAGTGACATAATTTCCCGTTATCAAGCGATCTACGCTATATTCAAATCCAACAGATGTCAAAAAGTGACAGATACGACGCCATTTTGAATTTTTTTAAATGGCAGCCCTCTTAAATAACCACACGATTCAATTGCATTTGGCGATCCGATTCTAAAACTATATAGTTGTTGATATTTATTTTCAGCCGTTTCGGAAATAAGAGGGTTCCTAATTTGCCTCCATCGATTTTGTCTTTTAAGTGTCTCACCCCTTTAATAAATAGACCTTCTAAGCTGAACACCCCAATTTTTTTTACGGTGACATAATTTCCCGTGAGCAAGCGATCTGCGCTATAGTCAAATCCGACAGATGTCAAAAAGTGACAGATACGACGCCATTTTGAATATTTTTAAATGACAGCCATCATAAATAACCACACGATTCAATTGCATTTGGCGATCCGAAACGGCTGAAAATAAGTATCAACAACCCTATACTTTTAGAATCGGATCGCCAAATGCAATTGAATCGTCTAGTTATTTATGAGAGTTGCTATTTAAAAAAATTCAAAATGGCGTCGTATCTGTCACTTTTTGACATCTGTCGGATTTAACTATAACGTGGATTGCTTGCTCACGGGAGATTATGTCACTGTGAAAAAAATTAGGGTGTTCAGCTTAGAAGGTCTATTTATTAAAGGGGTGAGACACTTAAAAGACAAATTCGATGGAGGCAAATCAGGAACCCCCGTATTTCGGAAACGGCTGAAAATAAGTGTCAACAACTATACAGTTTTAGAATCAGATCGCCAAATGCAATTCAATCGTGTGGTTATTTATGGAGGTTGCCATTTAAGAAAATTCAAAATGGCGCCTCATCTGTCAAATTTGTAAATTTATGTATGTTTTGACATTAAATTCGACTTCCTTTTCGAAAATCATTGAGAAACATGTAATTTCGTTTTTATGATAGGCAGCAGGAAAATCGCCAATTGGGTGAGATACTTAAAAAAATGTCCCTGTACAACATATATGTTTATATGCACGTGCAGTATGTACAGTACATATTGGTAAATTGGCTTCATCTGATTTAATTTTAGTTCTGATAAATTTAAACAGAAATATTTAAAATTATGTACATATATGTAGCTAGTTATTAATAAACAGGCACTGTAAAATGCAGACCAGTTCTTTTAATTTTTCTTTATTAACTGACCACCCCTGTTAGCCGACCAACAGTTGATTCCCCGAAGGGTGGTAGCCATGGAGAGATTTTACCGTATAAAGCACCAGCATATTTATATAATAAAATCAAATTAAGAACAAATATACATCCTGTAAATCTTTGCAACAGGGGTTCTCTAACTATGCGTGGTTGTATGAGCAGCTTAGCTGGACACCGCCACAACTTTTTCGAACTAATTGTTTTCTGATAATTTATTCAGTTATTAAATAAAGGCATTTTTTATTATCATTTGGGCAAGACCATACTTGGCTGGGCAATTCAAGAGCGCAAATTTGCTACCTGGTGTCAATATTTATTTGCGAATTGGGTTGTGTGATGTAATTGCTGAAAGTTTTTGTCACATCTTTTAGTTCAGTGCCTCTTCACTACGACTGGAGGTAGCCAATTTCGTGGAATATCTGTAGGTGAAGCCTGGCGGAGATTGAAGATGAGTTTGAGCAATGAGAGAATTTGTGTCCATGGTACGTTTATAGCAATTGGCGATTATTTTGTCATAAAATTCTTTGAGCGTAGAAGTTTTAAAGTCGCGATGCAAAACCCTATTGATAGTATGCAGAGGAGCGTCCACAATTATTTTAGTGTCTTATTCTGGAGCAGCTGAAAATTATTGTGCTTGGTCCTGCTTATCATGCACCATGTTGACACACCATAAGTCAGGACCGGCCTGATCAAAATCTTCTATAAATTTACTTTTGTCCTATAGCCAATTTTGCTTTTCTTGTTCAAAAGGCAATAAATCAAACTTAGCTGCTTATCAGCTTTCTTAAGTCTTAGTTTGGAATTTTTATTCCAATTAAGTCTTTAATCGATAACAAGTCCCAGGTACTTAACTTCTTGAACCAAATTCACCCGTATGCCCTTGGCCCTTTCAATGTACTATTCCAATAGAAAATACCATTCGTCTTGGCCGCATTCAAACGAATCTTCCAGTCCGCCTAGTGAAATAATGTGTCTTGGCAGCGTGTCTGCGGTGGTTTTGCAATAGAAGTAATTATAGTATCGTCAGCAAATAAAGACAGCTCGTTAAATCTGTCTCTCGGAATATCATAAACATGAACGTTGTACAATATCGGAGCGAGAGAGGATCCTTGCCGGGAGTTCTTAATGCGTTTGGATCAGAAATCGCGCCCTCTGATAAGACTATAAAACTTCTGTTCTCCAGAAAGGAGATAAAAACTTTAATGATGTAATGGGGACCCACAGTATTATTAGTTTCAAAATCAGACCGCAGTGCAAGACCTTATTAAAAGCTTACGAAGCGTCAAGAAGAATTGCTCTCGTATGAGCTCTCCTAGTGAAACCCTATGAGATTCCCTTTGCCAGTCTATTGGTGCAATGTTTCCCCCTACAAACCGAACTGTTCGTCTGGCAGAACATTGCACCCAAAATAAAATTTTGCAAGCGATTAATCGGTCTATAACTCACTTTTTGCGTCTTCGTTCTGTTCTAAAATCAAAACGACCTTTGCCTTTCTCCACACACACGGAAAGTGATTTTCTTTGACAATTACTGGTGACAGGTTTACTATCTCAGACTACAGAGAGAGGATTCGCATTCTTTAAGCCGCTGTTTGTTTAAAGTATTCGACCTTTTAATTGCTGATTTCTAGTGCGATATGCTATGTTTTTCATTCTGTTTTTTTCCCTAATTGCCACCCTTAAATCCTCAGGTACGGTCTCAAACTTAGAAAACACTGACATTCTTGTTACTAATGCCATTGCCAAAGCAACATTAATATTGACGGTCAACCTCGGCTACTGTTCTCTCAATGGAGGCAACGGCTTACCCTCTTATAGCAGCGCTCAGTAACGAAGTCTTGGATTACTGAACTATTCTTTAGGATGTAAATAAAACAATCCAGTCTTCCTCCACAGTTTAATATATGAAAATTATTTTTTAATTCCCTACATGTGTCCAACGTTTAAACGTTCATCCTCAGGGAATACTAGGAAGAATAGTACATTGTCAGCAAATCATCCAGAGCAGCACAACTTTTTTCAACGCCTTATATCCGGGATAATCATAATTTAATACCTTCTTCAGCAATAACCTACCTGGAAATCTAAAGGTTAGTTGATTCCTTTCACCGGATTCATCCCCAGACGCGTTTCGCTGTATAACAATTCGCCAGTGAGGCTATAGAATCCGACGAAAGGAAGCAACACCGTAGAGTCTACTTGACCCTGAAAGACCGATGAATAATGGCAGATGTAGCGTTCAAGCGACATCTCGTGACAATCAAATGCATCACCTGGCCCGTCTAACAAAAATCAGTCAGAAACGGAGAAGCAAACTCCTGCAAAGCCCGAACGAGCCGGTCACCGCAGGTTACAATTTTCTAGAACTTCTCTCATTATGACCTACTACTTTTTTTTCCTTAACATAATTATGTTAAACTTAAACCTAATATAATGGTGTACAGCCCCATATCTACTAAGTGGTTCACCACCAATTACCCAAAATTTTAACTTTAGCTTAAATTTGAATTTCTCTCCTCCAATAAGGTTTATCTCAATATAAATTTTTATAAATCTTATTTTATTTCCAAAAACTTTACTTTATTCAAAATGTTTCTCATTCATTAAATAAAAATAATTTTCCACGCCGACAATTAAAAATTTCACTTATATTAAAATCTTCATACAACCAACATGTTAACATAAATCGTATGACTAGTTATTACACTTTATCTTCAATAATCTTTTCCTCACTTTTATAAGTTGTACCCATTAATTTAAGTAAATCTCACTTTGACTTTGATGTTTCCGTTACTAGTATTTTCTAGCAATGTATTATCCTTTCTAGCATCCCTGAGGATGAACGTTTAAACATTCGAAACATGTAGGGAACTAAAAAATAATTTTCATATATTAAACTGTGGAGCAAGACTAGATTGTTTTATCTACATTATAATTTAACTCCACTGTAAGTATGAACTTGTTCTTCAACTATTCTTCAAAAGTATTATTCAAAAATTTTCCTTTCTTAGGTGTTATTTAGACTGCTGCCATTACTGAATTTGTAATTGGAAGGCCTAAATAGTATAGGGATTTATCCAGTTTTCTGCAGTGACAAGGCCTTTTAATTCTCTACACAGGGTATCCTAAAGGATATGGTCAATAATTGGGGATCGAGTAGATTGGGTTAAAATAAGGTCAGAAGGTCATGCAACATTTTGTCGCATGTCCCCCCAATCCCGAGCTACAGCCTAGCAGAGAGTAGATCCTGATGTTTTTTCTCTTAATATTTTAGAAACCAATGAAGATACAAATCTCAAATTTAGATATTCAAGTAAGATTTAAACGCAGAATCGAACTGGTGTCATTAAAGTATCGACAATTCACAAGCAGCGACAGAAATAGGGGAGGGCGGAGTTAAAATTATACCTAACTTTTTTTCAAATTGATTTTTATACTTTTTAATGTCAAATTGGAAAACCTCAACGTTTTTTACAAAAAAAGGTAGTCTTTCTTAGACACGATTTAGGGCGTCGTTTTTGAGACTAATCAATTAAAAAATTATATTACATGCCAAAAATTAGTGAATTTATAGTGTAAAAATAGTTGAATGTCAAAAGTTGATCAAATAAGTAAATTCCAATTTTTTTAAGACAATTTTTATGGAGAATTTAGTTACGACATTTTTAATATACAGGGATGAGATAAATTAAGGAAACAATTCAATATCTCGAAAATTGAAAAAGCAACCTTAAACCCCTCGGACACGTCGATTTAATTTTACTTTTGCGCAGACTATCAAATTATTTTGAATTATACAGGACCACTCACAAAAGCTCTACAACTGTCAACTTTGGTTTTTTTAATGGAACACCCCAGTTTTTTTGGCTGTTTTGAATTTTCTGCACAATTCTAGCCAAATTTCGTATAACATAACATATGACTAAAATTGACAGTTTTTGAGATATTTAAATATTTATAAAACATAATAACCTATGCCATATCGCCTTAATAATTTGATTATAAACACATACCTTTACGCAATTGTTTTGGTAGGTATCAACACGTAGTTCTAATGAGTATGTCACTGTCAATAGTTGTCAATAAATTATTGCTGTTCTTTTGGATCCAAATATTGGCTATGCGTTTAACCGAGAAGGAAAGAATGGAAATTTTAATAATGCTTGGTACTGGTGATAAGACTAGAACACAACAGGAAGTTCGTGAAATGTTTAATAACAAATATCCCCATAGGGAACGCATAAGTAAATCAGCAGTGAGCAAAATTGAAAGAATATGGAGGGAAACTGGCAGTGTGAAGGATCTTACTGGAAAAGGTCGCCCTAGGATTTCAGATGAAAAAAAGTTAGATCTTCTGTTAACCTATGAGGAAAATCCACATTCTTCGACGACCCAAGCGGCATGTGATAACGATGTACACAGAACAACGGTGGCAAAGATTTTGAAAAAAGAAAACTTTCACCCTTATAAATTACAATTCGTTCAAGAGTTAATGGATGATGATCCACGTCGCAGAAATGAATTCTGCGAAATAATGACGGACATGTGCAATAATAATCCATTTTTTGTTAAAAGGATCTGTTTCTCGGATGAAGCCACATTTTGTCTCAGCGGTGAAGTCAATAAACAAAATTTTAGATATTGGGCAAGAGAAAACCCTCACTGGTACAGGGAAAGTCATTCACAGTATCGTCAAAGTGTGAACGTAAGTCCGCGGTTTCAATGACTATCAACTGTCATTTAACAGTATTTAATTACTTCATCTACTTATCCTCAAGTTTCCATAAAATAATTATTAAAACGCGTCGCAAAATACTTTAGGTAAGTAACGAAATGTATATTATTATGTATATTTGTTTTAGTGTGTATAATATTGTTAATTATTAAGCCCTATACATTTTACCAGGAGTTAGGCATTTTCCATTCTCAGCAAGATTGGAGTTACGCATTCTTCATACTTAAAAATATTATATATTTTAAACTTATTCTGTTTCGGTTTTTTTTATATACAATATTAAAAAATAGCTTTTCTATAATAAAATGAAGGTGGCTTCAATTTTTAAATAAATTAAATTACGTTAAGTTCTATAAATCCATCTTTCAGTTGTTTCAAAAGGAGAGTTAATTTTGATATAAAGTAAAATCGACCACAAATAATTTTTTTTTAGAATGAATCACAAATCAAAGAGCTTCAAAATTCTAGGCGAAGTTCTTATAGAATCTTCCAGTTCCCAACAACAGCCTCAAAACGACCTAGATCTTGATCCTGTAAAACATCCAGATAATAACGAATTATCGCTTGCAATCAACAACCTAGAACAGGAATGTTTTCAAGCTCAGGAAGCCCTAGGAGGAAATATTGACTCAAATATAGGTGATGTAGTTTTCGTTATAGAATTATTAGGACTTAACACCACCGAAGATTTAGGTGCCCTAATAGACATAGATTGCTTAAATTATATAATAATAATTGAAGAACAAGAAACGATATTTCAAAGAATGGCCAATGAAAATGTAAGGTCACATAATAATTTTAAAAGTAACACAGATTTAAGTCCAAAATCGACTGGTGCTACATTTGAACAACAGACGAAAAATAAAGATGACTCAGATGAAGATTGGCCCGAAAGTGAATGCAGATCAGAACAAGCTGTCCAAAATATTTCAGAATCCGATGAAACTGATAATAACGGAAACGCTGAAAGCGATGTTGGTTTAAATAATTACAACCAGAATCTCCATAGAGGTGAAATTGACTCAAAGGAGACAGAAAGTGTTGACCTAACAAATAAAATGCGAAAAAGGAAGAAAACCATACTGAGCGACTAACGACTGGGAATGTAATGTTAATAAAAAGAAAAGAGAAAAAGGAGATATGTATTAAGGAAGAAAAGATAACAAATTTATGGTAAAAAAAACATAAGAAAAATAAAGAATCAATGCTTATGTTCAAAACAAAGAAGTAATGGTTTCCAATGCTACGAGATTAATGAAAAAGAGGCAATACATTTTTAAAAAATTCTGAAATTACTCTTGGAGAGAAAAACAGGTCTATGTTTTAGGAAGAACAATGGTAGAAGAAACCAAAAGGGCAAGAAACGGAAAAAAAGGTGGTACAAGCCGAAGAACTGCATCCTGTCTTTTTTTTTGCATTAAAAGCAAAATGAGAGAGAGAGAGAGTAAGGGTATGTAAACCCATGTTCTGTAACACCTTAGGAATGTCGTTACGGACTGTTACTCTCTGGATTCATAAAGGTTTTATTTCACCAGAATAATCTAATATTAGTAAAGATTTAGACACTAGGTAACGTAACGAACAAACCTGTAGATCTTAAAGAACTAGCAGAACTTAAAAATGATAAAGCGCTCGACAGGAAAAAATCCAAACGGGGATTTTTCGATTGTCTACCAAAACTAAAGTCGCATTATTGCCGCAAATCAACCACAAAATTATATTTGGAACCCCGATGGAGAAACAAATCTGAGCTCTATACTCTGTAGAAAGGTACCTAGTGTAAGAAAAACAAAATTCAGCCAGCAAGTATCACTACTTGTTTTTTTCAAAAACATCTTTTATTATTAACTTTTCTATAGAAAAAATAATAAGATCAATTCTTTATAACAAATGCATTTGAAGGCATTTAGCCTTTTATAATTCTTTTATATTTCTTAAAATAATTTTATACCTACTTCTCAAAAAATGAAAACTGCTTAAGTCTTAAAACTCAATATAAATATATTTTTTGTTTATAAAACTTCTAGTTAGAGCTTACAATGGAACATTATAAGAAAGTAAACTTTAAAGCAAAGATATCTTCGTTTCCAAACGTTTTTCTTGTCCCCTGTAAAATTTGCTTTTTTGGACTTAGGCACTTTTCATATGACGGCGACGATATGATTATTCAGCACCTATTTCAGGATGGGTCGAACATTGTAAAATATATATAAAATATAGATTGAAGTTATGGAGATTTTTTTTTAATGGGCTACTAGCGAAATTTTGTTGTCCCTGGCTAATAACAAAATAGATCTTTATCCAAACCACTTATAATTGATGTTTTTCTTGCAAGAATTATAGATATTTGAAAGCGTACAGCTAATTTATGCATGAGAGACAGCAAAAGATTTATTATTTTTATTGGAAGCTGTTAAATGTCACAGTCCGAGACTGTCCCAAAGGCATATGTTGGAACTTGAAAACAAACTATACTTTAAATTTACAATATTTGACGAAAAAAATACTTCAATTATGTTCGTTCATGTTTTAATTATTCTAAAAATCAATTATAGTAATTATATAAACCCTAAACTATTTACAATTGCGAATGGAATGTTGTCCCCTAAAATTACGTCACCGGTCCGTTACGCCTTATTTCGTAGTTTGAAGCGCTCTCTGTGGTAAATATATACACTATTTACAATACGTATGTCTTAGTTGGATTTTGTTTGTATTTAAGAAAACAGGTGAGTAAATTGTTTTTAAGTTAGGCTGTTTAGAAATTGTACATAAGTTAAAAACACTCATTGTAAAAATTTGGTAGTCACGTCTGTTTTGCTTACTGCCTTTAAGCGCGTACATATTTGTTATTGCAAGTGTATGGATTTTTTACTTTATGTATACATGTTATACATAACCTTAAAATTTATTGTATATTTTTAACGGTTTTGGCGCAAATTTTAAAATTGTAATAATCTGTCACAGTCTGTAACGTCACCGTCCATTACATTTTCAATAATGGTACTTGGGCGGACGTGACATTGGGTAACAGACGTGACAAAACTATTTACCACCAATTGAATCTTGGTTACATGTTGTACAATAGTCATAGTGATTCTGAATGTTTATGATTTTTATTAGCAGTATCGAGCAGTATGGATGAATCGGAAAAAAAAAACGAATTGGAAAGTTAAAAAAAGACAAAGAAGAGGCATTTTTACGCAACAAGAAAAAAAAAGGAAGAGAAAAAAGAGAAAAAGAAAAACAGGAAAGCGCCCCAGGAAAAAATACCTTAAAATAATGGTTCCAACCCAAATACCCCGAAAATGCCAAAAATAATATTAAAGAACTGCAATGAAAAGAAAGCAGCCGCCTTTACTGACAATGAGAATAATCCTATAAGAAGACTCGCGACAACGGAAATAAATAAGAAGCAAAAGCCTAACGTAAAGTCTACAGCTAAAAAAAGAATGCGTAAATATAGAGAAAATATGTCTTTAGAAAAATTGAACATTGTTAGGCAAAAAGACGCAGTGCGAAAAAGAATAGCAAAGGCTACTGGTAAAGTTAAAAAGATCAAGCAAATGACCAGTACACAAAAGAACAAGGAAGGAGAAAGATGGAGGAATAGACAAAGAACATGTAGAGCTAAAAAGAAGGTACTGAAAGGTATAATTGAAAATACGCCCCCTTGTTCTGATGACGAAATGGACGAAAATGGTAGAGGAGAGGATATTTAGTAGGGAAAATGAAGCACATCGTCAACATCTTCCCACAGGCAGTGGTGTAAAAAGAGATACGGAAAAAGGCGAAAAAAATAATACAAGTTCATATCCTGTAACTCCAATCAATAGGCATAACTTATCAGATAACTTGGACGGTAAAAGAAACACAGGTTATAATGAATATGAGTTCCTTATGTTGTGGTGAATGTTCCTTTAAAGATATTTGCGTCCATTTCTCAATTCCAAAATTATGTTTTAAGGCGTTAAAATTTACTTTTAAGTAGTTTTCTTAATTTATCTTAGAGTTACCATTAAACCATTTATCATCACCAGCTAGTATAAAATGTGTTAGTGTTCCTGGTATTGGGTCATGGGTAGTAGTAACATATGAAAACCAGTGATATCCAGGTAATGTTTTTTTAAAACAGTAGTTAAATACACTATCCTAATTCTTGATACTTTTAAGGAATCGTAACGTCAATTAAGAGAGAAGAATTAGTGGTCAAGTTTCTGCAGAAAAAAGGAAAAAATTACGTTTGGCCTATAACCGATGATGTTCAGAGAGTGAACCGTAAAGAGATTTTATGTACGCTTCCAAATCCGCCAACTAGCGTATCAAAAATCAGGCCCCATTTGTTTTTCATACCGGAGGAAACAAATCAAATGCTAAATAATTTAAATAAAACTGAAATAATTTAACTGTAATATTTAATTTAAGTTTAATATTACTTTAAACATAAAGTTGTATCCTTTAAAAATAAAAATTTGGAGTATTCGTGGGATTTTTCTTTATATATTTATAAAAAAAAAAAAAAATGTCACATCCGTTACAAAGATGTCACGTCCGCTACACATTAGAACGTTCCAGTGTTGGCTCTATTTTCAAAGAATATTGGCTAATTTTTTTCTATTATAAATACATTAAACCTATATATATAAGTTGGGAAAAAAGTTATTGTTTATAAAGCATTTCAAATACTACAAAATATAATATTTCACTTTAAAAAAATGACAAGTTTTCTGCCCTGACCTGGTTTTAATAAGACTAAGTGACGAGGAAAAGATTAATCAATAAAATTAGTGTATCAAATAATAGCAATAAGTCTAGAGTAACCCCTTATTAGACTCTTACATCATTTGCATTACGTAGTAACTAAATTATATGAGATGATATGACTGTAACGACAAAAAATGTACATTTTATAATAAAAATTGAAACTTTATTAAGTAGGATGTAAAGTTCTGTTAAACCATTATCAAAACTCAAAAATAGAGACCTTAAGGTATCTATATAAGTCATTGATTGTCGATAAATAAAAAATAAAAAAATTCGAATCGTTTTGCTCGAAGTGTCCCATTAAAAGAAAACCTCCTTATGACCTGAACTGAAAGGTGTAATATTTATGGGTTCTGCCTAATTCCACGAACCCTTCAATTAGTTGAAATATACCAATAATAAAAGGTTATTACAGACTCCGTCCTCCCCTATTTCTGACGCCACTTCTAAACTGTTGGCATTTTAACTACAATAGCTCGATTCGACAAAAAAACTTATTAGAATACCAAAATTTTAAGTTTCCATCTCTACTAGTTTCGAAAGCATTAAGAAAAAACAAGTTCAGAGTCTCTCCTTTAAGAGCCTGTAGCTTGGTTATAGGACAAAATATTACATGACATTCGGACCCTATTTTGAGCCGATCTACCCAATCCCCAACTATTGACCATACCTTTTAGGGCACCCTGTATATGTAATAAATCTTTTTATTATTATTATTATTATTATTACATGGCAAGGAAGTTCTATTTTAAATTACTTTCTCAGCGCTTTAAAAAATCGGTATTATAGGACTAAATGTTTATTTCTTACAACATATTCATACAATAATTCAATTCGAATGAATTTTTAAGAAAGTCTTAAAACTTTAGTGGGTCTTGTAAATAAACTTTAACAGTCATAAAAAAATCAGTATAATATGATAAGTTTCAAAGTAAAATTGATGGTTAATTTACAAGAGAGTAAAAACTTAAGGACTAATTAATTTTATTATATAATTTACTAAGATGAACTTTTTTAACATTTAATAATACTAGTTTATGGTAGAGTATACAAAACCTATTATTATCCTATCTCACATTGTCTTTTGCTACATTGTATAGGTTTCAGCATAAAATTATAATTTCAGTTTATTTCAAATATTAAAAACTTCCATAAGACATTAATTACAGTAAAACCTTTACTTACGAATTCCGGATTCCGGATTCCTGTAAACATCAGACATTTTGATATTTCCAAAATTGTTACATAATTATTTCCTTATATTAACACCTCTATAAAATATCCGCGGATAATACATACATAAAATAGGCCAAGGCACATAAAAGTAGGTAAAAAGATCTCTATAAGGAGTCCGCAAATGACGGTGACGAATTTTAATTCTACATAAAAAAGTAATGAAATAATTTTTTTATTAATATAGGTTCACAAGTGCCATACGGAGCCACCCGCCCTTCAAGATGATGTAATCAAAGTGTTTTTTTATTTTTATTTATAAGTATCTAGTTATAATACAGAAACTAAATTTAGATATAAGTTAGTATCATTGGAAGTCACTTTTTTAAAATGTCAGGTATATATTGCGATATAATGGGACGGTAACACAAGGTAATATTTTTCTTGCCGAATGTATTTTCACTACTTTTTAAGTAAATTATGGTTCCTTAAACAATTTTACGTAAAAAAGGTCCTCTGGGTATATGGTCGACCGTTTTCGAGATAAAAAGACTTAGAAGGACGACTGCAGGGCGTAATTCTAGTAGACAGGCTACGTCAGTAGGAAAGCCGGGAAGGAGCTTGTTTGCTATTTTAAAACGTAGCTATTTTTCTACACCATTTACCCACCAAAGAAAGAAGAAATGTTTTTTGATAGTTCCAAAAGTAGATATTGCTACATATAAATTTGGTGCCAGAATTAGTCTATAAAAAGGTGTCTATCTACTTCAAAATATTTTAGTTAATTTCAAATGTGCTCAAGATTATATAGCTACTTTTGGAACTGTATAAAAATTATTATTTTAATTCCAAATTATGTGTCTATAATCACATAGCCAGATCTGGAACAAGCACAAACTATACTTTCGTACCTGATACAGATAGCTACTTGTTCAAATACAGCAGCTGATTTAAATTAGTTGGAATGATTATTGTTTGAAAAAAGTAGCAGTAGGTACCTAGTAATGATTTGACTAGCATTGTGTGTATCAAAACTGGTTGGGGTGTATAGAGGTTCTTAGTTTGGAAAAGTATTCCTAGTTTCTGCGAGGCAGACAAGTGTGGTATATGTTAGTGTAAAGAAAATCCTCTACGAGAGTAAGAGAATACTACTTTCGGTCATATCCACTTCGCATTCAACCGAATGGACGATATTTTCTTAGACTTTACCGAAAATTTAGAGGCAATGAAAATATTTTCGCCAAAACAAGGACAAAAAAGAGTTTTGTACTAAGTGAGGCCACGGAACTTGAAGTTAATTGTATATTTTGAACCCTACCGTAAGAATTTCATAGCAGTTACCGTTAACGACTCTATGGTGCTGTTCGTAGGATTTTAAAAAGGAGAAATATGTTCCGTACTAGTACCGATCAATGGATCCAGAAGTAAAGTTAGAGTGGGACAGAAGTTTCTGAAACTAGTAATGAGCTACAACAGGGCGACGCCTTTTTGCCACTGATGTTTAACATTGCACTAGAATATGTTATCAGAAAAGCCGAGATACGTAACCACGCAAACCTTTTTGGATACATTGAACCAAAATTACTACTGGCGTTTGCAGACGATGTGGACATGGTTGGCAACAGCAGATTAACCATCAAGGAGAGCTTTATCGGATTTGAAAATAAAGTACATACTATTGGGTTAAGAATTAACGAGGAAAAAACTAATTATATGTAGACAACCAGAGACAGCAGGAACAGAGATGGAATAGGACAAAATATCACAATGGCAGGCTATAACTTCAAACGGGTCAAGAAGTTCAGGTACTTGGGTCAACATTATCAGAAAATGCAGACGGAGCAGCAGAAATAAATTGCAGAATACAAGCAGGGAGCAGATGTCTGTTTGCAATGAATGAGCTCCTCAAATCAAAACAACTGACACAGGCAACTAAAATCTCAATCTATAAGACCAGTGGTGATGTATGGCTGTGAAACATGGACACTGATCGTTGCAAACGAGGAGAGACTGCGCATTTTTAAATGCCGAGCACTAAGGAAAGTATATGGAGCCATCTGGGATGGAACATCGGGACGGTACCGTTTGCGTAGCAACAGAGAACTAGAAGAATGATATGGAGCGGCCAACATCGTTAGAAAAGTCGTAGCAAGGAGACTACAGTGGGCAGGGCACGTAAGGCGTCTTCCTGATGATCGTGGAGTCAAACTGGCTTTTGAGGAGGCTCCTGTAGGAAAACGCGACCGCTAGGCCGCCCACGCGTACGGTAAAAGAACAATAGTAATAATAATCTTTATTCAAAAACAGCACAAGTTACAATTTACATAATATGATTGAAATTAACTGTCACTTATAGAACTGTATTAAATAGGCTAAGTGCATCCCTTACCGCTAGATGTAAAGGTTGGTCTTACACTTAACCTGAGAAAAAAAAACCTAAACAGCACTTCTACTTATTTAAATGCTCAAAATAAGAAAAAATATAATTAATCACGGGAATAAATGTAGTAAGTATTTCTATGACATAATAAAGAAAAACAGCAGAAAGTATTTAATAATAATGTATACCAGAACTAAAAGAGAAAGAAAAGTTTATTAACTATTCTATAAATAATACACTTTTAAGCTTCCTCTTAAATACAAATAGGGACAAGCTTTTCATACTATTCGGGATTTCATTATACATTATACATTGCCGGAACATTATATGTGAGTGATCTGTCAAGAAATGTTGTTCTATGAAGAGGAGGTGTCAGGAGACCTCGAAATCGCAAATTTGAGTATGTACGTCAGATCTAAACATTAACTTTCTGTGAAGATATGATGGTGTTTTTGAAAGAATAACTTTATGATAGAAAGTTGCACAATGCATACGTCTCGTTTCTTTCATTTCATTCATCCCGCATCTTTTAATTTATGGGAAATGTGTTGATATTTTCAATTGCCATACATGAATCTTAAGCAGTAGTTTTGAATTTTTGTATTCTTTGAGAGTCTAGGGCCTTCAGACATGGACCATAAACTGTGCTACAATAGTTGAAGTTAGATAAAACAAGGGATCCACATAATTTTTTCTAAGTTTCATATTTAGCATTTTTCTGGAACTATATAACAATTTGAGCTTACAAATAGATCTCCTAATACATTCTGAAATATGCTTTGTAAATCTCAAGGATGAGTCCACCCAAACTCCCAAATTCCTAGCTACAGTCAAAAATGGCACATGTACGTTATTTAAAGAAATCCCAACCCGGTCAACATAACGAGCCCTGTCAATAGGTCTTCCAAATAGCATAGCGCTACACTTACTGGGATTTAATGATAAACAGTGTTCCATGGAAATATTATGTATTATCTCTAAGTCTCTATTTAGAACCTGGCAGCCGTAGTCAATATTTGCGGGCGAGAAAGAAAAATTTAGCTGAGTGTCATCGGCATACATTTGAGCGAAAGAACCGGTTAAAAACTTTAAAAATAAGGACGTGTATATAGTATACAAAACAGGTCCCAAAATAGAACCTTGCCGGACACCACGTGTAGTACAACATGTTGTTTTCTCTTTTTTAAGTAGCTGCTAAAAAAAGCAACTGCACTTTGGGCCGATATGTTTTAATGTAGAATGACAATATTGCCAAAGATCTGAGAGCAATGAATATAAATGGAGTGGGTCTGATGTTAGATCGGACACAATAGAGGCATGTAGTCTTGTCGGCAAAACCCACCCAGGGTTGTAAGCCACGGAGTAATTAGGTAAGTAAGTAACAAGTACCGACCAGGTCAAGCTCTTTTGGCAGGGGATCCAGAGAGAAGACTATTTTTTTTGCCATTGGCATCTTAACTTCTGTCGCCAAAATGTAAATAACTTTCGTTATATTTTATAGACAGATGAATGCAATTTCTCAAATTCTGGAATATACAATAGAAAAAATCATCATAACTTGTCAGGCGAAAATCAAAAAAATCACATCCAAGAGCTCCACAAATCCGTTTGTTTTAGTTTTAATGCTTGTTGCGGTTTAATTTAATTGGTTTAAGAATTCTTGATCCGTTTTTTTATGAGGGCACCCTATCTGATGAAAGATACGTGGGATTTATGACCGAAATTCTGAATAATTTCTTCGACGAACTGGATCTCATAAGTAGACAGAATCTGCATTTTCAACAAGATGGCGCACCTGCCCATAACAACAGAGGTACCTACCTATCAATTTTTAAGTACTATTTTTAATAAGCAATGAATAACAACAAATGGCCCTATTCAGTGGTATCCCCGATCACCAGACCTAACTCCCTTGATTTTTTTTTGTAGGGGGATTTAAAGAACCAGATTAACAAGCAAAGGTACAACAACGTTAACGATTTAAAGACTACAGGTTAGAGAGAAGATAAACTAGATAGATGGGTAGGTGGGTAGGAGATTGTATCTTTAATAATAACAAAGTTACCAGTGGTGGACACTTAATTTGGGTGACCCTGTATATTCTATGTTCACAACTACATAGTCCATTAAGAGCGTTACTTTGTCCACTTGTTATGTAATTTGCTATTAAATACTTGATAGAGAGAAATGTTAAACGTTGTTAAAGAATATTTTTATCTTAATCTTATAAATAGAAAAAATGTAAATTGACAAGAAGATACAGAGCTAAAAAAGCTTCCATTTGTATATTATCTACATACAGTATGGCCTCAGATGGGTACCGCAATATTTTATAGTAAATTTTACCCCATTAGGGGACACAATGTTATATAATATAATACGTACTACAGTGTGTCCAAAAAAGTATGCAACATATGGGAAACTTCTTTATAATTAGTTCCTGACAAAATTTTATTCTTGATTAAAGTTGGTGCTTGCCTAGAAACAGTAAATGAGCATTTCAGATTTCATGTACGACTTTTAGTGCGGAAGCAAATGTAATTTTCCGCGTCAAGAGTAAAGTACCCCAACTTATAAAGAAACAGTAAAATCTCATAAGAAAAAGTTATTTCAAATAAATAAAGTAATCTAAATGTGAAGTTTTAGTTAAGTACCTTAACTTTTAATCTTTCTCCTTTTTTCTCGATTTTTCTTAAACGGAACGCCACTGGTGAACGTTTTGTTCTTTTGATATTAGTATTCTTGCCAAGTAACTTGAAAATTTATTTAAGATAGAAATTAGTTACATATAGTTATTGCAAAAGAATTTCCGATGCCCGGCATCAATCAGCTGATAATTGTAAATCACTGAGGAAACATGAGGAACATGAGGAAATTAAAGTCGGGCAAAAAATTTTTAAATTTTATGCGACATTAAATGCACTACAAACTAAAAGTATTCTTCTTCGATACGAACCCACTTATGGCAAATGTTTTGTTTATTTAACCTTCTAAAAATTAATATAATTTGAATTTTATTGGCCGACAGTTGGCAACAGAACTGTCAACGGTGCGGTGGCGTCAGCTTGTTCGTTGGCCTGTCTTGAAGTATTCTTGTGCGTCTATTTTTTAACAAAAACTCCAGATCTTTTTATAAATAGCATTAAAAAAAACTGTTCTTTTATGAACATCAAAAGTGCGCATACTTACGCTGAAGCATTTAAATAGCGGGTGCAAAGAGCTAATAGCTTCTCTAATGAGCTATTTTCAGGAAGAACCTAACAACAATTTAAAGGGTATGTAAAGATCCATATATTTTATTTCTACTTTACTAACTTTTACGGTGTAGCAGCTGCCCTAAATTTGAATATCTCCACTGTAAGCGCAGTTTCAACAACAGTTAAGGAAAATAACATACAATCACCTAACAACAAACGTTCTCATTCAAGGACAGTTGTAAATATGTCAAGATTGAATAGAAGTTCTATCCGTGACACTATTTATGGAATGTATGAAACAAGTAAGTTTTATTTTATTATTCAAAAACTATAATACTATGCATTGGATATGCTTAAGCTGTAACTTTTTTTAAAACATTATGTAACTTTGACAACTTTAAGTGTAAGAAATTAGAAGACAGACAACTGCTAATTTTTTTTATTGTTATTCTTAATTGGCTAAAGAATTCTTGGTCCGTATTTTTATGAGGGCACCCTAACTGGTGAAAGATACATGGGATTTATGACCGAAATTCTGAATAATTTCTTCGACGAACTGGATTTTATAAGTAGACAGAATCTGCACTTTCAACAAGATAGCGTACCTGCCCATAACAACAATGGTACCTCTCTATTAACTTCTAAGTACTATTTTTAATAAGCAACGGATAAGAACAATCAAAGACACTGCAAAAAATACTCAAATACTTAGGACTGACCATAGATGGGCGTTTATCTTTTAAGCCCCATATCGCTTCCACCCTTAAAAAAGGCTTTGCAGCAATGCAGAGCCTATATTCCATTCTATCCGCAAAATCCCCTCTTTCTCCGTCCAATAAACGCCTCATCTATTAACAAATAATAAGACCCGTAATCACATATGCCGCGCCAATGTGGTGTTCAGCATCCTACACCCAACTACAGAGGCTTCTCAGGTTTGAAAATAAAATTCTGCGTGTTATGTCATCCGACAGGTACGTACGCATCGCAGAATTTCACCACATGACCGACATACCAAACATATCAACTCACCATTGACAACAAAGATAACTAGCTATAGACATGACATAGACAATCCAACAAAACATAAACCAATATCCCAAAGCTACCCGTGCATCACCTCCTCCTGCCTTAGGCATATCGACTAATAAACACGAACTCAATTCAATAAAGTACAAAGAATTAAATTCTAGAAACATCACCACACAAGCACGTCAAAAAATAAATACATTTTTTACACATCAACACCCACGTCGATACACATGCCGTTGGCCAGTGAAGGAGACTACTGGCGACGCCTCAGTCAAAGACCCACCTACAAAACGGAAAATACGCCCTTATTGTAATGACCATCTTCTGCCAACACTACGTACTGGTTGATTGGAGATTTTGCCCACTGCATCGAAGTTGTCTGCTATGGCGGACATAATGTTTAACTGAAGAAAGTAAGTGGGGTCTTTTGGAAGATCTCTTCCCAAATGCCAAGCCGCATTTCAGTTGATTATCGTAAACGCGGGAAATATCTTTGAGCTAGGGCAATATATACCTGCATAATGACGCTGTAAGGTCACCACCGAAAAAGTTGTCAGCTATCTTTATTCATTGTAAATATGCGCCACTACCTAAGCCAAAACAGTGGCCCCGGAGCTTCGGCTCCAGTTACAAATTGCCTTTGTATTTCTTTACATTTAGGTAACTAGGTTTAAGTTATATTTAGATAATTCTAGTACTAGACTGTCAACCTTAGATTAAGTGCATATACAGTCAGAGCAAAAAGGTTGGAACAAATTCATTTAAAATTCAACCTTTAATTTTTCAAAAAAGCGCTCAGACCCGTTCATTTTTATTTTTTGAGGCGCATTTTTTAAAATAATTTTCATTTGTACAGGGTGACTCAAAAAGAGGATTTCATGTGACCATTTAATTTTTTAAATTGAAATAATCATTTTTTATTTTATTTTTGGATTCTACGTAAAATTTTAATCACATTTCATGTATTACTTTTACTAAAACTGTAAATATTAAGAGTTAAACATAATTAAATTTATTGAAACCGTTAATATAAATTTATGTCACTTTTCTGTATGTGCGGCTAGATCCTGACGGTCTCGAGTTCGTATCCAGTCCGATACAGTTTCTTTTTTTTAATTTTTCTTAATAATAAAAAAAGGTAGATCGGCTCTAAAAGGTGGATCCCACCTGTGTTAGCACTTTTTTAGCAGATCTTGTTTTTATTTTAGTTATCGTTCGTCTTTTTACACACAATTTCAGACAATAGGCGTGGTTAGAGAAATTGAAATGATCAGTATCTAGCCGCTTGTATTTTCTGTTACCTACGTTACTTAACATTGACGTTGACGTTGATTCCCTATTAAAAGTTCAATTAAACATTCGTATAAAATATTCTATTAAAAGTAATTTTTGAACTCTAGAAAGGCGCGAGTAAAAGTAAAGAACGCATAGAAATTCTAATGATGATGGCTATGGAGGCAGGATGCGTACTCAAATGGAAGTTTGCGAATCGTTTAACAATAAATACCCAAATAAAGCGCCGATATCTATATCAACTGTAATTAAAATTAAAAAAAAATATACAGATTTGGGCCATGTAAGAGATAATTATGCAAAGGGCCGTCCCACTATCTCAGAAGAAAGGCAGTTGAATGTGCTATTATCCGTCTAAGAGAACAATCATAAAGTTAGTCGCACTATTGCTGATGAGAACACAATTAGTCAAGGATATGTATTAAATTATAAACATAAATATAAATAACATCTTTACAAAGTCCAGTTAGTTCATGAACTTATTGATAGAAGAATGCAATTTTGTGAAATAATGATGGAGAGATGTATGGTTGATCTTCAATTTTCACGAAGAATTTTTTTCTCTGATGTAGCAACATTTTCCCTAAACGGAAGTGTGAATAAGCGAAATTTCCGATTTTGGGCTACAGAAAACCCACACTGGATAATGGAGTGCCACGCGCAATATCCCCAAAAAGTAAATGTCTGGGCTGGAATTATTGGAAATAGAATTTTGGGTCCCTTCTTCTTTGACGGCACCTTGACCGGAGGAAGATATCTACAATTTCTAGAATTTGATTTGATACCTGCATCTAAATCGAGAAGATCCCGACATTCCCAATGATATCTTACGGTATCAACAGGATGGAGCACCAGCCCATTATACTCGCCCAGGGCGTGAGAATTTAGATACTGGTTTTCCTGGGAGGTGGATTGGTCGACGGGGTCCAATAGAATGGCCGGCCAGATCCCCTAATTTAACCCCATTAGATTATTATCTGTGGGGATACTTAAAATCTAAAGTTTATATCAATAGACCGAACAATATTGACGACCTTAATGCACAAATAAGTGTGGAAATAAGATTGATAGAACCTCTAAAAGTGCACAATGTTGTGCAAGAATTCGAACATCGCCTCGGATATTGCCAGGATGTTGCTGGTGGTCAATTCCAACATTATTTATTATTAAACTAGTTGTTCATAATTTTGTTATTCAAACATTTATTATTTAAAATTAAATAAATATAATTTTTTCTTAATTAACTTGATTTTTTATAAAACAACTTAATTTAGACGTAGGTTATAATACATGGAATGTGATCAAAACACAATTACAATTTAAAAAATTAAAGGGTCACATTAAATCTTTTTTTTAATCACCCTGTACAAATAAAAATTATCTAAAAATATGCACTTCAAAAAATAAAAATCGACGTGTCCGAGCGGTTTTGATTATGAAAATAAACGAATTTAAAAAGAAAAAAAAAAGGATACACAGGGACTAGTGTAGCGCGGGTTCAAACCCAGGGCCCAGCAAACTTTTCAACTAAGTTTTGATTTTAGTGGTTCGACATGGCGTTGCAGTCAGACGTCGTGCATAATAGGATATCGGCATCCAAAACCACCCATTCACGCCGGTTGAAGGCCGGATGAGATCGGATATCTCGTGGGGGGCGGGGAAGTCACGCACCCCTCAGTCGGTAGGTCACAACTGACAACTTAAGGCTGCACGAAACCAGGAGTTGATAGCCCTTGGAGGGCGAAATTAACTACCTTTCAAAACCAAATATTTTATATGACTTTTTAGGATACTTGTACTTATTTTACTCGTCGGGTGCTTGCAACCGACAAATAAATTATTAGATGTTTTACATGAAATGAAAATGGTTTGATCGTGATTTCAATTATAATCAGTTTTGGACCAATGCGTTTGCAGCATGCTGACACCTGACTCTTATCGCTGGAAAAACTGAAACATTTTGCAACTATGTAACTAATTTCTATCTTGGATAAATTTTCAAGTTATTTGGCAAGTATACTAATAACAAAAGAACAACAAAACTTTCACCAGTGGCGTCTTGTTTGAGAAAGAATCGAGAAAAAAAGTTAAAATTAAAAGTTGAGGTACTTAACTAAAATTTCATATTTAGATTACTTTATTTATTTGGAATAACTTTTTTCTATAAGATTTTGCTGTATCTTTATAAGTTAAGGTATGTGGTACTTTACTCTTGACGCGATTTCGGAAAATGACATTTGCTCTCGCACTAAAAGCCGCACATGAAATCTGAAATACTCATTCATTGTTTAAGGCAAGGCAAGCACAAACTTTCATCAACAATAACATTTTCTGAGACATCAATAATAAAGAAGTTTTCCATATGTTGCATACTTTTTGAACACACTCTGTATATCTGTCAGTGCCCATACCATTGATAAAATAAAATAAATTAATGTTATGCTTGCTTAATTGCTTAGGCCGTTATTCTGTTAGTTTTCATGTTTTGTACAGCGTGTCCAAAACATTTTTGGTAGGTACGTATATAGAAAAGTAACTTACTCTTCATAAAACGCTTTGATTCATATGAAAACCATATTGTATTATCAATATTACTTATAGCATATTATGTACAGTATATACAATGTACAGTGCACCGGGTGTCCAAATAAGATAGGCTTCTGGGAAAATTGTCGTCTTCTTGAAATAGCGCCCCCTAGCGGCGAAAAAATCATTTAATTTTGGTATTTTTACTATGAATTTTATTAAACAGGAAAAGCTCTTTTAAATGACGCTAAAATCATTGAAATCGGTTAAAAAACAAAAAAGTTGTATGACATTTGTTAACAGCATGTTTGAACCTTCCCCCACACCTTATTTGAAGAGTAATGGCGAAAAGTCCCAAACTAAATTTTTTCATAATCTCATCAAGATTTCAAATATTGTGTTTTTAGGATACCTTTAGTATGTCTTTTTGGAGATAAGCACAGAATTATGTTTTCGAGTGTTTGTTGCGCCCCCTAGCGGACAACTACCAAAATTAAAAATTATTTCCAGCAATTTTTTATGGCCTATTGTGTACAAAAAATTTTTACCTAAAAGCTCTGAGACTAATAGCTCCTGAGATATAGCCGGCGTCCATTCTTATTTGGACACCCGGTACAGGGTAGCGAGAGTATAGAGATGAACTCTCAATTTTCGTTCTAGAGCAAAATTTTATAATATTATTTTATTATATAAATTATAATCAAAACATTGTAGTCTAGGAATAGGGTACCATCATAACCATTACCTATTTAATCAAAGCCGTTTAAAAACTATTTATTTCGAAAGAGAATCAGATTTAGCAACTTTAATATAACGAATCATATCAGTTAAAAATAGTTTACTCTTTTTCGATCAAAGTTTCTCTCCAGATGATATTTGGCTATAAACAAACATTTTACTTAAATTTTATTACTGCCATCTATACAATGTGCCTTAACACTAACTTTAACATTACGGTATCACAAACACGATAAACCACATGAATAACAAGAGTCCCCTATAAGCATATCTCGATTGAAATGCTCTATTTGCTTGTTTTACTGACGTGGTGAGGGCCTTTTCTTGTTCCCTAAAAAGATTTTTTGCTAGCATGCGCATCTTGGTGATTTTGTCATCGAAGATGGCCGTGGAGCTGTTGGTGGGGATATTGACGTTGCAATAGTTCTGGTCGCAGCATGAAATACACATCTAAAAATATAAAAGTAATAAGTTGAAATGGGCATGACTTGTTTACAATGAATAAAAGTGCTTTATCGTCCAAGGTAATAGGTAAATCTTATTGACAAGGCATGGCAATTTATTCAACTGAGTTACACACACTGAACTCAAAAAATTAGAAGTAAGACATCGACAATGACATAATCAAGGTACAACCACGAGTTTATACAAAGAAGGAACAAATAAACTTTTAAACCAGTACCTAATATGCATTAGTTTTTCCTGCCATTTGTACCATTTCTAGTATCGTTACCTATTTGTTAATTTAAAACAATTGTTTAGCGTTACTTTTATGTTTAGTATCTCAATATAAAATATATTAAAATATTCTTTTATTCTGTCGTAATTTAATTACAATTTTTAAATTTGCTTAAACTTTATTAAAAAAAGTATATTTTTTTTTTGTGCCAATCACTAAATTTAGTAAGCCCATTACTATATTAAATCGTGCTAATAATTGTATTTCCATGCAAGGTCACATGTATTTAAATGTTTCTGCATCTTTTTTAAATATTTTTTTTTGAAAAGGCATGCCAGGGTACCTCGGTTTAGCTCTAATCGATGTATTTAAAACAATAAAGAACCCAGTAGAAAGTTGTAAATAACAACACCCCTGTTGTATGCGAAATATGTTCTTAACATGGGAATTACTGTCTGGCTTACCCTATAATCCTTTTACATGTTTCTGTTCAAATATAAGAATAGAAATTTCATGCTCAGAAAAATTGACTCTCCCAATGATCGTAGTTGGTAAACTACAATAGATATTTACGTTATAAGTCCGGTAAATCAACTTTTACAGTATGAGTGAAATGTTTCGAGGCGAGGCGACGAAGGCGCCGAGTCTGGAATTTTGAAACGAATACTGTAAAGGATTTGCCGGACGAATGACGTACAATATTTTATTTCATACTGTTCTGTTGAAAATTATAATTATGTTTTGAAATTATAATGAAGTTTTATTCTGCGTCGTATATTTGAAAAGTGCTTATATTTACTGGTGGAAACATTGTGTATTTGACATTGATTAAACTAACACTTACAAATTTCAGTCCGGTAAAGAAATTTTACAGGACTAGTCCAGTAAAAAAATTTTACCGGGCTTATTGCTGTAAAACCTTATTTTCTGGACTAAATTCAAATAAGTAAAGGTGTGTTTTACAATAAAGTATGAAATAAAAATTTTTATTAACGAAAACGAATAGTTATATTGTTATGTCAGATATTGATGACAGTTTACAGTTTTTTTACCATCAAAGGTTATTAAAGATTTTATAATCTAATCTTTTTCTAGCAAAGTTGACCAAACGTTTAAAATCAAAGTTAACTTTCCCTAACCCACTCCAAACCTTTTGAAGAAACAATTTTCAAAACATTAACTAAAAGCAGAAGCCATCATAGCTACCGGTCTGTAGTTTTTCATATCAAGTGTATCACTCTCTTTAGGTATAGGAGAAATTCATCAAGGTTAAAATAATTGAAAAAAAAAAAAATTATGCTTACCGTTTGTGCATCTATGTCAACGCAGCCAACTTTATTTCTCTGGCATTCCTTCTCCGTTGTACATTTCTTATTAACTAAAACACTTGTCCCTTTGGAATCCATGATGTGCAGAGTATGGCAAAATGTTTCCCCTAAAATGAAAAATAATTTCTTACAAATAGGCGAAATAATATACACTATCGGACAAAAGTAGAGCAACACTTTCGAAAAATAAAATAAATCTCGATTTTATAATTTTAAATGCATGATATCGGATTTAAATACATCGTGCCTTAAATATCAAAGTAGGCTGCTGTTATCGGCGGCTACAGCTTTTTCCAACAATCAAAAGATATTAACTGATATTGACGTAAACTTTCAAATCCAGTACTGTAATGCGTCAAAAGTAAAGCAACATTTTAATATTTCCCTAAAAAAGAAAGGTTTTAGTGAAAGTAAAGGTTAAAATATTTTTGCAGAGTTTATTTTATGTTTAATTAATATTTCTGTGCATTTTAGGTTCATGTATTAATCACGCCAAGAGTTATTCCAATTTCGAAAGAATTGAAAAGTTTTAACAAACATCTAGCCTAGCGAGAAAGAAGCTTATAGCCCTCGCGTCTTAAATCCCTCGTCGCTCCGCTCCTCGTGATTTAAACTTGCCGCTCGGGCAATAATAGTGGCTGTCTAAACCTTGGTTAATAATATGCTATTAATGTTTTTTTTTTAATCGTAATATGTAAAATAAAATACTGTTGATACAATTTGTTGCTTTACTTTTGCCGCACTTTATTTCGTCGATTTTTATAATTATAAATATTTCTCTACCTTCATTTTGTTTAAAGTGTACCAAAATATTGTGAAATATTACTAATATTGTGGGGATAATATTTCATTGCACATTGTAGGACAACCGACATATCATCTGTTTCTTGGTTAAAATAAGCCTAAGTAATTTCTGCTGATTTGTATACTTACAAGCCATATTACTGGTAAAAATTTTGATAGGGGAAGTCAATATCTTAAGACCATTTTAAGTAATCCATGCAATATTTGATGCGCGATCTATCTATGTGTTGGAGGTATGCTCCTTTATGCTTAAAAATGGCGAACTTTGCATGTATATTAACCACATATTCCCTACTAGTGGTAGGGATAATAAACTCTTACCGATTTCCAATAGCAATTCAAGTAAAAACTTACAATTTGTTAATTACTTGACTCCAAATATTCTGAATCTTAGGACATTAAAAATATCATTAAGCATAATATAATTTACAGGGTGTTCTAGAAGTACGATACGTAACTTAAGAGGGTGATTTATTCTAAGAGAAAAAGTTGATATGAACATGTGTCCGCATTTGCTCCGATTTTGATGTACAGGGTGTCAAAGTTTAAAAAAAAATCGTTTTTTACATATTCTTCTCCCGATTTTATTGAAATTTGATACCGTTATTCATAATGTCTGGGGGCTTAATTAGCAATAACTAGATTAATTTATTAAGTCCGGTGTCGTCGTGAGGTGCTTTTAAGAAAAAAAATAAAAACAGCCTTATTGCATGTACAACAAAATACCTGTATGTATTTCAAAGTTAATTAAAATATTAGGTAAAGGTAAGTTCTGATGTCTGATTTACCTGTTTTGTCAATAACAAGTCAAAATCGAATAACTTTACTAACGCTGAAATGGCCCAGATGCATTTCAATTATGGCCCAACAAATGGAAATTCTGAAGAAGCTCGGCAATTTTATCAGGAACATTATCCAGACAGAGTACTGCCATGTGCCAAAACACTTAGACAGCTCCATGCAGGATTGAGTGAGACTGGTAATTTAAACGTAGTATGGAACTTCCTGGCAGATCTGCAACAGTAACCACGCCTGATTTAGAAGAGGCGATACTTCGAAAGATAGAAGATGATCTTTCAACTAGTCCCAGGAAGGTAGCAATGCAACTTCAAACAAGTGCATCAACTGTTTAGAGGGTTATGCATCTTTTTCAACTATACTCATTCAAAATATTAATGATTATTTATCTACGACTATTTAATAATAGAAGCATAATGTGTTTGTTAGTACATATATAATGTGGTTCATATTGCCATAGTTACTCATATTCCACAGCCGTGGAATATGAGATTTCATATTCCACGGTCCCAACAAAACAAAGTTACCTGAATTACGATAAAAACGCACCAGATCTAGTTTAAGCAGGCGTGAATGGTATTAATACCATAGCAACCGATTGACAAGTAAACGAATCATTTTTTTCCTCAGTCATTTAAGTTTCGCTGTGACATTTTGTTGTTGATTTCAAAGTAAAATATCATGATTTCGGATGACGAAAACGAAATCCAAAGTACCCCTCCAGAAATTCGGGCTGCAGCGCATACAGCTTCCCTGGAATTACTACCAGAAAAATCACGCAAGAACTATACGCTAGCGTACGATAATTTTATAGACTGGCGACGAAAAAACAACACAAATTCTTTTTCTGAAGATACCGTGCTAGTATATTTTAAAGAATTGTCAAAAAAATACAAGTCAAGCACTTTGTGGACAAATTATTCCATGATAAAAAGTACCCTTATGTTAAAACATAATGTAAATATTGAACCTTATGGAAAAGTACGCGCTTTACTGAAAAGGCAATCTGAAGGTTACCAGCCGAAAAAAGCAGAGGCTTTTACTGGGGAAGAAATTAACAAGTTTATGGAAGAGGCACCGGATGTTAAATATCTAGCTACAAAGGTAATAATGCATTTGATTTAACACCTTTATCTAAAATAACTAAATATAATATTTTTTTATAGGTTGCATTGATAATGGGGGTAATGGGAGCTTGCCGTTCCAACGAGCTGTATAACATAAAGGTAGAACACATACAATATTATGACGGCTGTGTGCAAGTTCTTGTTCCAACGACGAAAACAAAAATTTCCAGGAATTTTACGATTACCGGAGACTATTATAATATTGTCAGAAAATATGCGGATCTTAGACCATCAAACGTGCCAAATTCTTTCTTTTTAAACTATCAAAACGGCAAATGCACAAAGCAAATAATTGGCATAAATAAATTTGGACAGATGGGTAAGACGATAGCGGAATACTTGCAACTAATAAACCCAGAAAAATATACCGGCCATTGTCTTCGCCGATCTTCAGCTACATTATATGCTGACGGAGGAGCAACTATGACAGCCCTAAAACGTCATGGAGGTTGGAAATCGGCCTGCGTAGCTGAAGGTTATATTGCTGAATCAAAAAAAACTAAAATAGACGCTGCTAATAAAATTTTAAAACAAATAAACTCAAAATTATGTCCATCTACATCTACCACTGTAAATAATGTTAGCTCCGAAACTTTTTCCATTACTAATAAGAACGATATGAATATAAGTAATATTCCTGCTCCCATTCATTTTCATAATTGCTCTAATTTTACAATAAATTTCATGAAAAATTTGAAATAAGTAATTGTATTTTGTTTAATTATGGTTAACATCGTTGAATTGTATTTTTTAGTTAAGAAATACCATTAATAATAATCCTATTGTAATAAAATGTGTTGCTCTGAATCCATTTTCTAACTTCTTGAATACTGAATAGTCGTAGATAAAGTATAGTATTTGACTCGCGTATAATGGCTATATTACACTCGAATCCTTAAAACACTCGCCTTCGGCTCGTGTTTTAAAATCTCGTGTAATATAGCCTTCATTATACGCTCGTTAAATAATGTACTATTATTAGCGTAAGTGTTACTGAGTATAAAGTATGTTGAATATAAAACATTTTAATTTATTTGGATATTGACTATATACTGCCGCAAATTCTGGGACAGCCTGTATTACGACTAATATCCGTTTTCACAGTTTTTTTTTTAATATAATCCCGAAACGACCCCGCTATAAGCTATTAAGAAATGCAAACTTTATGGCTCAATAAATATGCTCCTGATAATCCTGTCACTTCACTCTATTTTATAAAGGTTTTTAGATAGTGGGACGAGCTTTTCACGTCGACCAAGAAATGTGGAATATCGTTATAACTTATATTATGAAGAGCTTGACGATGCAGAATTAAAGAAAAATATCGATTCGCAAAAAATTCCAAATTATTAATAAATTTGTTTAATGGTGTAATCAGAACCGGCTGATAATAGAAGCAAATCGGTAGGGATTAAATGTTGAATAAGACAATATTTTTTATAGTTTATAATCACATTAATGCACTTTTTCACCAAATAACGCAGTAAAATGTCTCAATAGCGACCACCCTCGGGGAATCAAATGTTGGTCGGTTAGCAGGGTGGTCGGTTAATAAAGAAAAATTGAAACAACTGGTCTGCATTTTACAGTGTTTATTTATTAATAAGTATTTACATACCGGGTTTCCCAAAAGAACCGGAACGGCCGAATATTTCACCAACGGCTCGACATAAAGTTATGAAATTTGGTATACGGGGGTAATCAGTAGTGCCGGATCTAAAAATAATATTTGCAACGTTGTCAGATTTACAGTTTTTCCTATGGAGCCCTCAACTTAAATTTTTTAAATGTAATGCTATGTTTATTTTTAGCGCATTCGATTTGTCGTGTTCAAATTACTATGATCGTATAATATCAAATTTTAATTCCCCTAATTTTTGTTAATATTGCAATTCATCATTTCGTTAAAAAATATCATAAAATTTCATTATCTCGAGAAATCGTGGCGATATGACAATGGAAATTAATTAATAGAAATTTTTTCGCAAGTCTGATCTAAAAATACCATTCACAACGTTGTCAAATCTACATGTTGGTTCCACGAAATCTTCCTATTTATTTATTTCCTTTTAAATATTGTGTATTTTGTTTGATTCCATAAAATTAAATTTTTTTAACTTAAACTAATAAAAAAAAGAAAACAATACAAAACTACGTAGGTAGTACAAATAATCCTTTTTATTACGGTAACTGATAAACTACATAAATATGATTAAATAATCCAATGACAAACATTAACAGGTCTAAATTAAATGAGAAAATAAAAGACTTAACGTATTAAGTGTTCAAAATGTTGGCCATTATTTGCCAAACAATAACCAAGCCTGTCATAAAATTCACCTATAGTATTATTTAACACTTCTGGTGTTATAAGAGTCGATTCGTATAGAATTGTTTCCCTCAGATGATCTAAAGTTAGTGGTCTATTTTTGTACACCCTATTTTTTAGATGTCCCCAATAAAAAAAATCCATAGGGGTCATATCCGGGGAGCGTGCTGGCCATTCTATCGTTCCTCTTCGTCCAATCCACTTTTCTGTGAATACCTCGTCCAAATATTGTCGAACTTCTCGTGCAAAATGGGGAGGTGCCCCATCTTGTTGAAACCATATTTCATGGATGTCAACGTTCAACTCTTGCAATTTAGGAACCACATTTCTTCTCAGAAGTTGTAAGTATTTTTGACTCGTCAGGTTTCCATCGATAAAAAAAGGTCCAATAATTGTGTTGTTAAGAATCCCTGCCCAAACGTTAATTTTCTGCGGATACTGTGTATGTAATTCTTCCATCCAGTGAGGGTTAGTTCTACTCCAAAATCTACAATTGTGCCTGTTTACCTGCCCATTTAAACAAAAAGTCGATTCATCACTAAATAAAATTTTGTTCTTAAAATCTGGATAATCGTTAATTTTATTCATTATGACTTCAGAAAACTCGATACGGCGGTCAGGATCATCTTCCAAAAGTTCTTGAGTGTACATTAATTTATAAGGCTTAATATTTTCTTCCTTTAAAATCCTGTGAATTGAAGATGTACTTACATCTTCCGGTAAATTTTGTTTTCGTTCTGTTATAGACATTTTAGGATTCTCTTCTACAGATAATAGGATATTCAACTTATTGTCATCTGTAGTGGCCGTTTTAGGTCGACCAGTTTTTGGAATAGGCTTAACATTCCCTGTTTGTTGGTATCTTTTTATTGTTCGACAAACTGTAGATTTTTTAATTTGCTTCTCTAGGTGTACAGCATTGAATAATTCACAAACTTCTTGATAGCTTCTCATTTTATCGCCGTAACCACGATAGATTAATATTTCAATCCGTTCAGTTTCACTTAACAGGAAAACCATTTTACCTTAATAATAACTCAAGTAACTTTCACAATAATGACGGATGGTTGACAAAAATAAAAATAAAAGTTGTTTATCTATTTCCAAAGGCCACTTGTTAATTTATACCTCATGATTAATGAGATAATGAAATTTTATGATATTTTTTAACGAAATGATGAATTGCAATATTAACAAAAATTAGGGGAATTAAAATTTGATATTATACGATCATAGTAATTTGAACACGACAAATCGAATGCGCTAAAAATAAACATAGCATTACATTTAAAAAATTTAAGTTGAGGGCTCCATAGGAAAAACTGTAAATCTGACAACGTTGCAAATATTATTTTTAGATCCGGCACTACTGATTACCCCCGTATACCAAATTTCATAACTTTATGTCGAGCCGTTGGTGAAATATTCGGCCGTTCCGGTTCTTTTGGGAAACCCTGTATACGTAAATAATTTTAAACATTTTTGTTTAAATTTATCAGAATTAAAAATTAAATGAGAGCCAATCTACCAATATGTATATACTGCACGTGCATACTAACATACAGGGTGTCAATTTAAAAACTTCCCACCCTTACTATCTTTCTTGCAGTTAAAAATATAAAAAATCGGAAAGACACGTCAATTTCATTTATAAGGGGGACACTTTAAATGAATAGCTATAGTCTTCTTGTTTCAACTTCCTAGGAGGGGTAGATGTCACCTTAAATCTTAAATGAGAATGGGGGTCAAGTGGCACATCGTTTTATATGGCGTTCAATTTTTTTTTCTGTGGTATCCTACTTTGTTGTTTTTTGTCCAGAGGTGTCCGAATAATCGCGTTTCAAAGTTGCAGAAACAATTAAATTGCCTGCATTAAGATTTTGGTTTTCAGGTTAGTGTTTACACAAAAATTACTGCATTAAGTCTTCTTGTAGTACAAATGATTATAAGATTAGGCGGAACCATTAATATCGTTGAAAAACAGGAAGAGAATCTAGTTTAAACAATTGATTTCTTATTTATTGATTATTTTACTTCGACAAAAATAACTTTTTATTGCGGAAGAGAAATTTCTACAATAAAACACATGGGATCTACTTACGCACTATCTTATAAGTTGTTCAAATTGTTGCCCATTTTCCTGTAAACAATAATAAAGTCTGTTTTTGAACTCCTCCCTAACATTTCGGAAAACTTCATCGGGAATTGACCTGCATTCTGCTGCAATTCGCCTTTTAAGATCATCAATATCAGCAGGTTGTGTTTTATAAACAATGGATTTAAGATGTCCCCAAAGAAAGAAGTCTAAGGGTGTTAAATCCGGTGATCTTAGAGGTCATTCAATTGGTCCCCTTCTGCCAATCCATCTATCCGGGAATATCTCGTTTAACCACTGTCGGACCGGAAGAAAATAATGAGTTGGAGCATCGTCCTGCTGGAATGTTATCAAATCCTCCTGTAAAACTGAATTACCCTCTGCATCAATTTGAGTTTCTAGCTCATTGGTGATAAGAGGATCAATAGTATCTTCAAGCATATTAAGGTACAGATCACCTGTCAAGTTTCCTTCAATAAATAAAGGACCCATAATGGCATTTCCAAGAATACCAGCCCAAACATTAACTTTTTGGGGATATTGTGTATGTCCTTCTCGAAAAATATGCGGGTTTTCGTCACTCCAATATCGACAATTTTGTTTGTTAACATTTCCATTTAGAAAAAATGAACATTCATCGCTGAAACAGATATTCGGCAGAATATTAGGGATGGCGTTGATTTGACGACTCATGAATTCACAAAACTCTATTCTTCTATCAAAATCATCGTCATAGAGTTCTTGAAGTATCTGCATTTTGTATGGATGGAGTTTATTCATTTTCAGTGCTTTTCTTACAGTCTCATGTGATATTCCTGTCTGTTCTGCTACTGTCCACAAGGAGCTGGTGGGCTCTGCAGTAAATAATCCCAAAACCTCAATTTGAGTTCCTTCATTCATCACTCGTAGATTATTTATTTTTCTATTACTCACCGAATCAGTTTCGGAGAACTTTGCCACCAAATCCAGCACATATCTGTGACTTTCTTCACGATTTCGATTGCTTTCATTGAAAACCAGTGCCGTCCTTCGTGCGCACTTTCCAACCTCTCCATAAATAAAAATAATTTCAGTTCTTTCTTGAAGAGAATAAACCATTCTCACACTTTATGCCCTTAATAAAAATTATCACTGAACAGCCCAACAAGCAAAAGTAAATTAACAATAAAATTCCTGTTTTGGCTACATCTTTTAAATTTGCTGACCATGTTTTTTTTTTTGTTAAAAAACAACGTATTTTTAGAATTTGTTGATAGAATAGCAAGGCTTTTTGTAGAATTTCAGTGATAAGTCATCGAATGAACGCAAATTAACTAGGTACTTGTAGTACCATCGAAATTTTATTAGATTACTTTTTGTGTAAATTTTTCGAGGTTACTTTGCCAATCCCCAAATAAAGTTTGAAACGGTGTCACCCATGGGCGTAGAGAGGGGGAGGCAGGGGAGGGCCATGCCCCCCCTGGAAGTTGCCACTTATTGCAATTTGATAAAAAAACATTAATGTTTATGATGTTTTGTGTTTATTAGTATTTGGCCCCCTAGAAAAATGTCTGGCTACGCCCATGGTGTCACCTAATCTTCTAATCATTTGTACTACAAGGAGACCTAATGCAGTAATTTTTGTGTAAACACTAACCTGAAAACCAAAATCTCAATGCAAAATGCAAGCAAGTTAAATTGTTTCTGCAACTTTGAAACGCGATTATTAGGACACCTCTGGACAAAAAGCAACAAAGTAGGATACCACTGAAAAGAGAATTGAACGCCCTTTAACAAGATGTACTACTTGACCCCCATTCCCATTTAAGATTTTAAGGGTGACATCTACCCCTACTAGGGGGTTGAAACAAGAAGGCTATAACTATTCATTTAAAATGTCCCCCTTACAAATAAAATTGATGTGTCTTTACGATTTTTCATATTTTTAACTGCAAGAAAGATATTAAGGGTGGGAAGTTTTCAAATTGACATCCTGTGTATATGTTACGGGCAATGACGTTAATCCGGCCAATAACGTGAATGGCCGGTCCATAACGTGAACGCCCATCCTTATTGGACATTCACGTTAATGACCGGCCAATAACGTAAATGCCCAGGTAATTTGGACAATGTTGATAATTTATAATTCAAGCTCGCTGTTAACATCATTGTCCGGGCACTAACGTCATTGCCCACTACACAGCGGCCAATGATGTGAATATGTGGAAACATTAAAAGTAACATAACCAAACTTTCTATTTACAAATAAATACCTACAAGAATTAATTGTTGTCAGTGTTGTGTTGCGTTTATTTAAATTTGGTGTTTGTGGGACAAACTACCTATATAAATCTAGCTATGGATTGTGATGAAATGCGACGTCGATTTACTGAGAATTTAGACTTAATCATAAAAACCAAACGCGATGACAATAAATCGTTTTTAAATGATGACGAATATATCAAACGTTTAGCCGAGGTTAAAGAGGCGAAGACTTTTCTATCAACAGCGGGTTCAAAAAAATCAATGAAACACTATAGACTGGTACGGAAATATGATCTGATGACGATAAACGGTAAAGACCGCCTAATTAAACCTGTTAATGACAGTGCGAAATCTAAGGTGATATACTACGTAACGAATGGAGAATTGTTTGAAATTATCCATAATGCTCACTTGGCTATCGGACATGGTGGAAGAAATAGGTTGATTTCTGAAATAAATCAACATTACTGTAACATCACCAAGGAAACGATAATGATATACCTACGGCTTTGCACTCAGTGTCAAAAAAAGAGTAGCACTCCAAAGAGAGGATTAGTTTCAAGACCCATTTTACATTCTCATTTTAATTCACGTGCCCAGGTTGATTTGATAGACATGCAATCTCAAAGTTACAACGACTATCGTTTTATTATGGTATATCAAGACCATTTAACAAAATTTGTCTTGCTGAAAGCTTTAAAATCCAAAAGGGCGGAAGAAGTTGCATTTAATTTATTAGAAATTTATACTACTTTTGGAGCACCTATAATTCTGCATTCTGACAATGGTAGAGAGTTTGCGAATTCAATTCTACTAGACTTGCATACGATGTGGCCAGAGGTAAAAATTGTTCATGGGAAACCTAGGCACAGCCAGAGTCAAGGATCGGTTGAGCGTGCCAATAGAGATATTGAGGAAATGTTAGGGGCATGGATGGATGAAAATAAAACCAAAGACTGGCCTGCAGGAATCAAATTTATCCAGTTCAAGAAAAACCGCGCACTACATTCAGGTAAGTGTTTACCTTATGCAACGTCGCGGAATTTGAAAAATCATTAATTATTACGATATATTTTTTTACAAGGAATTGGAAGATCTCCATATGAGGCCATGTTCGGATGTAAGGCTAGAGTAGGACTTGCCTCAGCCGACATCCCACAAGATGCAATCGCTCATTTAGCCACTGAAGAAGATTTTGAAGGCATTGTAAAACAAATGGAAGGGGAGTCTACGGACAATGAGCATAGGGAAATAGAAAATGAAGAAGAAAATATAATGTCAAATAACGATGAATTAGAACTTGAAAGTATATCGGTAGATACTGAAAGATTAGCTGATTACGGTAAGTTCATCTAATATTTTTAATTTAGGATAGTAGTATTGCGACTTTCTAGTTGTTTTTTATCTTTAATTAAATCCTCTTGATAAGTTAGGGGCCTCCAGCCAAACCTAATACTTAGGCAGATATATATCATATATATCTGCCTACCAAATAAATATACTTCTGTTGAATTTTTTCTTGTAGGGTACGAAGACAGAATTGTTTGCGACCAGTGTTCCATAGTATTACCACTTGGAGAAAAAGTTAATAATGAAGGAAAATGCATCAATTGCGAGCGACAGGATAACATAGTCTATGAGCGTAAAAGATCCAGAGAATATTTGGGAAAACAAGCCACCAAAATGCGGAAAATATCTGACCAAAAATTCTCTGGGGTTCATGTTGGAACTACGGTTCGTGTACCCATACCGGACGTAGACAGAGCTCGTGGTTCTCCCCGTAATGTTCTAGCTGTTGTTAGTAGTGTGGAAGATGGTCTTTATAAGCTTGGTAAGAATGCGGTTAAAAATTTAAATTAGAAAATAATGTTGACATTTTAGGTACAACTCATGGTGTTTTAAAGCATAAGTTTACCAGATCCGAGTTTAATCCCTGCGTTGAAAAGCTTATTTTACTCGAGAACCTCAGCGATTTCGCAAAAAATAAGGAAATAACACTTAGAGAAGCTGCAGCTGCAAATAGTATTTTAGGGGGCCAGGGTTACAAGCGTTGTCACTGCAAGGGAGGATGCAAAAATAATAAATGCGCATGTCGCACAAACAAGAAAATTTGTAATTCTAAGTGCCATGGGTCACTTTCTTGCCAAAACAAAAATGATGACTGAGAAGTTGTGTTACTATTGTTTGTTCTTTTTTTTCGAATAAAAGGAATCTACGATTTCATATTGCATAGTTTCAATTATTCATCACGTTATTTATATAATTAACGACGTTGTCCGGCAGTCTTTGCTCATTCACGTTAATGACCGGCCAAAGATCTTGATATGAAAATTATTAACAACATTGGCCGCTCACAACGGGCCATAACGTGAATGCCCGGTCTATAACGTTATTGGCCTGGCCCAATGGGCATTAACGTCAATGGCTGGCCATTAACGTGATTGCCCAATTATCGTCACTGACCGTAACATATATAATACAATATACTGTATGTTTGCTTTAAAATCCTTAGTTTTTATAACAATCAGAAACTAATGATTCATCCATATTTTTTATTTTATTTTTATAAAATTCATATTCACATTTGAATAACAATTGAGAATATGTGTAGACTTGTCAAAATTGTTAACATTATTATACAAGTTTTCTAAGTCTCCCAAACTTGCGCAGGCGTCAGATGGGCTTGATATTTTTGACATTGTAGCAAGCTCAGGTTTCTCTTTCTCTGTCTGAGTGTTGGGAGTAGTTTCATCCGATTCTTGGATCTCTTTAATACACTCGATGATAGTCACTTCTGTACTTTCTGTCGGCAAATCGTTATCAACAGAGGCAAATTGTTTCAAGTGCACAAATGTGTCCTTAATGTTAGGAAATAGTTGTGCGAGTGGAATAATATCTTTTTCTTCGAAATCCTCAATATTTTTTGTATTACACATAAAACCGGCTTTCATAAAACATTTTTTTATTGTCACTGGGGACAAATTGCGCCAGGCCACCGATACCCATATTAAGGTGTTGGTTATGATAATAGTATTTTCGATTTCTTGAAGAAGAAAACCACTGTCTATACATGTTACAAGCCTTTTAATAAGATAGCTTCTCTAGGGCATTTTAAAATTCTGAATAATGCCTTGGTCGAAATGTTGGTAATGTGAGGTAGTATTGGGTGGAAGAAAAACTTTTTTGTACGAGACCCATTGGACAGATAACTTATCGATATTTAATTAAGACATGTTCCGACCTTAGAGAAGGTCATCATCAGCAATAAAATAAATATTTACGCTGTTAGAAATCCTGGCCGTGTTAATAGAAAAATCTCATAGTCAGTAATGAATCAAAACTACTTTAAAATTGAAAGTTATTTTAACTCTTCTATGTTTAGTAAAAATTGTTTTAACATAATAGTGAATTCAAATTAACATGCAATAACTTTGCCACTAGTAGTAAATATAAGTGCAAGTTACATTGATTAAATGTATAATTGCTTTGGTTCCTCTTTTAGTTATAAGTTTACTCAAAAGCAGATTCAATACGAAATATTTTTGAAAGTTATTTCGATATAAAG
The DNA here is from genome assembly GCA_963920685.1 of Polydrusus tereticollis. Taxonomy (NCBI): domain Eukaryota; kingdom Metazoa; phylum Arthropoda; class Insecta; order Coleoptera; family Curculionidae; genus Polydrusus; species Polydrusus tereticollis. The sequence goes on along the minus strand of OY987334.1, from coordinate 3,693,222 downwards.
TAAAAGTAGTATTTACTGCGATAACTACTCAGAATATAAAATCAACATATTAGTAATAGTAAAATATGCTTCTAATAACTATTTCGTTAGAAACATTTGCATCTAGAAAGAGTAATTCTAAATAATTTTTTAAGTTAATCAAAAAACGCGGTTGTCTCCACCACCCAGTGTCTTCCGTCTGCCGTCTTGTCTACCCTGCAGCTGAGAGGAACAGATACGCATTTTTATTATATTTTGGCCGGTGACTACTCTTCAGCAAATCTTTTGGTTTTGAATGTTTTAACGTACATTTATGGTAAGTATCTAATATTTATTTACTTTATTTTAAAATTCTTATTGTATTATAACGCCAAAAATAGGTACTTATAAATAATTTTAGATTCATCAAATAAATAAGAAATTTATTGATTTAAATATATTTGTTAAAGAGACGTGTATCAACACGTCAAAGAGAATATGTGGAGCTTATTTTCAAAACGCAATTTATTAAAAAAAACATTTTTTGAGTTATTGCCTATTTTCTGCAAAAAAGTAAATGTGCGCATTTATTTTATGCAAGTGCTATTATTGAGTTTTTTGTTAGCGTTTAGAACAAATTAATTGATAAAATTTGCTAAAAATTATTTTTATATTATAGAAAAACATAAAAAGAAAAAAAGATAATGCACTTTGAAAATAAAAATGGGTTTTAGAGCATTTTGAAAATAAATGTAGGTATATATTTCGTTTTGAAATAAAAATACAAAACTAACAATTTTTTTTTTATATTTTGACACCGCAATCTTCCTCCATGCATTGACAATTATTTTTTTCATCTTCTGAATCTTCGTTTTCTGCTGCAATACTGTCGTTTACACTGGCGGAAGTTTCTTTGTCTAACAAGTTTTTGTAAAAAATAAATTTTTCATCGCTTTTCCATTCTTCGTCATACAGTTTTAATAAGGTGTCGATATTTTTTAATTTCAGTTCCTTGATATTATTTACCAAAGGCAACTCTTGAAGTTCTACGTTGCTGATTTGAACTCCCTTCTTTAAAATTGTTGTAAAGTTTTTGGATGGGTCGTTGTTCCGGTAGTTTTCCTCCATTTTAACGGTAATGACTTTATTTTTAGTCTTAGCACTTCTTTCTTTTTTGATAAAAATTCTTTTCATCTGACTAATTCCTGTAAGTTTTTTGCAATTATCATCACTCATTTTCTTAACATCGTAAAGATCCCATTCGGTTCCAAGCTTTCTAACCGTTCCCACTTCTTCTAATATTTTTTCATAACTTTCTTTGTGCAGTATTACACTCTGTGTTCTGTACTTTTTTTCTACTAGACCAAAAGCTGTTGGTTTATATTTCGAAACTCTTCGCTTAGGCGTGGAAACTAAAAGCAACTGTGATAACTTTCTATTCTGTACTATTTTGTCGGGCACATGAAAAAACTTTTTTCTTGCCCGAACTATATCCTCGTTAGTAATATTATTACAACTTAAAGACTTCTTACTATGATTACAAGGCCTTTCAAAACTCTGGATAAAGTCATCCTTCAAATGATCTCCATATCTAAAAGTAATAAACACAAAAACTAAAAACCTAACCCAACTTTATGTTTATGGTTAATTTACCTCAGTTCTTTCTGCCTCTGTCTTTTATTCCTGCCCCTTTTTCTCTTTCTTGTACCTTCATTTTTTTCCGCAACAGCAACGCTATCTATGTCAGTTTCCATTTTCCTTATAAGCCGGTACTTAGATATAAGAAAAAACACTTTAACTACACTTCAAATCTAAATACATACAAATAGTTCGTGTCTCTTGTACGGGTAACCGGAGTTATAAATTTACCTTTATAACCACAATTAGCGATGGGATAATTCGAATTAAAAATAACCGATACTCCGATTATCAAAATCCTCGGTACCCTCGGGCCAGTTTCCCATTATTGGTATATACTTATTATGCCCACAATTAACCATAATTACATTAGACATGGAAAAGGCCAGGAAAAATGTAGAAATTACGGTTTGAAAAAAAAAATTTTTGTAGATATTGCATTTTGAAAAAAAACCTTAAAAGAACTATCCATTTTAAGCGGCAAAAATAGCAGTTTGATTATAATTTAATATTGAAATCGATCGAGTCTACCATTTAAGTCCGTATTCCATCAAAACATCAAAAAATGTTTTTTTTCATAAATTGCGTTTTGAAAATAAGCTCCACATATGTAATTAAATGCTGTGTGCGTACGATTTTAATCTCTGCTGTGTTTGTTTGTAACTTACATAAGGGTAATAATTTGTTTAAGCAGTTGTTGGCATTCAGTCACGTAGTTAGTCAAAAACGCGTCGCGACGGAACTTGTAAAACGTCAAGGGGCTGTGGGGTCGCACGCGTGCCGTTCAATCGAGAGACAAGAAGCACGGCGCAAGGGTGAAGCTAGCCGTCTTCCACGATGGCTCCGTGAAGCAGGTGCTCTTATGTTACGATTCTAGGGCCTTATTGAGCATTTAAAAAGAGTCTTATTTCAAGATGACTGGGTGAAGCAGGTGCGCTTACGCACGTATCACGATTTTAAGGTCTTTTTGGGCAATTAATGGTTTCTTTTTAGGTAAAACTTAAGTAGAGCAACTAGCGATTCCTTTTTTGTAAGATAAGTTTGGAATCCTACATAACACCGGTGTTTATTCATTAGCGCAGAAACAGAAGCTTCTATGGTGTGAAGGCTCCTTAAGATTCATTTAACATGGCGCTGCCGGAAAACAATCTCGGGCATTCTAGATTCTACAGGAGGAATGTTCGGTGGAATTTTTTCCTAAAAATTCACCGTTTAATGTTCCTGTGCTTTGGTCGCAATGGTGCCATCAGAACGTGTTAGAGGTTGAATGGTTAACTTGGTAAAGTTTTGACGGACGGCCTCAGCTACCGACCAAAATGATCTTGAGCCGTTAGGATATTCAAGAAGTTTGTTTTTGATCCTCTGGTTGTGTGCTTCTTTGCTATGCTATGGTTTATTGTTTGCTTGCATTGGTTCCAAGCGAAATTAACTAGAAAGTGACACATGTTATAAAAATCTAACCTTACTAACTATTTTCTTATAGTTTTGTTCCAAGCTTAATTTGATGACATAAAAAAGCGTTAAACTCCTACTCCTGACCATAGGCGTCGCTTCTACCAAATAATTAATAAAGTCCCTGTATTGGAAAGTCTGGACACGAGCGGTCGTTCACGCGATTGGTTGGCCTCGAGCTAAGAAATTAATGGCGGTTCCAATAAGAGAAGCGCAGATGACTTATTCGCAGCTATGTTCACATCATTCGCAATCTGTCAAATCGTTTGTTTACTTTTAGAAAACCCAACAAATATTTTTTTTTCTGCAGTTTAAAGTGAAAAGTGATTTGTTTTTTTGGTTTTTTACAATTTAGAAAGGATTTCTTTTGATTTTAATGTCGGGAGTAAAGAAGCAGAAAGGTGGCATATCGGGAGCTTACCCCGAACGCCCTTCTAAAACCGGCGAAGGAATATCATTTTTTAGATTTGCTATGGAGATCACAGGTATGTAGGTACCTATATTATAAACAAATATTGTGCTTTTGGAAACATAACATGTATGTGGATTTATTTACTAATTATATTTCGTATTGCCGTTCTCAAATTACAAAATAACAACTTGTAGTAGCAATTTTTCTACGCTCGGTCAGCACGAAATTAAAAGCATAACACACCCTGTCGCTCCCCACCCGCCCCGCTATTCCGTCCGCACCTCGTCGTCTCTGCCACAGCTCGTCACTGCAATTTTTCGTGCGCTCGGAGAAAGGTAAAGCGTTAAATTCAAGTATGGGTCGTGTCTCAAGAAAAGTTGTGACGCGTAAACACAAGAAGAAGTTGCGAAAGTTACTTCAGATTTTGGATAGTTCAAGTAAGTATTATATAATTTGTTATCCCTGTTTTCTTTTTTTTTAGCTTCCGTATAGACATGCATACATAAGTACACATGTACTTATGTTATGTTATGTACTGTTCTTTGTGGAATTATTGATACCTATATAGTATTCGCATGAATTACTATTATCAATTATTAATAAAGTATCCTTCTTGCCTTTTCGGTACATACTTACGTACATACGTAAGTACCCTAGGTACCGATTTTTTGGGCTTATTGATACGCAGTATTCACATGAATTACTGTCATCAATTTTATTCTTATCTACTTAGTTTTTGAGTATATACTTCAAAACAAAGTTGCACGGCAATGTTTATTTTCATATGAATATTTAAACATTGTTATTTAATCCCATGTAAGTTATGAGCAGCCAAAAATCCAATAATATATTGTTATTTATGCCTGCTAAAGGAATGTGTTTTTTCCTGACCCAGTCATATTTATACCGATATTGTTTACAGGTGACTCAGACACATCGGCGACGTCACTTGAAAGGCCAGGGACGGATTCGGACTCGGATGCCCCCTTAATAAATGTGGTTTCAACGCAAAATGTGGCACCTAGTTTTTCTAATGAGCAAGGTGCACAGAACATTTTGGAGTTATTGGGGACTACGACGGTCATAAAAGGGCCGGAGGTTAATCCAGATGTAGCAGCCCTCTTATCCGGTTTTTTGCTAAATGGAATTGAAAAAGACTCCCGCAAAGTTACATTAGAATCTTATCCATGTTTGGCAAATTGTTTGGCTCTTCAGCCCCCAAAAATTAACCCAGAGATTCGACCTCGTTTGAATACAGATACTGTCAAACAAGACACATTCCTTAGTAAACTACAATTACAGTTAGCCGCTGGAATAAGTGCGCTAGCCGTTGGTTTCGATAAGCAATATGAATTAACGAAAGCAAATTCGACAGATGAGACACGCAAAGAGTTGGAGCAGCACTGCGCTCCAGTAAAACTATTTGCAGATGTTTTTCACGCGCTTTCACTTCATCGGCGTTATTCCATTCTGCCTCTCCTAAATACCAATGTTCGAAAGATTCTAGACGATTGTCCAATTGATGAATTTTTATTTAGTAAGGTTTTCCCGGATCAACTAAAAACGGCAAACGAGGCTCAACGACTGAGTTCTTCAATTAAGAAAAAGGATAAGGCGTTACGAACAGGACCTTCTACCTCATCGTTTAATAAGAAGCCAGGAGAACAGAAACCAGGCCCATCGAGGGTTTTCCAGTCACAGTCTTTAAACTCCCGGCGCCTGCAACACAAGTCTCGTATGAAAAAGGAGGAGGGGAGGTTTCGCCCAACAGGATCAGCCCCAAGATCATACCGGAATTAGTAAGTGAGGTACATATAGTTTGTAATACTAATTATGCTGGTCGCTTATCTGCCTATGTAGATAAGTGGTCACATATTACCCAAGATCCTACTATTCTTTCATGGTTGTCTGGATATAAAATACCCTTTACTAAAAGACCCAAACAGCTACGTTCACCTAAGTCTATTCCTAACTTAGAAATATCACATAAGCTAAATGATAGCATTAGACAACTGCTCCATATCGGAGCAGTGTCAAAAACAACCACAACACCTGGCCAGTTTTTATCGTCCTTTTTCTTAGTGCCCAAACCTTGTGGAGCATTCAGGTTTATTTTAAATTTAAAGGTGTTAAATACATTTTTAGAGCCCCCGCACTTTAAATTGGAAGATTTTAGAACTGTATTCAAATTGATTTATACTAACTGTTTTTTTTACAAAAATAGATCTAAAAGACGCTTATTTTATGATTTCTATACATAACAAATTCAGGAAATACCTCATGTTTTGTTTCCGAGGAGTTTATTACAATTTTAATTGTTTACCCTTCGGGCTTTGTACAGCTCCGTGGGTTTTTACAAAAATTATGAAGCCAGTTCTGAAATATTTAAGAACTAGGGGTATAATCTGTGTAATTTATTTGGATGATTTACTTATTATCAGTAAATCAATAAAAGCAGCTCAGGAAGACTGTCATATTGCTAAGAATATTCTAGAATATTTAGGATTTTTAATAAATTTAGATAAAAGCTGTATGGTTCCATCTCAACAATGTACCTTCCTGGGGTTTGTTTTTAATTCGGTAAATTTGAACGTGACTTTACCAACAGAGAAAGCAAATAATATAATAAATCTTATAGAAACCCTTCTACGTTTCACTCATTGCTCGATTTTGGCTTTAGCTCAGCTCATAGGAAAGCTTGTATCTGTTTGTCCTACTATCGAATATGGCTGGATGCACCTCAAGACGTTAGAAAGAGTTAAATATTTGGCACTAAGAAGAAGTGAGCAACATTTCAATGCTTCAGACTTATTTCGAATAAAATGAGAACGGAAATGCATTGGTGGCTTGGCACTCTTACAAACAACAAGGGTATTTCTATTGTAACAGACAGAAATTTCATAGTTGAAATATTCTCTGATGCCTCGTTAACCGGCTGGGGTGCTTATTGTACTGGCACAACTACACATGGTTTTTGGAATGTGACCGAAGCTAACAAACATATAAATTATTTGGAACTACTTGCCGCTTTCAATGCACTTAAATCTTTTGCCTCAAATATGTACTATTGTTCTATTCTTCTTAGAATAGATAATGTGACAGCTATAGCCTGTATAAATCGAATGGGTAGTGTAAAATTTAAACACCTTAATTATATCACACGTCAAATTTGGGAATGGTGTGAAAATAAACATATTTTTGTGTTAGCTTCATATATAAATACTACAGAAAACTTTTATGCGGATAAAGAATCTCGCTCAAAAGCTATCGAACTAGAATATGAATTGTCGCATCTAGCTTTTCAACAAATTTGTTCTATTTTTGGGGTACCAACTGTTGATTTATTCGCCACACAGTTAAATGCCAAGTGTATTAAATATATTTCTTGGAAACCTGATCCCGGCTCCTTCACAATCGATGCCTTTACAATATCCTGGAAAAATGAATATTTTTATGCCTTTCCGCCATTCGCTCTTATATCCAAATGCCTACAAAAAATCATTACAGAACAAGCTTGTGGAATTCTTATAGTACCCAGTTGGGCAACACAACCATGGTATTCCGTTTTCAAAAAATTGTTGACAAAAAAACCATTAATTTTTCCACCGACTCATAATCTTCTTTCTTCACCCTTTAGGAAGTGCCACCCACTTTGGAGGAAGCTTTCCCTGGAGGCTGGGATTGTATCAGGAAAGCTTTTCTCAGAAGAGGAGTCCCAGAGATTGGACTCCAAGCAATAAAAGCCTCTCTTAGTCCATCTACCCTAAAACAATATTCGTCGCACCTAAAAAAATGGTGGTTATTCTGTGCAGCCAAGGGGCATGATCCTCTTTTATATTCTTTAGACTTAGTCATAACATTTTTGGGTGATCAGTTTGCGAAAGGAGCTTCTTATTCAACACTTAATTCACAACATGCAGCCATTGTTTTAATTTTTCAAATAAATAATTCAGAAAAAGCTATTTTAAAACGCTTTCTAAAAGGGGTTTATAACCAGAGACCTTCACGACCTAAATATCAATCTACTTGGGACCCCCAACCAGTTTTGGAATATTTATCTGCCTTACACCCTTTGACAGACATATCGCTGATGCAATTAACTAAGAAATTAGTCACATTACTGGCTCTTATTACGGGTCACCGATTGCAAACGTTCACCTCAATACGAATACAAAACATATCTCGCTATCCTGATAAACTAGAAATTAAGATCACAGACAGAGTCAAAACTTCCTCGTACAAAAATTTTCAACCTCTCTTAGTAATTCCATATTTTCAAGAAAATCCAAAACTTTGTTTAGCATCACTCATTGATTTTTATGTAGAGAAAACTAGAGACATACGACCAGTTAATACAGATCTTCTTATATTAACGGTTAAACGGCCTATTCGTCCAGTCTCTACGCAACGACTAAGTAAATGGGTCAAATTGACACTTGAAGAAAGTGGTATTGATATCAATGCCTTTTCTAGCTATAGCATTAGACATGCAGCGACTTCTGCGGCTTATAGAGCGGGAGTTTCCATTGAAATGATAAGAGAAAGAGCTGGTTGGACCCAGAAATCAGAAATGTTTGCGCGGTTTTAAAACCGCCCTCTTTGTAAAGATTCGATGGCTTTTGCCAAGAGTATCTTAGCTTTAAGTTAAATTCACTACTTAGAAATTTAGGAACTTTTTCTTTTTGTTGTTTGCTTGTTAATTTATATTGTACACAGCCTCATAACAATGAAGGTAGTGTGTAAATTCTTATTATTACTAGATTTCTTATATTAGAAAATTTATTGTAAGAAAATTTTTTGTTCTTGGCAATAAATATGTTTTTCAATCCCGAATCGGTTTTCTTTAAACATCTACAAGTTGTTATTTTGTAATTTGAGAACGGCAATACGAAATATAATAAACTGGTCAATTGACTTACCTTAAGGAAAATTGAACCATATTATATGAGTATTGCCGTTCGAAGAATTACAAACCCGCCCTTTGTTCTTCACCCGTCCCACTTACCGATCGGGATTAGTTATTGGGATTGCAGTGACGAGCTGTGGCAGAGACGACGAGGTGCGGACGGAATAGCGGGGCGGGTGGGGAGCGACAGGGTGTGTTATGCTTTTAATTTCGTGCTGACCGAGCGTAGAAAAATTGCTACTACAAGTTGTTATTTTGTAATTCTTCGAACGGCAATACTCATATAATATGGTTCAATTTTCCTTAAGGTAAGTCAATTGACCAGTTTATTCTTGAATCGTCTACTAATTTTAATATATTTAATAATTAAATTATAGAAGACACAAGTACTACTGTAATGCTCTTTTAATTAATATAAGCTTACAAATTAATCAATTATAATATTAAAAAATAAATAAATTGTCTTATCATAACTGAAATTTAATTCAAACTGCTATTACAAACCACCCATCCGCGATGGTGTTAAAAGTTATACCTCGCATATGAATGAATTTTTTAATGGTGTCCAGTTCTTTCGGCCAACATTAATTATCCATCTCTCACGTCTGTTCTCATCCGAGGGAAATGAGGCCATATAACATTTTCTCCCATGATTGGTATAATTTTTGCAACCGGGATAGCTGCATGTTTGCATTTTTAAAACACATGACATAACATGACAGGAGAGACTGACACCGCGCGCACGCCCGGGCGCCATTAATTTCTTAAAAGGAGGAAATAGAAAAGGACACAGAGTTCTCTTTCTTACACACGGGCTTTATAGCTCGTGTCCAGACTTTCCAATACAGGGACTTTAATAATTAAAATGCGGATTGCTGTAAATTCTTAATATGATTAAATAGTATATATTATAGCTTGTTCATTATAGTTATATCGATAAAAGGTTTGTACCCGTGACTTGGCTTGCAGAGAATATCCTTAAAATGGTCTTTCTGTAAAGAAAAATGCTAATTTTGCCAAAAACAATTAAAAAATATAGTTAATATCGATAAGAGGTTTGTACCCGTGACATCGCATGCAAAAAACACATGCATTTAATATTTTTAGAATAGTCTTTCGGTAAGGAAAATGCTTATTTTGCCGAAAACAATTTTAAAAAATTGTCTTTGTCCAGCCAGGACCCCTTGGAGGTACTATCAGTTTTCCTTACCAAGAAAGGGGCGGGTACTATGTTAGTTGGAATATACAGTTAGTAGTTAGAATTCACTATATACAGTGTGTCCACGGATTGACTATCGAAGAGGAAAAACTTTTTTATTTGTGGATTATGAAAAAAAGTTATTTTTCATAAAAACTCCTGCTTGTTCTCAGACGACCAAAAAGCCTATTATTTTTTCAAATTTATATACCGGATACTTAGAATTTAGAAAAATATGAAAAGCTAAGAACAAAGTACCTTATGTGTAAAGATAGGATAAAAAGTAATTAGTAAAAGTTGTTGTGATTGAAAACCTACGTCTCATTACCAAGTTTGGACTTATTAGCTAAATGGATAGAGACCGGCAAAAAGTTCCAACTAATAAAATATGATTTGATTTAAATTAACGCATTTTGCAAATTAGTTAGTCTTTAGAAGGTATTATTCTGTAAAATCTTTATCTTTATACGAGGAATTGTCGAAAACGGCTAAGTAACTACCCATATTATTAAAAAATCAATACGTTTTAAAATAAAACCGTGCACTATTCATAATTAAACGAATTTATTAGAGAACGAATGAAGAGTAAAAAATTTTCTTAAACAAATGTAAGTGAAAAAAGGCAGGTTATCAGCAAAAAAAAACTATTCCACCAACCTCCTCGCATCGTTGGACTTTCTTAATAAAGGCTTTATATGAGTTTCGTATCTCTTGCAATGGGATAGCTTGAATCGCTTCCTGTTCTTCTAAATTTTGAAACAATGGATTTAACTGATAATGGTAAGATTTGGCCATTTCTCATTAAACATTCTTGTTACATACGAGTATGAGATATTTTCTCCTAAACCATAATATTGGACAATAAATACTTTTTGTTCTAACGTTAGCATTTTTTTTCACCGTCATAAATTGAGCAATATGACATTGACAAAATTTTTAATTTGTTAAATACGTCGCTCCGCGATGACAATCGTCCATTGTCATCGAAACAAAGTGCGTTAATTTAAATCAAATCATATTTTATGAGTTGGAACTTTTTGCTGGTCTCTGTACATTTAGCTAATAAGTCAAAAGTTCGTAATGAGACGTAGGTTTTCAGCCACAACAAGTTTTACTAATTACTTTTTCTCCTATCTTTACACATAAGGGTACTTTGTTCTTAGCTTTTCTCATATTTTTCTAAATTCTGAACACCCGGTATATAAATTTGAAAAAATAATATGCTTTTTGGTCGTTTGAGAACAAGCAGGAGTTTTTATGAAAAATAACTTTTTTTCATAAACTCACAAATAAAAAAGTTTTTCCTCTTCGATAGTCAATCCGTGGACACACTGTATATTTTAACAACAAATTGATCGCATCAGCAGAATCACAGTAAACGTTCTGTAATATGGCAAGTTTTTAATATACGTGTTAAACGAACACAATTAATTTAAAATTCATAAACAATTTAATGACTGGTATCGTCAGAACTTTCAGAAGTAGAATAATTTGTGGGTTAGATTACTACTGGCACTATAGGTGGTGAAACAGAATATCCATTTTTATTTTTATAACATGAGCTACGCAATTTTTCCATACATCGCTATTCGCTTCGTTATCACCTGCCGAATATTATCAAGGACAACAGCGCTTAAAGTTGGAGGTTGATTAATGAGTGATATTCTTTGCTGACAAAAGCAACACATTAGGTACAAAGCCATCTTTACTTCTGGCAAGATAACGCATTTTCCTTTCGAACACGGTGTACCAAAAGTACAATTTATACTGTACTGTATATCCAACCATACTTAACAACATCATAAGTATCAAGCCAAGTTTCATTTAAATAAATTATACTTTTATCGAATTCATAGTACTCCTTCATTTTGCGCGAATAGTCCTCTCGTAGTTCAATGATACGCAGGGATTCCATTATAACCATTAGATTGTCTAATTATTTATGTTTAAAGCTACATTTTAACAAAACATCACGCAATGTTGTTGTAACCTCGCAATTTATCACGAACCAGTTCTAAAGTTGGCACTATATTGTCACGAGGGCACCGGGATCCTTGATTAAAAGGCGGTCATCATAATTATTGCAGCTATTTATTATTACAAATATTTACATTTTACAATCAATTCAACCCATACCTACCTTTAATTATTCATTTCATTATCCTACAACTTCCAAGGCGTGGGCGAAAGGCTCACGGCGTTCTTGGGGGCGTCTCGGCGGCCAGCGTCTTCGCCCACCGTTCGACCGCACGGCTTCGCAGCGAGATCGGTGATGGTATCCCCTCGCCTCTAGCCCGTCCTCGCTCTAGTCTGCACCACTCACGGACCCTGCCGTTAAGGAAACGATATACAGGGCGACCAGGCGACAACAGTCCAGAAGCGAGTGATAGTTAAATGAACCCTTCGTGACAATATTATCCTTGAAAAAGTTGCAAATAGTTCGCAGAATAAAATCCCTTGTAGTGTTGTCAGCCGTTTTGAATTTTTGATTTATTGGTGTGCGCTTTATGGAATGACCGGTTACAGTCCCCAAATTAATACCGTTATAAATTCTTATAAAACCCAAGTTGTGTTAATTCGTTAGAAGTACATTCTTGTTCAAAGCGTATTTTCAGTATTTCCCGGATTTTCTTTTTTAAACACGGGTACATATTTAAAATAATGCGTTAACATTGAACACGTAAATCTTTGTTTCTTAATTCCGGACTTATTTCGCTTTCGATGACTGACTCTGGCATTGACTCATTATATTCCTGCGATAATTCACCTTGACCTTCTCTTTCAAATTGTCGCCAAAAAGTCATACTGATATAATAAAATACACTGTGTTCAAAAAGTCCCGGACCGGTCAATTATTTAGAAAAAAAAACTTCCGGTATAAAAGTTGTAGGCCTTAAAAAAATCTGTAAAACTAGGATACCTGTAATTATACAGGGTGCCTTAAACAGTCATGGTAAACAAAACTTTCATTTTTTTAAATGGAACGCCCTATATCTTATAATGCTTTTGGATTCTACAAAAAACATCAATTATTTTTTAATAAGCACACTATAAAACTAAACTTAATAGTTTCTGAGATATCGACTTTCGAAAATTACATTTTTGGACTTTGACAGCTTCTAGCTTTCTAACGGTATATCTTAGAGCAATGGCTTACATGTCCCTATCTTACTTTTTTATTATCTTCCCAGAAGTGTAAACTTCCGGTTAAAGCGGATGTAACTCGAGAACCGGAAATATAGTACTTCCGGTTTTAACCCAGAATTGATATTTTTAGGAAGATAATAAAAAAGTAAGATAGGGGCATGTAAGCCGTTTCGCTCTAAGGTAGACCGTTAGAGAGCTAGAAGCTGTCAAATTTCAAAAATGTAATTTTTCGATAGTCGATATCTCAGAAACTGTTAAGTTTAGATTTATAGTGTGCTTATTAAAAAATAATTGATATTTTTTGTAGAATCCAAAAGTATTATAAGATATAGGGGGCTCCATTTAAAAAAATGAAAATTTTGTTTACCATGACTGTTTGAGGCACCCTGTATACCTATTACAGATGTTCTAGTTTTATAATTTTTTTTAAGGCCTACAACTTTTATACCGGAAGTTTTTTTATATTGTGCGCCATTTTCTAAATATTTGACCGGTCCGGGACTTTTTGAACACAGTATATAGGCAACAAGTAAAAACTTACTTGTCTAAAGCCACACAGCTGTGGTGAAAATGAAATATGCAAATTACAGAAAATCGTTTCAACCAGCCACGCCACTATCCGATTTTCAATATCGCCTACCTGAAGCATCAACTGATTTTAAAGCTGATAAGGGATCACCCAATTGGCGAACCTTTTACTATTTGCTGTTCTTGTCTACAGCATATAAATTTGTATTTGTATGCTGCTCTAATAATTTTCTGACTCGGAGTCTCATTTCGCACTTTAAATTGTGGGTGAGCCTCGACGATCTATCGCTAGGGTGTTGCTAGTTCTACAAAGTTTTCGTAAGTGTAGGAGGAGCATAAGGGCCTGTTAATTATTTTTTTTTTGTTTAACAACAGTGAAATTTCTTTGATTTTGATTTAAATTATTTTTGTATAGATACTATTTCTACAGTAATAAAAAAATTATTATAATATTCATGAATGGCTTGTTCTCTCTTTCTTTGACATTGGAAATTTCTTGGTTCAAAGTAGATTTGCAAACTAGCTTACAAGAAAGTTATTGACTATCAATTAAATATGATCAATGATATAAAAGAACACTTTTAATAATAAAAACTTAAAGAATAAAAAAAAAAGATCTGACAACCCCGATTATGATACCGGTCCCTTTGAAGCCCGGTCGAAGTTTTTCTATCGAGTTTTTTATTCATCAAACTGACTTTTGAAAAAGTATACCTGGAAAATACTACAGCAACTTTTTTTTTTTTCATAATTAATTTATTTTTATTATAAATAATAAAAGTTGAATCTACGGTCAGTAGTAATGATTTGGGACTTAAGTACCATTATAAACTATATTTGTGTATTAAGTATGGTGCGAGCGACGAGTTTATGTTTATGCAATGTGCATTAATATTAAAATTACAACTGGTAATAAACCCGGCTTATAGCCAAGTGCACCGATTGGCTGTAACTCTAGTAATACATAATGCGGGATTTAAACTTATTTCTTGAGTATTTTTTAGTCCACAGCACCGCTCAAAAGTTACTTTATCCGAGATTAATTTTATCATGACGTCACAAAATTTAGGGAAATTTCTAGTCTAGTGTAGTGGGAACACTTTGTTGCCCGTATCCCTAACCTATATTAGACAATTTAAAAACATATAAAAAATGCTGCATTCTACACTGTTTAAATTAGTGAAACAAGTTAAATAGTTATAAAAATCTAAACGTGGCTAATACAGTAAAACCTCTGTTTGCGACCGCCTCTAAAAATTGACCACCTGCGTTAAACGACCGGTTATGAATTCCCCATATTTAAAAATGAAAATCTTCTTATTTTATACTTCTCTTTACTGACCCATCTCTTAAACGACCGCGGGCACTCACCATCGGAATTTTTAGTAAACATTAATGTTAAAAATATTTTTCATTAGAAGCAGTTAAAACCGACCCGACAATTCTTAAGAAATATACTATTTACACCAATTACTTTATTGCAGGCGGATCTGTTCAATTTGCTTTAAAGGCTGATAAATCGGTTGTTAACATTAGTTTTATTTTGAACAGTTTTTTGTGTCTTGGGACTAACGTGAGTATTTGAAGATGGCGGTAAAAAGGAAATGTCTTTCTATAAGCAAAAATATTGAAATAATCGAGGAAAGTGAAAAAACTGGTTCATTACCAGGAAATTGGCTAAAAAATTTAATTTAAAAATAAAAGTGGGTAAGATCCAAGCGATTATGTTGCTTCAAAATAAAGCAGAAGTTATAAATTTGTTTCACGAAGGTGGCAATGGTGAACAAGAAAGAAAATTTCCCAAAGCCGAAGGACTGGCAGTGGTCCAAGTTGTTTTTAGCTGGTTTTGTAGGGTGCAAAACAAGCACTTACCAAAGCAAAAGTCCTCGAATCTGCTCAATGTCTAGGACTAGATAACTTTAAGGCGTTAAATGGATGGTTAGAAAAAATCCGTCGTCAGCGCGATATTACCTTCAAGAAAATATGTGGCGAATCAGCCGATATCAATATTGCAGACGTACTTAACTGCTTGGAATAAAAGGCTATTGACCAGTTTAAAGAATTAAAAAAAAACAGCAAAACAACGATTTACAATTCTGTTCTGTGTAAATATGGAAGGTGAGGAGGAGGCAAAAGCAAAAATCGTCGGTGTTTTAAGAGAACACATATCGATAAATTACCTCTCCAATATGTCTCGAACAAAATAGCGAGGATGACAGCAGAAATCATGACAACATGGCTTCACAAATTTGATACAAAGATAAAGAAGAAGAATAGAAAAGTGGCATTGTATCTGGATAATGCAACGTCTCATCTCAAAATAACACTGGATAATGTCAAATTTATTTTTCTTCCGCCCAATACTACCTCACATTGCCAACCTTTGGACCAAGTCATTATTCAGAATTTTAAAATGCTCTACAGAAGCTACCTTATTAAGGGACTTTTAACATGTATAGACCGTGCTTTTCCTCTTCAAGAAATCGAAAATAATATTATTATAACCAACACCTTGATATGGGGTTCGGTGGCCTGGCGCAATTTATCCCCAGTGACAATAAGAAATGATTTATGAAAGCCGGATTTATGTGTAATACAGATAATATTGACGACTTCGAAGAAGATAATATTCCGCTCGCACAACTGTTTCCTAACACTAAGGACACATTTGTGAACGTGTAACAATGATGATAACGATTTGCCAACAGAAAGTGCAGAATTGACTATAATCGAGTGTGTTGAAGAGATTCAAGAAACGGATGGAACTACCCCAACTCTGAGATAGAGGAAGAGGAACCTGAACTTACTCCAGTGTCGAAAATATCAAGCAAATTATTAAAAACAAAACTTTTTTAATAATTTTAATAATTTTGATAACAAAATTTATTTACAAATATAAATTTAGAAAATGGATACTTATTAATAAACAAACACTGTAAATGTGAGCATTATCAATCAATCAGTAATTCCGTCTTCCTTAACAGTCGTTAGAAGTAATTTGATTCATCGCTAATGTATCCAACTTCTTGAATAATTCACGCAATGGTTAAAGCGTATTTTCGAAACGCGGTTAGAGTAAATGGTGAAAATCAGCGTTTGTGCAAAGACGATTTTTGCGAAAAATTTTGTAACGTCGGTTTTACTGCTGGGGATTGTTATCATTGCCTAAGAAGAACTGTGGCTCTGTTTAGGGAAACATGTTCTATACCTATTGTTTAAATTGTTTTTAGGCAATAAACATAGATAGATTACAGGTATATGAGATAGCTATAAAATAGATAGTATAATATTGAAGATTGAGCATGTCGTACTTAGGTTAGGTTCGGACAAAAATTTAGTACCAATACAATACCTACCCACATTGTACATTTTGTTTAGTTTTTCATACAATACAAGTTTTTCTTAATCAAAATATCGGTTAAAATGTGTGATACGTTTATTTGGCTCTGGATTTAACCAACTGGCCAGAAGTATATCGGTTAAAAGATACCAACAAGTTTAAAGTAGGTTCTTTTTGATTCCTCTTTATTTTTCTAGTCAAAAATTCAAGTTTAATAAAGCCTATATGGTTTCACAAGGAAGATATAATGACGGTATGTACCTACCAACTGACTGATATAAAATTTTATTTAAAATAGCTGCCTATGAAGTTGTTTCTTGTTAATCAGGGATTATTTTCGTAACCTCGAAGAAGTATCAAAGATCGAAGTCAATAGTTAGTGATGATAAAATAAGGTAGTTTATAGTCTTAAATCACTCTGTATACTAATCATCAAAATACATTTTTAATATAGAATTCTATACCTTATTTAATATAATTTAAGACATCTTTAACATATAAATATCAATTTTATTACCTACATGCCATATCCACTAACAGACTTCGGAGAGGGATTTTCTGTACTCATTCCGACTAGGGAAGAGTGGGAGGGCAATCAGTTAACAATGGAGGCGGATCACTCAATTTCCACAGACGGTTCAAAACTAGAAGTCGGAGTGGGAGCTGGTATCTTCTCTGAGAGCATGAAAATACAAAGGTCATATAGACTTCCAGACTACTGCAGCATTTTTCAAGCAGAAATGATGGCAGTAGATAAAGCAGTAAAAATCCTGCAGGAACTTCAATACCTGAGAGCAGCTGCGTCAATAGCTATCTATTTGGATAGTCAAGCAGCGATAAAGGCAATTTGTTCCAACAACATTAAATCAAAACTAGTCAGGCGATATCGTAACAATCTTCGCATACTTGGTGCCCGGCATTAAGTCACTCTGTGTTGGGTTCCTGGTCATCACAGCATAGATGGCAATGAGTCTGCTGATGCGCTCGCCAAGGAGGGCGCGGGCATGTCCGCTGATCTAGCAGAGAATACCGTGGCTAGACCACTGGGATCGGTCAAAGAGGAGATAGATCGTACTGCCAAACAACTTGCAATAAGCAGATGGACAGAGCTAACTGCCTGTAGGATCTCCAAGCAATTGTGGCCCCTACTTGATAACAGGAACACCGCAGCGTTATTACAACACAGTCGGAAAGACCTGAGAAATATTACTGCCGTAATTACCGGACACTGTCTTTTCAATAGACATGCAAACGTATGCACATACCAGCTAGCGACTTCCGCAGAAGTTGCAGAGACATTTCTTGTGTGAATGCCCTGGCCTTGCAAGAAAAAGGTCTAATGCCTTGCGCGAACCATTCTCCAATAATCTGGAGGAAGTAAGCAGCTTACAACTGGGTCAACTTACTAGGTTTATTAACAGTAGTGGCTGGTTCGAATGAGCTGCCAAGATTCTTACACGCCGTACTTCGCACTAGTTATCAGGAAGCTGATGCTGATGGGTTTCGCAGAACATGTGTGGTAACACAACGGTCCTTATAGGATTACGTTAGCCTGTCTGGACAGACCAGAAGCCTGAACTCTAACTTAAGCTAACCTACATGCTATATACCTTTTATAATAAATTCCATCTTCTAATGTGACGTCACGATCTTAACATGACAGCCTATTCATGGCGACGGCAGTGCTAGGACCCAAGTGACTATGTTGCTTCAAAATAAAGCAGAAGTTAGAAATTAGTGAACAGTGAACCGCTCTACTTTTTAAGTCACACTTGTAACCCCGGCATACTCGCAGACTACAGCCGGGTCGCCATAAAATAAATTGTTTAACTTTTCAAGTAACCCAGGCAAGGGTCAGCCTGCCTACCCTACCATTAGAATATCAGTACTAAAGACAAAGTATTTCTGACTTAAAAATACATCATGATCAAACAACGTTCAAGGAAGTGACCGCAGAGTTAAAACTCCCTCCAGAGGCCAAAGAAATGTCTCCAAACAACGTTCACAATATAGTTTATTACTCCCTTTCAGTTCTCTTTGTTCTTCCCCCCCCCCCTCCCAGAACCTATTCCTAACTGCGGCACTGGTTCAAAGTTAAAAGTCAGGGTCGGCAACCACGTACCTGCCGCCAAATTTTAGGTGGGGTTTTGGTTATGTCTAATACCTACTTATTATCGACAGGAAAGATTTTGTAAACCGATCTGTTGTTTTTGAAGTTCTTGTAATTATTCTTGAAAGAATAGGACTGAATTCGTATAAAATAAGTCAGAGTGAGTGTTGGTTGTTGAAACACAAAACTTTCGGTTTGGTTTTCTAAAGATTATAACCACAGGTACGTGTTTTAAAATTTAAATAAAATGTCCTGCTTGAACATTCCGAAAAATTGTGGATAACTGAGGTATAAAGTGATCTTATATGTAATATAATATATTTTAAGTTTAAAATGTAGATTCTCGTCATTGGATGAACAAATTAAATTAAAAAACAATGGTCGGCAGACCTCTAAAATGTTCAAATTAATTAACATCGGAGAAAAACAAGGGAAGTAATAGGTCATTTTCAAAAAAATGGTTTAAGTCTTAAAAGTAAATATTGAACAGCAAAATGAGTAAAAAAAAGATAGCGGCAGCAGAATTTTCAGAAAATGGTGATCCTGTTAAGTAACCGGTAGGAATTAGGGCTAGATTCTTTTTATTATCTAATATTTGTTTTACATTACAATAAAAAAGTAACAGCAATGCAAATAATTGGCTTATTCGCCGCCATGATAATTCAGAAAACAATTTCTTTTATCATTTAGACATAATCCACCATCACAAACAGTACAATATACCGGTTACGCCAATGAAGCGGGGACGGAAGATTACATTCTTATCGAAGAACTTATCAAAAATACTGAAACAGCATGAGGTCTGGAATTAAGAATCGCACATTTTGAAAATATTTTACATTATACAGGGTGGCTCAAAAAAGTGAGGCGAACAAAACTTGTATTTTTTCGAATGGAACACCCTATATCTTATACTATTTTTGGATTCTACATGAAATAACAATTATTTTTTAATAAGTGCTTAATAAGTCTAAACTTAATAGTTTCCGAGATATCGACTTTTGCAGAATTACATTTTTAAACTTTGAGAGCTTCTAGCTCTTTAGCGGTCTCCCCAAGAATATAAACTTTTGTTAAACCGAATATAACTTTAAAGTCGGAATTATGGTTCTTCCATGGTTCTTCCGATTTAACCGCAAATTTGTATTTTAAGGAAGGTAATAAGGAAGTAAGATAGGGACATGTGAGCCGCTTTGCTCTAAACATACCGCTAAAAAGCTAGAAGCTGTCAAAGTAAAAAAATGTCATTTTCAAAAGTCGGTATCTCGGAAACTATTATGTTTACTCATAATGCACTTATTAAAAAACAATTGCTATTTTATGTAGACTTCAAAAATAGTGTAAGGTATGGGGTGTTTTATTAAAAAAAAAGTTTCGTTCGCCTCACTTTTTTGAGCCACCCTGGATAATGTAAAATATTTTTAAAATATACCGCCTTTAGTTCCAGACCTCATGCTGTTTCAGTATTTTTGATAAGTTCTTCGATAACGATGTAATTTTCCGTCCCCGCTTCGTTGGCGGACCCGGTATACAGGGTGTAATTTAATTGAGTGCCGATACTTAAGGGTGATAATCTATGAATGATTCTAAGATAAAAAGTTCATATGGACATATGTCCTAAACCTCTTCATTTTTGAGCTACAGGGTGTTAACATTTTAAGAAAAATATAACCTTTTTATATAAATCACTCTTAGATATTTTTATGAAATTTTGTACATACCTTTTAATCAATAAGGAGCATTTTTTGACCTAACAGATTTATAAAAATTTTTACCAGTGACGTCCGTACGGGGTTTGAACTGAATATTTTTAAAGAAAAAATGGATACGCCACTGCTTTTTCTAAAAACGAAACTTACTTTTGAAATTCCCATTTATTTTAAAGCAAATTTCGTTTATGGACTTACTTTTGTACGACGCACCGTTTTCGCGTAAAAAAATAAAAACAAAAAAAACATTTTTTTCTTCGGTTCATTGAGACTGCTTTTATTTATTTTGTTGAATTTGGTTGGCACCCACCATGAGTGGAAACACTTTTTTTGGGACAACAATTTATTTTCTACTCACCAGTGACATTCAACTGAACGTTTGAAAAGAAAAAAACGGTAACCATATTAAATGCCCTCTTAAAGCAAATCAAATAAAAATCAGTAGGCTGGGTAAAGCTACATCAATTTTGACGTTTCTTTTCATAAAGACAAAAGGCCTGGCATTGATTTTGCATTATTAAATAATTATTATTACAGTAAGACGTTAAATTATAATAAAAGAATGGTAAATTTTACAAACAGTGAATTAACTGACATGCATTTTATTTATGGGCTTACAGACGGTAATGCATACGAAGCCAGGCGGATATACCAAGAGCGGTATCCAAATCGCGTACTACCCGATCCGAGAACATTTTCTAGGATTCATAGACGTCTCCACGAGACCGGAACTTTAAAAGTAGACCACAGTGCTAAAGGAGTCCATCAAACAGTAAGAACACCGGAACTTGAAGAAGGAATTTTACACGAAATTGAGGAGAACCCCGAAAGTAGCACGAGGAAAATCGCGGCAACATTTAATGTTTCACATTTTCTTGTTTGGAAAATTCTCATCGAAAATTTATTATACCCATATCACATTCAAAGAGTCCAGGCATTACTCCCTAGAGATTTCCCGATGCGCATTAATTTCTGTGTGTGGTTTCTTCAAAACCTGATGGAAAATCCGTTATTTGACAGGCACATTCTTTTTACCGACGAAGCTAATTTTTCTCGAAACTCAATAAGAAATTTCCATAATAACCATTTATGGGCGGATGAAAACCCTTATGCAATTGTAGAATCAAATCATCAAGAACAGTTCTCAATAAATGTTTGGGCTGGCATTATTGATGATTATTTGATAGGCCCATTTTTTCTCCCAAGAAGACTTGATGGACAATCATATTTACACTTTCTTGAAGAAGATCTGCCGCCAATGCTTGAAGACCTTCCATTATTATTAAGAAACCAGATGTGGCTAATGCACGATGGTGCGCCTCCACATTTTAGCTTACGAGTGCGTGAATTTTTAAATCACACCTATCGCAATCGGTGGATAGGTCGCGGAGGAACGCAGCCATGGCCACCTAGATCTCCGGACCTTAACAGTTTAGACTATTTTTTCTGGGGGCATCTGAAAAGCTTAGTGTACCAAGTGCCGATTCATACCGAAGAAGAGTTACGAAATCGTATATTAGTATGCTGCCAAACCATAAGAAACACCCCGGAAATCTTCGAAAATGTGCGTCAGTCTATGGGAAGAAGAGTCCATGCTTGCATACGTGTGGGTGGACGACACTTCGAACAACTACTGTAAATAATGTGGGTTCTTTATTCTGTTTATCTTCTCTTGTCATTTCGCTTTCGATTTAAGGTTTGGAATTTTTCCTTTTAAATTAATCGCGATTTTTGAAATAAAATTTTTTATTTTTTTTTGTTTTTATTTTTTACGCGAAAACGGTGCGTCGTACAAAAGTAAGTCTATAAACGAAATTTGCTTTAAAATAAATGAGAATTTCAAAAGTAAGTTTCGTTTTTAGAAAAAGCAGTGGCGTATCCATTTTTTCTTTAAAAATATTCAGTTAAAACCCCGTACGGACGTCACTGGTAAAAATTTTTATAAATCTGTTAGGTCAAAAAATGCTCCTTATTGATTAAAAGGTATGTACAAAATTTCATAAAAATATCTAAGAGTGATTTATATAAAAAGGTTATATTTTTCTTAAAATGTTAACACCCTGTAGCTCAAAAATGAAGAGGTTTAGGACATATGTCCATATGAACTTTTTATCTTAGAATCATTCATAGATTATCACCCTTAAGTATCGGCACTCAATTAAATTACACCCTGTATATAGAAAATATCAATTTTTTTTTGATAGTTTAAACACATTTTTTTCACCAAAAAAAACAAAAGAGTACTGGTAAGCCTATGGTGCAGAGCTGTTTATTGAAATCCAAGGTCGCTGTGGGCAACGGCCACAAAAGGTTTATCTGTGAGATATCCTTCTGGTTATCATATTTATTCTTGTGACGCGGCCAATGAACTGTCAGACTGGTGGGTAGATGGAGCGACCAGTTGGACACAAAGGGTTAATAAGTATAAATAATTATAAATATTTTTGTTTAAATTTATCAGAACTATAATTAAATGAGTTGAAGCGAATTTACCAATACGTATATTACTGCGCGTGCATACTAACATATATATTATATAATATACTGTATATTTGCTTCGAAATTCTTATTTTTTAAAATAATCAAAAAATAATGATTGCTTCATATTTTTTATTTTAGTTTTAAGTCTCTCAAACTTGCACAGGCCTATCTGAAGGCTTGATATTTTCAACACTGGAGCAAGTTTAGGTTCCTCTTCCTCTGTCTCAGAGTTTGGAGTAGTTTTATCTGTTCCTTGGATCTCTTCAGTACACTTGATAATAGTTAATTCTGCACTTTCTGTTGGGAAATCGTTATCAATAGAGGGACATTGTTTTAAGTTCACAAGTGTGTCCTTAGTGTTAGGAAACAGATGTGGGAGCGGAATATTATCTTCTTCTTCGAAGTCGTCAATATTATGTGTATCACACATAAATCCGGCTTTCATAAAGCATTTTTTTATTGTCACTGGGGACAAGTTGCGCCAGGCCACTGAAACCCATCTTGAAGAGGACAACCACTGTCTATACATATTTAAAGCCTCCTGATAAGGTACCTTCTGTAGAGTATTTTAAAATTCTGAATAATGCCTTGGTCCAAAGGTTGGCAATGTGAGGTAGTATTGGGTGGAAGAAAAACTCTTTTGTACGAGTCCCATTGGACAGGTAACTTATCGATATGTGCGCCCTTAAAACATCGAATATTTTTGCTTTTGCATGTTATAAGTGGTTCTTTCTTCTCAGCACAGAACAGAATTGTTTATCGTTGTTTTACTATTTCTTTTCCAGTATACTTGTCATCTTTCAAAGCATATAATCTTGTTGGCAATGCACGAGAGTAAAGACCTGTCTAATCTGCATTAAATACGTCCCTTGAGGCATAAGCCTTTAAAATGGTCAATAGCCTTTCTTTCCAAGCAGTTACTTCTTCGATATTATCATCGGCTGATTCAACCACAAATTTTCTTGAAGGTAATATCGTGCCGACGATGGAATTTTTCTAACCATCCATTTGATGACTTGAAGTTATCTAGTCCTAGACATTGGGCAGATTCGAGGGCTTTTGCTTGAATGATGGGCCCGGATATTGGTAAGTGCTTGTTTCGCTCCTTACAATACTAGTTAAAAACAAGTTGGTCCACTGCAAGTCCTGCTGCATAATCACTGGGGTCTTACCCACTATAAATTCTTCAGTCAATTTCCTGGTAATTAAACCAGTTCTTTCACTTTCCTAAATTATTTCAATTTTTTTGCTTAAAGGAAGACATTTCCTTTTTCCCGTCATTTTAAAATATTAACGTTAGTCTCAAAACACACAAAAACTGTTCAAAACAAAACTAATGTTAACAACTGATTTACCAGCCTAATTAAATGAATGCGCCTGCAATAAAGTAATTAGTGTATGTCCTATATTTCGTAAGAATTGTCGAGTCGGGTTATACTGCCCCTGATGGAGAATACTTTTAGCAATAATGTTTACTAAGAATTCCTATGATGAGTGCTCGTGATCGTTTAACAGATGGATCGGTAAAAGGAATATAGAATAATGGGATTTCCATTTTTAAATAATTTTCATAATTCATAACCGGTCGTTTAAAGCAGGTGGTCACTTTATAGAGGCGGTCGCAAACAAAGGTTTTACTGTAATTGTGTAGATACCCGTCAAATAAATAGTTCGTAAACAAACCTTAAAAACATAAAGTTATTGTACCTTGTTTACTCTTAAACTACGGATTTCTCTCATTCCCGTGGCTTATACTTTCATGTACGTTCATTGATGCTTCTCTTATATTCTTTCAACCTCAAAATGCATGTGAGTCAACCAACACGAATAACCCCAGGCTCATCTACGCTGCTGGATTATATGTGCAGTAATTTTAGCGACAATTGTGTAGAGTGTAATATTGTCGGTGCGGGACTCTCTGATCACAAAGCAATTGCGTCTAAGTTTTTGCTTGAATCACGCAGAACTAAACCTGTTAAATACCGTAGGAGAATACTCAGTAAGGAGAATTTTAAAAAAATTTCAAAAACATGTAGAGAGACTGACTGGTCTGGGATTTCATTCACGTTTAATAGAGATTTTGATGTCTCATTTCCCCTTGTTACGGCAAGATGCAGACATAAAAAGCGTTGGTTTACAGAAGGTTTGAGAATCTCTTCTAAAAATTTAAGGGCGCTACATTATATTAGGAAATATTATTTACACAACATTCAATTTATACGCTACTACAACATTTATCGTAAACCTTCTAGAAAGGCCGTAAAAGCTGTCAAAAAGCTACATTTTAAGAGAAAAATAGCTAACTCTAGGAATAAGCCACGCGAAACTTGGAAGATCGTAAACGATTTAAGAGGGAAGAATAATGTCACACTAGTGGATTCTGATTTAAGTTGTCAACAGCTAAATGAATTCTATTGCTCATTGGCTAAACGTCTGGGTAGAGGGTTGTATTCTGGTGGTGACTTTAAAAAATTCCTGGGAAACATAACGGTGTCCCAATCATTTTTTCTTAGACCTACAAATGTAATGGAGATTAAGGATATTTTTAAGGAAATAAAGAACAAAAACTCTTCAGGGTGGGATGGACTCTCATTAAATATCTTTTAACATCTTCCCGATAACGTTTTAGAGGCTCTATCACTCTATCGGATGCTATAAACAACTCCTTTCTTACTGGACATTTCCCAACATGTCTAAAGATTGCAACGGTAATACCCTTATACAAAGGGGGAGAGTCAGATAAGCCTTCAAATTTCAGACCTATTTCCCTACTTCCGACATTATCAAAAATATAATCGAAAAACTCGTGAAAGAGCGTTTCAAATATTTCCTAAGCAAATATAATTTACTGTGTGCGGAAAAATTTGGCTTTCAGAATTCAAGAAGTACTAACGACGCCGTTTTTGCATTTCTCGAGAGGCTGTATTTGGGGTTCAATCATAACGAAGTGGCGACAGCGATGTTCTGCGATTTGTCAAAAGCTTTTGACTGCGTCAATCACAGAATACTGCTGTGGAAACTGGAGAGATATGGGATAAGGGGAATAGCTTTAGAGTGATTTCATACTTGTCTGGTCGATATCAATCAGTAAATCTTAACAATAATTCTTCGGATCGATTGGAGGTTACATCAGGAGTGCCGCAGGGTTTTTTTCTCGGCCCTCCACTGTTTCTGTTGTACATTAATGACTTGGTGGGAATTAATATTAAGGGCAAATTTACTCTATTTGCAGACGACGCAACAGTAGTGTGGGTGAGCAGAGACTTACAGGAGCTCGAAAACAATATAAAGAGTCAATGGAGTAATGGACTACTTCTTCAAATATAAAGAGTGATCTCGCAGAGATAAAATGTGACAATCCGATTTTGTCACAAATAAATTATTATAATCTAATACACATGTCTGACTTGTATTGTGTCTTTTAAAAATTGTATTTTGCCTTTTTAGAACAATGTTTGGTTCCTTGTATAAAAGTAAATACGTACCTAAGGTAAACGGCCTCTGTTTTCGTTGTCTTTGACCAAGCAGGGCTACATTATCCTCCTATTTTAAATCACATATTTCCCTGGAATACACTATCCGAGACTTATACTAGTATTTCATTATGTATTTCAAAAATATTGCCGTGTTTACAATTTTCATCTTCACCTGTCAGATCGGCTAATTAATTTTCTAGGTTAATATTCTTCTTCTGAAATATGTTTGGGCCATAATACTCTTCCACCAAACTTCAACGACCGTTTCTCGAATGGCAGGGATATTTTGGGAATTAGGTTTTTCTTTTTTTTAATAATTTATGATGGATTTCAGGGATTACGAATTGACTTCTTATGTAAAACTAAATTTGGGTACATCTGTTTCATTTCTCTTGGCTTGGAATATCTGCAATTGAATGGGCATGGCTCTGGAGACTTCAGTCTGTGACACCGCCAGTGTGTGAACTGGCCTCTCTTTTCGGCTCAAATGGTGGATCTGGCCGGAAGTGGGTCGCCCCAAATTCGCTTTGTCCCTCTCCACCTCTCTCTGTCGTTTTTTTTTCTCTCTCACATCCTGTTAACGGCACATTTTTTAACTTTTAACATGAAATTCTTCAGTGACCTCACTTAACTTCCAGCGATCGACGAGGCAACAAGCGTTTCTGGATCCAGGGCTATTCAAGCCATCTTTCCAGGATTTTGGATCTGGAAGCGTTATTTTCTGTGCCCCTTTTGTTTGATTTGATCATTTTTGGTTTGCGGGGCCGCAGAAAGCCACATTGTGGGATTTTTTGGTCGCAGTTGTTCGCTGTCGAAGGTGAGTTTTTTTTTATATACCATGCCGTTTCTTTGTCAATTTTTCAACTTTTCTCCTAAAAGGCCTTCTGGGGCTCTCTTTTAGTTAAGTCGGGAGGGTCACCAGGACCAAAAAGGGCCGAGTATTCGGAGCATTCACCTTTGGGATCCCCTACAATTTTGAAGACCCTACAGCTTCCGTTAGGTAAACGTACTTCACTTTTCTTTCATCATTTTCCCCGTATATTGCTTCCAAATCGTCATAATTTAACACCACATGCTTTGTTCAGATAAATGTGCTTTTTGTACATATGACCGAGTATAATTGGCCTCGTTAGCTAAGTAATTAATATTTAAGAAGTAGTCCATATTCTGTGGCGAGATTATAAATAGAAATGAAGGTCTGTCTTTACCACCAAATAACTTTATTTGCCCCTCTAGGGTAGAAAACAAGGTTTATAGAAAGACATAAAATGACGATGAATTAAATTAAATTTCTTAATGTATGTGTTGTACTAGTTTCGACTTTAGAGAAAGTCATCCTCAGCAACTAACCATTTAAGAGATTTTAATATGAAAAGAAGTTAAAACAGTTGGGGGAGCAGAGAGGTGATTCAATAATACAATACAATATAATGTAGATTATGCAACCTTTGGAATCGACAGGAGTTTAGTATAAGAACGGTGCATCTCCATGTAAAGGTAGGGGTTGATTTATACGCAAGTGGAATAAAGGACCTTAATCATAGTCGAGTGATTTAAGCAATGTTGAAATCAAAAAAATTTTGTAAAAGAAGAATTTTAACTTATCAATTCATTCTTTTTTTTAGTGAAACCGAATTAGTGAGGGGACATGCTTAATGTTATGGTGGATTGGATATTTGAGAATGAAACTAAATGAACTTGCTATTTTAAAAAAACTTTTGTCAAAATGAGACTATGTCATTTCAAATAAAATGGGAATACATCTGAAAAGAGAAAATTTCAAATTTTAGGAACTCATAGAGACAGCAATAAGACTTTTAGTCTCACAACTTAACGGTTTGTTAATTATATTTGTTATAATATTATCAATCATGTACTCACCAAGTGGTCACTATTCACTTCTTATATAAAAATAAAAATAAAATAAAATTCAAAAATTGTTAAGACATTATTATATTGTTGATTTTTTATTTTTCATCTTGTTGCCAGGTGAAGAAATTAATTTTAATTTTAACTTCAGCATGCTATTCACAGCAAATGGCGTCGCTAAATGGTGAGTACCCAGGATTGGTACTATTAGTTACACCCTTTTTTCTTTTTTATATGCGTAATTTAAATCAAGTTTTCGGTAATCAACTGTCAAGTCCAAAAGCGGCAAATTTAAACGGGGTTCTACAGATATCAGAGGAGGAATAAGATATACAACAATATTGTCACTAAGTTACAAAAAAGGGGGGGGGATTTACTTCCTTTATTAGGATGTGTACAAATTAGTTTCATCTTAATTAGAGCATGAGCAATGACGTGAGTAGAGCATAAAACAAAGAACCTATGGTATTTAATTTATCATAAAATTTTTCAATCAAGTTCTTGTTTTATCTTTCGCTTTAAGTTATATTATAATAATAAACAATATTAAAAAAAAAATAATTTTAATTTCAAGTGTCAAACTCAACGGTAACATAACCAATGTTACATTTGAGTCCTGATTGTTGCCTATGCAAAGTTTTAGCAAGTTAGTGACAATATTGTTGTATATCTTATTCCTCCTCTGATATCTGTAGAACCCCGTTTAAATTTGCCGCTTTTGGACTTGACAGTTGATTACCGGAAACTTGATTTAAATTACGCATATAAAATAGAAAAAAGGGTGTAACTAGTAGTACCAATTCTGGGTACTCACCATTTAGCGACGCCATTTGCTGTGAATAGCATGCTGAAGTTAAAATTAAAATTAATTTCTTCACCTGGCAACAAGATGAAAAATAAAAATCAACAATATAATAATGTCTTAACAATTTTTGAATTTTATTTTATTTTTATTTTTATATAACAAGTGAATAGTGACCACTTGGTGAGTACATGATTGATAATATTATAACAAATATAATTAACAAACCGTTAAGTTGTGAGACTAAAAGTCTTATTGCTGTCTCTATGAGTTCCTAAAATTTGAAATTTTCTCTTTTCAGATGTATTCCCATTTTATTTGAAATTTGACAAAAGTTTTTTAGAATAGCAAGTTCATTTAGTTTCATTCACAAATATCCAATCCACCATAACATTAAGCATGTCCCCTCACTAATTCGGTTTCACTAAAAAAAGAATGAATTGATAAGTTAAAATTCTTCTTTTACAAAATTTTTTTGACTTGCTTAAATCACTCGACTATGATTAAGGTCCTTTATTCCACTTGCGTATAAATCAACCCCTACCTTTACATGGAGATACACCGTTCTTATACTATACTCCTGTAGATTCCAAAGGTTGCATAATCTACATTATATTGTATTGTATTATTGAATCACCTCTCTGCTCCCCCAACGGTTTTAACTTCTTTTCATATTAAAATCTCTTAAATGGTTAGTTGCTGAGGATGACTTTCTCTAAAGTCGAAACTAGTACAACACATACATTAAGAAATTTAATTTAATTCATCGTCATTTTATGTATTTCTATGACCCTTGTTTTCTACCCTGGAGGGGCAAATAAAGTTATTTGGTGGTAAAGACAGACCTTTATTTCTAAGTAATTAATGTTTCTTATTGTTTTACGATTCCTATAGGAAGCCACTGGGCACCTATTATAAGTGGACCCCACTTTATCTATTCTAAAGGATGTTCTTCCTTTTTTTTTGTTACCTGTCTACGCTCAATCTTGAAATTTAATTAACTTTATTTAAAATCTATAATTTTTTTATAAAGGGGTCCAACTGACTGTTTTATTTTGGTACGTTTTCTTTATTTTATATTGCACAAGTTTGCTTGAAGGCCAGTGTGGCATGGTATCTTAATTCATACAGTACAGGGTGTGCCCGAAATTTAAAATATTATTAAGTGTGTCAAAATCAAATCACATATACTTTATCGTTGAGATTAACAAAGCAGACTTTTAGGCTATTGCCGATTACAATGTAAATCTTTTAATGTCCACAGACGTAAAGTAACTTAAACAAGTAGATATACAGCGTTTACTCCTCATCGAATAAATTATTTGATCAAATTTGAGATAATTTAATTTCAGATATTTAGTGTTAATCATTTCTTTTATTTTGTATAATGGGGCCTTATTTGATTATAATTATTATAAATCCACCAATTTGTCAAGATGGTCCTTGAATGGACATTTCTAATTTGTATTGTTTATTTTAAATAACTAGTAACACTAGAGTCTGATGAGCTCTCTTTTTAATAGCGGCATATCCTGGTTATGTAATTCCTTTTTTTATTATGTCCTAGCTTAAATAAATTATTGATTGGTTTGCGGTTTGATAATTAATATTTTGACATCGATTGTGCTATATAGTTGTATATTTCCCTTATGTGTGTACATAATTGATTTATTTTTATTTATGATGTAACCTTAGTAAATAGGCGTACGTGCTGGCTTGATAAATTAATTTTATTTTAAGTTTTTGGATCTTCAAGCTTAATTAAAATATTTGATCACTATACTAACGTCCCTGAATATAATTTTATAAATTTATTTTTTTTTATCTCAAATCGAAACTTGACTTATGACGTCAATTCCTTTTAATTACATTTTTCAAAATTAATTTATTTCAAATTTAATTTAAATTTAGTTCTCATTTATAATTTAACTTTTTTATAGTTACTTTAACTTTTTTTTATAGTTACTTTAACTTTTTTATAGTTCCTTTTCCCTTTTTGTTTAGTTTCATTTAGTTGGTTTTGCCATTTTAATTTTATTACTTTATTATAAATTTATTGTACAAAGGGAAAAGGAACTAGGTCAGTTTTATTAATAAGCCCTCAGCTAATGCTTTTCTTTTTTTTAATAAGGTCTTCTCTTCTTTTCTTCTCCTGTCTTTTCTTTTCTTGTCTGACTTCCCCTCGTCTATCTGACGTCTTGTTGACGTCCCTGGAAGCACCATCGACTAGAACGTCTTCACAGCTAAGTTTAGGTTTAAATACTAACCCCCATATATTTTTTTTATTTTAGTTAATAAAGCCAGCAATAATTTTAATTATCTTTGTTTTATTTATGCAGCTCTACCCTTAGTTCTCTGTGTTTCTTTTGTTTTTAACTTGTGTTTGCGTAATGTCAGGTTGCACGGGCAGGGCTAGCTCCACGACCACCTTGAAGGTTTCCAGCTTTTTCTGTGGCAAAGCTGGTGGCGCTTGTTAAACCCCCTCCCACGAGCTAGGGCAATTGGCACGCGTACTCCACAGCTAGTGCTGCTCGTGCTCTCTGACCACCACTTATAATTTTTTTTTGCTTGCAAAAATTAATTTAATTAAATTGAATTACCCTAATTTTTTTTATCAGTCGATTTTAAAATTGCGGTTCGGTTTATTCAGCGGTGCTCATCACAGCATCGCTGAAGAGTACCATCTCCTCCCTTTTTTTTGATAATAAAATAAATAATTATTTTTTTGATTGTTTATTTTATTTTTTTTACTAAAGAAAACAACAGTAATATATGCGTTACAAAAGACATGGACTGATGCAAATCGTTTGACTCTCAATATTGGGAAAACCAACATAATGACTTTCAAGTGTAATTTAAACGAAATTACGTTGGGCACTCAGGTACTAAAGAATGAAAATGTAAATAGATTTTTGGGTGTATATATAGACAATAGGCTAAAATTTGAACACCGCATTACATATAGGTACCTCAGCACTGTTATGCCGTTACAGTAGTGTCGATCAGCCTGGATTACGAAAGTACTAGAAGCGCGTATTTCTCACTTATAGAATCGCATTTGAGGTATGGCATATGTTTTTGGGAAGTTTGCACTCGGTATCTTTTCAATAAAATCTTTGTTTTACAAAAGAGGGCTCTAAAATATATGTGTAGGGCAATAATTAGAGATTCTAGTAGACCGCTTTTTGTTTCTCATAAAATCTTGACACTACCTTGAATATTTCTACTAGAAATAACTTGCTTAATTTTTAAAAGATTCAAGAATGAAATAAGCTTAACTTCGGTACACAACACTCGTCAACTGTATAGGGTTAATTTGCCGATACCTAACTCTTGTCAAACAAAAAATTCAATCATGTACAATGGAAAGAAAATATTTAATCACCTCCCACTTAAAATTAGAAAGGCTCAAACCAGTGAAAAATTTAGAACGGAGGTGAAATTTCTCTTGGTGTCCAAAGCATACTATACAGTTGAGGAGTTTTTCTACGACAGCTTTAATTAAATTGATTTTGGGAGCTATTTGATTACTATTCTTTTTTTTGTTTGTATCCTCGCTCATTTTATAGTACTGCAGTTGTATTTTTAAATAGATTATGTTTTATGTAACAGTGGGTAATGTGTTAAGGGCGCACCTATACCTATAGCTATTCTGGAAATGACTTGATACCCAAATAGTATTATCTATATTTTTCTATTGTAGTATTTACGACCTCTATATTGTCATATATTTTTAAATTGTTACACTTTGTATTTTATACAATTTTTATCTGACAGCTTTGTAAAAGAGAACCTATCTTCTTCATACAATAAAGCTGGATTTATAAACTCGGAAAGTTGGCGAGGTTGAGGTTCAGTTGGTGGTGGAAATAGGAGTTCAATTTAAACTAAAGGGAACACTCAGTTCCATTTATACACTCGTTCATGTTGTTGATGTAAAGCTCATGTAAGGTTCGAAAACTTCCCGGGTAGTTCGAGATAACCAATTTTTATGCTCGGAGTTCGGAATATCTAACCACACAAACTTGATCATAACTTCAACCTCACCAACTTTTCGAGTTTATAAATCCAGCTAAGCTACTTTTGACTTTGACTTTGACTTATAAAGACAATCCAGTGTTGCCAGACTTTTTTAACGAGTTTCCTTCAACCGAGTGACAAAAATCCTTCATAACCTTCAAAACAGTGGCGGGTGTGGCACAACAAGATATTTTACAAAAAAAAAACTTTTTATGAACGAATTTTTTTAATAAAAATAAAAACAAAACAAACAAAAGATTAATAACCTAAAATAATTATAAAAACCAACATTAAGTGATTACATTAAGTGAAGACGTCTACTTATTTATATAAATTTGACAATTTCATTAATAACAAGTGTTTCTCTGTCACTTCCAATGAGGAAGCGGCAACTTTTTTTTGTTTAAAGTTATGACGGAGTACGCAAATAGAATTTAACGTATCTTCTTCAAGCCGATTTCTTTTTTTTGTTTTTACATCCGTCATAATTGAAAATACTCGATCAGCTTCGCGTAGAGAAACCAGCGTAACCTGCGTAACAATCGGCAATCGCCGGATCGCCGCAATTCACGTCGTCGCAATCTCAGACCAGACAGAGCTCCGCTCTGCCACTGGCGGACTGGCGACACATGACGCGACCAATAGAAAATGAGTATTGGAGTCACATCTCAAAATACTCGTTTTCTATTGGTCACAACACGCGGCCCCAGCCACAAGCTTCAATGCTTGTAACTGACGACAGTGGCGTAGCGAAAATGGCATTTCATGTTTTGGTTCATTCAACTATAATTAATTGATTTTAATAAAAAACTAATTAATACAATTTATTTTAATAAAATCAAATTAGTTGGTAAAATTATTGGAATAGTTGCTAAATATTCAACTTTGCCTAAAAATCCTTCATATTTGGATAAAAACCTTCAATCCTTCAGTATTAAAAATTTTAGTTCAAAATCCTTCATATTGAAGCAATTCCTTCAGTTCTGGCAACACTGAGACAATCGTTAATATTAATATCACAAATCACCGAAATGAATTTAGATACGCAACTGGACTCTTAGAACTGTCAAATACTAATTGGCGCTGATGTCCTAGTATTTGCGATCCGAAACACGCGAGAAAGAAAGAAATCTGTTTGATAACTATGGGTAAAAATAAAGAAAACTGTTTTACCAACTTTTAATAAAATCTGTTTTATCGGTAGATATTGGTGCCGCTTTAAAGTTTAAAATATTCCTTGGTTTAAATATTCATTTTTTTCTGCTTTCATTTTTAGTTCAGGAATACACGTTATTTGTAACTCTTGTTTTTTAGCTTGGAGTAAATACCTTGTTGGTAAAGTAACAAATAACGTATATCTAAGAGCTCAAATGGAAAGCAGCAAAAAAGAAAGTATTTAAACCAAGCAATACCTATTTTAAAAAATACAGCTGACTAAAATAAAGCGAAATAGGTAATAAAAGATTATTTTTATGATCAAAAATTAACGGATATCTTTTTGGCAAGCGGTATCGCATGCCATGTTTATTTAAACAGTTTGGAACACAACATTTTTTAGGTTTTAACGGAGGTGCGTAGTCTTCCATAACGAAAATAAATACGCGAACTTTGACTAAACAAACCGAAAACACACTCAAACTAAACAAAAAGTCAAAAGAACTATCAAGAAACACGCTAATAGTACACACAGGGACCGAACGATCACAAACGGCATGAAAATTCAACACAACTTAAAAGAAAATCGAGAATAGAAAATTGACAATACACTTCAAATTTTTGACAACAACGAAATCTGGGCGGATGCCTCTTCTCGATCGCAAATCGCAAATGAACGTGGTGCCCTCTATACGAACTTAACCAAATCAAATTGGGGGATGCCACTATCGGCGCCATCTACGAAATGCGATCCAAACAAAATAATAATGTTTGACGGGAACGCCCGGCTTACGTATCTAAATTTATTTCGGTGATTTGTGTTTAATATGTTACAATAATATTTGGACTTTGGAGAATATCATACTTTCAAAATTGAAAGACAATTACGCCAAATTAATTTTAATTGTTTTAACACACATCTTTTCCATCTAATTCGCAAACCGATTATTCGAATAGGCAATTTAATGCCCCTTGCAATGATGTATTACTCGATAGGTAGTATCATTTGACATTTCAAAGTAAGGTTGGCTGAAGGTGGGGAGGTCAATAGTCGAATGTGTAATTAAACTTTCCTTCGATTTTAAAATCGACTTGTTCTTTGTCAAATCCTATTTCTCTTAAAATCAAGATATATTTAGGGTGGATTGTTTTGAAATGAAAGTCCTATATAGTTAATAGTGTAGGAAAAATACTTACCAGGCTTACACGGTCGATCGATAGCAAACCGATTACAAATAAGGTTATCAGACACGTTGACACAAATATAGCACGTGACGGCGTACTGGTCGAAATCGGAGAAATCCCTCGGAGGACTGTCAACCAAATTGGACCCAATACCCTGTTCTTCCAACCCGGTGTTTGTGATAAAAATGCAGCTTAGAAGCATTCCGAGCGTGAACATCACAGTCTGAAACAAAGATAAACGTTAGTTAAGGGCTCAGAATATGTTTCAGAGGTTAAAAGATTAATTTATAAAAAAATGAATTTTATTAAGAAACCTGATATTCCAAAAATAGTAATTAATATTCTTGACACATTAATTTTGTCTGTCGCCAAACAAGTAGCTGATAATACAAGGTAGAACGGATTGTGCTAGGACGCCCTATAGGATGGATGTAAGAAATATATTTAAAGTATAGTAGCTTTGCCCTCAGTGTTTAATCTACGTAACACAACTATTGCATACTTATGCAACACATCATAGAATCAGTGTTGCCAATCGGAGCACTTTAGTGCGATTTCACACTTTTTAACACGAGGGTGCACCTTTTTCGCACCCTAACCAAATCGAACTTTCTGCGCACTTTTTGGTCTACATTGACTTTTAACTCAAACTAATTGAGTTCACTACTCAGAGTCTCATCAGACGACTCAGATTCCAGTATACAGAGTCAATTTTGCAAGCAGGTAGAGTGTAGTCCGAGAAGAGCAATTATATTGCCCTTCAGCTTAGATCATATGTGAATCATAAATTGCGAATACGAATTTCGCATTCGAAAAATTACCTTCTCCGTCCTATTTCAAGTACAGTCAGTACGGTGGTTCTTTGCAGATGCGTCATTACTTCCACGCGACGAAAACCATATGAATCTAATCAAAATTACAAGGTTGAAAAAGTCTAACTTCATAAAGGTCAAACTTTTCGTGGGTAAGGTTTGGACTTAATAACAATAACAAATATCCACAATTGCTTACCGACAACATGAAAGTACGATAAAAATTACTGAAAAATAGTTCCTCTACAAACGTGTTAAAAACGGAACTTTTAACACCATCTACTAGCCTTAAAAATGTTAAAAATGGTACTTTAAGGCACTAGCGTCAAAAGTAAAAATGTCAATTTCTTCAAAAAAACGTCCAAAAACATTTCTATTTTATTTATTTACACTTATATTAACAGTACAATTTGAAAAATTTGAAAAATGGATTCCTTTCTCAATTCTGCTGTTCTTCGCGGTTAAGGAGGATTGAACAGAAACAGCAGCATGTCCAGTTGATGTTGAAGCATCATCGGCTGATGTCGTTTGTACTGTAAGCAATTTTCGAGCAATAGAATTTTTATTTTCCAAGGAATCCACGATGTACCCTTCCGCAACGGTTGAGGATTTCCATCCCCCATGCAGCTTAATTGTCGTCAAATTTGCTCCAGCATCGGCAAGTAAGCTCGCAGAGGAACGGCGAAAGCAATGACCCGTATAGAGTGTTGAATTTGGAAGTTGCAGAAATGTTGCTATAACAGCAGGAAATTTTCCGAGCGTATTAATTCCGACCGGATTTCTGGTACATTTACCTTTTACATATTTTAAGAAGAGCCGCCGATGTACGACATCTGCTGGACGAAGATCAGTATATTTTCGATAAAAATACAAATAAAATTTTTTAACGATAGTGAAATTTCGTGGTACCTTTGTTTTGGTATCTGATATTTTAATAACTAATGAAGTCTCCATATCTTCCACATTGTCAAGAGTCAACTGACAAAGCTCCTGCCTGCGGCACTGCGGCAGGCACCAAGTACTCCTACAATCGTTTCTAGTTTCATCAGAAGGTACTCATTATCCGGTGCGCAATTCAGAAACTGTTCAATTTGGTCTCTAGTAGAAATTTTTGATTTTTTGGTCTTGTAACCCTCTCCTGGACGCTTCAAGTAGACAATCAATTTAAAATGTTTGCTGATATCTACGTCGTTATTTACACGTAGCATAGCTTTGATCATTGAATAATGGGACCAAAGAGAAGATGACTTCCATACCTTTGCCTTTTCCTCAAAATAGGCCAGGAATATGTTTTCGGAATACTTTCCAGAAACGCCTTTGTTTTCACACCACTTTATAAATTTATTATGAGCAATCTCATATTAAGTTCTTGATTTTCGTGGCAGTAAATCCAAGGTAGCTCTGTTAGCAGCTTCGTCTATGTCTTTAAGTGGATCGATTTCTTGTATTTCTTGCATTTTTGGCAAATCACAACAGCCAGCGCTAGCGTTTTAATAAAACTGACCGAACCTTTCAAAGTTTCAATTTTTCTGTAAACAAATCAGCCAACAATGATGGTTGCTAGGTTTTATTGACAAATGTGAACTAATTTATTATAAATATACGTACTATTAGAAACTACCTGGATGTAAGAGATTCTAAACATTTAAGGCTTACACACACCGACGCGGCCACGGCCGCGATGGCGATCATATTAGCGGTCGGGCGTATTCACACCAAAGCGGTGAGTGAAGATGTAAGGTAGTTGCCGTTTACAGATTTTATGTATACGAAAATATATTTTTAAACGTTCAGGTTTCATTTTTATTTCTATTATTTGTTATTATGATAGACGATGTGGAAGAAGAGACATTGTTACTATTAGCTCTTTGTCTCACACCTTGTTTTTAGCCCTTATATTTTTTTAATTTAGATGGCTTAAATCAAAAGTATGGCATATAATTTAATATTTTCTATTAATAATTCTACTACATTAATCGCCATTACTACTGTCACTTCCCGCAGTCAAAGTTAACACATTGTATTTGACCGTCACCGCATATCAGAACGCTGCCCTATGCCGCTTGATCTAGACCTGCCCGCGCTGGTATGATTTCATTAATTTATTTCTATGTGTTTAGATTGGCCGCCACCGCGGCCGCC
Source organism: Polydrusus tereticollis (assembly GCA_963920685.1). Lineage (NCBI taxonomy): Eukaryota > Metazoa > Arthropoda > Insecta > Coleoptera > Curculionidae > Polydrusus > Polydrusus tereticollis. Next base: position 3,654,882 of record OY987334.1, on the reverse strand, counting down.
ACCGCTACCGTGGCCTTGGCCGCGTCGGTGTGTGGAAGCCTTTAATCTTCAATTATTGTATGCTTTTTATTGCCGCTTCGCTCGTTCTGCAAATTTCCACATGCGTGCCTTAAAAATATACTTTTAACACTTATATCATAAATAACTATTATAGGATTAGGGAAAGGGAAAAAAAAGTCAAAAAGTCTTTCTCCACTAATTTAATAGTGAGCTATTAAAGGCTCAATTTTAAAATTAAATTGTCTCTACATGTTTCAAAGGTAGTAACCTTCATCTTCAGGAGACCAAAGTAGTGATGCAGTTATTATTAGCAGTAGAGAGAAAACTGTTGGTGGAAAATGACGTTGATGGAGCTTTTTTTATTTAAAAATATTTTGACAAGATATTAATAATTGAATGTAATCAGCATGCTAAAATTGGAATTGAAAGTGGAATGTTATATTTATCGTTGTGTCTTTCTTTACAAGACTACGTCTATGACCAGAAAAATATTAAATTTGAACGTCTTACTCACAAATTAGCCAATTTAAAAACTGAACAATTCAGAACAACCAATTTTTCAATACATAATAACTCCCACCCTAACTCTATAAACAATATATTCAATTCAACTTCAGTCAACAACAAAAATTTTTCTACAGACAACTTCAGTTTCGATAACTCAATTTTCAAATTTGAACTAAATGAAGATACACTTAACTCTCCAAATGAGAATGATTTCAACTTTCATGAAAGAGTCCTCAATTTAAGTAATACACATTTCGAAGAGCACGAGATGAATTTACTTAATAAAGGTCTAAAATATAATCTTCATTTCACAATAGAATCGAAAGACGCTGAAGTTTTAGCCACTGATTGTGAGAATATAATCTCCAAATCATACTTAGTTCAGAAGAAAGACACTTTGAGATCTCTTTGTGCATCTACCATTAACCAATGTCATAAAAGCGGCCTTCTGTTGAACAGGGAGAATGAGACTGTTTCCCTCGAATCCATAAAATGTAAAGTCAAAGATAACAATTTAGTGATCTCAAAGTCAGATAAAGCAAATTGTCTAGTGATCTTGGGTAGACCAGACTACAATGAAAAAGTAATCAATTTTCCTTCTTCTGAATATTTCACCATAATATTACAAAATCCAATAGACAAATTTACTCAGTTATTTAAAAACACTTTAAAGAGAGTAAATAATACTTTAAGCTTTTTCAATACTAATAAATTCAAACTTACTCCAATAAATCCTATTACCCCATTGCTCTATGGTCTTCCCAAGATCCACAAACAAAATGTACCTATACGCCCTGTAGTCTCATACTGTGGTTCCCCTTGTCATAGACTGAGCACTTGGCTAAACAGCATATTACTTGATCTAACTAATTTTCAAAGTTCGTTTTCAGTTAAAAATTCAGCCAATTTGGCTGACGATCTTTCTAAAATACATATCCCTGATTCTTCTCTCTTGGTCTCTTTTGATATAGTAAACCTATTTCCTAGTATCCCTTCCAACGAATGTATCAATTTAGTTAGAATCCTTCTAAATGATAAAACTACTCTAGAACAAGAACATATTGAGAACCTTTGCTCCTTGGTGAACTTGGTCCTTTCTCAAAATTTTTTTCAATTTGACAATAAGTTTTACAAACAAAATTCAGGACTAGCCATGGGCTCAGCGTTGTCTCCTCTTTTAGCAGAAATTTGCATGTCGGATATTGAATCCAGAATCAAATCACACCCTCTTTTCACAAATATACTTTTCATAAGACGTTATGTAGATGATATTTTTGCAATATTTACTGGAAACCATGCAGACCTTCTTCTCTTTACACAATTCCTAAATTTGTTACACCCCTCAATTAAATTCACTTCTGAAATAGAAATCGATGGTTCCATCCCCTTCTTGGACCTAAAAATAACCAAGTCAAATAATAGACTCAAATTTGCTATTTATCATAAACCAACTAGTACTGATTGCACTATTTCATATCAATCTAACCACCCCTATAGCCAGAAATTCTCCTCTTTTCATTCCTATTTTACTAGACTTTTTAAAATCCCCCTTGAAAGTAATGAGTTCAAGTCTGAATTGAGCTTGATCAGACAAATAGCTACTAACAACGGTTTTCCTCTTAATATCATAAACAAATACTATAAACATTTGATAAAACATCTGAACAGAAACCTTTTATCTACTGATAAAGTTACAAACAAATTTTACTCCTTACCATACTGGGGCCCAATTTCCTATAAACTCAAGAACATTTTTAAATCTTTTAATATTGAAATAGTCTTTAAAACTCAGCATACGTTAAAAAGATTTCTAACCAATTCCAAAGACACAATCCCAATCTCCAACAAATCTGGTGTCTACAGCATCACTTGTTCAACAGAAGGTTGCAGTGCTTGTAACATAGGTCAAACAGGGCGTAAATTTTCAGTTAGAATAAAGGAACACTGTAAAGAAATAGAGAAAGCTACAAATCAAAATCTTTCCCCCTCAAGAATCAAGTCTAGTTTTTCTAGACACGTTCATATTAACAAACAACATTTTAATCCTGATTCTAATGTAGAATATCTACACATCTGTGATAAGGGGAACAGGCTTGACCTGTTGGAGATTCTTGAAATTAACAAAGCGTTACATAACAAAAATTTAGTTTGTCTTAATGATCAGGTTCAGCATACTTCTACCCATTTTTTTAATGCTCTTAATTTTAAAAATTAAACAAACAATTTTACCTCTTTTTCTCTATTTCTATGTTCTAATTTCAATTATTTTGATATTAACAGTAAATCTTTAATAATCTGAAATCTCTAATAAAAATATAATTGAGAGGTTATGTACAACCACCTGTGACAGTCTTCTCTGGTCAACCATCATTCTGTTCTGTTCTGTTCGAAATTTTCGATGACCTCTTGCCTTTCGGCATCCAACCAAGTCATCAATCGTTTAACAACATAAAATATTTTCGACAAAAAAATTCTTTTACTTTTGTTATTTTAAATCAAATTATTTCCACACTTTATTCTTACACCTCGATGATGGTCCCATAGATGACAACACTGATCTTTAAAGCACCTATTCCCGAAAAAAGGGAAGTTTGAGACGACTGATTTTGATTTTTGGGTTGCTTGTTTGACATTTGTTTTCTGTACTAAACCTTTAAATTTCTACCTGATTACTCGTACTCCTGGATTCTGTATCTTGACAATGATTGTTTTTCTCCCAACTTAAATGTCGATATTTCTTTTAACGATCACTGGAGACCGCCAAAGAATATAAAAGGGAAGTCTTTTAGGACCATTCCCCCAACCCTGTGAAAGAAAATTTTTATTATAATGTCTTTTATTTATATTTTATGTTATATTCAAGTTTTATGTATGTTTATTTAACTGACTAGTAACTATAAGAACGATGATTGAGCTTTTCATACCTTTTTCGTTAATGCAATTATACTGACATTGTCAACCATTTTGTTCTCAAGCTGTCAACGGTCGACTATAAAATGACTAAACACGTTGTCACGTTTTCATTTTAACTGTGTTCGTCTCCCTATTTTAATCTTTAAGGGTATATAAAATATAAGATCTGTTTTTTTTTTAATAATTTTATTTTAAATAAAACTCTATTGTTTTCCCTACATAATGGGACGAACATAACGCAAGGTGACGGGACCTTAGGTCTCCAATAACTAATTTTACAAATGAAATTTCAACATTATGTAAGTACAGACATTATTAATAATTTTGTTTCATTACTAATTACAAATTTCTTTCTTATTACAGAATTTCTCATAAAACAAATCACAAACAAAAATCTTTCTCTAACAAGGTCTAGAATGTCCAAAAGATCCTTTTTATATATCCTGACGTATGATTTTCAAATAACGAATATCTTCCCTTTTTAAATTCGACCACAGATTGACAGTGTCTTTTCATAAACTTTTATTTAAATATAACATTCCACTTTCAATTCCAATTTCAGCATGCTGATTACATTCAATTATTAATATCTTGTCAAAATATTTTTAAATAAAAAAAGCTCCATCAACGTCATTTTCCACCAACAGTTTTCTCTCTACTGCTAATAATAACTGCAGCACTACTTTGGTCTCCTGAAGATGAAGGTTACTACCTTTGAAACATGTAGAGACAATTTAATTTTAAAATTGAGCCTTTAATAGCTCACTATTAAATTAGTGGAGAAAGACTTTTTGATTTTTTTCCCCTTTCCCTATATTTCAACTCCACTTCGAGAATGGACTATTTCTTTAAATTATTATAGGATTAAATTAAATTTTGAGGCACAAAAACGTTTAAAAACAAATTAAAGTAGACAGATCGAAATGATGACTTTGACATCAGTGCACAATTCTCCAAATATTTTTAGTCTCTGTCCAGCCCGTTGCTATAAATTCGAGATGTATTGCGCAAGCCCGAAACCGCTCTATTACGTTTTTATTCACTTTAAACGCTATAATAAATAAAGATGGGGTGTTGTAAATCACGTTGTCTTTTGATCGTTTATTCATAACGCACCAGTAAAGAACGACCGTTTGGACTTTGTAGATGCGAATTTCGTTGGCGATATTTTAGTGTCTTTTTCAACATTTTGAACGGTTGGCTGAATGAAACTACATAACCTCAAGCCTCAACATAAATTTTTAGTTCGTTTTACCTTTATTTATTTATTTTAATACGCATCTAGAGTAATACCAGGTTAATTTAATTTCGCGCAGTTCAGTGTGCACGTGTTTCTCGTTTTCATTTATCGTTTTGTGTGCTAAAACCTAAATAAAATATGGCAGAATAAAACTTTCTTAAGCTATCGGATAAACTTTGTATATTTACTTTTTAATAAAAATATTAATTTATAGTTTGTTAAGTAAGTCAAACATTTGTATGTTATTATTTACAGTATAAATTTTTTTTTTTTAAATAAAACCATCTTGTAACCATTAGCATCTGTAATAATAGCTAGTATTGGTTAGTGGACTTTCCCCAAACGTCTTTAAATATATAAATATAAATATAAAACAGACAGTAAAATATAAACCTATTTTTGGTGCTTTAAAAATCGCACCTTTTTACACGGCACGGAGCCTAATTTAACTTTTGGAGGTTGGCAATACTACGTAGATTACTAAAGACGAGTTCCTTCTCTTCTCTGGATCCATCCCCAGCCGCTCTCCGCCGTATAACGGCTCGTCAGTGAGGCCACAGAACAATAAAGTTTAGAGAAATGTTACGACAATGGTAAAGTTTCGAAACATATAGGCCATCTATTAACCAACTGTCTGACTAACCCACCAGCAAAACAAAATTATATTTTACCGATAATGTCATGATGGCATTACCGGCATTTATAGAAATCTGACATACCGACTAAAAAAATGCGCGGAAATATTTAAAAACACATTATAATTCTTAAATAAATTTTAGTTTTGATTCGATTTGACTGTAACATTACAGTTGGATTTCAAAAGATATATGTTTGGCAGGAATTATAATGTTACAACCAAATTGAATCAAATGTGTGTGTGTGTATTAAGTCAATGGCTCTGGTTGAAACCAAATTGCCAAAAATTGAATCAAAACTTTAATTTATTACACATTAATTGTTTTTATTACTGTTTAGGTATTTTAATTATGAAACAACGTCTAGTGAATTATCATAATAAAAGAAAATATGATCAAAATATATTTATTTAGAATATTTCAATTAAAAATATACCTACATATGATTTTAAAACACAATGTACAACACTAAAGTCCTGATATTTTAATAAAATAAAAATTTTTCACTGATAACTACAGCTAACGATGCCTAGGAGTGTGGTTAGACTGAAACTAACAGGAGCTGATAACGTGAATGAAGTTTTACTAGATAATGAAGGTGAAGATTTATCATCAATAACTCCAATTATACTAGACGCGCCAGCAACAACAACAGCAGAGCAATATAATAATAATAATAATAATAATATGTCTTTATTAAGAATATGTAGTAAATTTTACAAAAAAAAATAGTAAATATGAGGGCGGTATTCAACATTGTTGCTCTTATACAACCCCCTAGTAAAATAAAAAATTAAGCCATAATTTTAGCTCTATAAACTAATAAAAAGATAAAAAAAAAATAGATAAAAAAAAAAATACTATATCGAACACCGACCTCAAAACCCAATTAATAATAGAAAAAAGAAAAATGATGACTTGATGACTAATGTGTTGATATCAGTGCGAAATCATTTGAAAAAACCACAGGAACCGGAAGATCGCTATGATCACTGGGTGAAAACTGTAGTTATGAAGGTTAGAAATCTGGAAAAACGTCAGCGCTTAATTGCTGAACACATGATCAATGGGCACTCTTACCATACCATCATATCTGCGTTCTCCTGGTTATATGGAATATCACGTAAGGACTTCTTACATCGGTACTTCAGGGAGTCCTAGCCCTAACTCATATGCACCAAACTTGAGTCCCTCGCCAAACTATCCGGAAAGCCCTTTCTTGTTACCCTCGGTCCATAATGACAATAGTGACCAATCGGATATGATGGATATCCTACTCATCATCATTTTCGTCCCAAATTACTGCTGCTTCTTTCTTAATTCAGTACAGGGACTTTTAATGTGATGTATTTTTATATTATTGTAATAAGGTTTTCAATAATAAAGTGTTATTGAAATAACCTACTTACTAGTTTCATTGTACACACCTGTAGATATTTTCTCAGAATTTTGTACATGGCATCGCAAGTCTCCGGGATAATTTTACTTAGAGGTTAAGGTGATATTAAGATTGAGAATTTGGGGCATTCAAATGACCGCCCCGTTGCAAGAAATCTCAAAGTAACTGTTAACCTTTCATGCGAAGAGATGGTACATTGATACACTGTCATAATAATATTACAATATATTCTATGTACTTTGTATTATCTATATGGAATAAATGTACTGATTGCGGGTCTGAAATTAATATATCATTATAAACATATACCTACAGGGCTGCCCAGAAGTCCGGAATTAAATTAATATAGCCTTAACCTGTAACTTTTGGGGAAAATGCTCGGGCACGTCAATTTAGTTTTATATATGCTCACATTTTGACGTTATTCGTTTGTTTTTTTATAGACATTTGTCAAAGATATGACGACATCGATCTTTTTTTTAATGGAAACATACAGCTTGTGATACAATATTTGAAAGCTAATATTATCTCGTACAGTATGCTCATAAATTTTGACGCGATTCTGTCAAGCTATTTCAAAATGGCTACTGTTAAATTTTTAAAAAAATCCCTATTTAAATAAGCGGAAATGATAAATCATGGATGTATTTTTTACCTTTCGAGGTAAGAAATCCTTATTGTCATGGTACAATTGAATGGCCACCGAGGTCCCCAGACTTAACGCCTCTAGACTATTTCCTTTGGGGATATTTAAAAGAAAAAGTTTACCAAAATAGGCCAAATAATATTGAAGATTTGAAAAACAAAATTAGATTGGAGATACATAACATACCGGCTGAAGCCATTCGAAATTTCGTCGACGGATTTTATCATCGTCTGGGAGCATGCGAAATAGAGGGTGGAGGACATTTCCAGCATTTACCACGTTACACCACGTTTTTCTTGTGTTTTGTTTTGCTTCGTTACATTTTTATTTTTTTTTACAGAATAAACCACAACTATTGTTAAGTCACAATGTCACAAAATGTCAGAACGTGAAACAATGAAGATTTCTTACATAAATATCGATGTCGTCATATCTTTGACAAATGTCTATAAAAAAACAACCGAATAACGTCAAAATGTGAGCATATATAAAACTAAATTGACGTGTCCGAGCATTTTCCCCAAAAGTTACAGGTTAAGGCTATATTAATTTTATTCCGGACTTCTGGGCAGCCCTGTATATATTTTTTAGTGTTACTCTAAGGTTAAGTAAAGAAACACCCATTATGGACGATACTTCGCCTTTTCAGCTACAACATGTATACATTTCTTGTAATTTAATTTTGTTACTATTATACTATCCTAAAATAGCTGAATAAAAACGATTTATTATTATTATTATTATTATTAAGATAAATATTTGGAAAAAAGTTCAAAAAAAAATATTTTTTTTAGGATCTGTATTTCGGAAACTTCAACTTTCGAATTCAGGTAAGTTGTGATAGATTCTCCTATTTTAGGTATGCAAATTTGTGTTAGAATTTTCTACCGGCCCTCTCAGAGACACCCTGTATATTCTTTAGTTTTTATGCAGATAGATTTTAAAAAGAAATCTTTTGCGAACTTGTGAGGGTACCTATTTTTTGTTTCCTCAATGTTTATTTCATGTTATAATATATAAAAAAAACTATTTCGTTTCTTTCTTGACCGCTTCTATTACATGGTTCAAATTGTATGAAACCGGTAAATAGTGATAGGGTCATATTTTCCCTACGCTTTTAATGCTAGGCCCTTAAATCGAACCTTCATTTTTCTTTATTTTCTACTACAGACTGTCATATTTCTATACTATGAAATATGACATAGAGAGAGAGAGAAGGAGCGGGTCCCCAAGTGCTAGACATATTCGAATCCTATTTATTGGGCCATTCTTTTTTTTATAACCAAAAGTTATGACCAGCGTCTTTTAGCGTTATTGCAAAAAGGGTTATGATGTTAAGGAAAAGTTTTATGTGCGTGGAAAATTTGGATGACATTAAATTTTCATCATTTTAGGGGGTATTAAGATTACATACTTTTCGTATTCATTATTGGATGTCTATATTTCTCAATTAGTACCTATGTGTGTATCGTGTACTAAAAAAATAATTAATTTTCCATATCTTTCACGCATGTCGCTTGAAAACTACACACAAAAAACAGAATACTTTGTTTAAGTGGATATTTTTTCTCAAACGTATTTACTAAATATAAAGATATATGACCTTGCTATTGGAAAAGATATTTCGGTTGATTATAAACTTTAAATTAAAATTAGTTTATTGATTACTCAGTAAGCTTCCTTGATATGACTAAATATTCCAGTTTGAAATAGGATATAAACTTGGTAAAAGATATAATTAGTATTAAAATCTTAAAAGAAGCAAAATAATAACTCTCTTGATGAAGTATATTTACTCCATTTAAATAATAATATATCATTTGCACATTTCTTTTAAAAGTAAAGTCATGGTATTCTTGAAACAGAATATATTAATTGGATATAAAAATTCATTTTTAAAAAATAGAGTATACCTATATTACAAGTATAATTGATTTAACTAAGTATATTTTTCCTTTCCTTCCTTTTAACCAACCGCCTAACAAATAAACTTGAGTTTTACCAACCGGTCGAACAGGCCGGTTTCAGAAAACACTACAGCACCACAGACCACCTACACACAGTAAGAACACTATTAGAGAAGTGCATCGAGTACAACGTACCGCTCCATGTGGCTTTTGTAGATTTCCAGAAAGCATTCGACTCAGTCGAAATATGGGCAGTGTTAGAATCCTTAGACAACGCAAGAATTAATTCAAAATAGACGAACATCATAAAGAACATATACGAAAACGCTACCATACAAATAAAAATGGTCGACGAGACAAAAACAAATCACATAAAACTACAAAGGGGAGTAAGACAAGGAGACAGTATATCGCCCAAACTATTCACCCTTGTACTAGAAGACATTTTTAAGAAATTAAAATGGGACACCAAAGGCATCAACATCGACGGAATATACTTAAACCATCTAAGATTTGCTGATGACATAATCTTAATAGCAAACAATCTACAAGAACTAAACGAAATTCTACAACAACTAAATGATGTATCCACAACAGTAGGTCTAAAAATGAATTATGATAAAACAAAAATAATGAGCCAGGAACAGACAAATATAACAATACAGAACTACAGGATAAAAAACGTCGAGCATTATGTATTCTTGGGTTACGACATCAGACTGGGAAAATCGAAACAGGACGCCGAAATAAAAAGCACAGCTAGCATGGGCCAACTTCGGTAAACTTACTTACATCTTGAAAAATAATTCTATTCCCATAAATCTAAAAAGAAAAGTATATGACACTTGCATAATACCGGTGTGTACCTACGGAGTAGCGACCATGTCCCTCACCAAAAAGTCGGCTAAAAAATTAGAGACAACCCAAAGGGCAATGGAACGAAACATGCTTGGAATATCACTAAGGGACAAAATTAGAAACACCGAGATAAGACGTAAAACTAAAGTCGGGGACATCGTGGAGGAGATAGCAAAGATGAAATGGCGATGGGCTGGCCACATAGCCAGATACGATGACCACAGATGGACACGAAGAATATTAGAATGGAGACCAAGGGAGACAACACGAAGCACAGGAAGACCTCAAAAAAGATGAGTGGACGACATAAGAGCAGTGGCAGGAAAATAATGGATGAGAGTGGCAAATAATAGAGAAAGATGGAAACAATTGGGAGAGACCTACATCCAGGACTGGATGGACAAAGGTTGATGAGGAAGAAGAAGAATTTTTCCTTCTAAATATCTACATTCCCAAAATAAAGAAGAAAATAAGAATATATACTAATTGTTGCTCCGTTTGTTCATTATTGTCTAAATTTGCTTCAATCCAGAAGACTCTCATTCAGTCCTTCACCACTTGTTTTAAATATTGGCCAATCGGCACTCAGATCCAGCAGCAAGCAACAAGCGGCCCTTCCCAGGTTATAGCCTGTTGCTTAATGCGAGAGAGCAATGAATCATTATTGAACTATAAAACCCAGTGGCCTTCGCCGTATTCTATAGGTGTAGTTAAATTATTATTAGAGAACAACGGCCAGACACAATCGCAAACACGTAAACGTATACGATTCTTCTTTTCATACGTCATTTTACGCAGAGAAATAAGTACGGGAGCTCCTTTAAATAAGAATTACGGCACCGACGCGCAAAAACCTTGACCGACGCGTACCGACCACACACAAGTGAAAATGACAGCCTGCCATTGGTATCTTCTAATTGGCCAGGTCTAGACAATCGACCCGGCAAATTTGATCTTCGGTACCTCTCGCAACTATTCGGGAGGACTCGGCCCTACACGTCTCGGTTCATGTCACGTATACGGGCTCCGTGAAGAACCGTCACTCTACGTGACACGCAAACGTGCGGAATATGATGCGTATCGAAATTTGCAGACTGAGCATGCGCACGTAAACGTTTACGTGTTACTTTTGCTGCTTGCGGGTTTGCCGTTGTTCTCTATTATTGTACCTATGCACTCGTTTTACTTAAAAAAAGAAATACCTATCTTGAACAAAATAATGTCTGAAATGAAAAAGGACGATTTCATTCCACAAATAGGTAAAAGAAAACTATGGAAAACTTTGAAGGAAATGAATTTTTGTTATGAAAAAATTTAAAACAGAAAATCACTTTTAATAGAGGAAGACGAAATCATCTGCTGGCGAAGACGATATTTGAGTGCAGTTAGACAGCTTCGAAAGAAAAACAGGAATATTTATTATATGGACGAAACTTAATTCAATGAAGAATATACCGTTAATAAAATATGGCAGGATAAACATATAAAAAGCGCGTGGCAAGCTTTCATGGAAGGATGGTCCACTGGAACAAAAGCACCCTCGAGAAAAGGTAACAGATTAATAATTTCTCACGTTGGTAACAAAATGGATTTGTCCATGGCGGCTTACTAGAATTTAAATCAGAACGGACTGGAGACTATCATGACGACATGAATGCTGATGTATTTGAAAAATACTTCCAGCAAATGCTAGATGTTATTCCTCCTGGGTCTGTTATAGTTAGTGATAATGCCAACTACCACTCAAGAAAATCCGAAAAAATATGAACGTCCTCTTGGAAAAAAAAAAATATGACATCGTTTATAGGCTTACTGTAAATAGGAAGCCATTTCATAAAGATGTGCTAAAAAAGGAGCTACTGGAGATTGAGAAATTGAATAAACCTCTTTGTATGAAATTTAATGTCGACGAAATCGCTTCAAAACGAAATATTACGGAACTTCGCCTTCCACCATATCACTGTGAATTAAACCCCATAGAATTGGTGTGGACGCACGTAAAATGGTTTGTAGCAAGGCATAACACGACTTTTAAAATGAGAGACGTTGGAAACCTCTTGCAAGAGGAAATAAAGACAGTGGATTGTAAAATATGGAGTAAGTGCGTCGAACATGTGATTAAAAAGAAGAAAAAATGTGGGAAGCTGATAACATGCTAGAAAACACTGTAGAGCCACTTATTATTTCTCTGGACCCCAACGACGATAGCTCATCGGACTACTGGGAACATGATGACTAAAATTTAAAAATTAAGTTGTTGTACTGTACATAGTAGATGTGTTTTTATAAAAAATATTGATAGTTATTCTAATTTATCTATTTTCAAATTGTTCTTACTTCTATATAAGTTTTCATCTACTTAATATTAGAATAATTAATATCTCAATTATCTGCCTATCTCAATAATTATAATTAAGTATAATTATTATTCTAATAAACTACCTGAATAACACTGCTGTCACACGCTGTTGTATGCAAATTAGGATGACCCTCATTTAGGACCGATTCCGGGGTGTGTAGGTTTTAGGTACGGAATTTTTAAGAAATCATTGCAATTTACCTGAAATTTACAACCCAACCTTTAAGTTATCCACCCTTATTAGTGGATCCTGTTATTGTAAATTTACATTTTATTACTCTCTGGCATTAAGCAACATAGTATAGGTACATTTTTTTAATTAATAATAATAACTTATCTAAGGGTTTCCCATAATTTAAAATAGAGAATATCTTTATAACACAAAAATATGAAAAAACACTACAAGTCACCAGAAGTTAATAGTTTTAAATGAGAGGGCAGTATACATAAAACAAATTACACAGAATGTACAAAACTCCAATATAATCTTGGAACAATTACATTTATCAGTTCAATCTCTTAAAATATATTTTATAATAATAATAATAATACACTTTATTCATATTCATAATACACACAATTCATTACATTACACTGATATAATATATAAAATTTGTGCAGTTCTATAGCTTCTTGAATGTTTTACAAAAGTGTAGTGTAAAGGTACCTAGATGTATAAAAACATCTGTATGTACCGAGTCCCTAATATATTATAATACATATCAGATTTAAGTTTTTTTATCGGCCAATTGTATGAAATGACAATCTCAAATTAACATAAAACAAAATACTTACATAAATAGTATTTATATGAAAACCCGTTTAAATGTTGAGTAAAAAAAAAAGCAGATTAAGATGAGACTAAGTTTACCGAAATGTTCATGAAGCAAAACGACAAAATAGTAACATTGGAAGAAGAATTAAGTTCCCTGAAATCTTCATTGAGGGAAATGCAGATACAGAAAGATAACATCACAGTAGAAAAAACTCCCTTAGAATATTTGGGGTACAAGAATCCAACTGTAAGATGATTACCTGGTTCGAAATTAGCACACAGGTTTTGGATAACGAAAATGACGTATATTCATTACGGTATTAGTACAATAGTAGCAAAATGTTAAAATTATCAAATCATCATCTCTTAACTTATCTTCTTTTAAATCTAGTTCATCAAAATATATATATGTTTGGGTAACCTTAAACTATGGTACGGTTTGTTATATGTTATATGTTTATGTTTATCAATTACAAGCAAAGCTGGCACCTTACGTTCATGGTTGTAACCTTGTCAATCTAAACCAATGTTTAATAATATAAACTAATTTAATAAAATAGGTAAAATACTGTAAAATACTAACTGTCTTAATTTTACCTTATACTATACCTTACTTACACTACACCTTATACTACACCTCCGGCCGGCAGAAAAAAAAAATCGAATGCTAATGCTGAATTTTTTTTTTGAAATAATCAACCAATCTATATCAATCAAAATATTTCTTAACTCTATTCTTATGAACTAAAACTTGCTTATTCTCTATATCTAACAAAATATTTGGAGACTGTTCACTTATCACTGTAAAGGGTCCATTGTATAAAGCGTCCATTTTTGTTCCCGAATTATTTTTCAAAAGCACTTTATCACCACTCTTATAATTAACTATGCTACTTTTCCTATCATATACAGTCTTTCTTTTATCTTTTGACGTCATCAAGTTACTTTTTGCATCAGCACATGCTTGCTGGAGCCTATACTTTAACTCTAAAGGATAACTATCAAAATTGTACAGAGGGTCAACTTCTCGTAACAAATTCGAAGGTAAATTAGCCGTTTTGCCAAATACTAACTCATACGGGGTATACCGAGTTTCAGTATGAACACTAGTGTTATAGGAAAAACACCAAAAAGGTATCCAACTACTCCAATTAGTTGGGTTTTTCGCTATTTGCATTCGTAAGTATGCTCCTAATGTTTTATGAGAGTTTTCTAATGCGCCTATGGTCTGATGATGGTAGGCCGTTGAATTAAGTTTTTTAATTTGAAGCAATTTACACGTTTGCGTAAGGGTTGCAGCTAAGAATTCAGTGCCTTGGTCTGACACTATCTCATCTGGGATTCCAAACCTCAAAATAAAATTTTCAACGAACGCTTGGGCTACTGTTACAGCTTCCTTATTTTTAAAGGATAACATTCCACGAATTTACTGAGATCACACTGTAACGTTAAAACATATTTATTGTTATCAACATCTGATTCTAAAGGACCAACTAAATCTAAACAAATTCTCTGGAATGCTGAATCAGCTGTAGGCGTAATAGTCATTGGCTCTATACTTAGTTTTGAATGTTTATACCTCTGACAATCATCGCATTTTTTAACAAAGTCCTCAACGTCTTGTCTTAAACCTATCCATGAATAATATTTTTTAACATTATTATACATCCTATTTATTCCTGCATGACCTCCTGTCGGCAGTAAATGAAAATCATTAAGCACTATTTGCTTTGTCTCACGATCGTATACTTTTTGCACGTCTTTAATAACACATATTTTTATACCGGTTTCATTTATCAACTTTTTATATTTTAATAATTCTCTTAAGAATTGAGCGCTCTTTCCGTCTTTAATTACTATTAATTCGCGGATATTATATTTATCACATATAGCTTTCAGTATCCTCAACGATCCACTTAAGGGTAACGCCGATCGGATGTTCTGAAATTTAAATTCCGCTTCGTCGGAACTCAGGTTTCTCAACGATGCCTTCCTGGTCAACGTCGATCGAAAATCCTGGCCCATATAAATGACGTTTTTATTTTTGAAATAGACGAAATTTTCTATATTACAATCGTAATTTTCATTTTTACATAATTCAATAAACTTCGCGTTTGACACTGGACAGAGTTCACACGATTCTTTAGGCCGTTTCAGTATTTCTGTTACTCCCGGGTGATCAATCCGTTCGTAAGTACCCGAACTACAACCTACGTCATCTGTTTTGTCTGTCTGTCGCTTCGCGGCTGCTCTAGTCGTAGCAAATAAAGATTCATTATTATTTTTATTACTTAAGCTTTTAAGCTCCTCATTATTTCTTTCTATTCTCGAAAGCGCGTCCGCTATGACGTTTTCTTTCCCTTTAACATGTTTAATATCAAAATCGTATTCTTCCAAAACTAATCGAAATTTAGTGAGTCTACTAGAAGGGTTAGTCATACCAAAAAGTGAAATAAGAGGTTTACAGTCGGTTTCAAGTGAAAATTTTCGTCCATACAAATAAGGTCTGAAATGCTTAACTGCCCATACTACTGCTAAAAGTTCCTTTTCTACTGTACAATAATTACGTTCTGCCTTATTTAAAGACCTACTGGCATAAGCAACTGGCTTATCGTCCATATTTGACAAAACTGCTCCGATTGCACCCCCTGATGCATCGGTTTTTAAAATGAAAATATTATCTTTATCAAAATTAGGATATTGTAAGATTGGAGGGCTTATAAGTGCGGTTTTTAATTTTTCGAAAGATTTTTGACACTCATTTGTCCAACAAAATTTTACTTTTTTCCTGGTTAAATTATTTAATGGAATTGAAATTTTTGCAAAATTTGGAATAAATCTTCTATAATAGTTTGCAAATGCAACAAATCGTTTAGTCTCATTTGCATCCTTGGGTACGGGATAACTCTGAAGGACCTTTATTTTCTCCCTATCAGGAAAAACACCTTTCTCCGAAATCACATGCCCAAGATACAAAATTTCTTTTTTCAAAAATTCACACTTGTTTGGATTTAATTTCAAATTTACGTCTCTAAGCCTCTGAAAAATTTTCACTAGATTTTGGTTATGATTCCTTAAACTGTTTCCAAAAACAATTAAATCATCAAGATAAACGAAACAACTGTCATAATTTAACCCTGTCATTGCAATAGTCATTATTCTAGAAAAAGCACTTGGACTAATTTTTAAACCCATCGGAAGTCGTGTCATTTGGTACTGTCCTCTTTCGGTCGTAAATGCTGTATACGGTCGACTAGACTCTTCCAAAGGCACTTAGTAGTATCCTTGGGACAGGTCTAAATGCGAGAAATACATAGCTCCAGATAATGAATCTAAAATTTCAGTAATAGATGGCAATGGAAACTTTTCGTCGTCTCGTAACTTTTTATTGAGCAAACGAAAATCAATTACAACTCTAAAGCGTTTAATGCCTGTTTGGTCGGCTTTTTTAGGTACAACTAACAATGGTGCGGACCATTCACTTTTAGCCTTTTCAATGATTCCTTGTTTTTCCATCATTTCGATTTGCTTATGTATTTCTGCCTTTTGTGCGTGAGGAAGTCTGTATGGTTTTACGTATGACGGTGACGCGTCAGGCTTAAGTCGTAATGTCTGTTTGTAGATGTTAGTCGTAGTAAGAGGATCGTTATCTAAATGAAAAATATCCGAATACTTAGCGCAAATTTTTTGTATTGAAAAGTTTACTTCCTTATTTAAATGCTTAGTATTAATTAATTTCAACAATTTGTCAACTCGCCCTACTGAATTATTCTCCGTTTCTAAAAAACAACATGTTTCGTAATCGCTAAAATTTACAAGCTTTGGATAAAAATTTGTCAATGAAATTTCCATGTCACGGGTATTTAAAATTTTTATTGGAATTATATTGCTTTGTGGTCGTACTAAAGTACTGGCTATATATATACCGTCTCCGATTTCTTCTGGTAATACAATACAGTCCTCATTTTTATTCACTTTGCAAAATTTAATTACCTCGCATCTAGCTGGTATTTTAAAATAAGATTTTTCTTTTGAAAACATTGGTACCGAGATATTTTTATTTTTTAGAAAAAATGAAAAATTAAAATTTTCGTAATTTATAGTGGCATTATATTTTTGGAAAAAATCAGAGCCTAAGACTCCGTTTATTTTATTCTCAAAACTGTCTATTAGGTGAAAATTATGATTTAAATTAATTACATTGTTATTGTTATTGTTATTAATATTAAATTTCAAGTTCGCAACGCCATGAGACAGTGTGGAGCCGGTAACTCCATTAATTTTTATTTTAGTTGCTGTGTTTACATATTCGTGTTTATCAACACAGGTTTTAAATATTACACTAATTGAAGCACCTGTATCTATTAATAAATTTAATTTGGTACCTTTGTACTTGACTTGAATAAAATTGAGACCATTTAAATTAAAAATAAAAAATTCATTATTAGACTCGAAAAAACTGATTTTGTAATGTTTCGCTTGATTGATTAGACTCGCTAGTACTTTCGTCCCTAATGCAATATGACCTATTATTATTATTATTACCACGAAAACCTCTTCCGCGATTTGGGAAACCCCTAAAATTCGGTGACCTATTTTGAAACCTGTAATTGTTGTTATTACTGTTATACCTGTTATTCCCTGCGGGACCTGAAAAATTCCGACCACGAGACCTATTATTTGAAAAAGAACTGAAATTTGCTCGATTATTTCGACCTCTGAAGACCCTATTACTCGCGTGCCTATTTTGGATATGAAAAACCCGATGAGAGCCTGTGTCACTTTTTCCAAGCTCCTCATCCTTTGCTGCCCTTATCGCATCACTTAATCGGTCGTAATTACGTGCTTTAACAATAGTGCGCATGTCGCTACTCTGCAACCCATTGGCAAATACGTTTATAGCAAGCTTCTCGTTTACGGAAGTTAACACCCGTACAGCTTCGTCATTCCCGTCGGACTGTGCGATAGTAAGGTCCAGGAGTAGATCTTCAATAGTTCTACCGAACTCCTCGATTGATTTACCCCCTTGCTTAGCACCGTTCAATCTGGCGGACAATGCTCCCGCTGACTTTTTGGTGAGAAAAAGAGCTTTAATATCAGTAATAAGGGCTTCATTCGTTGCGTATGTGCTCTGCAACCTTATTTTTGCATTACCCGATAATCTTGCCTTAAGGACATAATTCGTTAAACTCTTTTTCCCTGCCTCGTCAAGCAATGCGTCATATAACTCGATGCCGTCAATTAACTCTTTTGTCGTTTTCTCAGTGCCGTCCATGCGCGGCAACAGAGACGCGGCCGTTTTCAAATCAAATTTTTCACTCATGTTTCTAGCTTCAACAAAACAATCAGAATCGGGATTTTTTGCTACAGATTCTGTTTCTTTCGTATCGGCGGTTTTTAGCCTATCCTGTAAAACTTCATTAATAGCTTCAAAATATTTATCTAACTGTGTGGCATAATCTTTGACTTGGGCTATTAATACGGTTTTAGTGGGGACGGGGACCCTATTAAATTCATTTTTTAAATTGCTAAACTCACTTACAAGTGTCTCTAGTTTTCCTAAGTTGCTTACGGTGACAGTCCTAGAGCTGCGCCTTTCGATGGAGTCCTTTTTCAGATTCCTATACAGTACCCTTGCCTCTTCTAACAAGTACTGGAACTCCTTGATGCCCATGAACTAATCCCACGTTGCGTACGAGCGGCTTTTGCCTCACCTTCCATTAAGGCCTCACAAGTACGTTCTGCTTGGCTGTTGCTCGACTTGGGACTGCTACTACGCATATGCAAATGCGGTCAAAATGAAATGGAGTGACTTTTCTTCTTCTTTAGGCTTATCTGCGGGGTTTATAAGAACTTAGATTGCTTCAGGATCCCTAGGTGCTGTCCTCAGGTACATACTCCTTGATAAATCCTTCTTCAGTGTTCTGCGGTACATCTGTTTGAGCTTCAACACCAACAACAGGACGACTGCTCCAGTTAGGATATACAACAGTATGCGAATGTCCAAGGGTGCCTGGATCGCCTCTTGTTCCACAATGAAATTCGAATTAACGACACCAGAGTCTGTTATTTCTGCGTGTTTTGAATTTGTTGTCCCCATCTGCACTTGTTTCACTTCACTTGTTTCACTTGTTTGCTTTCACTTAGGTAGTCACTTTATATTTACCAAGGGCTTAACTTAAGCCCGCTGGCAGGATCGCCATGTAAGATGATTACCTGGTTCGAAATTAGCACACAGGTTTTGGATAACGAAAATGACGTATATTCATTACGGTATTAGTACAATAGTAGCAAAATGTTAAAATTATCAAATCATCATCTCTTAACTTATCTTCTTTTAAATCTAGTTCATCAAAATATATATATGTTTGGGTAACCTTAAACTATGGTACGGTTTGTTATATGTTATATGTTTATGTTTATCAATTACAAGCAAAGCTGGCACCTTACGTTCATGGTTGTAACCTTGTCAATCTAAACCAATGTTTAATAATATAAACTAATTTAATAAAATAGGTAAAATACTGTAAAATACTAACTGTCTTAATTTTACCTTATACTATACCTTACTTACACTACACCTTATACTACACAACAACGAAAATATTTCCCAAACTTTCATAAATTTCACAAACTCAAAACTAAAACTGCAAATTAGAGAAGGGGATATAAATTTCTGTCAGCGTCTAGGTACCAAGAAAGATGATTCCAACAGACCAATTTTAATAAATTTTCTGTCCAACAAAACTAATAACCGTGTGTATTATAATAAAAAAGAACTCAAAGGATCAAAAATTACTATAAGGGAAGATCTTACAAATGCTAAAAATGAACTTGTAAAGACAGGTGTGGAAGAATTTGGAACAAAAAACGTTTGGACAAAAAATGGCAGTATTTAGACTTTTGTAAATGGTCGCAAACACGGTATTAAGAATATAAATCAGATTACTTCTCTATTAAATAAAAAATAATTAATAGGTTGTTTTGCTATAGGTGGGATTCTTTTGGACGAAATAGATATTGTTGCATGGATATTATAACTCTATGCAGATCTGTTTAACTTATAGCTATGTGAAATATTTAATGATGTTTTTTTTTATTTAATTATTTTTATTTTTGGCAGCGCGGACAAGGATAGTCTATATTATTTTTTTTGTGGTTATTTGCTTTCTATTGTATTGTTATCATTGTTGATATTTTATGTATTGCAGGATATTATTGTTCAAGTATAAAATATTTCGGAAATATGAATGAAGTGCACAAATTGATGGATCGTGTGTCGGCTTACGACGCTGCTGATTGCGTGTACAGGGAGAGTCGTGCTATGGTTATGTCTGATATGGGTAAAGTAAACAAAAATAAATCTATCAATTTATTTTCTATGAATATACGCAGTATTAAAAAGAACTATGATGATTTCACAGTATTATTAAACGATTCGGATGGTCTTTATGATATTATAATTTTGACAGAGACATGGTTGGTATCTTCTAATAATTTTGAACTGACAACCTACGACTTTCATTACAATTCTGCTCAATTTAATAAAAATGGTGGAGTCGTAATATATACAAAAAAATACATCTCAGCAAGCATTGAACATATAAGGCTAAGCGAAGTAACTTTTAGCCAACTTAAATTTAAAAAGCATACTACATCTTATAATGTTGTAGCGGTTTACAGACCACCTTCGACTGATCCGGATTTATTTATGAGAGATTTGGAAACTATTTTAAGAAACAGTACTGGTTTCGATGTCAATATTTTTGTTGGAGATATAAATCTTAACTTGTTGGATAAGAATAATTCCTTAATACAGATATACAGGGTGAGGATTTTAAAGTGTTACAACGCAATATCTGAAAAACGGCTATAAATATTTTAGTCAAATTTTGGGACGTGGATAGGGAGGTTGGGGGACAAATTTTAAAATATTTTTGATATTTACCCCCCCTCCAGATTTGATGTGGCTAGTGACAAATTTGAAATGTCAAATGGAAAGGTATTTTTTTTTTTGATAATTCGATTCCTCGTCAATAACTACGTAAGTGAGCAGAAAATTGTTACATTTGCTCTACTAGTTGCTTAGTTACGAATTTTTCAATAAATAAAATAGGAATACTTAAAAATGATAATTCCTTAAAAAATCTAACGACGATCATGCTTCAAAAGGTGTTCGAAATGACCCCCATCCATTTCTAAACATTTTGCAATTCTTTTTTGACATGAGTTGCGCACGCGAGTTAACATTTGAGGCGTTACTAAATTACATGCTTGTTGAATACGATCTTTCATGTTTTCTGGTGTGGTCGGTGGTGTAGCCATAACTTTCTCTTTTATAAATCCCCACAAGAAAAAATCTAATGGGGTTAAATCTGGTGACCTTGCAGGCCAATTTACAGGACCACCACGACCAATCCATCTGTTTCCAAACATTTCATTTAGTGTATCTCGAGCTTGTCGGGCAAAATGTGGCGGAGCACCATCTTGCTGAAACCATAGTTCTTGTTGATTTCCATTATTATTCAGAAGTTGTGGCAAATCGGTTTGTAAAAAATTATTATACATTTCTCCATTTAGGTGACGGTCAAAAAAATGTGGTCCAATGACTCTATCTCCGACTATGCCACACCAGGTATTAACCGACCAAGGATGTTGGTTTGGCAGAAATCTCATCCAGTGAGGATTTTGAGGTGCCCAATAGTGTAAATTGTGCCGGTTGACCTTAAATTAAGAAAAGCAAAATTGATTGAATCAGTATAAAATTAAAAATAAATCTAAATGTATGTGAATATTCTCTAAACACCCGTTAACGGGTGTTTAGATATGTATTTATTTATGTACACCCATCAAGTAGTGGATTACATATTTTTGATTATTAAAAGTTACATTAATCCATATTGATTTAAATAATTACCTGACCACAATTGGTAAATGTAGCTTCGTCAGAAAATACTATCTTTCTTAAAAATGCATTGTTTTCGTGAATTAAAGTTTGTAACCACGTACAAAATGTAATCCTATTTTGAAAGTCTTGGCCATACAATTCCTGATGAATAGTTATGTGGTAAGGGTGAAAATTGTGCTTGTGTAAAATAGCCAGTACCGATTTTTGGCACATTCCTGAATCACGAGCAAGTTCCCTTGAACCAACATGAGGATTTACAGCTATTACACCCAACACTCCAACGGCCATATCGTCATTAGTTTTTGTTTGTCTTCTAACTCTGTTCTTATTTTTTAGGATTCCCGTGCTGCGGCCTCGATCTTCTAATCGCTTAAATGCCATATGAGATTTTTGAATGGCGGGAAACCTAACAGTCCACAATTGCGCCGCTTCCCGGTAGTTTTTTCTACATTCTCCCAGAATTAACAACATGTCTATTTCAATGTCATAAGATTGTTCCATAATTGCACTGAATAATGAACTTTATCAGATTATCACTACTTGTCAAAGTCAAAAGTGGTTTCCTAGGATACAACATAATTAAAGGTTTGGATAAACAATAATCATAGGTGTCATGATTTAAAATGTGTAGTTTTAAGTATTCCTATTTTATTTATTGAAAAATTCGTAACTAAGCAACTAGTAGAGCAAATGTAACAATTTTCTGCTCACTTACGTAGTTATTGACGAGGAATCGAATTATCAAAAAAAAAAATACCTTTCCATTTGACATTTCAAATTTGTCACTAGCCACATCAAATCTGGAGGGGGGGTAAATATCAAAAATATTTTAAAATTTGTCCCCCAACCTCCCTATCCACGTCCCAAAATTTGACTAAAATATTTATAGCCGTTTTTCAGATATTGCGTTGTAACACTTTAAAATCCTCACCCTGTATAAACCTAATGTGTGAATACGGATTCTATCCACAAATAACGAATCCTCCAAGGATATAAATAAGTTTGATCATCAACAGTAATGCTATTATACATTGGTCTATTTGCGCTGGTAAGTGAGAAAGCTATATAATTGGTTTTTGATGGGTTTAAAGTTAATTTGTATGTCTGTAGCCAGTTTCTTACTTTTGTTAAACTATGTGTTGTCTTATTCTTTACCTCTTCCCAGCTATCTCCCGATACAATGATGGCCGTATCATAAGCATAATATGAGACCGCTAAACCATCGATAGGTAATTGTAAGAATGAATTTATATAGATTATAAAGATAATAGGTCCCAAAACTGTTCCCTGTAGTAGGCCAATTTTCATTTGTTGTTTATCGCTTAATACGTTATTTAGTCTAACCATTTGGTATCTTTTAGTCAAATAGCTCTTAAACAACTCTATGGCTATTCCTCTGACTCCATAGTTTTAAAGAATATTCAAAAGCTTATCGTGAGATACACTATCGAACGCCTTTGCAATATCTAAAAATGTAGTTATACATTTCTTGTTTTTATTTAAGTTGTTAACAATTTCTGTTACTAAAGTGTGCATGGCGTCCGCTGTACTGCACCCCTCAAGAAATCCAAATTGGTTTCCCGATAAAACATGATTCTTCTTCAAAAAGTTAACTAACCTATCCTTAATACATATTTCGAGAAGATTTGCAAAATTAGTAATCAAACTTATTGGCCGATAGTTATTTATAGATGTTTTGGAACCTGGCTTAAATATAGGTGTTATTATTGAGGTTTCGAATTCAGAAGGTACTATTCCTTTTTTAAGCATTAAATTTAATATGTAAAGTAGGGGTTTCATTATTTCTTGATGCGTTTGTTTTATTATATTAATGGTGTCATAACCTGGACTACTATTATTTTTTAAAGTTGATATATATTTTATTAGTTCGTTGCTTGTTATCGGATGTAAATAAACAGAATTAGGTATGGAATGATCCAGGTGACATGCTATTTGTGGTGAAGGAATAGCTTTCTCCATTTGAATTCCGACATTAATGTAATGGATGTTACAGTAGTTAGCCATTTCAAGCAAATTTGCGAAACTTTCGTTATTATTACTCTTTATATTTATGTTGCGTCTCTGATTATACTATAAAGCATTTTTATATCGTTTTGATTACCTTTAATTTGATTCATGTAATAGGAATATTTTTGTTTATGTATTAAGTTATTTAAATTATTTTTATATGCTTTAAATTCTTAATCTAATTGAGCGTTATAATTATTTAGAATTTTTTTTTTATTTTGTTCCTTTGTGATAACTTAAGCTCGGGCAGAGCCCAAATCAAAGAACCTTTTACTTTTGTGAATAAAATCAATCTATTTTCTAATTGCATAAGTTTACATGTCCATATAATTATCTGCTGACAGTATAAATATTGTATGTTTATATGACATGGTTTAATAATCTAGCAAACTCTTAACCTACTTAAAACTAATTGTTTATCACTAATTATATTACTACACCTTCTCCGAACGAAAAAAAAAACAATTAAAAAAAAATGATAAATCTACGTATCAAAATACAGTTTAGTTCTATTTTTATGTACTTCTAATAATCTATTGTCTAATTTTATTACCACATTCGGCGACTTATCTTCAACCACCAGATAAGGGCCGTTGTAAATAGCATCTCTTTTGCTACCGGAATCGTTTCTTAATAAAATTCTTTCACCAGCCTTGTAATTAACTAATTTTGTTCTTTTATCAAAGTGTTGTTTCCTTTTTTCTTTTGAATTTAACAAATTATCTCTTGCATCGAACCAAGCGCTTTGCAAGCGATGTTATTGAGAACGTTCGAGGGTAAACTACAAGTTTTCCCAAATACTAACTCATAAGGAGTATATCGTGTCTCCGTATGAACACTAGTGTTATACGAAAAACACCAAAAGGGTAACCAAGAACTCCAAGTTTCTTGATTTTTGGCTGTTTGTATACGTAAATACGCATTTAAATGCTTATGCGAATTTTCGAGAGCACCCAGTGTTTCGTGATGATATGCTGTTGAAGACATTTGTTTAATATTTAAAATTTTGCAAGTATCCTTTAATGTGGAACACAAAAATTCAGAACCTTTATCCGAAATTATACACTTTGGAATACCATATCTCAAAATAAAGTTCACATTGTAACGTTAAAATATATTTATTATTTATTTTTCATTATCTACTTCTATAGGACCAACTAGATCTAAATATATATTTTGGAACGCTGAAGATGCAGTCGTTGTGATTGACATTGGCTGTAAATTAGGCCTAGAATGTTTATACCGTTGACAGTCATCACATCGCCTGACAAAATCTTCAACATCCCTATGTAGATTTGTCCAATAATAATATTTCCTAATGTTATTGTACATTCGGTTTACCCCGGCATGCCCACCTGTTGGTAAAATATGAAAGTCATTCAATACTACCCTTTGGCTTTCTAAATCGGTTATCTTGTTTACATCTTTAATAATAGTTACTTTAAAATGTTTATTTTTAAAATCTTGTACATTACTCATAATATATTTTATTAATCGCGCGTTTTCCTTATTTTTTAGAATTATTAGATCCGGAATATTATATTTCATACATATTGAATTCAGGTCTCTCAACGATGTAGGTACCTAGTACGAACGCCGATCGAGGATCCTGCTTCAGAAATATTGTATTTTTATTTTTAACATAAATTAATTCTCCTATGTGAAAATCATAATTTCGTTCGTTAATAATGTTTTCAAATTTTATCGGTAAAAGCGGACAAAGTTCGCAAGAGTTAATAGGACGTTTTAACAATTCAACAACTCCAGGGTGATCAAGCCTGTTATTCTGTAAATTATTACAACTTGTACTATTCTCTACTTCTTCTTCCTTTTCCTTACTTTGTTGCCTAGTTATCGCGAATATTGTTTGCGAAACCGTATTAGACATATTTTTTAACTCGTCCGAGGAAACGGGTATTCGTGAGAGCGCATCCGCCGTCACGTTATCTTTACCCTTTATGTATCTTATGTCAAAGTCATATTCCTCTATAAGTAATCTAAATTTTGTTTGTCTACTCGAGGGATTTGCCATACCAAACAAATAAATAAGAGGACGATGGTCAGTATAGATAATAAATTTTCTTCCGTGTAAATAACAAGAAAAGTGTTTTATGCCAAAAACTATAGCTAACAACTCTTTTTCAATAGTTGCGTACCGCTTTTCTGCCCCATTTAACGCTCTACTAGCGTAAGCGATAGGCCTGTCGTCGCTATTTAAAAGTACAGCACCCACACTATGCCCTGAAGCGTCTGTTTTTAAAATAAAAGTATTATCCAGAGAGAAATTAGGATACTGTAGGACAGGAGGGCTAACCAGTGCGGCTTTTAAGGTCTCAAAGGCTTGCTGACAATCTGATGTCCAACAAAATTTTATATTTTTTCTTGATAAATAATTTAAAGGTGCAGCAATTTCTGCAAAATTCTTTATATATTTTCTGTAATAATTGGCAAATGCCACAAACCTTTTTACCTCATCACCGTTTATAGGTACAGGATATTCTTGAACGGTTTTAATTTTTCCTGGATCAGGTAAAACACCCTCTGCGGAAACCACATGTCCCAAATATAAAAGTTCCCTTTTTAAAAACTCACACTTGTTAGGATTTAGCTTCAAGTTGACATCCCTAAGCCGCTGTAAAACTGTTACTAAATTTTTATTGTGATTAATTAAATTATTTCCAAAGACAATAAGGTCGTCTAAATAAACGAAACAACGTTCATAGTTAAGACCTGACATTGCAATTGTCATAGCTCTCGAAAATGCATTAGGGCTTATCTTTAGGCCCATAGGTAGTCGAGTCATTTGAAATTGACCTCTACTACCTACAGTAAATGCCGTAATTGGTCTACTAGCTTTATCTAGTTCTACTTGATAATAGCTTTGCGATAAGTCCAAATGTGAAAAGTACATTGCCCCTGATAGAGAGTCTAAAATTTCTGCTATGCATGGCAAAGGAAATTTGTCATCCTGTACCCTAGTATTGATAAATCTGTAATCCGTTACAACTCTAAAATGCTTGTTCCCATTGTTATCAGCTCTTTTTGGGACTATTAAAAGTGGCGAAGACCATTCTGACCTAGCTTCTTCGATTATTCCGTCATTTAACATTTTGTCTACCTGTTTATTTATCTCCTCTTTTTGCGAATGTGGAAGCCTATATTTTACGTAAATTGGAGATGCGCCTGGTTTTAAATTAATTTTTTGTTTATAGATATTTGTTGTGGTTAAAGGGTCATTATTTAAGAGAAAAACATCGGAATATTTAGCACACACCTTCTGTATAGAATATTTTTCCTGAGTGTTTAAATGTTCAAAATTTAGTAATTTAAATAATTTATCGATTCTGTTTACTGAACAATAGTTACTAGGGCCAAAATTACAAAACTCATAGTTGTCAAATAAATCGACTTTAGGTTTAAAATTTTTTATAGTAATATCGTGATCCTTTACATTTAAAATTTTTACTGGAATCATTTGTGATTTAGGCCTCACTATCGCTGCCGCAGTGAAAACACCTTCACATATTTCATTTGCAAGAACAACACAATCATTATTAGTTTCTACTTTAAAATACTTAATTATTTCGCTCCTTTTAGGGATTAAAGTAAACAACTCACTTTTCGCCTGCATAGGCACTATAATTTTTTCATTGTGATAGTAAAATGTAAAATTAGATTTTTCAAAATCTATTGTCGCAAAATGTTTATGAAAGATGTCCGACCCAATTACTCCGTGGTAATTATCGTCGAAACTATTAATCATCAAAAATTTATGATACAATCGTACAGTATTTATTTGCAAACATACATTTGCTGAGCCTTGCGACACTACTGACCCTGAAATACCATCTATTTTAGTTGTTTCCGAATAATCAATTTTTTGAAATTTATTTATATGTTTTTTAAAAATTACGCTTACTGATACCCCTGTGTCTACTAAAAGATTAATACTAGTTCCCTCATATTTAACTGTTATAAAATTTAACCCATTTAATTGAAGTAATTTTAAAACATTTACTTTAGTCTCGAAAAAACGTTTCATTTTGTTCTGATTGGGCCTCATTTCTATCTGAATCAAAATGCCTAGAACCTGAATTTCCCATGAAATATCCGCGATGACCATTACGACTGCCTCGGCGGTTGTTATTTACATTATAATTTCCTTGATTTGTTCGATTAAATGAAGTATTACTAGTAAAGTGACCTCGATTATAATGATTGCCCCTATGCGCGTTAGCGTATGTGCCTCTTGATGAAGTACTACTTCCAAAATTGCCCCTACTATATGAGCCTCTGCGAGTTGTATTCATATTTGGTTGCATGCGGAAAAATTGTTTCGCGTTTCCCAACGACAACTCCTCGTCCTTTGCTCCCCTAATCGCGTCATTTAAATTTATATAGTTCCTTGCTTTAATGATTGTTCTTAAATCAGCGTTATTTAATCCATTAGCAAATGAATTTACGGCAATTTTCTCGTTAACTGGTCTAAAAATATTTACGTGTTGATCGTTTCCGTCGGCCTGCGTTAGTGTTAAATTAACTAATAAGTCCTCGATAGTGCTACCAAACTGTTCAATAGACCTAGAATTTTGTTTTGCACCATTAAGTTGTAAAGATAACGCGGAAACGGATTTTTTCGCAATAAAATAAGTCTTAAGATCAGCAATTAAAGTAGCATTATTCACATATGTTTGTTTAAGTCGAATTTTAGCATTTTCAGAAAGTCTAGTCCTTAAAACATAAGTGGTTAGTAGTTTCTTGCCATCATCGTTTAATAGAGAATCGTACCACTCGATAGCATGAATAATTTGTTTTGTAACCGCTTCCGAGCCGTCCATGATAGGTACCAAACCTGCTGCAGTTTTCAAGTCAAATTTTTCAGACATTTTGATTTCTATCTCAGAATCTGATGAATCGGAATCAAAATCTACATCAGGTTGTGCCAGCTCCTGTTGTGTTCCCGTTAATCTGTCGTTCAGAATCTTACTTATACTTCCAATATACTTATCTATCTCGATGACATATAATTTTACTTTCTCTATTAAACTTGAATCATGAAATCCACTATTAAATATTTCCTTAATACCATTAAAATTTTTCCTAAACTTATCTAATTTCCTTAACCTATTATTTAATATCTTACTATTATTTCTTCGTTCTTTATTATCTTTTCCCAAATTCCTATGAAACACTCTTAGTTCCTCCAATAGGTATCTAAAATTCTCTGTTTCTTTCGACATTCCATTCCATAACTTTCGTCATTATAATAACCATTTCCCATACCATTACCATTATATACTACTTTCCAATAATATACCATAATTTCAACATAATAATCCATATTTGCCTGTTAAACTTTTTCCGTACTTTTTGCTATTTCTCTTCTAATTTTCCTTTCCAAATTTTTTTTACAACGAATATATACAATCCATAGGACGACGACAATTCCCAATATAACCAATATAATACTTAAAATGTCTTGAATTGAACCAAATTTTGTTGAAGTCGTCTGGCCTCCACTGTTTCCAGCTTGTGCAATAATTATTTCTTCCTTGCTTTGGTTTTTGCCCATTTTATTTATTTTTTATTGTTCTTCGTGCCAAGTTTTTCGGCAGGATCGCCATGTGATAACTTAAGCTCGGGCAGAGCCCAAATCAAAGAACCTTTTACTTTTGTGAATAAAATCAATCTATTTTCTAATTGCATAAATTTACATGTCCATATAATTATCTGCTGACAGTATAAATATTGTATGTTTATATGACATGGTTTAATAATCTAGCAAACTCTTAACCTACTTAAAACTAATTGTTTATCACTAATTATATTACTACACCTTGTTTTAATTGAGGTGATAGTGCCTTCACTGATCCAATCTTATATTTTTTTTATGCTTTTTTCTTTAATAGTATATTATTATGTTTCAGTAGCATTAGATAATAATTCATTATAATTTTTGAGAAAGATCTTGGTCGCATTCCCAGCACACTCCTCACTCATCACAACTGACCAGTCAAATTCTTGTAAAAGATGTTTAAATTTAAGAATGTTTACTTTGGTCTTAGTAATAGTTTCGTAGAAAGGTAACTGGCAGTTTGATCATCATCCGGGTCCTGGCGCTTTCTTGTTTTTTAAGGTTTTACAGTCGTCTTTTACCTCCTTCACACTAATCCTGGTTGGTGATGCCATAACGTGTACTCTGTCCGAGTTGTCGTTGTCAGGGAACTCTGCTCGATCTTCTTTCAAGAGTTTACCAAAGTATTTATCCCATTTATCTGTGGTGATAGGGGATATCAGCTCTCTCTCCTTGTCCTGGCGTAGATATTTCAGGAATTTCCAACTTTCGCTACTTCTTGTTCCTCCTAGGTAGGTATTAATTTTGTTGTAGTTCATTTCCCATGACTCATTTTTCTTTCGAGTTATTTTTCGTCTTACTCGGGCCTGTGATTCTTTTTATTCCATCATATCGTGGTTCGAGTTGCTGCATAAATAGCGTTGGTATTTTTGTCTTTTGTCTTCAATTTCTTATTCTTTGTCCCACCAATAGGGTTTATGGGGTTTTCGCTCGTCGCAGTGTCCCAACGCTTCCTGGGCTGCTTTGGTCAGGCACTGTTTTATATATTCGTAATGTTCTGTTTTGTTATTGAATTGTTGTGTCTGGAGTTTTTGTTCGAGCCTTTTTTTGTATAGATCTTTAGTACTTTCCTTTTCTAGGCTTTCAGGTTATATCGTGGTGGTTTCATTTCGTTAGGCTGGCTTTGCTTTTGCCGGAGTTCTTGGTTTTGTTTTCTATCAGACCTTTGGTGTAGGAGGATCTTGGCCTTGAGCAGTTGGTGATCTGATAAATCTTCATAGGCGTGTTGTGTCAGACTATGATGTCATCTATGATCGATCGTAGGTTTCTTGATTTTCGTTCCCATGTGTACTTATGGATCCATGGATGCTGGTAGAATCCATTCATTATTCTAAGTTCATTTTGTTCGCACATCTGGATTAATCTGAGACCATTGTCATTTATTATATTTTCACCAAATTTTCCCACGACCTTATCGTCTAGTTTAGTTCCAGTTCTTCCGTTTAGGTCGCCGAGTATTATCACCTCTCTCGAGCTTCCGATGCTTGATATTTCTCTGTGCAGCTGTTCAAAGAACTTGTATTTCTTGTTAACTGGGGCGTCATCGTTGACTGCGTATACTCCAAATACGGTAAGTTTAAGTCCATACAATGTCACATTCATTTTAATGATTCTCTCACTAACGGGTTCCCATGATGTTACGAATCTTCGTAACTTTTTGTCAATGAGGATGGATACACCCTGTTGTGCCCTCTTATCTCTGGAGATTCCACTATAGAAGTGGTCGTAGTGTCCAAGATTTTCAGAACCCTGGCCTTTCTTTTTATTTTCCGTTATAATTGCCAGGTGGATTTCTGATCTTCGTAGTTCTCCGATTACTTCATTCATTTTGTTGGAGATGCCTCGCACGTTCCATGTACCAAAATTCGTTATTCTTTTCCGTAGCTTGTGTCGTCGTAAGGGTTTCCGTTCATTCCGAGGCTGATGATTGGGTTTTTTAATCTAATATACTTATATTAATATCCCCAGCAAAAATTTCGAAATTGGTTAAAGTCAAGGTTTCTAAGTAAGTATGTAGGTCATTAATAAAGTCAATTTTTGAGAGGGGTGTAGACTTATATATCGCTGTCAAACCAAAGTTAATATTGTCAATTTCAAAATTTAATCTACTAAGAGTTGCTCCTGAATTAATCAATTGTACGTTGAGAGGTCAATATCGATATGGCGTTTTACTAATATTATCAAACCATCATTATTGCTATAACTCGCTTGATTATATAATATTTGATAGTCTGGTATATTACAGTTTTCAATAGAATCAATTTGAAAGTTTTCACTTAGTATAATGATGTCTATGTAGCCTAATTTATACGATTCTAAAAATGTAAGTAGATTGCCAATATTCTTTTTAAAACTCCTAGTATTTAAATGTATCAAACTAAGAAAACAGTAATTTTTGCTGCTTTTTATTTTTTTAATATTTTTTAGGTTTATTATTTCACCTTGCACACCATCATCTTTGTTTATATGTTCCAGTATGTCATCTTGAAAGTTAAGCACCATTTAATTGCGAATTATAGTCTATTTTATTTTTTAAGAGTCCTATATGGTTGAATGATTTGTGCTATGTTGTAGCTTATAATTCTTGTTAGCCATAATACAGTTAATATATTTTTTATCTCACTTACACACTCCACAGTACGATGATCTCCTCCACAATTTCACATATATTAAGACTTTCGTAAATTAGAGAGAACTTAGTTAGAGTCGATCTAGGAATTGGAAGCCGAAGGTTAGAATTTTGCCTAGTACTGTATACATTTTGACTGCGTTACGATAAATCTCACATTTACCGAAACATCTTTAAATTTAAATATAAATCTCAAATTCAGTAATACCACCGCCACCTGTTGAGATGGGATTGAATTTCAATTAGGGTATCCGCAACCTGGCTGTACCGGTTTTATTTTTTTAATTAAGATGGCACTGGTCAACCAGGGTGATCTCATTTTTAGTCCGGGTCATGACTGTCTCTTTCTAACATTAAAAGTATTCATGTTTAGCATTTTTCGTCTCTTTCTTCCGCACTGTTAAAATTTATACAGTTTATCGTCCCTTTAGTGGCTTTTATAGGCACGTTTATCTTTACATAACCTATTATAATTTAATGAAATGTCATTCTAGTGCGAAGATTGAGTTTTCATTCTTTTTTGTTTAATAAATTAATAATTAAAATGAATATTTTCCCCGTGAGTGAATCAAGCA
The DNA here is from genome assembly GCA_963920685.1 of Polydrusus tereticollis. Classification (NCBI taxonomy): domain Eukaryota; kingdom Metazoa; phylum Arthropoda; class Insecta; order Coleoptera; family Curculionidae; genus Polydrusus; species Polydrusus tereticollis. Next base: position 3,621,868 of record OY987334.1, on the reverse strand, counting down.
AGGTGTAGACTTTTTGTGATAGTGCATGACCTAAATAGTGATCTCTAATTGGTCCAAGTGAGGTTGCAGGGATATGTAGAGGGGATTTTCCTTGGGCAGGAGGGCAAAAAGGTAATTTTTCTTGCTCTCTAGTGTTGAGGCTTTTGCACAGGCAAGTATTTACTTTAAAATTATCTTTTATTTTTACCCTAAAGATTGATTAATCAGTTTACCTACTTATCTTGTCTTAAAGAACATAAATTGTTTCTTTAAAGACTTACCTGGTCGCCATCTTGTGCATATGCACATGGGCACCCCTATCTTTGGTTTTAAATTTTAGAGGTTCATTACCTATTTCATATTTTGGACAACTTTAAAAAAGCTTCACTGCCCTGGTTTTTATTTTTTTTAAAGATTTTGGAAAAGAGACTAATTGCTCTTAATATAAAGTCGGCTTATGCCATTTTTGTAGTTTCTTCCCAACGAGTCTAATTTAGGGAACCGAGCATAAGTTTTAAGTTGCCATTATACATTACGCTATCTTTGGTGATTGATCACTGGGTACTGAGTTTTTCTTTGTGTTAATATCTGATGATTTGTCTCGGAGGTTCTATGATGAAATCTTACTGTATATCTCTTTAAATTTTCATTTATCTCTTGCTAATCTAGTACCTATTACCTGCCTCGCCTGTACAGTAGTTTCCACTAGAGCTCTATTTTATTTTATGCTCTTTAGCTTTTATCTTTTTTTATAAAATTACTATTATTATCAAGTTATTGATTATTTTTATTTAAACCTGGTTCTGTTGCAGTAGTTTCCACTAGAACACTATTTAATTTTATGCTCTTATAGCTACTATTTTTTTTTTTATAAATTTACCATTGATTATTTTTAATTAAACCTGGTTCTGTTGGAATAGTTTCTACTAGAGCACCATTTCATTTTGTGTTTCTATAAATGGTATAGCTACTATTTTTTTTAATATAATTACCATTGATTCTTTTTTTATTTAAACCTGGTTCTGTTGCAATAGTCACCACTAGCGCACAATTTTATTTTATGCTCTTATAGCTTTTATTTTTTTTTTATAAAGTTACTAATATTATCTAGTTATTGATTACTTTTATTTAAACCTGGTTCTGTTGGAAAGGAGTATCAGTGCAAACAATTCAATTTTATTATTTCATTAATTAACTAATTAAAATTAAAATATATTTATTTTTTTTTGGTTCTGTAAATATTCCTTTTCAAGCAGAGCAAGGGAATTATAAGGTTTCATCTGGTGAGTCTAACACCATGTCTTTTCTCGGTACCCAACTTCGGAACTTCATTATTGGAGCCGGACAACGTAGCTGACGTGACGTCACGACAGTGGCCCAAAGCCTGTTAAGCTCTACTCGCCTATACCTGTAAGAGAGTCGATTCCTAAGCTTCACCCGAAGCTCTGGCATAAACTGGTTATATCTCTACAGGGATCGGAAGACCACCATTAAAGAAAGGGTAAAGGTAACTGACGCCTTGCGTGTGAGTCACCATATAAAGAAAAACCTGTCAAAAATCTTTATTTCACTTTTGTTATTTTTTTTTGTCTAATTAAATATATCAACATTGAAATTACTAATTACTTTAAAGTCATTGAAACTATTATTTTAATTTTTCTTTGTAAAAATCTTTGTCAAACTACACTTATGTAAATAGACGAAATGTTAAGTTGAGCTGAAAGTGTTTTTATTTCATACGCGAAGGGACTGTTAAAATTTGACTCGAACTTACCACGCCCTGCCCTGAGCTAGCAAAGCAACAAAAGGTAAGAAATTGGCACTCAACGACCAATTTTCGTTACAACTGTTGTGAAGATCTTTTATGTATTAAACATACCAAACCTCCTAAAAAGTGGTCTCGAGATTGCCCCAATTATATACCTAAGCGTAAATTTTTGAATAACGGAAACAGAATTAAAAAAAAAAACGTCATCCGTGTGCGCAGCTCTAATAATTATGAACGTATGAAACTAAAGCATGTACTACTTTAAAATACATAATTTGTTAAAGTATTTTTTCTGTCCCAAAGTCATAACATTTACTTTAAGAATTAATATAAAAAGGAGCTTATTGCTATAAAAAAAAGGGTTTTATATCAATAGTAAAGTTTAAGGGGATCACTTAATTCCCAAATTTTACTGCCACTTTAGTGCCAATAATAAAAGCATATTGCGAAAAGAAATGGTATCCCAAAAATGTTAACATTAGAGAGCCTTAAACATCAGCTACTTTTAAGCCTTTTATCCATTATGCTTTTATGTTGTTTAAAATTACATTAACATAGCTCAGCTTGGATGTCTTTTAAAGTACTGTGCTCGATTATAATTCGTTTAGAATTTACCGTTTATTTCTAAATGAGAATAACGACAAGACTCCCGGCCAAAATATGTATGATTATGAAGACTGACCATTTGTGGTTGACGGTGACAATGTTCTACGAGGGGAATTACTTGAGCGTTAGCGGCGTATGGAGGTGTGCTGGTAACGTAAACTAAACGTTTCCCTTGAATTAAGTAGAGAATACGATAAAGAAAGAATAAATAATAGCAGTGAAAACCTGCAGAAAGTCATAAAAAGATATTAGAGGCATCTTAAACAGTTAAATCACAAGATAAGACATGCCAATATAGAAACAAACCCACAACTAATAGCAAGTACACGACACAAAACATATTGTTTCAGAAATAGGAATCATAGATGAAGATAAGACCGAATATCAAAAAGTATCATACCACAGAAAAAGAGCGAATACCGGCACTAATATCGTAAACCCTAAGAAAAACCAAACTAGTAATTTGACAACCCCAAACTTATCGGTAACCAACAATAATTCTCTAAAAGAGTATTTTGCCAACAAGGCAAGTATATCTACTTGTCTTTCAAGAATATTAAAAATTAAAAAGAAGGTTCGAAGTGTTGGTTGTAAACATATTTATTAAGCCATAAACGTTGGAAGTGAACAAGTTATGACCATTTTCTTCCAGCATTATTATGAAAGAAGTTTTGTGTCATAAAAATAAGTAAAATAATTTATATCGGCAGTAACATTAAGTAGAAGCATTAATTTTAATGGGGAATTGACTAAACTTTGTATCGAATAATAAGTTAGATCGATACGAACCTCCGTTACCCTTCTAGTCAATAGAGGAGGGGAGGCATAACGGAACTTGAAAAGATGAGGGCTGGAAAAGTACCGGATTAGCAAAAGCCTATACCGGGTGGTGCACCGCTAGACTGGAAACATAGGAAGTCGCATGTAAATTTTGCTACCCTCAAATATTGGCCCCCCAATCAAAATTGTACTAGACCTTTTTGAAGGCCCTTGTATAATGGACTCGCATATCAAATTTTATTATTTTCTAATAGGTTAATTAAATTTTATTTACTTATAGAATTGTGACTATGGTAACCTTTTGTCATGGACGATGGGTTGTCAATTAAGGCTAACGGTAGCTCTGCGGAGGCACTAGGTCGTGGTCCGATGAATATTGGTCATTATTATTAAGCTCGAACGCTAGCCACGAAAATATTGTCGTTTATGAACTTAGACCTTGTTTTGCCCTTTTGAATCTCGTAATTTTAATTAGATTCATATGGTTTTAGTCACGTGGAAGTAATGACGCACCGGCAAGGAACCACCGTGTCGACTTACACCTTCCCTTCGTCGTTGCCTTACCTTGGGCGTCACCTAAATATACCGAAATCCTGTATTTATTGGAAAACAATACGATAAATGACACAAAAATGTTCCTACACTTACTGTAGAGTTTTTATTAAAAAGGGGGTAATGCTAGATTGAAAATATTTAAATTTAAGTTTGAAGTTAAGTTATTTAATGTTTTGATTTGTTGTGTAGTGAATTGAAAAAATAACTCAGCTTTTCTGGACGCAAAGATTTCAGCAAAAAATGATTATCACCTAGTGGTAGATTCTAGAAACTAGGGTTTTCATCTTCATTATAATTTATGATGTACCGTTATATAAAAAAAATGCGACGTTTTGTTGAGATAGTTTTACATTTGTTAATTGGAAATGGCTAAAAAAGGTAAAAAGTAACAAATAAGGTTAATAAAAAAATACCAAAATATTGAGATGATTTTGAATGGTTAGGTGGTAAAAGAAAAAATATACAGGGTGTGTCAGAAGTACCATACATAACTTAACCCTTTACTGGTATGGCGAAGTCAATTTTGACCCGAATAAAATTATATACCAGATTTGCGAAAAACCTGAAAAGTTGGCAACACCGGGCTTCAGCTATTCTCTCATATCCGCAAGCAGAACATTTTTGTGTGGTTGTGGCCACCGAGTCTATACTGACGTTAGGGTGGAAACCCGATTGGGTCAAATTTGACCCCGCCATACCTTGAGCGTCACTTTTCTTGGTAATCGTAGTATAAAAGTAATGGCAAATCGAAGCCACAGAAACCGGGCTTTGACTCAAAAGGAGTTAAAAGAGGAAGCTGAAAGACTATTTGATAGTGATAATGACCTTTCTAATGCAGAAACCATTGTTAGTGACAGAGATTCAGAGTGTACGTGTACCCGTGGATGAATCAGATGCACAGCCTACTGTCAGCAATATAAGTGATGATGAGTCTAGTGATGAGGCTAATGCACCAAGAGGTTACTTTTATGGAAAAAACAGAAAAAAATGGACAAAGCGTGTTCCCTCTTCGAGTCGCACACGAGCATCAAATATTGTATCCCATCTTCCAGGGCTTGTTGGACCAGCACGAATAAATAAACCAAAAACACCTTTTAAGGCTCTCAAGCTGCCAATAGACGAACCCATCATGGATCAAATAATTGAAAGAACGAACGAGAAAATTAGCGATTTCCAAGCAAATTACGGCGATAGAGCTTTGACGGATAAAACTGAAATGTTGGCATTCATGGGTCTTTTATATTTAGCTGGAGTGTTCAAAGCAAACAACGAGGATATAAATTCACTTTTTGCTACCAGTGGCACAGGCCGTGACATTTTCCGTTCCGTTATGACAGCGAAAAGATTCGGTTTTCTCTTGACAGCTCTGCGATTTGATGACCCCAACACTAGAGATCAACGCGTTGCAGATGGAGACCGGCTAGCAGCAATTTCTGAAATTTTTAACCGCTTTGTGAATAACTGTCATTCTAATTATTCCTGTGGTGAATATGTGACTGTGGACGAAATGCTAGTTGGTTTTCGAGGAAATTGTCGGTTTAGGATGTACATGAAGAGTAAGCCTGAAAAGTATGGCCTGAAAATAATGTGTCTTTGTGACGCTCGCACGCATTATTTTATAAATGGTTTCGTTTATACAGGTAAACAAAACAATGTTCATAATCTTAGGAAATTATCAATTCCAACACTCAATGTACTTTCTCTTGTTGAACCAATAGTGAAATCCAACCGTAATGTTACAGGCGACAATTGGTTTTCTTCGCTGGAACTGGTAAAAGAGCTGCAGAAGCAGAAACTCACCTACGTTGATACTATGAGAAAAAACAAGAGAGAACTACCAAAAGAGTTTCTATCAAATAAACAACGAGAGGTTCATTCCTCCCTATTTGGCTTTACGAAAGATGTGTCCCTGGCATCATACGTACCTAAAAAAAATCGAGCAGTTTGCCTAATCTCCAGCTTTCACCATAATGACAAGGTATTAGAAACAGAAAATAATCTTCCAGATATAATTGACTTTTACAACACCACTAAAGTAGGGGTTGATGTGTTAGACCAAGTATGTGCCAACTATAAAACTGGAAGACGCCCTAGAAGGTGGCCACAAACTGTTTTTTTTTTCAGAATCTTAGATATTAGTGGGGTAGATGCAAATATCTTGTATAACACTGCCAATCCAGAATCTGACATGACACATCAGAAGTTTCTCATTAATTTGAGACAAGAACTGATAAGAGCTCAATTAGTCAGACGTGCTCAAATGATGAATATCCCCAGGGAATTGAGAGACCTTATTCGACGAGTGGGCAACATCCCAGAGGAGGCTTATAAGAGGCCTTGTGAAAGAGCTTCCAAACGTGCAAGGTGCTATATTTGCCCGCGCTCTGATAATAAACATTCCCTTGCATGTATAAAATGTAATAACCACATTTGCAAAACCCACTGCGTTGCAACGTTTCAGTGTAGTAGATGTATGGATTAGATATTAAACCCGTTTGAACATGTTTGTTAGATTTTTTATACAATCAATTTTTTTTTGTTTTGTATTTTTAATTATTATTTAAAATGTCTTGAACAGGAAACAGTATTTTATTTCGCGATTTCTTTTTTAGTTTAGTTTTTTTTTATTATTTTTGGAATCCATTCACTTTTCACAACGCCCCTGTATATGTTTTCTTCAAATCTTTTTATAGTGATTTTTTTACGTTTAGGGGTGAGGGAGTCATATATACAGGGTGTCCGGATAAGGATACGGAGCGGCCATATCTCGGAAACGATACGTCCCACAGATCTGAAAAAAAAGCTCTCATCATAAAAACTGCCAAGAGAAATTCATTCAAAATAATTTTTACGCCCTCTTGCGGCAATTTCCGAAACTTAAAATTATTTTGAATGAATTTCTCTTGGCAGTTTTTATGATGAGAGCTTTTTTTTCAGATCTGTGGGACGTATCGTTTCCGAGATATGGCCGCTCCGTATCCTTATCCGGACACCCTGTATATTATTTTTATTTAACTTGTGTTTTTATTTTTGAATATTTCACAACAAAAAAAATTGAGGGTCAAATTTAACCCCGCCATAACCTAAATGTACATATTTTTCACAGTACCAGTTAAGGGTTAAGAGAGTAATTCCTAATGATATTCTAAAAGAAAAAGTTTATATGAACATGTGTCCGGAGTTGCCCCGATTTTGGTATACAGGGTAATAAAGCTTAATACAAAAAATTGTTTTTTTTTTTAATTTCCTTAAATATCCTTTTCCCGATATTATTAAAATTTAATATCTACCGTTATTCATAATGATAAGGGACTTAATTAGCCCTAACTGAATTAAATTTATTAAGTCCAGTGGCGTCCCGGAGAGCATCTTAATGAATATTAGCGACAAAAAAATATACTTCACTGACTGTTTTCTAATTTTGATATTTTTTTTCGGATTTACCAACTAATAATACAAACTTTTTTGTTCCCTAAATTGTTTTCGTGTCTTGCTTCATTTTCGAGAGAAGAAATAAAAACCACTTTACTGTATGTGCAAAAAGAATACCTTAGTATTTTACAGTTAATTAAAACATTTAAACTAAAATTAAAATTATTTTTTTGAATAATAATACAAAAATATTCAACAGTTAACCAAAGCAAATATTGAAAATGGCTACCTTCTAATAAAATTCACGGTTGCAATCGTCTTCCTATTGATTCTCTTAGACGTTTAAAAATGCCTGCAGTATTTCGTATCACACTGCAACTTTCAATAATTCGAATTCTTAAGTCATTTTCATCTAGTACAAGTATCTTGTATACAAGAGACTTTTAGGTGACCCAACTAATAATAGTCTAGAGGTTGCAAGTCGGGACTGCGAGCTGGCCAATCCTGGGGACCTGCGCGTCCAATCGAACAATTAGGAAAAGTGTTGTCGAGGTATTGACGAGCAACTAGGCTAAAATGAGCTGAGGCGCCGTCGTGCATGAACCACATATTATTTCTTATTTGTAGAGGTACGTCTTCTAACAGAACGTCAAGTTCTTTAGATAGAAAATGATTATAGGAGTTTCCATTCAATAGAGGTGGTAAAATGTATGCCCATACATTCACAGAATATTGTTGCTGAAAACGACCTTCTCTAATTGTATCATGATCATCGCCCGGCCAAAAATGTTCGTAATTAAAATTTATAATGACTTATTTTGAAAAAGTAAATGAAATGTTCGGTAAGAAATTGTTATGTGCTACTGTATGCTGCAACTGTTCGAAAACCAATTTCCGAGTAAGCTAATTTTAATTTAAATACAGAGTTTTGGTACATAATTAAAAGCTGTAAGTTTCTAGCCCAGTATATTATTAATTGGCATAGTAACCAACATATTGTTTCGGTTTCCACAGTTACATGATAGTAACAGTAGTCGTAGTACAGAAGAGAAGAAGTTTGTTTGCTGTTCCCTGTTTCGTATTCCGTTTTGTTTATTCGAAACTAACCCTTTTTTGTAACCTCAATGTGGAGTTGAAATGTCCAGGCCCCCCTCCCCTTACTGTGGATAATGTTGAATTGCGGCCAGCCAAAAAGTGCTGGTAGATGCGACATTCAAGGTAACCGTAACCGTAACCTTTAGGCAGTTAAGAACAGCTTGGTCCACTACCAGTCCTTTGGTTTTGGGAAATTCTCTTTTTGTTCACCGTTGCCACCTTCTTGAAATAAATTTCTAACTTCTGCTTTATTTTGAGGCAACATAGTTACTCAGGTCTTATCCTCTTCGATTATTTCAATTTACTCGCTTAAAGATATACATTTGTTTTTTCCGCCATCTTCAAATATTTACGTTGATCCCAAAACACACAAAAACTGTTGAAAACAAAACCATTGTCAGCAACCGATTTATCAGCCTTTAAAGCAAATTGAATGGATCCGCCTGCAATGAAGTAACTAGTGTATGTAGGTACCTATATTTCGTAAGAATTGTCGGATCGGGTTTTACTGCCCTTAATGGAGGATGTCTTTTGCATTAATGTTTACTAAAAATTCCAATGATGAGTGCCGGTGGTCGTTTAATAGATAGGTCGGTAAAGAAGAGTATAAAAGAAAGGGTTATCCATATTTAAATATAGGAAGTTCATAACCGGCCGTTCAACGCAGGTAGTCACTTTATAGAAGGGGTCGCAAACAGAGGTCTTACTGTATTTAAAAAATGCCTTATAAAAAAATTATGTCAATTATATCAATTCCAGAAGTAGATTATCTTTTCTAATTGGTCATGGGTGTTACGCCCCCTATCGTCAGTCATAGGAACACTAGAAACTTAAAAATAAGTTTTAGAGATTTTTCATTGGCGATTTTACCATAAAAAAAATTCCGAAAGCTGTACCGGGTGACTTCGTATAAACTAGCAGCCCCCCGTAACTTTTTTATTTTTTATTGTACGGGAGAAATAAGAAAACTGACATGCAGGGGAAATTTTTTCCTTTCCAAATCTGCACTGTAGTTTTCGGTAACTTTGCATATATACGGGGAACGACAAAAAGTATTTTTTTTTTAATGGAATGCCCTGTATATTTTTGGCTAAAATAAAAGATCTTTTTTTTTCTGATTTCAAATATACCATACAAGTTGACATTTGGTTCAGCCGTTTTTGCGTTATTTAAGTTTACATTTGCATTGAATTTATCTTGATATACGCTGCCATGATTACTGAGTACAACAACTTTTTGGACAGTGGGCCATGGAAACAATAGTAACAAATGTTTCTGAATTGACATTATTATTAAAATAGTAACTGTCAGTGTAACTTACTCGGTTCCTTCTATCTTTCTAAAATGGTGTTTTCTGTGGCTGAAAACTAGATATTGTTTGTTTGTTCACTGAAAATAACTATAATGCGTCTGCTACGCTACGGGCCTACGCGGCAATACATCCCGATGGTCCGATTCCCACAAGATGGTCAATCAAAACTATTTTTACCAAATTTAGAATAACGTCAAATTTACAAAGAAAAACAAGGGAACTACATGAAAATACTGATAATCACATTTGAATATTCTTCTGCATTGTGTGGAACCCCCCAGTAAGTCAATACGGACTACTTTTAAGGAAATGAGTGCTCGTTACGGACCACGAGGAACTTCGCGTGAGTATATCCGGAAGGTTTTGAAAAAATATGGATTTAGATCTTACAAATATCATAAAGTTCAAAAATTAACAGAAATGCATAAGAATCAAAGACTCTATTTCTGCAACCTTATGTTGAATAGATATAATAACGAAAGAGACTTCTTCGAAAAAATGTTATGGACCGACGAGTCAAGTTTCTCAACAAGTGGATTACCAAACCGTTAAAATTACCGACACTGGGCACAAGAAAATCCTCAGTTCGTCAGGGAAGTTTAATTTCATGGTCGAAGGACTGTTAATGTATGGTGCGGACTTTTGAAAAATAGAATAATAGGACCCTATTTTTTCGAAGGCACATTGACTGGAACGTTATGTAACCAATTTCTGGAAACACGCCTGCAAGACATGCTAGAAAACTTACCGTTGGCGCAGTATATGAATATAACTTTTCATCATGACGGTGCCCCACCGCATGTGATACGTGGAGTACGTCATTTTTTAGATTTTAATCACACTGAATGGATTGGAAGAAGAGAGACTATTATGTGGCCTTCAAATAGTCCCGATCTAACGCCTATGGACAATTTTTTTTTGGGGTATATTAAAACTAAAGTTTATGACCGTCATATTGACAATGTTGAGGACATGAAACATTTTATTACTCAAGAAATAAGATATTTAAATGAAAGAAATAGTAATTTTATAGAGAATGCAATTGAGCACTTACAACCCGTTTACCAAGAATGCATAGATAATGAGGGGGGAATATTCATTCTGGTTAATATTCTACATAGTTATTTTGTTTTCTTTTATTGAATCTCTACTACTCTACATAGTTAGTCAGTAAAACATTGTTTTTTTAATCTTTGCATGGTTGTTTTATTTACTTATTTATTAACTTAAATAACGCGAAAACGGCTGAACCAAATGTCAACTATTTAAATTCAGAAAAAAAAAATCATTTTAGCCAAAAATATACAGGGCATTCCATTAAAAAAATACTTTTGGTCGTCCCCCGTATACATGCAAAGTTACCGAAAACGGCAATTCAGATTTTGAAAGAAAAAGTTTCCCCTGTATGTTAGTTTTTTTTATTTTTCCCGTACGATAAAAAATAAAAAAGTTACGGGAGGGTGCTAGTTTATACGAAGTCACCCGGTACGACTAACGGCATCCGAATTATAGCCAGCCGCCTTTCTTATTGAATCACCCGGAAAGTACGGTAACAAGACTCGTAGGTTACATCGTCCAGTAAAATAGTTCTTTCCGGTCTTGTAACGTAATATATTATTTTCTCAGAGCGATAAAGAATGCGCTTTTAATATAGAAATTTTATTAAAAAGTAAGTAAAGTAGCAGCTTAGTGCCCGAACAGAATAAATATGCAGCTTTATTTAATCGTTATGACGGAATTAGGCTGCGAAAAAAGTTCTTTTTAAAATAAAACATGAGTTCAAGAGAAAACAAATTCGCCGTTGGCGTCGGTACATTATCATTGCAATGAGAACATTATATTTTTTTTCTCGACAACATTTGACCTTGCCCGTCCAAGCAACATCGATCGATGATGGTAAAAACGACCTTTGAACCTTATGTCGGGTCATTAAGACGAATATTTTTTCGTTTATTTTCTGGAGAAGGCACAAGAATTTCGAATACATTTCGTAGAAACACAGGAAAGGGTTTTAAAGTAGCCAATTGGGAAGAAAATATTATACCCCTAATGTTCCCGCAGTTCCGTTAGACCTATTAGGCATAACATTTTATATTGGGGACGAGACGTTTTATATTGAATCTTTAGCTTCTAGAAAATTGCTTTATTTTTTGTTAACAGTGAAGCGTTACAGGGGCATCGCGAAAGTTCCGATAAATAAGGGATGGGGGTAAATTTTTTATTTGAGAACTCTTCCCTTATTGTGGATGTGGGGTTTGCTGTATTCTGAGATATATTTTTTGTTATCGTTATTTTATTTTCATTTAGCTACCAGAAGCTTTCATTTAGCGCAGCTACCGACGCATCTACCCAAAAATTAACAACTACCTGAACAAATCCAATAAAACCAAATTACTACAAATATATTACACAACCCTATGACGGTGGCAACCTATTGGCATGTACAACAGGTTGTCACTATCTGCTGATGGTAACTCTTAATGTGGAGGCACTAGGTCGTGGTCCGTTATACTTACACCTTCCCTACGTCGTTGGCTTGCCTTGGGCGCCACCTGTTTTGACAGAAGTCCAAAGCAGGAAAAATATACCGAATGTTAGTACTTATTGAAAATCTATGCAATAAAACTAAAATTTCTCACACAAACAATAAAGTTTTTATTAAAAAGAAATACCTATACTGGATAAAAAAAAGGGTTTATGCCAGCTTTATGATCACGATGAAATGGTTTAAAACTTAGTTTGATGAAAAACTATTGATGTTTAGAATTAAGGCATAAACAAATGAAACTGAGCTTGTCTTGACCCAAGTATTTATGTAAAATGTGTGTATATAACCTCTGAAGATTCTAGAACCTTTAATACCTCAATTCGTTATGTCTGGTTATAAAAAAAAAGGATGTCCTCAAGCCAAGATCGCTTTCCAAAAAAAGATTATTAATTAGAAAGGTTAAAAAAGTAATAAATTGAAATTGTTTCATTTGATAAACTTTGTAAATGATAAGAATTAATAAATTATAAAAATGCATCCAGATAACTTTTATACCACTCTGTGTACCTAGATCAATTGATCAGGATGGCCCATGTGGTTTTCTCTGGTAGGCCAGGTGGAATTGATCTGTTACCTCGTTAATGTCTCCACTTAGAGCACATGAGGTAGGTGGTTTCTTAACCTTACAATCGCGTGAACGGCAAAACCAAAACGACATAACGGCTAAACCAATCCACCAACAAAATCCCTAAAAATAATGATAAAGAGAGTGACCCACTGAATCCCAACAAGAACAACAACCAAAAAAAAAGGAATAAAAGAAGCTTAGCTCTAAAAGGGGGGTGAGACCTCGTTGCCTTTTGACAAAAAATGGCCTAACGGCGGCAGGCTTGACCTTCTTTTCTGAAGGATTTTAAGCAAGTAAAATTAAAGACCCCGAGAACTCTGAAGAAACCCCCTTCTCCTCCAACAACCTGCTGACAAAAAGTTTTGCCAACTTAACCTAGCCCCAAAACAAAGAAGAGAATAAACGCTTAGAGAGTCTGGGCTTCCATCAGAACATAAATTAAATAATGAAATGAAGAAAATAATTCCAAACAACTTTGTTTTTACATAAAATTGCCAAGAGTAAGAAATGGGCGGTCTGCGACTTGACGGAGCCCGAAACGGAAATACGTGGTCAATCTACTTGCAGCGCCTTGTGCAATTAATCAACAGAAAAGCGAACGCACTACTTCTAGCCGCACATATTTTGATTAATTTTTTGCAAACAAAGATGATACAACTTAATAAACAATTTTTGATCCAAATAACTATATGAGATGCACTTTGTGGAAATATGACCGTAAGAATCAAAGGTAAGTCTAACATTTCCACAAAGTCAATATTGGCAATTTTAAAATTGCTACAACCAAGTGTGACATATGCCACGCTTAACTTACTTGCTGGAAAAGTGCGCGAGTCCAGCCCATACCTAAAAGGGACAAGAAGACCTTGCCAAACAACTATCGTCCAGTCGCATTGCTTTCAGTTAAATCAAAAGTTATTGAAAAGGCTGTCAATGAACAATTAATGAAGTACCTGGAAGTCCTCAACATTATTAGTGACCGCCAGTATGGATTCCGTAAGTCTAGATCAACAGGAGACCTTATCGCTTATGTTACTTACGTTTGGAACAAGGTAACAGAACATCATGAGTTGTCCCAGGCGGTAGTACTGGACATTTCCAAACCCTTGACCGAATATGGCATGATGGTATCCTAAATAAAGTGAAAGCATACGGAATGCCGGTTCAATTTTCTTTATGGCTCTCAAGATTTCTTGAAGACCGTTTTCTAGTAATGGCGATGGCCGGACTTCTTTCCGACACATTTAACATTGATGCCGGAGTCCGTCAGGGTTTTATATTGTCGCCCAACTTTTTTTTTATCATACATTAAGGATCTTTTGGAAACAACTGAAAATCCTATATACAGTGTGTCCCCGGATCGACGCGATAGGTGAAAAAGGCTGAAATTTCTTGAGTTGAAACTTTATCTTCTGGGGTTCAACCCTGCTTGGATAGAAACTAATTTGTGGCATAATTTTAATTTCGAAAAATCAAGTGTGCTTTGGAAATTTTCAAAAAACTTTTTTTTCCACCAGTAAAGTTTATAATTTCTAGGAGATACGAAAAAATTTTATTAAGAAAAGATGTTCGGAAATAATAAATCAGTAAGAATACAAAATTTTAAAATCCTATGCCTACTTTGATGTTTTGCATTATTTTTATTGCACGCACTTCCCTATTGAAGATGTTAAAAAATTTCGTTAAGAAAAGTTGTTTAAAATAATAAATTAAACACGATCGGTTTATTTAATTCCCTTTAATAGACATTTAGATAATTAAAGAAATGCGAACATAAAAATAACAAGCAATTTACTTCCTTCAAAAAATGAATAAATTTGTTTCAATGGCTATTCGAAAAAAAAAATAGTATGCCATGGAAGGAAAAAGAATAAAATAATATTTTGACAGTTTGTTGTCAAAAATAGTTTGGTATTTTTAATATTGTATGCTTACTATACCAGAACGGATCTACCTAATTCAATGTTATGGTATAGGTGAATTATCTATTCCAGAGGTTATCAGGCGATTTAAAATGAATTCCGAACACAGTTTTAGTCAAATCTACAGTATCCAGACTGGTTAAAAAATTTGTTACTACCGGTACTGTACATAATATACTAAAAAAGAAAAAGAACTTTGATGAAGATGATGTAGGTACTGTGTTAGTAATGGATTCATTACGCGAAAATCCAAAGCTGTCACTAAGAAAGCGGTACGAGGAGACTCGTGTTAGCAAATCACATTTGCAACGCATTTATGAAGCAAATAAGGTAAAACCATATAAAGTTAGATTTCGTCACACGTTAGAAGAAGGCGATGAATCCCGAAGGTTGGAGTTTTGCCTAACTTTAGGTGAGAAGATTCTAGAAAATCGAAATTTGCATAAAAATATTATTTTCTCAGACGAATCGACTTTTACCACTAACGGTGTACCTTCATCACAAAATTGCCGATATTGGTCTAAAAATAATCCAAATTATCTAATAAATTCTAGGCGGCAGTATTTTAAAAAGGTTAATGTTTGGTGTGTCATTTCCTATCATTGTGGTGTAATTGGGTCATATTTTATTGAGGGAAGACTTAATCAACATACTTATTTAAATATCCTAAATCAGTTTCTTGACGAACTACCATACGAACCAAGATATTTTTCATATTTTCAACACGACGGCTGTCCTGCCCACTCGACATTTCGGGTATATAAATGGCTCAATGAACATTTTCAAGAAAGATGGATAGCCAATGCTGGTCCCATTTTGTGGCCGCCCAGATCTCCGGATCTAACAATATTGGATTTTCATTTTTGGGGTCGAATAAAACAAATTGTACATTTGAATAGGCTTCCAAATGACGTAGAAGTTTTGAAAAATCGCATTACAGATGCAATAAACTCTATTCCCCTGGAGGAGATAAGAGCAGCTTTCACTGCATTTCGAGAAAACATTGAGGAATGTGCGAATAAAGGCGACAAACTTATTGAATAAATAAATATTTTAGTTGATGTTAGTATTGAAATAAATTATTTTTTTGATGTATTGTATAAACCGTTGTTAATGCTACTATTGAAATAAATTAATTTTTTGATGTATCTTATAAACCGATCGTGTTTAATTTATTAATTTTGAACAACTTTCCTTAACGAAATTTTTTAATATCTTCTATAGGGATGTGCGTGCAATAAAAATAATGCAAAACATCAAAGTAGGCATAGGATTTAGAAAATTTGTATTCCTACTCATTTATTATTTCCAAACATCTTTTCTTAATAAAATTTTTTCGTATCTCCTAGAAATCAAGCACCTTACTGGTGGGAAAAAATAGTTTTTTGAAGATTTCCAAAGCACACTTGATTTTTCGAAATTAAAATTATGCCACAAATTAGTTTCTATCCAAGCAGGGCTGAACCCCAGAAGATAAAGTTTCAACTCAAAATATTTCAGCCTTTTTCACCTATCGTTGCGTCGATCCGGGGACACACTGTATAGCTTGACTGATGACAGCACACTTGTTTCATCTTTTACTTTGGATGCTCGAATCTCGACTGCCAATGCACATCTCTATAGGCAGCAAGAGATCTTACATCTCAACAGGGACCTGGAGGAAATTCGGTCTTGGGGCGACAGTAATCAAGTAGAATATAACGCTAAGAAATCTATGCGTCAGTTTTTTCTAGAAAAGTTAATGTTGAAGAACCGGATATAGTGATGGCGGGACACTTGATTCCCTTGGTTTTATCAATTAATTTATTGGGCGTCAATTTAGATAGTCATAGGTCTGGGCATAGTCACGTTGCTGCCATTACTAAGGCAGCTTGGAATACTTCTTCGAACTAAAAACCTCTATATACACCAACAACTTTTGCTGCTCTATAAAGCCCAAATTCGACCATCGCTGGAGTACTGTTCGCATATTTGGGGCTCTGCTACTAAACATACCCTAAAATTGCTGGATTCTATTCAGAGAAGAGCCATTCGCTTGATCGGTAACCATGATCTGACAAACAACCTGGAAAGTATTGGCAAGTTCTCAACTGTGGTTGCCCGCTTGACTCCACCTAGAGCCGTTTATAGTAGAAATACACGACGAGCCACTACAGCCCACCCGTACGTGCTTTAACATAGTTTCCCACGTAAGACACTGTTTAAAAATTCTTTTGTCTGGAGAACGTCATCACTCTGGAATGACCTCCCTGAGACCATGTCCCCCAACGAATGTAATCTACAAAGATTAAAGATCAACGTGAATCGTCTCATACGCACACGCACCGCTCGTAGAGCGAGATAAAGGATTAATTCTGCAGTGTTTTGCCTTATCATAAAAAATAGAAAAAAAGCAACTGTCAAACTACCTCCAACTAAAATCAACACATATACAGGGTTATTTACGTTATTCGACACGACATATTATTTGTTTGGACAAAAAAAGTTTTCGGGGTACATTTTAAAATTACTCTCATTACGTAGCCTGTACGTCCAAAAAATACGAAACGCATCAAAGTTGTATTTTTTTAAATGGAATGCCCTGTATATTATTTTATTTTCTGTTTCTACGATCAAAATAAAAATGAGTTTCATTGTGGTTAAACCCTACGTTCTTCGTATTTTGTGAAAATGTAGTAACAGTTTAATAGAGAATTTATTCTCAATATTGATTTTCTCAAACCAGATTCACACTGGAGTCTACTAACTGATTAGGTTTTATGATGCACTTATGAAAAATTCACTTATACAAACTAATACAAGGTGTCCAGAGAGTAGGACAAAATAATTACAAGTTTGAAATGATAATAACTTGTTTAATTTCAATATAACATTCTATATTTTATGTCAGCAATAGATGTAAAATTTAATTGTCTATCGAAAATATTAAGCTTTCCCATAGCTAACTACTCACGATTTTATGACTGATTTTAACCAATTTAATATTAATCAAGTCACCTATGGCATTTTGACACGTCAGAATTGGTTGTAAAAAAGAGAAGATTTATAGTAAATGCACTACTTACTAGTTAAAGTAATGTAAAGGTAACGAAAAGAAGGAATGATGGTTCAAGATGGCGACCACCCGACTCTAAACACGAAGGTATCCTCTTTTTGAAAACTTCAGCAACATTTGACAACATTACTGGGCTTATGTTTCAGAAAGCTTCTCTAATGCGCTCCATCATATTATCCGGTATTGTTGGAGCTGTATAATAACAGATTCCGTTTACATATCGCATTAAAAAAAAATCGCGTGAAGTCAAGTCGGGTGATCTTGGGGGCCAATTCTGAGGTCCATTTTTTCCAATCCATCGATTTTGAAATTAGACGTTTAAAAATTCACGGTCTCTCACGATAAAAATGTGCGGGTGCTCCATCCATTTGATGCCACATCGTTTCTCTTAGGGCTATGGGAATGTCTTGTAACAACACTGGCAATGGATTTATCAAAAAATCTAAAAACATTACTCCATTTAAATGGTTTTCAAGAAAGTAAGGACCGGTTTATTGTCGACTCATTATTCCGCCCCAAACATTCACTGACCATCTGTGTTGGTAATCAACTATTCTAAATTGATGCGGAGTGGAATCAGAATAGTAATGAAAATTATGTCTATTAACGGATCGATTGTTGTGAAACGTGCACCCGTCGCTAAATAAAACAAAATTACAAAGTTTTTATTTTGTGCCACTTTGTCTAAGATCCACAAAATCGTTTTCGGAAAGTTCTTGTTGACCCTAAATTTTATAAGGATGGTGACTATGTTTCTGAAGAATCCTTGAGACGCTTTGATTGGCTAATGTTGATACTTTGCGCAATTTGGCTTTGACCTGTATGGGGATTTTCGATTACGGACACAATTACAGCAAATTCAGTTTCTTCGTTTTCTGTAACAGGTACAGTAAAAGTACCGTGAATTTCGCAGTTAAATAGACTACTTCCTTTGTGTTCAGTTGAGACGTGCACACCTAATGCCCGTATTCTCCGTTATGTAGAAAAGCTGGCTTAACTAAAGTTGACTTAATTTCTTAAACTCACTTAACTAATTTAAGGTAAGCACCGAAACAATTATTGTCGGGTTTAATTAAGCCTCCTTAAGATTTGGCTACGTCGAATTTTTCTCTTCTTTTTTGCTCAGAGACTGAGGCCGTCAAGTGGTAGAGTACAGAGGAAGAAATTTGTAACATTGTAACCTTATTTTTCGTTTCATGTGCTTTGTGTAATATAATTGTTGTATGCATTACTTGTATATGTATATTACCTGATACCTTATTTACGTGTCATATATTGTAACCTGTTTGTAATCTATTTATTAGTTTATGAGTCACTGTTATGTCAGTATAGTTTTAGCCAAGTTCTGCTAATTAAAGCCTACAAAAGCAAAGGTCTATTATTACAGTTTGTACTGTGTTTGATAATAATTGTTAAAAGTTTTGGATTTTACTGTTTGTTTTTTTAATTTTATAAATGCGCAGATGCAAATCTTAAGCCCGATATTAAGCCTCCAATATTGTGGGCTTAAAATTAAGTAAGCTTATGGTTCTTAAGGTTAACGGTGCTTAAGAAAACGGCATCTTAAAGCGGCTTTCTTTTTAAGCCAGCTTAAAACATTACGGAGAATACGTGTTTTGCAAAACATGAGATATCCGTTTTATACAGAACATCCTTCTAACCCTCGTAATATTCCAAGGGCAATGAGGCTGCAATTAAATCAAGTTCTGATTTATTCACCACGGTAAAAACCAATGAAATCCTAACGGTATCTCGGTGCAGTGCTTTAGGGTTGTTATGTTGATGCATTCGTGTTTAACAATATAAATATTGTATTATTGTAAGGGTGGTCAAAAGTGGAAGAATAAAAAGACATAGCAAAATTAGTTTTGTTCCATTGGTCTAGCAAAAATAAAACAAACCAACTTTGTATTGTGGGTGATACAGTGTCTATGTGGGCCAGGGCGAACCCCTGTCTAAAACAAAAATATAAGAGTATCTTTGAGTCCGGACTTAGATCTTTTAACAAATTTGAGGTCTGTTTAGGGCTTAAAAAGGACGCTGTCCCAAAATTTTGTAAGGCAATGCCGGTTCTGTTTGTATTAAAACTTATAGTTGAAAAGGAAATCGAGCGTCTCGTAGACCTTGCGGTTTTATTTAAAACTTAACTTTCTGTCTAGGCTACACTGATAGCGCCAGTTTCAATGTTGAGTGGGGATATATTACAAGGTTTAATAAACTTTGTGGAACATTTTGGAAAATTAAGTTATATTTAAAAATTTGGGTGGGAGCAGAGAACAGTTTTAAAAAAATTGTTTTGATTTAACGAAAAAAGGGAAACATAATAATCCTAGAATATACATTTTCTTTGGGGCACTGAGTTTTGGCAAAACTATATAATGTGTTGAAAAAGTAGTCCATACTTACAGTGGAGTCAATGTTATGTAAATGAAACAATGCAGTCTTCCACCACAGTTTAATTTTAAATTAAATTTTAAATTATATGATATTAAATTTGTTAAACTTAGGTGTTTAACCAAATTTAGAAATTAAAATTGGAGAATTAAAATAGGAGATTTAAGTTAGTTGTTTTTTTTTAGCTGACATGATGGTATGGGGATATACCCTATATTTTAAATTGTATTAGTAATGTTAAAAAAAAAAATAAAAAAAAAAAATTTTCATTAACTTTTAAAATGTTAAAATTACTAATACAATTTAAAATATGGGGTATATCCCCATACCATTATGTCAGCTAAAAAAAACAATAACTTAAATTTCCTATTTTAATTCTCCAATTTTAATTTCTAAATTTGGTTAAACACCTAAGTTTAACAAATTTAATATCATATAATACAAAATAAAACTTTTTCCTTCATATTATGCTTTACATTAATTTACTGTCTCATTAAAATGCTTCTTTTTCTAATAAAACCTCACGTTTCACTCAAATTTTTATCTTTACATTAATTTCAACACAACTAGCTAGTTCAACCAAGTCTTCAACTTTCACATATTATTGTATCACATTATAAGTTGTACTCATTAGTTTGAGACAACATACATCGCTTTTAAACTGGATGTTAGGTAAGTCCTAAAACTTTATTTTATATTCACTTTTTATTCTCAATCATGTAATATCCTTTTAGTATCCCCTGATGATGAATGCTTAAGCATTCGAAACATGTTGGGAACTTAAAATTTAAGTTAAAATTAAACTGTGGAGGAAGACTGCATTGATTCGTTTATATAATGTGTATTGCACATTTTAACTAAAACATTCCGCAAATAAAATACCTTATTATTAAATTATCTTAAATTAACTCCATTATTCTTTTCTGAAAATTCGTATAATTTTCTAACGTAGATTTTTCCTTTAAAGGTTTGTAAACTTTTATAAGTGCACGAACTTTTATGAAATTTCTATTTCTTACTACATTTACTTCTAAGCACATTTTTAAAACTTTTCCACGAGCAAAAGTTGCGAACTTGTTTGTTCTGTATTACCTTACATTTAACTGATTATTTTCATGATGGCTCTACTTCGGAATATTTTAAATTAATAAAGATAGATTATTTTAAGTCAAACACTATAATATTAAGTATTTATTAAGAACTTATTATAATTTATTTGTACTTTCGGGACTAAAGTAGGTACTTTAGTGATACTTGCATTAAGTTGTGATTATCAGGTGTTTTATATTTTATACGTACATATTACCTAGTTTTAGTTATACTGTTCCCGAAAGTATATAAACTAAGGAACTAAAGTGCCTTAATTCTTAAAATGGTTAGTTCAGGTTAGTTCCCTTTTACTCCATTCGTGGGATTAAATAAGTCACTTTAGTCCCTTGGTTTATAACATACTTTTATTATGTACTTGAAATTTGACTAAATTCTACTAATAGTTTAAGAATGGGGTGATGTTTCGTTTCTTTTTGCCAAGATTTACCCTATTGGAGATATTTGCATACATTTTTTTTTTCAGTCTAGCATACAAATTGAGGCAAAGTTGCGCAATTTAGTGCTTAATAAAATAAAGTCAAAATAATTAATAAATTCCGGCTACTTCCGGATATATCCGGCAAAAAACACATGTTGCAAAATATGTTTTATTTTCTCCTTTTTATTTAAAGAGGTATTTTGAAATAAATTGCACTTCGGCATGCCAACTTGTCCTGCTCTACAAGTTGGTGTCATTAAAATCGGGCGTTTCACCTCTGGACGACCATCATCGACTTTTATTTTTTAAATAAGGACCTTAGCTTTTATTTTGGTTTTGAACAGCCTCCGATCTTCCAAAAATATTGGTATATTATAATCAACTTTTTACCAAGTAATAAAGTCGTGCGAGACAAATAGTTTTAGTTTCAATACTTTTAGGGGGTAATGGATTATTATCGAAGATTGAGAGTTGCGGTTTTCACGTCGGTTTGCTACTTTTTACCGAAACGATAGATGTCGGTGTCAAATTTGTTATAGCTGTTTTCGCTTTTAACCTACAGGGTGATTTTGAAAAACTTCGCTTGTAGGCACCGCTCGTACTCCCGTTAAGCGTTGAGCTTCTCAAAAATATACAGTGTGTCTACTTAAGTTGGCTACATATGGGAAACTTCTTTATTATTAATCAGGTAGGGCTGTGTACACTTTTTGAAAAGATAAGGAAGGAGAGTCGTTTTTTGTATTAAGTGTATAATTTTGAAATATATAAAATTTGCAGAGCGCTTTCGGCCTTAGGCCATCTTCAGTGCTTCCTAAAAGCGAGGAAAATCCAATTTGTAAAATTTATTTCTAAAATTAGTTTAAGATGTCGTTATTAGAAAATTGATTTGAATTCTAGTTATTTACCTATTTTATTTGTTGAAAAATTTTTGTTCTAAGAAGTAATAAGGAATGTATTTTCTGGTTTTTACTCACTTTGTCAGGAAACAGGAGACTTCATTAACAAAATTAAACAAGTGGGCCCTCATCAGCACAATGTAAAACTAATTTGTAAAACAAATAACATGTAAATTTGTAAAAGGACGAACTACTGGGACGAACCACTTTTGAATTTAATTAATTAACCATCGTTTTTTTTTTTTTTTTTTTTTTTTAACCATCGTTTGGAAATTAAATAAAAAACGATGGTTAATTAATTAAATTCAAAAGTGGTTCGTCCCAGTAGTTCGTCCTTTTACAAATTTACATGTTATTTGTTTTACAAATTAGTTTTACATTGTGCTGATGAGGGCCCACTTGTTTAATTTTGTTAATGAAGTCTCCTGTTTCCTGACAAAGTGAGTAAAAACCAGAAAATACATTCCTTATTACTTCTTAGAACAAAGATGTTTCAACAAATAAAATAGGTAAATAACTAGAATTCAAATCAATTTTCTAATAACGACATCTTAAACTAATTTTAGAAATAAATTTTACAAATTGGATTTTCCTCGCTTTTAGGAAGCACTGAAGATGGCCTAAGGCCGAAAGCGCTCTGCAAATTTTATATATTTCAAAATTATACACTTAATACAAAAAACGACTCTCCTTCCTTTTCTTTATTATTAATTTTACGAAAAAAAGTTATTCTTCATAAAAAGCTCTGCATGGTCCAAAACCTAAAATGCAATAATCGGATATTAAATTTTTCCAAGTGTGTATACGAGGGGTGTAAAGAAATATGAATTTTGCTTAAGAGTAAAGTACCTTTATTTTTGACGATATCGAAAACTGTAATTATGAAAAGTTGTTCGGAATGAAAAACTATATTTTAATATGAAATTACATCTTTCTACTTTAGATTTTTTTTTCTTTCTATTTATTAAAAACATGATAACCTTTCCGTTTCGTTCAGAAAGTAATAAGTAAATTTAATTATTTAATCAATACACCATTGAAATTAAATGAAACATTTAATCTAGGATGCACTAACAAGAATTGATTGACAGTAACTTCAAAAAATCAGTTGTATTTATAATATTTAGCAGAAATGCCAGCAACGTTAAGTTCTCACGATAAAATTGAAATTGTGTTAATTGTGGGTGAAAATTATAAAACAAATCGAGAAGCTCCAGACATTTTTAATACCCGACACCCAGAGAAAAATCTTAACTATACCACAGTAAGGAAATTATTAAACAAATTTAAGACTTTTGGAGATGTAAGAAATAAGTTTAGCAACAAACGCCAAAAACGGGTCGCCAGTGATGACATGGAATTTGATATAATGCTCTCAGCAATTGAACATCCTAAAAATTCCTTGCGAACACGGGCAGCTTCGATACCGAATTCTATAAGCAAAGATACGGTTTCAATAATTTTAAAAAAGAACAAGTTGCACCCATACAAGCCCCAATTTATTCATACGTTAAGACCAGGAGATCATTATAGACGCTTTGAATTCTGTTGTGATACCCAAGGAATATTAAAAGATAATCCATTTATGGGAAGACATATTATTTTTTCGGATGAAGCAACATTTGCATTAAATGGAACAATCTCTACCCAAAATTGCCGTTGGTGGAGTGATACTAATCCAAATTTTACCATCAAAACTCGGGGCCAGTATGCATTCAAAACAAACGTGTGGTGTGGAATTTATGGAAATACAATAGTTGGACCTTTTTTTTTATGAATCTTTGAATGCAGACCGTTATTTACATTTTTTAGAGAATGAATTAGACAATTTTCTAGACAACGTTCCCCTTCTTCAACGTCAACAGATATGGTTCCAAGAGGATGGTGCCCCTTGCCACAGTAGGTTAGATGTAAGGCAATACCTTGAAAATCGTTTTAACGGAAGAGTTATACATCGATTTTCGGAAATTTCTTACCCACCTCGGTCTCCAGATTTGACCCCACTCGATTTTTTCTTGTGGGGGGGTTACCTAAAACAAAAGGTGTATCATCAAAGGCCATTTACAGATGTTGCCCATTTGGAAAGAGTCATTGCAGGATCGGTTCAGAGTATTACTCCGGCTATGGTTAGAAGAGTATTGAAAAAATTTTGCGATAGAACAATAATTACCTGTATTGACAGAGAAGGCGGATATGTTGAGGCGTTTGTGAATTGAGGAAGTTAATAATGTTCGTTAAAATTGTTACAACAGAATGAATTATTATGGTATTATTCATTTAAATGCATCGCTAAAATGTTACAAGACAGGCATTAAGTAATTGAAAAGTTATCAAGTGTTCAAAAAAAATAAGAGATTACTGTTTATTATTAATTATTGATAGAATTTCGGAAAATTTTTTAAAAATTTTTGATTTGAAGTATGGAAACTTAGTCATCAATTTATTATAAGTTTGGAAAGAGTAAAAAATAACTTAATAAGTTAAGGTAGATAGATCTGACTACATTGTACATGAACGAATTTTTATTTTAATGGTGTATTAATTAAATTTTTAGAAATTTTGTTTTGTTAGAATTTACTTATTATTTCCTGAACGACACTGAAAGGTTATCATGTTTTTAATAAATAAAAAAGATAAATGTTCTGTATCGGTAATTTGAGAAATTTTGTAAAAATAAAAAAAAATCTTAAGTAGAAAGATGTAATTTCATATTAAAATATAGTTTTTTATTCCTAACAACTTTTCATAATTACAGTTTTCGATAACGTCAAAAATAAAGGTACTTTACTCTTGAGCAAAATTCATATTTTTTTACACCCCTCGTATACACTTGGAACAATTTAATATCTGATGATCGCATTTTAGGTTTTGGACCATGCAGAACTTTTTATGAAGAATAACTTTTTTTCGTAAAATTAATAATAAAAAAGTTTCCCATATGTAGTGTAGCCAACTTAAGTAGACACACTGTAGATGTTTATATTTATTTTGAAAAACTAACTGAAAATTCGATATTTTTACATTTTTACTTTATTTGTAATAGTAGGTCATGGCCAAACGCAAATTGCAATTTATTTTAAAATATCTCTTCGAACACCCTCAGGAGAAAATATAATATATATTTTGCCGCTAAATTGCGCAACTTTGTCTAGATTTGACCGGATTTGTATCTCCTACGGTTTTCAAGATCCTCATGCACATATACCAATTATTGTATTAATACTTTAAGATATTTTCTTAATACAGGGTGTTTTAAAAAACATGTGCTATCGCTCGTGTGGTGATTTCTTACCCAAAGATAAAACAAATTTTTGAGATACAATTACAATTTTTAAGGGGAACAAGAAATATGTACACCTCTGCCTTTCTTAATTTTGATGGTACAGTTATTTAGGCAGTTCAATATCTAATTCAAGGTGCTCCTTAATAATTTTTTGACTACGGCTTCGTGTAGGAGATAAATGCAATTTTTATCAAACTATGATATGAGCAGGTAACGATATGCAATAAATGTCATTTATCTTTTTAATCGAACCGTTTGTGACAACCCGGGTGTTACATTAATTTTATTTTATGAGATTTAATTTGAAGTTTTGGAGATTTAAATGGATATGGCTACTGACTTATCTGTAGTAATATATTAAGGGATAGGGAAATTATCGAAAATCATCCCGAAGATTTTTTGCCGTGGAAATCGCTCGAGGGCTTGCCCGAGAGCGATTTCCTAATGGCAAAAAATCTGAGAATGATTTTCTGATTATTTCCCAATCCCGAAATGTATTTTGAAGATTATTTACCAAATAAAAAACTAACGATTTCTGACGGGTGAGATTTTCACTTTTGACAAGGGTGATTTTCACCGGAGAGCGGGAGATTACTAACGATTTCTGACGGGTGAGATTTTCACTTTTGACAAGGGTGATTTTCACCGGAGAGCGGGAGATTATCGCTGAATAATCAGGTGAAAATCAACCCGCTTTTATAATGGATGAGGTAAATAATCGAAATAATTACCAATATAAATTTGTTTTAAACAAACAGTTTCAATTTTAGTATAATACTGTAACAATATCTAATGATAACTCACCTTGAATATATTTCTCCACAACTGGAATATAAACACAAAATTTCTTTTAAAATATTTTTAAAATAAATAAAAATTTTATGGATTAATCTTGGTCGGAGTTGTTCAAAAGTTGTTAAGTTTTTAAGACACGCGACCAAACTAAATCATAACAAAATAAGATGAAATCATCTAGCCGCCGAAAAATCAAAGTCAACTAATAAATTATTTTGCGTAATTAAAATGCAATAAAATAATACGATTCACCACGACCTAATTTAGCCAAAGTAGGGTAAAGTCTATTTCATGTGAAGTTTATTTTGGTAATTGTATTCTTTTATCGGTATAAACTCACTAGTTGTCAATTCTGACACAAATTTGACAAGATATATGTTCTACTTTGATACATAGTTAATTCTTACTTTCAATATTGTCTGAATGTTGACGTAACCGAAAGAAACACTATCAGGAGGAATAGACTATACCTGCAATTCAAAACCGAAGATACAACTTTGTTAGGTAATGCAATTCTGGACCTTATTTGTTTATAGTTTTAGGATTTAATATAGCATACAAGATATTTGTATGACCTTATTCGGTAAAAGAAAATGTTATGATAAAATTTGCGAAATATAGGCCAATATGACGAACTCAAAAATGAGATCATGCTAAATTAACAGGAAGTAAAATCCTATAAAAGCAAAAGGTACAATACTGTAAGATACCGACCAAAATGTAAGTGCCTGAAAATTAAAAGTAAATGTTATTTTAACGAAATTTTATAACTCTTTGGTGGTTCCATTATATTTATTCACAGTGAATATAACAAGTGTATGTTAAAGCTACAAAAATGGTGTTTTTATGACTACAGTCTCAAATTTTCATGCACCTTCAAACAAACTTAGAAAAAGAGAATAATTTAAATAAATTAATCATTCAGTATGGTGACCAAGAAGAACTTCAAGTTTATTGTTGCTTCGAAATAATATCAAATTACAAACCTAGCAGAAAATCTTTACGCTGTGATGTGCAGTTCTAACTTCAGAGGCAAGCTTATAGTATCTACAAGTGGTTAGTATGGTAATAAATAAATAAACTGCTCCCTTTTGAGAATTATTAACCCACGATTGTGAACTTTGTACGCCGCCCTGTTAGTGCCAACCTGATAGCTCCCTTAAAAATAGATAGTACAGGGTGGACGTCACACGTTTGTCGCACCAAGAAAAGTCTTGGAACCGTTTTTGCTAAGGCCCAATTGTATAGGGATTAACTTAAAAGTGGAGGTTACTTCAGAAGTTAGTAGTAAAATACATTGTATAATCAAAGGTTACCTCCGGCCCAAGAATTAACCCTCAACTCGTGGAGTGAGTATCAGTTAACTCGTAATCTTGGGATAATAAGGATAAAAATTACGTATTTTAAACATTTGTTTGTTTTTGAACCAATTTTACCATTTATACCTATTTCAACTTGACAGCTCCGTAATGGCGTCATTTAGCAAATTTTTTTACCACATTTTCTAAATGATTTTGTAATAAGAGTTGCAAACAACTTCAATTTTCTGGCGCCTCTAAAGCCTTTGAAATAATTTACGAACATCGACTCGCGGAATCCGCTGTGTTACGTTACCAAGTCCTATAGTAAGTCGGGTCGCGCTCACTGTCGTTGTTTACGAGTTTTACGACTAAGAAGACAGGTGGCCATGCACATCACCCGTACTCGTTGCTGGGTAACGGAAATAACGTCGGCAGGAGAGAAGGAAATATTTAATAGACGTTAAAATTTAATATAACGTAAAATCGTTATACTGTATGTTATTACTCAAACAACCTTCTCTAATATTAATTTAGACACAACACATTCTTAACTCAAAATCTCCTAGTCAAAAGCAACTGGATTTCGAATTCGAATATTTAAACTACACGGGGAAACCAAATTGTTTTGAAAATCAAGACAGGCTTGTATTAATTATTTTACACTAGCAGGTTATACTCGACTTTGACAGCACTTGTTTCAGTATTTTTCAAGGTAAGTTTCGTTACAAATAATTTATTTTTCTTCTTTCTTCTAAAGTAGTATTAGAAAAGTATAGTCTAGAGCTCGTATGAAATGCCATTTCCTACTTGTTATAGAATTTACTACTTAAAGTTATAATAATAAGCTTCTGCTTTAACTGAACAAAAAAGAGTAACCGCATCTCCCTTGCATATATACAGAAAAACAGTTGCACAAGTTCAAAGAGGACGAACTGTAGGACTTAATGACGTCACCACCTTGCCCCGACAGCGTTTTATTTGGGTTTGATCTCGTATATTTCCAAAACTACTTATCGGATTGACTTCAAACTTTCAGGGCTGACCATACCTTACAAATGCTTCATAAAGATTAGGTAACGAGGGTAATTTGAGGTTTCACCAAATGAGCCCATTACCTATGTAGTGACCCTGTTTGGGTGTTTTCGATGTCGTAAATTATCTTCTCATAGATAGTGTACAAAGCCTGGGTTTTAAAATCCCAGTCTCAGCAACAAAAGGTACTATTTTTCCATAGGGTGATTCACTGATTCTTTTTTATAATTTCACTCTTAAGAAAACACTTTTCTTCACAAAAGCATTTTTTTATTCTACCAAACTATGCCATTTGAACAGATAATGTCAGGTGTTTACATAAATTGTAAAATCATACTACTTCACATAAGTTATTATCGATTAACTAATTAATGGCCACATTGACTAATCACACTTAAGGGGGTTCGTATAACCCGCGACAAACTATTATACGTTTACTTCAACAATCTTTGCTAAAGGTTATTTTGTGGCAAGAAGACGTTTCACCACGAAAATAGTCTGTAACTCGACTCACTGTTTAGAAACACTTGGCGCTGCTCGCCCTAAATACGTGGTGATTTAAATCACGGCAGACATACACCACGGAGTAAAGTCTAAAACCTACTCGAAAACACTTGGCGCTGATGTGCCGAATATTACGTAGCGATATCAAGGCAGACGTACACCACGGAGTCAATCTTAAAACCTACTGACTGTAAAAATGAAAACATTCGCTTTGTTGATCACTCTTTCCACGCGAAAACCACTTGCAACACCGCATCTCTCTAAGCATCTTCCTACTGCATCCCATAACAAGTGACCTGTCTAGCACGTAGGCATTGTCTTTAACGCCCGCCGCCCGGCCGCCTTTTGTGATAATTGGAAAGCCTTGCCGAACCCTGATGTTTACCGGCCGTCAAGTGAATCGACCGGTTAGACGCAATTTGAAGGTGTATAAAAACGTAAACAAGCTGTGTTAGGAAGGTTTTTCTATTGTATTATTTTACCGAAAGGATTATTAAACGCGATGTAAATTCGCAGTTAAGTTTTTATAATATGTTAAAAGATCAGTTTTATTTATTTATTTAAAACAGTAGACATGACCCAAATGCGGCGTTGCCGATCATTATTAACTTTTCACTGAAATGCAATTATGGTTTTGGTCTAATTATTAAGTAATATTGTGCCGTAAAATTACCTTTACAAAGCAACTTTACGTGCCATGGTGCGAACGGCAGCTCTTGTGTCGGAGGCTCGGAGTCCTTGCCTTAAGCAGTTGTACACTTTTTTGATGTCTTGGACGCCACCTATTTTAAATGGTAAAAAAACTAAATACTTACAAAGCGTTTCAAAATAGGAAAGCCGCTTGCTTCTAAAGATGGTAATAGTTCGTCTGCAGTACAGTGAGTAACAATAAAACACAGATATAAAACAACAATGGGAATTAATTTATTTAGATTATCCAACTGGATTCCACCAAAGAGATTAAATATTGAAATCAATAACTAAATTAAATATTAAAGTTAAAAAAAATTATACACTCATGGGAAGACCTGAAGGGTTTTTACTCGCCTGGTAACTGGTTATCAGTTATAAGAGAATGTTCTAGAACCTTCATACTTGTATGGTCATAATACCTACATTATTTCTTAATGTTACCAAGGTGGTATTACAAATTAAAGTTAATTTTAAAGTAAAATTTATGTTGTTAAGGTTATAAAGAAATTTAAAATTATCACAATACACTGGCCTTATTTCCCAGATGTTCCAAATCCCATGTGGTTTTTGTTTCAAATTAATAGGCACCCTGCCTCCAGTCTTGTGGACCCGAACAGTACAAAAGAGCACATATTTACAGGTTACAGGCCATGTGGTCTCTCAATGAAGAGCCAATTTCAACACGTGGTCAAAAGGAATATGAATATATTACGTCTGTTACATATTCAACAATAAACGCTTCGATAGAAGCAAAAGGAAAATTTCAACTAAAATATAAAAACCCTCATTGGTTGTCCGGTGCTACCATCTCAAAAAAATAATACAAAGAAATGAGGCCTCATGTGCAAATCTAAAAATTAAATTGCACATGTTGTAGAAAATTGGAAGTTATCAAAAAAAATTAAGGAGACACAAAAAAAAGAATTAACCATCAAAGAGATGAGGACGCTCTACTACCCCTGAGGTACCAACTAAAGTTGGGGCGGCGGACCTGTTCAAATCACATAAGAGGTGGCCCCTTTTAAAAACCGCCGACTTCAACCTTCACGGTTGATCTTAAATAAAGTGACCTAAAGTCAAAATCTTTTCGAAAAAGGTAAAGATATCAAATGACAGATGTTCCTTAACTGTCATGTCAAAAAGAATTGATGAAAGTGATCTCAGTTCGATAAAATGACAAAACCAAACCAACTTAACATGTGGGAAACTACTAGCAGTTTACCCTCCATAATATGCAATTTAAAAACCAAATAATGGCATACCAATTTATCGAATGGTGAAAAGTGCAATATCATCAATGTTCTAGAGTGAACTAACCAAGGTTCAAATGGAACAACTCAACGAACATACTATAAGCCAAATGAACTACTGACAGGTTATCATAAATGAACATAACCCCAAATTTTGACAATAAAAATATTTAAATAGACCATTTCAGAACATATGATTTTGACAAGAAGTATAACCTAAACTTGTCACTTTGCCCCCCAGCAAATATGGCCGTTGTCAAATATGTAATGGTATTCATGGCTTTGACATAAACTTTAACCTAAATTTGTCAAATTTGCCCCCCAGCGACGTCATCCTTAAATGGTCAATATTCAGATATCTACTTCGTTCGAGTTAATTAAAAAGAAAAGGAATAAAGGATGTACAAAAAAATATTCATGATAGGACCGTGGCCTGTAAAACATGAACATCTGCACCAAAGCATTAAACTTAAAATCCACAGAAAATATAGAAAGGTAATGTAAACAAATATCTTACAGAAAACCATGTAGCATCCTATAAATATACATCTATAGCAAAAATGAATGCCACAATATAAGGAGTTTGAATGATGTTAATTAGACTTGAAAGCACATACATGTTTCCCCAGCAGATAGCGAAGAAGATTTGGATATTATTAACGTAGTTGAGAAGACCTCGGGTTTTAAGGTCTCGTATTGAGAATATAGACTATTGGCTAGATCCAGAATTCATTGCAAGATTTAGAATATCAAAAGCTTCTGCAGTTATGTTAATTCAAGCGATTGGACAACACCTGCAAAGAAAAATGTTGTAAAAAATTTTTAAAGACGATAATGTCTTTGCAACTCGTAAATTAAAAAATATTATATATAAAAAAGTTGCAAAGTTAGACTAGTTTTAAATGACATAGATATGATAAATAAAATGTGAAAACAGAACGCAATCCTGATATTTCCATTCCCCGAATTTAGCAGTTTTATGGATTAACCCCATCCCATACAATTGCAGTAAAACCCTACCTTAGAATAACTTTAGGTTTCATTTGAGGGTAAATCTTCATACTAGTTTTATAGTTAATTCTTATCTATAGTCCGTCTAGAAAGTATCCGGAATTTTATGTTTTTCCAAATTTTAATATATTTCCTTTTTGTAACATTCGAAGGCAAGAGCAATGCATCAAGTAGGTTGTGCCTATAGTAGGCTATGGCTAAAATCGCATGACAACACGATCTGTAAAATATTGTTGATTGTAAACAGGTTTAAGATTTGTGAAATAATGTCGCAAGTAGAAAAAAGAAAGAAGGTGGAATTTTTGTATAGAAAAGGTGTTCGAAACGTTAAAAAATTAGTACAATTGACTGAACTCGGAAAAAGTGCAGTATATGAGACAATACAGAGGATAAAAAATGGCGCAGATATAAGGCATATACCAGTTTCGGGAAGACCGCGTAAGATTCCTGGAAACAATTTAAACGCTTTAGTAAACTTAGGACGGCAAAATCCACGTCTAGGGTTTCGAAAATTGGCTAATAGATTTGGAAATACACGAAGAATAAAAGTGTGTCCAGAAACTGTCCGCATGTCACTGAAAAGACAAGGCTACATAGCAAGAAAACCAAAAAAAAATCCGGCAATGACACCTCTACAAAGGCAAAGAAGAATAGATTTTTGTCAACGTTTTCGAGAAGATAATTTTAGGAATGTTTTTATATCTGACGAAAGTTGTTTTCAGCTTGGTTCAAATCAACTAAAAATCCTATCAAGAGAAAATGTTACCGTTCAAATTTCTAAATTTCCCACTAAAATAATGGTGTGGGGAGCAATATCTCAGCGTGGTGCCACCCCTCTTTGTATAGTTGATGGCACCGTTAATAGTGCAAAGTATTGTGACATTCTAAATGGTTTCCTGTTTGTTCTGTTGTTTCTTGAAACGACTCATGCTTTATATCCAGACGGGTGGCGTTTTCAGCAGGATGATGCAAGATGCCACTTTTCTGCCTATACTCAAGCTTGGATGCATGAACACCAATTAGCAACAATTCCATGGCCAGCAGCTTCACCAGATCTTAGTCCTATTAAAAACATATGGGGACTAATGAAGATTGAAGTGGAACAAGCAGCGCCACGAAATAAAACAGATTTGATTCGGTCGGTTTTACAGGCCTGGACCACCATCAGTACCATCACCGAACATTATGGCGGTGAAATAGTTTCGGGTGTACCTGTACGTTTAGTTAAGTGTTTCCGGATACTTTCTAGACGGGCTATATATAATTGGGTCTCAGTAATACAGCGTAATTTTCAAAATAATATTTACCTTAAAGAAAAACAGTGGCGTGTTATTTCTTTCCTTAAAAGTATCGAAATACGGACGCCACTGGTAACAGTAGAGCAAATCTTTTTTTTATGAAAAAAATATGTAGTAATAGGATGGCTGTTTAGAAAAATCGGTACCTTGTTACCTATCAACAGACCTTTATTTACCACATTGTTGCCGTATTATTTTGCTAATTTTGAAAAATAGTCCATACTTTCAGTGGAGTCAATGTAATATGAAATAAAACAATGCAGTCTTCCTCCACAGTTTAATTGTTGACATAAAAGTTATTAGATTCCCGACATGTTTCGAGCACTTAAGGGGATACTGAAAGGATATTATAAATTTAAGAATGAAAAGAAAAGATAAAGAAGGACTTACCCAACATCGAGTTTAACTTCGAAATAATAAGTTTATCAAATAAATGAGTACAACAAAAAGGCTGGAACTTGGTGCATTAAATGGTTAAATGAATTGAATGAGAAGTAAAGTTAAAAATAAGTTTTGTAATGTAGATAAGTAGAACATATTTAAGTATGATAATAGAAGATAATCACATCTGAAGGTAATTAAAGAAAAGTTTGTTTAAAAATTAAGAATCAATAGTTTGCATAGTTAAGTTAAGAGGAGTAGAACATGTGTTAAGTTAAATGAAGAAATAATGTGAACTCTGGAGGAGAGAAGTTTTCTTTTAATTTTTTCGAATCATAGGTTTTATTTTAAAAGAAAATTTCTATTATCATACTTAAATATGTTCTACTTATCTACATTACAAAACTTATTTTTAACTTTACTTCTCATTCAATTCATTTAACCATTTAATGCACCAAGTTCCAGCCTTTTTGTTGTACTCATTTATTTGAGACAACTTATTATTTCGAAGTTAAACTCGATGTTGGGTAAGTCCTTCTTTATCTTTTCTTTTTATTCTCAAATTTATAATATCCTTTCAGTATCCCCTGAAGATGAGTACTTAAGTGCTCGAAACATGCCGGGAATCTAATAACTTTTATGTCAACAATTAAACTGTGGAGGAAGACTGCATTGTTTTATTTCATATATTGTTAATTGTTACACTGTTATGGTAAATAAAAATTGTTTATTATAATTAATAATAATTATGCCTATAGTCTGTTGCTTAATTCCAGAAAGTAATAAATCATTATTGAATTATAAAACCCAGTGGTCTTCGCCGTATTCCATAGGTGTAGTCCAATTATTATTATTTAATTAGGTTTATCGTCAGGGGTCCCGAGATCGGCTAGGTAGAGGCACAGGCCTCACTGTTTTAAAAATCTGAAATGTTTACTTACTTTTCGGCAGTTGTTGGAAATCTTCGTTCTTGAAAATGGCTAGTGTCTCTGAATGTGTTGCTAAGAAACGGATTAGTAAAACTGCGCTTTTTAAAAATGAGAAAATTATTATTCTCAATGTGTTCAATGCTCCTCGCCACCAAAATTCAACATTCGCAGTTGCAAAAATAGTTCAAATGTGTTCGAATATGACTGGAGTCGGACAGTCAACAATATACCGACTTGTGCACGAGGATAAACGCGGCCCCATCAGGTCACCAAAGAGAAGTACAGGAAGAAAAGAAGCTGTAATAAATAAGGATAAAATGACTGCATCGGAAGAATCATACAGTCGTTTTACTTAAAAAAAGAAATATCTACATTGGACAAATTAATGTCTGAATTGAAAAAGGATGATTTCACTCCACCCATGGGTGAGAAGAAACTATAGAAAACTTTGAAGGAAATGATTTTCTGTTATGAAAAAATTCATAACAAAAAATTACTTTTAGTAGAGAAACACGAAATCATCTGCTGGCGACGACGACATTTGAGGGCAGTTAGACAGTTTCGAAGGGAAAACAGGACTATCTACTATATGGACGAAACTTGGTTAAATGAAGGTTATACCGTTGGTAAAATATGGCAGGATAAACATATAGAAAGCGCGAGGCAAGCTTTCATGAAAGGATGGTCCACTGGAATAAAAGCACCCTCGGGAAAAGGTAAAAGAATAATAATTACTCACATTCGCAGCAAAAATGGATTTGTCCATAGCGGCTTACTAGCATTTAAATCAAAACGGACTGGAGACTATCATGAAGACATGAACGCTAATGTCTTTGAAGTATACTTTCAGCAAATGTTAGATCTTATTCCTTCTGGGTCTGTTACAGTCATGCCAGCTACCACTCAAGAAATTCCGAAAAAATGCCAACGTCTTCTTGGAAAAAAAAAGACATCATTCATTGGCTTACTGTAAATAAAATGCCACTTCATAAAGATATGCTGAAAAAGGAGCTACTGGAGATAGTAAAATTGAATAAACTTCTTTCTTCGCAATTTGTTATGGACGAAATCGCTTTAAAACAAAATATAACGTTACTTCGCCTTCCGCCATATCACTGTGAATTAAACCCCACAGAATTGGTGTGGGCGCAAGCAAAAGGGTTTGTAGCAAGGCATAACACCACTTTTAAAATGACAGACCTTGGAAACCTCTTGCAAGAGGGAATAAAGACAGTATATTGTGAAAAATGGAGTAAGTGCGTCGAACATGTGACTCAAGTAGAAGAAAGAATGCAGGAAGCAGTTAACATGCTAGAAAACACTGTAAAGCCCTTATTATTCCTCTGGACCTCAACGACGATAGTTCATCGGACTACTCGGAACGTGATGACTTAAATTTAAAAATTAAGTTGTTGTATTATACATAGTAGATTTTTTTTATAAATATTAATATTTATTCCAATTTATCTATTTTCATATTATTCTTACTTGTGTATAAGTTTTTAACTACTTTATATTAGAATAATTAATATCTCAATTATCTGCCTATCTCAATAATTATAATGAAGTATAATGATTATTATACTTATTGTTTTAATAAACTATCAGTAGTAACGCCGCTGTCACATTACTTCCATTCACCAAAGTCGTCTTTCTAGTGTATGCAAATTAGGTGGTTTACCCTAGTTTAGGACAGATTCTGGGTGTGTAGGTCTGAAATACGGAATTTTAATACTATCATTGCAATTTACCTGAAATTCACAATGCAATCTTTAAGATGTCCACCCTGCTTAATGGGTCCTGTCATTGCAAATTTACATTTTATTACTCTCTGGCATTAGGCAACAGAGTATAGCTAGTGTCGCAGCCATCACCGATCTATCAGCTTCCATGGTCACTTTCAATCTCCGCCAGCAAGCCGACGACGGGAAGAAAGGGAGGGGCTCTCTCTCTCAAAGAGAACGCCACAGAAGAAACATCTTTGTTAGCATTGTTCATATTAATAAGTGATTAATATTTGTTATTAAAATAAAGTAATACAAAGTATAAACATTCGAAAAAGTTATTACAGTCCTCTACACGCTACATGGTCCTACGAACAGGATATCAAGACGAAAAGCAAGAAAATTGTCTGCACAGATAGCAGTGTGCAGGTGAGTCATTCCGTTTTCCACGTCATCCATCTTTGTTTCAGCCGCGCGCGAGTCAGCCAAAAGCACGAACGCGACTGCAAGGTTATCGATACGTTCGAGTATGTGTGTGGAAGATAAGTAAAGGCAATTTATGAATTAAAACGTACCCATATTCATTCATTTTAGTATTGTATTCTTTAAGTTATTAACTAAATTAGCTGTTTGCCGTAAAATACATCGTTCAAAATGCCTAATACGGAAAATACCGATTATCAAAGTTTAAAAAAGAAGCGCAGTTCGATAAAAGCAAAATTAACGTTGTTTGAAAGGTATTTACAAAAGAATGAAGATTCGTTAACGATCTCTGAACACGCGGAACGTCCAAAGTTAATCGAGTTGGAACAGCGAATTCAAGGTGCCGAAGCACTAATGAAATTTTATGACGATATACAAAACGAAATTGAGTACTCTTCGGACAACGCCACAGAAGAATACTCTGAACGCGAAGAATTTGAGGACAAATTGTATTCGGTGTTAAATCTTCTTGTGATATATTGGTATCACTGTCGCATGATGTATCCGAATTTCCGTTATCTTGATTGCGAGCGAGAACAGTTGTCGTTTTCTTCTCTTTACCGTGTAAAACTGTATTATGTTTTTCTTTGCATAATTTGCACCCCGACCATCTGCATTCTTGTGGCGAATGGTTACGTCGTAAACAGTTAGTACATAAATTCCACGATTTGACTTTCAAAATTCGATCGTTTACTGTAAGAGATAAAAACTCTGGACAATAAAATAAATTATGATCTTTTTTACACATAAAGCATAGATACTTTCCTTTTTCGAACGTACTGTTGTCTTGTTTAACGTTCGCGCTTAAGCCTCTTGTCTTAACATCTCTATTTCCCTGAAAATTTCCTCGAGTCTCGCGATTGCGCGGCGAATTTTTACTTGTATAATCCGTATTCATTTCGATGCTTTCCAACAAATTGGCTCGCTCTTTTAAAAATTTTCTAAAATAGTCTAAGGTACACGAAGATTGTTTTGCGCGTAATCTTTCCCATTCACGAGCTGTGCTCTTATCTAATTTATTCGATACAATATAAATGATAATCGTGTCCCAATGTTCTACGGGTTCGCCTAATTGTTTAAGACTTGTCAGATGTTTAAATAACCTGTCGCTTAAGTTTCGAATTTGTGTAGCTGATTCTGCTGAAACAATTTCTGTGTTGAATATTGATTTTATATGATTTTGGATCAGAATACTTTTGTTATTAAATCGTTCACAAAGGGTATCCCACGCGATCTTATAGTTTGCTGCGCTAAATTCTATTGCCTGTAACTCAGCCACCCCCCAAAATGCACTTTTATCTACAGCTTTGGTAAAAATAAGAAATGCTGCAGGTCAGTTCATTACCGTTCGATCGTTACTAGATTGCGGATCTCAATCAAGTTTTTTAACATCTAAATTACACAACCAGCTTAAATTACCAAAAACAAAGGTTAATCTAACCATTAGTGGCATTAACGAAAAAATAACTCAATCAAGCTACAAATGCAGTTTAAATATACGCTCGACAAATGACGACTTATATAATTTCAATCTATCATGTTTTGTCTTAGATAATATCACTAGTGAATTACCTGGTATTCAAATCAATCGTCAAGCTCTTAATGTTCCTTCCAACCTTCAACTAGCCGATCCTTATTTTGACATTTCTCATCCGATTGATTTATTAATAGGCGCAGATATGTTTTGGGAATTATTAAGTGACGGAAAGATGACTTTAGGTCCAAATGGGCCCATACTACAAAATACGCGATTAGGATGGATTGTCGCCGGTCCATTCGCCGTTAGTAGTAATCAAACTATTTGCAATTTCAGTAAAAATGACGCGTTACAAGACCAACTTACCCAATTTTGGGAAGTTGAGGAAATCTCAAGTAAAAAACCTCTATCAAATGAAGAGTCTTTATGTGAACAGCACTTTAATGACAATTTGCGTTTATCGCCAACAGGCAGATATGTAGTTAATCTCCCTTTAAAGGACTCGCCTAATAAGTTGGGTGAATCTCGTGAAATTGCAACTAAACGACTTTTATCACTAGAACGAAAACTTTATGCTAACCCTGATTTAAGAACGTTATACGTTGATATTCTAAAGGAATATGAAACGTTAGGTCACATGACCGAAATTATAAATGATAATCATATAAAAAATAAAGAATATGAGTATTATGTACCACACCACGGGGTATTAAGAGAAAACAGTTTGACTACTAAACTTAGAGTCGTGTTTAACGCGTCTTCGCCCTCGTCTACTGGGGTATCATTGAATGATTTACAAATGAACGGACCTATTATACAACCAGACCTAATGTCTATTATTTTGCGATTTCGGGCACGCGCTATCGTGCTTTCAAGTGATATAAAAATGATGTACCGTCAAGTTCTTATCGCTCCAGAACAACGGAGTTTACAAAAAATATTGTGGCGTACTGACCCAACTGAACCGATTAAGACATTTCAATTAAACACCGTCACGTACGGCACGGTTGCTGCATCCTTTTTAGCAATACGATGCCTTCGAGAAGTTGCTAATGAATGCGAAAGGGAGCATCCAAAGATCGCAAAAATTATCAACAATGATATGTATGTCGACGATTTATTAACAAGCACCGATTCAGTCGAAGACGCACGTTATATAAAAGAGCAACTCTCAAAGTGCCTCTTCAAGAGAGGCTTTGAACTTCGTAAATGGAAGTCAAACCACCCAGAAGTTCTTAGTATGTTAAATGCCGAACAGAGCGAAAATGTTATTGAGTTTTCAAGCAATAAGGACCAGGATACAAAAGTACTCAGTCTCATGTGGTTAAGCGATCACGATATATTAACTTATAAAATTTGTCCCATAAATGAAAAAAGTCACAAACAAATTACAAAGCGAGCTATTCTCTCCAGAATCGCTCCAATATTTGACCCACTTGGACTAGTAAG
Source organism: Polydrusus tereticollis (assembly GCA_963920685.1). Classification (NCBI taxonomy): domain Eukaryota; kingdom Metazoa; phylum Arthropoda; class Insecta; order Coleoptera; family Curculionidae; genus Polydrusus; species Polydrusus tereticollis. The sequence goes on along the minus strand of OY987334.1, from coordinate 3,581,880 downwards.
TCCCTGCATTATAGTTGCTAAAATCCTACTCCAGAAACTTTGGGCTGAAAAATTAACATGGGATCAGCCTTTGCCATCGCACATTTTGACTTCTTGGATTGATTTTTCATCTGAATTAGAGCATTTAAATAATGTTAATATAAATCGTAGGGTCACTTGTGATCGTCCAACTTCTATTTCTTTACATGGTTTCTCTGATGCCTCGGAGTCAAGCTACAGGGCTTCTATTTATATAGCTTTATGTAACCAAAATGGTGTGACTGAATCTAATTTAGTCTGTGCGAAATCAAAGGTAGCACCTTTAAAAACAATAACAATTCCACGCCTTGAATTGTGCGCCGCCCTAATTTTGTCTCAACTTCTGATCAAAGTTTTAGATTCTATTAATCTTCCTATAGACCAGGTTTATTGTTGGACAGATTCCACTATAGTATTGGGATGGCTGAAAACCTCTCCCAATTTATTGAAAACGTTCGTCAACCACAGGGTTGCTCAAATTCAGAGTATGACGAGGTCTTTTAAGTATATACACGTACCCACTAAAGTCAATCCTGCGGACCTAGTTTCTCGCGGTGTCCGCCCTACTGTTATTATTAATTCTGAATTTTGGTGGCACGGTCCCTAATGGCTAGTTTTAGCGGAGACTATGTGGCCCTCCTCACCAATTCACGATTGTGAGTTGCCTGAATTACGCAACCTTTCTTTGCTGACAACCAATGCTCCGTTAAAATTTCCCTTTGAAAGGTTTAATTGTTTGAATAAACTGAAGCGGTCATTAGCCTTTATGTTTAGATTCATTCACAATTTACGAAGCCCACCACAAAATCGGAATATTTCATGTTTAACCGCATCTGAATTACAGCAAAGCTTTGAAATTCTGATAAAAATTTGTCACCAAGAATCTTTTCCAGTCGATTATGCATCATTGGTCTCTAAGACCGCATTGCCGTCTAATAGTAAATTACTTAGTCTCCATCCCTTTCTTGATGATCAGGGATTGTTGGAGGTAGACTGTCAAACTCCTCCTTTTCTTTTGATAAAAAACATCCCATCTTATTACCCAGTCACCATCATCTCACCAATTTGATTCTAACGTTTGAACATATTCAATTAATGCATGCTGGACCACAATCACTCCTGTCAAATATTCGCGAACACTTTGGGCCAATCTCCGGACGCAATTTGGTTCGTAAAGTCGTAAGAGCTTGCGTAAGATGCTCCAGATTTAGTGCACAAAATGTGCAACCGATAATGGGTGATTTGCCGGAAGCACGTGTGCATCCTTCACTGCCCTTCTTAAAGGTGGGTGTCGACTATGCCGGACCTTTCTTAATGAAGGACAAGCGTGGACGTGGTTGCAAAGTGATTAAGTGCTGGGTAGCTTTATTCGTCTGTTTCAGCACTCGCGCTATACATTTAGAGTTAATACTATCATTAAGTTCTGATGATTTTTTACAGGCCTTCAATCGATTTGTAAGTCGACGTGGAAAGCCGGCGGAGGTATTTTCCGATAATGGCACAAATTTTGTTAAGGCAAATAAGGATCTCTTAGCCATGGGCATCTTTTTACAAGAAAATATTCTTTCTATTTCAAATTCAATTAATAATTTAGGTATAAAATGGCATTTTATTCCTAGTAATTCGCCTCATTTTGGCGGAATATGGGAAGCGGGGGTTAAAAGCCTAAAATATCACCTTAAGAGGGTTCTGGGATCTTATAAGTTGTTTTTCTTTGACTTCCAGACGCTTCTCGTGCGTATCGAAGCCATTCTTAATTCCCGTCCCCTCACTCCTATCAGTTCCAATCCCGATGATCTTTCCGTCCTTTCACCTGCACACTTTCTCATCGGTAGAAATCTGACCGTTATAGCAGAACCTTTGGTGAACCATTTGACCGAAAATCGTTTGTCACAATTCCAATTGGTGCAGAAGGTTTATGGGCAATGGAATGGTTTATGAGCAATGGAATCGGTGGAGCAAAGAATATATTGCTGATTTACAACAACGCAGAAAATGGGCTAAAACCAAGGGATGTGTGTCCTTGGGGCAAATAGTACTTATCAAGGACTCCAACCAATATTTTAAATCTTATCCCAGGCAAGAATGGTATTTGTAGAGTCGCCACTGTGAAGACGGCCGATGGAATCCTATCCCGGGCTGTAGTAAAGCTGGTTCCATTACCTGTTGAAACGTAGACCTTTCAAGGCGGGGGGCATGTCGCAGCCACCGTCCAAATATAAGAAGTCCGATCACTTTTTTGAAGTATTGAAAACGCCGGTGGTGACCTCGAATCGCACCGAGAACCGCCTACGAAGGAGATACGGGAGTCATTCAGTAGGAACGGTGGCTTGGTCGCTTGAATATTTTTATACGAGGGAGTTGTGGTAATAAATACTTAACACAAATCGTACCGAAAGTAGCTACATTAGGAACGATTTGTTTCACTTTCGATACGATTTCTTTACTTTCGGGTCTAATATTGTTACTTTCGGGACGATTTTGGGTTTCTATATAAACGGCTTTGACAATAAACATGAACATTGCACTATATTATGACAGCGCTTGTCACGTATTATATATTTTTTTTAACATACAAAACAAATACAGAAAAAATATTGTACGTAACACGATCCAAAAGTGAACTCGCTGGAGTTCCTACTCATCCCGTAAAATATTACTTTCGGAACTTTGTTACGTAAATTAATATTATTTAGATATACCTTTTTGACAGCATAATCAATACATACATGAAAATTCATAGTTAAAATAAATTAGAAACGTCGGCATGGTGTGTAATATGTCCCACTAAACCTACTTTGCATCTTACTCAAAGGAAGTAAATAATCCTTTTTACTTACCTTATTGGATCTTTAGGGCGCCGAAATAACGAAAAACGATCATCAACACAACAATAAGAAAAACTCTTAAGGTGATTCGCCTCCATCATAAGTAAGCTAATATTATACTAATTATAACGTGGCAGCATACGAAAACTCTTCGCCGAGAGCGCTGTGGATTAAAGTATGCACTTGCAAAAACTAATCCCCAGCCGAACCCCGCTTGAGCGTTGACTCGCTGGGCGCGGGGTAGGGCGTCGGCAGGGAAGAAATTTACAGCGGCAAGAGCAAGTGAGCGGACTTCTTATATTTGGACGGTGTCGCAGCCACCACCGATCTATCAGCTTCCATGGTCACTTTCAATCTGCGCCAGCAAGCCGACGACGGGAAGAAAGGGAGGGGCGCCCTCTCTCAAAGAGAACGCCTCAGAAGAAACATCTTTGTTAGCATTGTTCATATTAATAAGTGATTAATATTTGTTATTAAAATAAAGTAATACAAAGTATAAACATTAGAAAAAGTTATTACAGTCGGCTACACGCTACAGCTAGTATCTACTAAAATTGAAAATGATATCTAAAGTGGTCTTAAAAATATTAAGGAAAAACCGTTTTTTTTTTTTTTGTTTTTGAAACACCCTGTATGTGTATTTTTGTTTTTTTAAATAGATGCTCTTCAACAATTACATTTTTTTAGCAGTTGTTTGTTTTATTTTTCTTATTTCGTGCTTGCAGGCCAAAGTGAGAAACAAGCAATTTTCATCGAAAAATAAATCAACATCGCGCTATCCCAATATGCCGTGCGGGAAATCACAGCGTTCCAGTAAAAACACTGGAAGAGGTTTTTAGAGAAATACGTGACATTTTTTCTAAATAAGTACATGCGGATTTATTCTTTACGATGTTTAATATCAAAAGACAAAACCTTACTACAAACAAATGGAAAATTTGTTCGACGTTCAGATGCATCTTTTAAAAACTTGTTTCCTTGTAATGACTAAACTGAGGAAATTGTTTCGTATACAGTGAGTCCAAGCAGTAGTGTATAAATTTATTTAAAATTCAGCGGTGTGTTTTTTGGCAAAACGCTCGGACCCATCGATTTTTATTTCTTTATGGTTTTTTTTTATGGTAGATTCATGTATACAGGGTGTTACAAATTCGACATACGAGCATTGTAATCTCGGAAACCATAGGAGTTAGAGAAACGGTTAAATGGGGGCAAAGTTGTGCAATTCGGTGCTGATTAAAATGCCGCGTTAAAAGTTTTAAAATTCCGGATGTTTGCCAGGACCGGACTGACAAATGTAAAATATGAATTTAAAAAAAAAATAAGCAAAGGCAATTGATTATTATGACAAAGTAATACTGCCATTACATTTTGAGGGTAGGAGGGTTTAAAAATCGGTGAAAAAATCTAGGTCCGTATTTGAAAAAATAAAGTTGATGTTGGCCGCTCGGAGACGAAACATCGGGTCTTTAGTTTAATAACGTAATATTTTAAATGACAAAGTGTCATTTATGTTTAAAAAGCTATTCAAATGAGCTCAGGAAAAAATAAAAACGATTTTGCAAAATTTCGGTTTTTTTCGAATATTATCGGAAGTATTCGGAATTTTAAAACTTTTAAAGCGGCATTTTAATCAGCACCGAATTGCACAACTTTACCCCCATTTAACCGTTTTCCTAACTTCTATGGTTTCCGAGATTCCAATGCTCATATGTCGAATTTGTAACACCCTGTATAGAGTAGCCCAAAAATAAGTTACGACCATCAAATTCATTTTTCCGAATGAAAACATATGTTTTTTATTTCTTTTTTAAATCTTGCATCGAATTCTAAGTATGTTCTATGTAGGGGAGAGTGGGGAGCATTCGACCGTTTACCATTCAAAAATTTCTAATGAAAAATGTGTTTGATAATTTTTGTTATTTGATATGTGGGTCAACCCATAGAACAGTTTGGCACAAAAGAAAACAATAAAACGAAAAAAAAGTGTTTTGTAAACTTTTCAATTTAACGTTTTTTGACAAACCTACATGTGGTCGAATCCTCCCTCCTGCTGGGGTAGTCCGACCATCGCGTAGGGTGGATTAGACCACATAATTTAATGAAACAAATATTGTTTGGAAACGTATATTATACAGAAACAATCCCTAACATAAAAAGAAAATCTTAATACTTATCAGAAAAATATATGAAACTCGTTCGGCTAGCAAATATTCCACCCTTTTAATTTATAAAATAATATATAATAAAATTGAATGTATATAAGTTAGCCGTTCTTGCTGTTCCCACATTTTTGGCTCTGGGAAGAATGCTCAGAATATCGTCTCTCTCAACCACAGAAGTATCTTCAATAGGGGGAAACGCAAAAGTGTTGGAATAATTTTTCCTTCGTAAATAATTAACTTTTATATTGGTTCCGCGAACTGAAAGAACTTCTCCAATATAATAAACAACTGTCGATTTCGTCGGAAATTTTACAATTACAAAATCCCCTTGTGTCACTAGGTCTCCACTTTTCAATAACGGGAACTCTTCTATAGTCAAGTCTCCAGAGTCGTCTGTATCGGCCAACTCAGTTAAGTCACTTTCACCACTGTCAGATGTGTCGTCATCTTTCAAAATAGATCTCTTCACTGGTGGTTTCTTAACTTTACCTTTCACAGCAGCCATCTTAAGAGATTTTTTCCTTTTACTCTCTGCCTGCATTCTGCCCAACTCTTCTAGTTCAGGTGTCAAAGTGTAGATTTTTGACTTGGAAACATTATTTATTCTTTTTTTTGCCTTTGGTTCGGCTTTAGGAAAAGGACGGACATTTTCAAACGACTTTCTTTCAGTCGATAAGTCGTTGTTTTCCTGTGAAATGGAGGTTTTTACAATAACATTACTCAGAACAATAATGCATTTATCTGTAGTAATATATTAAGGGATAGGAAAATTATCGAAAATCATTCCGAAGATTTTTTGCCGTGGAAATCGCTCGAGGGCTTGCCCGAGAGCGATTTCCTAATGGCAAAAAATCTGAGAATGATTTTCTGATTATTTCCGAATCCCGAAATGTATTTTGAAGATTATTTACCAAATAAAAAACTAACGATTTCTGACGGGTGAGATTTTCACTTTTGACAAGGGTGATTTTCACCGGAGAGCGGGAGATTATCGCTGGATTTCTGACGGGTGAGATTTTTACTTTTGACAAGGGTGATTTTCACCGGAGAGCGGGAGATTATCGCTGAATAATCAGGTGAAAATCAACCCGCTTTTATAATGGATGAGGTAAATAATCATTAATAAATTAATCCGCAGAATTCTCCTCTGCTTCCTTCTTTTCTGTAAAATTATCTTCTGTGGTCATGCATTCTGGAGAGATATCATCTTTTCCGTTTTTTTCTTTTGTGGTTGACTCCTTCTTTGATTTGCTGGAGATAACTGAGCTTGGAGCGAAATCTTTCTTAGAAAAAGCTAGACGATTTACAGGCCAAATGCCCGGTTTCTTGAAAGAATTAGTTATATTGGACATTGTGAAAGAACGAATATATGCTTTGTTAGTCAACTCTCCTATTCGTCTTATCGTTATAACATCCCTAGGATGTGATAGCAACCAATCATTGAAAGCAACAGAAGTAGCAGCTTTGAATGGACCATAAACTCCAACATCTAGTGGTTGCATTCGATGACTCGTGTGCGGTTGAAATGAGAGAATTGATATACCTGAGTCCTTGCACAATTTCATGGCATCGTAAGACGTGTGCGAAGAATGATTATCCAACAGGATTAAAATACGGTTCCCTACAGAGCAATTTGTTTGTTTTATTATATGTTTAAGAACGTCCACAAATAATTCTCTTGTCATCCATCCTGTTTTATTACCTACCACACGTGATGAAGCGGGTGCGTCGCTAATATATTCTGTGGTATCGTGTTCCCCAAAGCATTTATGATTCCTACGAAAGTAACAAGTTCTCCTCTTTCTCCTGAAGCACCGGTTTTATCAAGATTATAAATTTGAGCAGCAGTGAAATTATATTTAGTGAGCTCGCTGATATAATTTTCAAAAAATTCTTCAACCCTGTTCTTATTAAAGCCTGTGGATCTCAACAAACTTGTGTTCTCAGAGATAGATCTGGATGCCTCGACATGAAACCATACAGCCAATCTAAACCTGAAATATATTAAATAATCGAATTTAAAATTAATTCTGGTGCTACAAAATCACGCTCGGAACTCACCCGCTACTTTATTTTCTTTTGATGACTCAGGATAACTGCAGCGGTTAGCGGTAGCATATTCACATGCCAATTCTCTTATTTGGCGATAAGAAAGACCATAATGAAAATCCGAGCACTTTTTGATGTAACTGGCTAGATCATTTTCTTCCTCCGTTGAGAGCACTTGACGATTCGTATATTTATTTTGGAACTTTTGTAAACCCTTGTCGTCAGACAAACCTGAATCTGAATTTTCATACATCCGCTGCCTATGGTTCTGCTTAATTTTATTTATTCTTGACATGAGCGTGCTTCTTTTTATATTATAATTCCGTGACACCTCTCTGGTAGCTATTTTCTTTTTAAAATGATCCCTTAATGCTCTTTTGATAGAACTCTCGTCAACTTCTCTTTGAGTTTTTCTCTTGTATACTCTAGGCATCTGAAATTTCATATATAAGTATAAGAAAAGATATTTATATAAATCACCATGGGGAGCATTCGACCGGACGAATGCTCCCAATTTCGAATGGTCGAATCCTCCCCATAACGCGACCTAATACAGACCTGCTTTTAAAAAATACATCGTAACAATTTTAGGTTATGTCACAATACAATAAAGATGTATTAAAACTAGTACTTTCTAGATGAAATACGTTAAATTTCACAAAATCAACAACATACCTGTAATAAACAAAATATTATATTGAAAAAACCTTACCTTTATATGCGTGTTTTAATTTTTATCACTTAAAATGCACAAAAAACTCTACACCGGTTCACACTTCTGGCGCGTAAGTTATTTAGAACGGGGAGGTTATACTTTTCATGGACCGTACTTAAAACATTTATTACTAACGAGTATACAGAGGGTGGTTGAATTCTCCCGATGGTCGAATGCTCCCCACTTTCCTACCATGTCCTATACCTAAACTCAACAGTTATCGAAAAAATTACGATGGAAGATACCAATAAGTAAGACCGTATTTCTGAAGATTTATTTGTAAATCTATCAAAACATTCAATTCTGTGTTTGTTTTGTTGTTTTTTTTAATGCTGGTATTTTTGAATGTTGACTTGTCACCGTTTAGTCCCATAGAAACTGTATGAAAATTTTATTTCAAATAAGTAATTATTGTCAGGCATAGTTGCAAAGTTGCGGTTTTCCCAATGGTGAAGTTACCGGAACGAGAACAAATTGAAATTCTATGCATGGTTGGGTTTGGTGATAGAATACTTACTGAAATAAAAACGAGCTTAATTATTCAATGAAATCCATCCTGATCATCTTCCCATATGTCAAAAGGTAAGTAGAATAGGGGCTAAATTTAGAGAGTTCGGTCATGTTAGAGATTTGCCTAAATCTGGTCGTCTTGCTCGAGATGAGAATGAACAACTTGACGTTTTGCTTTTCTTGGAAGAAAATCCATGTACACCTCTATCGCACATTGGAGCCAATTTACACATGCAGAAATCTGGTGTCCACCGAATAGTTCAAAAGCACAAATATCACCCATGCAAAGTTATTCCAGTGCATGAGTTATTTGAAAATGATTTTCATAGACGAAATGAGTTTTGTGAACGCATGCAAAATATATGCAATCTAGATTATAATTTAGTGAAATTATTATTTTTTCCGATGAAGCTACGTTCAATCTAGATTATAATTTAGTGAAATTATTATTTTTTCCGATGAAGCTACGTTCTGTTTAAGTAACGTAAGGCTAACAAATGTGCAAACTTAAAGATTAAAATAAAATTAATAAAATGTCGTAATAAAATCCCTCTAGTCTGAAATTACTGTTAATGTAAACACATGAAATAAATGGGTTTCAAATTTTGTTTCAAAATGCAATGGAAAGGAAATGAACAAATGGACATATTTTGCATATAGCAGCGGTCTTATTAAATGTTGATGTGTCCAATTTCCCTAACCGTTCTCACAAACAATTGAATGTGTCTTATGGAAATTCCATGTCATGTTTGAACGAGCGTTTGAAATTCTAATAATTATTTTATTATTTGGGATATTGGAAGCATTGTTACTATAACTTTACTAAATGGTTTTAAAATGTCTCTCCTTTATTTTGTTGTCAATCAAATGTTGTGATTTTAAAAATTTCGTTTGTTATATATGCCTAAAATATCTGCTGGTGAATATAACCTTTTCAGGTGGCATTAAAATCTAACTGTTATTTTTAATGATAAATATAGCTTAAGGTCACCATCTACATTAGCTAGCTCAATTCGACTTCATTTGTAATATATTTCTTTTATAAAAAATCCATTTAATAATTTTTATCTCAGAAACGGCTAAAAATAGGAATAGGGTATTATTAACAAAAGTTGCTTAGAATTCTACAGAGAATCCAAAAACATTAAAGAAAAATATAGCATCCCGGTTAAAATGACAAAGTTTGGCTCAATTTCTGATATAAACGGAAGTAATGGAAACCTCAAAATACCCCCATTAAATAGATCAGCATCATACTCAGTGACGAAATTTCAAAAACATATCTTGTATACTTTCCGTGATCTTCTAATACTCATCGTGAAGCTGATAATACCGTTCACAAGATGTCTTCTATGAAAAGAACTGAATTTAATCAATTAAAATACCTGGAAGGCTTCAACATTATTAGTGACTGCCAGTATGGATTCCGTAAGTCTATATCAACAAGAGGCCTTCTCGCTTATATGTAACTCAGGTTTGGAACAACGCAATAGAACATCATGGGTAGTCCTGGGCGGTAGCACTGGATATTTTCAAGGCTTTTGACCGAGTATGACATGAGGGGCTCCTAACTAAAGTGAGAGCTTACGAAATGCCGGTTCGATTTTGTTCATGGCTGTGGAGCTTCCTTAAAGACCGTTCTCTGCGAGTGGCGATGGACGGATTTCTTTCAGATACATTTAACATCAACGCCGGAGTCACTCAAGGTTCTATATTGTCGCCCACCCTCTTCTTACTATACAGTAACGACCTTTTGGAGAAAACTAGAAATGCTATATATAGCTTCGCTGATGACAGCACACTTGTTTCATCTTGGATGCTCGGACATCGGCTGTCAATGCACATCTCTATAGGCAGCAAGAAGTCTCACATCTCAACAAAGGCCTGGAAGAAATTCTGTCTTGGGGTGACAGTAACCAAGTAAAATTTAATGCTAAAAAGTCCCAGGCGACAGTTTTTTTTTTTTTAAAGTTACTGTTGAAGAACCGGATATAGGTATGGCGGAACACTCGATTCCCTTGGCTACACCAATTCATTTATTGGGCGTAAATTTGGATAGTCATATGTCTTGGAATAGTCACGTTGCGGCCATTGCTAAGGCAGCCTCGCAGAAGCTTGGAGTACTTTTCCGAACTAAGAACCTCTATACACAGTAGTCAAAGTTTGAGAGAACTGCGGATCCCCCCTCCACTTTTTATGACCTTGACCTTGACCTAACCCGAATGACCTTGGATGACCTTGACCTAACCCGAATGACCTTGACCTTGAATGACCTTGACCTAACCCGAATGACCTTGGATGACCTTGACCTAACCCGAATGACCTTGACCTTGGATGACCTTGACCTAACCCGAATGACCTTGGATGACCTTGACCGAACCCGAACGCCCTTGACCTTGGATGACCTTGACCGAACCCGAACGCCCTTGACCTTGGATGAACTTGACCTAACCCGAATGACCTTGACCTTGGATAACCTTGCCCTAACCCGAATGACCTTGGATGAACTTGACCTAACCCGAATGACCTTGGATGACCTTGACCTTGACTTTGTCCTTGACCTTGACCTTGACCTTGACTTTGACCTTGACCTTGAACTTGACCTTGAACTTGACCTTGACTTTGACCTTGACCTTGAACTTACCCTTGGATTTGACCTTGACCTTGACCTTGACCTTGACCTTGACATTGACCTTGACCTTGACCTTGAACTTGACCTTGACTTTGAACTTGCCCTTGGCTTTGACCTTGATCTTGAACTTGATTTTGTGACCTTGACAATTATAGTGCACACCTGCTTGCCATCTATATAAACGAGTTGTAGTCGTTTCATTTCTTAGTGCAAGTTCCGAGTTTGTGAATTGTATAGTTAGCAATCATGAATTATTACAAGTGTGAAAAGTGTGATATGTCGTTTACTCGCTCAGCTAATATGTTACGTCATCAAAGAGAATCTTGTGGAAAAAGATTTGATAATGCTGTTGTTGGAGATAAGCGGCGAAGAATTGATGGTGGTGCATCTACATCAACTATGCAGAATTGTGCGGTATGTGACGTAATGGTTCCACGTGGACAGATGTCAGCCCATTCAAGAACGTCAGACCATAAAAATAAATCTTGTGTGCCACTCTGTGATGGTGTTCAGCTAATAAATTCTGCATTTAAAAATAGAATCGCATCATATCATATTAGCAGTGAAAATGAACATGTGGACTATTCAGCATTTTTTGCCGAAATTGAATCGAAAGTGTTGCAGTTAATAATGGAGATACTACGTAGAGAACATACGTTGAAAATAAATATGGTGGTTGTCGGCAGATATTTTCTTCCAACGCAGGAATTGTTTAGTGAGAAATCTTTTAATACCAGCAATGAAATAGTTGCGGTAGGAAGCGATTTGAAGGATGTTTACAAATCATTTGTAGAGGCAATGAAGGTGCAGTCTACAGAATTTCAAGAGAAAGATTCAGGTATGGTAGAATAGAAAAGTTTCCCTTTATAGTTAGTTTTAATGTGAAATACGATAATTTAATTATCCTTTTTTTGTTTTGCAGGGTGGGCCCTAGAAAAAATTCTATACTTGGAGGTGAATATTAATAAGTATGCACCCATTGGTGGTTCATCCTACATAAAGTTGCCAAGATTTATCGAATACAAGAAAGCTATTATCAATGTGATGAATCAGGACCAGTGTTGTTTTGCTTGGGCCATAATGTCAGCATTATTTCCGGTAGTCGCAGATCCCTCACAACTTAGTTCCTACCCGCACTACAGCACCTCATTGAACTTTACAGGTATGGATTTTCCAGTAAAATTGTGTGACATAAAAAAGTTTGAGGCTTTAAATAATATTTCCGTTAATGTATATGGTCTAGAATCTTATTTTAAAAATAATAAAATACTTTATGAGGTTGTCGGCCCATTACGATATGCTACAGAAAAGCTACCAATACATGTAAATTTATTGTTAATAACTGAAGATTGTAATATTAAAAATTCCGATGATGAGCATGTTTGTGAAGAAAACTGTATAAAAAGTCATTACTGTTGGATAAAAGATTTGTCTCGTTTAGTTTCCAGTCAAATATCGAAACATAATGGGCAATTATATTTTTGTGATGGGTGTTTAATCTCCTTCGGCTCACCAGGAGCTTTAATATTACATCAAAAGCATGACTGTAAGCATATCTATGCGCTGACACCCTCAATGGATCGCAAAATAGATAAATTTGGAAAGAGTGTACCTGAAAATATTTTAAAATTTGAGGGTATCGAAAAACAAATGCGTGTTCCCTTTGTTGTTTACGCGGATTTTGAATCCGTTTTAAAACCTATCGAGACAGTAGAACCAAATAATCAAAATTCTTATACTGTTAAAAGTTTAAAACATGAGCCATACTCTTTTGCATATTTAATTAAATGCTCTTTTGATGATTCCTTATCCAAGTTTGAGCTATATCGGGGCACTGATGCCGCCAAAGTTTTTGTGGATCGTATCGAGACAGATTTAAGGTTCCTTTATAATACATATTTGAAAGATATAAAACCAATGCACCATTTAACAGCCACTGAGCAACAAGAATTTGAAAATGCTACGACATGTGGGATATGTGAGCGATCCTTTGAGGGTAATGATGGTAAAGTTAAAGACCATTGCCACATAACTGGCAAGAAAAGATATGGTGCCGCACATTCCATTTGTAATTTAAATTATCAAATACCAAACTTTATCCCCATTATTTTCCACAATTTAAGTGGTTATGACAGCCACATGTTTATAAAGGAATTATGTCGATATGGTGACAAAATTGAAGTTATAGCTCAAAGTAAGGAGAAATATGTATCATTCACAAAGAGTATTTACATGCATGACTACATTGATCGAAAAACCGGGCAAACCAAGCGGAAAAATTTAAAGTTGCGATTTATTGACAGCTTTAAATTTTTATCAGCATCTCTGGAAAATTTGGGTAATGGTTTAAATGCTAATGAATTTAGAGAAACTCAAAAACATTTTGTTAACGATGATGAATTTAATTTAATGCGTCAAAAAGGCGTTTTTCCCTATAGTTTTATTGATTCTATCGATAAAATGAATAATCGCAATCTTCCAACAAAAAATGAATTTTATGATAATTTACGAGAAGAGCATATCAGTGATGAGTGCTATGTAAGGGCTAAAGAAGTGTGGCGCTTGTTTGCATGTAAGAATTTGGGTGATTATTCGGATTTATATTTAAAGTCTGACGTATTGTTATTAACTGATGTTTTTGAGCAATTTCGCGATACATGTTTAAAAGTTTACAAACTCGATCCTGCGCAGTATTTTACCCTTCCAAGTTTATCATTTGATTGTATGTTGCGCATGACCAAGGTGGAGTTAGAACTGCTAACGGATATTGATATAATTCATTTTTTTCCAAAAGGGAATTCGCGGTGGCATAAGTCAGTGTACAGATAGAATGCATATTGCCAATAATTCATTTTTACCAAATTTTGACCCCAACGAACCTTCTTCATTTATAAGCTATCTGGATGCAACAAACCTATACGGTCATAGTATGTCCCAAACTTTACCATTAGGCGGTTTTAGATGGCTCTCAGCAGGTGAAATACTTGATTTAAATATTTTGGCTGTTGACGATGATAGCCCGCAAGGATATGTTTTCGAAGTGGATGTTCATTACCCTGAAGAATTACATGATGCACATTCTGATCTTCCGTTCTTAGTAGAAAACATAATACCTCCTACCGAGACAGCAAAATTACCAAAATTAATTCCGAATTTAAACGACAAAAAGAGATATGTTGTTCACTATAGAACGCTAAAACAAGCCATCTGCAACGGTCTAATGGTAATGCAAACTCATAGAGTGTTAAAATTCGATCAATCTAAGTGGCTAAAGAAATACATTGACTTTAACACTGAACTGCGAAACTCAGCCACAACAAAATTTGGTAAAGACCTTTTTAAATTAATAATAAATGCTGTTTTTGGTAAGACCATGGAAAACGTGGAAAAGCGAAAAGACATTAAATTGATTACTCAATGGGAAAGTAGTCGCGGTAAAGTTGGAGCTAGGGCATTAATTTCTCGCCCGAATTTCAATAGCCGCTCCATATTTTCTGAAAATTTTGTTGCGATTCACATGGATAAATTAAAAATTATATACAATAAACCAATATATATAGGATTTTCCATATTGGACATATCAAAAACAGTAATTTATGATTTTTTCTATAACTTCATTAAGAAAAAGTTTGGCAATAATGCTTCCCTACTTTACACCGACACGGATTCGCTTATAATAAAAGTGTCGACCGATAATTTTTATCGCACAATAACAGAAAACCCAAACATGTTCGATACATCAAACTACCCAGAAGAAAATAAGTTCAATATAGTTAAAAGTAAATCCGTATTGGGTAGGATGAAGGATGAATTTCCAGGTGATCCAATAATTTCTTTTTATGGCACTGGAGCCAAAGCTTACTATGTAAAATCTGTAGGCAACGAATTGAAAAAAGCTAAAGGGATTAAAAAGTGTGTTATCGAGAAAGAACTTTATCAAGATGATTACCGGAAAATCGTCGAACAAGGTGGGTTAATATTTCGAAAAATGAAAACCTTTCGAAGTGAATTACATGATGTTTATACGCAGGTTATAAATAAAGTTGCTCTGTCGCACAACGACGATAAACGTTATGTAATTCCAAATAGCACAAAAACGCTACCTTGGGGGCATGCAGACATAGAGTTTTTTAAGTCAGACCCTGAACGTAATGCAGAAAATTTATTGCGCGTAATACAATTGTTTTTATAAAAAAAAAATTGCCCGCTGGAAAGTCCATATTAATAATATTTTAATTAACTGTTTTAGTAGTTTAAATGTAAAGTAGCTAAAATGCCATGTTTGCATTAGTAAGTGAAACATGAAAAAAAAAGTGTTTATATGTAATATAACTGAAATTATGGAAAATAAGTAAATTTAAGAATAAAATAAGTTATTCAATTAGTTGAGACCCGAACGATCCGCTGTAGAAGTAGTTTCGTCCTTGGGAAGTCGTGACGTCAAGAAAGACCGAAGAGGGTAAACTTGTTGGCTGGGTTTGAGAAGTGGGGGTGGTCTTGACGTGTATAAAGGAAGACGACGCACGAGCAGCGGATCAGTTCGCAGTTGTTGTACGACTTGTGTTAGTGGCGTTAAAGACCAAAAACAAAGTTAAAAAATGGAGAGTGACCTAATGTCTTTATTTAGTTTCGGTAGTGCGGCTGAAGAAGCAATGCTAGATGGGTTTGACCCCTCATCAGTGTTAACACCACGCACGGTGGAAGAATGGGTGTCGGAGCAGCGCAACTTGACCGAGCAGGGTGCGGAGGAACAGGCCGAGGACGCGGCATGTGCTGAGATGGTGGCGGAGATTTCTACCCGTCAACAGCAGGATCGCGAGTCGAACGTCGTCATTCTCAGCGACGTAATTGTGAAGGAGGCGAGTCCAGCAGCTGGTTGTGGTGGTGGTGGCGGCGGAAAACTAGAGAAACTTCTCAAGATGCCTGCCTTGCGGAGTTTGTCACTGAAGAAGAAGCAGAAGAAAAATACAGCTCGTGTTCCGCCAACAGACCAACCAACTTCCTCCGCAGCGTCAACTGCCGAAATTATTGTCGTCGAGGGGGATGAGGAGACAGAGCACAGGCTGTCCTTTAAGAGACCCCAATCTCCGCTTGCAATAAAAGCGTTAAAGAAGCGACGGATTGAAAATATTGCAAGTGGGGAAGGCGAGCCTCAGTGGTTGGGTGAATTTACACCCAGCCAAAGGGACGCGCTTGCGGCAGCGTTGAAAGTGCGACAAACAATAATAAGTGAGATGGAACAAAGTGAAAGTGTAGTGACGGACTGCGATAGACAAATTTTAATTTTAAGGCAAAAGATGAAGGCGGCGCAGGAGAAAGTCGCAAAGTGCAAGCAGCGGCTTAAACACTTTAGCCACTTTCCCTACTCCGCCGAAATGTAATATATTGTTTAGCAGTTAGTTTTAGGTTTGTTGTTTAGAATTTAGTAGTAGATATTAGTAATGCATGTTGTGTATTGTTGTAAGAATTTTAATTTTAAAAATTAGTCAGTATGTATGTAATAATTGTAAATATATAAATATGTATATACTATATACTTGGAAATTAAAAATGTTGCAATAATAAAATATAAGTTGTTTTATTTAAATAAAGTTAGGATGTAGGATAACTAATTTAAAAGTCAACCACATGCGCAGCATGTAACTGTACATAGAGACACACATAAATAGACTAAATTATCAGGAAGAAAGCATTACGTGCACCTACTTAATTGGAATGGGTTCTTATTAATTTTTCTAGGTATTTGGCTTAACTTTATAGCAAGAAAATAAGAACTAAAATTGTTTGGGCCGCCCTAATGTATAAGTCCTCATTTTCAAATTTCATTTGTTGCATTAAATAATCCAGGTAGTACCATCATTGTTATAAACAATTTTAATTTTTTTAAGGCATTTCCCTTCATTTTAGCGACATGAAGTATAGAACTAAAAATGTTTAGCTTAGCGTAAAGTGCAAGTTCTCATTTTTAAATTTTATTTATTGCATTAGATAATCCAGGTAGTACCATCATTGTTATAAACAATTTTAATTTTTTTAAGGCATTTCCCTTCATTTTAGCGACATGAAGTATAGAACTAAAAATGTTTAGCTTAGCGTAAAGTGCAAGTTCTCATTTTTAAATTTCATTTATTGCATTAGATAATCCAGGTAGTACCATCATTGTTATAAACAATTTTAATTTTTTTAAGGCATTTCCCTTCATTTTAGCGACATGAAGTATAGAACTAAAAATGTTTAGCTTAGCGTAAAGTGCAAGTTCTCATTTTTAAATTTCATTTATATTTTTAAATTTCATTTATTGCATTAGATAACCCATACCAAAACGCTGCTTTGTTTTCATAATATTTGTTACCAACCACGCAGCACTCTTTTCACCAACGCTAGCGTCTGCAGATTTCACTCGTTTCCAAGCACTTTGTTCCAACTCGTAATCTGCTCGGTGTCGCTCACTTATATCGTCTCTATTACGTAAGTAAGCTAAATCGTGCTTCTTACACGCCACGTCCAAAGGATTAATTCCTTGATCACCTCTTTTCACACGTTTAATCACTTTTGTTCCGGGACCGCAATACTGATAACCGGGGATATGCAGCTCCACCGGCAGGTTATTAATTAAGGAATTAACAATTCCTCTTCCAGTCTTAGTCTGTAAACGAGACGATCTACTTCGTCCGGTGATCAGCATCTGAATGACCATTTAAGTGAAAAGTTTGCTATAAGTAGTACCTATTTTATCAATATGCGAATAGTACATTTGAAACAAAAATTTTCCATCGACAATCTCGACGAAAAAGTTGGGTGTGGACATGGAGAGAGATTATTAAGGAAACACGGTCCTTTGCTTCCATCATCCATTCGTGGAATAATAATTGGACCTTCGAATTGTGGCAAAACCAATGTTATGATTTCACTACTTACTCACCCCTTGGGATTACGTTTTGAAAATGTTTATATCTACTCCAAGTCACTGTACCAACCAAAATATGAATATTTGAAGAAAATTCTTACACCCATTAAAGGTCTTGGTTATTATGCTTTCAGCGATGCCACGAATATCATGGAACCCTCAGATGCAAGACCCAATTCAATATTTATATTTGATGATGTTATGTGTGAGAAGCAGGATGTTATACGATCATATTTCTGTATGGGACGTCACAAAAATGTGGATGCCTTTTATTTGGCTCAAACATATTCGCGAGTTCCTAAACAGCTTGTGCGAGATAATGCCAACTTTATTATTATGTTTAAACAAGATGAAATGAATATGAGACACGTATTTTCCGATCATGTATCACCCGACCTGAATTTTACACAATTTCAGGAAATGTGCTCGAAATGTTGGGATAATAAATATGGATTCTTGGTTATCGATAAAGATAGTGATGTGAATTCGGGGAGATATCGCAAGGGACTTGATAGCTATATATTTGTTTAACAATGATGAATGCATTCATTTCATTGCTGTTCGGTAGTTTGTCAACACCATGAATGAAGAAATTGACTTAAAACGAAAACTAGTGGAAACGACCAATGCTGTTCGAAAAAAATTTAAACAATTCAAGGCGGCGAAGACACAAAGTGCGCTCGACTTGGATAAATTTTACGAACCAATCACTAAACCACTAACATCTATATCTAATGTAGTAAAGCAACGCCAGCAGCAGCAGCAGCAGCAACCCAAAACCCAAGGAAAGCAATATAGTCGTAGTACTAGCACAATGGAGGAGCCTGAGGAAATATCCGATCACATATCATCATTTCAATCGTCTACACCGCGGATAAGCCGAAAAGCTCACATCGATACAACACCGAAACGTGATACCAATGTTACATTGTTTGAGACACCTTCCCCTTCAAGTTATACAAGTTCACCACCACTCGACAAGATTCAAGCATACTTAAATGGATTAAAAAATAAACCATCCCAATATGATACCATTTATGGTATACATTTCGGTAAAAAGCCGAATAACCTTAAAAGATATATTGGTAACCTAGAAGTGCGTTTTCCAAATGGCAAAATTACTTTATATAAAAACGGAAAAAATGTTGCTGTATTTGATGGAACGCCTCAACTTTACGATTTGCTTTTTTTAAGAAATCCACCATTCCTAACACAACACGATAAAACCGATGATGGTGTGCTACAGAAATACAAGGAAATTTTAGAATTAACTAGTGCAGCATATGAAAATTATGACAAAAATAAGGGTCTACGAGAAACCAGATTATTGAAATATTTGTATATTATAAAACCCCTACTGATGCCGGCGAGCACTAAATCAGGCGGTGCTGTTGTAAAAAATAACATCGCTAAAAAAATAAAAATACCCAGCAAGAAACTACTTTCTTCCAAATCACCTCAATACATTTATTGGAATAAACCAAAGGAGTTGGTTGATCGCTTAAGATTGTTGTGGAGTTCAAAATTAGCTGGTAATACTGGGCATGAAAATGAGATTATGTCAATTGTTGAGGAACTTCGCGAAGAACAAATAATATATTAAACTATGTACCTTGTTTCCTTTGCTCAGTGTCTAATGAGACGTGTTCGCTTCGCTACAAAATATGAAGGCAAGCAGGGGAAAAATTGGAATTGTTAATGAACTGCACCGGACTGCTAGAAAAAACTTTATTAGAAGGCGGACGATTATTAAAGGATACAAGGATTTATGGCAAATAGATTTAGCTGAAATGCAACAATATGCTGATGAAAACGATGGTTATCGCTACATCCTTGTATGTATCAATTGTTACTCCAAATTTGTGTACACCAGAGCAATCAAAAACAAGACCGGCGCTGAAGTGACCAATGCAATGAAGAGTATAATTGAAGAGGCATCATATACACCAGACAATTTACAAAGTGATCAGGGAAAAGAATTCTATAATAGTCGCTTTCAAGCCCTTATGAAAAAATTTAATATAAATCATTATTCTACATTCAGCACGAAAAAGGCGGCAATTGTTGAACGTGTGATAAGAACTTTAAAAAATAATTTATATAAGCAATTTTCAATTAGAGGTTCCTACAGGTGGGTGGAAATTTTAGTGTCAGTAACAAGTGTCTATAATAATACAATACATCGCACAATTGGCATGAAGCCCAGAAATGTGCTAGAAGATACACAAATTAGGGCATACGATTATTTAAAGGTTAAACCGAAAAAATATAAATTTCGTCTTGGCGATATAGTTCGAATCAGTAAATACAAAACCATATTTGAAAAGGGGTATACACCTTCATGGTCAACGGAACTGTTTAAAATTGTAAAAAGTAACATTACCAATCCACCCACCTACATACTGGAATCGTTAGAAGGTGAACCGATTAAAGGTAGTTTCTATGAAGCTGAACTGCAAAAGACAACCAGTCCAGGTGTTTATCTGGTTGAAAAAATTCTTAGAAAACGTCAGAAAAATCACATTGATCAATTGTTTGTAAAATGGTTGGGTTTCCCCAATCAATTTAATTCTTGGATAGATAAGTCTGATATTGTATAAACAGCTTTGTATTTCCTATTACAATTATTGTATCAGTTGAATGATAAAATAAACATGTAATTTAAAACATATGAATTTTATTTATCAGTATATATTGCTATCATTTTAAAAATTGTTTTCATTGAATTAATAACCATGAAGAGCGTAACATTTGATGAAGAGAAAAATATTGTCCACCAAACATTTGTTTGGGCGTTTGCATATCGAGAAGCTCGAAAGAGCGACTTTCAACAGCTAATGCTTGATAGGTACCGTTTCCAACGGCGAATAGAGAAAATCAAAACAACTTTGGATATGATTTTAGAAAGTAATTTTAGAAATAAAATTGTTAATGAACGATTTATTAATTTATAATATAATTATAAACATAATATGAAGTACTAAAAAATGTTTTATTCACATTTAAGCAATAATACATAATGACCAAAAACACTTAGGGACTATAACCAAATTGTCTAAGTTCACTTTCACTAATACATATGGCACGGAAAAATACTTCTTCATCACTACTTTTTTAGCGCATATACTAATCACTTGAAGAATCGAGTAGTGCATTTGGTAGCGATGACGTTGGACTTGACGATGGCGACTGCTGTGATGGCGATTCTTCCATTATTTCATCTTCTTGACTTGAAGAGGTGGACGTATCAGTATGTTGTTGATGTCCACCACCTAAGATAATGGGACTTTGAGGTTGGTCAGCAGGTACAGATCCTCTATTGCTCTCGTTTTGACACCAATTACATAATCCCATTGTCCCACTTAAAAATTCCCAATGTTCACAATTTGAACACATTTGACGACCATTGATTGAAAACGGATACACTAATGTTGTTTTACTTTCCATATTGTAAATGATTGTGAAAGCAATGCTACAAATGAACTAAGTCACCATAATTTGGATACGTGTATTTATATATAACAGATGACCTTCACGTGTGACCTCTCTCTCTCTTGGAGTGACTTTTTATTTATCATGATAAAACCTTCTGTCTACTTTCCGAATGTAAATTCTGGATGAAAATTTTTAACAACTTTTTCTTTAGTTTTCTGTACTTTCTCCTTTAAGTTATTTATTTCTTCATTCAATACAGCGAATCTCCGAGAAATATCTGTATTCAATCCTATGATTTTTCGCTCAAAAAATTGTATAACATCCTTACTAATTTCGTCAGCAACTTGTATGCGCAGATCTGATAATTTCTTAACAATTACAGCAGTTAGTTGTATACGCAGAAGATCACGTTGAGTGAGAACATATTCTTGAGTAGCAGCATCATTTGGTTTTTTAGGTGATGCAACATTCTCTAGGGATTTTCCTTGCATATCATACTGATCATCGAGAGTAAGCCTGAATCCATTTCCAGGTGGTCCACGTAAAAACCGACATTTTTCATTGGTTTTCTTACGTCCAAACTTATCAACTGTGCTGTTACTTCGACTCATCCTCAAATTAAACTAACTAATTTGCTATTTTACCTTCCACTTATATAACTTCATAAGGTTTTCATCTTACAAACGCTTATATAGGGTTTGTTATGTTGGGAAAAATAAAACAATGCTTTTACTACAAACAATTTATTTCCTATTGGTTTTTATTTATATATTAAACCATAACATTTATTTTTAAACATGACCATTATTTATAATAATACATACATACATTTATATATTATATTATATATTATACTGGTTTATGGAAATATAGTTCAGAACGTGTTTTTACAAATAAAAGTTTTTCCAATAATTAATTTTACTTTTCTTGATCTTCTACTTTGTCCATAATTTCACAACCATTTGCGCCATCGCTGCGGATGACTACACCATCTTTTACGATATAAGTAATATCGTCGGGATCCACATAATCAACCAAATTAAATTTTGTTACCAAATCACTTGGTAGATCTGGTATATGAATGACAAACTTGGCAAGATCATTATCAATCATTTCAGCACAAAATTGACTCAGGTTTATGGATCCGTAGAGATATTGTCCACATAGATGCGCACCAGCCATAAAATTGATTGCATCACGCACATACTTTCTGTACTGACAGCCAGTTGAATCCAAACAGGAACCATCAAACATCGAAAACTGTAGTATATCTTGAGCCATACGTCTTAATTTGCATGCTAACCAACTTATATACGTATCTTGTTTTTCAACAACATTGTCACACATCTACAATAGAATAATGAGATTGTGATTGTGTTTTATGATACTAGGTATTGCACTTTTATTACATTATCAATTAAAATTAAAAATATGATAAACTATAGATTAAAATATTCTCTACACAACATTGTTTACTCTAAACACCCAAAATTTATTAATGCTTTAGTATTACCCCCAGAAAATACATGTGAGCTTTGCCCCAAATATGTTAGGGTAAATTTATCATTTGATTTATTCATTATGTCAACAGTTGCCTCTGATAATGTTTCAGCAACACGCTTGGGTAAGAAAGTTTGAAATGTTACATTATGTGTTGTATCATACAAAGTAACAAGAATACTTTTACCAAAACGTGTTGAAACAAATGATATCTGTTTTATAACATAAATTTTTCCCACCGTTAGTGTTGAAATTTTTCGGTGCTCAAGAAATTCAACATCTTTGTTTATCATATTATTAATTTCAGCCAAAGTCTGCTGTGAAAGACTCATTATTAAAATATGTAATAAAATACCTTTAATAACTTTCACAAAACACACCACAAACACAATTCTTCTATTTCAAGGCAACAACAAGCAATGCCTGTATGACTATGGTCTTCCTTTCGAAAGAGCTCCATATTTATAATATCCAATTTCAAAGTCATAGGAGGGGGAATATTACCAGAAACAACGCATGCTCAAGGTCAAGGTGATTTCTTGAAAGTCAAGGTCAAGTTCAAGGTCAAGGGCAAGTTCAAGGTCAAGGTCAAGGTCAAAGTCAAGGTCAAGGTCAAATCCAAGGGCAAGTTCAAAGTCAAGGTCAAGTTCAAGGTCAAGGTCAAAGTCAAGGTCAAGGTCAAGTTCAAGGTCAAGGTCAAATCCGGGTTAGTCAAGGTCATCCAAGGTCATTCGGGTTAGGTCAAGGTCATCCAAGGTCAAGGTCATTCGGGTTAGGTCAAGGTCATCCAAGGTCATTCGGGTTAGGTCAAGGTCATCCAAGGTCAAGGTCATTCGGGTTAGGTCAAGGTCATCCAAGGTCATTCGGGTTAGGTCAAGGTCAAGGTCATAAAAAGTGGAGGGGGGATCCGCAGTTCTCTCAAACTTTGACTACTATACACCTCAACAACTTCTGATGCTCTATTAAGCCCAAATTCGACCATCGCTGGAGTACTGCTCGCATATTTGGGGCTCGGCTCCTAAACATACCCTGAAATTGCTAGATTCCATTCAAAGAAGAGCCATTCGCTCGATCGGTAATCATAGTCTGACAAACAACCCGAAAAGCCTTGAACATCGAAGGCGGGTTGGCGACTTCAATCTATTTTACAAATATTTTCATGGCAAGTGCTCAACTGAGGTTGCCCGCTTGATACCACCCAGAGCGGTATATGGTAGAAATACACTGCAGCCCTCCAGTACGTGGTTCAGCTTAGTATCCCTCGAACGACACTGTTTCAAAATTGTTTCATCTGGAGAACGTCATCACTCTGGAACGACCTCCCGGAAATCGTGTTCCCCAACGAGTATAATCTCCAAAGATTCAAGACCAACTTGAATCGTTTCCTGCGCACACGTACCGCTCTCAGAGCGCCATAAAGGGTTTATCCTGCAGTGCTGTGCCTTATCATAAAAATAAACTACTAGTTTTCTCACGTTAATGCAGAGTCCCACTATTTTAACTTCGGCAACAAGCGCTTTACTTAGTCTGTCGCATATCGTCGTTGTAAGGACATGGTGATTTTTCTAGTACGCTCTATTGTTAAAATTGGTGTTTACAAAACAAGCGATATGTGGATGTGCTTCAATTTAACTGAGTTTATATGTGATGAATTTTAAGGTCTCATAATATGACTATCGAGTGATACAGGTCTCTTTTATTAAATGTGTTTCCTTTTTTTTATTTTTAATTTTTTTTTTAAGTAAAATCGGCTAAAGATCGTACATTTGTACAGCATCTCTTAAAGGTGTACGGTATTAAACTACGATATTATCTTATATCATAAGATGTTTTTATATTTTAGATACCTACATTTTTTAAGATGGTGCCGCCGCAAAAATGGAAAATTTTATATTCTCCTAACAAAATGAATAATGCAGTGCAACATTTTCCTTAAAAATAATGTGCGGAATAACCCGACGCTCTGTACGGTATTATGCGAACGTTAGTGCAAATCATGTACATGCAACCCTTCAATACATTATGTATTACCAACTTGTATAATTATGTGTTTATAACATTATTTTTAATTTATGGAATAAAACACAAAGTCTGCTCCACTAATTTAATAAAATAAAATTATATTATATGCCCATATATGTTTCGAAGGTATAATTCTTCATCCTCAGCGGGTTAATATTAAGATGTAAGTATATTATGAAGAGACCAATGACATTGTTAAATTATTAAAACTGAAAGGGGAAGGAACAAAATACAATTAGACAATGAGAAAGCAACACAGGCATCATCAATAAGAGTTTAATCATAGGAAGAAAAGATTTTTATATAATTTCAAGATTAATATTAAATCGCGATTAAAGTGAAATAAAAGCTAGAGACTTACCTTATGTTGCAGAAAATTTTTTTAATTTTTATAAGAATTCATATGTAACGTGAATTAATTTAATAATACATTATAACTGATAAAAGGTTTTATTTAATTAATATGAAGATTAAATTTATTTTTATTTTATTTTGAACTTATTGTTAAAGCCAACTTTTACTGGGAAATTAAAATCAAAACCAAAATAGGGTACGACCATCATGGTGAAGTCATACCAAATGGTAAAAATTTTGTATAGCCAAAGTGTGAATGGATTTTTCTATTTTTTATTTTATTCAAAAAACGGTCAGATCTGTCGCAATGCGACAATGTCAAAGGTTAACTCTGTTCAGACAAATGGATAAAATCATTGAAAAAAACAAAAACCATACTGATATAAACTCCAGATCCACTTTTGCCAATCACGTTATCAATTCTCAACATTCATTTGACCTCCCTACCAGTACTAAGGTGCTCCATGTTTGCGAAAAGGGGGCTACAATTAATCTTTTGGAGATCCTTGAAATCCAGAAGGCTGTCAACAATCCCTCTTTACACTGCATTAATGATCAGATTAACTTCACTTGCTTATCTTTTTTCAATGCTCTTAAATTCTTGAATACTTAACACATAACATGACCTTATTTTTAAATTTTTTAAACTTTTATTTTATCTCGTTACTGTTTTCATAACTACCTTGTCATACCGCACCATCTTTCACCTCGTATTTTACACATCTTAGTTCCCTGACATGATTTACCTTTATAAACAGTTTTCTTTTACTACAAAATAAACTATTAACTCTCTCTCGTGACTGGCGTCCAATCTTCGCTTCGTTTATCCATAATAATTTTATTATAATGCTTTAACAGAGGTCTATGTTTTTTATATTTTATATTGTTTCACACCTTTTCTAACATATAGTGTCTATCTTCTCTCTTTATTTAGTTGTTACTCCATTTGTCTGAACAGAGTTAACCTTTGACATTGTCGCATTGCGACGGATCTGACCGTTTTTTGAATAAAATAAAAAAATAGAAAAATCCATTCACACTTTGGCTATACAAAATTTTTACCATTTGGTATGACTTCACCATGATGGTCGTACCCTATTTTGGTTTTGATTTTAATTTCCCAGTAAAAGTTGGCTTTTACAATAAGTTCAAAATAAAAAAAAAATAAATTTAATCTTCATATTAATTAAATAAAACCTTTTATTAGTTATAATGTATTATTAAATGAATTCACGTTACATATGAATTCTTATAAAAATTAAAAAAATTTTCTGCATCATAAGGTAAGTCTCTAGCTTTTATTTCACTTTAATCGCGATTTAATATTAATCTTGAAATTATATAAAAATCTTTTCTTCCTATAATTAAACTCTTATTGATGATGCCTGTGTTGCTTTCTCATTGTCTAATTGTATTTTTTTCCTTCCCCTTTCAGTTTAAATAATTTAACAATGTCATTGGTCTCTTCATAATATACTTACATCTTAATATTAACCCACTGAGGATGAAGGTTTATACCTTCGAAACATGTATGGACATATAATATAATTTTATTTTATTAAATTAGTGGAGCAGACTTTGTGTTTTATTCCATAAATAAAATATATATGACTACTTCCATAAAATTATTTTTAAGGCTTTTTTGATTGCTATTGTTTCTAATAGGTTGAGTTTTCTACCCTTGTGTTGAATATATATCGGTTTTATTTTGATGGATATTGAGCGGTTATTTATTATACAGTGGTCCGCTATACCTGTTTTATTTTGTTTTTTTAAAATGGATGTTTTATGTTCTTTAAGCCTAGTTTTAAAGTTTCTACCTGTTTGACCTATATAGATTGCATCACAGTCATCACATTGCATTTGGTAGACCCCGCTATGTGTTAATTTGTCTTTATATTCAATTTTTGAATAAGCTGTGTATTTACCTAGGTTATTTTTATTGACTTGTACGGGGATAAGTTTATGGTTTTTGAGTTTTTTGGAGATTTTTTGGCTTGTATAACCTGTATATCTGATTGAACTGTATTTCGCGTTTGATGGAAGGGGACGTCCTCGGTAGAGTAGTTTTTGTGTTTTTTTGTCTAAGTTTTTTCTTCAGTATTTTGTTTATGAATGTTGTTGGATAGCCGTTATTTAAGGCTATAGATTGTATTATGTCTAATTCTTTATTATATGAAGTTTCTGAAAGTGGGATGTTAACTAATCTGTGTATCATGCTATTGAACGCAGCTAGTTTGGTTTGTTGGGGATGTTTGAGTCTGATGGTATAACTGTATCGGTTGTGGTTGGTTTTCCATATATTTGGTGGGTTAATTGGTTGTTTTCATTTATTATTGTAAGGTCCAAGAAATTGACTGAGTGGTCAGTTTCCCTGTCTATGGTAAATTTAATTTTAGTGTTTAAGCCATTTAGAAGGTTTAGAAATTGTTCTAGTTGTCGCTCAGTTCCTGTCCAAACGCAAAACACATCATCTACGTATCTGCGCCAGAAATGTATATTTTTTATTACTGGATTTTTTAAATTAAAAAGGTGATATTCAAAGTTCTTCATGAATAATTTCGCTAACAATGGTGACAAAGGAGAGCCCATTGGAAGTCCCTCTTTTTGTATAAAGAATTTATCGCTAAATCTAAAGTAGCTTTAATCTATGCACAGGTTGTTGAGAGCAGTTATCTCATATATATAAATTGTAGTACGGCTATTGTTTAGTTCCTTATGTATAATATATTTTAATTTTGAAGAAGTAGTCCATATTTTCTTTATTAGCAAGCAGCCATGTTTTGTAAAAGTTCACTCTTTTATAGTTTCGTTAGAAAATTAAAAAGAAAAAAGTATTTCGTTTAAAATCCATCTCACTTAGTGTTTAATTTAATTTTATGTGATTAACAATTTAACTGATCAATATTTATGTACAATATAATTTGTTATTAAAACCTTTTTTCTGCTACATGATTTCCTTTTACACAAATTATGTCACCTACTGAGCAATTGAAAGGCTGAAGATGAGAGCTACTGCTCTCGAAACATGTCCCTTTTTGTTTCTTAACATCTAACCAATGGTGACAATAAATTAGTGGAGCAGACTTTGCGTTTCATTTATTTATATTTATAATATATTTTAGTTCTGTCGTTGTTATAGAGGTAAATAGACTTTTAACATCGAATGATATTAGGGTGGCATTATTGGGTATTGTTAAATTTTTAGTTTGTTCTATAAATTAAAAAGTGTTGTTGACTGCATATTTGGATAATAAGTCAAAAACAACCAAATCTATAGAAAACCAACCACAACCGATATAGTTATACCATCAGACTCAAAACATCCCCAACAAACCAAACTAGCTGCGTTCAATAGCATGATCCACAGATTAGTTAACATCCCACTTTCGGAAACTTCATATAATAAAGAATTATACATAATACAAACTATAGCCTTAAACAACGGCTATACAACAACATTCATAAACAAAATACTAAAGAAAAAACTTAGACAAAAAAACACAAAAACTACTCTACCGAGGACGTCCCCTTCCATCAAACGCGAAATACAGTTCAATCAGATATACAGGTCATACAAGCCAAAAAATCTCAAAAAAACTCAAAAACCATAAACTTATCCCCATACAAGTCAATAAAAATAACCTAGGTAAATACATAGCTAATTTAAAAATTGAATTAAAGACAAATTAACACATAGCGGGGACTACCAAATACAATGTGATGACTGTGATGCAATCTATACAGTGTGGCCCAAATTGGGCCTACATGTATGGGGATCTTGGAAACTATAGAAGATAGAGAAACGGTTAAATGGGGAAAGTTTTTGATAATTATATTTCTAACCGAAAACCGTTTAGTACGCGGCCCTATCTTTTTTGGTTTTTGAAATATGTTGAAAAAACCAAAAAGATGTATTTTCGAAAATATGCTGTAGATTTCTTATTATTCACTATTTTGGCAATAAAAACATTTTTAAAGCAACTTTTTAAGTAGATTTCAGTTCTGCAATTTAATTTTGAACACGACGTTTCAGTTATTTTATACCATCATCAGGTTCATTTTTTCTTATGGGCGCCATATTGTATTTTATACTTAAAAGGTAGCTTATGACGTCAGCTTTTCAACGATGTATTATTTGTTGGAAAATAAATGAAATTGACTTGAAAAATAAAGAAAATTAATTTTCGCAACACGTCAAATTTGACAAAATGAAACAAAAATATTACTTGTCAGAACGAGTAAAAGTATAATAGTTTTTATTATTATTATCTAATAATAACGATTTATTTGTGTATTCTGAATTTAAAAGAAAATGGCATTGCGTTTTTCTCACGAAGAAAAATTTGATTTGCTAGAATGTTACATTCATTGCAACAGAAATGCAAACCTTGCATTAGAAAGGTATTTTGAAAATTCTCCTGAAAGACCGCAGCCAAGTGTCAGACTTTTTCCAAAAATTGTTATGAACCTGAGAAACCATGGAAGTTTTGAAAAACCGCGGCCCAAGAGTTACGAAAAAGCAGGTAATAACGAGCGTGACGAAAATGTCAGAGCCTATTTTAATACCGCTCCGATATCATCTACAAGAGCGTCGGCAAGAGACTTACCAACCCCGCGAAGTACCATACAAAGAGTCTTTAAGGAAAATAAATATCGACCATACAAGCCAACTATAGTTCAGGGTTTACGAGAAACGGATTATCCAAGAAGAATGCAGTTTTCAAATTGGTATGTGAATCAATGCGAACAAAATCATGATTTCAGTCGTCTTGTAATTTGGACCAATGAATCACATTTTACCAACTGCGGGGTATTTAATAGACATAACCATCATTTTTGGGCAACAAAAAACCCTCACCAATTGGCTCAACGAAGACTGCAAACCCGATTTGGTTTTAATGTATGGTGTGGTATGTATGGTAAGTAATGTCACCTAGCTTGCTAAATACATAGCAGGTATTAAGTAACCCAGCTTTACTTTTTTCCTTACATTTTAGACAACAGACTTATAGGACCATTCTTTAATAATCATACGTTAAATGGCCAAAGATACTTGGAGCTGTTAGAAGATCAAATATTACCGGCAATTAGAGCAAGAGTTACTCAAGATCAATTGAATAATATTTGGTTTTAACAAGACGGTTGTCCCGCACATAATGTTCGGGAAGTTCAAACTCTCTTGAGACAGATATTTGATGACAAATTAATTTCAAATGTCGGACCAGTAAATTGGCCTGCTAGATCCCCTGATATAACTTCTCTCGATTTTTATTTATGGGGTTATGTAAAAAATGAAGTATATGAGTTTGAACCCCCGGAATCTGTACAAGAATTAGAAGAGAGAGTGAGGAATGTGTTTACGAGCATAAATGGCAACACGCTTCGCAGGGTCATCAATACTGTGTTAAAAAAGTGTCAACAATGTATTAATAAAAACGGCCAACATTTCGAATAAGTATAGTAAGTTAGATATTTTTTCTTATTTTCTTTTCAAAACAATAATTATTATTCATTGCGTTTTTAGTTTTCTTTATTTGAAATGTTAATATGAGATTTTTAACCATAAGGAAAAATAAAATAATGTATTATAATATTATGATATTTTAAACAAATTTAACCCTGCCTAATGTGTTCTTCTCAAATTTGACGTGTTGCGAAAATTAATTTTCTTTATTTTTCAAGTCAATTTCATTTATTTTCCAACAAATAATACATCGTTGAAAAACTGACGTCATAAGCTACCTTTTAAGTATAAAATACAATATGGCGCCCATAAGAAAAAATGATCCTGATGATGGTATAAAATAACTGAAACGTCGTGTTCAAAATTAAATTGCAGAACTGAAATCTACTTAAAAAGTTGCTTTAAAAATGTTTTTACAGATTGCCAAAATAAGAATAATAGGAAATCTACAGCATATTTTCGAAAATACATCTTTTTGGTTTTTTCAACATATTTCAAAAACCAAAAAAGATAGGGCTGCGTACTAAACGGTTTCAGTTAGAAATATAATTGTCAAAAACTTTCCCCATTTAACCGTTTCTCTATCTTCTATAGTGTCCAAGATCCCAATACATGTAGGCCCAATTTGGGCCACACTGTATAGGTCAAACATTTAAAAACTAGGCCTAAAGAACATAAAACATCCATTTAAAAAAAAATAAAACAGGAATAGCGGACCACTGTATAATAAATAACCACTCAACATCCAACAAAATAAAACCGATAGGTATATATTCAACACAAGGGTAGGAAACTCAACCTATTAGAAACATTAGCAATCAAAAAGGCCTTAAAAAATCGATGTAATGTTGTTAATAATCAAATTGAAATACCTTCAGGTGCCAACCAAAAACCCATAATTATTATACACAATATCATTTTCTTAATTTTACTACTTAAATACCTCTATAATCACACCTGTAATTTAGTTGTACCTTTGGCCAATACCTGTAAATTAAGGACCAAAATAACCTATCATCTGTCAATTTTTATTTTAATGACATGCAGAATTTATTTATTATTGTCTCATAATGCCTTTGATAATGACCTGCAAGGATTGAAACACGTGTCAGGAAACGAAATAAATTGTGAAATATAACAAGTACTACTTTAATTTCCTCTCCTATGGAAAATAAAAATTATAGAAATTGCTGAAATTGGCCACCGTCATGCTGCAACTGGTGTTTTAAAAATATTGTTCATCAATTGAGGAAAAATGAAGTAATTCATAACCGCCAAAGAAGGTGATCTGGGTAGAAATTTAATATCTGTTCAAAAACTGATCAATCTGTCGTCGAAAAAATTGCGTAAGTAGTTAACTGGTTCGCGGATGAATAGGCGGTTGCACGCCCCCGTTGAAAATAACCGAAACGTGTTCATCGTCAAGTAATTGCTCCACAAATGAATTTAAAATATTGTCCCTATACCGCTGTGCTGTAATTGTATCATGGAAAAAATATGATCAATAATTTTCTTTCGGGAAACAGCCAACCAGATACCAATTATTTTTTGATGGTGCAATGTGGACTCTAAACAAAGGGGTACTTTCACTACTCCACATTCGTGAATTCTTAGAATTCACATAATCGGTGAATGGAACCAGGCTTGATCAGAAAAAAATGTCAGGTCTATTAAATCCTTTTTTTCAATAAATTTTGGGTACACCACTGACAGTTTTCCGCCGCGTCTTTTAAAATTTGTAGCTTTCTTGGAATACTTAGAATAGTGCTGCATGTTCTATGAGATCTTCCCACTTCTTGAGACAGGACGTGTTTTACACATTTTGTTGGCGTATCTTGCATTATTTCACGAACATTCTCTTCTGTTCTTACAGAAGATCTTCCAGCTGCTTTTTTTATGTTCTATAGAACCTGGTTCCCTTACCTGGGATCTCTCTGTTCCTTTTTTAAAATTAGGACCGTTCTTGCGACTTCGCTTGATTCTTCGCTAACCATTTAGGTTTTATCACTTGTACGTCCGTGTGTCTCTAATACGCTGTAATAACTTTTGTGAAACATTCATTTATTGTCTGCATACAAAAATCTGAAGTATGCTATTTATCGTGTACCTGGGTACATCCGCAATAATTTTAGCGCCCTTTATTATATTACCTGGAACTTTTTACGTTTCGTTCTGCTCTTGTTGCATCACCAAGGTGCGCCATAAGTGAGAACCGGTCTGACCAACACCTTGGAGAGGTTGACCTTAGACCTATTACCAAGTCTACTTTGCCTCTGAAGCAGGGGATAGATAGAGCTTAATTGATGCAATGCTAGCTTTACTCTATTAATTGAATTTCGCCTCCAGTTCAGTCGTTAATCAAATATAAGTCCCAGTTATTTTACCTCCTGGCACCAGTTCACCTTGACTCCGATGACACGACGCCTTATCTCAGGCCTACTCACATTGCTTTTCGAAAAATAAATAGCCGTCATCTTGAAGGGATTTAAACGAATCTTCTAAGCCGAAAGCCATTCGTGTAGCTTGATTATGTGGCGCTGCATCCGGCTGTCGCAGCTATTTGGTAGTTGAAGTGATTGCAGTATCGTTAGCGTAAAGATAGAGCTGCGTAAATCTATCGCCCGGAATGTCATGAGTATAAATATTATACAGTATCGGAGAGAGAGGCGAACTTTGTGGTAAGTACTCTTGGCCTGATGTATTTATTCAAAGAACGTGCGTTCTCTGATGAGACAGCAAAACTTTTATTCTTTAAAAAAGAAGCAACGACCTTGATTAAGTAGTTCGAAGCTCCAAGCTTTATCCATTTCAACAAAGGACCATCATGCCAGGCCTTGTTGAATGCTTTGCTTATGTCAAAGAAAACCGCTCCCGTGTGTTCTCTCCTGTTAAAACCTTTAATTATGTTTAAGGTTAGTCGCGTCGTCTTCCTGACTGTGCAATGTTTAGGCCGAATCCAAAACTGTTCGACAAGCAGAACCAAGGAGTGCGACACTTCTTAAATAGGTGTACAAATTGTTAAAAAGTATTTATATAGATACATTTAAACAGAAATAAACACATTTAAATACATTTCAATACAAATGAATACATTTAAATATGAATGTATACAAACGA
Organism: Polydrusus tereticollis; assembly: GCA_963920685.1. Lineage (NCBI taxonomy): Eukaryota > Metazoa > Arthropoda > Insecta > Coleoptera > Curculionidae > Polydrusus > Polydrusus tereticollis. The sequence goes on along the minus strand of OY987334.1, from coordinate 3,548,161 downwards.
ATGCAAATAAATTCAAATAGATACAAATAAATACACATAAACAGAAACAAATACATGCATGGGATGCGGTTAAATATAAATTATTAATAACATACTGGACAGCATTTACACATCTCAAGAAGAGCTTAACCTGAAGGACTCCAATCGCGACAATGAAAATTTTGAAAACTCACCATTCTTACAAGTTGAACTTGAATCGGGAAAGCTCATATTTGTAAGGAAGGGTCCTCGTGTTGGGTACTGCAACAAGATCAAACAAAATTGAGCGCCGATAGAAACATTATTAACAATCAAAACAACATTTACAAGAAAAACATCAAAATTGGATTATGCTATTCTTAACGACTTGAATATACCTTCCTTATTTACACTGGACAAGTGTTGGGATTGTTTGAATGAAAAGATTTTATGCCTTAGAACCTGTTATAGACTAAAAAAAATTGTACCTTAGAAATTGCAGAATATCAGTTCCTTCTAAAATTAATTTATTATACAATGACAATCATAGAACCCATTTAGGAGCAGGATTATTATATAATCGACGAATATATAGCACAAAGCATTAACGAAAACATCAAGAAGTTCCAAGTGTAAAACAAAGTAAAAGGAAGAAGATCAATGAAATAAAAATCTGGCATACAAAATTTAGATAAAGATGCGTCAACTAGAGATAACGATATTACAGAGGAAGACATTTAATTGCATGATTCGACAAGCGAAGCTGATGGTGACTTCAAAGATGATTAAAAAAAAAGAGACATTAATCTTAAATCCGAAAAATGTTACGCTGTTATTATGACACATCTATGAGGTGGTATCCCGTCCTGTAGCCATATTATATGAAAGAAATCTATTATTTTCGAAATAACGAAGATAACCATAATAAACTAGTATACACATTTGAAATCAGAAGAAAGAGCTCTAGCGAATAAAATAATTAAATACAGGGTGTTTCATTTAAGAAATACCAGGTTATTTTAAGTTTTTAATTAAGTTTTCAATGCCTTTTTGTTTTTTCTGATAACAAATTTTGAATGTCCATAAAAAATACTTTAAAATTGCTAATTTAAGCAATCGCCCTATGCATATTTAATAAATAATACTGTTGAATTAGTTTTATTTTCAATGGTTTGGTTTGTATAATACTGGGCTTGTAACTTTAGAAACTGTATGCGATATTAGATACCTATATGTATAATTGCAACCAAATATACAGTGCGTCAAAGATAAGAATGGGATAGCATTGGAATCTTGGAAACGGTAGGAATTACAATGTTGGTTAAATTAGAAAAAAGTTGCACAATTTAAATACCTCTCACAGGGTGTTTGCAAAATTAAACTATCTTTAACCGATTCCGATATTTTTTAAAAAAATTATTTTTTGCTGTATTATTTTTTATTTATTTGTTGCATTATTTTAACAGATATAAAAAAATGAAAAATACATTTTGATTGTCACTTCTTAAGCTGAACAAGATAGCGTATACAGATTTTCAGTACGACCTTTCGTTTTCGAAAAAAACATCCTTAACTTTCTTTTTTTAAATACGGTCCTGTGTTTTTTTTTTTTTTAATCGAAGGCTATTTTGAACTCTAAAATAACTGATGTACCACTTGCATTGGTTTAAACATATTTTCAGCTTTTTAGCTATCGTTTAAAAATATTCAAGAAAAATCTCGACCATAGTTCGGCACTGAATGCTCGAGAAACATTTATGAACATAATACCAAATTAAAACTTAATTACAAACAGTGTTCAAACAAATATCCATTATTTTCTAAGCATAGGTAACATCGTCTAACTGTGGAATTTAAAACATTGTTAAGCACATCTGGGGTAATCGTTTGAAATGCTTCTAAAACCAGTTGACGCAATTCTTCCTTCGTTTGAAAATTACGTTTGTGCACATAGTTTTTGATGTACCCCCAGAGATAAAAGTCCAAAGGAGTTAGATCAGGCGATCGTGCAGGCCAAGAAACAGCTGAACGCGTACCTATCCATCTGTCAGGAAATCTATCTGTTAAATATTCTTGGACAATTCTCGAATTATGAATGTTGAAACCAAAAGTTATTGATTTCTGCTAGTGGTAAGTTGTTATCGAACCATTCTTCCAAACTATGCTGCAGTAAATTTCGATACCGCTCCGAATTTAGTGTTCCGTGGTAAAAAATTGGCCCAATTATCTTTGTTCCCAAAATTCCTACCCACATGTTGAAACCAAAACGATGTTGGTGTCTAGCCATTTTGTACAACCGTGGATTTTCTGAGGACCAATAATGCGTATTTCTTCTATTACGGATTCCGTTGTTGGTTATCATACTTTCATCAGAAAATAAAATTTTATTGACGAAATTTTCGTCGTTTTGACATTGCCTAGTGTACCATTCGCAAAATACCCTTCGCCTTATGTCGTCTCCCGGTTTTAGTCCTTGGCAGATTCGAAATTTGTACGGGTGATATTTGTTCTTACGCAAAATAAAATGTGCCGTAGATTTTGGCGTTCCACTTACTTTCTCAGTGTTTCTAACTGATGTTGTAAGGTCTTCCGTTACAGCTAATGGCACAATATTTTGACTTTCCTCATTACATGGTTTGTTTCTAGTAACAACTGCTTTATTAAATGACCCATACTGCAGTAAATTGGAAACAATTCTTCCAAACATTTTTTTATTTGGTTGTAATTTCTCTGGGTAATTATTTAAATACATTTGCTCAGCTTCTCGAGTATTTCTATGGCATAAAATGTAACACTCTAACATATCAAACTTTTCCTCAAAAAAGAAATGTACAACCATTTTTAAACGAAGTGAAAGACCTCGTACCTAATTAAATTTGGTATTTATGACAGAAGTAAGTTGTCAAGAAAGACAAACGTTTGTTTCTAAGCCCACTATGTTTATTGTACGGTCTTATGATATGAAGATTTTATTCGTTACATAATAAAAATCTATAATAGAGAAAAAGCTGAAAATTTGTTCAAGTGATAGATCAGTTATTTTAGAGTTCAACATAGCCTTCGATTAAAAAAAAAAAACAGGACCGTATTTAAAAAAATAAAGTTGAGGATGTTTTTTCGAAAACGAAACGTCGTACTAAAACTCTGTAAACGCTATCTTGTTCAGCTTAAAAAGTGACAATAAAAAAGTATTTTTCATTTTTTTATATCTATTAAAATAATGCAACAAATAAATAAAAAATAATACAGCAAAATTTTTTTTTTTTTTTAATATCGAAATCGGTTAATAGTAGAGTTCACAAGCATATAAAAGTCCTCTAGAAATGATTTTCGTGTGCACTATGAGATTAAAAGCTAAAACCAATTTTAGATGATTTCCCACCATTAGAACTGTAAAATACCCAAAGGCGTCAAAAGTAGTCCTGTACGGGGTGGCTGTAGGGGGTGAAATGTAAAAATCACCCTAAAAATAATTTTTTGATATATCGATCTAAAAACACAGCTAAATACTTACATATAAGTTTGATATGCCTCAGAAGATTAGAAATATCGAAAAAAAATTATTGAATATTTCATAAAGCACGTAGTTAAATGGGTGACCCTAACATTTAAAACGCTCTAGAGAAAAGTGCCTTAATGTTTTATGCATGTCCTACATCTAACCTGCTATAACTTTTTTACGCGTGATCCAATTAAAAAATACCTTTAAATAACATTGTAGCGCAAAGTTTTCTGAGTCTGTAGGAAATTTTAATTTCTTCTTGGGATGATTTGTATTTTTTTTACGAATTTTTATTCGAGCGCGTGCACCGCATCGAGTAAGGTCGACTATCGCTTGCGTTACCCAGAGCTGCCGCGCAGTGCGGGCGAATATCGTTTGTGCTTGTATTAACTACACTATTTTGGTCGGCGCTGGCGGGCAGTTAATTGCAACGGCTGATATTTATTATAAATACAGGTGCTTTTTAGAAATAGTTTGTTGTGATCCTGATGTAAGTTTGTCTTGTACGCTTATTATATTATATTTATATAAGTAATGTCATTTATTCGTCTGCAGATATAATGGAATAGAATAACTTCTTCAAACATGGATATAGGTTTCTTCAGTAGTAGTAATAGTAGTTCTGACAGTGATTTAGAATCAAAAATAAAACTGACGTGCCCAAAAAAAGGAAAGGACTATCTTCGGTGTATTATTTGTCAAGATGGGAGAAAGTTAATAGAGCCAACAAAAAAAACAAAGGAAAAATTTATTGCCAGCGTCAAAATTAGATTTGATGCCAGTAAAGGGAGAGACATAAATGCGAATACAAACAGAATTTTTTACAAACTGAACGACGTTAAACAGGGTACTAACGTTCAGTGGCATAAAAAGTGCTACAATAGTATTACTAGCACCAAAAATATCGCTATCTACAAAAATAAATGTGAAAAATTATTTTCGGGTGATCATGATGCAAAGGAAGAAATTACATCTGACATACGTATCCCTCGTTCGACGGGCGTTTTTCATATTAATTTATGTTTGTTTTGTCAAAAGAGGTCGCATAAAAAGAAACTTTGTCAAGTAATGACCACCAACACAGAGGTAAAAATTAAAAACATTGCGCAAAAAAATCCTATGTATTTGGCAAGAATAGGTGAGAATGATTTAATTGCGATGGAGATTAAATATCATGCCAATTGTCTGACTCTGGAGTTACAAAAAGTAAAAAAATATAAAGAACCAAGTGCAACGGCCACAACAATGGTTCCCAAAAGAAAAAACATTATGGAGCAAGATACTTTTATACAGGTAACTAACGAATTGGAGATAGGTTTGGAGAAGGGTAAAGGGTACGAAAGTACAAAAGTTTATAGAAGATTTTTAGAACTCGGTGGAGATTCGAATATTACCCCTCGCCATGTGCTTAACAAAGTGCTACATAAATTAGGGGACACAGTGGAACTTGTCAATGCCAAGAAAGCCAATGAACCTAGGATAATTATGCCTAAAGTATCGAAAGATGAGGTAATTTCAAATTATATAGAAAAAACAGAAAATCAACCCCGTTATAAATTAGATATTGGTACGTCAGAGATGGCAATCTTGCATAAAACTTGTCAGGAAATTAATGTAGAAATCAACAATATACCTAGTTACAAAAAACTGCAATCTCTGAACCAGCAAGATTATAAAAGACACATTCCAGAAAAATTGTTTTTGTTGATAAGCCTCCTTGTGTCAAAGGAATTAACTGACAAAGAAAGCAATATAATCAGCATATGTCAGGACATTATTTATGCCGCTTCAAACGGAAAAAAACACACTCCTAAGCATGTGGGCTTGGGATTATTGATTCACCAAGAGACCAAGTCCAAAAAGGTTATAGAAACATTGAATAAATGCGGCCATTCAATAAACTATAAAGACACTTTAAGGATACGCAATTCCATCGCTGAACACCAGATCCAATCATATTTGGATAATGATCACGTAATTATTCCCAGCCAATTACATAGCAACCGTTTCGTTCAGTTTGCGGCAGATAACATCGATATACTAGAGGAAACATTAGATAAAGCTCCGACATTCCACGGTACTCAGCTAGCTGTCTTTCAAAGGGGACCAGCGAAGACAAATGATATTGATTTAAAAATTTTACCCTTTAAAGCGCAACTAAGTATACCTGATGACTTCCACCATTTAGACCGAATCTATTTTAACAAATCGCAAGTCCAAGTTCCAGATTACCACAACAAGCAAGAAATTTTTTCTATGGATGATGATGATGATACCTTCATAAAAAAACACAATACAGCTTGGTTGTATTGCAGATTAGAAAGCAGCAATTCCAGGAACGATATGACGATACCACAGTGGACGGGTTTCAATCGAATACTTTTAGTTGATAATTCCAACGTGACGACATATGGATATTTACCGCTATTTCCCTACGTCGCTTCGAATTATGACACTGTATGGACGGTACTCCAAAAATGTTCTGCTATAGCTCATAAATTACATAATCCACACACCGTTTTAACGGTCGATCAGGCAATTTACTTCAAGGCTAAGGAATTGCAGTGGCTGAAGCAAGATGAATTGAACCACGTAATCATCAGATTAGGAGGTTTTCACATAATGCTAAATTTCTTAAAAGTTATTGGACAGCACATGGAAAATTCAGGATTAGGTGACGTATGGCTGGAAAGTGGACAATATGGACAAGCTACCATTGACGCAATTTTCAAGGGAACCAAGTGGAACAAAGGTATAAGAGCGCATAAATTAACTTATGAGAGTCTGATGAGAATACTTTTATTTATATTCGAGAGATGGCTTGTTGATGGCAAGAGCGAATCAGTTCAGTCTACAAATCTTTTGCGATCGCTCGCGCGTGAAATTTCCGAAAATGTGGGAACTGATACAGCATCACTACAACAAAATTTCAAGAGAATAACAGACGTATCGTCAACATTGTTTGCAGAATTCAAAGAGTTTATCGAATCGCAAACTCCAACTTTTAAGTATTGGTATTCTTATTTGTATTTAGTGGAAACACTTTTAGAATTCAATATGGCGGAAAGAATAGGTGACTGGGAAATGCATCTGAGGAGTTTCAGAAAAATGTTGCCATGGTTTTTCGTATATGACCATACGAATTATGCAAGATGGGGAACTATTTACTATCTAGATATGTCGAATTTGGCCACAACTGCTCCAGAAGTTTATCACGAATTTATGCAAGGAAATTTTTTTGTCAAACGTCTAGAAGGTAATTTTAATCAACTGTCCGTTGATCAAGCTTTGGAACACATCAATAAACAGTCCAAAGATGCTGGTGGTATTGTGGGACTTACTAAAAACAGTACCCGGCTGGACGAATGGTTTTTGAGCTATAATGAAATTGGAATGATGATTGAAAGCTTTACTTCATCTCTGCACATAAACAGCGGCGCTGTCACTCAAAATATTGAAGCTGGTCCTAAGAGAATTCAAGTCGATGAACAGACTGTCTTGAAAATTCAAAATGAATTTACGAGATTCAATGTTTTTACGCGAAATGAGGATTGTCTGCTTTCTATATCAACTAACGAGATGGCTGCCCCTCATGTGGAAGCTGCCCTGCTTACAGCAAAAGAAAAAGGCGAACAACTACTTCAATCATTTGTCGCTTTAATTGGAAGTAATGATTTTTACAAACCTCTTAAAAAAATTAATTTGTCAACATTAAAACAGTGTAAAACGCCAATCAAAACACAGGTGACGACGCAAAAAGCTTCTCAACAAGGACAAGATTTTCTACAAAAAGTACTAGTTGCCAAAGAGATGGGTCGGGACATCCAGTATCAACAAATTTTCGAGTACGAATTGACGCCCTATCCTATGGCATTAGCTTCTACAGGAATGTTGAATACACCGACTAATAAAAGTGCCTTAGGGCATATTGTTGAGTCTTACACCAATAGTTACAAAGAATTACCCCCAAGTTCCAAAAAACTTATACATATAATTGATGGCATGTCACTTGTACAAGCAATAGGTAAACCAACCAATGCAAAGACTTTTGGTGAATATGCAAATATTTTAAATACAATAGTTTTTAAAAATCCATTTAATGCTGAAAGAGTTGATATAGTCATGGACCATTATCAGGAAATATCCATCAAAGATTGTACTAGAAAAAAGAGAGCCTCGCAAAAGGACACTGTAAATCGTATCATAGATAACCGCTTTACAATTTTGCCACAGCAGTGGCACTTGTTCATCCATTCCGTATTTAACAAGCAGCAATTAACCGATTTTCTGTCTCATCAGTTCTACGAGTATTCCAAAGATTCCAGTTTGAAATTTGTTACCAGCGGGGGATTCAAAAATGTTAGAGACTATAAGGCGAATTATTTACTTAATACCGATTTACTTGTCTCTACTCATGAAGAAGCTGACACGAGGATTATGCTACACATCCTGACAGCAAAACTTGAAGGATATTCAAGGTGTGTCATAGACTGTAAAGATACGGACGTGCTCGTATTACTTGCTCACTTTAAGGACCAACTTACCGATGAAATCTGGTTAAAAGTTGGGACAGCAAACAACGTACGATTTATTGCAGTACATGAAATACAAATTGCCCCACATCTTCTAGCAAACTTACCGGCATTTCATGCCATTACTGGTTGCGATTGCACAAGTCAATTTGTCGGCCTCGGAAAAACAACATGTTGGAAAATATATTTATTGCACCATGATTTGCTAAGTACTGTTGGGGCTTTCAAATTTAATGGAGATACTTTTAAACATATGCTACAATTTGTTATGAAGTTATATTCAACTTCAGATACCAGCTGTATAAATCATTTACGCAGCATCATGGCTTCTTCAAAACCGATTAACAAACTACCTCCCACTGAAGATAGTCTTTATCAGCACTGTCTACGCGTGAACTACCAAACATACATTTGGACTAATAGCCTCCATCCAACGCCTTCCCTAGCAGATCCGCTGGAAAATGGTTGGAAACGTGTTGAAAATGCCCTTGTTCCAATTCTCAGTACGAAACCCGCAATGCCTAGTGATACATCAATATTGGCTACATGTAATTGTAAAAAAGGTTTGTTTTTAATACTTAAGTTTGGATCCCACAAAATCATAATATTGCCTTTTCAGGATGTTCCAGATTTAACTGCTCTTGCTCGAAAAAAAAGGTACCATGTATTGGATCCTGCAAATGTATGGGACAAAAACCCGCTTGCCAAAATGCATACACCAAAAACCTACAACCTAGGGTTTCTAACATGCCAGAGGATATATCGGACGAATTGGAATCCGATTAATAATATCTAATTAAATTAAAATTTTATATTATATGTACCTAACCTATGTATTTAAATATTATAACAAACCTATGAAAATAAAAACTGTATTTGTAACACCTGTTAGCTTTGCATATGAATAAACGTTGCTAATTTAAACAATTATATAATAATTTTAATAGGCCTGTTCCTGCAATTTGTCAAAAATAATAGCACAACAATACTATTCAAAGAAATTAAACTAACAAACATTAAAAACGACATGCCCGCAATCCGCAGAATCTACGATATTCGACCGCACTGCGCGGCAGCTCTGGGTAACGCAAGCGATAGTCGACCTTACTCGATGCGGTGCACGCGCTCGAATAAAAATTCGTAAAAAAAATACAAATCATCCAAAGAAGAAATTAAAATTTCCTGCAGACTCAGAAAACTTTGCGCTACAATGTTATTTAAAGGTATTTTTTAATTGGATCACGCGTAAAAAAGTTATAGCAGGTTAGATGTAGAACATGCATAAAACATTAAGGCACTTTTCTCTAGAGCGTTTTAAATGTTAGGGTCACCCATTTAACTACGTGCTTTATGAAATATTCAATAATTTTTTTTCGATATTTCTAATCTTCTGAGGCATATCAAACTTATATGTAAGTATTTAGCTGTGTTTTTAGATCGATATATCAAAAAATTATTTTTAGGGTGATTTTTACATTTCACCCCCTACAGCCACCCCGTACAGGACTACTTTTGACGCCTTTGGGTATTTTACAGTTCTAATGGTGGGAAATCATCTAAAATTGGTTTTAGCTTTTAATCTCATAGTGCACACGGAAATCACAATTTGAGGTGCTGTGGACTCTACTATAAAGATAGTTTAATTTTGCATACACCATGTAAAAGGTATGTAAATTGTGCAACTTTTTCCTAATTTAACCAACATTCTAATTCCTACCGTTTCCAAGATTCCAATGCTATCCCATTCTTATCTTGGACACCCTGTATATAAAATTAAATACTGTAATTATATCTAAATACTTTTAAATACATTTGAATGCATTGAAATAATGACTGTTAAAGATGACGGAATAACTTATTAATTGATAATGCTGCTATTTACTGACACCCAACAGGTATTAAGTTCTACCGCTAAGCAGTGTGGCCTTAGATGCAAAGTACACTTTGATGATAATAATTTTTGCTCGCACGGCATATATCTGGATAGTTATTAAGCTGATCTAAACAAAGAGCCCTGAACTTTATGTATATAATGTTTCAGCTGTATGAATGTAGTAAAAAAAATTCCCACAGCGGGATGAAAATTTATCATGTAAAACCCATGACCCGAGTACTAAAAAAAACACACTTTATGACTTCAAACGATGAAATAACCTGAATTTTAATATTATCTACACCATTTGCATAAAATTATTACCGATACTTATACTAAATTGTCTACAAAGAAACAGCATTCAATTATCTCAGTCTGCCCGCCTTTTAATATAAATTCCAATAACATTACAAGGGTAATTCTTTCTTTTCGGACTCTAGCTTTTAACGAAATTAAGAAATTAAGGGCTTTGTGCTTAAAAAGCCAAGCGAGATTTAAGGAGATAAAAGATAAAAAAGGAGCAAAAAGGAAACAGGCAGATACAATGGCACTCGAACAAGAATCTTTGTTTAAAAAATTTGTAAGGATATTGTAATCTGTAGAAGATATCAAAATTTAAACTGTCTCTTTATCCATTTTACATTATTAATTAGATGGAAATTGGAATGATATTTTGTAATATTTTATTATTGTGCATACCGTACCGGGGAGTTATTACCAGTATTATATCGCGGGGTTCCTGCGGATCTCTGCCTGTGGTTTCCACGTGACTATAGTCTCTAAATGATGCAAAGTAACAAATCAATCAAAACCGTCTTCTTTATTTAAATTAGCCTGAATTTTTAAATGTGTTTAGAATTAGTACAAGTATCGGCATTAAATTCAAGTTTTGTCTTGAAATATATATTTTAAAAGTAAATTTTTTAAGCTTAAAATTATGTACAGCCATACCATTTACCTGGGATTTTAGAAAGCAACTTTATCAAAACTAATATGACATATAAATATGTATACATGTGAGAAATTTGTTCTCTAGCCACGTGCTGAGACCTTATACAATAAGGATTAACCAAATTATGCTAAAACAGCTATTCTCTGGGCTACAGGCCCCAACGAGCGCTGAATTAAATAGCACAATTTGGCGTATTTTGACTAACACTGTTAAAAACTAATTAGAGTCTAGGTACTTATTCCGTTTCTGCACCAATAATTTTATTCCTCTTTTTCCTGACTACCTGTTTGCTAATTACATGTATTGAGAATTCTTAACAATTGCCTAAACGGTCTTGAGTGGGTCCATGTACAGTAAATGAAAAAAAAATTCTTTACTGTTACGATTCTATTGAAAGTGAGATTGCGGATTTGAGTATTGACAATGCAGCAATTTACAGCAGATGTGCTTAACGTTGGGAAAACAACAATATATAAACTTTTCAAAGATGAAAAAAGTGTTGGCGTCAAACCTCCAAAAACATCTCCAGGACGACCAAAACTTGAGCTGAATGACTTTTTATGCAGAGAATAAGGCGAAAAGTTCATAGTTTCTTTTCATAAAAAGAAATTCCCAAAACTTTGTCCTCAATACGAAAAGACCAGGACTACCCATTTATGTGTAGAAATACGCTTTGGAAATTATTAATTTTCGGTAGGAAAAACATAATAGGCAATTGATTTTAAAAGAGAGAAGCGATATCGTCTAGTGGAGAAGAAATTACTTAAGAAGCATCCGAAAAGCCAGAGAAGAGAACAAAGAAATATTTTACCTAGACGAATCATGGATAAATGAAGACCACACTGTGACTAAATTCTGGCGGAATGAAAATATTAAAAGTTCAAAGCAAGCTTTTTTGGAAGGGTTGTCCACAGGATTAAGACCGCCATCTGGAAAAGGACATCGACTTATCATAACCCCTATTGGAAGTTCTGATATTCCATTCTAAAAATACAGGAGACTATCACGAAGATATGAATGCCGATGTCTTTGAAGAATAGTTCGAGCAAACGTTGAATATTTTACCAAAACATGCAGTAATTGTATTGGATAATGCAAGTTATCACTCTAGGCTGACTGAAAAATTACCGACAAGTGCGTGGCGTAAAAGTGAAATAACAGAATGGCTAAGTATAAGACAAATAGAATATATCCATCAGAATCCTTGAAAAAGAACTAGCCAATTTGCATAAAAATGCATTAAAAAAAATATATAGTCGATGAAATGACAAAGTTACGAAGAATATCTGGTGCTCAGACTTCCTCCTTACCCCTGCAAATTAAACCCGATCGTACTTTTATGGCCTCAAATAAAGACAGATGTCGCCAGAAAAAGCACGACTTATAAAATGGTAGATTTAAAAAGACTCTTTAATGAAGCTATGGGTAAAATCAGTGCGGAAAGGTAGAAAAAGTGTATCGTTCAAGTGATAGAAGAAGAAGTTAAAATGTGGCAGGTGCTAGGTAAATATAATAATCGAAATAATGGTTGTACCGCTTATTATAAACGATGTTAATAATAGTTTTGTTCATCTTCCGAATCGGACTATGATTAAGCCATAACGACAAAGTATTATTCGATTTTTGAAAATGCTTTGTTTGTAATATTATATATTGTTCTTGTTATTATATTATGTAAAATAATACCATTCAATGTTATTTATTAGTTAATACGATTTTTTACATGTTTTCATATGTTATAAATACCTACGAATATAATATAATACAATTTTAGGAGAATAGGAATGTTTAAGATTTTTAATTTAAAAACTTCCCCATACTAAGGAGGCTAAGGGATTTTCCAATAACAATGGCAAATCCTCAAATAAAACAATGGCTTGCGATAAATTTGGGGTGGACCTACCTAAAAAATGCTCGTTATTTGGATCCTTTAATGTATACACATTAGATTTTAAGGGATGGTGTTAAATTGTCCTTGATACCCCGGTATGCGTTTGGAATATTTAATGAGCATTTATTACTTCGCGCCATTTAAAGATAGACTATAAAAATATTGTCGGTAACTGCGTTAGTTACTAAGGTAATGGGACATTTTAGGAAATAGGGTAAATTTTAATTATATGGTAAGCAAACATAAGTTTTGATATTTGGGTATTTAGGTTGCGGATCGGAAATATTTAGTAGGCTAGTTATTGCTAACATAGCTAAGAGTTAGTATTAAGTAATTATTTTATCATTATTACAATTAGGTTTTCACCCCGATTGTTGTACGTCGTGTTCGTACTAGAACGCTCATGTGGTGTGATCGTTGTCGTCGTTGTTGTTGCCGTGTCAAATCGAGAATTTTGCGATCTCTTGTAATTTCTTTAAAAACGGTTCGCGGTGGAACGATTAAACTTTTTCAAAATTTCGACAGCTCGTTAGGCTATTTGGTGAGATAGAATTCGAATATACAGAGTGTTTCGAAAAAAAAATACACAACATCAAATAAAATAAATAAAAAAATTGCATGTGACACGTATCGGCCGCACCACTTTGTATAATCGATTGAAACTTTCTGATGTTATAGAGAACGTTGATCTACAGAAGGCTATTGTTTTTCGGTGAGATGCGAAAATGGCAAGTATTTTTTTAGATCGATTGAAAATCAAAACAGAACCCTTTACGAAAATTAATAGCTTCGAAACGAGAAATCGGATCAAAATGCTGTTTAAAACTTTAGATAGAGCATCCCAAATACTTTTTCCTACAACCGAGCGCAAAGTACAGTTTTGCGCTTCCGAAAGCAGGCACAAAGTAGCACTTTTCCGAGAAGCGAGCGTTCTGTTCACTTTGTCGCTCGCCGAGCATCACAACAACCAAAACGCTCGCTCGCCCGAATACCTTGACAAACATTACAAAATATAAAGTGTGTGAAATCTATGACATTTCTGTTTACGGCATCTTTACTAGTTACCGAGATGCCCTGCAATTACATCGAAAAATGGACACACTGTACCGGGTGTCCAAATAAGAAAGGGCGCCGGCTATATCTCAGGAATTATTAGTCCCAGAGCTTTCAGGAAAAATTTTTTTGTATAAAATAGGCCATAAAAAACTGCTGGAAATAATTTTTAAGTTTGGTAGTCGTCCACTAGGGGGCGCAGCGAACACTCGAAAACATAATTCAGTGCTTATCTCCAAAAAGACATACTAAAGGTATCCCAAAAACACAATATTTGAAATCTTGATGAGATTGTGAAAAAATTTAGTTTGAGACTTTTTGCCATTACTCTTCAAATAAGGGGTGGGGGAAGGTTCAAACATGCTATTAACAAATGTCATACAACTTTTTTGTTTTTTAACCGATCTCAATGATTTTAGCATCATTTAAAAGAGCTTTTCCTGTTTAATAAAATTCATAGTAAAAATGACAAAACTAAATGATTTTGTCGCCGCTAGGGGGCGCTATTTCAAGGAGTCGAGAATTTTCCCATTTTCCTAGGAGATTTCAAATCAAATGAGGTATTTTTTTGCATTTAGATGGAAAAAGGATAAAAAAATAACGAATTTAGTAAAAACCGCAAGTCGATATCTTAATCCTATCCCAAGATATACAAGAATATTTTGGGAATAACCTTTTTGCCTTGCGTTTTGGGTAAGTAAGCCTAGAAATGCAAAAATTAAACAAAACATCTGTAGTTGTCACTAAGGCTTATTTATCCCACGCCATTCTTTGTCGTTGTTGTGGTATTGCAATTAAGCTTAAAACAATGAGAATTCTCAATGAAATAATATTTAATATGCTAGCCGTTTATTTTGGATGCTACCAGAACTCAACAATAGCATCAAGAATATACGCGATGAGGTATCCTGGACAGAGACGATATAATGACAGAACCTTTAGAAGATTGGCCAAACGGTTACGAGAAAATGACAGTACCAAATTTAACATAAAAACAAAATTAAACACACGAGATTTGGGACTAAAATAAAATATGTAAATAAAAATAGATCAGCTGAAGTCTTTTAAGATGTTCAAAATGTCCACCATCACATTTAATACAATCTCGCATTTTTCGTTCCGTTACAATAACAGCGGCTTCCACTTCGGCAATAGATATGCTTCTAATGGCATTTCTGATCTTTACGATCATGTCTTTCCTTGTAGTGGGCCTTGTTTGATATACGATGTCCTTTAGTCTACCCCATAAATAAAAATCCAAACAAGTTAAGTCGGGGGATCGTGGTGGCCAAGGAAATCAGCTGCCCCGACCAATCCACCTATCCGAGAAGATCATATCCAAATAGTTTCGTACGTTTAGGGAAAAATGCGCAGGACATCCGTCGTGCTGGGAAAACATCGTAGCACGAGTAAGGAGGGAAATGTTTTGGAGCAACACAGGTAAGTTGTTTTGTAAAAAATGTAAATAAGTATTTCAATTGAGGGGCTCGTCAAATATAAATGGTCCAATAATTCTTCCCCCTATTATCTCGCCCCAGACGTTAACAGACCACCGACCTTGGTATTGAACCTCTTGCATCCAGTGAGGATTTGTTGGTGCCCAATAATGCATGTTGTGTAGGTTAACATTACCAATACTGGTGAACGTTGCCTCGTCCGTCCACAAAATGTTTGAGGGAGATTGGGGATCTTCTTCCATCATGTTAATAAACCAGTGACAGTAGTTCAGACTGTTATTAAAGTCTGTGTCCTTTAATTCTTGATGGAGAGCAATGTGATATGGATGCATCCTAAAATAATAATAAAGTTTTATTACACAAAAAAACTTGATCGACACTCATGTGTAAAATAGGTACCTTTTTTCATACATGGGATTGCCTCATGCGATAGTAATTATAAAAAGGGTTACTTTACGCACTTGTTGCATAAAAACCTAATAATATTTAGTGTTTATATTTATTTTTCACAACAAAATATTCAATTTTTGCACAAACCTGTGGTCTCTTAAGATGTTATGCGCGGTTGATCTAGTAATGTCCAAATCCAGTGAAATTTGACGAATTCTTATATGAGATTATATCCCAACATACGCCAAAACATTTACTATGTTTTCTTTACTGCGTCCATTTTCTCGCCTTCGGTTGATAGGTAAATTAACATTGCCATTTTCTCGTAGCCGTCGACTTCTTGAAATAGCGCCCTCTAGCGGCGACAAAATCATTTAATTTTGTTATTTTTAGTATGAATTTTACTAAACGGGAAACGCTCTTTTAAATGATGCTAAAATCATTGAAATCGGTTAAAAAACAAAAAGTTGTATGACATTTGTTAATAGCATGCTTGAACCTTCCCCCACCCCTTATTTGAAGAGTAATAGCAAAAAGTCTTAAACTAAATTTTTTCATAGTCTCATCAAGATTTCAAATATTGTGTTTTTAGGGTACCTTTAGCATGTCTTTTTGGAGATAAGCATAGAATTATGTTTTCGAGTATTCGTTACGCCCCCTAGCGGACGACTACCAAACTTAAGAATTATTTCCAGCAATTTTTTATGGCCTATTTTATACAAAAATTTTTTACCTGGAAGCTCTGGGACTAATAGTTCCTGAGATATAGCCGGCGTCCTATCTTATTTGGACACCCGGTACAGTGTGTCCATTTTTCGATGTAATTGCAGGGCATCTCGGTAACTAGTAAAGATAGAGACTTGTGGTTTTAACATCGCTACTATTTCGTGAAACGAAAGATGCCGTAAGCAGAAATGTCATAGATTTCTTAGATTTAAGCTACAGGGTGTTTTCAAAAATTATTGCTTCTTGACCGTCCCCTGTATCTCGGTTAGCTTATAACTTATCAAAAAATTAAAATCTGTGTCGTAGAGAGCTTTTCAAGTAGAATTCAGTGACGAGCTTACTTCTTGTTCTTAAAGTCTTACTTTTTGAGACTTTTTGGGACACCCTGTATATTTTTCTCTTATTTATTTGATTGGGCTGTTCTTAAGCTTTTTAAAAATATCTAATAGTTGATAGTTACTATTTATAACAATATACGTCCACAACGAAAAATTTAGAAAATTAGGGCAGTAGAGGCCATGAAACCATTGAAGCAAACAAAAGAATATCTATGTGACATGTTTATTTGTCAAAATGTATAGACAAAAATAACGTTTTGTTAAAATACATGTCATCATTTCACTACATGTTAGTTTGCATTCAGAGTGCCATGAAAGAGGTAAGTATACAAATTTGTAATTTAAATAACTATCTTATAGAGTTCTTATTTTCATAGATATTCACAGATAATGCAGTCTAATCAAGTAACATTCTTAAGTTTAAACCTAAATCATACATAGCACAGAGGATCGCGAAAGGGACAAAATGAACGTTATGGCTTTTGCAGCAGCACTAAAAGTTCATGCAAAGTTATAGAAAGAGATCTTGGAGTAATAAAATCTTGTCTAAAAAATTATTAAATAAATATCATTTAAAATCCTATAAAGTAAAGATCGTGCACCATTGACGTACTGGGAATATTGTGCGAATACGAGTCGACAGGCAGTTTAATAGGTTAAAGCACAAGAATATTTATTATTGTGGTTAAAGGGTAACCGAAATACAGGGGATAGTCAAAAAGCAAGCATTTTCGAAAACATTCTGTAGCTTAGAAACTAGTTACCGAGATACCCGGCAATTACATCGAAAACTGATCACCCTGTACTTATGGAATTTCTAATTTTTATTTTGCGGTAAATACATTGTAACAAACATTTCTTACGAAAACACCGGTTGTAAAAAAAATCATGTGTAATTAAGCGCAAAGTTAAATTGTAGATTTTCGAGACAACCTAAAAATAACAATTTTGTAAAACAATTTTTATTTTTTTTTTAAGTTAAAAAAATTTTGATCAAAATTTTGAATATTTCATCCGAATGCGCTTTTCTAAAGTCGAGAAAGGTGTGCAAAAAATTCAAATTTCTCTTTATGTTTTTTATAACTAAGGGGTTTCTTACTAAAACCGAAGAAGTTCAAATTTACCGATTTTAATATTATGGCGACAAATCGCTCTTTAGTCATTTATGACGTCCTGAGAATATTAGATTCTACAAAAATCAAACATATCGCAGAAATATCATGCGTCTTATATTAACTTTTTAGCAAGAACGCAACAAGACCACAGGATTTTCCGCAAAAACCAAATAAGTCCATACTGTGATCGACATTAGTTTTTTACATTTTAGCCGAATTTCTACATCGAAAATTAAAACGAACTGCTATAAACAGTAAAAGTTTAGACGTGTTGACGTTCACGCATGATTGCTTTGTGTTGCGGAATTGTGGCAGTTTTTGTTAGAGTTATGGAAAACAATGAAGACCAAGCAGGTCCTAGTTAGCCAAAAAGAAAACAAAGGAATATAAAGAAAAAGGTGCTTCGCCGCCACGCCAGGACACAGGGCAGGGAATATGTTAATTCAACAGGCAATGTTTCCCACGCCAGATCAACCATGGATATTGATCATATTTAAATAACAAATGAATTAGGTAATTTCATACAATATTTTATTTGTAAAATTTATAACTATTGTTGATAAACTATGTTAGTAGTAAAAGGAAGATGTTTGCCCCTTTTCTTTCCGTCAGATTGGGTCTGACGGAAAGACTTCATAGCCTTCACAAAGTTTTTCATTACCTCAAGTTTCTTGTAAAGAGGAGACAAAAATACATTTTTTGGGTCTACAAGGGGCACATACTTCATATTTTGAGATCCCGAGTGAAGTTCACTCCTTTGGGCTCGAATTTTCATTACATAATGTTCATTCACTACACGACTGTACCACAAACAAAGTAAACGGCAATATTTTGCAAATCCTCTCACTAAAACTGCCATACATTTTAAATCCCCACATATCTGCCATTTGTACCAGTTGTAGTTTATGTTATCTAAAAGGATGCACATATTTTCATCGGTTCCTTTTATTGTCACTGAATGGGCAACTGATGGACGGTTTTAAATTCCCATTATGTAATAACACAGCTTTCAAACTTTATTTCGATGAGTCTACGAACAAGCGCCACTTACAAGGAGAGCTCGTGCATTAAGTCACCGATATCAGTACACGCACATCATTAATTTTCGGTATTGTAAAATGCAAAACGTAGCATTTCTTTTCCTAAAAGTCGTAATTTTCGTTTCTTTGGCTAGTAAGTTCCACTGCTTACCACCAAGAAGTTTTTACTCCTGACAACCCCAAATCACGTACTATATCCTTTCACTCACTTTGAACAATCAAATGTGGCTCGCCAAAACTGAAACCTGGAGTAAAAGTGGGATCGGTACTCTATTCTTCGGAGCTGCCTGATGATGCGTTATTATGTTCATTATCTACCAAAACAATATATTGCCAATCTAAAGCCGATATCGGTACTGGTAAGTCTGCATCTTCTGATTTTTGTATTTAACTTGTTTTCAGCCAAGTACCGAAGAAACGGTGACATTTAGCGACTTTTACAAAGAGTACCCTTTTTATGTAAGCGGCATAGGAAAATCATAATCTGATGTCAAAACGGCAAGAAATTTAAGCCTTCGGGGAGTGGGGTCAAATTTACCCCAATACTCCATGGTTAGCATGCCCCTGGTTAAAGTTATCATTGTCCGATAGGCTGAAATAGATGAATTTACTAACAGTAATTTATGTCCCAAAATTGGTTGCGGTAGCCGAAGTACAGTTGATGCAAAACAAAAACTGATGCACGTCATCAATCAGCTGATAATTGTAAATCCGTAAGAAAACACGAGGAAATTAAAATTGGGCAAGAAGTATTAAAACCTTATGCGATATTGAATTTACCACAAACTGGAAGTACAAACCCACTTGTAGCAAATATTCTGTTTATGTAAACTTGTAAAAATTAATATAATTTGAGTCCTATTGGCCGATAGTTGGCAACACAACTGTTAACGGTGCGGTGGAGCCGGCTCGTTCGTTGGCCTGTTTTGACGTTTTATTTACGTTTTGTGAAAAAATAACCTTTATTGTTTCATGGTTTCGTGTTGTTGTGCGTCAAGAAGCTTATTTCAGGAAGAACCTTACAACAATGCCCCATTGTTACCCTTGACAGCAGTACAGAGAAGTAAATTTAAAGAGTATGTTAAGGTCTAGATATTTTATTTTTAGTTTACTAATTTTTAGCGTATAGCAGCTGCCCTAAATTTGATTATCTCTACTGTAAGCGCAATTTCAACAACAGTTAAGGAAAATAAATTATTAGAATCACCTTAAAACAAACGTTCTAATTCAAAGAGAGTTGTAAATGTGTGAAGATTGGATATAAGTTTTATCCGTGACACTATTATGGAATGTACGAAGTGGGTTAAATTATTTAAAAATTATAATATTTTACATCGGTTATTCATAGGCTGTAACTCTTTTTAGAACATCATGTAACTTTGACAACTTTAACTTAGAAATTAAAAGACAGAGAACTGTTTGATGGCTGCCTTAACTCTTTAAGAAGCCTCATCAAGAAAATAGGCTTCGGATGGTAAAAAGATGAACTGAGGCGAGGGCTTATGGAAATTTCCCATATAGTTTTCAAATGACTAATATTTTTGAACGAATGTATTAAAGAAAAAGAAGCATTCTTGTACCCACTCGTTTTCTTGGATGAAACATGGATTTTTCAGAATGGTACCATTGATGTATCTGGGCAAGATGAAAATAAAAGAAGTGTTAGATCTACTAAAGTTGATGGTAAGAGGTATTATGCAGTAAACAAATATATAAACTATGGGAAATTTTTGTATATTTATCTTGTTCCCCACAAAGTCAATAGTGGCAATTTTAAAATTGCTACAGAAGAATATGTTGTTTTATACCGTGCAGTTTCTGGGCATAAAAGAGTACCTCTATAGACAACCTTTTGTGCGTAGTACAAAAAGAAAAATGGATTTTTTTTTAAATCTTTATTTTCGTTCCATCCTAACTGCACAACCTGTATTTTATACTCTACAAAAATACACTAAGGTTTGATCCTTTCATCTACGGATAGCGCTATACGTCGAATAATGTCTATGGAAACAATTGTTGACACAATTACAACTATAGCAATTATTCTGAGAATAAAGATATTAGGACGTGAAAGTACCGGGCCTAACAAGTTATAATCAAACTATAAAACCAATTTAAAGAAGTAGTCGATACTTGCAGTGGAGTGTAGGTAATGTAAATAAAAACAAGACTTCTGTCTTCCTCCACAAATGATTTATTTTCTAACCAATATATTTAGCGATTTTCCCTACATGTTTCGACTACATATATAGTCATCCTTAGGGGAACTAAATCGAGTGCAGTTTAAGTTGAAGTAGTTGCCTCAAATTAGTGAGTACAACTTTTAAGATAATAACAAGTGAAATTGTTTTGTTGAAGACTAACTTGAGTTTACTCAACGTTGTGGATTTGTAGAAAAGCACATTTTTAAATTATTTAAATTTTTTAAATTTTTTATATTTATTAAAGCAGGACAATTTAGTTATAAGTGTTAAGAATGATGATACCCATATGAATAGTTTTTGAAAATATAGTATTGTTGATGTGGAGAAATCAAAAAAGAGATTTTTTTTGTTGTTTATTATTTTATTTAGTTACCAACCACATGAATAGTTTTCAAAAACATAATATGGTTGATATGGAGAAATGGAAAAAGAAAAAAAAGAAAAATTAGTTTTTTATGTTATTTTAAAAAAAAATTTTAAATTTAAATATTGATTGAATCAACCAACATTGGTTGGATGGGGGCTCAGCCCCTAAGGCTTAAATAGATTAACATTTTAGTGATTAAAAAACTTTTGTAGGAATAGAGATAATAGAATTTAGTGCTATCCACTACCACATGTAACGTTCTTTTTGCGTTCAATCGCTAAATAAAATATATTGTTTAGAAAATATATCATTTGTGGAGGAAGACAGAAATGTTGTTTTAATTTATTATAAAACCAATATTAAATTACGCTGCACCAGCATGATGGTGCAGCCAGCATCTTTGATAGACTAAGAGCCAGCGCTCACGAGCCTTTTTCTGGGTCTGTCCGTCGTAGTGGTGGTTCTCTTTAATCAATAAATCGTATACATAAAACTCATTTAGAACTAAACATGACAAATTGCTTTTGCTTCTTTAAACACATTTCTTGTTTGTTTGTTTTAGTTTCAATAAATCTCGATTGTAAGTGCAGTGACCTTAATTTTTTAATATTGCTGAAAGCCCGGAAATGAGACGACCTACTTTATCATGTATGGAAATGTTTTATGTTTGGGGGCATATTATCGAAAAGTTATAAGGGCTTTTAAGCAAAGTAATAGTTTTCTAAATAAGTGTGCAAAATGTTGATATCTTAAGTGTATTCATGCTATTTGTCATCTTATAGTATTAGCAATAAGGCTTCTATTTTGATTAATGCCGCGGACACCATTTATGTAAGGTTATCAATCCACTTACAAATGAGTTAGTATAATAATTTTAATAGCAATACAATAATTAATATGGGACGATTTGTTATGCATATTACATACTTTGTCATTTAAGTGTGTAAATATTTTAAAAAAGAGATGTTTCTGAAGGGTCTTGGGGAATACATTGTGATGATTATATGAACGGAAATTATTTTTAACACTTATAAAAAAACGAATAAAAAAACTGTCTTCCGGCACATAATAATACAACCATAAATCTACCATTTAGAAAGGACGGTGTATGAGTACTTCAATGCACTGCCCGGCAACTTATTTGGGCGTAATATCAGATAACCAATTAAAGTGGACATACCAAATTTAACTTTTAACAAGAAAAATAAGATCATTAATATACATGTTTAAACAAATAAGTAAAATTATGGATATAAAGAGTCTACGCAATATCTATTATTCCCTGGTACAATCATTGCTCTCTTACGGCATTATAGGTTGGGGCGCAGCATACAACGTAACAATAAAACCGCTTCAGATTGTACAAAATCGCATTCTTAAAATCATGTATGGCTTAAACATCTTCTTTTCGTCGGACCAGCTCTTTGAAGAATGCAAAATTCTTAATTTAAAGAATCTTTACTACAAAGCTGCATTCATGTATTTGTCTAAAACAGAATTTTTCAATACAAACACAGACAGAGTATATTGTAACAGCATAAAATATTTTATTTTATTTTATTTCTATTTAAAAAGCTTGCTTTACAGGAGGAAACTTTCCCAAATAATAAGTTAACATGTGGCTCGTATTTGGGCAAAGCGAGGGTTTATTGTCTTTTAAAAAGCTAAATAGTAAATCAGACTGTAGAACATCTTTACTGTAATATAGATCTAACTCCTTTTTGTCACCGAATTTCATTCGGTATGGTACTTTCTGAAAAAAGAAGCAATAACCATAAATATCTGTAACACCGACAAGTTTTGAATTGAAAAGGAGATATATTCTCCATGGACCTTTAAAAACATGAGATTGACTCGAAACGAAACCTTTCTTAGAAAGCACCCTTACCTTCTAGGGTCTAGTTTAGGTTCGAAAACACATGGGTTTTATTATATGCAACGTTTCTCGAAAACAAAGAATGCGCGGGAATTGAATCATATAGTTTGATATTAAAAGGAAAAATAGATAAAGTTGCGACTGAAAGAAAATTGAGATTAAAACCGGTATCTGCCCTATACACGTTGTAAAAAAGGTTTAGATGTTTATTTTTTCCTACTTAACACCTGAATAAAACAGGAAACAAGCAAAAACGACTTTGTAGGTTTTTTTTACATATCTAACTCTTTTTAGGTATAATTAGATTAGGACTTTGTTGTTTTGTATAAATTATAGGTTTAAGTCATTTTCTATGAGAGAAAATCAATATTTTCGATTATATCCTTTCCGTGGATTAGGTGAGCCATCTATCGGCGAACAGCCCAAGAATATTAAGGGGATGGTCAATGAGGGTTAAAGTGCAATTACACTGGTGATTGGTCAAAGTACCATCAGTACGGGATGCGGGAACGACCACTACTTGTTTTGAGAGTTTTGATTGGGCTAAAGTTGAAAGGTCGGGATTTTAAAAGAAAGAGGGTGTGGAATTACGGTCACAAGTTCTTTTCTAGAACGCAGTAAAATCATTTCCGAGATTGTTACCGAACTCTCTGGTCGAATAACTAATTCTCGTGTAAAGTGATCCTTTTTTTTCTTAATTTGATAAAGTTCAATTTGATATCTTATCGTTTATTAATCAGTGTTTTGGGGTAAGATGTGTACCTTCTGGTAATTGATTTTTATTAATTATTCTTTTTTTTTTTTTATTTGGGGATTTTCATTAGATGCATGTCGATTATTCAGTTTGAATACTGAATAATTATCTAGTTGGGCTTTAGTTTCGAAGCCTCTCTTTCTCGCTGGATGTAAATATTACTTTGAAAATATCTTTAAGACTCTTTTTTGTAAAATATCACTTTCTTTCTCTTTGTAAAATAGATTTTAAGTATTTTGAGAAAGTAGTTGTATTATTTGCCTAATAAGAATTCTTGACCAAACCACTTGTGGGGTTCATTTAACGAGGATTCTGCGGTTCGCGGTAGGCTCGCGGATGCGGGTAATACTATACGTGTGCCTGCTGACCAGCTGACCAGAGGAGTAAGGGATCCTTCCCTCAGCTACAACTGACTGTTAGCTTCAGACGAGGTCCAGGTTGGTAAGTGCATTTGAATAGGTACTAACAGTATTAATTAATGGCTACATCCGACGATATTAGAACTTCGAGATACTGCTAGAGGCCGTCTGGTCTTCCAGATTCTTCAAGAGTGCTTTTGCCCAGATTCAGATTATAGGATAGATAGGGAGACGTCTCCATTAAATTGTGCGGAATGATACTGACTTGGTCTCCACGCTACCACGTTATCTAAACCAAGTCTGTCACCACCACGTCATTCTGTCACAATATCAAACAAGACACACAAATCGTAACAACATCATATTACCACGTTTACACATTTTTCTATATAGGACAAAAACTTTATAATCTAATACCGAAATTAAAAACAAAATGAAACAGGCAAGCTTTAAAATTATTTTGTCTAACTGGTTAATTTTCAATCATCCAAACATGTAAAATGTAATAAGCTACCTTTTTCTTTTTTTTACTATACTTTTTTACCTAATTTCTTTATTTCAAATTATGCGGCAATTACAATTATTACTAATTACTAACTACAGACACAAAATGAAATGACATTATACAGCACAAAAATCTACACCTATTTAATTTTATACATATTATTACCTACTTAATTATGTACCTATTAACTAAAGCCGAAAACCTAATATTTAACTTTACATATTTCTAAAATCATCCAGATTATAGGGTTCTAAATCCAATAATAATTTCTTTATCTCGGCTTTAAAATTGTTTTCCTTATCCATTCTTTTAATTCTGTCAGGTAATTTATTGTACAACCTTAAGCGCATATAATGAGGTGAATTTTCTGTTAAAGTAAGTCTATGTATTGGATAATTAACATTAACAGTTCTAGCGTTCCGCTGATGATTTATTGGGCTTTGAAAACAATTTTTATTTTTATAGAAAAACATCAGGCACTCGTAAATGTATAATATAATAATACAGTAAGCTCAAAAAGGTTGGAATAAATTCGTTTAAAATACAGGTGATTATTTTCTTGAAAAACGCTTGGACATGTCGATTATTACTTTTAATTGCGAATTTTTTGACATTTTTAATGTGTATACAGGTTCTCTCAAGAAGAACATATACCGTCAACATTAATTTTTTTAAATAGAACACCCTGTATATTATATTATTTTTAAATTCTACGATACATTCTAAATACTTTTTGTATAACATACCATATCTCCAAAATCGACGGTTTTCGATATATTGACATTTTAATATTTTTCTGAAAAAATGCTGAGATCCGTTAATTTTTAGATTTAATTGCGCATTTCTTTAATATTATCGTAACCTGTTAGCTGAATTAATTTATTTTGACACAGAAATTTACTCCTTGTCAAAAATTCTTCAAATTGTGTAGATCTATCTAACTTCAAGTAATTCTGTAAAAATGGCGCGGTTAAGTGAAAAAGATAGGATAGAGGTAGTAATGATGCTTGGCTATGGAGATAGGATGCCAGCCCAAACAGAAGTGTGTGAGTTATTTAACAATAAGTACCCAAACCGAGCACCAATATCTCAATCTGTTGTTAGTAAAATTGTAAGAAAATATAGGGATTTGGGGCATGTTAGAGACAATTATATTCAAGATCGACCTAGGATTTCAGAAGATGTGCAGTTAAATGTCCTCTTAGCTGTCCAAGAAAACCACCATAGTGTTACTCGCGGTATTGCCACGGAAAATAATATTTGGCAAGCAACCGTATTGAATTATTTACACAAAAATAAATGGCATCCCTATAGGGTACAGTTGGTTCATGAACTTAATGAAGATGACCCGGATAGAAGAACAGAATTTTGCGAAATAATGATGAACAGATACATTGAATATCCTCAAGTTTTAAAAAGAACTCTCTGATGAAGCAACGTTTACTCTAAATGGGCATGTGAATCGCCAAAACTGTCGATATTGGGCTAAGGAAAATCCGCACTGGATCATGGATTCCCACACACAATACTCGCAAAAAGTGAATGTTTGGGCTGGAATTGTTGATAACCGGATTTTTGGTCCCTTTTTTTTTGATGGTACGTTAAATGGCGAACTGTATCTAGAATTTTTAGAATTTGAGTTGATACCGGCACTTGCTGTACTGTATCCAAATCCAGATGAGCCAGACATTCCCAACAATAACTTATGGTATCAGCAAGACGGAGCACCAGCCCATTACACACGCCCGGTGCGTGAGTACTTGGATACAGTCTTTCCTGGCAAGTAGATTGGTCGACGGGGTCCAATAGAATGGCCGGCAAGGTCACCAGATTACAACTGCCAGCGAATAACTGCTCCACTTTTTAAATCGCCCTTATAACCCCGGACGTCATAGTGGATGTATAGTATCAAACTACAGCCGCCGTAAAATAACACTGTTTAACTTTCCAAATACCCCGGGCTGGGGTCGGCATGCCTGCCAGGTCGTAATTAGGAATATAAGTAACAAAGACTAGAATTTCAGGCTTGAAGGTAGGCAACCAAACATTAACTATGTATCAAAGTTAAAATCGAGGGTCAGCAACCTCGGTCCGCTAAATTTGTGGGGTTATATGGTTATGTTTAATACTCACTATCGACAGGAAATATTTTATATATTATTATCGATCTGTTGTTTCTGAATTTTTTATGACAATTCTTAAAACAAAAGAACTAAATTAATGTAAAATCATTGAAAGTAATTGTTGAAAAACAAAACTTTCGGTTTGGCTTTTTTAAGATTACCTTAGGTACAGGCAAGTGTTCTAAAATTTAAATAAAATATCCTGTTTGACGGCGTGGAACACCAAGTTAAAACTGAGGTAAAAAATGAACTTATTGAATATATTTTAAGTTTAAAATAGCGTTAAAACTACAATTAAGATTTTTTTTGTGGGGCTATTTAAAATCTAAAGTATACTTCAACAGACCTAACAATATTGATGAACTTAAAGCTTGAATAAGGCATGAGGTTAGATTAATAGAGCCCCAGGTAATCCATAACGTTTTGAAAGAATTCAAAGATCGACTTGCAAATTGCCAGCAATTTGGTGGCGGTCAATTTCAACATTTATTAAAATAAAATTTAATATAGTCTATGTAAATATTATAGGCCAAATAGATGTAAAGAGTTCATTTTTAATTGTAGTTTTCGTACCAAAAAAAATGTCAATATATCGAATACCGTTGATTTTGGAGATATGGTATGTTACACAAAAAGTCTTTAGAATGTATCGTAGAATCTAAAAATAATATAATATACAGGGTGTTCTATTTAAAAAAATTAATGTTGACGGTATAATATGTTCTTCTTGAGAGAACCTGTATACACATTTCAAATGTCAAAAAATTCGCAATGAAAAGTAATAATCGACATGTCCAAGCGTTTTTCCAGAAAATAATCACCTGAATTTTAAACGAATTTATTCCAACCTTTTTGAGCTCACTGTATAGTTAACAATCCTGTAGTTTTAAAGACAGACCTACACGTTTCGTTATATTTAATTTTTTTAATTATTCTAAGTAGTCGCTTTTGAACCACGAATACATTCTGAATTTGATTATCTCTTCCCCAAAATATGATTCCGTATTTAACGCGAGCTTTAAAGTTAGCAAAATACAGGATTTTTAACGTTTTCTCGTTCATATAATTGGCAGTGACACGAATACCATAACAAATCGCATTCAGTTTTTGCAAACTGCACTTGACATGATAGGACCAATCCAGAAATTCATTAATTTGTACACCCAAGAACTTTCAGAAAAGCTAATATTATCGTCACTATTAAACTGTACTGGTTTTTGTACATTTGACGCCCTTGTTCTAAAGAAAAATACATTTGTTTTATTTTAATTTATGATAAGTTTGTTTTTTGAGAACCAATTTGTAACTGTATCCAAAAAGCTTCTGGATTCATTTATAAGTTGATCAATCATTTTGCCCCCTATAATTAAGTTAGTGTCATCGGCGAAATTCACTATATTCTGATTGGCTTCTATTATGTTATTAAGGTCGTTAATAAAAACAATAAACAAGACGAGTCCTAATGTACTTCCCTGAGCTATGCCTACATCGTTGATTAAAATGGCGGAGTTGTAAGATTTCCCATTTTTTGGAATAGATACTTTCTGTTTTCTATTATTAAGATATAATTTTACCCAGTTATAGGCGTTTCCTCTTACCCCATACATTTCAAGCTTCATGTTAAGTAATTCTCTATTCAAACCGTCGTGTGCCTTGAAAAAGTCCAAAAACATTCCCACAACTACGTTGCCGTTCTCAAGGTGCTCCAGAATTGATTTAGTAAATTGGAATATTGCAGTTTGAGTAGATCTTCCTTTAATGTACCCATGTTGATTTTTACTAAATAGGAAATACATCACAGCTGGTTAAGAAATAGACTAATCTTGAGCACATTGCCAGCCTAAACAGCTTTGAGAAACCTGTCAGTAGACTGATAGGTCTATAATTGTCCATCAGTTCTGGATCACTTTTTGTAAACAGAGGTTTTACAAGAGCGACCTTTCAGGGAATATTCCATGTTTAAAGGAATTATTAATAATATGGCACTTTGAAACTTTTATGCTACACATTAGAATTAGTAACTTTTATATATTTATAAAGATATTATGTAATAATATACAGGGTGTCAATTTGAAAACTTCCCACCCTTAATATCTTTCTTGCAGTTAAAAATATGAAAAGTCGGAAAGACACATCAATTTTATTTGTAAGGGGGACACTTTAAATGAATAGTTTCAGCCTTCTTGTTTCAACCCCCTAGGAGAGATAGATGTCACCCTTAGAATCTTAAATGGGAATGGGAGTCAAGTGGCACATCGTTTTAAAGGGCGTTCAATTTTCTTTTCAGCAGTATCCTACTTCTTTGCTTTTTGTCCAGAGGCTTCCGATTAATCGCGTTTCAAAGTTGCAGAAACAATTAAACTTGCCTGCAATAAGATTTTGGTTTTTAGGTTAGTGTTTACACAAAAATTACTGCATTGGGTCTCCTTGTAGTACGAATGATTAGAATATTAGGTGGCACCATGGGCGTAGCCACAAGTTTTTCTAGGGGGACCAAATACTAATAAACACAAAACATCATAAACATTAACGTTTTTTTTTATATCAAATTCCAATAAGTTGCAACTTCCAGGGGGGGACATGGCCCTGCCCTGCGTCCCCCTCGCTACGCCCATGGGTGACACCGTTTCAAACTTTATTTGGGGATTGGCAAAGTAACCTCGAAAAATTTACACAAAAAGTAATCTAATAAAATTTCGATGGTACTACGAGTACCTAGTTAATTTGCGTTCGTTCGATGACTTATCAACAGTAATATACCGATAGAGGAGGCGTCTTATCGGTAATACCGATGTTTTTAACAAGAAATCGATTTTCTGACAAATTTTTACGAAATGTAATTTTTACTTATAATCTGATATGATCCCGAGAGCTTTAGCTCGAGGGTCTTATCTTTGATTATAAGTAAAAATTACATTGAGTGAAAATTTTCTTGGAAAATCGAGTTTCGAGTGAAAAACGAAGGTATGAAGATAAGAAACCGCCTCTAGAGGTGTATTTTATTGGATAATTTACTGAACATAAAAATGAAGGCCGTCTGATAAAGGTAAATATACAAGTTAGAGGTGTTACTAATTTTTTATTTAAGTAAAAAAGCTACAAGCGTCTTTTCGAAAGCGTCTTTTCGAGCTAGCGGTAGTCTTATCGGGTAAGACGACCGTTACCAAGGTGGTTGCTATGAAAATGAGCGTTTTGATTGGTTCAATAAAAGTGAGGTGAATTATTACTGAAATTCCACAAAAAGCCTTGCTATTCTATCAACAATTTCTAAAAATACGTTGTTTTTTAACAAAAAAAAACATGGTCAGCAAATTTAAAAGATGTAGCCAAAACAGGAATATTATTGTTAATTCACTTTTGCTTGTTGGGCTGTTTAGTAATAACTTTTATTAAGCGCATAAAGTGTAAGAATGGTTTATTCTCTTCAAGAAGGAACTGAAATTATTTTCATTTATGGAGAGGTTGGAAAGTGCGCACGAAGGACGGCATTGGTTTTCAATGAAAGAAATCGAAGTCGTGAAGTAAGTCACAAATATGTGCTGGATTTGGTGGCAAAGTTCTCCGAAACTGGTTCGGTGAGTAATAGAAAAATAAATAACCTACGAGTGATGAATGAAGGAGCTCAAATTGAGGTTTTGGGATTATTTGCTGCAGAGCCCACCAGCTCTTTGCCAAGAGTAGCAGAACAGACAGGAATATTACACGAGACCGTAAGAAAAGCACTGAAAATGCATAAACTCCATCCATACAGAATGCAGATACTTCAAGAACTCTATGACGCTGATTTTGATATAAGAATAGAGTTTTGTGAATTCATGAGTCGTCAAGTCAACGCCATCCCTAATATTCTGCCGAATATCTGTTTCAGCGATGAATGTTCA
This sequence comes from Polydrusus tereticollis, assembly GCA_963920685.1. Classification (NCBI taxonomy): domain Eukaryota; kingdom Metazoa; phylum Arthropoda; class Insecta; order Coleoptera; family Curculionidae; genus Polydrusus; species Polydrusus tereticollis. The sequence continues at coordinate 3,517,265 of OY987334.1, read as the reverse complement.
TTTTTTCTAAATGGAAATGTTAACTAACAAAATTGTCGATATTGGAGTGACGAAAACCCGCATATTTTTCGAGAAGGACATACACAATATCCCCAAAAAGTTAATGTTTGGGCTGGTATTCTTGGAAATGCCATTATTGGTCCTTTATTTATTGAAGGAAACTTGACAGGTGATCTGTACCTTAATATGCTTGAAGAGACTATTGATCCTCTTATCACCCATGAGCTAGAAACTCAAATTGATGCAGAGGTTAATTCACTTTTACAGGAGGATTTGATAACATTCCAGCAGGACGGTGCTCCACCTCATTATTTTCTTCCGGTCCGACAGTGGTTAAACGAGAGATTCCCGGATAGATGGATTGGCAGAAAGGGACCAATTGATTGGCCTCCAAGATCACCGGATTTAACACCCTTAGACTTCTTTCTATGGAGACATCTTAAATCCATTGTTTATAAAACACATCCTGCTGATATTCATGATCTTAAAAGGCGAATTGCAGCAGAATGCAGGTCAATTTCCGGTGATGTTTTCCGAAATGTTAGGAAGGAGTTCGAAAACAGACTTTATTATTGTTTACAGATAAATGGACAACAATTTGAACAACCTATAAGATAGTGCGTAAGTAGATCCCATGTGTTTTATTGTAGAAATTTCTCTTCCGCAATGAAAAGTTATTTTTGTCAAAGTAAAATAATTAATAAATAAGAAATCAATTGTTTAATCTAGATTTTCTTCCTGTTATTCAACGATTTTAACGGTGTAGCCTAATCTTCTAATCATTTGTACTACAAGGAGACCCATTACCCAATGCAATAGTTTTTGTGTAAACACTAACCTGAAAACCAAAATCTCAATGCAGGCAAGCTTAATTGTTTCTGCAACTTTGAAACGCGATTATTTGGACACTTCTGGACGAAAGGCAACAAAGTAGGATACCACTGAAAAGAGAATTGAACGCCCTTTAAAACGATGTACCATTTGACCCCCATTCTTATTTAAGATTGTAAGGGTGACATCTACCCCTCCTAGGGGGTTGAAACAAGAAGGCTAAAACTATTCATTTAAAGTGTCCCCCTTACAAATAAAATTGACGTATCTTTCCGATTTTTTATATTTTTAACTACAAGAAAGATATTAAGGGTGGGAAGTTTTCAAATTGACACTCTGTATATGTATGTTCTCAAAATGGTCTCTCTCCTCCGCATCAATCCTTTTATTACGTATATTATTATATTTAGGTAACTTGTATTACGATCAGTTTATACAGTTTTATTATTTATTTATTATATTATATTTATTATAGTCTAATAATTTATATTATTAATTCAATTATGCTGAAGAAGTGCTAAATAGGCATAAGGGTATACTAGATAGTGTTATATATTATATACAGTATTGAGCTGTCACTTCACCGGACAAGCAAACGCTTTTGTGAATTGATAAAGCTTTTTCTCTAGAAAATCTACTCCAAAAGGATACATAGACATTACTACTTTATATTTGTTTACCACTTTTTATACACGATATATTATTAATTATGTAAAGATTTTGGAAATAAATATTTTTGAATTTGAATTTGAATTAAAAAAAAAACTTGTAATAACAAAAAAAAAGGGATTAGCAAATTAAGAAACAGTAATGTTATTTATTTTGTTATTAATTCGTTGGTATTAATTAGTAAAGTTATTGTTTAAAAAAGTTTCTTAGCATTAAATTCAGGATATTCTTTGCGTAAAAATGTTCAAGGAACAACAATTTATTTAAAAAGTAGTGAAAATACACGCAAAGTATATTTTTTTATCTTAAGTTATACCTTAAAATTTGTCATCGTCATTTCCGGACACAGTATACAGAGTACCACAGTAGATGTTTTACATAGTCAGAGAAGTCAGGAATGAACTTGCCACTACACTCGTTGGGCCAAAATTTTGACATGTGTCATTTTACAGAGCTGAAATAGTTATTTACGATATAAGTGTTGTAAAGATTCATATTACAACACGAGATGTTAAAGTTGTTAAACGAGGCGTCAGCCGAGTTTAATCAAACATCGAGTGTAGTTATATGAATTTACAACAAGAATATTGTACAAAATTTTATCTACTTTCATCTATGAATAAAAATATTTGGCAAAAGGCATTTTTAAAAATAAAAATGCACCTGCTATTAAAAATCGTTTTGTAAGGGCATCTATTACAGCACTAGTGCTGTAATAGATGCCATTACAAAACGATTTACAGAACTGTAAAATTCATATTACTAAATGAAAGTAGATAAACTTATTTTTAAAATACTTTCGTTACTCCTCTTTAAAAAAGGTACTCTACATTTGTTTCGATGAAATTGGTCGCGATCGAAGAAAATAATTTTTTTGTATAATAACATGCATTGACCTATGAAATTTATTTAATAGTCAAGCTTATTAACATAAGGTATTTCAAATCAAATCAAATCAAAATATGCTTTATTGTCATAAAGTATTATTTTATTTTTAAAATTAAATTAACAATAAAATATAATAATATAGTAAAACTTAAAATATCGGAATAAACAAAAAAAAATGCAAATAATTATGACAGAGTATCACCAAAATATTCATCTAGAGTATAATAAGCTTTTTCCAATAATATATTTTTAACATTTTTTTAAAACATTTTAAAATTTGACATTTTCTTAATAAAAACTGGAAGGAAATTAAAAATCTTTTTAGAATCATGAATTATGGATTTTTTTACAAGACTTGAAGAAGGAATAGGTAAACATATATTAAAGGTTTCCCTTGTATTATAAGTATGTGAATTAATACTATTTTTATGCTTTTTATGAATTAAACAAACTGTTTCCAATATAAAAATTGAAGTTAGTGTTAAAATTTTTTGTGAGATAAATAGAGTTTTGCAAGAATCTCTAGATTTAATATGGTAACTAATTGAATAATTGAAATTTGAAAAACAAGTTCATACTTTCAGTGGAGTCAATGTAATGTAAACGAAACAATGCAGTCCTCCTCCACGGTTTAATGGTTAACGTAAATTATAAGCTCCTGCCATGTTTCAAGTGCTTAAGCACTCATCATCAGGGGATACTAACATCGAGTTTAACAGAAATGTAAATTGTCTCAAATTAATGAGTTCAGCTCATAGGATGATACATGTAAAGGTTAAAGACTTGGTGTACAAACTGGTTAATTGTATTAAAGTTGAGATATAAATGAAGTTTTGATTAAATTGTGAAATTTGGATTAGTGAGGAAACATTTTGGATAAGACAATAAATTGATTTATAACCAGCCCTATGATCAAATGCTCACTTTAACTTTTAACGTGAGTGTTTCCATGACAACAACCGAAAACAGCCTACTTGTTGATTTTTCACTGTGGTGGAGAAACAGCTGAGCCGTTAAAGTTATCTGATGTGATTGTCAGATTTAAGTGTCAGAATTCTTAACCTAAAAATAGTATAGATTTTAGATTTTAGAGAGAAAGTTTTATAGTGTGCGTTCGAGATACATTATTTTATGTCGTAAGTACCTATTTATATATTTCAATTGAATGCTTGTTTACATATTTACATTATTACAGCTGTTTTTTTTAGAATATGGATTGGAATCAAAGTATTAACCAGTAAAGAACACAGACCCAAGGCAAAGTTTATTTCAATTGGTAACTGTGACAAGTTTTCACCAAGAAAATGGTAAAAGAAAATATTTGATACGTAAAGAGGTTACTTACTACTTTATATACTTTTAATTACTTTAGGGCTCCTAGTGGGAATAAAGATTATTAGTATTTGTATTTGTAGTCCGGCTTACACTTATGTATTAACATCAGTAGAATGTGGTTGCTGCATGAAAATTAAAGTAGGTACTCAATAATTTATCTGCTTAACAGAAATTCAGAACAACTTGTGTCAGAAAACTCACTTAGAAAAAAAGAGATTATGGTATGAGATGCTTTTCAACTAGACAGATAACTCAAGAGATTATTCGCAGTGAAAGCAAAGTATGTATTGTATAATTTTAGTTTTTTTTTTTATTTTAGCCTTTTTCTCAGTGATATAATGTGATGTTATAGGATATGACCAACCTAAAATTACCAGCACATATCAGGACTCACGAAGATTCCAATGTGATTAAACTCGATTCAATTTTATTCACTAATAAAAGGATCATTATCTAATAATGTGAAGGTAGGTCCCGTCTTAAAATATAGTACCTACCTAATTTTTTATTAGTATTGCTCAAACTTCTCTACTAGCACAGCTGCTTACGATCTCTTGGAATATATTTATAAAACAATAGATTCTAATTACTATACTATAGCTCTATTTTTCGATTTAATACAATACAATACAATAGTATTTATTTGTTCAATAATAAGATGCTTACATTTACTATAAACATAATAAAAAAAAAACCAATAGGGGCTGTTGAACAATGTCTGGAGAGATTTTTGTAAATAACCATTTTAAATTTGTAATTACATTACATTTAGACAATGACAATTTTGATAAAATTACACATGCTTAAAATTGTAACAAACATTTAAAATTTACCACTGAATTATTCCTTTATCAGGATCATCAAAGAATTCATTAAGGTTGTAGAAGGCCTTACTGACTAGATATTTTGTTAAGGTATATTTTAGTTTATTCTTTGGCAGGTTTCTAATTTCGTCTGAGAAACAATTAAAAATTTTTATGATGCAGTATTTTACATTTTTTTGGAGGTATGTAAGTATAGTTATAATTTTCTGGTACTAAATTACTTTTATGGCGAGTGTCATAATCATGTTTCACATTAAAATCGAGGAAAAGATCCCTATTATCACATACAAATATTACAGAGTCCAAAATGTACATTCCTATTACCGTCAGAATATTTTTTTCTACAAAAACAGACCTACAACTTTCCTGCTGTTTCATCCTAAAAATATTTCGGATGCACCTTTTTTGCATGACTATAATTCTGTGTATTTCCGTTGAACTACCCCAAAATATCACTCCATATCTTAGCCCAGCGTTTGACTGCGTCGACACTGCCATCTTGCTCAGAAAGTTGCATGCTATGGGAATATGTGGTAATATTTCTGACTGGCTGGAATCATTTTTCTCTAATCGCCAAAGAAGAGTAAAACTTTAGGGCTCCTATTCGGAGAAACTAAATATCAGATAGGGCGGTCCCTAAAGAGGCGTAATCTCTCCCTTGCTTTTTGCATTATTTATAAACGATTTGAAAAAATGATGCAACAGTAGTCATACCTGCTTCTACACTTAATCAACTACTTGAAATAACTTATACAATTCTGCTTAGATTTTCTGTTTGGTGCCAAACAAATCATCTAGTTGTTAACACAAATAAAACCCATTACATGGCATTCTATAAAAAGCAGCAGATTCCTGATTTATACTTAAAATTGAATAATAATTTTATTACAAGAGTAGAACAATGCAAGTTTCGGGGTCTTCACCTAGACTCACAATTAAAGTAAACAGTCCATGTAGACAATGTTGCTGCAAAACTAAACTGCTTATTATGCCTTTGTCAACCTCAAAACCTTTATGAACCCCAAACAATTGTTAAATATATATTATTTTTTGGCCCACAGCCACTTAACTCTTTTTGTGCTTTACTGAGGACAAACTACTCAGAACTTCAAAGATTATTTATTCTTCAAAAAAAAATTATTCCTAAAATTTACTCCTTAAGCCCACTTGAGTCATGCAAAGAAACCTTTCGGTAGCATTAGATTCTCACACTTCCAGGTATTCTGATTCTTATTGCACTGATGTTTGTTAAAAAACACTCCTACAAGTTTTAATATACTTCAGATATAACACTAGAAACTCAAATAAAATCTATATTTCAGGCTACAAAACATCATCATATCGGAAAAGCCTATCTTAACTTCTAAAAAATGTCCTAAGCTCTCTTTTAAAACTATTAATCGATGAACACTCCTTGACATATCTCGGTAGATCATTGTACTCTTTAAGACCTTTGAAAAATAAAGAATTCATAGCTCTCCTGGAATTAGTCCTCTTGATATAAAAATCATTTCTATTTCGAGTAGGGTAATTATGTACATCACTGTTATGGGCAATAAATCCACCAAGGTAAGATGGGAGAAGACCATTTAATAACTTATATATAAAAGTCATGGCCAAAAATTGTGTGTCAGAGGTTACAATGAGGATGGTATATATTTGCCATCTTCCACTCAGTGATGTCCTATGCAGTCCTGACATGAGGCTGTGCAAGCCAGTCAGGGCAAGTTTTTGGTCTGCAGAGGATAGTAGTTTGAATAACTCTAGGACTAGGCTGGAGAAAAAACTGCAGATAGGCATTTATACAGCTAAAAATTCCCACTTTTCTATCTCAGTACATATTAAAGTGCCTGTTACAACCCTACATAAAAGGTCTCGCTTTCATCTACTATAAACTACATAGTATACTATTCGACGTTAGTAACGTGTAGACATTTTAGTTTTTGCTTTCTGCCATGGGGATAATTACTATACAATTTAAAAATATGTTAAAATAAACTTGATTTATTTTTGAATTTCATTTCAAAATTCTCATTCAGCAAACCTTTTTTGAGCAATCATAAAAGTAGGTTTGTCAAATGGGAAACTTCAGGAGTGACATTCCAGGATGCCCTGTAGCTAGGTAAAAAATTAATTTGTAAAATGCTGTTAACAATTTTAGGTTTTTGGAATATCTAGTTGCAGTAGATAGAGAAAACCCCACCACATGAAACACAAAGCCATGAGACATGACACTAGTTTGCTGCTTCCAGTTGTAATTTTACGTTATAAAATGTAAATTTGGTTTAACAATTAAGTTACTCCTGTAATTTTAGATATTAATTTAGTAAAACCATTATATAAACTATTTTCGTTGTTACTTATTTATTTATTAGCGAGCAAAATCACATTTACAATTTTTACAAAATCTGGTAGGTAGGTACTGCTAATAATATTCAACACGATTGTCAAGACTAAAATAATATCGTATCAAGAACTTGCTAAATTTTTTTTGTATTTTGGTTTCACGACAAAGCTATAATATTTTTCAGTTTAAAAAGAAGTTAGTTAACGTTAGAATTTTATATGTGTCACTTTCTGCTTACTAAAAAAAGTAACCCAAAACTCTAAAAAAAGTAACCCAAAACTCAAAAGAAACTTGTTCAAAACAAAATCGTATTCGGGAGTATTTTATTTATTATTTGATAATTATTATAAAACTGTAACCTTGATTGTTTAATCCTTTTGGTGATGTTTTGAGACAGCTTCTTTATGTAATATTAAAATTAGTGTGAAAACTAGAAAATTTTCGATCAGGAAATCATAAGTATACTGTTCCCTGTACCTCCGGAAAAACGTGGTAATTTAACCAATTAATATTTTAAAACCCCTTAACATGTCTTTAATAATTTAGAGTTGACCTTGTTCGTTACTGACCTCGTCGCATTTTAATTAATATAAAAAAAATATATATTAAATCCGGTCCTAAATCAACATATATCTCCACCTAAAATAAAAGTAACTAGAATGTGATACATGCCATAAAAATGTAACCTCAACTAACTTCTTTCTAAACCGAAAGATACTATACCTACTGTTTTTGCGATAAAATTTTAAGGAAGTCTCAGAGATACCTTCATACAGGAAATATAAAAAGGGTCATGTTTTTAAACAATGCTGTTATGTTAAGCGATTCTTTTAGAATTTTAGTATACCTAAAGTTATCTAAAAGTAATTTCTATATTTTAATATTTTTATTATAAATATGGGGCTGTACCCTGTTCCTGTCGCGACTTTACTGCAGTCTAAAGTTTATCCATTGTCCATGTTTCTGACACAAATTGCTTTAATAATTTTTGCACCTCAGAACATTTTAGGTATTTTTAAATGCAACTTCATTGGCATTCTTTCCTTCTACATCTCAATTTCTAATCTTGCCCATTCTATACTAGTTCTTCGTATTGCATCCAGCTGCTTCTGCCTCATTTGCCTACAAACAAAAAATAGGAAAATAACATTCGAACTTATTTAAATATTTTTAGTATTAACTTTGCTCTAGGCTACCATTCCTCGATAGTAATATTTTAGTTTCTGAATTTTACAGGTGCATATGTTCTTTGTTAAGATACTGGTAGGTATAAAAATAGGACTGAATGTTTTTTTAATACTAGTAGACATCATCTCGATCTAATCAAATTATTAATAAAATGGTAAAAAAAAGGTTTAATAAGATAGAATGTTGATATTATTATTAAAAATAAACAAAGGAATGCTCTGCATAGGATAGATAGGATAACTAACCTGAATCCTTACCTTATGAGATATTTTTACAAGCACTTAGGTAAGTAAACAACAAAAATATCTACTCTCTATTCTATTTCTAACTTTAAAACTGTTGTAAATATTTTAGAAAAATGGATCAAAGCCCAACGAATACCAAGGGACAAAGCCCTTACTCTCACTTTTGTATTCCTACCTGGGCTTTTGAATTGTGACCCTAGTGGTTCAATTTTTTATAAACATTAGGTACCTACTAAAAGATCTATAAATACAACACAAGTTGTGTAATTTGTACGAAACAATACTTGGTTGATCCAGGTTTTAATAATTATCTAGTATCTAGCTACCTAGTTTAAAAACTTACCTCTATTAGGTATAAATTGTTGCCAAAGCTGAATTTAACTTTAACATCATGTATTTTTCAGCTTGTAAATTATAGGAAACTATTTGAAGGCTTCAATAAATATTAGAAAATGGTATAATTCTTATATTTTATTCACTTCTACGTGTAATTCAGTAGCTGGTACGGATTTAGGTAAATAGAAGGAAATCTCCTTGAAATTCTCTCCTCTCATGTTTTGTTATGATCTAAAAGGTATAAAAGTCACTATAAGGGAGTTGTAAATCAAATCAAATCAACTTTGTTCAGTAATTTCAAGATTTTTAAAGTAAAATAATCTGAAAGTAAAATCCTTTGTAAAAATCTATACCAACAATGTACTTACAATTGTGTTTTTAACTTACCGTTATTAATATATTTCCATTTCTTTATAAAAAACGAGCTAATACATCTAACAAACGTTGCATTTTTCACCAAAAACTATTCGATTACTAATTTTTGAAGCAAAAATCGCCTAAAATCAACAAATATGCGAATAAAACCCAGCTGTGGCCGTCATCCGCTCGCAAAAGTTCATTGACCGCTTGACAACTTGACATTTCCAAACAATCTTCAAAATTTCCGCGATTGATAACCGAACTCGTCCCTGATTTTTCTCAAATATGCTAAAGTACTCACTTTAGGGATTGCGTCACTCCTGTTTAGGATGACGAGATCGAGAATTAACACGACCGTTAACTGTAGTTGCATCATACCAAAATGGAAAATAGCATTGGATTTTAACCCACTCACTTTAATTTTGAAATTAACGGCTCGCGTTAACTTGTGAGTTTGATCATAGGTCTGAACATCTGTAGAAGAAAGGTTTTCTTTTTTCATTTTAATTATGAGAGTTTAGCTGTTAAAGTTTAATTGTTAAAAATTAAAAATAAATAATTAGTCAGTTAGTAATGAAATTATCACAAAAATAATTTTTTTATTTTCAATTTTTCACAATTAAACTCTCATAATTAAAATAAAAAAGGAAACCTTACTCCTTCAGATGTTATAAATCAATTGTCTTTCCCAAAATGTTTCTTCACCAATCCAAATTTCAGAATTTAATCAGAACTTCATTTATATCTCAACTTCAATACAATTAACCAGTTCGTACACCAAGTCTTCAACCTTTACATGTATCATCATATGTTGTACTCATTAATTTGAGACAACTTACATTTCTGCTAAACTCGATGTTAGTATCCCCTGATGATGAGTGTTTAAGCACTTAAAACATGTCGGGAGCTTATAATTTACGTTAATTATTAAACCGTGGAGAAATACTGCATTGTTTCATTTATATAATTAAATAATATTTAGGAGACACGTTTTCTACTAATCAAAGTAATAAACATAAATTAAACCGCAGTATTCTAATTATCGGAAAACTTTAAGTCTTCTGTAAACATATTATATTACATGCGATATTCTAAACTAAATAATATTAAATTCACGCCTACGAATACCATTAATCGGTAGCTTTGCAATCGGTTTACGGCTTCGAGAATATGTAAAGTAGGTTCTGTGATGTTTTGACCGACAATGGGCAAACATAATCACTTGAATGCTTCAACGGTCGCTTCTCGTTGGATGGTCAACAGGGTCTACGTGATCCCATGTGATTAGTGGACGTCTCAGACTACAGCGCTGTAGCGCTCTACACAAACCAGTGTCTTGTTAGTCAGCAGATGCTTCACGTGGCTAAAACAATAATAGCACGTGTTTTGATCTGACATGTGTGTCAGGCAAAGTGATTTTCTAGTGTTAAAGTAATTGGTATTTTGGAGACGTGTGCCCGGTCACAGAGGTTACCATTCTTTTAAACGTACAGTATAAGTACCGTCCATTTCGCAGCTAAATAGACTTTATTCTTTGTGTTTGGTTAAGACGTGCACGAAGTTGCATCACAGTGTTTTGCAGTTCGCATAAATAAGTGAATTATTATATTACACTCAAGTTCTAATTTATTATCTACGGTAATAACCAATAAAATCCTAACGGTAATAACCAATCAAATCCTAACGGTATCTCGATGCACTGCTTTAGGGTTGCTAAGATGATGTATTCGTGTTTAACAATGTAAATAGTGAAATATTGTAAGGGTGGTCAATAGAAATTGTGTTTATTTGATCTAGCAAATATAAAACGAACCAACCTTATACTATAGGTGATACAGTGTCTAGATGAGACCAGGCAACTCCTCCTAAATAAGGAGGTGTTGGACCAGGGCGAACCCCGGTCTAAAACAAATAATAATATAACTAATAGTTCGCAATAAAATAATAAAATTTGTCATTATTACATCTCATTGATGCTCACATACATCTAACTTATGGACAAGCCCTCGCAATTGTGTAAAGGCAAGAAGAATTCATTCTAATACATTTCTAAATCTTTAATTAATTAAATGGTGTTTTATTCGTTCTTCTATGGTGTGAACTGACGTCGAATAAACAAGCCTGTTTTAATTTCCCTATAGAAGAAATCCAATAAGGTCATGTCGGGCGACATCAGTGGCCATAAACTAGGCTCACCTCAACCCACCCATGCATCGATTACCAAAAGTATTTGATAGGTGCTGACAAACTTAATCGCTAAAATGGAGCGGTACACCGTTGTGCAAATACGACATCTAATTTTTAATTTCTGGGCGCATATTTTCCAATAAACCGTTTATGTTTTGTTGCAAGAATTGCAAATATATGACAAAATTAATTCGGCCTTTAATAAAAAGTGGTCCAATGGGATGATTCCAAATAATTCCCGCCCACATGATAACCATGAATTTTTGTTGGTGCTTTGTCTGTACTGTCTTACTGATTTTCTTCATGCAAGATATGCTTCGTCCGCGAACAAAACAATACTACAGTAAAATCTCTCAATAGCGAAGACCCTCGGGGAATCAAATGTTGGTCGGTTAACAGGGGTGGTTGGTAAATAGAGAAAAAGTAAAACAACTGGTCTGCATTTTACAGTGTTTGTTATTTATAAGTAACTACATATACAGGGTGTCCCAGATAAGAATGCACTCTACAGGGATCTCGTAAACCAAAGGAGATACAGAGATGGTTAAATTAGAGAAAAGTTGCGCATAATTGAATCCTGTAACGTCATGTTTTCAAATTTAAAAAATTCCGAATGCTTCCGAAGATATTTGGATAAAACCGAATTTTCGCGATTTCGTTTTAATTGATTTATGATTCTATTTGAAAAGACATGTCAAAATAAATTTTACATTCTTATTGCCACTTTTTCTCCCCTATAAGACGGTTATATTACATTTTTGATCCGACGTTTCGTTTAGTCACAACCATCATCAACTTTGTTATTTAAATAGTCGGAAAATTTTATTTTATGCTTAATGGATTCTACGTTTTATTCTAAATCCAACGGTGTATCACACTTATTAGTTATTAGACGTTTCGATATAGAAAAACACACCATCAATGAAAATAGGCACATTATCGAAAATATATATGTTTTTATTGTTGTATTTAAACACTAGTAGGATTTTAAAACATTTTTTTTAAAAGAAACTTATAACAAAACATAATATCTAATAAAACTTATCTGAAAAGTGCAACAAGTAGGTAATAATTAATTTTAATTATTAAATACAATTATTTTTTATTTTAAAAAAATACATCATAATATTCAAACATAACGTACCATTTAAATTCGGCATTATATGGGTGGCTATGATCTGTCACTTAGTTGCAGAGACTTGTTAGCTTTAAATTTGGTAATTATTATTATGTTTTTTTAAATTTTAAACTGTTGCATTGTGAAGTAAAATTTAAAATAATGGAACATTATTCTAAAGAAAAATTTGACATGATTTGCTGTTACATCGGGAGTCATAAGAATTGTGAGATTACGAGCGCAGAATGACTTTTTGCGAGTGGTTTACTAGACAATGCGATGAAAATCATCATTTTCCATATAATGTTCTCTGGACTGACGAAAGTAATTTTTCTAACAATGGCATCTTTAATAGAAGAAATCGTCACTATTGGTCAACACAAAATGATATCAACATCGTTTTGGATTTAACGTGTGGTGCGGAATTTTGGGAACCCGGATCATTGGACCTATAATTTATGAAGGAACACTAAATTCAGAAAGATACGAAGAAATTTTAAGAAACGACATTGAAAATATTCTTGACGAACTTCCTCTAGCAGTAACCAATAATATGTGGTTTCAGCAAGATGGGGCTCCTCCTCATAATTCCAGAAATAATATGGAATATCTGAGAGACCGTTTCCAAAATAATTTAATAGCCACTTGTGGTCCCATAAACTGGCCTCCGCGATCCCCAGACCTTACGCCAATGGACTTTTTTTTTTGGGGATTCCTTGATAATGAAGTTTACTGGAAGACTTTTCAAAATAATGATGAGTTAAAGGCTGAAGTTCGAGCTGCAATAAATAAAATAACTCCAGAAATGTTAAATAACGTTATGGAAGAAATTGTTTACCGATGTTATTTATGCTTGGAGAATGAGGGTGGAATTTTTGAAAATAAAAAATAAGTTATTATAAAAATAATTGAATTTAATAATTAAAATCAATTATTACTTGTTGTATTGTTCAGATAAGTTTTATTAGATAACATTAGGTTTCTTTTAATTTTGTCCCATAATCTTAAGATTTACGCATTTGAACAAAAATTTAATAATATTGTAAATAATTTCAAATAAAAAAATGTTCTAAAATCCTACTAGTGTTCAAATACAACAATAAAAACATACATATTTTCGATAATGTGCCTATTTTTTGATGGTGTGTTTTTCTATATCGAAACGTCTAATAACTAATAAGTGTGATACACCGTTGGATTTAGAATAAAACGTAGAATCTATTAAGCATAAAATAAAATTTTCCGACAATTTAAAATAACAAAGTTGATGATGGTTGTGACTGAACGAAACGTCGGAAATGTTAACTAACAAAATTGTCGATATTGGAGTGACGAAAACCCGCATATTTTTCGAGAAGGACATACACAATATCCCCAAAAAGTTAATGTTTGGGCTGGTATTCTTGGAAATGCCATTATTGGTCCTTTATTTATTGAAGGAAACTTGACAGGTGATCTGTACCTTAATATGCTTGAAGAGACTATTGATCCTCTTATCACCCATGAGCTAGAAACTCAAATTGATGCAGAGGTTAATTCACTTTTACAGGAGGATTTGATAACATTCCAGCAGGACGGTGCTCCACCTCATTATTTTCTTCCGGTCCGACAGTGGTTAAACGAGAGATTCCCGGATAGATGGATTGGCAGAAAGGGACCAATTGATTGGCCTCCAAGATCACCGGATTTAACACCCTTAGACTTCTTTCTATGGAGACATCTTAAATCCATTGTTTATAAAACACATCCTGCTGATATTCATGATCTTAAAAAGCGAATTGCAGCAGAATGCAGGTCAATTTCCGGTGATGTTTTCCGAAATGTTAGGAAGGAGTTCGAAAACAGACTTTATTATTGTTTACAGATAAATGGACAACAATTTGAACAACCTATAAGATAGTGCGTAAGTAGATCCCATGTGTTTTATTGTAGAAATTTCTCTTCCGCAATGAAAAGTTATTTTTGTCAAAGTAAAATAATTAATAAATAAGAAATCAATTGTTTAATCTAGATTTTCTTCCTGTTATTCAACGATTTTAACGGTGTAGCCTAATCTTCTAATCATTTGTACTACAAGGAGACCCATTACCCAATGCAATAGTTTTTGTGTAAACACTAACCTGAAAACCAAAATCTCAATGCAGGCAAGCTTAATTGTTTCTGCAACTTTGAAACGCGATTATTTGGACACTTCTGGACGAAAGGCAACAAAGTAGGATACCACTGAAAAGAGAATTGAACGCCCTTTAAAACGATGTACCATTTGACCCCCATTCTTATTTAAGATTGTAAGGGTGACATCTACCCCTCCTAGGGGGTTGAAACAAGAAGGCTAAAACTATTCATTTAAAGTGTCCCCCTTACAAATAAAATTGACGTATCTTTCCGATTTTTTATATTTTTAACTACAAGAAAGATATTAAGGGTGGGAAGTTTTCAAATTGACACTCTGTATATGTATGTTCTCAAAATGGTCTCTCTCCTCCGCATCAATCCTTTTATTACGTATATTATTATATTTAGGTAACTTGTATTACGATCAGTTTATACAGTTTTATTATTTATTTATTATATTATATTTATTATAGTCTAATAATTTATATTATTAATTCAATTATGCTGAAGAAGTGCTAAATAGGCATAAGGGTATACTAGATAGTGTTATATATTATATACAGTATTGAGCTGTCACTTCACCGGACAAGCAAACGCTTTTGTGAATTGATAAAGCTTTTTCTCTAGAAAATCTACTCCAAAAGGATACATAGACATTACTACTTTATATTTGTTTACCACTTTTTATACACGATATATTATTAATTATGTAAAGATTTTGGAAATAAATATTTTTGAATTTGAATTTGAATTAAAAAAAAAACTTGTAATAACAAAAAAAAAGGGATTAGCAAATTAAGGAACAGTAATGTTATTTATTTTGTTATTAATTCGTTGGTATTAATTAGTAAAGTTATTGTTTAAAAAAGTTTCTTAGCATTAAATTCAGGATATTCTTTGCGTAAAAATGTTCAAGGAACAACAATTTATTTAAAAAGTAGTGAAAATACACGCAAAGTATATTTTTTTATCTTAAGTTATACCTTAAAATTTGTCATCGTCATTTCCGGACACAGTATACAGAGTACCACAGTAGATGTTTTACATAGTCAGAGAAGTCAGGAATGAACTTGCCACTACACTCGTTGGGCCAAAATTTTGACATGTGTCATTTTACAGAGCTGAAAACTGATTTTTAAAATACTTTCGTTACTCCTCTTTAAAAAAGGTACTCTACATTTGTTTCGATGAAATTGGTCGCGATCGAAGAAAATAATTTTTTTGTATAATAACATGCATTGACCTATGAAATTTATTTAATAGTCAAGCTTATTAACATAAGGTATTTCAAATCAAATCAAATCAAAATATGCTTTATTGTCATAAAGTATTATTTTATTTTTAAAATTAAATTAACAATAAAATATAATAATATAGTAAAACTTAAAATATCGGAATAAACAAAAAAAAATGCAAATAATTATGACAGAGTATCACCAAAATATTCATCTAGAGTATAATAAGCTTTTTCCAATAATATATTTTTAACATTTTTTTAAAACATTTTAAAATTTGACATTTTCTTAATAAAAACTGGAAGGAAATTAAAAATCTTTTTAGAATCATGAATTATGGATTTTTTTACAAGACTTGAAGAAGGAATAGGTAAACATATATTAAAGGTTTCCCTTGTATTATAAGTATGTGAATTAATACTATTTTTATGCTTTTTATGAATTAAACAAACTGTTTCCAATATAAAAATTGAAGTTAGTGTTAAAATTTTTTGTGAGATAAATAGAGTTTTGCAAGAATCTCTAGATTTAATATGGTAACTAATTGAATAATTGAAATTTGAAAAACAAGTTCATACTTTCAGTGGAGTCAATGTAATGTAAACGAAACAATGCAGTCCTCCTCCACGGTTTAATGGTTAACGTAAATTATAAGCTCCTGCCATGTATCAAGTGCTTAAGCACTCATCATCAGGGGATACTAACATCGAGTTTAACAGAAATGTAAATTGTCTCAAATTAATGAGTTCAGCTCATAGGATGATACATGTAAAGGTTAAAGACTTGGTGTACAAACTGGTTAATTGTATTAAAGTTGAGATATAAATGAAGTTTTGATTAAATTGTGAAATTTGGATTAGTGAGGAAACATTTTGGATAAGACAATAAATTGATTTATAACATCTGTAGAAGAAAGGTTTTCTTTTTTCATTTTAATTATGAGAGTTTAGCTGTTAAAGTTTAATTGTTAAAAATTAAAAATAAATAATTAGTCAGTTAGTAATGAAATTATCACAAAAATAATTTTTTTATTTTCAATTTTTCACAATTAAACTTTCATAATTAAAATAAAAAAGGAAACCTTACTCCTTCAGATGTTATAAATCAATTGTCTTTCCCAAAATGTTTCTTCACCAATCCAAATTTCAGAATTTAATCAGAACTTCATTTATATCTCAACTTCAATACAATTAACCAGTTCGTACACCAAGTCTTCAACCTTTACATGTATCATCATATGTTGTACTCATTAATTTGAGACAACTTACATTTCTGCTAAACTCGATGTTAGTATCCCCTGATGATGAGTGTTTAAGCACTTAAAACATGTCGGGAGCTTATAATTTACGTTAATTATTAAACCGTGGAGAAATACTGCATTGTTTCATTTATATAATTAAATAATATTTAGGAGACACGTTTTCTACTAATCAAAGTAATAAACATAAATTAAACCGCAGTATTCTAATTATCGGAAAACTTTAAGTCTTCTGTAAACATATTATATTACATGCGATATTCTAAACTAAATAATATTAAATTCACGCCTACGAATACCATTAATCGGTAGCTTTGCAATCGGTTTACGGCTTCGAGAATATGTAAAGTAGGTTCTGTGATGTTTTGACCGACAATGGGCAAACATAATCACTTGAATGCTTCAACGGTCGCTTCTCGTTGGATGGTCAACAGGGTCTACGTGATCCCATGTGATTAGTGGACGTCTCAGACTACAGCGCTGTAGCGCTCTACACAAACCAGTGTCTTGTTAGTCAGCAGATGCTTCACGTGGCTAAAACAATAATAGCACGTGTTTTGATCTGACATGTGTGTCAGGCAAAGTGATTTTCTAGTGTTAAAGTAATTGGTATTTTGGAGACGTGTGCCCGGTCACAGAGGTTACCATTCTTTTAAACGTACAGTATAAGTACCGTCCATTTCGCAGCTAAATAGACTTTATTCTTTGTGTTTGGTTAAGACGTGCACGAAGTTGCATCACAGTGTTTTGCAGTTCGCATAAATAAGTGAATTATTATATTACACTCAAGTTCTAATTTATTATCTACGGTAATAACCAATAAAATCCTAACGGTAATAACCAATCAAATCCTAACGGTATCTCGATGCACTGCTTTAGGGTTGCTAAGATGATGTATTCGTGTTTAACAATGTAAATAGTGAAATATTGTAAGGGTGGTCAATAGAAATTGTGTTTATTTGATCTAGCAAATATAAAACGAACCAACCTTATACTATAGGTGATACAGTGTCTAGATGAGACCAGGCAACTCCTCCTAAATAAGGAGGTGTTGGACCAGGGCGAACCCCGGTCTAAAACAAATAATAACATAACTAATAGTTCGCAATAAAATAATAAAATTTGTCATTATTACATCTCATTGATGCTCACATACATCTAACTTATGGACAAGCCCTCGCAATTGTGTAAAGGCAAGAAGAATTCATTCTAATACATTTCTAAATCTTTAATTAATTAAATGGTGTTTTATTCGTTCTTCTATGGTGTGAACTGACGTCGAATAAACAAGCCTGTTTTAATTTCCCTATAGAAGAAATCCAATAAGGTCATGTCGGGCGACATCAGTGGCCATAAACTAGGCTCACCTCAACCCACCCATGCATCGATTACCAAAAGTATTTGATAGGTGCTGACAAACTTAATCGCTAAAATGGAGCGGTACACCGTTGTGCAAATACGACATCTAATTTTTAATTTCTGGGCGCATATTTTCCAATAAACCGTTTATGTTTTGTTGCAAGAATTGCAAATATATGACAAAATTAATTCGGCCTTTAATAAAAAGTGGTCCAATGGGATGATTCCAAATAATTCCCGCCCACATGATAACCATGAATTTTTGTTGGTGCTTTGTCTGTACTGTCTTACTGATTTTCTTCATGCAAGATATGCTTCGTCCGCGAACAAAACAATACTACAGTAAAATCTCTCAATAGCGAAGACCCTCGGGGAATCAAATGTTGGTCGGTTAACAGGGGTGGTTGGTAAATAGAGAAAAATTAAAACAACTGGTCTGCATTTTACAGTGTTTGTTATTTATAAGTAACTACATATACAGGGTGTCCCAGATAAGAATGCACTCTACAGGGATCTCGTAAACCAAAGGAGATACAGAGATGGTTAAATTAGAGAAAAGTTGCGCATAATTGAATCCTGTAACGTCATGTTTTCAAATTTAAAAAATTCCGAATGCTTCCGAAGATATTTGGATAAAACCGAATTTTCGCGATTTCGTTTTAATTGATTTATGATTCTATTTGAAAAGACATGTCAAAATAAATTTTACATTCTCATTGCCACTTTTTCTCCCCTATAAGACGGTTATATTACATTTTTGATC
Source organism: Polydrusus tereticollis (assembly GCA_963920685.1). NCBI lineage: Eukaryota > Metazoa > Arthropoda > Insecta > Coleoptera > Curculionidae > Polydrusus > Polydrusus tereticollis. The sequence goes on along the minus strand of OY987334.1, from coordinate 3,498,208 downwards.
CGACGTTTCGTTTAGTCACAACCATCATCAACTTTGTTATTTTAAATAGTCGGAAAATTTTATTTTATGCTTAATGGATTCTACGTTTTATTCTAAATCCAACGGTGTATCACACTTATTAGTTATTAGACGTTTCGATATAGAAAAACACACCATCAATGAAAATAGGCACATTATCGAAAATATATATGTTTTTATTGTTGTATTTAAACACTAGTAGGATTTTAAAACATTTTTTTTAAAAGAAACTTATAACAAAACATAATATCTAATAAAACTTATCTGAAAAGTGCAACAAGTAGGTAATAATTAATTTTAATTATTAAATACAATTATTTTTTATTTTAAAAAAATACATCATAATATTCAAACATAACGTACCATTTAAATTCGGCATTATATGGGTGGCTATGATCTGTCACTTAGTTGCAGAGACTTGTTAGCTTTAAATTTGGTAATTATTATTATGTTTTTTTAAATTTTAAACTGTTGCATTGTGAAGTAAAATTTAAAATAATGGAACATTATTCTAAAGAAAAATTTGACATGATTTGCTGTTACATCGGGAGTCATAAGAATTGTGAGATTACGAGCGCAGAATGACTTTTTGCGAGTGGTTTACTAGACAATGCGATGAAAATCATCATTTTCCATATAATGTTCTCTGGACTGACGAAAGTAATTTTTCTAACAATGGCATCTTTAATAGAAGAAATCGTCACTATTGGTCAACACAAAATGAAAATCGAGTTCATACATCTAGATATCAACATCGTTTTGGATTTAACGTGTGGTGCGGAATTTTGGGAACCCGGATCATTGGACCTATAATTTATGAAGGAACACTAAATTCAGAAAGATACGAAGAAATTTTAAGAAACGACATTGAAAATATTCTTGACGAACTTCCTCTAGCAGTAACCAATAATATGTGGTTTCAGCAAGATGGGGCTCCTCCTCATAATTCCAGAAATAATATGGAATATCTGAGAGACCGTTTCCAAAATAATTTAATAGCCACTCGTGGTCCCATAAACTGGCCTCCGCGATCCCCAGACCTTACGCCAATGGACTTTTTTTTTTGGGGATTCCTTGATAATGAAGTTTACTGGAAGATTTTTCAAAATAATGATGAGTTAAAGGCTGAAGTTCGAGCTGCAATAAATAAAATAACTCCAGAAATGTTAAATAACGTTATGGAAGAAATTGTTTACCGATGTTATTTATGCTTGGAGAATGAGGGTGGAATTTTTGAAAATAAAAAATAAGTTATTATAAAAATAATTGAATTTAATAATTAAAATCAATTATTACTTGTTGTATTGTTCAGATAAGTTTTATTAGATAACATTAGGTTTCTTTTAATTTTGTCCCATAATCTTAAGATTTACGCATTTGAACAAAAATTTAATAATATTGTAAATAATTTCAAATAAAAAAATGTTCTAAAATCCTACTAGTGTTCAAATACAACAATAAAAACATACATATTTTCGATAATGTGCCTATTTTTTGATGGTGTGTTTTTCTATATCGAAACGTCTAATAACTAATAAGTGTGATACACCGTTGGATTTAGAATAAAACGTAGAATCTATTAAGCATAAAATAAAATTTTCCGACAATTTAAAATAACAAAGTTGATGATGGTTGTGACTAAACGAAACGTCGGAAATGTTAACTAACAAAATTGTCGATATTGGAGTGACGAAAACCCGCATATTTTTCGAGAAGGACATACACAATATCCCCAAAAAGTTAATGTTTGGGCTGGTATTCTTGGAAATGCCATTATTGGTCCTTTATTTATTGAAGGAAACTTGACAGGTGATCTGTACCTTAATATGCTTGAAGAGACTATTGATCCTCTTATCACCCATGAGCTAGAAACTCAAATTGATGCAGAGGTTAATTCACTTTTACAGGAGGATTTGATAACATTCCAGCAGGACGGTGCTCCACCTCATTATTTTCTTCCGGTCCGACAGTGGTTAAACGAGAGATTCCCGGATAGATGGATTGGCAGAAAGGGACCAATTGATTGGCCTCCAAGATCACCGGATTTAACACCCTTAGACTTCTTTCTATGGAGACATCTTAAATCCATTGTTTATAAAACACATCCTGCTGATATTCATGATCTTAAAAGGCGAATTGCAGCAGAATGCAGGTCAATTTCCGGTGATGTTTTCCGAAATGTTAGGAAGGAGTTCGAAAACAGACTTTATTATTGTTTACAGATAAATGGACAACAATTTGAACAACCTATAAGATAGTGCGTAAGTAGATCCCATGTGTTTTATTGTAGAAATTTCTCTTCCGCAATGAAAAGTTATTTTTGTCAAAGTAAAATAATTAATAAATAAGAAATCAATTGTTTAATCTAGATTTTCTTCCTGTTATTCAACGATTTTAACGGTGTAGCCTAATCTTCTAATCATTTGTACTACAAGGAGACCCATTACCCAATGCAATAGTTTTTGTGTAAACACTAACCTGAAAACCAAAATCTCAATGCAGGCAAGCTTAATTGTTTCTGCAACTTTGAAACGCGATTATTTGGACACTTCTGGACGAAAGGCAACAAAGTAGGATACCACTGAAAAGAGAATTGAACGCCCTTTAAAACGATGTACCATTTGACCCCCATTCTTATTTAAGATTGTAAGGGTGACATCTACCCCTCCTAGGGGGTTGAAACAAGAAGGCTAAAACTATTCATTTAAAGTGTCCCCCTTACAAATAAAATTGACGTATCTTTCCGATTTTTTATATTTTTAACTACAAGAAAGATATTAAGGGTGGGAAGTTTTCAAATTGACACTCTGTATATGTATGTTCTCAAAATGGTCTCTCTCCTCCGCATCAATCCTTTTATTACGTATATTATTATATTTAGGTAACTTGTATTACGATCAGTTTATACAGTTTTATTATTTATTTATTATATTATATTTATTATAGTCTAATAATTTATATTATTAATTCAATTATGCTGAAGAAGTGCTAAATAGGCATAAGGGTATACTAGATAGTGTTATATATTATATACAGTATTGAGCTGTCACTTCACCGGACAAGCAAACGCTTTTGTGAATTGATAAAGCTTTTTCTCTAGAAAATCTACTCCAAAAGGATACATAGACATTACTACTTTATATTTGTTTACCACTTTTTATACACGATATATTATTAATTATGTAAAGATTTTGGAAATAAATATTTTTGAATTTGAATTTGAATTAAAAAAAAAACTTGTAATAACAAAAAAAAAGGGATTAGCAAATTAAGGAACAGTAATGTTATTTATTTTGTTATTAATTCGTTGGTATTAATTAGTAAAGTTATTGTTTAAAAAAGTTTCTTAGCATTAAATTCAGGATATTCTTTGCGTAAAAATGTTCAAGGAACAACAATTTATTTAAAAAGTAGTGAAAATACACGCAAAGTATATTTTTTTATCTTAAGTTATACCTTAAAATTTGTCATCGTCATTTCCGGACACAGTATACAGAGTACCACAGTAGATGTTTTACATAGTCAGAGAAGTCAGGAATGAACTTGCCACTACACTCGTTGGGCCAAAATTTTGACATGTGTCATTTTACAGAGCTGAAAACTGATTTTTAAAATACTTTCGTTACTCCTCTTTAAAAAAGGTACTCTACATTTGTTTCGATGAAATTGGTCGCGATCGAAGAAAATAATTTTTTTGTATAATAACATGCATTGACCTATGAAATTTATTTAATAGTCAAGCTTATTAACATAAGGTATTTCAAATCAAATCAAATCAAAATATGCTTTATTGTCATAAAGTATTATTTTATTTTTAAAATTAAATTAACAATAAAATATAATAATATAGTAAAACTTAAAATATCGGAATAAACAAAAAAAAATGCAAATAATTATGACAGAGTATCACCAAAATATTCATCTAGAGTATAATAAGCTTTTTCCAATAATATATTTTTAACATTTTTTTAAAACATTTTAAAATTTGACATTTTCTTAATAAAAACTGGAAGGAAATTAAAAATCTTTTTAGAATCATGAATTATGGATTTTTTTACAAGACTTGAAGAAGGAATAGGTAAACATATATTAAAGGTTTCCCTTGTATTATAAGTATGTGAATTAATACTATTTTTATGCTTTTTATGAATTAAACAAACTGTTTCCAATATAAAAATTGAAGTTAGTGTTAAAATTGTTTGTGAGATAAATAGAGTTTTGCAAGAATCTCTAGATTTAATATGGTAACTAATTGAATAATTGAAATTTGAAAAACAAGTTCATACTTTCAGTGGAGTCAATGTAATGTAAACGAAACAATGCAGTCCTCCTCCACGGTTTAATGGTTAACGTAAATTATAAGCTCCTGCCATGTTTCAAGTGCTTAAGCACTCATCATCAGGGGATACTAACATCGAGTTTAACAGAAATGTAAATTGTCTCAAATTAATGAGTTCAGCTCATAGGATGATACATGTAAAGGTTAAAGACTTGGTGTACAAACTGGTTAATTGTATTAAAGTTGAGATATAAATGAAGTTTTGATTAAATTGTGAAATTTGGATTAGTGAGGAAACATTTTGGATAAGACAATAAATTGATTTATAACATCTGTAGAAGAAAGGTTTTCTTTTTTCATTTTAATTATGAGAGTTTAGCTGTTAAAGTTTAATTGTTAAAAATTAAAAATAAATAATTAGTCAGTTAGTAATGAAATTATCACAAAAATAATTTTTTTATTTTCAATTTTTCACAATTAAACTCCCATAATTAAAATAAAAAAGGAAACCTTACTCCTTCAGATGTTATAAATCAATTGTCTTTCCCAAAATGTTTCTTCACCAATCCAAATTTCAGAATTTAATCAGAACTTCATTTATATCTCAACTTCAATACAATTAACCAGTTCGTACACCAAGTCTTCAACCTTTACATGTATCATCATATGTTGTACTCATTAATTTGAGACAACTTACATTTCTGCTAAACTCGATGTTAGTATCCCCTGATGATGAGTGTTTAAGCACTTAAAACATGTCGGGAGCTTATAATTTACGTTAATTATTAAACCGTGGAGAAATACTGCATTGTTTCATTTATATAATTAAATAATATTTAGGAGACACGTTTTCTACTAATCAAAGTAATAAACATAAATTAAACCGCAGTATTCTAATTATCGGAAAACTTTAAGTCTTCTGTAAACATATTATATTACATGCGATATTCTAAACTAAATAATATTAAATTCACGCCTACGAATACCATTAATCGGTAGCTTTGCAATCGGTTTACGGCTTCGAGAATATGTAAAGTAGGTTCTGTGATGTTTTGACCGACAATGGGCAAACATAATCACTTGAATGCTTCAACGGTCGCTTCTCGTTGGATGGTCAACAGGGTCTACGTGATCCCATGTGATTAGTGGACGTCTCAGACTACAGCGCTGTAGCGCTCTACACAAACCAGTGTCTTGTTAGTCAGCAGATGCTTCACGTGGCTAAAACAATAATAGCACGTGTTTTGATCTGACATGTGTGTCAGGATTTTCTAGTGTTAAAGTAATTGGTATTTTGGAGACGTGTGCCCGGTCACAGAGGTTACCATTCTTTTAAACGTACAGTATAAGTACCGTCCATTTCGCAGCTAAATAGACTTTATTCTTTGTGTTTGGTTAAGACGTGCACGAAGTTGCATCACAGTGTTTTGCAGTTCGCATAAATAAGTGAATTATTATATTACACTCAAGTTCTAATTTATTATCTACGGTAATAACCAATAAAATCCTAACGGTAATAACCAATCAAATCCTAACGGTATCTCGATGCACTGCTTTAGGGTTGCTAAGATGATGTATTCGTGTTTAACAATGTAAATAGTGAAATATTGTAAGGGTGGTCAATAGAAATTGTGTTTATTTGATCTAGCAAATATAAAACGAACCAACCTTATACTATAGGTGATACAGTGTCTAGATGAGACCAGGCAACTCCTCCTAAATAAGGAGGTGTTGGACCAGGGCGAACCCCGGTCTAAAACAAATAATAACATAACTAATAGTTCGCAATAAAATAATAAAATTTGTCATTATTACATCTCATTGATGCTCACATACATCTAACTTATGGACAAGCCCTCGCAATTGTGTAAAGGCAAGAAGAATTCATTCTAATACATTTCTAAATCTTTAATTAATTAAATGGTGTTTTATTCGTTCTTCTATGGTGTGAACTGACGTCGAATAAACAAGCCTGTTTTAATTTCCCTATAGAAGAAATCCAATAAGGTCATGTCGGGCGACATCAGTGGCCATAAACTAGGCTCACCTCAACCCACCCATGCATCGATTACCAAAAGTATTTGATAGGTGCTGACAAACTTAATCGCTAAAATGGAGCGGTACACCGTTGTGCAAATACGACATCTAATTTTTAATTTCTGGGCGCATATTTTCCAATAAACCGTTTATGTTTTGTTGCAAGAATTGCAAATATATGACAAAATTAATTCGGCCTTTAATAAAAAGTGGTCCAATGGGATGATTCCAAATAATTCCCGCCCACATGATAACCATGAATTTTTGTTGGTGCTTTGTCTGTACTGTCTTACTGATTTTCTTCATGCAAGATATGCTTCGTCCGCGAACAAAACAATACTACAGTAAAATCTCTCAATAGCGAAGACCCTCGGGGAATCAAATGTTGGTCGGTTAACAGGGGTGGTTGGTAAATAGAGAAAAATTAAAACAACTGGTCTGCATTTTACAGTGTTTGTTATTTATAAGTAACTACATATACAGGGTGTCCCAGATAAGAATGCACTCTACAGGGATCTCGTAAACCAAAGGAGATACAGAGATGGTTAAATTAGAGAAAAGTTGCGCATAATTGAATCCTGTAACGTCATGTTTTCAAATTTAAAAAATTCCGAATGCTTCCGAAGATATTTGGATAAAACCGAATTTTCGCGATTTCGTTTTAATTGATTTATGATTCTATTTGAAAAGACATGTCAAAATAAATTTTACATTCTCATTGCCACTTTTTCTCCCCTATAAGACGGTTATATTACATTTTTGATCCGACGTTTCGTTTAGTCACAACCATCATCAACTTTGTTATTTTAAATAGTCGGAAAATTTTATTTTATGCTTAATGGATTCTACGTTTTATTCTAAATCCAACGGTGTATCACACTTATTAGTTATTAGACGTTTCGATATAGAAAAACACACCATCAATGAAAATAGGCACATTATCGAAAATATATATGTTTTTATTGTTGTATTTAAACACTAGTAGGATTTTAAAACATTTTTTTTAAAAGAAACTTATAACAAAACATAATATCTAATAAAACTTATCTGAAAAGTGCAACAAGTAGGTAATAATTAATTTTAATTATTAAATACAATTATTTTTTATTTTAAAAAAATACATCATAATATTCAAACATAACGTACCATTTAAATTCGGCATTATATGGGTGGCTATGATCTGTCACTTAGTTGCAGAGACTTGTTAGCTTTAAATTTGGTAATTATTATTATGTTTTTTTAAATTTTAAACTGTTGCATTGTGAAGTAAAATTTAAAATAATGGAACATTATTCTAAAGAAAAATTTGACATGATTTGCTGTTACATCGGGAGTCATAAGAATTGTGAGATTACGAGCGCAGAATGACTTTTTGCGAGTGGTTTACTAGACAATGCGATGAAAATCATCATTTTCCATATAATGTTCTCTGGACTGACGAAAGTAATTTTTCTAACAATGGCATCTTTAATAGAAGAAATCGTCACTATTGGTCAACACAAAATGAAAATCGAGTTCATACATCTAGATATCAACATCGTTTTGGATTTAACGTGTGGTGCGGAATTTTGGGAACCCGGATCATTGGACCTATAATTTATGAAGGAACACTAAATTCAGAAAGATACGAAGAAATTTTAAGAAACGACATTGAAAATATTCTTGACGAACTTCCTCTAGCAGTAACCAATAATATGTGGTTTCAGCAAGATGGGGCTCCTCCTCATAATTCCAGAAATAATATGGAATATCTGAGAGACCGTTTCCAAAATAATTTAATAGCCACTCGTGGTCCCATAAACTGGCCTCCGCGATCCCCAGACCTTACGCCAATGGACTTTTTTTTTTGGGGATTCCTTGATAATGAAGTTTACTGGAAGACTTTTCAAAATAATGATGAGTTAAAGGCTGAAGTTCGAGCTGCAATAAATAAAATAACTCCAGAAATGTTAAATAACGTTATGGAAGAAATTGTTTACCGATGTTATTTATGCTTGGAGAATGAGGGTGGAATTTTTGAAAATAAAAAATAAGTTATTATAAAAATAATTGAATTTAATAATTAAAATCAATTATTACTTGTTGTATTGTTCAGATAAGTTTTATTAGATAACATTAGGTTTCTTTTAATTTTGTCCCATAATCTTAAGATTTACGCATTTGAACAAAAATTTAATAATATTGTAAATAATTTCAAATAAAAAAATGTTCTAAAATCCTACTAGTGTTCAAATACAACAATAAAAACATACATATTTTCGATAATGTGCCTATTTTTTGATGGTGTGTTTTTCTATATCGAAACGTCTAATAACTAATAAGTGTGATACACCGTTGGATTTAGAATAAAACGTAGAATCTATTAAGCATAAAATAAAATTTTCCGACAATTTAAAATAACAAAGTTGATGATGGTTGTGACTAAACGAAACGTCGGATCAAAAATGTAATATAACTGTCTTGTAGGGGAGAAAAAGTGGCAATGAGAATGTAAAATTTATTTTGATATGTCTTTTCAAATAGAATCATAAATCAATTAAAACGAAATCGCGAAAATTCGGTTTTATCCAAATATCTTCGGAAGCATTCGGAATTTTTTAAATTTGAAAACATGACGTTACAGGTTTCAATTATGCGCAACTTTTCTCTAATTTAACCATCTCTGTATCTCCTATGGTTTACGAGATCCCTGTAGAGTGGATTCTTATCTGTAGTGTAAACAATTTTAAATATATTTGTTTAAATTTGTCACAACTAAAATCAAATGGGAATAAGCCAATTTACCAATATGTATACACTGCACGTGCATATTAACACATATATTATAAATGTACTGTATGTTTGCTTTAATATTCGTATTTTTTGAAATAATCAGAAATTAATGATTGCTTCATATTTTTTTATTTTATTTTTATAAAATTTAGATACACATTTTAATATCAATTGAGAAATATTTGTAGACTTGTCAACATTGTTAACAAAAAGTTTTCTAAGTCTGTCAAACTTGCGCAGGCTTCAGATGCTTGATATTATTAGCATCGGAGCAAGTCCAAGTTCCTCTTCCTCTGTCTCAGGGTTGGGAGTAGTTTCATCCGCTTCTTGGATCTCTTCAATACACTCGATGATAGCCAGTTTTGCACTTTCTGTTTTCAAGTCGTTATCAATAGAGGCAAGTTATTTCAAGTTCAGAAATGTATCTTTAATGTTAGGAAACAGCGGAATATTATCTTCTTCTTCGAAGTCGTTAATATTATCTATATTACACATAAATCCGGCTTTCATTAACCGTTTTCTTATTGTCACTGGATACAAATTGCGTTAGGCCACCGAAACCCATATCAAAGCGTTGGTTAATAAGGTAGCTTCAGTAGAGCATTTTAAAATTCTAAATAATGCCTTGATTCAAAGGTTGGCAATGTGAGGTACTATTGGGTGAAAGAAAATAAGTTTGACATTATTCAGTGAAATTTTGGAATGAGAAGTTGCATTATCCAGAAACAATACCACTCTTCTATTCTGCTTCTTCATTTTAGAATCAAATCTGTAAAGCCATGTTGTCATGATGTCTGCTGTTATCCACATCGAGGATTTTTGCTTTTGCCTATTATAAGTAGTTCTTCCTTCTCACCTTCCATATTTGCACAGAACCGAATTGTAAATCGTTGTTTTGGTGTTTTTTTTCCAGTGCACGCACATGTCATCTTTCAATGCATATGTTTAGTTGGCAATGCACGATAAATGATAATAATATTTGAAAAAAACATAGGCGAAGGTATTGAGAATATTTTCAAAATATTTGTGATTGTGTTGGACCAGGGTTGAACGATACATCCTTGCATTTGGGATAAAGGGTGATTTGAAAAATAAAATTAAAAAATCCAGGTCCCTATTTAGGAAAATAAAGTGGACCATTATAACTGAGATATAACAAGTGATAACGCCATTCTGTAGAGAAGAAAAACTACAAAGTTTTTATTTCAAAATTCTATTCTAAAATTGAAACCTTATTATAGTTCTTAAAGGAATTGAATTTAGACGTTTTTAACAAATCGCCCTGTATCTCAGGAATCAAAAACAATTGGGCAAGGCAGCTGGTGGATCTTAAAAAAGTTTTAAAAATTGCACATTTTCTCTTATACAGGGTGTTAGTGAATAAGTGCGACAAACTTCAGGGGGTGATTCTACATGAAAAAATAATGATAGTTTGCTATATAACTTTTGTCCGCAAATGCTTTGACTTCCGAGATACAGGGTGTTAAAGTTTTTATTAAAAAGTGACGATTTATTTATTGCTCTGAAACCCATCGAGATATGCAAATGAAATTTTGTAGGTTTTAAGAGGTAGTTATTGCGCATTTTCTGACATGCCATTAAGAATTTTATGTTTATCATTGGCGCGCATAAGGGTAATAATCTCAATTTTTTTAAAGAAAAAAATGATACGCCACTGAGATATATGAAACTAAAAACAATTTTTGAATTTCTCATTCAATTTGTGACAAAAAATCTCTCTTGCCTTTTTTTCTTATTGGGCGCCGTTTTTATGCAAAAAAATAAAACATCTTAACGCGTATTTTTCATTTCTTTAATACATCATCTAGTAGGCTACTGTCAACATTCTGTTAAATACGAATATTTCAACGAAATGTCAAATAGAGTTTCTTCATTTTTAAGCTTTTAGTTTGGTATAGCATTAATGTTAATAAGTAATTAATTTTTCTTTTATCAAAAAGAATGGAAAATTATACAAATGCGGAATTGTCAGACATGCATTTTGTCTATGATCGAAGTAATGGAAGTGGCCGGCAAGCTCGACGATTGTATGCTGAGTTGCATCCAGGACGTAGAGTACCCCATCACACAATATTTGCTCGTCTGCACCAACGTTTGCGCGAAAATGGTACATTTAAGAAACAAACGGCTGACTGCAGACGAACTCGAGAAGTACGAACTGTGCAACTAGAGGAAGCAGTTCTCGAGTTAATTGCGGAGTCACCTGAAACAAGTACTCGAAAAATTGCCAACATATTGAATGTAAGCAACTTCACTGTATTTAAAATTCTTAAAGAACAGCAATTGTATCCGTTTCACATTCAACGTGTGCAAGCTCTACTACCTAGAGACTTTTTTCCGCGCCTAGTTTTTTGCCATTTGATTCTTCATCAAATCGCTCAAATTCCTAATTTTTTAAATGGCGTTTTGTTTACTGACGAGGCTAATTTTGGACGACAGTGTATACGAAATTTCCATAACAATCACTTATGGGCTGAGAAAAATCCACATGGAATCTGTGAAGCTCATTTTCAGTATCAGTTTTCAGTTAATGCATGGCTTGGGGTAATTGATGATCATTTAGTCGGTCCATATTTTCTCCCACAACGACTAACAGGCGACTCTTACCTTAATTTCCTACAGGAAGAGCTACCTGCTCTTTTAGAAGAAATCCCTCTACAGCTGAGACAACACTTCTGGTTAATGCATGATGGCGCACCAGCTCATTTTAGCATTAATGTACGTAGTCACTTAGATACAGTATATCCAAATCGTTGGATAGGTAGGGGAGGTACGGAAAATTGGCCTGCTCGATCGCCGGATTTAAATTCTCTAGATTTTTGCATTTGGGGTTTTCTTAAGTCGTTAGTTTATTCCAGTCCCGTCGAAAATGTTGAAGACCTAAGGAATCGAATTATAGCCGGCTGTGAGACAATAAGAAATACACCAGGTATATTTGCGCGAATACGACAATCAATGAGGCGAAGAGTTGAATCTTGTATCACGTCTGAGGGAGGTCATTTTCAACATTTGTTGTAGCTTTGCGGCTATTTATTTATTAGTGTTATCTTCTGTTATTGTTCTGGTTTAATGTAATTGTATTAGATAGTTTTTAATAATGTTTTAAAGAAATGAAAAATACGCGTTAAGATGTTTTATTTTTTTGCATAAAAACGGCGCCCAATACGAAAAAAGGCAAGAGAGATTTTTTGTCACAAATTGAATGAGAAATTCAAAAATTGTTTTGTTTTTAGTTTGATATATCTCAGTGGCGTATCATTTTTTTCTTTAAAAAAACTGAGATTATTACCCTTATGCGCGCCAATGATAAACATGATACCAATAGTGGACAATTAAATAGTTGCTACCATGTTAAATAGTTCAGCTATTACTGAAGTCATATATCTACAACCTCGCCTACAACATTATAAAAATTTATAAATACATAAATTATAAAGCAGAGGGTACGGCGACAGAATCGGATTGATCTTAATCGGTAATTTTCGACGTTGTTTAAATATGTGCAGTATAAGTTTGCCAAAAGGGTCTCGGATACAATACTAGGGGTAACGATTCAGCATAGGATTTAATAACATAATGGAGGTGTAGCAAGAGGTTGCAGTATTTTAGATATAAAAGAGGATAAAGTCCAAGGAGTTGTGAACAGCAGTAACTTCCCCCAAAGAGAATCGCGGAGGAGGCAGAAGAGGAAATAAAAAATTAAGGAGAAGTTAACAAAAGGAGTTATTGTGGTGCTGCGAAACGTATTTTGAAGCGGAATTACCACCACAAATTGTACATTCGAATTAAAAAAAAAAACAGTTTTGCTTGTTCTGTTAGAAAATCAGATGGGGTTAAATAGCATTATTAATTACCTCGCTACTTAACTATATTCCAGCTGGTATGTTAAGCTGCCTAAAAAAATCGATATGGAAGCCTTAAAAGTGTAACATAATATATCTTGATAGAAGCCAATCTGAGACAATACCTATTTAATAAAGGAGGATAACCTCAATATTACTAAGGGTGCATTTTACCGAAACTAAGTTATATTCGGCAACATATTGAGCGCATTGTGCTACGCCAAGCAAAATAGCATAATATCCTATCGGAATTATAGCGCTTCGATGCACTTAGTAAATGTAAATTGAAGATGCCTGCATATACACATAAAGTAGGATAATAAATACGTTATAAGATCTTGAAGAAACAATGAAATTAAACGGGAACCATACATTTTAAGTATATTTGAATACATTACGTTACGTCGGGAAAGTCGATATAAATTATTCATATTATTTAACTAGTATCATAGGTTCGAAAAATTCGGTTCTGTTTTACTCACAATTTTATGTCACAGCTTTAGTCGTATCAGGATCGTTTTTAGGTGTCAAAACTAACTAGCTTCTTTCGTAACTAAATTAATTTCAAAGAATATAACACGCAAACCCTCAAAATATTCAAGAGACAACTTGAAACTTCTGAAAAAAAACTGTTTGCAAAATTATGAAACGAGTTGGTTAAGATAGATACACAGTAAAAAATTGAGTGTTAAGTTTAACACTTAATGGTGGTACATATAGGACCACACTCAATAGGGTATATTAACCAATTAGTATATCTGGTAAAAAATATATTTTTGAATGTTTTTTTTTTTACTTTTTGATGACTGTTAATTCTTCTAATTTATGGGTAGGTACATTTACACTATCGTGTGTAAATTAAATTCACAGATTGTAAACCTATCTTTCTAGGGTGTAAAAGAAATAATGAGAGGTGTAGGTATGTTAACCATTTTTTAATGGTAATTTGTTATTAATTAGTGTGAATATCATATTATTGTTATGTAAATTTTATTTTATTTGGGTGTGACTTTACCATAGTGAGTGTAATAAAATAATCTATCCAGGGCTAGAATACTTTCCACTTTGATTAAGTCATTTAATCCCGTATCAAACTAACCGGGCGTTTATAATTAAAATGTAAAAAAGTATGCTTTCAAGATGTTTTACATTATTAACCTTTGCTTAGTTTGATACATGATTGAATAACTGGAAATCCCTGTGATTATTTTTACACTAATTTTTATAACTAGTTGAACAAAATGACACACCTATTATATAGTTTAACAATTTAGTAAAATAAACATATATATATATCTACGTTTAATGTACCTCATTGTTAAGCTTAACAAAACAAATAATATAATAAATATATGTATACCTACTTAGAACACTAAACAACTAAATAAAAGTATGCTTTGAAACAATATAAAAGAATAAAAATGACAAGTATTATATTAATCGTATATTTATTTAGAGATCTATGAAGTAAAATATGTAGGTAGGTACCTAAGTATTTATATATAAAAGGAATACATTTATATTATAAGCTTATACAGAATAATTTAAAAGCTAAAAGGAAAACGGCAACAATGTAAATACCTACTTAGTTTCTTAAAAATGGCGTACTTATTAGTAAGGTTTCTATTACATTTTGTTAATATGCTTACCCAATTTAACAAGATCCTCATAAAAGGCACTATCATTTGACACTTTACAGAACTTTGCTTTGTTTCAATATTTTAATTTAAATATAACATTATTCTATATCTCGTTTAAACAGCACAATCAGGCCGACTTGAAAGTTGAATTTGCACGTGGCGTCGGCGTCATGTGTTAATTCCTAGAATTTCACACCACTTGTTGCCGCCTGTCTTTTCGGTAACACGGGTTTAGGTATTTTTACCCGAGGCCGTGTAAAATAAACGATTAAATAATAAGTTTTACACTCAATGTGTTAAAATAACCTTCTAGCGGGGTTTATTTACACGCAAATATGGTGTTATTAATTGTATTTGTATTTAATTTTTCTGATAGAGTATAAAATGGAATAAATAACACCCATTCAACAAAATTAATTTTTTAGAGAGTTAAATTCATAGGCAAATTTAATACAACAACTTTGGTCCCATATGAGTGTAAAAATCTGGTAAATTATGTTGATCCGGGTGTTAACATTAACACTACTTTTTTTACCACTCCTGAAATGATTTCTACCAGGCGGATATTTTTTACTGTGTAGGTTAGAAAGCAGAAGTGTGAGGGTATTGATATTACAGATATTCCAGAGGTAGCAGATAAGTTTTTAAAACATTTCGCAAGCATCTTAACTGATATCGAATTTGTGAATATTCCTCGGCCTCAAATTAAACTCACATATTACATTTGTAATAGAGACTGTGGACCAGATGAGATTCTTCTAGGGTTCATTAAATCTTATTTAGATATTCTGGTCTTTGTTCTATATAATTTCGAAAGTGGCTAGCATTCTATTTGATTAAAAATTTGTAGAATTATTTAAAAGAAGGGTTTACAGAAAGACGCCTAGAATTATCGCCCCATTGTCCTAAAAATAACTGTAATAGGGAAATTCTTATCTAACTTGTGCCAGGGCAGTGACCACTGCCGGATTAACCTATACGCTAAATACGCTGTAGCGTAGGGCGGCACTCGGCGATGGGGCGGCATATGCGGAAATACACCTTTTCCCGTTCCTCGAATTAGCCAATCCGAAAAGAGAACACTCAGACATGATATACCAAGGCCTTGGTAACCTCAATATATCGATAAGGTAGACCAGAAATTCGGGAAAATGCCAGCCTTACGTGGGCTGCAAGCCCATTTTAGCGTATAGGCGTCACTCGGTATAATCCGGCAATAGAGAAATAAAACGTTGCATTTATTTCCGAAAGTTGGCTAAGTAGCGCCATATGCTTGCCTTCTACTTCATCTCTATAATCGAATCTATTACTACTCTACCAGCGAAATGGCATTTATCGTTGGTAAAACGTTGTTGTTAGGACACGTGTAATAGTATGATACAATACAAGTACGGTAGGTACGTCTTTACCGCATTTGCGTTATTTACCAAACTCGCCTTCGGCTTGTTTTGTTAAACATCATGCGGTAAAGACACCTACCGTAAGTGTATTGTACGATATTTTATCTACAAGCATGTTTTAGGGCACTAATATTAAAAACTCTAAAAAACACTGTTTTAATTTACCCCCGTAGGTGCCTCGTAAGTCGTTATCAACAATGCATTAACATCAGGTTGCTAGGGAAATAAATTATAGAAATTTAATAGTTGGCTTTTATATGACAGATGTGAAACTTGACAACGGAATAAACGATAATTATTTTTGTAACAATTTCGTGAAAGTGTGTTTTACGTCCTTCAAATGGAAGTCAGTAGCAGCAGTGATGATGAAATTCCGATGGAAGTTCTGGACATTGCTAAAGCAGCTACCCTTAATTTATTGCCTGATAAATCACGGCATAGATATGAGAAGGAATATGGGCTCTTCATGGACTGGTGTATAAGTATCAAAAATAATGTCGACATAAGCAGGTATGCAAAACTGATGGCATATTTAAAAAGGAAGTCTGTGGGATACAAACTAAAAAATCAAAGGCATTTTCGAAGAATGAGGTGTAAAATTCCTTGTTACGGCACCAGATGAGGGGTTTTTATTAATGAAGGTACTTAATTGCGAGTTTTTTTAAATCTACTTTTAAATAACAACTTATTTGCTTGTTTCAGGTAGTACTCATTGTGGGCATCGCTGGGGCATGTCGCCGAGTGGAGTTATGTAAAATGAAAATTGGAGATATTAAGGAATTTGAAACCCACCTTGTTGTAACTGTCCCGGATACAAAGACACATGTAGATCGACAGTTCGTGGTTTACGTGGAAGGATTTTCATCAGAAATTAATAATATTTCAATTTTCAAGAAGTATAGAGCCCTTAGACCCGATCATACTGCCCATACACGGTTATTTATTGCATATGAAAAAGGAAGATGCACGATCCCACCACTGGGTATAAATACTTTTGGAAAAATACCCTCTCAAATTGCATCATATATTTAAAGTTGTCCAGTCCCAAAGAATATACGGAACATTGTTATCAAAGGACGTCAGCTACATTATTAGTAGATGCTGGCGGAGATATCATGAGTTTAAAAAGACATGGTGGATGAAAGTCCTCCAGAGTTGCGGAGGGATATATTGAAAATTCGGTGCAAAATAAAATAGGAATTGCAAAGCAAATAAATGGTGTAGAAGAATATGCAGAGAGAAAGAACCTCATGTTTTAGTAAATCTGTAAATTTCAATTTGTGCCTCATCGGATAGTAAAACACTTCCTTCATCGATATCGTTTGGAAATGTTACAAATTCTACAATTAATATTAATATTTCTTAATTTATAAGTTTGGATTAGTTTAGAAATTTAAATATGTAAGTATTTGTTATACATATAATGTTTAATAGAGTTTCCTTTAAAAATAAAAAATACACTTGAATAATATAAAAACTTGTTTTTATAGTATGTAATTACTTGCAGCACTAGTGCGGTGAAGTGATACTTACCGCACTCAAATCAGTCAATGCAAATTGAGTCTTCAAGCATATTGACAGATATGTTTTGAATTAATCATGTTATTATTAGGCAATCCAACGA
The DNA here is from genome assembly GCA_963920685.1 of Polydrusus tereticollis. Lineage (NCBI taxonomy): Eukaryota > Metazoa > Arthropoda > Insecta > Coleoptera > Curculionidae > Polydrusus > Polydrusus tereticollis. The sequence continues at coordinate 3,480,575 of OY987334.1, read as the reverse complement.
TGTGTCAAATTTTTTATTTGCTCCCCACGGTCATATTGAATTCGTTCCACAAAACTCAAAAACATTCAACGAACAATTCAATATGGCCGTCGAAGGCAATCATGTGGCAAATATACACGGATTCAATGCTTAGTTTACAGTCAAGTTCTGTGCGCTTCAAGATCCTAAAAATCGATTAGCCGCCAAATTGATCAAGTTGTTGGTTAGACCATTTAGTCTGCTTTCTAAGCGCATCTGCCTTGCCTAACGGTTTTTATGTGTCTGTTTAAAACTGTTTTTTATCGAAGAGTGTTAGCTAGTCTAGTTGTCGGCTGTAAAAGTCGCTCCAACAGGGCTATTCATAAGTTTTGTCGTGTATCTTAAACTATAAGTTTTTAACATGCCTGAATGATTTATCCAGAAAGGTAAAATCATTTAGCACCAATAATTTTAATTTACAATAATGCAATGCTTGCAACATTAGGAAATCCTGCTAGCTTAGAGGAAGAAAATAAACTCGATTAGGTTGCTTCACAAATTATAAGATATACATTTATATCCAGTCAAGAAGAATTACTACAGATCAAGGTTGATGAATGTGCTACTAGGCTAGCACTATTATTTCATTTTCATATAATTCTGTATTTTCTTTGAAAACGACCTAAATGTGATAAATAACTCTCTTGATATATGTCTAACATCAAAGGTAAATTCTCAACAGTAGAGGCTGATGTTTTGAAAGCAAAAAGCTCCATAATTCTCATTAGTGAAGAGCTGTAATTAAGCTCTTCAACTATCTTTAACATTCCGTCTATTTTTATATTAGACATCGCTGAAATTTCTTTTACTTTTTGGACAGTGGTCTTTCCAAAGTTCATGCCACTAGATGGAACAATAAAATTATTCAAGAAGTAGTCCATTTTCTGTGGCGAGATTATTAAAGAAAACAAGGTCTGTCTATACCACCAAACTAAAATATATTTGTCCCTTTAGGGTGAAAAAAGGATTAAAGAGTGCACATAATTTAATGTGACTTTAGGTTGTACTAGTTTCGACTTTAGTCAAAGTCATCTTCAGCAACCATATGAAGGGGTCAGAAGCAAAAGGGTCTAAGTGACATTTTTTAAATTTCATAATAATCGAGCTCAAAGTTAGTTGGTTATTGTAAAATAGACGGTAATAATTCTGAATATTTTGTTTAATGAATCAATGTAGAATGGGCAAGTATTTTTGATTAACTTTAGGACGTTTTGGTACACATAAGATTTTTTTATTAAATGTCACTTGGACTCTTTTGCTTCTAAGTATTTTAATAAAAAAAAAATTTTCTTAAGGTTTTACACAAATTTTTAATGAAACAAAAGAATATTATTACAAAAATACATTATTTTTACTGTTCATCGTCAGAGAATAACTCAGTGTCATCATCTTGAACTAGATTGTTTTCCAGGACGGTATTTTTCGGTTGTGATTCATTTTGTGTTTTATTTGACTTTTTGGATTTAGTTTCGTGATGCGGCATATTTTCATAAAACTTATGGTGTATTGGGGGAATATATGGCAAAAGTTGCTTTAAATTTTCCCATTTTGCACACTGTATTTTTACGACGTCTTGGTAAAGGCGTTCTTTCAAATTTTCCAAAGATAAATTTGGCCGTCCTGGTTTAAGTATTGAGCAGTTTTCGCTTTGAGTAAATGGAAAATCAGAGTTTCTTGTTATCTTGAATAAAAATGATAGAAAATATTCTTTCTTGTATGTAAACCAAACAATTTCCCGCCATTTAAATATTTTCTTCTCTGTATCTTTTTTGGGATTCAACATGATACTATTAAGATATTCGAATGAGACAAAGACACTTTGTTGCATGTCATATACTTTAAATTTCTTAGATGTTTTTTTGATAACTTCTGACCAGTCTTGTGGAACAAAAATGCTTAGTCCAGATTTTTTGGCTTTTTCAATTCTAGCGAACGAACGGTCACATTCCATGTATGAATGTCCCGGTTCAAAAAGCTTGTGATCGATTATCTTTACACTGGTGGATTGAACAAGAAACATGAATAATTTTACAATGTTCTTATTTTTGTTTTGGCCTCCAGATTGGTCACTATAACCAATTAGGTGTTCGACGCTTGATGGCAAACTTTTGATATATTGAAAAAAAAATTATTACTTTTTAAATTAATATTATATTAAGCGTGTATTAATTTTACCTTTAATAGACATGAACCAATTTCCTGTGAGCCTCGTTGGCCTATGGTTTCATTCCAGATATACATAGATGATTCCCCACTGACAAGGTCTTGAATACAAAAGTTATAAGTCCATAATTGACGAAGATAATAGATTTTATTTGTTGTAAGTAAAGGAGTAGGTAGTGTTTTTTGTAAGTCGAAGTAAACCACACGCACTTTCTCTGGATTCTGCCTTCCGTATTCTATATCTATTTTTTTTGCAAGTTTAACACTGTCGACTTTTTTTTGATGAAGTTCTAGCTCGTACTTGCTTTGAGCTTTAATCGGTACATCCACACTGTTTTGCATTAAATTATTTAAGCGATCGCACGTATGACAAGTATCAGAGTGGGGTTTGTGAAATTTAAAATTAAATTCTGTGCAGAAAATTTTTCTATAATATGACTCCATTACTGGAACTATATTTTTGGTATCTTTACACCATTCTGTATACAATGAGTACATTTTTGTGATACTAAGATCTTCTGGCAGGTAACAAGTGTTACTATTTTGAGACCTCGAATAGTGACTTTTGTAGCGAGGAAACATTTTTATGTGTTGTATCACATAATTGCGAGTATTAGCGTCAATTTTATTGGATGGAATGTGAGTTCCACGTTTGTCAGGTTCAGTAAACCCTTCATATGTTTTTTTTTGACAAACAACTCTATATCTTCTATTGCTGATGTCAAAAGTTTTAATAAAAAAATTCTTACATAGTACTCTCAAATCCATGAGGCATAAATTCGTTCCAAAATTTTTATGTGAAGCAGCCTGATTGTTGCTTCTTTTTGTAGCAGTTTTGTCTATACAAGATGCGAGATATTGTGTTTGTAAATCGTAAGTCTGCAACTCGTAATACTTTCTGAAAAGAGTCATTCTTTGTTGCAGTTATATCTGCATCTATGGGTATATGTTTTACTTCTCTTTTGTTAATAATTTTCCTTTTGCAGTCGCATACTCATTTCCACTTAATCTAGCCTGCTTGCTCTTTTGCCTCGCCCACTCCCGCATATTTTTCCTTCTTTTTCTGGCTCTCCTTGGGGTCACTAATATAAAATAAAATAAAAAATTTATTAATTTTGTCGTCATTAGCTTTTTGTATATTAGCACCTACCATGAATTCTATCGTCTTGAACTAAACCATTTTGCTCCACCTCATCAATCTCAGGTTCGGTAAGTTTTTCCCTATCAGACTCATCAGATGTATCTGGATGGTATTCAGTGTCTTCGTCTGTTTGATAAGGGTCAGATTCACTGTCTGAACTTAATTGAAAGCTAGTACTTGCTGGAAAAAATGTTTTAGGTTAGATACTGCATTTTTAACCGAAACCCGTTTTAAATTTTAATACTTAATGTTTATTTCATAATATACATAATATTTTACCTGTAGGAACTCTTTTTTGTTTATTGATCACACTTTAAACTTGAAATAACACCAAACAAAACACGTGTTCTTCACTGAAATGTTCCAAGTAATCAAAACATTAAAGAATATTTAGCAGCAAAACGGTCCAAGTGATCTTGGACCTGTCTGCCACTGAAAAAATATGCACTTTTATTAACCTACTTTGTCTACCGACGAATAGATGGCACTACAAATCAGAAATTCACTTGGATCGTTATGCTACGGACCAAATCTGGGTTTTAAATTACAGAATCTGCACCTAACTCATTTTAGCAACAATTGTCACTTGGACCCTTTTGCTTCTGACCCCTTCATATAATTAAGAATTATGTTTTTTAGGATGTACCTAAATAAACAAACTAAAACAAATTAAAAGGGGGAACGAAGTGGTTCAACAATACATGGCCATAACGTGTACCTTATGCAGCCAATGGAAGATAATCACTAACATGATGCTACTTTTAGCAATGAAGGAAATTAGATGTGAAAATTGTAATAGAGGACAAAATTCCAAATGGAATCAAATTATAGTTATGATATGATGTATAGCTGTCTATATAGAAAATTCAATAAAATAAACGTTTCATGAGTCAACTCCGAGAGGGAACATGATTTATATTTGGTGGATCAGAATTTTTAATAAGAATAGTAATAAAGTAAAAGGGGGGGGGGAGGAGGGAAATTAAAATGTGTTAAAACAATTTACGTCATTGAGTAAGTTGGGGTCATCAAATTCTCCATATTCATGGCTTATTATTTAAATTATTAAATTATATGAATACAATAGTAGACCTGATTAAATTCATATAATTTAAATAATAAGCCATGAATATGGAGAATTTGATGACCCCAACTTACTCAATGACGTAAATTGTTTTAACACATTTTAATTTCCCTCCTCCCCCCCCCCTTTTACTTTATTACTATTCTTATTAAAAATTCTGACCCACCAAATATAAATCATGTTCCCTCTCGGAGTTGACTCATGAAACGTTTATTTTATTGAATTTTCATTATAGACAGCTATACATCATATTATAACTATAAATGATTCCATTTGGAATTTTGTCCTCTATTGCAATTTTCACATCTAATTTCCTTCATTGCTAAAAGTAGCATCATGTTAGTGATCTGTCGAGTCCATTGGCTGCATAAGGTACACGTTATGACCATGTATTGTTGAACCACTTCGTTTCCCCTTTTAATTTGTTTTAGTTTGTTTATTTAGGTACATCCTAAAAAACATAATTCTTAATTATATGGTTGCTGAAGATGACTTTGACTAAAGTCGAAACAAGTACAACCTAAAGTCACATTAAATTATGTACACTCTTTAATCCTTTTTTCACCCTAAAGGGACAAATATATTTTAGTTTGGTGGTATAGACAGACCTTGTTTTCTTTAATAAAATTATTCACCGTGGATGGTCCCGGCCAGGCCGACTTTATGTCTGTGCAAAATGTAGCCTCCCTAATTTTGTGGGTATACTCTGCAGCAAACAGTATAGTTCCAACGTGGCTACAAACTCCACTGTTTCCTGCCATGCATAAACAGTGACCCGTACATATACTTCCATCCCTTGAAACAATTTTGTTATTCATACTCCCACGAACATTAAAAGCTTCTGCTGAATAAACAAAACTATACGAAAATGCTCACAAGTAAACGATGAATGAAAACAAGTCAAAGGTTTTACCTAACATAAAATCACACCGAAGAACCAATGTATGTATGTATATATCATTCACACATCTAAGGGAGACCGCCCACCAAAGATGCGCACTTCAAGTGAAGGGATATGAGGTGCGCATGAGGTTGGTATGAAGGACAGCGTACCATGTTTTTATATGCAATGACGCGTACAGAAGTCGCGCAGCGTCCGTGCGAACGGTGAGTCGCCTCAGTATGCAGTGCCGCACAGCATGCGTGCTGAAAAATAGAACCTCTGTTTTCAATAATGCTCACCTTTTGTAGGTACCTAAAATCACGAAATACCTAATTATCATCCAATATAAACACACAAACCACATTTCAGTTTAAGTACTGAGGATTTTAAAACAAATACCATGAACACATTTAAATTACCTTTCAACAACTTCACGACTTTCCCCCCAATAAATTGTGTTGATATACACTTGCCATTGTTATTATCATCAACTTTAAGTGTTAGTAAATATAAATAACAGAATAAAAACACATATTCAACAACAATAACTTAATAAAATATACAAAACCAAAATCGCTGTTTACACGACTAACTGACGTTCATACAAAAATAAAGGTTAATTTTTCTGACGTTTGAAATCGACGGCCATATTGAAAGCACGTTGTGATTTCAATATGACCGTGGTGGGCAAATATCACGTGGTTTGGATTGCCTAATTAAGTGAATCATATGTTTAAGAAAAATTTTCGGTTACATTGTTTTGTCAAGCGTTTCATAGAGAGGCATCAATTGTTTTGGGGAGTCATGCGACGTCTCAACCTTTCCTATTTTATGTTGTCAAATAATTACAAAATGTTAAACTGATTAAAAAATAATTTAATATTATTGTTTCAGATAAAATATATCCCATTTCTGGATAAAAAAGACGAAGCGAGTAGTTCCTGCACCTGACGTTATTCAAACAGTAGTGAAAGAGGTTCCTAGGGGAGAAAAGTTAGGTGAAAGTGCAAGAAAATATCGCACATATAATCCAAAAGTGTCACTATACAAACTTTTTTGTAAATGTACTTTTTACAATAATATTTTCCTAATTCGTACCGGCAATAACGTCACTATACTAAATTTTTGGAATAATGCATCAGAAACCTCTAGATGGCGCAAGTGTCATTATAGTTTTTGTGGAATTTACAGCTTGGCCGCATGCAACAGTGACATTAAACCAGTAGCGACAGGTCTGCGGAGCAAGTTGTATGTTATAATTTGTGCGAAAGTGACATTTTTCGTTTAGTGTTAGTTTAGCTAGTACTATAAAGGTAAAAATTATTATTTTAGTATGCAATAGCGTCATTTTCAGCTTAGTGGCGGTATTGAGTTATTTTAAAATACAAAAAAATAAATAGTATTTCTTGATAAATTACATTATTTGTTTAGAGACATTTTATTGCTAAATATTTTTCTCTAATTAATTATTTGAGTAAAAGTTTATTTGTTTAGTGTCATCTTTCCACACCATATTTTGTTGATTTTTTTATAATTACCTTAATTATAGTTTTCAAATATACCTTGATTATAATTTATTCTGGCTGTAGCAATTTTAAAAATTGCCACTATTGACTTTGGGGGAATGTAGATTTACCTTTGATTCGTACAGTAATATTTCCACAAAAGTGCATATTTTATAATTATTTTGCTCGAAAAATTGTTTATTGGGTTGTATCATATTTGTTTACCAAACGTTAGTCAGAGTATGGGGCGAACGCACTACTTCTGCCTTTCTGTGGTTGATGGCACCAGGCGCCGCACATAGGTCGACCATGTATTTCAGGTTTTGCGTCTCCGTCAAGTCGCAGACCGTTCATTTTTACTTTTGGCAATTTTAGGTTTAAACAAAGTTCTTTGAAATTATTTTCTTCATTTCGTTATTTAATTTAGGTTCTGGTAAAAGCCCAGACTCTCGTATCGTTTGGATCTTTTGCAGTGTGTCTCTGTTCTCTTCTTTTCTTTTTTTTGTTGGTGTTAAGTTAGCAACACTAAGTCAGCTGATTTTTTTAAAGGAGAAGGGGGTTGTCATCAGAGTTCTTGCGGCCTTAAATTTCACTTTCTAAAAATCCTTCAGACTAGAAGGTCAAGCCAGCCGCCGTTAGGCCATTTTTTTTGGCGAAAGGCCACGAGGTCTCACCCCCCTTTTAGAGGTAAGCTGCTTTGATTTCTTTTGTTCTTGGTTTGTTGTTTGTGGGAAATTCAGTGGGTAATTTTCCTTTCGATTATTTTTAGGGCTTTTGTGTTTTGGGTTATTTTTGGTTTTGCCGTTCACGGGGATATAAGGTTAGGAAACCACCTACCTCATGTGCTCCCAGTAGAAAAATAACGAGCTATCACATCAATTCCACCTGGCCAACCAGGGAAAACCACATGGGGCCGTCCTGATGGATAGATCCAGCTATCCAGAGACACAGAGTGTTATAAGAGTTATATAGCCGTTCTTTTTTTATAATTTAATTAAAGTTACCGTCACCATATTTCCTCCATAAGCCATTTCAATTTATTTTTTTATTTATATTAATTAACTAAAAATTTAATCCATAACCTTTTTTATGTAAATCAACATTGTAAAGCTATCTTGGCAAGGGGTAACACTTTTTTAACCACACGCTATTGAAAGATTTCCAAGGTTCTAGAATCTTCCCTGAGGTTACACCAAATTTTTAATGTAAATCCTTGCGCCCGGAAAGGCTGGTTTTCTTTTTTATCATGCTTGTATAATTTGATTTTTTTTCTCTCCATATAAAATTAACCTAAACCTTTTTTTTATTTACTAAAATCTATATTGTTTGTGTGGGAAAACTTTCGTTTTAATTATTGCATAGATTTCTCAATAGAACTGATATACGGTATATTTTTCCTGGTTTGGACATCGATCAAACCAGGTGGCGCCCAAGACAACCAAAAACGAAGGGAAGGTGTAAGTATTGGACCACGACCTAGTGCCTCCACATAAAGAGCTACCGTCAGCAGATAGGGACAACCTGTTGTCCATGACAACATATTGCCATTGTCACATGGCAGTAGATGACTTTTCTCTTAACAAAAGGTTTATTTTTATTTACTGTCCGTTAGGATCTGTCCCCTAAGATAGTATTAATAAAAAAAAAATAATGAAAAATAATGTTTGTTCTTTTCTTCGTTTAAAAAACTATTTCGTCGTATTTTCTAGTTATTTAAGGTTTATCCAATATAAGAGTTTCAGTTATTTTATGTTAAGTGCAATCTTTCTGTGACTTCCAATTTTGTCGCGCCGTATTGTTAAGGCTTTACGCTTTTCTTTGCTTTTGGGGCAATAGAAGCAGAAGGGACATAATTTTAAAGCTTGCTCTTAAAAACAAAAATTCGGGGATACAAAGTAATGACCAAGAACAACATGCTTCTAATATATCTGTTGCGGATGCACCTTTATGCCCATGTGAAGGCCCGAATGTACTTTCATCCAATATGAACGCGTCTTCTGGACCATCTACCTCCCTAGTAGATACTTTACCACTGCAAGATATTCCTTCATATTCTACAGAGACGCCTATGCCATCAAATACTTGCCCGAAAAAATCTAACTATTTGCCAGAACCATCAAAATCGTCCACTTTAGGTTCATCGAGCTCTTCAAGTACTTCAAGCTTCAGTACATCAGAATCTTCATCGTCCGAAACAGAGCCATTTCAGGCCGATGAAGATGAAGAATACTTTCCCCCTCGAGCAATCACAGAGCAAGAAGGGAACCAATCATCCGATAGTAAATCAACTGCCTGAACTAAAGAAATATCTCTCAAAAAAAGACAGAAGGGGCAGATTTCCAAGAAGAAAATGGCTAAAACACTTCGGGATTCTGGCAATCAGTTTGTTTCTTTAGCAAAATCAAAGAAAGTCATCGCTGCAAAAGAAATGGGCCCTCCTTGTGGTTTAAAATGTCGTCTTAAATGTTTGGAAAAAATAACTGAAGATCAAAGAGCAAACATTTTTGAAGCATACTGGGGTTAGTTCAGGTTAGTTTGACAAGGCAAAGAGAATTTATTTCAGGCTGTATAAATATCATTTGTCCCAAATATCAATATAAGAAGATCAACAGTAATCGTAAATCAAAGCATGCCTTTTCTCTGACGGTGGACTTAGTCAACATACGGGTATGTAAAAAATGTTCTTTAATAATACTCTTGGGATAAATACCGGCCCATTAGAACTGTCATTGACAAGATTAACAGTCAAGGTGTTGTTGAGCCCGAAATACGAGGGAAACATGAAAAACAACTGAAGATTAGCCAAGATACAATAGCTGGAATAAAAAAACATATCGAATTGGTGCCGCGAATTGAAAGTCATTATTTAAGGAAACAGACAATTCGGGAATTCATAGAAGGCGGTAAGAATTTAATGGATTTGTAAAGAGATTACAAAGAGGGTAGTTTAAAAGATGGTCATCAACCAGCGCAGTTTCATAGTTATGGAAAATTATTTAAAGACCATTATAACATTAGTGTCTTTGTGCCGAAGAAGGACCAATGTGAGCTTTGCACTTCATACTGTATCGCTGATGAGAACCAGAAGTTGGAGCTCAGAGAGAAGTACGAAAAACATCTTTTGGAGAAGGAAATGAGCCGAAAGGAGAAAGAAGCCGATAAGAAGGAAGTCAAAAATAATTTTGTCGTATCGTGCTATGATTTACAGGCGGTTTTACCCCTACCTAAAGACGATGTATCTACCTTTTATTATAAGTCCAAAATTAACGCGTTTAATTTTACAATAAGTGAACTTGCTAAAGACAGCTGCGAATGTTTTGTTTGGAATGAAGTTGAAGGACTCCGAGGTGCCAACGAAATCGGGTCTTGTGTCCTGAGTTATTTAAAAAATAAGTCAGATGCCTTAAATGATGATAGTTTCGAAATAATTTTTTATTCTGATAACTGCTGTGAGCAGCAGAAGAACCAATTTATGTTATCAATGTTCATGTATGCACTGGCAAATTTCAAAATAATGAGCCGTTACCCATAAGTTTTTAATTACCGGACATACACAGAATGAGAATGACTCGGTTCATTTCGTAACCGAAAAAGAGGTAAAGAAATATTTAAGATCGGGTCCCATTTATGTCCCTGAGCATTACATAGGATTAATAAGAACCGCGCGAAAAAGAGGAACGCCATATAAAATCAATGAGTTGAGTTACAACGATTTTTACGACTTAAAAAATCTGACAAGCGAGTGTGGCGTCGATTTACTAAAAATACTGGCTTTTGATATAAAAATTATAAAATTCATAGAGCCAGAAAATATACAAATCCAAATATACCTATTACAAATCTTCATACGGTGACCAAGTTTTTAAGCAAATCAACTCTTTAGCGCCTCGTTCAACACGTCAAAATCGCCAACTGTTGGGGAAACATGCATTTATAATCTAAAACCATTTTGCAAATTTAAATTTTATTCACTTCATAATAATATTATCTTCCAATTCTATTTAAATTCAAATACAAGTCAAAACGTTGTTGCTATGCAGACTTCAAACTGTTGGTCTCCAGTAACAAGATGCCGACAAACAAAATATATGGGTAAAATAGTGTATAAAAACCCCTAATATTAAGACGAATAATCTATTTTTAGAACTTTAATCCTATGATAGCTGCCTAAAACAGCATAAAAAACCCACCTCTATTTTACCGGTCAGTTTGTCCATTGCGACCAAATTATCTATTAGCAGGCTGTGATTGGCTGATAGCGGGGATGGTCAGGGTTATCGATGAGTATCGACAGGGTGTCACGTGTTTGTGTATTATATTTTGATTGGGGTCAATCGAGCTGTCGCTTTTCGCGCCCTCTATGTCGTTTTCTATTGGTCCATGTGTGACACAGAAGGGAGCCGTGCAATCTTGCGGGAAGCCCGACGCCATTAGACTTGAAAAGCAGCCGTGTGAGCGACAAGTCGATTGACACCACCATGTAGAGAAAGTTTTTCTTGTCATTTTGCAGTATTGTGAACTGTAAGATGATTGAGGCGAATATGTAGCCGAAAAGTAATATTTCACTAAAGTTCCATTAATGTAAAGTTTTACTTCTGTGGTGAATATACGGTTTAGTAAAAAAGTAACCTGTTTTATTGAATACAAAAACCAACCAGTGAAACACCGATTGGAAAAGCAGTATAATTTAAATGTGCGAGTTCGTTTATTAAAGCAGCGTATCCGTAACACCAACATTTTGAATTAAGAAAACTTTACACGGAGACACTCATATTAAGCGATCGCAAAAAACAAGACCTCAAAAGTCTTATTACAAACAGCTTGATACCTCAATGCTACGCAGACTCATTGTACAACAGCATTTTATATTAATAGCCACTTTAAAATTTAATTAGAGAAAAAGTTTTTTTTTTAAAGACTGTAAGTAATAATAGGCATAGATTTTCAGACTTGTTATTCTTGTTCTTTCTCTTAGTTTATTTAGATAATACTCTTTAGGAGAAAATGTTTAATATTTTTTTTCTTGTATAATGTTTATATTATTATGCATTGTTAATATCAGTCTAAACAAACACGGAAAAATGTTACAAGGATTATCGATCAAAAATGCGTTTAGTTTATTTTTGATAAGATTTGTATTTTTTTAAACTGAGATACTTTTAAAACCTTAAGAGAGTTAAATTAAATTTGAAGTTTATATTGACAAATTCTAAAATAATTTGGCCTAGTCCTAAAAATATTTTAAAAAATAAACGGAAAAGTGACGCTATATAATAAATAAATATATAATTAAAGTATAATCCAACTTTTTTTACTTTTGTTTGATTAAATGGCTTAAAGAAATCACTTTTTCATATTAGCAAGAAAAAATTTAAATACTTTATCCACATAAAGCCACATTATCTCGCTTTTATTTTGACTGGAAATTAATAAATAAGCTTTTGAGATAGTGACGGTTTAGGAATATGTGTGCGATATGATATAGACAAACCATATTTTCGTTAATTTTCTAAGGAAAGCAAAATACAATGGGATTCTGATCCTCACCTTTTCGCTACACTGCAGCTATAAAATGCAGCCATTGGATGTATCGGTTTACTTCCCCTCTAAAAATGTATATAATTCACATGCATCATGGATGGTTGCCAGGACAAACCCTCTCGATTTATAACATTGCCTCTTTAGCTAGTCGAGCGTTCGAATTAGGTTTCATTCCGAAAAATATTATATCCGGTGTTTCATCAACAGGCATTAGTCCATTTAATCGTGACGTATGTACTGACATTGATTTTCTGGCTAGCTCAGTGACTGATAGACCACTGCAAACTAAAAGTACCATTCTAGAAAGTGCAGCATTAACTTGAAATACCGGCGGGCAAGAGCAAATTTTGAATCCTTAAGCAAGAACGTTAAAAGCCCTTATGTAAATGGAGAATAATTTAAACACTAAAAACATTTTTGTTTCTCCAGGAATTTTGCGACCTTTTCGAAGGCAGGTGCACGAAAGCAGCTTGCAAGGCAAAAAGGTGGATCTTTAAGAATCCTTACTGATATGCCAGATAAGACGCTATAGAGGCTGAAGCAACTCCATCTCGGTCTACTTTAAGATGAACCTACCCTGTCGGGCGGAAGCAGCTGCGACAAAATACACCATATTGTTGAAATAGACTTAAACAATTAAAATAATATTGTGGAGACACGAGAGAATATGAAAAAGTTAACAAAGAGGCACGCAATAATACATCCTATCTTTTAATTACGAATTGTAAAAGTAATAGTAAATAAAATTAATTTTTTGTCTCAAGCCTCCCTGGTTTCCCATTTTTTGTCGGGTTTTATAAGCATGAAATAAAATACAATGAGTCTCAGAAGTAATGTCTAAATTTATTTGAAATTCAGCGGTGTGTTTTTTTGGAAAAACGCTCGGATTTGAATTCATGTATACAGGAAAGTCTAAGTTACGACCATCAACCTAATTTTTTCAAATGAAAACATCTATTTTTCATTTCATTTTTGAATTTTGCATCGAATTCTAAGTATGTCTAAGGTACCATGTCCTATACCTAAACTCAACAGTTATCGAAAAAACTACAATTGAACATATTCACAAGTAAGACCGTATTTCTGAGGATTTATTTGTATATCGAGCAATGTTTCAATTCTGGTATTTCTGAATGCTGACTTGTCATCGTTTAGTCCCATAAAAACTGTATGATAATTTTACTTCAAAGAAGTAATTGTCAAGCGTAGTTGTAAAGTTGCGGTTTTCACAATGGTGAAGTTAACGGAACGAGAAAAAATTGAAATTTGATGCATGATTAGGTTTGGTGATAGAACACGTACTCAAATAAAAACAGCACAATTATTCAATAAAATCCATCGTGATCGTTCTCTCATATGTCAAAAGGTGGTGAGTAGAATAGAGGATTAATTTAGAGAATTCGGTCACGTTAAAGATTTGCCTAAATCTGGTCATCGAGCTCGAGATGAAAATGAACAATTTGACGTTTTGCTTTCCTTGAAAGAAAATCCATGTACTCCTCTGTCGCACATTGGGGCCAATTTACACATGCATAAATCACCCAATAGTTCAAAAGCACAAGTATCACCCATGCAAAGTTATTCCAGTGCATGAGTTATTTGAAAATGATTTCGATAGGCGATATGAGTTCTGTGAACGCAGGCAAAGTGTGTGCAATCTGGATAATAATTTAGTAAAAAATATTATTTTTTCCGATGAAGCTACTTTCTGAATAAATGGTAATGTGAACATACAAAATTGCCGTTATTGGGCAACAGAAAATACGCATTGGATGATGGAGGTTTACAGTCAGTACCCTCGAAAAATAAATGTGTGGTGTGGAATACTGCGGGGAAGAGTAATTTGGCCATTTTTCTTTGAACAATCTTTAACTGGAAAAGTATATCTCGAATTTCTTCAACTTGAATTAATTTCAGCATCAGTGGCTTTATTTTCAAATCCACTGACTCTTCTGACAAAGAACTGACGTTCCAGCAAGATGGTGCTCCTCCGCAGTATGCTGCCACATTTTTGGATGAAGCCTTTCCCAATCGGTTGATACGAAGGAGAGGATCTGTCGAATGGCCTGCTAAGTCGTCAGACCCAACTCTGCTGAACTTTATTTGTGGGGTTACCTAAAATCTAAAGTATTTGTTGGCATGCCAAACAATCTGCAGGAGTTAAAAGGTAGAATCTGAGGAGAAGTGCGTGCCATAACTTCAGAAATGGTTGAAAACGTGCAAAGGGGTTTATTGATCGCCTTTGATATTATCAAGCCGTAAATGGCGCATATCTTCAACATTTAATTTGATTTGTGGTTCTGCCCTGTTCAAATAGACAAGTTTTACTTATTGATATATTCAATCGTCATTTGTTTCAATAACTGTTGTGTTTAGGTACATGAGACATACTTAGAATTCGATGCAAAATTCAAAAATGAAATAAAGATAATGGTCGTAAGTCATTTTTGGGCTAACTCGTATATATAAATTAACCATAAAAAAAACACATTAAGAAATAAAAGTCGACGGGTCCGAACGTTTTTTTAAAAAACACATTGCTGAATTTTAAATGAATTTAGACATTGCTTCTGGGACTCACGGTATATTAACTTCGGCCTTAAAGGGACCGTTGTTAAAGCATCACAGTTTAGTAATTTTTATAAAAAAATGTGATTATTTATATTGTCAAGAGATACTTTTTTCCTACACGCACGACACTGCCTCTGCACGTTCAGAAAAAGCCCATGGTAGGGCGGAAGTGGGGCGCAGCGGTCGTGCGTGTTGACCGGCCTACCGAGTTGGGGGGACTTGGCGATTAAACTTCGAGTACGACGGAAAGAAGCCAGCGAGCAGCGCACCCAAATTTAACCGACGCCGACGCCGACGCCTCGAGACACTTCCCCCGTGACGACAAGGGAACCTAAAATAAGGTAGGACAGGGTTACCCTAATAATTTATGTGTTAATAAGTGATTTTAACATAAATAAAAAGCTGCAATAATTATGATGACCATCTTTTAATCAATGACAATCATGACAATATATCAAATATGACATAAGTTATCAATCACACATAAATCTTGTCTTGGTATTTGGAATTAAACAGTCAAAGGTTTCCAGGATATTAGCTGCTTTTAACACTTAGATATAGTCCGGGGAATACTTAAAAAAATGCTGAGGGGCCCCAAACCAATTCGGTGTGCCACTGAGCTACGGCCTAGCAGTCCGGTAGTAAAATATAGTCACATTTATCACGTATAGATTCTTAGTCAAAATTTAAACTTTTAATAATAATAATTGTTGTTGCTATAATCTTTTCTTATCTATAAATTTGTTTGATCCTATATCAACCCTTGCCTAGATATAGAAATTGTTTATATGTAATATTTCTTTTAAATTGCCTTTTTGTAGGCGTTTTGTAGCACTCTGGCTAAAGCAGCATAGTTTGCATAGTCTTCCCTAATTGCATTTTAGAGATTTACTCGGCATTTTATCTAATATAATGTATTCACAAAATTGTAATTAAAATAGCGGTGTAAAATTATTTCTCTCTTAGTAAACATTAGGAAAATATATTGTTCTAAAAATTTCACTTTACATTTTAATTTCATATCAAATGAGGATAACGATACAAATACAGGAGTGGTCGTTTTACAGTCTTTAGGCAATAGCAATTTATAATATTGTATACCGGGTGTAAAAGAAATTATTATACTGAACATCACAGAGTTTGCTAAACTTAATTTAATTCTAATTTAGGTTACTGCAATATTTGAGCGGGAGCTTAATGTTTACCTAAAAGTCAAATGGGCGTCACTTCTAGTTTCACCGTTCACATTTTTAAATAACAACCTTTATTTTTTGTTGCACCATCGAATTATTCTTAAGAGTACATTTTTAATGGCATAAAGTAGGTAGACATTTACTTAATATACATATATTAGAAATATATATTCGTTTCCAATGATTTTCTTTATTGAAAGGGTAGATAGTTGGGAAAAGGAAAAACAAATGCTTACTAACGTTTCGCTTTAATGATTTAAAGCTTCTTCAGAGCTGGAAAAATGACATACAAAATCACACACTACTCCTAGCGGTAGAGTAAGACAACAAACCGAAATTGGAACAAATCAACACTTACTTCACTATAAATAACATTAAAAATAAAACTAGAAAATTAAAAAACATTTTATACTAAAAATCACAAAAATATTAATTAATAACACTAAAGCACTACAACTCTTACCTCGAATTTAAAAAGAAGATGAGCCAATTTGACCACCATGAGCTGTTAAAATTATTGTGATATTATTACAGTAAAATCTCTAATTAGCAACCACCCTCGTGGAATCAAATGTTGGTCAGTTAAGAGGGGTGGTCGGTTAATAGAGGAAAATTAAAACAACTGCTCTGCATTTTAGAGTGTTTGTTTAATAATAAGTATCTAGATATATGCAAATAATTTTAAATATTTGTGTTTAAATTATCAGAACTATAATTACAGGAGATAGAGCCAATTTACCAATATGTATAAAGAGTTGTGATTTAATAACGGATACATTCAATACAAATTAAATTTGAGCTTGTTCGGAAAAACGCTCGAAGTCGTCGATTTTGTTCTTGGATTGCGCATATTTTGACATAAAATGCAGGTATACAGAATGTCTCACAAAAGTGAGGCAGAAAAAATATTTTTTCCTTAAATGGAAATCCCTGTATATTATTGCAGTTTCGAATTCTCCGAAA
This sequence comes from Polydrusus tereticollis, assembly GCA_963920685.1. Classification (NCBI taxonomy): domain Eukaryota; kingdom Metazoa; phylum Arthropoda; class Insecta; order Coleoptera; family Curculionidae; genus Polydrusus; species Polydrusus tereticollis. The sequence goes on along the minus strand of OY987334.1, from coordinate 3,463,513 downwards.
AACTCTAGACATGTTTCATGTATGATATCCTAAACCTATTTTCAACTGTTCACGAAATATTAACGTTCACATACTAAAATAACACTTTATTGCAGCTAAATTACATTTTTTAAAATCTCAAAAATTATTTTAGCAAAATGATGGAAGTGTCCGCCATTAACAGCTCTGCAGTACTCCAGACGATCAATAAATTCCTGCTGTACATTTTCTACGGTTTCTGGAGAAATATTCCTAATTACGTAATGAATGCTGTCTTTGAGAATATCAAGCGTGCGTGGCTTACCTTCATACACTTTATTTTTAACATAACCCCAAAGAAAGTAGTCTAGTGGAGAAAGGTCGGGTGACCTAGGTGGCCACTTTATTAATCCACGTCTGGCTATCCACCGGTTTAGGACGGGTCTAGAAATCTTCTAACAATCGCAGCATAGTGAGGCTCTTACAATTTTTTTTAAAACATTTTACCGCTAGGAGTAGATTTTATGTCATTATTAAGCTTTAAACAATTAAAGCGAAACTTTGATAAGCATTTGTCAGCCCTTTTTATTGTTGTCTTCCGACTCTCTACCCTTTCAATAATAGACATTTTATTTCAAAATGGCGGCGCTAAAGGAATTTTACAAAAAGCAGAATGGCGTCCATAAAACAACGTATTATGCAAGTGTCAAGGGAAAAGCGGAAATTGTGTACTTGTTCAATTCATTAAACAATGACATTCAATTTGTTTTTTTCACTTTTTAAACAAATCGATTTTTCAATATTTAATATGGAAGTCTGATGTATATTTAATCATCTATAATCATCTTAGATATCATAATGCGCTTGGTTTCAGTCTTAAACAAGAAAAATAAATGAGTTGTTAAGTATTTAAAAATTTAATTATTATTAAAACATGTCTAAAATTAAAGCCAAATACACGCTATTAGATGATTAAGAATACTTTAAACTTTGACATTAAATAAAGAAAGTATACCATACCATTTAAAAATATTTTGTAAACTGAGGCTAACGTCGTTGACAAGTAGGCACTCCGATTTTGATAGGTAAGCCCTCCTTACTGACGAGCCGTTATGCGGCGAAACGCGCTTGGGTATTTTGATTGATTGATTACTCTTAAATAACTAGGTCGGCACTTACGTCCTGACACCGCAGCCTTTTACAGACTTATTGTATCCCCTAGTTATTCGTTGCTAGCCCGCCCACGGTAATTTTACGTCTGGGTAATGTCAGCCAGACGGGACCTACTGTTTATCGTGGGATCCGAACCACGCGCAGTTGCTTTCCAACCAACCATCATCCTGATCCCCCCCACAGAATCACACTCCTACAGCAGCGTGCCCACACAGCCCGTAACCGAGGCAAGTCTCGGGTTAAAGATCCGCTGCTATAGGAGCATGACCCTGCGGTTTCGATTCCGATAAATCGTTAGTCAGAAGTACCTGCACTCACACATACAACAACCAAACCCAGTACTTTTTTTATTTGAGCGTACTGTAGCGGGATTCGAACCCGCTCGACTCGAGCAGCGCGAAAGCAGGCTCACGCCGTTTCCGGCGCTTTACCCACTTCGGCCACCGAGGCGGTCGCTTGGGTATGAATTTGGCGAAAGGGAGTAGCTGAACTTTAGATTTCTATTTTTTTATAATGTCAGCTTTAGATTGTTTTTGTAAAGTAGGAAATTGTAAAATTTCCCTTCATTTGGTTCACAACTAACTGTTTACTTTAATATTATTGGTCGATATTTGGTGGAAATCCATAATAATTTTGTTATATTATTTAATGTAAAACACTTTGTTTACTTCAATTTCCACTTTATTGACAATACGACATGTTTCACTGTACTGCAGCTTCGTCAGGTAATGTACAATTTTAAAGTTGCGCTATTTAAGTGCATGGCTAATGACAGTGCCAGTTAGGTATGGTAAAAGATGGGTTTTTTTCCGATAATTAGTATATTCTACAATCTAATTTAAATATCAAATGAAATTGGTCCTAAATATGGAAAAGGTTGGTATTTTCCTAACTTAATTAATATTATAAAAGGGGGTGGGTTATTTACAAATTTAATGTGTCTTGAAGTTTTATTGTCCTATTGTGAGAAGAATATTAAAATAAGTTTAGGAAAGGTGAGTTGTTTAGGTCCAGTTGATTATTTAATAACATATTTGTAAAAATTAAGCTTGTTTATTTCTAATGATTCGAGGTGATTGAGTTTTGATCCTTTGTTTTCTAGATTGTATTTAAAAGTCTTCATTAAACGAGTGTTTTGTTTCTATAAGATGATTCGCGTAGTTTGAATCATTTTTGCCATTAATAAAATTATTAAAATTTTCTTTACTTCTTTTCGAGAAACTTATACCTGTTTGACCTATATAGGTTTTTAAACAATCTCCGCAATTTAATTTGTATACTCCCGATTTGTCATTTTTGTTGGTTTTAGTTTTACAGTTTTTTATTAGTTTTCCTATGGTATTTTGAGTTTTGAAAGCTGTGTTTATATTAAGTTTTTTTAAGAATTTATTAATTTTTGTGCTTATGTTTTCTATATTATACAGGGTGACGCGGATCTAAATGAACATACTTCAACACAAGACAAAGAATACCTTGGGGGTTCTTAATCACCTATCTTTGATAGTTCAATTGTCGATATTTAATAAGATACAGGGTCTTTTATGAACTTCAGCAATTTTTTGTTCTTGTCATATTTTTTAAGCACTCCGTATAAAATTTTCATATTGGGTCAACATCTGTAACCTATCTGTCGCTTAAAATTGCAGTATCAGAAAATTTTAAATTCCAGGCCCGTATTAAAAAAAGTTGACATTTTCAATTTTTACATTTTTAACACCCTGTAGATCAATTTTTTCAAAATATTATTTTTTTATTGGAAAGAGCATAAAGAATTGACCCTAACGGCATAATTTTCAAAGTTCCCGCACCCATCACTTGATTAGAATAAATGGTTGTTTTGTAAAAAATTTCAAAATGGTGCATATTTGGAAATTAGAAATTAAGAAAATAACAATAAAAAAGCAAAAACTGCTTCCGAAGTAAAAAAATAAATGTACTAAACGTTTAATAGTTTTAACGAGACTAAATTTTAGGGAACAACACAACAACAAATAACAAAGTAATAATAATAATAACAAAACTGCAAGTTAAAATCGACTGCTTAAAATCTAATACATAGAAAAAGTTTTAGCAAGAATTAATTTTAAGAGCACTTTAGCAGAACACTGTTATTTAAGAAGCTGTTCAAAATGCCCTCCATTGGCTTGTTCACATCTTCGTCTTCTGATGTTTAAATTTGACACTGCTTTTCTAATTGCGTCTGGGTTATTTTTTATTTCCTGAAAAGCATTAATAATTCGTTGCAAAAGCTGCTCCCGCGTGTTGATTTCTTCTGAATAAACCAAATTTTTCATATTCCCCCAGAAAAAAAAATCCAAAGGATTAAAGTCCGGCGACCTGGCTGGCCATAAATGGGGCCCTCCACGGCCTATCCATCTGTTAGGAAACGTAATATTTAAAAATTCAGATACAACCCTTGCAAAATGTGGTGGGGCCCCGTCATGTTGAAAAAAGAGCCCTCTCACGTTAGCATTTTCATTCTGCATAAGTCCTGGCAAAATGTTTTGTAAAAAATTTAAATATTGATTTCCATCTAATCTTTCAGCAAAAAAGTGCGGCCCAATTAATTTATTATTTATTATACCTGCCCAAACGTTTATGGAAAATTTGTGCTGCGAATGCGATTGTCTGATGGCATGTGGATTTTCTAACGACCATACATGGGAATTCCTTGAATTATTTACACCATCTCTGGTAAATTGTGCTTCATCGGTCCAGAGGATTCGATAAAGACTCCTTTGGTGTCTACTGAGCCACTGGCAAAAGAGTAACCGGTTTGCATAATCGCCAGGTTCCAATCCATGAACTTCTTGAACATGAAACGGATGCAAGCCTTCCTTTTGCAGTGTTACATTAACTCTTTTTTGCGGGATTCCTAGACGTGTCGCAATTTTTCGAGTAGATGTTTTGGGATTATCTTCAACAAGATTTAAGATATCTTCTTCCTCCTGAACTGGATGTCGTTTTGGTTGATCAATATTATTGTCGGTGGGAAAATGTCCATGTTCTCCAGCAAATAAAAATACATTTGCAAATGTTTTGTGATATGGACATCTTCTACCCGGAAATCGCCTACGATATTCCCGAACAGCAGCTCTTCCGTTACCGTTACAAAAACCGTATACAAAAATAATGTCGGCATATTCGGCATTTGAAAATTGGTAAGGCATCTTCAACAGAAAATTGCAATAATTGTTAACCGAATACTAACAAAGGTCAGACAACTGTCACATATCTGATAGTGACTTGAATTGTTGCTATGGAACAGTAACTCGATAGTCTTTGGTTTGTTTTTAAATGAGGCAAAGCCTACTTTACAAAGTTTGAAATTTCTGACTGTAATTTACGATTTTTTGTCGATGTCTAAAAAGCAATCATTATCTTGCAGTTTTGTTATTATTATTATTACTTTGTTATTTGTTGTTGTGTTGTTCCCTAAAATTTAGTCTCGTTAAAACTACTAAACGTTTAGTACATTTATTTTTTTACTTCGGAAGCAGTTTTTGCTTTTTTATTGTTATTTTCTTAATTTCTAATTTCCAAATATGCACCATTTTGAAATTTTTTACAAAACAACCATTTATTCTAATCAAGTGATGGGTGCGGGAACTTTGAAAATTATGCCGTTAGGGTCAATTCTTTATGCTCTTTCCAATAAAAAAATAATATTTTGAAAAAATTGATCTACAGGGTGTTAAAAATGTAAAAATTGAAAATGTCAACTTTTTTTAATACGGGCCTGGAATTTAAAATTTTCTGATACTGCAATTTTAAGCGACAGATAGGTTACAGATGTTGACCCAATATGAAAATTTTATACGGAGTGCATTAAAAAATATGACAAGAACAAAAAATTGCTGAAGTTCATAAAAGACCCTGTATCTTATTAACTATCGACAAGATGGGTGATTAAGAAACCCCAAGGTATTCTTTGTCTTGTGTTGAAGTATGTTCATTTAGATCCGCGTCACCCTGTATATGTGATTATCCTGTATGAAGTTGTTTTTTTTTTCTGTTGGATATACCATTGCTATGGCTTTTTTGTACATTTTTGTTTTAATATTTTATCTATAATTTCTGATTGGTACCCGTTATTTGTTGCAATTTGTTTAATTATGTCTAGTTCTTTTTGAAAATCTGTTGGTTGAAGGGGGATTGCGATTAGTCTATGGACCATGCTGTAAAAAGCAGCCATTTTATGTTGGATAGGGTGGCAATAGGAGTTGTGTATTGTTGTGCCTGTGTGTGTTGGTTTATGAAAGATTGAGAAATTATGTTTGTTATTTACTTTTTTTATAGACAGATCTAAGAAATTGATGGAATTGTCTATTTCTCTTTCTATGGTAAATTTAATGTTTGGGTGAAGAGTATTGATGAATTCTATAAATTGATTTAGTTGTCTATCCGTACCGATGAAACAAGTTAAAACATCATCCACATACCTATACCAATACAGAAATTGGAGGGAATGATTCATAATTGTTGACTCTAAAGCATCCATAAAAATTTCAGCTAGAAGGGGACCCAGCGGGTTTCCCATAATTAAACCTTCCTTGCGGCTATAAAATCTATTGTCAAAATCGAAATAATTTTGATTTAAACATAAGGTGGGGGGGGGGGTCTGCATTATTTCTTGTTTTTTAATTATATTTATATGTTTTTGATCTAGAACTTTTTCAATGAGAATCAAAGCATCTTTTACGGGAATGCTAGGAAATAAGTTGGTAACGTCAAATGAAATTAATAACGTAACATTTTCGATTTTGTTTACTAGGTCGACTGATTTTTTTATTGCAAACTTGGCGGCAAATTTTGTGTTTTCTTGGATAATATTTATTAACTTTTTCGAAATTTTGTAAGAAGGTGCGGTGAAAAAAGATACTACTGGTCTAATTGGATTTCCTTGTTTATGCAGTTATATTAATGAATATAATTTAGGTGATTGGGGTTCATTATTGTTAGCCTGATCGAATCACTATCTGTAAACAAGCTTTTACAGTTGTTAATTAAATTTTTTTATTTGTTTTTGAAATAAATTGGAAGGGTCCTTCTTAAAAATTATGTATTTTGTTGGGTCTAAAAAATGATTTTTGAATGTAATCTATTTTTTTTATAGCTACCACAGTATTACCTTTGTCTGCTTTAGTAAGAACAATTTGATTCTGAGTAGTTTTATCTATTATATTCTTTATAACTTTGATTTCTTGTTGTGAACGGGTTTCATTATTAAAAAAATCTTTTTTTAAAAGGTTAGATGTTTCGTGCTTAAGACCGTAATTATTAGGATACATAGAGTTAATTGTAATTTTTGTATCTACCCCCAGGATTTCGAGAGATTCTTGGGTGTTGTGGTTTTGTATATTATATTTAAATCCTTTTTTAAGTAAGTCAGTTTTATCTTTTAACAATGCCGTTGATGTTAAATTGATGAATCTGTCAAAAAACTTATGTTCTGAAAATTCAGTTTTGTTATTTTTTATTGAATTTTTGGATTGTTTAATTAGTGTTTTTAATTTTCTTTTTTGTCGAACATATTTTTTGTTAATGATGTCCTTAACTGTTTGTCTGGTATCCTCGTCCATAACAAGAAACTCTACATAATGTAATTTATTCAATAATTCTGTATGACATATTTTTTGATATAAGCTACAAGTAGGTACCTCTAATTTTATATTGGGCTATTTCTTCTTCTTCTATCCATTGTTTCAGACCTTTGTTGATGTCTTGTCTAGCTGCATTGATGGTATTCTGGGTCTTGAGTTTCATATACTTCGGGAGGACATTATTTATTTTGCACTTTTTGAAGAACCAGAAATTTTGATTAACTATGGCACTTTTTAACATAAATTTAAAATACCATGTGACCAGGAAACTTATTGAAGCTTCTTTTAACACTTTAATATTATTTTTTTTAATATATTTAAGACCAATTTTATTTGATATTTAAATTAGATTGTAGAATATACTAATTATCGGGAAAACCCCCCATCTTTTACAATACCTAACTGGCACTGTCATGAGCCATGCACTTAAATAGCGTAACCTTAAAATTAATTGTACAGGGACAATTTTTTAAGTGTCTCACCCGATTGGCGATTTTCCTACTGACTATAATAAAAAAACAAATTACATATTTCTCAACGACTTTCGACAAGGAAGTTAAATTTAATGTCAAAAAATATATAGGTTCACAAATTATACAGATACGACGCCATTTTGATTTTTTTTAAATAGCAACCGGCATGAATAATCAGACGAGTAAATTGCACTTGGCGATCCGATTTCAAAAACCTATAGTTGTTAATATTTAATTTCAGCTGTTTCGGAAATACGGGGGTTCCTAATTTGCCTTCATCGATATTGTTTTTTAAGTGTCTCACCCGTTTAGTAAATAGACTTTCTTTTAAATTCGGTGTCGCGTCAGTTGAGACCAAATAAATCTACAGAAAATGAGTTTAGAAGTGCCTGATGATCCTCCCGAGGTAGTAGAGGCAGCTAGAATAGCTATTCAAAACTTGCTGCCGACGAAATCTGGTGCAGTATAAGAAGCTGCCTTTGTCAAGTTCAACAAATGGTGCACTGGAAAAAAAGTAATGCAATACTCTGAGAACGTTTTATTGGCATATTTTAACGAAATGGCACTGAAAATGAAGAGTTCTAGTTTGTGGGCTCATTATTCAATGATAAGGTCCGTGTTAAATTTGAAGCATAATGTGAACATTGAAAAATACAACAATTTGCGTGCTTTTTTAAAAAAGCAAGGAGAAGGTTATAAGCCAAAGAAATCGAGAGTCTTGTCAAGGGAACAGTTCAGCAAATTTTTGTCTGACGCCCCAGATGAAAAGTATTTGGCGATGAAGGTAATAAAATTACATTTTGTTTGTTTCACATTGTGCTAACCAACCCTTAATTTTTTAGGTAGTTTTTATATTTGGAATATCTGGGGCATGTCGTTGCGACGAATTCGTGAATGTGACAGTTGATGATCTTGAAGATATGGGTTCTTTGCTGCTAATAAAAATTCCCAACACTAAAACTAATGAGAGTAGAACTTTCAACGTCCTGGGGGATGAATATTTAAGCAAATATAGAAACCACGTTGATTTGCGTTCTGCCGATTTTAAGAAACGACGTTTTTTTTTTGAAATATCAAAATGGGAAATGTTATAAAGCTGTCATGGGTATCCATAAAATTGGTAGTGTGGCAAAAGATGTAGCATTGTATCTAAAGATTCCAAATCGGAAAGAATATGCAGGGCATTGTTTAAGACGAACTTCCGCAACAATGCTTGTTGATAGTGGGGGGGGGGGGGATATTACTACGCTGAAAAGGCATGGGGGTTGGAAATCTGATGCAGTTGCCGAAGGGAGGGTACATTGAAGATTCTGTGCAAAGTAAAACCAAAATTGCTTAGAGAATTTTTCAACCTAGCTCTGCGGAAAATCTCGAACAACCTCCATTTAATGGACCCTCTAATGGATTTTTTAAAGCAGTTCACCCTGGAAAAATTGTTATGAGCAGTACTGATATTGCAAGAAGTGGAGGATTCTTAAATGATGCAAATCTTCACAATTGTACTTTTACTATAAATATTACCAATAAATAATAAATGCCACTGTGAATACCAATAATCGTTGTGTATTGTGTAAATGTTCGTTTATTAAAACTGATAAATTAAAATAAATTTAAATTTCGTGGCTAAATGAGCAATGTTCAAAGCTAAAAGACAATAAATAAAACGAAAAAAAAAAAATTTAGTACTATAATGTATTTATACGCCTAGGAGTATAAGTACTTATACTCCTAGTCATATAAATCACATTTAATGTCATCGAGAAACCTTACATAAGTTATCACTCATATGACGTTTGAAGAAAAATGCAATCACTCACGACACTTCTGTGGTTTCTTATGAGGGTTGCCATTTAAAAATATTCAAAATGGCGTCGTATCTGTCAAATTTGTGAACCCATATATTTTCTGACATTAGATTTGGCTTCCTGTCGAAAATCATTGAGAAATGTGTGATTTGTTTTTTATTTTAGTCAGTAGGAAACTCGCCAATTCTGTGAGACACTCAAAAAAATGTCCCTGTACATTACCTGACGAAGCTGCAGTGCAGTGAAACATGTCGTATTGTTAAATAAAGTGGAAATTGAAGTAAAAAAGTGTTTTACTTTAAATAGTATCAAAACTAACTGTTTACTTTTGCATACTTATTGGACTATCATTGGCCATAGTTAGCTAAAAATAATAGTTCTTGAAAAATATACATAACAGATCGGAAATGAGAGACATGGACTGCTTCTTTACTTTAGGAATTATTGTTTTAGATTGCTTTTGATGTGATATCCAGATTACGGCATATGAAAATACTAACATGCTTAAGCGACCAGGAACAGAACTGCATACTATAACGTGTCTTTTCTACGCTCCAAACTATCAACCAAAAATTATTAAAGTACCTGAAATGCTTTAACATTATCAGTGACGGCCAGTAAGGATTTTGTAAGTTTAGATGAATAGAAAACCTTCTGGCATATGTTACCAATGTTTAGAGTCCCGGGCGGTAGCACTAGATATTTTCAAAGTCTTTGATCAAGTATGGCATGAGAGGCTCCTAACTAAAGTGGCTATCAGGCTTTCTTAAAGACTGTTTCCCGGGATTGGCGATGAATGGATTTATCTCAGAAACATTTAGCATTAATGCTGGAGTCGCTCAAGGTCCAACCATATGTTATTCAGCTTAGTGTCCGTCAAAAGACTATGTTTATAAATTATTTCCTTTGGAGAACGTCATCGCTCTGAAACAACCTCCTTAAAATCGTGTCTGCCCAACGAGTATAATTTACTCTAAAAGGTCTGTACAAAATCTGAGCACATATTCCTGAGGCCAAGACAAGGCGATTTAAAGCAACTTACCTTAGTCCGATATTGCTCCGTTCCCGAGATACAGGGTAGTAAAGTTAAAAAATAAAAATCGAATTTTTTAAAATGAATGAACATTTTTTAACGTATTACTTTACTGGTACCCGGGGGTTTTTTGAGATGCGAAACCCGACAACGAATACCTTTTCACTGTGACCATTAGAGGGCGCTTCACAATGTACTTCTTATGGTTTAGAATGGCCATAACTTTTTTATCAGTGTAGTTTTCTCCTCTTTCGTTAAGAAACTCATTTTTGAACATTTTGAAACAAAAAAGATACTCTTGTGAAAATCCGCTAAAGTAAGCCGTTTTTGAGATATTTCGCTTTTTAGTGTTCGATGCCGCACCGGAGTATTTAAATTATTCTGAATTAAAAAAGTTTGCTGTTATCTTTGAGGTTGAAATGTGGTCAGTGAATTAGCAGAAGAAAATGTATTTTTTTTATATGCTTTTTTGAGTGACACATCCAAAAATCCTCGAATTTTTTACCTGTTTGATGAAAACCTTAAAAAAATTTTTTGCAACAGACTATTTAAATGTAAACATTTTTCGTATTTTAGGAATTTTCGCTATCAGTCTATGTTGTTTACAGTAAGTGTTTCAGTAAGAATTTGCCAATGCGAGAGTAAATAAAGTGTTTTAAACGTGTCAGTTAAATTTTAAATTGAGTGTAAAGATGGCTGAAGGATACAGTTCTGCAGAAATGACGGATATGCTATTGGTTTTTGGGTATCGTGAAGGAAATGGCCGCGAAAGTATTAGGGTATACAGGAAAAGATATCCAAATCGGCGCATTCCAAACCGTCAAACATTTGCTGCTATTGAGAGACGCCTTCGCGAAACCGGTAGCTTCACTACTTTAACTGCCAATTATGGACGGCAACGTGCAATAAGGACTCCTGAGGTTGAGGAACAAATTTTGGAAAGAATTGCTGAAGATCTAAAATTAAGCACTAGACGCTTAGGTTTAGAGTATCCAAGGATGTAGTTCATAGAACATTAAAAGAACAGCAGCTTTATCCATACCATATCCGAAAGGTACAAAACCTTTTGGCTCCGGATTTCGATCAACGATTGGACTTCTGTCGATTCATTACCGAAGAAAGACAACAGGATGTGAATTTTGCTAAGCACATTTTATTCCCTGACGAAGCATGTCTTACAAGAAATGGTGTAACCAACTTACATAACGAACATGTTAATGCTGCTGATAACTCGCATGCCACGAAAGTAACTCATTATCAACATGAGTTTAGAATAGAAATATAAATAAATAGAAAAGTATAGTCTGCTTCATCTGCAGTTACCAGTAGTTTAACCAGGAAGAATAAAACTTAACTCTATAGTCTGTATCACCTATTGTTATCATGTTTGTTTGTTTACTGTAATATATCCCATGTGCGTAGGGAAAAAGTTCAAAACGCGAACTGTAGAAAGCAAATAAACACTATTCTGAATACTAAATAAAAATCCTCGTAAAAATCATTAAAATGCAAACAAGGTTTAAGTGTTGCGCAAAGAAAGACTTTGGAAACTACGTGTGCATAATTTGCTTCGATGTTTATCATCCCAGTTGTCTTGAAAGGAAAGATAAAATTACTAAAATTGGTTTTCATAAAATTCTGTGTACCGATGAATGCCTGGAAAAATATGAAAAAGAGGAGGAAAAGTTGGAATCATTAAATAAGAGGATTGATGACTTATCGAACGCATTGAAAGATAAAGATCGTGCTATGAATCGCTTAAAGAGAAAAACACAGGACTTTGAAGACTCTTTGTTCTTAACAGAGAAGGAACTTTCTACCGAGCTTGAGCAACAAAAGATTATTACTGACAGTCTGAACTCAAAAATAGACAACTAAAAGAGAAATGCAATAATTTACAGAATACAATCGATCAAAATAAAACGTATATACAAAAACTTGAGGGCGAAAGATCTGACTCTGACAATCTATGTAAGGACATGTTAAGCAGTATCTCGTCTCTTGAAGCAGGCAACAGAGTGTACTGCAATGACATACAAAAACTACAGAAGGAAATAATTGTTAAAAATCAACAAGTGTAGAGGTTATGCTGTGATTTTAGGGACTCATCAACGCAGACTGCTACTATTGAGCTTCAGACTCATAGTGACATTCCTCGGAAACCTGGGAAACCAGGGCTGGAAATGGGCCAATTACAGGTGAATGCGCCAAATGGTAAACGTGGGAAAATATTGATCTTAGGTGATGAAAATGGTAAATATCTACGTAATGCCTTGTGCAAATGCGATAAGTTAAAAAACTTCGCTGTACAATCTATTGTTAAGCCCGGCGGCATGTATTCTGATATTGTTGAAACGATTGAACTTTTAACAAGAGGATATACGGAGCAGGATTATGTTATAGTTATCGCGGGCTCTAATGACTTTGCAAATAGTAAGGTGCCAAAAATCAAAAACATATGGAGTAAACTTAAACTGTGCACATATACAAACTTTATTTTCTTGTCGTGTCCTGTAACCCTAAAGATGAATTGCAATGCTATTTATAATTTTAATTTTAAATTTGGTGAGTTTCTGAAGAGAGTTGATAGCTGTTCAGAAAGAGCTATAAGCTTTTTGGATGTATCTATTTATAACGGCTATAAATTAAGAAAGTACCAGGAGGCCGAACTAATTACTGAGGAAATTCATTCTAAACGGCAAAATCGAAAATGTCTCATTTTTGTACAAACTCGTGAAACGCCGATAGTTCGACCAACTGTGCTTTTGAGCTCCAACGGAGCATTGGCTACTGAAGGGGTTCCTGTAAATGAAAGAAATCACTCTGTATCTGGTAGATCTTCCACTTTTTTAGGCCTAATAAACTAAACGCCTTATCATTGCTGTTGTTGGATGTACAGTCCTTGCGTAACAAGTGTAATGAAATGACAATATTTTTAGATAGCCTCAACTTTCCGGATTTATTATTGATAACCGAACACTGGTTAAAAGATGAGGAACCCGTTCATTTGCCAAATTACAAGGTAATATCTATCTTTTGTCGTAAATATACGAGCCATGGGGGTACCCTGATACTTATCAATGAAACAATTGTCAATGATATTGATTTCAGGGGTGTTAGTACATACAATGATAAGTTAGTTGAAAGGGAGTTTGAGTTCTGTATAGCGTTTAGCAATAAATTAAACTTGTTTGTGATCTGTGTTTATCGCCCACCAGGGTCTAATGAAGGTACCTTCCTGGAAAGGCTCGAGATCCTCCTTTTAAAATTTCCTTCTCACTCGTCTATTATTTTGGCGGGAGACTTTAATATAGATTACGGAAAAGAAAATTGTTTAAACACCCTAGGAATAAGGAACCTATTACAGTCGTTCAGCTTAACCATGTACGTACAATCTCCAACAAGATTCTCAAGATACTCTTCTTCTGTCTTAGACTATATATGTTCCAATGCCGAATGTGTTTCGTGCTTGGTTGTAAACGCTGGGCTCTCTGACCACGAGGCAGTTATGTCCAAGTTCTCTTTTGACTGGGAGGAGGTACGGGAGGATGAATATTGTGGGCGTATTTACTCAAGGAAAAATTTTCGAAAATTCGAACAAAATTGCGGAACTATTAACTGGCATAATTGTCTAAACAGTGGGGAACCTCTGGAGGTCTTACACTATGTTATACATGGTGCATTTGTGAAATCCTTTCCACGCAGAAAGCTAAAGCACAGGAGGCAAAAGGCCTGGATAACTAAGAGGCTGAAAATATCATCCAAGAGCCTTCGCTCTTTACACTATATCAGAAAATTTGTTAAAGCTGGTAGCACTTTTTTCTTCTTTTTCCTAAAGTATAGAAGCATATATGTATAGAAAAACGATTACAATTGCTAAACAAATGCATTACAGGACACGAATAATAAATTCCAACAACAGGCAAAAGGATACTTGGTTGATCGTCAATGAAATGAGAGGCAAACGAAATAGTGCAATATTTAATCACTTGCCTCTGAATATAAGAGCCGTTAGGTCTAAAAGAATATTTAGAGCAATGGTGAAGGATCTCTTATTGAGAAAAGCCTATTATTCCTTGGAAGAGTGTTTTCAGGACACTTTAATAATGAACTGAATACCAATAATATAGTTATATTTTGGATATAAGTTATATCTACCGGGTGTTTCTCAAAAGACGCTCACCCCTATAACTTTTTTGTATTTATAGATATTAAAATGAAATTTTGGAATTGTGCATAAAAGATGAGTCTGCATGTATTGGCATAATTTTTGATTTGTTAGTACTTCCGGTTTAACCGGAAGTGACCTTGACTTTGGTATTTTAAATGGGACACCCTGTATATTTTTACTTATTTGGATTCAACATGATATTCTGAGTAAAATGACACCCCACTTGTCATTTTTTGATGTGTTATAACATTTTTATTCTCATTTTTTGTGTTGAATCTAGAGGGCCATGAATCAATTAAATAGGTTAATTTATAGTAAAGTAGTTTACGAAAAATAAAATTATGTCATATTAAATGACGTTTACTTCATTTTTCCAAATGGAACGATAGTGGTTCACTAGGATATTTGAAACGAGCATTTTTTTCCCAACAATTTGATACCATACCCTCCTATATTATTTTAAAACTTACGCAGGTGTTGAGAAATTGATCTAGGCGACTAGGCTTAATTAAAACCAAACTAAAAGAACTAAACAGTTAACTAATTCATTCTCAACCAACAACTAATAGTAGATAGTAATTGTTTATCATTATTAATAAATCAATCTAGGACTTTAATTATAATACCAATTATCATCGCTCTAAATGTTCGAAATGTCCTCCCTGTTGATGAAAACAATTTTCCATTTTTTCGACAGTTGCCCTCATTACATTTCTTAACTGGTTTATATTCATTTCTTGAGTTGCTGCTCTGACTTTATTTTCAAGTTCTGTACGGGTGACTGGTGGAACGTTGTGGACTTTGTTTTTGAGGGTTTCCCATGCAAAAAGTCCAACGGAGTTAGGTCGGGGGATCTAATTTAGAAAATAAAAATGTTAAAGGATGAAAAGACATACCTACCAAAAAGCTTAATACCTTACTGGCCATCTTATCGGTCCGTTAGTGCCAATCCAATTTTCCCCATACGTGCTATGAAGGGAGTCCCTAACAGCACGAGAATTATGTGGTGAAGCCCCGTCTTGTTCAAATATAATAGCCATTTGTTCAACTACAGGCAAATTTTCAAGAAATTGTTCTATTTCTACTTGCAAGAAACCTAAATATCTTTCGCTGGTAAGGTGACCATCAAAAATAATTAGTCCCACAATTCTATCTTCAATGATACCTAACCAGCAATTGAATCCAAATCGCTCTTAAAAATTGCCTTCTTCCATTAAATGCAGGTTATCTTGTGACCAATAACGCTTATTGTTTCTATTAAACATGCCCAAATTTGTGACTCGACTCTCATTCGAATAAAGAATTTTCGACGGAAATGTTGGATCCTGTTGATGTCTTTGTAAAAACCAGTTACAGTATTCAAGCCTTCTGACATGGTCATTTTGATAGAGATGTTGATGAATCTGGTATTTGTATGCATGATATTTGCCTATATGTAAGATCCTCCATACTGACGAGCTATTAATATCACATTCAACAGCAATTTCTCTGACTGAGGCAGTAATATTTATGTTAACTAATGATAGTACGTCAATTTCTTTCTCTTCACTTACAACATAGTTATTGACCGCATCCTCATTGGGTTCTGTATGCATTTTTTGTTCCAGTTTTGAAAAATAATGCCGGATTGGAAGTCGACGACCTGGAAATCTCTCTGCATACAATCTTGCGGCCTCAGAAGAATTTTTTCTGGGCTCTTCAAAAATTAAGAGCATATCAATTTGTTCATTTCAAGTAAAACTAACCATTTTATCTGATTTACAATCTAAGTTTTATAAACGAATGACATTTGAACAACTTTTAATTAGAGCCATATTGGTTTTGATATTCAATTCAATTGTTTTTCAAAGCCGCCTTATATTTCTTTTCTTTAGAAAGTAATAATACATAACGCTTTTAAATATGTGATTGGGATTTAAGACAAATTTTTTCGTGGTAATTTTAAAATAGCATAGGAGTGTATGGTATCAAATTGTTGGAAAAAAAAATGCTCGTTTCAAATATCCTAGTGAACCACTATCGTTGCATTTGGAAAAATGGAGTAAACGTCATTTCATTTTTTAAACGCTTGTGAAACTTAGAAAGTCAATTAATATGACATAATTTTATTTATCGTAAACTACTTGACTATAAATTAACCTATTTAATTGATTCATAGCTCTCTAGATTCAATACAAAAGATGAGAATAAAAATGTTAAAACACGTCAAAGAATGACAAGTGGCATGTCATTTTACTCAGAATATCATGCTGAATCCAAATAAGTAAAAATATACAGGGTGTCCCGTTTAAAATATCAAAGTCAAGGTCACTTCCGGTTAAACCGGAAGTGCTAACAAATCAAAAATTTTGCCAATAAATGCAGACTCATCTCTTATGCGCAATTCCAAAATTTCATTTTAATATATATAAATACAAAAAAGTTATAGGGGTGAGCGTCTTTTGAGAAACACCCGGTATACAATTTTGTTACAATTGCAAATGTGTTCTTCTCTGGTCTATAAGCGTTAACTATTTATTCTGTGTCATCGGTTGTCACTAGTGTCTGTTTTTTTGAATTTTGTTTTCCTGTCCTGTTTTATTCTTAAGACCATGTGAACAATGTTGTCCCATTTACATATTTTAGGAAGCTTAGGCCGATGTATCGTATCTATATGTATATTTATTATTGTCTTTGATGGCTGTTTTTACTATTGCCTATGCTATATTTTGCTTATTTATTTGTTTGGTATCCTTTTATATGTATATACAACCTAGCTTTGTCAACAAGATTATGTCTTATGATAATAAAGCACTTTTGAGTTTGAGTTTGAGTTTGAATTAATGTGTGGCCAGGAATCATTGGCAATTTCATTATTGGTCCTGTCATTTTACCGCCACGACTAAATGGTGTGGATTATTTAGAACATTTACAAAATACGCTGCCACATTTATTAGAAGATTTGCCATTACAACTTCGACGAGATATGTGGTTTATGCCTGACGGTGCTCCACCACATTTTAGTTTAAATGTCCGTAACGACAGTATCCAAACAGATGGATCGGTAAAGGAAATGACGCTCCTGTAAAGTGGCCGCCACGCTAACCGGATATGACTCCATTGGATTATTTTTCATGGGGGTCTTCAAAAACGATGGTATACTCCAGACCGATTAATAATGAAGAGGAATTGTGGGAAGGAATTCAAAATGCACTCTACATATTAAAGAACGATGCGGAATTGATGCAAAAAGTAAATTTAAACTTCATATGTTTATGCTAATTAAATTTACTTTTAAAATAAAATTGCTCCTCATTTAATTAAAAAAAAAATCCATACTCAAATTTTTCCTGCAAAACTTGCTGAAACTAACCCAAATGAAACATTTTTTTCCTGCCGAAAATTTACTGATAGCGGAATTTTTTATTCAAAATAATTTAAATATTCCGGTGGGGCACCGAACAATAAAAACCGAAATATCTGAAAAACGGCTTATTTTAGCGGATTTTCACAGAAGTACCTTTCTTGTTTCAAAATGTTCAAAAAATTAGCTCCTTAACAAAAAAAGGAAAAAACTACACTGATAAAAAAAGTTATGGCCATTCTAAACCATAGGAAGTGCATTGTGAAGCGCCCTCTAATGGCCACAGTAAAAAGGTGTCCGTATTCGGGTTTCGCATCCCAAAAAGAAACCCCGGGTACCAAGTTTTAAAGTAATGAGTTAAAAAATGTTCATTAATTTTAAAAAATTTGATTTTTATTTTTAAAATTTACCACCCTGTATCTTGAAAACGGAGCAATTTCGGACTAAAGTAGGTTGCTTTAAATCGCCTTATCTTCTTCTCAGGAATCTGTGCTCAGAATTTGTACAGACCTTTTAGAGACACCCTGTATAAGTTAGTTATCCTGCACTGCCGTGCATAATCAGCGAAACATCCCCAATACCTTACGGAAAGCAACGTTCTCAATTTAACTAACCTAAACTGCCAGTAACGGTC
This sequence comes from Polydrusus tereticollis, assembly GCA_963920685.1. Lineage (NCBI taxonomy): Eukaryota > Metazoa > Arthropoda > Insecta > Coleoptera > Curculionidae > Polydrusus > Polydrusus tereticollis. The sequence continues at coordinate 3,445,320 of OY987334.1, read as the reverse complement.
ATTTTTATTCCTATTCACCTGAGTCAGTTTAAAATTATTGATAGCCAATAGAAATTAGTAAACATCAAAGAGAAATTATAATTTCATAAACCATTGTGCAAGTTTACGTCTAGCTCCTGTCTAATAAAGCAGCATTACTCTACGTAAATTTCACCTAGTAAGTCTCTAGCGGAAAACCACAATATATCTAATTTCGCATAAGTTTCAAACAGCAGTTCAGTCGCTTTCCGCAAAATTTCCTTCCCTAAGCTTTGTAATTTAAATGCATCGTAACAAAAGCTAGCTGCTAATCATCTTGTACCACAATTTCAAATATTTCCTCTAGTCTTTTTAGTTACTGGCTTGCAACCGAAACTGAAATTAGGTTAAACAAAACAGGTTAGTTTGAAAGGGATTCGTTGTTGTTGGTAATTACTCGAGCTTATAAGAAGAGGTGAAAAAATATTTTTAACAACAATTACGTATTTTGTTCTCCATAAAAATTAGTAATATTACTTTGACTGTTTCATATCATTGAAAACTAAACTTTCCCAGACAATTTTTCAATGCACTCTTCACATAATAATATTGAATTCAGTCGAGGAAGATCCCGAATTAAGTACACGAAAAATTGGAAACAATTTTAATGTCTCACATATTCTTATTTGAAAAATTCTCAATGACTCTTTATTGTATCCCTATCATATCCAACTTGTTCAAGCTCTACTCATACGTGACTTTCCATTACAGATGAACTTTTGCCAATGATTTCTTTAAAAAGTGATTGAAAATCCATTATTTGATACTGAAATTTTATTCACCAATGAAGCCAATTTTTTTAGAAACGCCATCCAAAACTTCCACCATAATCATTTTTGGGCTGAAGAAAACCCACATGCAATCTTGGAATCCCGTCATCAGGAGCAGTTTTCCGTTAACGTGTCGGCTGGAATATGTGGTGATTATTTAATTGGACCCTATTTTCTTCATGAGAGATTGAATGGGCAGTTTCTCGAAGAAGTATTGCCAGTTCTAATCAAAGATGTTCCCGTTTTAGTAAGAAATCGACTGTGGTATATGCACGACGGGGTACCAGCGCACTTCCGTGCTGTGGCGCGCAAATATTTAAACCAAAATTACAATAATCGCTGGATAGGTCGCGGAGGACCACAGGCATGGCCACCTAGGTCCCCGGACCTCAATAGTTTAGATTACTTCCTGGTGGGTGATCTTAAAACATTGATTTACAGTACGCCAATTAATACTTAACAGCAGTTCAGAAATCGCATCACAGTTTCTTGCAAAACTGTTAGAAACAGTCCCGGCATTTTCCAAAGAGTACATTAGTCCATGAGAAAAAGAGCAGATGAAGCATATTTGCAGGAGGTGGACATTTTCAACATCTTATTTAATTTATTTCTTTGTGCGTTCAGGGTAATTTTGTGGTAGCATTCCAAAATATATTTAGGTTTATATAATTTCATATTTTACCGTTTAAAAATGATTCTCTTAAAAAAAATATTGTTTAAAGTTACATAAATTGTTTTTTCTCGTGTGTGGTGGTCTAGCGAGATGCAAACGAATGAATTTTATTTTTTTATGCGAAAACCATACGTCAAACGAAACAAAATGAAGCGACCAGACTTGCTTAGAAAGGCGGCATGAGGATTTCAAAAATAACTTTTACTTTAAGAAAAAGCAGTGGCTTATCACTTTCCTCTTTAACATTATTTAGTGCAAATCCCGCACGGATGCCACTGGCAAGAATAAAAAATCATGTCGCACAGCAGAAAATGCCTTTTGATGCACAGAAGATGCGTACCACGGTTTACAAAAATATATAGGGTCATACCAAAGTTATCATAAAAAAAGATGTTTTTCTTAAAACTTTAGCACCCTATAGTCCAATAGTTAAGAATTTTAGGACATATAACCTAACATATAACCTCCTTAAATATTAGCATGTTATTAAGAAATACCCTGTATATATTAATATATCTAATTTTCTGGCGGTTCAGATAAAGCCCCATAGATGTTTATTTCTTCAATCAGTCTTTGACTTAAATTCCAATTTATAATCATGAGTTGCTGCTTGAACAGGCGTTGATTTAAAATATCTAAGTTCATATTTTGTTGAAGTAGACAGACTTGCTGGTTTTATTTTGAATGCTTGTAATATTTTTAGTGAGCTCAGTATTCGTATTCGCGTTCTCTTTTTATGATACACTTATCTGGTTAGGACAGTGTGTAGCAAAATTAATGCCAAGAACTACAATTAACTCGTAAAAATAATAATAATAAACGTATCTTTTTTTATTATTATCCTTGGTAGTATGATACCCAATGTTTTGTTTTTCAGCAACGTGTAATATCTACAAAAATCCTGATAACACACACACTTCACAATTAATTTAGGCATTGTTGTGCAATATATAAGTTTTAGATAATAGTGTCTTTATTAACCTTTTGTTTCTTAAGAAATCGTTGCTTTTCAAAGTACCTATTATATTCTGTTATAACAGTTATTATTAAATAACTTATATTACTTTTAATGTAATTTATAAGAGGACTCTGTAAAATATGGATCCATATTAAATGGTAGTTGAAGTAATTGCCTCCTTTTTGCAAGAGCGAGTGTAATATATAAATTAAATATAAATATTATGTTCCTAACTTTCTGGAAAATGCATACCTTTCGTAACCAGGGTATCACTAAATTGGGATGTTAGTTAAATGATTGAGTGTTTTTTTTTATTTAATTATTTTTGGGGGAATAATTTTCTGGGCTGGATTTGCGGGTAGTTCAGGAGATTACTTAGGGATAAATCGACCAGCAAGGTAGACCACACTTAATAATTTATATAGGTACCAGAGGTACCAATAACCTCAGTGGCGCGGATTTCTAGCTTGGGCTATGGTCCACCTTAGTTAAAAACAAGATCTTGAATTACTGCCACCCCAAAGAAAAGAAAATATTAGAAATTCGGCTTATTTGGCTTTTACTTTTTTTAAACGATTCTCAGATCGTGGTAGTTTATTATTTAAAATTTGCGATTATGTATTTGATTGAATTTTTCATTAAAATTTAGAGGTTCACCAAAGCATTAAAAGATAAGTAGAACGCTTTAAAATAAAAACAGAATTTAGTCTTTTTAACTAACCTCAGACGAACAAATATAAATAGACGCGTTTGCTTACTTTTTTAATTTTACCAAACTTCTAATTCATTTTCTAAGTGTAAGCATTCAAATCAATATCTAAATATATTGTCAATACAAGATTTTAATATCATTGAGACAGAGACCGAGTAATCATGGCCCAAACTGGCGTCATCGCCTCTGCTATTATCTACCTGCCGCAAAGCTGGGTTTCACAACTCACTCAATGTTCTGTTTGTTTACTCACATCTAATTTGATGTTGCCTGCAGAGGACCTCTTTGTTGTTTCTGTGTTTCTAAGATTCTTTGTGTAGTATTTGTGTTTTTTCGTGTACAAAACATTAAAAGATCGTACGACAGTGTCCAGTTTGTAGAAAATCGGATTATTTCAACCCAGAACATTCGCTTTACAGGTAAGTGGAGTTACAATTAATTTATAGAATTTATTGGTATACTTGGGGGTAGAAATAGCATACGATGCACCAAAAATATTTATGTTTATATATAATAAATATTTCTGAACATTTTAGGAGATGCTAATGCTGATTTTTCCTTTGTCGATTTTTCCGTTCATTTCTACATATATATTATACGTATTTCTACACAAAATCAACTGTTTTACATTTGCGGATTTCTCCAAAATTTGCTTAAAAATTTCAGTGCAAACATACATTATTTATAATTTATTAATTCAAGAACCTTTGACTTCGTTGACAAAAATGCACTAAAAAAACAGTATTATCTTTCAAAACATAAAAGTCAAGTTATTGAGACAACGACAGCAATTGGCAGCGCTAAAAAATCGATAAATACACGAAAATTGTTCTATTCCGTTAATTTATATGCGTATTTCTAAAAAGTCAACGTTTCCACGACTGTTCAGGTTATATATATTTGTGTAGTGTCTACATGAAGAAATACAAGAAAAACTTCACAAAAGCAATACCAGCATTAAAGTGCAAAATACTCAATTCTGTGTGTAAATTTGTATGCATTTCTGGCTAACGGTGGTATACCTAAGTACTGCAAGCGGGAACAAACCACTTAGGTATTTCCTAAGCACTGTAAAAAACTTTTAAAATGGGAAATTTTAGAATTCCATTTACCCTCAAAATGAAAAATCTGTGGTTTTCCATTCTTGGGCTTGAAGACTGACGGTTTCAAAATGACATCAAATATGCTCCGATCACTGTGATGATATATGCAGTAGAGCAAATGGACATTGTTGCGCTTTACCCAAATAACGTACTTCAGGTCGTTTATTGTACAGATAAAGGTACAAATATTAATGGTAGACTTTTTGGCGGCATATACATAAAAATAATAATTATCTTTCTTTAATGCCAGGTATACGTTAAGATTACTTTAAGGTTAGAAGTAAATCTAAGGATTGGCCCATTTTGCTGGTTAAACTAAATATTTAAGTTAACCATAACCCATAACAGGGATTGGGTATAAAGGCATCTTTTGAATTTCCTGATAACCATCCTGTAACGTGTTTTAATACTATGCCAATGCCAGTTGTCATAAGTAAAGTAGCTAACTACCTTTAGAAAAAAAAACGAGAATATTTTGGAACCTCAACTAACCTAAAATGTAACACTTTTGCTCAACATATATGTTATGAAATAACATACCTATTATTATAAAAATAGGAACCAGAAAATATATAAAAAATTTATTCCAAACTAACCCGAACTAGCGAACAGGTTTTTTTTTCAATTTTATGTAAAAATTGTTTTTTAATGCAGTTATGCAAAAATGTTGCATGATATTTCCTATATTAGGAGAAAAAAATATATATGCGCTCATTCATAACAAAAATAACACTTACTAACACTTTTAAATATAGATATATCGATACAAGTTAGACCATTTTTAAACAATATGAATACAGTACAGTACAGGTGAAAATATTCATTGTCGTAATATTTGCACTACTGAGAGGACTTATTTTACAGGCTTCCACTGCAGACAGTTGAAGAAAAAAGTCCTTCTTGGTGACATTGTTGGTTCTTCCAGACTATTGTATATAAAGTTTTGATTGTATTTGTTGCATTGAGTAGACATAGCACTTTCCATAATATGTATGCAGGTCGTGCATTTAAGCTTGATCTCTGAAATGTGAAGATGATAGAAAAGAAGAGCCAGTGTACGATAGAGACATGTATCTACATATCTACTGCGTACCCAAAGGCCAGAGCTCATGCTCTGTATTGCTCGACCTGTACATAATGTCATTTTGCCCTTATTTTATAGGGTTCCATGTGAGAAAATTGAACTACAAAGCAAAGATGAGGCATTTCTGTCTTATACTTTAACTGCATTCGAAGCAGAAGATCACAATACCAACATAAAAGCAGATATAGTTGAAATATTTGCAACAAGAAGAAAGTTTTTAAAGTACACGTCTCTCCAAAAAGGTATGCTAATCATATGTTCTAAAATAGGTAATTATTATTGCGAAAATACTAAGTAAAGTCGTTTGTTTACAAGCAGATTCTCAAGAGTTTTAAATATAACTGGTCTAATTTGGCAAATTGCTGTATAAATTGAGATGTATGTCTAAAATAAACAACTTAGTATTGTCATATTGTATTGTATTCCACATAAATATGTTATAAAAGAAAATAAATTTTAATTAAACCCCACAACAAACAATTTAAGTGTGTTATAAAGAACCCAAATTACGCCCTGGAGGATGTTCTTCAGACACCCCTTAGCTAGCTCAACTCAGGGTAGGTTCGCTATTTTGTTTCTAGTTCGAGAGGTTTAGCACTCTGATAAGTAAGTTATAGTCAAATCCTGAAGGCGCCACCTTAGTTTTATTTTACTTAAAAGCCTTTAAATGTTCTAGTGTTTGGCCTCAGATAAAAACAAACTAGGAAAAAAACACTTATGTCACAATCAGTATACCCTAGCTTATAGTCAGACCTATGATCAAACTCACAAGTTAACGCGAGCCGTTAATTTCAAAATTAAAGTGAGTGGGTTAAAATCCAATGCTATTTTCCATTTTGGTATGATGCAACTACAGTTAACGGTCGTGTTAATTCTCGATCTCGTCATCCTAAACAGGAGTGACGCAATCCTTAAAGTGAGTACTTTAGCATATTTGAGCCAATCAGGGACGAGTTCGGTTATCAATCGCGGAAATTTTGAAGATTGTTTGGAAATGTCAAGATGTCAAGCGGTCAATGAACTTTTGCCAGCGGTTGACGGCCACAGCTGGGTTTTATTCGCATATTTGTTGATTTTAGGCGATTTTTGCTTCAAAAATTAGTAATCGAATAGTTTTTGGTGAAAAATGCAACGTTTGTTAGATGTATTAGCCAGTTTTTTATAAAGAAATGGAAATATATTAATAACAGTAAGTTAAAAACACAATTGTAAGTACATTGTTGGTATAGATTTTTACAAAGGATTTTACTTTCAGATTATTTTACTTTAAAAATCTTGAAATTACTGAACAAAGTTGATTTGATTTGATTTACAACTCCCTTATAGTGACTTTTATACCTTTTAGATCATAACAAAACATGAGAGGAGAGAATTTCGAGGAGATTTCCTTCTATTTACCTAAATCCGTACCAGCTACTGAATTACACGTAGAAGTGAATAAAATATAAGAATTATACCATTTTCTAATATTTATTGAAGCCTTCAAATAGTTTCCTATAATTTACAAGCTGAAAAATACATGATGTTAAAGTTAAATTCAGCTTTGGCAACAATTTATACCTAATAGAGGTAAGTTTTTAAACTAGGTAGCTAGATACTAGATAATTATTAAAACCTGGATCAACCAAGTATTGTTTCGTACAAATTACACAACTTGTGTTGTATTTATAGTTCTTTTAGTAGGTACCTAATGTTTATAAAAAATTGAACCACTAGGGTCACAATTCAAAAGCCCAGGTAGGAATACAAAAGTGAGAGTAAGGGCTTTGTCCCTTGGTATTCGTTGGGCTTTGATCCATTTTTCTAAAATATTTACAACAGTTTTAAAGTTAGAAATAGAATAGAGAGTAGATATTTTTGTTGTTTACTTACCTAAGTGCTTGTAAAAATATCTCATAAGGTAAGGATTTAGGTTAGTTATCCTATCTATCCTATGCAGAGCATTCCTTTGTTTATTTTTAATAAAAATATCAACATTCTATCTTATTAAACCTTTTTTTACCATTTTATTAATAATTTGATTAGATCGAGATGATGTCTACTAGTATTAAAAAAACATTCAGTCCTATTTTTATACCTACCAGTATCTTAACAAAGAACATATGCACCTGTAAAATTCAGAAACTAAAATATTACTATCGAGGAATGGTAGCCTAGTGCAAAGTTAATACTAAAAATATTTAAATAAGTTCGAATGTTATTTTACTATTTTTTGTTTGTAGGCAAATGAGGCAGAAGCAGCTGGATGCAATACGAAGAACTAGTATAGAATGGGCAAGATTAGAAATTGAGATGTAGAAGGAAAGAATGCCAATGAAGTTGAGTTTAAAAATACTTGAAATGTTCCGAGGTGCAAAAATTATTAAAGCAATTAGTGTCAGAAACATGGACAATGGATAAACTTTAGACTGCAGTAAAGTCGCGACAGGAACAGGGTACAGCCCCATATTTATAATAAAAATATTAAATTATAGAAATTACTTTTAGATAACTTTAGGTATACTAAAATTCTAAAAGAATCGCTTAACATAACAGCATTGTTTAAAAACATGACCCTTTTTATATTTCCTGTATGAAGGTATCTCTGAGACTTTCTTAAAATTTTATCGCAAAAACAGTAGGTATAGTATCTTTCGGTTTAGAAAGAAGTTAGTTGAGGTTACATTTTTATGGCATGTATCACATTCTAGTTACTTTTATTTTAGGTGGAGATATATGTTGATTTAGGACCGGATTTAATATATATTTTTTTTATATTAATTAAAATGCGACGAGGTCAGTAACGAACAAGGTTAACTCTAAATTATTAAAGACATGTTAAGGGGTTTTAAAATATTAATTGGTTAAATTACCACGTTTTTCCGGAGGTACAGGGAACAGTATACTTATGATTTCCTGATCGAAAATTTTCTAGTTTTCACACTAATTTTAATATTACATAAAGAAGCTGTCTCAAAACATCACCAAAAGGATTAAACAATCAAGGTTACAGTTTTATAATAATTATCAAATAATAAATAAAATACTCCCGAATACGATTTTGTTTTGAACAAGTTTCTTTTGAGTTTTGGGTTACTTTTTTTAGTAAGCAGAAAGTGACACATATAAAATTCTAACGTTAACTAACTTCTTTTTAAACTGAAAAATATTATAGCTTTGTCGTGAAACCAAAATACAAAAAAAATTTAGCAAGTTCTTGATACGATATTATTTTAGTCTTGACAATCGTGTTGAATATTATTAGCAGTACCTACCTACCAGATTTTGTAAAAATTGTAAATGTGATTTTGCTCGCTAATAAATAAATAAGTAACAACGAAAATAGTTTATAATATAATGGTTTTACTAAATTAATATCTAAAATTACAGGAGTAACTTAATTGTTAAACCAAATTTACATTTTATAACGTAAAATTACAACTGGAAGCAGCAAACTAGTGTCATGTCTCATGGCTTTGTGTTTCATGTGGTGGGGTTTTCTCTATCTACTGCAACTAGATATTCCAAAAACCTAAAATTGTTAACAGCATTTTACAAATTAATTTTTTACCTAGCTACAGGGCATCCTGGAATGTCACTCCTGAAGTTTCCCATTTGACAAACCTACTTTTATGATTGCTCAAAAAAGGTTTGCTGAATGAGAATTTTGGAATGAAATTCAAAAATAAATCAAGTTTATTTTAACATATTTTTAAATTGTATAGTAATTATCCCCATGGCAGAAAGCAAAAACTAAAATGTCTACACATTACTAACGTCGAATAATATACTATGTAGTTTATAGTAGATGAAAGCGAGACCTTTTATGTAGGGTTGTAACAGGCACTTTAATATGTACTGAGATAGAAAAGTGGGAATTTTTAGCTGTATTAATGCCTATCTGCAGTTTTTTCTCCAGCCTAGTCCTAGAGTTATTCAAACTACTATCCTCTGCAGACCAAAAACTTGCCCTGACTGGCTTGCACAGCCTCATGTCAGGACTGCATAGGACATCACTGAGTGGAAGATGGCAAATATATACCATCCTCATTGTAACCTCTGACACACAATTTTTGGCCATGGCTTTTATATATAAGTTATTAAATGATCTTCTCCCATCTTACCTTGGTGGATTTATTGCCCATAACAGTGATGTACATAATTACCCTACTCGAAATAGAAATGATTTTTATATCAAGAGGACTAATTCCAGGAGAGCTATGAATTCTTTATTTTTCAAAGGTCTTAAAGAGTACAATAATCTACCGAGATATGTCAAGGAGTGTTCATCGATTAATAGTTTTAAAAGAGAGCTTAGGACATTTTTTAGAAGTTAAGATAGGCTTTTCCGATATGATGATGTTTTGTAGCCTGAAATATAGATTTTATTTGAGTTTCTAGTGTTATATCTGAAATATATTAAAACTTGTAGGAGTGTTTTTTAACAAACATCAGTGCAATAAGAATCAGAATACCTGGAAGTGTGAGAATCTAATGCTACCGAAAGGTTTCTTTGCATGACTCAAGTGGGCTTAAGGAGTAGATTTTACGAATAATTTTTTTTTGAAGAATAAATAATCTTTGAAGTTCTGAGTAGTTTGTCCTCAGTAAAGCACAAAAAGAGTTAAGTGGCTGTGGGCCAAAAAATAATATATATTTAACAATTGTTTGGGGTTCATAAAGGTTTTGAGGTTGACAAAGGCATAATAAGCAGTTCAGTTTTGCAGCAACATTGTCTACATGGGCTGTTTACTTTAATTGTGAGTCTAGGTGAAGACCCCGAAACTTGCATTGTTCTACTCTTGTAATAAAATTATTATTCAATTTTAAGTATAAATCAGGAATCTGCTGCTTTTTATAGAATGCCATGTAATGGGTTTTATTTGTGTTAACAACTAGATGATTTGTTTGGCACCAAACAGAAAATCTAAGCAGAATTGTATAAGTTATTTCAAGTAGTTGATTAAGTGTAGAAGCAGGTATGACTACTGTTGCATCATTTTTTCAAATCGTTTATAAATAATGCAAAAAGCAAGGGAGAGATTACGCCATTACGCCTCTTTAGGGAACGCCCTATCTGATATTTAGTTTCACCGAATAGGAGCCCTAAAGTTTTACTCTTCTTTGGCGATTAGAGAAAAATGATTCCAGCCAGTCAGAAATATTACCACGTATTCCCATAGCATGCAACTTTCTGAGCAAGATGTCAGTGTCGACGCAGTCAAACGCTGGGCTAAGATATGGAGTGATATTTTGGGGTAGTTCAACGGAAATACACAGAATTATAGTCATGCAAAAAAGGTGCATCCGAAATATTTTTAGGATGAAACAGCAGGAAAGTTAGTAGAATAGCAGTACCACTCCCAACTCAAAACTCCATAAGAAATAACATTGTCCTGAAATCTGCAGTTTTATCGCCATTTTAGGGCGTGGCACTTTTCCTGGAAGTCGCCACCCCCTCTTAACCCGAGCGGAACCCAGCTACTATAGCCATCTAGTGTCTGACGTCATAACTACTCGCAGTAGATACAGGATCCGTATTAACCTAAGTGGCCCCCCCCGGTATTACCAGGGGCCCCATTATTTGAAGATTCTAACCTAACAGTATTCCCCATGGAACCCAAGTACCCGCGGAGGCGCGAGCCCCAGACCCGCGGCGGAGGAAGCCTCCACAACAGGCGTTGAGCGCGCATGATGATCGAAGGCGATACCGCGAGACCCTATGCATAATTCGCGAGGCTAGCTCAGGCAGGTCAGCGACCCCGAGCGGTGGTGACCCGATGGTTACCCGATGATCGCCCGAGGGTATCCGATGCCGGTAATATAGGGCCCTATTGACCTGTGTGGAACCCTCCACTGCTGCCACCTAACCCCCCACACATTATTCTAACCTAACTTTTGTCCCAACGGAACCCAGATCACGTGTTACCCCGATTATATAGTAATATCATTGTAGGGGTGCCACCTAACGGGGAGAGATGTACGTACCTGTTATCTTGAGACCTGTAGCGCCACCTGCTTTTCATATAAGGCATCTTGTTTACCGTGATGGTAGGTATGACGTTGTAAATCAGTTAAAATATTTTTCCTACTCGCGTGCGGTAAAGTACACTTTACAGCACTCATTTTCGTGTCGTAAGTAGTACTTTACCGCACTCAGTGCGGTAAAATTTCTTTACCGCACTCTTATAAATTTTATTATATGCGTAATATGTTCTATTTAATTTACTACATTATGATGCTAACCACAACTAACGGCGATAAGTATCACATCATTACGAATATTTTTACTAGGTACCTATTTTTGGTCTCATACTTTTATACGTTTCTTCTCTACTTATATAATGAAACACCCTGTACCTAAAATATTATAAATAATTTTATGTCATAATTTTTATGACAGGAATTTGATTAAACGTCTGATCTAGATGGTATTAGTCAAAATCTGCTCGACTGCATTGCATTGTATTCCCATAGCAACAACTCATTATTATATTTCGCGTCTGTAGATACCATCTAAACAGTTCAGTTAATTTCGCGTGTTTCGTGGTTCAAATTTTTCATTTTCTAATATAAAGCTGTGGTATAACGTTTATTCTTGAGAGATGGAGAGCTCCGATGAAGAAATATCTGAAGCAGCGAATGCAGCAATCGGCTCTTTAATTCCACAAAAGTCCCAGGACCGGTACAATAAAGAATATGAACAATTACAAACATGGTGCAAAGAAAAAAAAGCGTCAGGAATTAACGAAGAGGTACTTTTGGCATATTTTTATAAAATATCGAAAAAATATTCACCTTCAAGCTTATGGTCAAAGTTTTCTATGTTAAAACTAACGTTACAAGTAAAGGAAAACATTGATATTCAAAGATTCTATAAGTTAACGTCATACATAAAGCGACTAAATGTAGGTTATAAGCCTAAAAAATCCAAGGTTTTGGAAAAAGAACAGACAGAGCAGTTTCTAATCGAAGCACCCAATGAAGTTTACCTTATGATTAAGGTAGCTGCCATTTTCGGTATTGCAGGCGCCTGTCGCCGTGAAGAATTAATGAAATTAACGGTTGATGACGTTGAAGATAAAGAAGATTTGCTGGTTGTATCAATAAAGGCGACAAAGACAAATATTTCACGAAAATTTGTCGTCTGCGATCCTGGAAATATAAGAATAAGTTACCTAGGCTTATTCAGAAAATATGTAGCTTTGCGCCCTGGTGCCACCCCGCATAGACGTTTTTTTATACAATATAAAGCTGGAAAATGCTCACAACAATGCGTGGGCATTAACACTATCGGAAAAATGCCAGCAAATATTGCTGGATTTTTACATCTATCCAATCCAGAGATGTATACCGGGCACTGCTTTAGAAGATCATCGGCAACTATGCTTGCAGAATCTGGCAGCAACATAACAAACATTAAGAGGCACGGTGGATGGAAATCCACCTCTGTAGCAGAGTCGTACATAGAAGATTCCTTGCAAAATAAAAAAAGGATTGCTCAAAACATTCTGCAAAGCTTTAGTACCCCAAATAGAAGCACTGAGCAGTGTTCAACTTTAACATCAACGTCAGTAGCAGTGACAGAGACTTTAGAGGATGCTCCTGGTCTATCAACACGAAACAACCCAACGCCTACACCTTTAGCAATTTTCAGGTCACAACAATCTACTGTACCATGCATGGCGCAAGAAAATAACGCTTCTGTAATTTACAAAAACTGCTCAACTACATCTGATGAACAAAATCAAGCTCGCTCAGCACTTAATTTGCATTGCGCTACAAATTGTACATTTAATTTTAATATTTATCGTTAGCTATATTTTTATATTATAATGTTTGTATGTAATAAATATTTTTAAAAAATATTGTTTCTTTTTGTATTAATTTTGTAATATACTTCTTTTTTTTACCGGTGCGGTAAAGATTCTTTACCGCACTCAGTGCTGTAAAGATTCTTTACCGCACTGTATTAATTTTATTCAAAAAATGCAATTGATGTACTTGCATTCGCGCAATGCATAATATAAAAATATTTATAGCTTTTAACAATTAATATTTGTTACTTTTTATAAATTTTTTCTTTTAAATTTGATTTTTGTTCCAAATATTATTGCTCGAAGGAAAAATTGTGTACCTACCACGTGCGTAAAGTGTCTTTACCGCCCTTAACGGCTTGCCCGAACTCCGCTTCGCGTCGTTCGTGCAACTGCCGTCGCGTGCGGTAAAGGACCACTTTCCGCACTTGTTAGGTAAATAACTATTAAAATATAATAATAACAGAAAAAAAGTTTTTGTCCTCGGTGGGATTTGAACCATAATCCTCTGGGGCCGAACCTCAAAGCCTTGCAAAATACGCTACGAGAGCATATAGATTAAAACTGCTAAACAATGTTAGACAACGTGAAACCACGGGGGCACATCTGATTAGATTGCTGGAACAAAAGGTCCTTAGTGGGGTTATGGTGGTGTTTTATACTGTACAAAATTAGGGTAAACCAGGCTGGGCCCTCCAATGTTAATTTCGGAGGGATTTTTATGGCTCATATCTCCGGAACCAATGGGCCTAGGATATTGCGCATGCGTAGTTGGGGTCTATGAAATGGGTTCTTGCGCGTGACCCGAAAATGACACCTGTCACCTATCAATTAAGAACTGTCACCTGTCAGATGTCACCTGTCAAATGTCAAAATCGACAGCTGATGTATGTCACGTGTTTAGGGTGACGTCATGAGTCGTTTAAAAAAAGAACCGGGTTGATCGGGCCAATAGGGCCAAAGTTGGTATAGCTAATGCCCTAACGGCAGGGCAGTATGCATGCGCCATAACATGTCATTAATGAACATTGTTAGAGGCCGCGTGGCATGTAATTAGACAACTGGGGATCTAGTATGTCCTTTTGGCAAACAGTATTTTCAGGCGCCATCTATAATTACGTTCGCGCATACTCCCGCTATCTGGGTACTACCTAAACTTATGCAACCAGAAGCCCCTATCAGCAAATATTGCCTTCACCAATTTATTAACAAACCTAAGTGTGGTGATGACGACAAAATGGCGATAAACCTAGATTTTATAATGCACTCACCATTTTATCGACAAACCAGTACTAATGGCGTTGCCAAACCAATATTTCCCCTTATTCAACATAAAAATTGTCGAAACGGCAACACAGCCGTTCCAATACTGAAAATTTAAGAAAATACGCTTAGGCCATATTGTAATAGCCGTTCGTACAAAAACACGTATAAAAGATATGCGAAAATGATAAGAAACAAAAATAATATCCCAGACGTTATAGCTCCATAAGCCACACTAATATTGTATCAAGAATATTATTCGATATACAAGATAATAATAAACCAAAACAGCTATATTAGAATAATTTAAGATCAAGGACAAACTTATTACCAACCTCGTATAAAATAATATAAATACTTATGATTATTATTAGGAACTTATTTGATGAAATTGTGGCCTTTCAAGAACACATTTAACATAATGTTATAAACAACTGCGTAAATTATAAACCACACTGTATGTTTCATGAAGAAGAAAATTATACATTATTGCTGTTAAATATCAATAAGATCTCGTGCTAAAATTATTTAAACAAACGACCAACTATCACTACTAAACACACTGTATTTTCTGCAAACATTTGGTGATGTTAGAGAACCCAACATTTTGACTGGTGACTATGTTTTAAGTTGCAAATATTACCGAAAGACACAATCACAAGCCATTACGTAGGGGCTCAGTATCTGTTTTGTGCGTTGTACAGGTCCCACTGCATGAGGAATTAAGACATAAATGTAATTTATATTTAAATTCCAAGTACTAAAGTCTCTAAATATTCTTTTTAAATTTTTGAAAAACCTCTCAGTAACATCTTAAATAGTGTAAAAATATAATTTATATGCTCCAGAACTAAATATAAGTATTATACCAACAAGAACAAACTTATTACCAACCCCGTATAAAATAATACTTATGATTACTATTAGGAACTTATCGACAGGGTGATTAGAATTTAGCCTAATAATACCAAAACGCAGCTATTAAACTTCCCGAGAGCCAGAAGTAAATTTCGTCAAACCAGACTGCAAGCCAAAAATCTAAACCTCAGCTGGACCAGACAGCGATATTTGATATTAGAGGACATCACGAAACTCTTTTTACCATTACACAAGATATCCAAGACAGTGCGTTTTTGGTTTTCAAGAGACGTACTGACAAAAATAATCTACATCGTAACACTAAAATTTACCACATGATTACAAAAACATGCTTATTTACAAAATATGAATAGAAGATAAATACAAAATCATATACAAGGTATTAGTTGACATAATAACCATTATAACGACAATATAATTAACATCAATCAAAGATAGTTAAATAATATGGTATATTTTATATCAAGGAATGCTAAAGATTTTTTATATTTTATAGTCTGCATATGAGGGAAAATAAAAGTTCACATAAAAAAGACAGTTATCACTAACCCCGTATATATACTACATTTGGACATAAAAAACCAGTGCAAAAAATAAAATGGCATATCGTCAAGTTCAAAAGACCCTGTATAATAATATTTGGAGTACAGTGTACTACTTAAATATATAAAACAAAAAATATTTTCAGATTAAAAATTATAAAATAAGCCATTCATTTTCCTGCAATTATAAATTTGAAGACCGGTAAATCCTGAGAAGGTCAAAAGCAGCATACACGAGTCAAAGGTCAAAGCAGTACCATTTTACTAATTCATCAACAGTAATCTGATATACTTACTTACAAACTCAATTTTTAGGATTACTGTTCTGTTAGTCGTCTCTTTTGGGAGCCCTGTATGGAAATTGAAATAAATAATTAGGACCAGTCTATTTAATAAATAAACAAGTTCTCATTAATAAATAATTACGAACAAATATTATACTAAACCTTTACCTATATAGGCACAATCTAGCTATGAGTTAAGTGTCCAAGTTTCCCCATTTTAAAAATGTATTAAAATATAAATAATTGCATTTTTATCCGCTTTATTACAGATATTAAACATGAAAATATTGTTTAAAGAAAAACCACATATTGAAAGGTCAAAAATTAACATGAATAAAGCATTATCTAAACAAGACTCGCAGGTAACTGACGATCTGCATGATGATGTTACATTTTTAAGTATTATAAACAATTTTAAATTATTTCTTCTTCTTATACAGAGCCAGAGAAAAGCACTTGTCTATCTAAGAAATAAAATAAATTAAAAATATGTTGGAAACACAACATTAGGAATATACCATGAAAAATATATATCTATCTTAAAAAATAAACAGTGTACTACTTAAATATATAAAACAAAAAATATTTTCAGATTAAAAATTATAAAATAAGCCATTCATTTTCCTGCAATTATAAATTTGAAGACCGGTAAATCCTGAGAAGGTCAAAAGCACCCTACACGAGTCAAAGGTCAAAGCAGTACCATTTTACTAATTCATCAACAGTAATCTGATATACTTACTTACAAAGTCAATTTTTAGGATTACTGATTACTGTTCTGTTAGTCGTCTCTTTTGGGAACCCCGTATGGAAATTGAAATAAATAAAAAAATTGATTTTTTATTAATATCTAAATGATCCTTTTACCGATTTTGTTAAAATCTGGCAGGGTTATTCATTGTAATAAGAAGTTGGCACTAACTAAAAGAAAATTATAAGTTCCAGTGGCGTCTCGGGGGGCAGTGTCACGAATAATATTGACAAAAAAAAAATGTATGCTACTGAGTTTTTTGAAAAATTTAAATTTTTTTCAGATTGGGCATCTACAAATACAACTTTTTTGTCTCTTAATATCTATTCGTATATAACTTCCTTTTCGAGGAAAAAATAAAAACGACTTCATTGCATGACGGATAATTGTTAAAATAAAATCAAGTTAACTTTGATCATTCTCGTGAAAAATATATAGAAATTTGAAACTTGATTATTTTGTCTAACTGACGGACGCTTTAAAGCAGGTTAAAGGGTGAACAGGTGAAACGGGTATCCATCTATCAGGTATTAATCTTACGGTAGACGAACATTTTCCGAATTTAAAACTGAAGAAAAAAGGTGTTTTTGAATTAAAAATCCAACAGTTTAGATCAAAATTTATATGAGAAATCGGATAAGCTCATTAAAAATACGGCATCTCATTTAAAAAAATATCAAAGTGACCCCTAGTACTTTTGTTTGATGTTCAATTGTTTCTTGCTGAAGATATTCGAATTCGCGGGAGAAAATGACTTAAGATGGCTATTTCAGTTTTTTATAAAAGTACAGGAAAAGTCAAAAAATCGCCTTGTCTAGTCTTGGTTGGATAACCCTGTTCAATGTTAACCTGAACACCCCTGTTTAACAGGCCCTGTTTAACAGACCCTGTTGACCTCTCTGTTACAGAAAACAACCCCGATAAGGAAACAAAAACGTTTGAGCTACGTGGGAAATAAATAAAAGCTGGCTTGTTGAAAAATTTAAATATTTATTAAGGTAAAGCTTAGTCTAAAAATATAGTACTTTGCAAAAATTATACAGTAAGCAATGAAAGTATCATTCAAAATTTTCAATAAACATTCAAGGATATCCAAGTATGTATATTATTTATTAACACAGTTGTATGTAACAATATCCAAAAAACTAAGGTTTACTAGAACACATTGTATACAGCATGGTAGAAATACTTTACATATTTCATATTCTAATGTGATAAAAGAATAAAACATAATTATAGTTTAAAGTCAAGTAAAAATCCAATTCAACACATGGAAAGTGGTCATTTTAAAATATATTCTGCACTTGGCATATAATTAATTCGATTATGACATTTGTAAAAATACCCGATACTCCTAAACTTTTGCATAAAATAGATGTAATTTTAGATAGCCTTGATATTAAAATGCATATAGTTTGAATACCGAAACAGCAGAAATTTTAGAGTAACGAGAAATATTATAAACATATTTAAATTATGCGTAGATCAGAGAGAAATGTATGTATATACCAAAAACGAAATTGTATTAATTTATTCTATAAAAAACAACGTGCATACGGGGGAAGCTAATAAAAAAGTCATTTTTATTTTATTACATTTTTCCAAAAACTATTTAGCTAAATTATTAAAATTTAATACACAATGACGCCTAATTATGTTGATACATTGTTAACAAAACTGGTGTTTTTCTAGTCACCCGTTTCTGATATAGGTACATTTTGATATTTGATTATTAGTAATTATATAAAACGATAGGTAAAGTCGATACAAGCACGGCTTTTTAAAACGAAGAGGGTTAAACATTTAATATTTATCAAATGTAAGATACAAAAAAATTAAAGTTCTACTTGCAACCTAGAATATAAAGCTAAAAAGCCAAATTTTTGTCAGATAAACGCTACGTTAAGGTACCGTTCAAATGAAGGAAATGAAAAGTTTGCCAATTTTTGCAGAAATTTTATATCTACGAAAACATGGATCGGGGAAGCTTCTATGACCGCTAGGGGGCGTAAGAGAACTTTCAAAATAGAAATGCCGATTTTCTCTTGATTTTTCTTAATAAAAATATGTTAAAAATATAAGCATTGTATTCTTCATAAAATTATGCAACTTTATGTTAGGAATCGTTTTTTTCTATTTTCAATAATAAAGTGGTGGGAAAAGGTCAAACTTTTTTTCTTTCAAACGCTGATATCTCTGCTTTGGATAAACCGATTTTATTCAACTTGGTCTTGAAAAAAAGCCCTTCTTTTCCTCTACACTTAGATCTATTAACTATACCATATTGATTCTGATGGTGGCCACTAGATGGCGTTTTTCTGTAATTCCTCAATGAATAAGGATTTTCTCAAAAAAATCAAATGTTATGATATGGTTTTTTCATCATATTTTATTTTAGGCTTATAATTTTATATCTACGAAAACATGGTTCGGGGAAGCTTCTGAAAAAAACTTTGGAACAGGTCTGTTCAACAGGTCTGTTCCGAGGGAACAGGGTCTGTTCCGGGGGAACGGGTCTGTTCCGGGGGAACAGGTCTGTTCATCGGGTCTGTTCCGTATCATATGTATCAACATAATTAGGCGTCATTGTGTATTAAATTTTAATAATTTAGCTAAATAGTTTTTGGAAAAATGTAATAAAATAAAAATGACTTTTTTATTAGCTTCCCCCGTATGCACGTTGTTTTTTATAGAATAAATTAATACAATTTCGTTTTTGGTATATACATACATTTCTCTCTGATCTACGCATAATTTAAATATGTTTATAATATTTCTCGTTACTCTAAAATTTCTGCTGTTTCGGTATTCAAACTATATGCATTTTAATATCAAGGCTATCTAAAATTACATCTATTTTATGCAAAAGTTTAGGAGTATCGGGTATTTTTACAAATGTCATAATCGAATTAATTATATGCCAAGTGCAGAATATATTTTAAAATGACCACTTTCCATGTGTTGAATTGGATTTTTACTTGACTTTAAACTATAATTATGTTTTATTCTTTTATCACATTAGAATATGAAATATGTAAAGTATTTCTACCATGCTGTATACAATGTGTTCTAGTAAACCTTAGTTTTTTGGATATTGTTACATACAACTGTGTTAATAAATAATATACATACTTGGATATCCTTGAATGTTTATTGAAAATTTTGAATGATACTTTCATTGCTTACTGTATAATTTTTGCAAAGTACTATATTTTTAGACTAAGCTTTACCTTAATAAATATTTAAATTTTTCAACAAGCCAGCTTTTATTTATTTCCCACGTAGCTCAAACGTTTTTGTTTCCTTATCGGGGTTGTTTTCTGTAACAGAGAGGTCAACAGGGTCTGTTAAACAGGGCCTGTTAAACAGGGGTGTTCAGGTTAACATTGAACAGGGTTATCCAACCAAGACTAGACAAGGCGATTTTTTGACTTTTCCTGTACTTTTATAAAAAACTGAAATAGCCATCTTAAGTCATTTTCTCCCGCGAATTCGAATATCTTCAGCAAGAAACAATTGAACATCAAACAAAAGTACTAGGGGTCACTTTGATATTTTT
This sequence comes from Polydrusus tereticollis, assembly GCA_963920685.1. Taxonomy (NCBI): domain Eukaryota; kingdom Metazoa; phylum Arthropoda; class Insecta; order Coleoptera; family Curculionidae; genus Polydrusus; species Polydrusus tereticollis. The sequence goes on along the minus strand of OY987334.1, from coordinate 3,424,928 downwards.
TTAAATGAGATGCCGTATTTTTAATGAGCTTATCCGATTTCTCATATAAATTTTGATCTAAACTGTTGGATTTTTAATTCAAAAACACCTTTTTTCTTCAGTTTTAAATTCGGAAAATGTTCGTCTACCGTAAGATTAATACCTGATAGATGGATACCCGTTTCACCTGTTCACCCTTTAACCTGCTTTAAAGCGTCCGTCAGTTAGACAAAATAATCAAGTTTCAAATTTCTATATATTTTTCACGAGAATGATCAAAGTTAACTTGATTTTATTTTAACAATTATCCGTCATGCAATGAAGTCGTTTTTATTTTTTCCTCGAAAAGGAAGTTATATACGAATAGATATTAAGAGACAAAAAAGTTGTATTTGTAGATGCCCAATCTGAAAAAAATTTAAATTTTTCAAAAAACTCAGTAGCATACATTTTTTTTTTGTCAATATTATTCGTGACACTGCCCCCCGAGACGCCACTGGAACTTATAATTTTCTTTTAGTTAGTGCCAACTTCTTATTACAATGAATAACCCTGCCAGATTTTAACAAAATCGGTAAAAGGATCATTTAGATATTAATAAAAAATCAATTTTTTTATTTATTTCAATTTCCATACGGGGTTCCCAAAAGAGACGACTAACAGAACAGTAATCAGTAATCCTAAAAATTGACTTTGTAAGTAAGTATATCAGATTACTGTTGATGAATTAGTAAAATGGTACTGCTTTGACCTTTGACTCGTGTAGGGTGCTTTTGACCTTCTCAGGATTTACCGGTCTTCAAATTTATAATTGCAGGAAAATGAATGGCTTATTTTATAATTTTTAATCTGAAAATATTTTTTGTTTTATATATTTAAGTAGTACACTGTTTATTTTTTAAGATAGATATATATTTTTCATGGTATATTCCTAATGTTGTGTTTCCAACATATTTTTAATTTATTTTATTTCTTAGATAGACAAGTGCTTTTCTCTGGCTCTGTATAAGAAGAAGAAATAATTTAAAATTGTTTATAATACTTAAAAATGTAACATCATCATGCAGATCGTCAGTTACCTGCGAGTCTTGTTTAGATAATGCTTTATTCATGTTAATTTTTGACCTTTCAATATGTGGTTTTTCTTTAAACAATATTTTCATGTTTAATATCTGTAATAAAGCGGATAAAAATGCAATTATTTATATTTTAATACATTTTTAAAATGGGGAAACTTGGACACTTAACTCATAGCTAGATTGTGCCTATATAGGTAAAGGTTTAGTATAATATTTGTTCGTAATTATTTATTAATGAGAACTTGTTTATTTATTAAATAGACTGGTCCTAATTATTTATTTCAATTTCCATACAGGGCTCCCAAAAGAGACGACTAACAGAACAGTAATCCTAAAAATTGAGTTTGTAAGTAAGTATATCAGATTACTGTTGATGAATTAGTAAAATGGTACTGCTTTGACCTTTGACTCGTGTATGCTGCTTTTGACCTTCTCAGGATTTACCGGTCTTCAAATTTATAATTGCAGGAAAATGAATGGCTTATTTTATAATTTTTAATCTGAAAATATTTTTTGTTTTATATATTTAAGTAGTACACTGTACTCCAAATATTATTATACAGGGTCTTTTGAACTTGACGATATGCCATTTTATTTTTTGCACTGGTTTTTTATGTCCAAATGTAGTATATATACGGGGTTAGTGATAACTGTCTTTTTTATGTGAACTTTTATTTTCCCTCATATGCAGACTATAAAATATAAAAAATCTTTAGCATTCCTTGATATAAAATATACCATATTATTTAACTATCTTTGATTGATGTTAATTATATTGTCGTTATAATGGTTATTATGTCAACTAATACCTTGTATATGATTTTGTATTTATCTTCTATTCATATTTTGTAAATAAGCATGTTTTTGTAATCATGTGGTAAATTTTAGTGTTACGATGTAGATTATTTTTGTCAGTACGTCTCTTGAAAACCAAAAACGCACTGTCTTGGATATCTTGTGTAATGGTAAAAAGAGTTTCGTGATGTCCTCTAATATCAAATATCGCTGTCTGGTCCAGCTGAGGTTTAGATTTTTGGCTTGCAGTCTGGTTTGACGAAATTTACTTCTGGCTCTCGGGAAGTTTAATAGCTGCGTTTTGGTATTATTAGGCTAAATTCTAATCACCCTGTCGATAAGTTCCTAATAGTAATCATAAGTATTATTTTATACGGGGTTGGTAATAAGTTTGTTCTTGTTGGTATAATATATTTAGTTCTGGAGCATATAAATTATATTTTTACACTATTTAAGATGTTACTGAGAGGTTTTTCAAAAATTTAAAAAGAATATTTAGAGACTTTAGTACTTGGAATTTAAATATAAATTACATTTATGTCTTAATTCCTCATGCAGTGGGACCTGTACAACGCACAAAACAGATACTGAGCCCCTACGTAATGGCTTGTGATTGTGTCTTTCGGTAATATTTGCAACTTAAAACATAGTCACCAGTCAAAATGTTGGGTTCTCTAACATCACCAAATGTTTGCAGAAAATACAGTGTGTTTAGTAGTGATAGTTGGTCGTTTGTTTAAATAATTTTAGCACGAGATCTTATTGATATTTAACAGCAATAATGTATAATTTTCTTCTTCATGAAACATACAGTGTGGTTTATAATTTACGCAGTTGTTTATAACATTATGTTAAATGTGTTCTTGAAAGGCCACAATTTCATCAAATAAGTTCCTAATAATAATCATAAGTATTTATATTATTTTATACGAGGTTGGTAATAAGTTTGTCCTTGATCTTAAATTATTCTAATATAGCTGTTTTGGTTTATTATTATCTTGTATATCGAATAATATTCTTGATACAATATTAGTGTGGCTTATGGAGCTATAACGTCTGGGATATTATTTTTGTTTCTTATCATTTTCGCATATCTTTTATACGTGTTTTTGTACGAACGGCTATTACAATATGGCCTAAGCGTATTTTCTTAAATTTTCAGTATTGGAACGGCTGTGTTGCCGTTTCGACAATTTTTATGTTGAATAAGGGGAAATATTGGTTTGGCAACGCCATTAGTACTGGTTTGTCGATAAAATGGTGAGTGCATTATAAAATCTAGGTTTATCGCCATTTTGTCGTCATCACCACACTTAGGTTTGTTAATAAATTGGTGAAGGCAATATTTGCTGATAGGGGCTTCTGGTTGCATAAGTTTAGGTAGTACCCAGATAGCGGGAGTATGCGCGAACGTAATTATAGATGGCGCCTGAAAATACTGTTTGCCAAAAGGACATACTAGATCCCCAGTTGTCTAATTACATGCCACGCGGCCTCTAACAATGTTCATTAATGACATGTTATGGCGCATGCATACTGCCCTGCCGTTAGGGCATTAGCTATACCAACTTTGGCCCTATTGGCCCGATCAACCCGGTTCTTTTTTTAAACGACTCATGACGTCACCCTAAACACGTGACATACATCAGCTGTCGATTTTGACATTTGACAGGTGACATCTGACAGGTGACAGTTCTTAATTGATAGGTGACAGGTGTCATTTTCGGGTCACGCGCAAGAACCCATTTCATAGACCCCAACTACGCATGCGCAATATCCTAGGCCCATTGGTTCCGGAGATATGAGCCATAAAAATCCCTCCGAAATTAACATTGGAGGGCCCAGCCTGGTTTACCCTAATTTTGTACAGTATAAAACACCACCATAACCCCACTAAGGACCTTTTGTTCCAGCAATCTAATCAGATGTGCCCCCGTGGTTTCACGTTGTCTAACATTGTTTAGCAGTTTTAATCTATATGCTCTCGTAGCGTATTTTGCAAGGCTTTGAGGTTCGGCCCCAGAGGATTATGGTTCAAATCCCACCGAGGACAAAAACTTTTTTTCTGTTATTATTATATTTTAAAATATTTTAACTGATTTACAACGTCATACCTACCATCACGGTAAACAAGATGCCTTATATGAAAAGCAGGTGGCGCTACAGGTCTCAAGATAACAGGTACGTACATCTCTCCCCGTTAGGTGGCACCCCTACAATGATATTACTATATAATCGGGGTAACACGTGATCTGGGTTCCGTTGGGACAAAAGTTAGGTTAGAATAATGTGTGGGGGGTTAGGTGGCAGCAGTGGAGGGTTCCACACAGGTCAATAGGGCCCTATATTACCGGCATCGGATACCCTCGGGCGATCATCGGGTAACCATCGGGTCACCACCGCTCGGGGTCGCTGACCTGCCTGAGCTAGCCTCGCGAATTATGCATAGGGTCTCGCGGTATCGCCTTCGATCATCATGCGCGCTCAACGCCTGTTGTGGAGGCTTCCTCCGCCGCGGGTCTGGGGCTCGCGCCTCCGCGGGTACTTGGGTTCCATGGGGAATACTGTTAGGTTAGAATCTTCAAATAATGGGGCCCCTGGTAATACCGGGGGGGGGCCACTTAGGTTAATACGGATCCTGTATCTACTGCGAGTAGTTATGACGTCAGACACTAGATGGCTATAGTAGCTGGGTTCCGCTCGGGTTAAGAGGGGGTGGCGACTTCCAGGAAAAGTGCCACGCCCTAAAATGGCGATAAAACTGCAGATTTCAGGACAATGTTATTTCTTATGGAGTTTTGAGTTGGGAGTGGTACTGCTATTCTACTAAAGTTGTAGGTCTGTTTTTGTAGAAAAAAATATTCTGACGGTAATAGGAATGTACATTTTGGACTCTGTAATATTTGTATGTGATAATAGGGATCTTTTCCTCGATTTTAATGTGAAACATGATTATGACACTCGCCATAAAAGTAATTTAGTACCAGAAAATTATAACTATACTTACATACCTCCAAAAAAATGTAAAATACTGCATCATAAAAATTTTTAATTGTTTCTCAGACGAAATTAGAAACCTGCCAAAGAATAAACTAAAATATACCTTAACAAAATATCTAGTCAGTAAGGCCTTCTACAACCTTAATGAATTCTTTGATGATCCTGATAAAGGAATAATTCAGTGTTAAATTTTAAATGTTTGTTACAATTTTAAGCATGTGTAATTTTATCAAAATTGTCATTGTCTAAATGTAATGTAATTACAAATTTAAAATGGTTATTTACAAAAATCTCTCCAGACATTGTTCAACAGCCCCCTATTGGTTTTTGTTTTTATTATGTTTATAGTAAATGTAAGCATCTTATTATTGAACAAATAAATACTATTGTATTGTATTGTATTAAATCGAAAAATAGAGCTATAGTATAGTAATTAGAATCTATTGTTTTATAAATATATTCCAAGAGATCGTAAGCAGCTGTGCTAGTAGAGAAGTTTGAGCAATACTAATAAAAAATTAGGTAGGTACTATATTTTAAGACGGGACCTACCTTCACATTATTAGATAATGATCCTTTTATTAGTGAATAAAATTGAATCCAGTTTAATCACATTGGAATCTTCGTGAGTCCTGATATGTGCTGGTAATTTTAGGTTAATCATATCCTATAACATCACATTATATCACTGAGAAAAAGGCTAAAATAAAAAAAAAACTAAAATTATACAATACATACTTTGCTTTCACTGCGAATAATCTCTTGAGTTATCTGTCTAGTTGAAAAGCATCTCATACCATAATCTCTTTTTTTCTAAGTGAGTTTTCTGACACAAGTTGTTCTCAATTTCTGTTAAGCAGTTAAATTATTGAGTACCTACTTTAATTTTCATGCAGCAACCACATTCTACTGATGTTAATACATAAGTGTAAGCCGGACTACAAATACAAATACTAATAATCTTTATTCCCACTAGGAGCCCTAAAGTAATTAAAAGTATATTTAATATGAAGTATCTAGTAGGTAAATACATATAATTGTTTAGTAACTAACCTCTTTACGTATCAAATATTTTCTTTTACCATTTTCTTGGTGAAAACTTGTCACAGTTACCAATTGAAATAAACTTTGCCTTGTGTCTGTGTTCTTTACTGGTTAATACTTTGATTCCAATCCATATTCTAAAAAAAAACAGCTGTAATAATGTAAATATGTAAACAAGCATTCAATTGAAATATATAAATAGGTACTTACGACATAAAATAATGTATCTCGAACGCACACTATAAAACTTTCTCTCTAAAATCTAAAATCTATACTATTTTTAGGTTAAGAATTCTGACACTTAAATCTGACAATCACATCCGATAACTTTAACCGCTCAGCTGTTTCTCCACCACAGTGAAAAATCAACAAGTAGGCTGTTTTCGGTTGTTGTCATGGAAACACTCACGTTAAAAGTTAAAGTGAGCATTTGATCATAGGGCTGTATAAGCTCTCATTCACTCAAGTCCTCAATGTCACTCTATTTAAAATAAAAGCCAAATTTTCGCAGAGGCCAATACAAATATTTATTCTTGAGGTGGTGTTAAGCCCTTGGTTACTTGATTTTATAAATGCAAGCTCCTCTTACTTTGGTGGACAATAGATACTTAAAGTTAAAAGATAAATAAGTGGAATGAAATATTAAAGTGATAGTACTAGGTTTGACAATAAAATTTCTGAAGGTTTAAATTTACAAAGTTATTGATAAAAGAAAGCAAAAAGTCAAACCCTGTTTGACAGAGTCTTGCACAAGACGGCAACTGTCAGACCTACACTGTAAAAAAAATGACTGTTCAGTCTGATCTGGCGGCCACATAGACCTACATCCAGGACATTGCCTGAGACATGGAATTTCCGCAAGGTCTGTGCAAGAACCTCTCACAACTAACTAAATTTACCATAAAATCTCTGTTATAGTATGATACAATATCTTACGAGTACCTGTGGTTACTCGATAAGCATGCTAGCCACTCGGCCATAGACAAATTAAAATGTCGAAGTTACAAGTACTAAATTTGGAATAAACAAATGGCCTTTAGCCGGGAAACAAAAATATTTACTTTATAATCATAAATTGTACTGTATTTATAACAAAAGTAGCTGTAACAGACTACCTAACGCTTTGAACTACTAGAGAGTCTTGTGACGTCTAAACGCTATGTCGACATACGCTATACGTTTACATTGCACAAGCTCTGTACATAACATAAGTGCAAAACTTGACCAAAACACTGTATGGTGAACAATACGCAAATGCAAAATATTGATATTTTAAGTTGTTACTATGTTACAACATACTCAAGAAAAAATGTTACTTAGCTAAAACCTTACGTGCTACCCATGGTCCATGAAGACTCAATCTTCACACACACTCACACATACTCTCTGAAACAGCTAGCGTGGAAAACTGCTACACCGCTAGTCTCCAAGAAATCCCATAGTACACGGCAACTAGCACGTCCCGCGTCCAGGCATTCCCAACAAAATAAACTAGTACATCACTTTGTACTCGGACTTTTAGCCCCTACCAAAAAAAACCCTAAAATCGAATTTTAGATATACAAACATGAAAGAGAAATCTTTCATAACACCCATCGAGGGTAATTCAGATACTAAAATTAAGACCTACCTCAAATAACTAACGAGGGTTCCCAATTTACCAGATGGCGTCTATGACCGCTGTTGAAGTTCATTAAAGCATTTTAAATCGGCATTCCGCCCAAAGGAATAAGCAACTACAAGGCCATACCCTTTTAAAAACATTTGTGGATGCTTTATCGACACTGCATTAGTCTGCCCGGCCCAAAAAAAATAAATTTGGGGAGCTACTTCCACAAACGTGCTCTAACTTCCAGTGTCCATGGTCGAAAGGGACGCTTCTTATTTTTCTCCAACGTACATAGTTACCGAAACAAAACAATCACAAAAAAAAATAGTCACCCTATCTACGTAAACTAAGCTCTTTCAACAACACAGAAAACTAATGGCGACCAAAGTCTACCCACGCGACCAAGCAAAAATTAACCAGAAGTCGCTGTGAAAACGCACAGAAACTGTCGGTCTGACACTGACCTATTATCGATTTTCTTAAAACACAGCTGATTTACGACATTCGAGATGATTAACCTACAACTTCTATACTAGGTTAAATAGTTATAAATTACCAATTACCAATTAACTAAAAGAAAGATTTGAAATCAAACCTATCTGCAACTAGTATTAAACGATGAACAGAAGAAATCAATCCATTTAGCTATGTCGTACAAGATACAAAACATTCCTGAAATATAACCAACAACAAAGGTTTGAAACTAAACATAATGAAAATTTTGGGCTATTACAGGTAACTTAACTAACAATTACTGTTTAAGGTGAGAGTCTACATATGTATTTTAACAATTTAAAACCGAAAACTTAACAGAGATAATCAAACTTATAAAATGTAATTTTCAAACTGTAACAAATAGTATCTACTTAAAAACATATTAAATTTTATTTTGTATTTAGTTAAAACTATAGATAAATAAAATATACTTAATACACATATTAAACTCTATTTTGGATTTAGTTAAGAATATAGGTATTAAATTTTATTTTATCCAACATTGTTAATATAGCCTAAATTGTTCTGGAGGCCGGGCTTATCAGACGCTTATTAGAGAAATTCTTATCTGTAAAAAAATGATGGATTTAGAAATAAAGATTGTTTAAAGAAAAGGGTATTCCTTAATATAATATATTTTTTAAAGCTATGTGCTTTTTATTCAGGCTAGTTTGTTTATTTGAAAGACAACATCTGGCCTGTATTATATTTTTGGTTTGCTTAAGCCAATTATAATAGGCCAATAATTAATCCTGCATTTCAGATAAATTTGCACATTAGCACATATTTCTTAGCTGTACCAACTACCTAATTATGTCTTCTATATCTTATCTTTAATTAATGTAAAACTGAAATACTAAATATCTAGTGTAAAACAGTTTATTACTGTGAACAAAAGATGACCTTTATTTACATATGCGAGATGTTGCACGAGGCGACATCTTCTAACATTTATTGTTCTGTCCCATTTACAAGCCTATTTGAGAAATATGGACAACTTTTTCGAGTTCTTATTTGAAAACTTGATCTCTATAGACAACTCTTTATCATCTTTTTGCCTTCCAAGTTTTGTGGCTTTTACGTTAATATCACATTACCGATAATAGCACGCCGCCACTGGTCAACGAAGGCGTGATGAATGAAACACTTGGTCTATTATTATTTGTTCGTCTGAGTAACTAACCCTGTAGAGGTGTAAAAAATAGTTTAGCCTTTCAATGTCCGCCGTTTTGAGCTATGTTGATTTGCATATTTTTAAAAACAATAATTCAGTCGTTTAATTTAAAGAAATGGTCCATTCTTAAAGTGAAGTTGAAATTATAGGGAACGAAAAGAAAGTCAAAAGTCTTTCTCCACTAAATTTATTAAAAGAGCAATCAAAGGTTCAATCTTTTTTTATATTAATAAGTCTACATGTTTCGAAGGTAGTGGCCTTCATCCTCAGAAGACAAAAAAAATGTTGCTCTTAGTATTAGCAGTAGAGAAAAAATTATTGGTGGAAGGTGCCGTTGATGGAGCTTTAAAATTTGTAGAATATATTAAGCAGTGAACGAAACTTGATGAAAGCAATCAGCATACCGAAATGTTAGATAAAATTTAGTTCAAATTTATTTGTACAAGGTTTGTCACACTTACTAGCTTATGAAATGATGTTCTTCCTATGAAGGGATGGGTGTCCCACGACGATTTTCCCAGCATATTGTTCGGAAACGGAACCAGATAGAAAAAAAAAGGTTAAAAACAAAAATTAAGGGCTTGTAAGGGAGCATCTAGGAAGGGTAATTTTAGATATACAGGGTGTTTTAAAAATAGTAATATTGCTGCCAAGTCAATTTTTTTAAATGGAACACCCTGTATATTGTTAGTTTTTCGAAAAGCTTGTTTCAAGAGAAATTCAACCATACCATACTTGTTACGTTTCTAATTTAAAATGACTGAAATATGAGCGATTAAATGATCAATTACGTAAGCATGAACAAATATGCAATAATAACAATAACCACCAGCGAAATATTGAAGAGTATGACGGGGCTGTCATGTCACGAGTCAGAAGCAGTTTCATTGTTAATTATTTTAAGTAGTGAGAAATGCCTTCGCTTCTTACATATGACGAGTATGTCGACATGCTCCTGATATACGGAGAATGTCACAAGAATGGAAGACGTGCTCAAAATCTGTATAGTCAACGATACCCGAATCGTGAAATACCAAGCTATAGAACGTTTCGTAATGTTGAACAAAAATTAAGAAGTGGTTCCTTTTCCAGTGGTAGGGCGTAAATACCAAGAAGAAAACGAGTCCGAACAGAAGACAACAATATTAACATATTGGCCTATGTTCAAGTGTATCCACATGTCTCAACTCGACTACTCGGGGAAGAATTAGGTATTGGAAAAAGTACAGTTGAAAGGACACTAAAAGATTATAAATACCACCCCTACAAAATTCATTTGGTTAACACCTAAAGATCCTGAACGCCGCCTAAATTTCATTGCTAAGATGTCAATGAAATTTGAACAAGACCGTCTTTTTTTTCAAAAAAATTTTATGGAGCGATGAAAGTAGGTTCCACAACAACGGCATAGTAAATCGCCACAATTGCCACTACTGGTCATCTGTAAATCCTCACTGGATGAAGGAGACTAATTTTCAGGTAGTTTGGGGGGTTAACGTTTGGTGCGGTTTATTTAATGGCTATCTTATAGGTCCTTACTTTTACCAAGGGACACAAAATAGAGAACGATTTTTAAATTTTCTTCAAAACGAACTTCCCTTATTACTTGAAAATATTCCAATCAATGAAAGAGCCTCTATGTGGTGGCAGCAAGATGGAGCTCCCCCTCACTTTGCCAGGCAAGTTACAAATTATTTAGATACCACGTTTCCTGCGCGCTGGATTAACCGAAATGGTGTGATCCGGTGGCCACACGGTCACCGGACTTGACCCCTTTAGATTTTTTTCTTTGGGGATATCTTAAAGAAATTGTGTATGTAAACCAACCTAGAGATATCGAAGATTTGCAAAACAAAATCATACCAGCTTGTCGAACTGTTACTCCAGCTATGATTACCGCAGCGTGTACCAGAAATCTTATAAACATATTTGAATACTGTATTAGTGAGAGTGGTAACTAATTTGAACATATTTTGAGGAGAAGTCGTAATTAATTTTGTTTAGTTATCTTCTTATTTTCGATTGATTGTTACATAATTTAATAAAGTGTTATAAATCGCTCATATTTCAGTCATTTTAAATTAGAAACGTAATAAGTATGGTAAGGTTGAATTTCTCTTGAAACAAGGTTTTTGGAAAAACTAACAATATGCAGGGTGTTCCATTTAAAAAAATTGACTTGGCAGCAATATTACTCTTTTTAAAACACCCTGTATATCTAAAATTACCCTTCCTAGATGCTCCCTTAAAAGCCCTCAATTTTTGTTCCTGAACTTTTTTTTCTATCTGGTTGAGTTTCCGAGCAATATGCTGGGAAAATCGTCGTGGGACACCCTGACTAAAGAGGATTTGTGGGACATTCTAGTTCATATCATGATATTTGTTTAAATAGAATGGAAGTAAGACTTTGTTAGAATTTTAGTACGATTTCCATTTTGTTGAAGTCACATTTATAAAGGTTTAAAAAATATGTTTCAAAATTTTTTAGGGGTACTAAGGCCCAGTAACCCGGAATTAAGTTAGCCCCATTTTGTAGAGAAATTAATCAAAAAATAAAATTTGTTAAAAACTTAAAATTTTTGATTTATATACCCTTAAAGATGTAAAAATAGGGATACAAAGAGAATTAAAAAGGAAGACCAGAAACGTGTTCTGTTTTTTTTTTAATTAGTGAGGAAAGACTTTTGACTTTCTTTCCTTTTCCTATAAGTCAGTTGTTTGGTAGTTATTCTCAATATTCCAGACTTTTTAATGGAAAAATGAACCCCACATTTAAAGCAGTGAAATAACTAAGTAATTACATTGTATTGTGTAAAACCAAACGGAAAATCTCCACACAAAGAAATATGCTTAAAGTTACTAAACTAATTAACGCCCAACAAGCACAGAGTAAGCCTTTTGTAACAGATTACACTCGGTGAATTTCTCCTGTCCCTTAACATGTGTCCAGATTAAACATCACAGTACATTTAATTCCGTACAAGTTTTAAAGAGAAAGTTGCCTCTCGCAACATTTCCCATCCTAAGTTCTTAATTCAAAGGTATCGTTACAAAGACCAGTTCTAAATCATTTTGTTAGACAAATTAGAAAATGCTTGCCACCAAGTAATTGTACGTTTTTGGCTAATTTAAATTAATTGTGAAATGTATATGTTATTAGCATTTTTGTAGATATTATTTCACGAACGTACTATGTGTATCATGCATTAACATATTGTAAAAAAAACAAAATATTGGGTATCATACAACTGATAATAATACGAGAAAAGTACGTTTATTGTTATTTTTGAGTTAATTGTAAGTCTTGCCATTAATTTTACTTCGCAATGTCCTAACCAGATATGTTTATCATAAACAGAGATCGCGAATACGAATACTAAGCGCCCTAAAAATATTAGAAGCATATTAAATGCAGCCAGCAAGTGTGTCTACTTCGACAAAATATGAACTTAGAAATTTTAAATCAATCCCTGTTCAAGCAGCAACTCATGATTATAAATTGGAATTTAAGTCAAAGACTGATTGAAGAAAGAAACATCTATGTATACTCCATTTCCTTTGTATTTTTAAACTAAGAAAATTTTCTTTGTTGCACTTATTTAATGTTATCATTTTGTTTTTCTACTTATTTCTACACGGATTTCGGAGATATCTCCGGTCATATCTACAGGGTTTTCTATAAAATATATAAGAAAACTTTAAATATACGAGTTGTGGGGTTTTATCTGAATTGCCAGAAAATTAAAAAAAAAATAGACAAGAGACGATCCGAAAGCCAAGAGAAACTAACAAATACGTATTTTTTTAATGGAACGCCTTCTATATTTTTTATTTTTACAAGAGATCTTTCTTTTGTGGTTCCAAAAATATATAGATTGCCTCCCAACAAACATATTAAGTAATGTAGATCAAAACGGAAGGAAAATAATCCTAAATTGGCAAATATTTGCTTATTTTTGCCTTAAATGTTTTCTTAAAAATCACAGAACATTCGAACTCTAAAATCTAAGTCAAAATTTGGATATCTACAACTTAAATAATTTGTTATAGGAAAATCTACTTTTAGTTTAACTTTGAGACATTAAAAATATTTAATCCAAATAAGGCATATGATTAAGTCATAATTCACTTAATTGTTACTTAATATATGTATTTAAAATTAAGGAATTTTTTGGCTATTACGCTAGGTAAATATTACCTAATTATTGCCTAAAAAAGGTCCAAATAATTTACTGACCATGTAGTTTTATAAGCAAGTAATATTTGGGAAAATTGAGCTACTTTATAACTTTCTGATTAACCTCAAAGGCTAACATTGCTTGTAAAATTGACCTGTTAGAAAAGTTGTTCTGATTAAGGTCGTAGATTACATATTACAAATTACCTTCAAGTTACATGTTCTCTTTGTATATCTTTAACGACATTTGTTTATGTTTTCAGTTGTGTCTGTATTTTCTTTCTAACCTTAAAGGACGTAGCGGGGTAACATTTTCAATGCCAAAACAAAATTCGAATAATAAGAAAATAAAAGCATACAAACATACTACACAATATTACAAGATCATCAGGAAAAATCATAATAACGCGAGTTGCACCAATGATTTTCAGCCTGAAATTACATCATTAAGTTCCTTGGACACGGCTATCCCTAAGGAGTGTGAAATAGGGTCGAAAGTAGAAAACGATAAAGACGAATTTATTTCTTTAGACCCAAAAGAATCAAATATCGAATTTGAAATACTCAATGATCAACTTTTGTTATTAGGTAAATTAAGATAATGTTAAAACGGAATTAAATCGCTTAACGATCAAAATATTATTAGAAAGAGACAGTGAAAACGAATCAGATTCATATCAGACAAAGGCTGCAATGGTCCAGACTACTCCTGACGATACTACACTACTCGAAATTTAAAGTGAATAGATCGGTTCCGGTATTGGGTAGCGCGGATCCTACAAATTGCCCTAAATTTAGCTTTGACTGATAACTAGAAATGTCTTATTTAGGGACGATTTAATTTTAAATTCGATAAATGATTGCCAATTTAACCTCGGACCAGGAAAACATGTTCTTAAAGTTAATAAGAAAGAAAAAAATAGCTTTGAGGTTAAAAATATAAAAACCGCCATATTTATTAATAATTAGTTTTCCTGTTTATCGACAACTATAAAAAAACAATAATTAAAATTTTAAAAATTACATAAGGTGAGTGGAAAATCCATTAGACTACTATATCTTTCGTCAACTAAAGTTTTTTTAAAACTTTAGGTACATATAATGTTTCTAATGAAGACACTCTGTTTTTAGGTTAATGGTAAAAATATTCAAAATTATCGCAATAATACATAGAAGAACGCATATATTTTAAGGGCGCGTTTTGTTTTTTGAAGTATAATCACCATAATTCACAAACACATTTCTTTCGTATCCAAATTTCGGTCCAAAAAAATGATAAAACTTAATTATATCACTTTATTGTTGAAGTTATAATAAGCGGCCATTCCAAATATCTACTTAAGTCGAACTCCATTGTGTAATTTATTTTGTCCTGTTGGAAGTGTTGGCATAAGTTGTTGTCTTTTCTTTCTAACGCCAGATATAATATGTTTTCTCTGTATTTTTGTCTAGTGTCTTATTGCTCCTATTTAGGTTATATTTAGGTCAAAAGGTTGGTCTCACTTTTCACATTCAGACGTAAAATAGGTCTATATTTATTTCACTTCGTTATAACTTATTGGACAGAAAAACCCTATCAACCTATTTTCGACCTTCAAATTACTTTAGTTTCTTTCCCCACATTGGGCAATATGAAAACAAATGTAGGTAAATTATCCCTATATATAATTGGTCATGCCAAATATTTGACCTGTTTAGAGGTCGAATAAAGGTAAATTTGACTTAAAATGTTTGTTGGGCTATATTTTATTTGCAGGATCCGTCATTAAATTAATTTCGATTAATTATTGTAAATGGCACCCTTCAATATTATTATGTGAATAGTACCTTGGAAAACAATTGTCTGACAGAGTTTAGTTTCCTATGACATGGAGCTGTCAAAGTAAAAATAAAGTTAAAGGGGTTATATAAACAACATTCTGTATTGAAAATATGAATACTAAACTGTTGTAGACTCTCAGAAAAATTACAATCAAATAAATAAATGAATAGTCATAAACTCAATTAACTAAGACCTATTTTATTAAAATCTCTTTTCATTGCTTCTGTATAAAGAATAATTTGTTTCAATTTACCGACACAATACTGGGACACCCTGTATACCTACACAAAATATAGGTTACCGTTATTTTACAATTAAATTGGGAAAACTATCGTGAAATACATAATCTAGCTTTTCTTATATCTGTATATACCACGCAAACAAATGTTCCTTGAAAGTATTGAGTTCTACGCAATTTTATTATATAACACACAACATTGTTCTTTATCATTAACGACTATAAATTTTATATATGTCCTAAAGTTGGAATATCCTCATTTTTACGCACCTGTATAAGGAGAACAAACTTTGAACAAAGATGAAAGATCCCGCCGATCAGCGATTGCGCTGATAGCAAGTCCAATTATGTGATCCATGGCGACGCGACGTGCATCAGGTACTAATACTAATAATTATTGGATGAAATTACCGCGCCAAATCGGCACAAGCGCGAATTCGGAACTTTCCGTGACCTTTCGATCGGTGATTTACCCTCAACATGGGTTTTTAGAGCACTTTTTATGACTTATTCCAACTCAAAATAATTTACACGTGGTAATAAGTTAACATAATGCACGTCCGGATCAAAGCGGCACTTTAAAATCAATTAGTAAGGTTTCCCAATCTAAAAACTGAGTTTAGGTAACTCATAAAATGCTTACAAAATGGGGGATTGTAGTCATCCTAAATGTGTTTAAAATGTTGATAAGAAATCTCTTTTTGTGTTGAGGCGAACCAAAAGAAATGATTTAACTTGTATAATTTCAATTTTTACATTGACAGTTCCCCATTGAAGATTAAACGCTTCCAGGTAATTGTTTCCCAAGACACTGTACTGATAATTATTATTGTACGGTGCCGTTTACAATAGTTAATCGAAACTAATTTAATCACAATTCCTGCGAATAAATTATACACGAGCTGTTCATTTTTGGAATCAGGAAAGAAAGGTCTCGAATAAAAATAAATAGTCTTAGGGGTTCCATAAAAAAAGTACTTATTTGTTAATTTTTCCAAGCATTCAAATTTTCTTTTGTTTATTTTTTAAAAATTTTCTGGCGGTTCAGATAAAACCCCACATGTAATTGCATGATATCTCGGTAACTAGTAAAGATAGAGACTTGCGGTTTTTACATTACTTCGCTACTTTTTCGTGAAACAAAAGATGCCGGTGTAAGATATCCTTAGTGTAGGCATATTTAATATTCCATAATTAGTAATAGTTAGATATCGATTTTACGAAAGCGTGGAGCTTAGATTTCATCTACCTCGTACGATGTTTGGTAATTGTTGTATGTATCATCATTTCATTGTCTTAAGTAGAAAGTAGAGGTTAGCTACCTCAGCAAGTAGAAACAGATACAGTACAAGTTAAGTTATTGATGGGATGTAGGGACTGGACAAGTATAAATAGATTGTGTCCGCAGTCCTGCCGTATTTTTATTGGACTTTGACTTGAATCTGATACTAAGGCGAAACGTTAAAGTGGTTAAATTAAAGTGTATTTAAAATGAGTAAAATTTAGTCAAAAAAGAAGTTATCATAGCACAGTATATATTATAGTAGCGGTACAACGGCAGAAGGTACCAGTGGTCATGGTTACTCCCTTCTGGAAGTGTGCGGAATAGTGGCAGCAGCAATTATTGGTTGGTTTTGGCGTCGAGCCAAAAAAGCTTTAGAAAAAAAAAAGATTAGAGGTTAGTTGTAAGGAAGTTAAAAAAAAAAAGACACTGGACGAACCACGACGGTGGTCAGGTGGGAACATCCAAGTGAACAAGGCAAAAGCCTCTAGGGTGCAACGTAGATGAGGAGTTACGACCGAACATCAAGGAGGCCAAAAGAAGTTAGTGCAAAACGTCAAGGTATGTCAAACGATGAAAAGTGAATACCGTTCTGGAAAGAACCAAGTGGGCAATATCAGTTTAGACTTGCCATAAAAATATCTGTAAAAGAGTCACCTTCTTGTATCGATTAGTACTTCTAAGTATAGACAGGGTCTTTTACTCTTATTTGTTTATAGTGTAGCTTTCGCTTTCAATATATGAAATTAGTTTAAGATCCTGTCGGTGACTTCGTTTTTGCTTCTCACGAAAACAGGAATATTTACGGTGTAAACCAGTCGCGTGGCAATTTGTATGTGCGAGGGAAGGGGCAGCGTGTATGGGATTGTGTGATTAGGTCGTTGCTTGAGAGGCCTGTGGTTTTATAGTAGTTTGTAAGGAGTTTGTGAAGGTGAGATTGTATGGTGTATTTTTTTAGGTCTCTGTGCAAAAGTCTTGTTGGGATGAAAAAGGGCGCATTGGTGATCAGTCTGAGAATTTTGTTTTGGAAAATTTGATATTTTTTGTGATTACTCAGAGACATCGTGCACTACGTGGCTGCGGCATATAAGAGAACAGATCTGATCATAGTTTTGTAAAGGTTAACTTTAGTTTTAGCTTAACTTTGCTGTTTCTATTCAGGAGGGGGTATAGCGCAACTGTTCGTGCGTTCGCGATTTCGAGTCTATAGCCGCAAACACACTGAGCTCGCGTCACGTCACATTACGTAAGCTCACGTGCTATTACGTTACAGACAAAAAGTGTGAAGCGTTGTTTTACATAGTATGTTAATACATCAGAACCACACTGAAGTCATCTCATGCGAATTACGTTACATCCCCAACGGCACGCGTGCTAGCATGTGCTTATTTTCTGCAAATCCACACTTTTCGTCTCACGTGAGCACTCGTTTAGGCGGTTTTGTAGAGAGCTGGTGTGTTGTTGGTGAATTTATGTTTAAAAATGGAGGTGGTTTTAATAGAAAAAGTAAGAGAACATGCAGGTTTATATAATCACGGATTGCCTGAATATCGTGATTAACATATTCGCCAAGCCGCTTGGGAGGAAATTGGAAAGAAGTTAGAAATACCAGGTAAGCACATTATTTTCTTGGTTTTTGCTGTTGTTTCACTGAGTGAAGGCAAAGTTTACAGAAGAACGATAAAGGCAGCCACAGTTTCTATTTCCTCTTCCCAGTCCGAAGAACTGATTGAGCTGGCGCTTTCTATAATTTAAAATTTACGCAAAATAAACAAACAACACAAACACAGTGAAATCAAAGAAAGACTGCCCGAATTCATATATCAATTTGTATACCACATCATAAAACGTGATGGTAGTGTGTTTCTAGTATGCTCTCACGGCTAAATCATGACAACATGATAGCACGTGACCTCACATGACGTGAGCTCAGTGTGTTTGCGGCTTATTAGTCAACAACCTGACTCAAGATTGCTTGTCAGATTATGATCGCCTACCAAGGGAATAGCTCTTCTTTAAATGGAATGCAGGAATCTTAGAGGAAACTAAGAAGCGGAGCTCTAAATGAGGGAGCAGTCTTTCACATTATATGCCGTTATAAGCTGCTGAGATATGTACATATGCTCTTAGTTCCGAAAGGTACCCCAAGCTTCTGCGAGGCCGCTTTAGCTATGAGCGCATCGTGACTATGCAAAGACAATTATTGATTACTATATCCGGTTCTCTAGCAATAAATTAGGATGCGAGACTTTTTGCTAATAGAGACGTACAGAGTGTCCAGTTTTCGTGTGTTTCCATACACACTCCCTTATTATTAAAAATGGAATGATGGGGCTTGCGGCATACTGTTCTATTATTTTATGAAACTTTCATTGCCCAAAACAAAGTTTTCATAAAACTAAACTTTAATCTGTATTCAGCGTATAACTATTGGGAAATTTCAGCCAAGCGCTTTCGGCTTAACACTGAGTCATCATCAGGGCTTAGGCTCTACAAGAGAATAGTACAAATAGAAAGGGCATTTTAACAAAATTGTTTTTTTTTAAAGGAGGAGATTGACAGGTCAAAAGTTCTCCTTATGTAAAACTTAAATACTAAAATAAAGTTATAAAATTAAGATGTAAAACATTATACGAAAAGTTTGGTTATTGTAAAATACTTTAAAAAACACAAATCATAACATTACGCTGTAAATTAACATCACAAATATCCTCGGAATACTCACACGTCATGGTCAGAGGTCACTCAAAGTAGGGAAATATCGAGTAGGGAAGTTTCCTTTTCGCAACATTATTGGAGAGTTCTATTAAATTGCTTTTTCATTTTTTCTTTAACATTGACAGAGGGCAGATCTTACATCTTAATTTTATAACTTTATTTTAGTATTTAAGTTTTACATAAGGAGAACTTTTGACCTGTCAATCTCCTCCTTTTAAGAAAAACAATTTTGTTAAAATGTCCTTTCTATTTGTACTATTCTCTTGTAGAGCCTAAGCCCTGATGATGACTCAGTGTTGAGCCGAAAGCGCTTGGCTGAAATTCCCCAATAATTATACGCTGAATACAGATTAAAGTTTAGTTTTATTGTCATACACAGCGTACAAACCGACATTCCCTACTTAAAAGTTTTCATAGCTCAATAATTTCTAACATACATATTCTTAAAATTCATCATTTTTGACGCTCCCCTGTATCTCGATTATTTGGTAACTTATCAATAAGGAAAAAATGGATTATTATAGAGTTTTTTGTGTAGAATTTAGTGGCGTACCTAGTTTTTTTCTAAAAGGTTTCGTTTTTGAGTTATGACCCAAGCCTGTGCTTTTTTAAATAGGACACCCTATATATTACTTCTTTGTCTTATCTCTCATTTTAAGAGCTTTTAAAAATGTAGTCCATATTGATTTCTTTTAAGAAGAGATAATTTTAACATTTTTTGTACAATTAATAATTTTTCGTATTGAAGGCTATGCCAGGGTCAATCATGGATAGCCCATGACAGAAAACCAAATTCTGTAAATGCGCCATTACTAATAATGATTATCAAGGTTAATAAAAAAACTCTCTACATGTTTCAAGCGCTTAAGCGCTCATCATCAGGGGATACTAGCATCGAGTTCAGCAGAAATGTAAGTTGTCTTAAATTAATGAGTACAACTCACAAGATGATAAATGTAAAGGTTGAAGACTTGGTGTACGAACTGGTTAATTGATTTAAAATTGGGATATAAATAAAGTTTTAATTTATTAATGTGAAATTTAGATTAGTGAAGAAGCATTGTGGATAAGATAATAAATTGATTTTCAACATCTGAAAGAGAAAGGTTCTCTTTTTATTTTAAATTATGAGAGTTTCAAAATTATATGAAGATTTTAAATCTTAAAGTTAATGTAAAGTTTAGCAATACTTATTACTTTAGTTGTTAAAAAATAAAAAAAATATTTTTTATATTTATTTTGTTATTAACTAACAAGGTTATATGGGACTATGCTATCCTATGCTATGCTATGACAAAATTAACATAAAAATTATTTTTTTATTTTTTAACAACTAAAGTAATGTTGCTAAACTTTACATTAAATTTAAGATTTAAAATCTTTATATAATTTTAAAACTGCCATGATTTAAAATAAAAAAGAGAAAATTTCTCGTTCAGATGTTGAAAATCAATTTATTATCTTATCCACAATGTTTCTTCACTAATATAAATTTCACATTTATAATTAAAACTTTATTTATATCTCAATTTCGATTCAATTAACCAGTTCGTACACCAAGTCTTCGACCTTTACATTTATCATCTTGTGAGTTGTACTCATTAATTTGAGACAACTTACATTTCTGCTAAACTCGATGTTAGTATCCCCTGATGATGAGTGCTTAAGCGCTTGAAACATGTAGGGAGCTTTTTATTTACTTTAATGATCATTAAACTGTGGAGGAAGACTGCATTGTTTCATTTACATTACTGGGATTTGTTTGATTTTGTAAGTTTATTTTTTATTTCTGTGAAAAATTGTTCAACATGGCATATAATTATAATTTAAATAATAAATATGAAAATTATTATGAAAAACACGATATGTATGTTTGTTTTATCCAAGCTAATGAAGACGCGAACGCAGCCTTGGGGCTGTATTTTAATAGATAACTTGTTAGATACCATTAATATTTATAATAAAAATATAAATGATGTTTTAATTATTATTATTATGAGGTACAGTAAAAAACACAAATTGAACTGTAAATTTCCACTATATTAAAATGTATATGCTATGTTTCGCTAACACTGTAGCTTCGTCAGATGACAATAATTAAAAGATTAATGATTAAAAGAGTAAATGATCAACATATTTCCTCAGTTTTTCATAAAGCTTCTCATACCGATACCGTCATACATGATTCTTCGTGCCATCCTACTCAACACAAATTAGCTTCTTTCCATAGTATAATCCATAGACTTGTAACTCTCCCTCTTAACAAAATAAATTTTCGAAAATTATTAATCTATATTAAAGCAATAGCCGTAAATAATGGTTATAACGCTAATTTAATTGACAACATTTTAAAAAAGAAAACGTTCAAAAAGGCTTAGTTTTTCTAAAATTAAAAACGTCCCCAGACAAATTCAAAACTATCTTTTTCATTGGAAAACCTAGCCAAACAAATTGGCAACTTTCTTAACAAGCTTGATATGAACGTAGGTTATTAAATAAATAAATCTTTAGGCAAATTCATTAAAAATAATAAAACAAAAAGTGATAATAATAAATATTGAAGGAGAAAACATACAAAACAGCTGTGAATACGAGAGATGAACTGGAGCATCGAGTCATCCAAGCGTTCAACGACCTTGATGCAAATGAGCTTCGAAATGCTACAACGGATGGTGTCAATACCCGTTTATTAAAGCGTCTAGAAGTTAATTGCCAACATTTTGATCAATTGCTTAAAAAATAGTCCATTTATTTTTATTAATAGTTTTATTTTACTTTTATCGTATTTTATTATCTAGTTTGATTTGTAATACTTTTCATTATTTTTGTTATTATTTGTTGCAATCAGAATTGATCCAAACTGTCAAAAATTGTTCTGAAGCCGAACAAAATTTTTGTTATTCATCTGCGGCAAATTCGGATACATTTTATTAAATTTTCTGCAGGTTCTGCTAATTATTTGCTCACACTGTCCATGGAAAATAAATAAATTCATTAAAACTGTATTAGAGTAATTATTATTTTCCGCCATCGTAGGTACTTAAATCACAATTATTAAAAGAACGACATTCTTATAAAACAAGTTGTCATGGCGACTATGTAACAAAAAATTTGTTTCCATAGCCCACTACTATTAAAACCGTTGAAAGTTTGTTGATTTATGAAGTTTTATGAATAAACGCTAATAAATCGAAAACTTAAAGTTAAGCATTAGGCAAAGTATACATACTCTGAAAGCTAGTTTTATTGGCTTATCAAATCCGTATTATTACACAGGGTGTTCCATTTAAAAAAATAATTTTTGCTGATTTCTGTACCGCCCTGTATACTTAAACTAAGATGTGGCTAAAAGATCAACTGCCTAGATGCATTGTTCAGGTATAACCCACATTTCAGCTCAAAATTGTTTAATAGGAGGGAGATATTAAAATATATTGGAAGTCCTTTTTTCGTAAAAAAAAAATTGAAAATAATTTATTGCCGAAAAACGGCTACAGATAGGTATAGGGAAATATTAAGAGAAGTTGCTTATAATTATATGCGGAATTCGAAAATTGAAGAATATACAGGATATTTTATTTAAAATAGCGATGTTGCTACCGGTTTAGAGCAGAATCGGCAACACCGTATGGTCAAAAATATTTTTAAACTGTAGATCGTGATCGTTTATTCCGGTTGCCAAATTTTCAAAATGATCCGTTATTTAGTTCTCCATAAACGTCTAATACGCCATCCAACGTGGGACACCCTGTATAGAGTGCCCCATTAAGAAGACACAATTTTGGGTAATAACTCGAAAACAAAACTTTTTAGAAACTGAATTTTACATAAAGAACTCTATAATAACTCATTTTTACCTTATTGATATGTTATCAAATAATCAACATACAGGGAAGCGTCAAAAATGACAAATTTCCAATATCGCCCTGCGTGTCAGAAAGTGAAAAGGCTATGAAAATTTCGTTTACGGCAATGAAAGTTTCATAAAATAATAGAACAGTAAGCCGCAAACCTGATATTTCAATCTTTTGTAATAGCGGACCTGCAAAGGGTTACATCTGAGGAAGTTCGGACCATAATGCAGAATATCAATGCAAAAAAAGCGCCTGGCTTTGACGGCATACGGAACAAGGCAGTCAAAAACTTGCCAGAAAACACAGTAACCGAAATTGTAAACATAGCCCAGGCAATTCTTGAAAAGGGCTGCTTTCCGGATACTTGGAAGAACGCCAAGGTGGTATTAATACCTAAGACCGGCAAGGATCTTACATTGGCTGTCAATTATCGGCCGATAAGCCTCTTATCGTGCCTAGGCAAGATTATTGAAAAATTAATAATATAATAATAATAATAATAATAATAATAATAAAGTTTATTCAAAATATTTACATAAATACAATCCATTTTAATATATTTTACATTAAAAATAAACTTAGGATTAAAACCCCTGAAGGTTAACTTGTATAGGGGTTAATTTTATTAAAATATTTGGTTAATATATTATTATGTAAATAATTGAGGATAAAATTTTTATAAATTTATTTAATATTATTTAGATTTGGTATTAATATATTAATATATTAATACCTATTTAATAATTATAGCATTTCTAAAATATTATCTAAACTATTTTTATTTAATAACCACCATTTAATTTCTTTTTTATATAATTTAAATGATTTTATTTTTTTAATATTATTTATTAGACAATCGAATATGTATAAACTTAAAATTTTGAAACTTTTTTGTCCAATAGATTTATTTATTTTTGGTTTAATAGAAATTTCATTTTTAAATCTTGTATTATAATTATGCTCTTTAAATTCAATGTTATTTTTATTTTTAAAAATATATATTAAAATATTATAAAAGTAAATTTGTCTCACATTCATTTTTTTTGTTTCTGCATATAATTTTTTTGAAGAGTATAAATAATCTTTATCATAAATAATTTTTAAAAACCTTTTTTGTAATATTTTATATTAAAAAACTAAAATTGACTTTTTGACTTCTAAAAAACCTACTGACAGTTATTTTCAAAAACCAGCGATGTCATTCAACAACCCCTCGACACCTGACTAATCCGGCACCCGCCATTCAGATGGTTCTGACATCCTCCCACCTGAGGTACTTTTAACCATGAAAATTAGCTCAGAAAAAAATTGAACTTGTGTCAGAGACACTATCTGAAAAACTCGGAAAAACTATTCTAAAATTAACATAAATATAAAAACTCATTCAAATAATCGGGTAACCGATTTTGTACTTAACAATAGTGTTTTACCACTAGAGCAGTTCGGTTTCAGAGCTGCTCATTGCACAGTGCGCCAAACAACAAGGTTGGCAACCAATGTGCTGAGAGGTTTTAATAGACGCATGTCCACGGGAGCGGTCTTTTTTGATGTCTCAAAGGCATTCGATAAAGTCTGGCACAACGGCTTGATACTAAAATTAATAAGATTAGGTATGCCAAACGTTTTAGTCAATGTAATTATCTCTTACCTTGAAGATAGAACATTCGTGGTGTCATCAGAGAACACAATATCTGAAAAGACTCGGATCAGGGCTGGTGTCCCACAGGGTTCACCATTGGCTGCTATTTTGTACAATATATACACAAGCGACATCCCTAAACTACCACACGCACAACTTTATCTCTTCGCTGATGATACTGCGATAACTACAACTTCAAGGGCGCCCTGGTTAGTAGTTTCACGCCTGCAACGTCATATCATGCTCCTTCAGAGCTGGTTGGACAACTGGAAGCTTTGTTTGAATGCAGACAAAACCCAGGCCATCTTTTTTTCGAAAGCAAGAATCAATTTACCTGTAACCAGGGTAAGGGTTAACAATAAATTAATAGAATGGTCAAACAAGATAAAATATCTTGGATTGACTTTTGATAAAAAGATGGCATGGGGAGACAATGCAGATGAGCGAGTGGCAAAAGCCCAAAAACAGTTTCACGCTATATATCCCCTAATAAATAAAAATAGTAAATTAAATTTAAAAGTAAAAACAACGTTGTACAAAACACTAGTACGCCCGGTACTTACCTACGGTATACCGACGTGGTGTACCGTAAATAAGACCAAAATGTTAAAAGTACAAAGAGTACAAAATAAAATTCTAAAAGTAATGGTGGGGGCACCAATGTACATGATGAACAATGCATTGCATCTGGACCTAAAAATTGACACACTCAAACAATTTACAGACAAAATAATAACAAAATACTATAGCAGAACAGACAATTCACCAAATAGACTAATTGCAGAATCTCACATACACTCGCACGAAAACGATAAACATAAATACCCAAGAGATTGGCTCCCTCCTTAACAGATTTAAACACAACTCAATTTCTGAATTTATTCAATCAAAATCTTTTCAAAATTCATAAAAATACAACAATCAAAAATCTTGAAGACAGCAATAAAATAAACACAAACAAATAAAAGAGTTCAAACAAAAAACTTCCAACCAAGTAATCGAAAAGAAATCCCTACAACTAAAAAGAAGTAAAGGCAAAGGATTCCAACTTAAGAAACTACCATTACTATATATAAGAGAGCTGGTATATGAAAACACACGAAAACTTGACACCCTGTACATGGGCAGTCGACGTTTGACCACCCAAAGTAAAATGTGTAGCAAGTGTGTCGTGAAATGGCGGGGAGTTATCTGTTACTTAGAAATACGATGAATGCAAAGAAAATAATCAAGTTATACATACATCACAATTGCAGAAAGTTTGAATTTTAGGTCTATATTGCGTGTGTGTATTTTCAAAATTTGTAAATAATATAAACGTAAGGTTCTTTTTTTTAATATTGCAAACACCATTTTAAAATAAAAATATGTCACAAGAGTCTAGCAAGCTCTCAATCTCTTGTTATAGAAATGTAAATTTGACAGAATGAGTTTGTTTAAGTGAGTGGTATTACCCCGCTTTCTCAAATTTTCCTACTTTAAAATAATGACTCATCCTGATTGTCCGAACCCAATTAAGATATGCTACGCTCATTACTTACTATAACTGTGGTCAGAGAAAACGTTCGTTAACTAAATATCATTCAGTACCGAGCTGTTATAATTTAACCACTTATCTATCCTAAAAGCATTTAGTTGGAAGCTCTTTGGTCATGTTTACCAGACAGATTTCGTTCCCAGATGCCCGGCGTTGTTAAATGGATAGCCTGTGGTGAAGGATTTAGTTTAGGGTAATCGGTAAATTACAAAAGAAGATTTATCGATTGCTTGCTCTTGAATACGGTTGTTGGATTTGTTGTAAGGGAGATTATGACATGCAGTATGGACGAATTGCATAATATTCCCACAGTAGAAATCATCTCTAATTATAAATAAGCAAAGATCCCAATACGCTACATGATTTCTATATGTATTTTAAAAACTATTATTTAGTAAGTATGTTTAAGGAAGCGCCTTTTAATTTTTAAACTAATCGCTTGTATTTCAGAATTGTACAGGGTCTACAGTCTACAGCATTTGTTTATTTAAAAATATTAAATACAAAAATTGTATGTTTTGATTTGAATATTTAGATTCCGTCCGCAGAAATAAATATTTGAATATTATCAAAAACGTCACATTTACCTTACTTTATATTTTTTATATAGGTATTATGTATAATATCGTGGGTATATTGCAAAAGTTACCAAGTTATGTTTTCTTGATTTTTAGTGATTGTTACTAAGTGCCATCCAAAGATTATATTATCTCTCTCAGGAAAAATTGACCAAGTCAGATTTAAATATTTCTTAGGTTATTTTAAACCTAAACCTAAGTCAAAGCAGTCAAAATAGATTTCAACCAATAGAGCTTATGTTGACTTGTTTAGGTCTAGTGCCTACTCCCTTACAGGGAAAAATTACTATCTCCACTTGCTCAATTTTAGTGGTAGATTTGTTTACCAGTCAATGTAAACATTTACCTAGCCATATAGTGATATCATAGTTGGGTTGTATTATTTTGCCATTTTCTTTCTTGCTTTTTATGATAAGGCACATCACTGCAAGATTAATCCTTTATGGAGCTCTGCGAGCGGTGTATGTGCGCAGGAAACGATTCGCGTTGGTCTTGAATCTCTGGAGATTATACTCGTTGAGGAACACGGCATCAGGGAGGGCTTCTCCAGCTGAAAGAATGTTTAAACAGTATCTTTTGAGGGACATTAAGCTGAACCACGTATGGGTGGGTTGCAGTGGCTCGTCGAATATTTTTATCATGCACCGCGCCGGGTGGAATCAAGCGGGCAACCACAGTTAAGCACTTGACATTGGTAAAATAGACTCAAGTCGCCAACCTGCCTTCGATTTTCAAGGCTTTCTAGGTTGTTTGTCAGATCATGGTCACCGATCAAGCGAATGGCTCTTTTTTGAAGGGAATCTAATATCTCAGGGCGTGTTTAGGAGCAGAGCCTTAAATATGCGAACAGTACTTCAGCAATAGTCGAGTTTGGGCTTTATAGAGCATCAAAAATTGTTAGTTGTTAGTTAGGAGCCCCTCATGCCATACTCGGTCAAAGGCCTTGGAAATGTCGAGTGTTAGGGTCCGGAACTCAGTGTTGCCGAACGTCTAAATGCCAAATCGGGAGAAAACGATGTTCTAAATCGGTAGATTTGTGCGCAAAATCGGGAGATGTGAAAAATATTCGATTATTATTTTAAGTCAACTTTCTTTTAGTTAAATCAGTTTTGAATAAATATAAATAAGAAACATTTTCTCTCAAACAAAATATATTAACAAAGAAACAAACAAATAAAATATATTAACAAAGAAACAACACAAATAAATTAACAACAAATAAAATAAATTATAAACCAAATTGAAATAAAGAGACACTTAAAATTTACTCCTGGTCTTTGGGATTGTACCAATATTCCTTGGACATAGTTGAAATCATTTTTTTGCTAATTTCAAAATTACAACATTTAGCATTAGCTTTTTTCACTAGTCGTTGGGTATGTAAAAGTCCCGTTATTGTCTCCGTAGAAAGCCTATTTCTTTGCGATGTTTTCATTAAATTTATGGCTGAGAATATGCGCTCAACATTGGCGGATGAATGGGGCAATGATAAAATATTAAAAACGAATTTTGTTATTAGAGGGAACAATAAAGTTCCATCGGCATATTTTAACAAACTGATATTTTCCCAAAATGATTCTATATCATCAGGGATATCTCTAATTTGGTCAGTATTCCTCAAAATTCTCCACTCCGTATCAATCGTTTGGAAATCACTGCTTTTGATAATATTGGGAAACAGCCTGCAAACATGAATTATAGATGCAGTTTTTCCACTTTTAACATTGGCTGGTTCAAATATGTTTAAATCTTTAATTGGATTATTTTTTAATGGAAATCGAGTAATTATCTGTCGACATCCTTCGATATAAAAATCTAAGCATCTGAGTTTAAAGAAATTTATTTGTTCAGGGCTAAAATCTTGGTGACTAAGTAGGCTACTACTCGCGGAAGCGCCATAATATATGTCGTGGATGTCTAAAAAATTTCTAGGATTTTTAAAATCAACATTTTCAATTGACGTAGAAGATAAATATTCTCTTTTTAAAAAGCAGTCAAATATTGTTTTTAATGTTTGACATATGTTTACGTATAAAACATGAATTTTTGGATGTTCTGCCTGCATTTCTTTGTTTAAATTATTAAAGAGAGGCAATGCGAAATTTAAAAACTGCAGAAAGAGTAGTGTGGTTGGATCTTTAAGTTTTTGTAATATGTTGTCTGTAGCTAAAATATCATTATTAGAAACTGCATGTGTAAAAAATAATTTTAGGGCAGAATATTGCTTCAGTACCCTTTTGATTGATGCATGTACTGACAACCAGCGAGTTTGGCTGGGATGAAGAATTTTGTGAACTTTTAAATCACAAAAAGTTTGAAACTCCTTAAACTCGGCAGTTCTTTTTGGGCTTGATGAAAAATAATTATAAATGTCTCTTACAAGGTCTTCTATGAATCGTGGGAGTTTCTTACAAGCATAAGATGCACAGAGATGAAACGAGTGGCAAATACATTTCATTATAAAAATGTTTGGTATTTCATTTTGTAGCATTGTAACGACAGAATTGTTACGCCCCATCATAACGTTGGCTCCATCAGATGCAAAACCGATTAAATTGTCCTTGTACGGAATGTTGTTACTTAAAAAAAAGTTAATAAGGTGCTCGAATAATGTTATCGCATTAGCACCTTCCAATGGAATTAGCCCTAAAAAGCAATCTATAATTCGAAAACTTTTTACATACCGAACGACTATGCATAAATGTTTTATTGTGCTTCGGTCAGTGGACTCGTCAATAATAACAGAAAACCTATTTTGCCGCAAATCTTCGCACAAAATATCAAAACTTTGTGAACCAATAATATGCTCGACTATGGCGTGAGTCTTTGTTTTTGAACACTTTATTTCTTCTGCGATTTTGGAATATGGGTAAATCTTCTGTATTAGCTTCGGTAGATGTTCCATGATGGTAAATGGTAAATTGTGTTCTGCGACAAATGCAGCTAACCTTATTTCACCTAAAAGAAAAAAATGTGCACACACATGGATTTCTATAATAGGCGTGTTAAATAAAATAACTGTGCCATAACTATAAATAATGTAAAATATACTGTTTTTACCTTGTTTCACAAGTTCCTCGTTTTTTTGCACCTTTTTGAACGTAAATGATGATATCTTTGGTTGAATTTTAATATTCTTAAAAGACACTAAGTGCGCTTGCGAATTACCATGCTTTTTAAGCGCATCTTTCCCCGAAGAAACATTTATGTCCTTATTACAGATTTTGCAATTCGCAAAATTTGCATTTTTTTGGCTTGCTTGAAGCCAGTCGGGATATTCAGCCTCCCACTCTTTTCTGTAACATTGTGAATATTTTTTCCTTTTCAGTCCCATGCTAGTACTTGCTTCTTCATCAGACGACATTTTTTTTCACCTCTGTATAATTATACTATCAATATTATTCAATATAATGTAGGGATGAATGCCACTCGACTAACTGAAGAACTGACATGCAGCCACAGCCGTAAACAGCAGGGGTATTTCCCCAAATAAATAATGTGAGGCGCTGCCAAAACATAAAATCGAAAATAAGTATTAATCGTGCCTGGTCCTGGGGGTCGATTTTTTAAAACTTTTTATGAGTTTTTGCGATAGTTTTTGGTTTGTTTTTCAAAATCGGTGAAATCAGGTGTATGACGGCAAATCGGTAGAAAAACATTGGTTTTCGGTATATCGGTAGATCGACTTCCATATCGGTAGAAATACCGAAAAATCGGTAGGTTCGACAACACTGCCGGAACTCCCCATGATGATCTATTGCGTTGCTCCAAACATAAGTAACATAAGTGAGACGGTCTCCTGTTGATCTAAACTTATAGATTTAATTGTGATATCAAACAAGAACTTGCTCATGGACTGTCACGTTGATTATAACCTTAACGTCTCTGATCATGTTTTTATCAAATGTAGCTTAAAATTAAAAACAAGTAAGCCAATTCCTTTTTCCTGCCCCTACTGGGCTTACAGATATTTTAATCCGGATCTTTTAAGCACAGATCTTACTCATGTCCAATTTAATAACATATATTATTTAGTCGATATTAATGATAGGGTGGTATTATTTAATGCATTAATTTTGAACATCTTTGATATACATGCACTGACTCGTACTGCACGCATTACGAAGAGGAAGGCGCCATGGGTCACACAAAACATAAAATATATGATATTAGGTAGGTACTTAGAGACAAAGCACTTACAAACTTAAAAAAAAAACAAAATTCGCAAAACTGGGAGTACTACCGACAATATAGTAATTTTGTTACTGCGGCGATCGATAGGGAGAAAAGGAGTATTTAGAAAATATAATTCGACTAAACGCACCCAAGGACAACTGGAGGTTACTAAGGGATATGAATATGTATGGATGAATGAGTGCAGACCAGGTTAACGATTATTTTATACTTTTACTTAAATAACAAAAAAGAAAATATAACTGAATTTTATTTCGGAATGGCCACTGTGGATGACATTAAAGACGCATAAAATCGAGGACTTGTGGGGCATGATGAGATAGGTGTCCATAAGCTACTGCGTGGCTGTCCTGTTATTACATGAAATTTATGGTTGTTTTAGGAAATAGTTGTTATTAAACACAGAAAAAAAACAAAAGGGGTGGTATTATTAATTAATTAGCAAAGTATTGATTGACTAATTAGTTATTCTTTTACAAAGAGAAAAAGAGGGGAGAGAAGATCAGGTGGCTCTTACATGAGCAAGTGCTGTTGTCTTCAGGGCTGCGGCCGACTCGTGACTAGCTCATGGCCGGCGAGTGGTGTGGGTAAATCTAAAGGGGGTGCGCCACCTGTTTTGGGGGCCCTCGAGTCGAGACAACAACACTGATTAACTAAATAAAACAGGAAACGACACGGATCTCAAGAAAACACCAGACTAAACTCTAAAATCTATTTAGAAAATAATACTCATATACAATTTATTCTGACAATACCGATTGAATCACCGAATTGACCATAAATAAAATAAATAATAAAAGGCTCCGGCATGAACCGAATAAACGGGATAATCGTAATACTAAATATTAACTAAAACGGGGTTCTATATAATATCATTACACCTTATACCAGTCGGACCGAAGAAAACAGGATTAGAACGACTAAAATTAAATATGTATGGTACTGCTCCAAACAGCTGACTTTTAAAAGTTGAAAGTTACAGAATTTGAGGTTATACTAAAATGAAAAGTGAAAATGTGATGTTAAATTAAGCCGGTACATGTAAAATACTGAATTTAGAAAGCCAATCACATTATTGTGATAATTGCGGGTGAAAAGTGGAGTTCCAGAGTGGATTTCCACGACCTAAGCACGTTTTGGAAATGCTTTACAAGTAGTTAGACAGCACAGACAAATAGAAAAACCTGATATGAGGCTCGCCAAACTCCATTCCACTGGCACTGCTACTGGAGAGACTGGCTCAAGTTAGCCTCTAGGTATCGCCAGGACTTCGAGGACTCCTCGACGGATGAAGGGGTGCTAAGCTTGGGTATTCAGCAAAGTGACCGCAGGCACCAGCGGTATGCCACAAGCAGCAGGGTGGAAAGCAGGATCATGCAGTCCAAAGCGACATAAACGTATGCCAAACGCAGGCCGGACAGCAGGACAAGAATAGGCAGACAAAAGGGCGTGAAGAAAACAAAAAGGTGAGAAGCAAAAAAAAGAAAAAAAGGCCTGAAACAAAAGCAAAGCATGCAATGGCTGGCTACAATATGACGTCAATGGTAAGAAATAAATGATACGTGAAACCTATTTAACATTATAAAAAGTAAAGCTGCTTATCTCTTGCAGAAGTAATGATCTAAAACTCACCTGAGATGGTAGTTGGCCTTTCTCGTAGAAAAATAAATTGAAATTTGAGGAGAAACCCGAAGCAGTTAAAATAGCAAAATAGCTTTCGGCGCTGAATATACTTGGCCACCGATAAAATGCTTGGGCCCCCAAATTTCTCACTAAGTGGCGAAAATAGCGCCAATGGTCCAAATCGCACCACTGCAGGAACCAAAGTGATTCTAGAAAAAGGGTTTTCTCCTTCCAAAAAGGCGGGTAAGTTTGACAGTCAGAGTTTTAGGGAATTTTTGCTTTACTTGGCAGCTTTGACATATGACACAATAATAACAACAATAAACTAAGGACGGTTAATTAATTATCTTTAATTAAGAAAATATGAAGAAAGTTAGCCTTTCACACAACGCTCCTGATTTAATAAGGGTAAATTTAAGGGACTAAAGAAGCTTCTCTAACTTTAATAATAAGTCATATCGTCAATGTGTCTGTTACCATTGGTTTCGTGTTTTTAGCCTCCAAGCATGAAACTAATGCTTTTAAAATGGATGGGGTTCTAGTAGAAAGACCCTTATGGTTTAATAATTAACTCAGAAACAGCCTGAAGAACCGGTAGGACTAGCAAAAATATTTGTTAATGAGAAAACTGAAATTGTCAACTGTATATTTATTGTTTGAACAAGGAGGCTCTGAAGGAAGTATCTGTCTTGATTTTTATCCTTAAATCAATTAATTTTATGAAGAAGGGGGTGAGTTTAAAAATAAATTACTATTATTCTACTAGCGGTAAATTTGACCTGTAACACTGTTATCATACCAGATATTGCGCACTTGGTCAACTACAGTACTGCCGTCCCAACCCATAACGCAGTAAAGTCGATTTGGATTGGATTTTTAGATTTTTATTTAATCGTAGTTACTGAAATCATCAAAACTTGCGTAACAAAATAGTTTTTTTCAAAAAGCATTTTTTTTGCTTAAAATCACAAAAACATATTTGCAGTAACAATCTTCGTCAGTCATACGTAATCCCATTACTAAATAATATGCAGTAACTCCCCATTTCTAATAAACAACGCAGTATTCACAGGGTTGCTGCTTTGGTAACAATTATTAACAACATCCAGCATATTGGTTTGCCAATTTAAAACGCAGTAATCTCATGGTTCTAAGAAAAAATGCATTAAAATATAAATTACTACAGTTTTTCTAAGTATGCAGATTGAAAAACGTCAGCGATTACTAAGAAGTAATGCAGCAAAGAAACTTTGCTAAGCGATAATGCAGTAAGAATCTGGTGAAACTTGATTAACTACTATGTCTAGTAGTATTACAACGAGGTGACGTCACGCTTTGCCAAAGCAAAATGCAGTGATCGGTAAAAAGCGCCAATTTAACGGTTTTTCTTATTCACAAGCCTGCAGCCGCGCATTATTCACGTGCCGAAGAAGTGTTCAGATGTTCAGCTTAAGTTTCAGTGGTGTTATTATTACAGTAGGGTAAATAGTTCAATTTTTAAGCGGGGTAATTCAGAATGTATAGGCAATCGATCATATAAAATATTTTTAATAATGATTGAACTCAAGGTTATTAAGAATAATGGGCACTTCGCAATTTTTGTAAATATTTTTTGTAATGGTTTTCTTCCGTATACTAGGTACATGTTATCTTTTATTATGCAGCCCAGCCAGATAATGAAGAAACATTTTTTCTCCTATTTATCATGTTTTTTCTTCAAACGTTAAAATTCAAATTAATCTTTAAATTATTATATTTATTTGAGCGGATGCAACAAATTCTATTAAGAATCTGTAGTTTGCAAAAGTATCTTAGTTGGATTGGCGTTGCTATGGATTCATTATTAAGTCACCATATCCCGTCAGGATAGTTTATTATGTTACTTTTTGTTCGAATCCGTGAAAGTACTTTTGCTGACTGTAGTTACAGTCTACATAAGTATGGTATATGGTTAGACAACTGTTCCGCTCAAAACAAGAATTGTTTTTTTTTTCTCTTTTTTGGTTTATATTGTCAACTCTGCAGAAGTTAATGCAAAAAAAATAATGATAAAATTCCTCGAACCTGGTCACACGTACATGAGTGCAGACAGTTTTCATCATCAAGTTGAACTGTCGATGAAACATAATTGCGATATTTGCGATTTGAAAGATTTTAGAGATGCCCCACAAACAGCTTGAAATGAAATTAAATACATTTTATAACTGGATCGACTATTCGTCACAAATTAAAATTAGAAAGATTCAACCACGTCCATACATACACGAATATAACAACGATCCTTGCAGAACGGGGAAACTATTCCTTAAAGTATACGACTAATTATGATATCTCCAAGCAAATTCTACTTAATTTTCTAAAAGCCAAACAAGAAAAAGATGAGTTTGCACCTCCTTACCGAGTCACACCAAGGGGCATTAGAAAAGGAAAAAAAGATGTCATATTACAAAAATTATGTCCTCTTATGAGCCATGAAAGAAGAGTATTTTGGAAAAATATGGAAGAGAGTAAACACTCAAATGACTTAAATAAGTCATTTTATTCAGCAACGTGTTCACTTGCATGTACTAGACCAGTCAAACTTATTAAATAATTATAAATTTTTTAGAACCACAATTATTTTTTCATTTTATGTCAATATTTTAATTATAATTTTATATTATATTTTTTTTATATTTATTACAGAAATTTCATCAGCCTTACTCATGATTGCCAAAAATGTAGGATAAATATACCGTTTTTGGCAATCTACTCAATTGCGGCATATCAAACGTTACTAGAAATAACTGCAGTAAGATCGGTTAAATGAACGATTTACTGCATTTTTTACTAGAAGATGCCATTGGTGTGCATGGCAGTGTACTAAATAAAAACGCATTAACTTAAATATTTTTTTAAAGAATTCATGGAATGGAACCATATATTCATGATAATAGTTTATACTGCTTATGTTTTAAAATGCAATAAAAAAAGTTTTAAGAAAACCATTACTGCGTTTCTTACTGGGACGGCAGAGTATAGACACGGTTACTTCTTCAGAAATATGGAAAATTTCTTGCGTAATTCCGTTGCCTAAGGTTAAAGACCTTAATGAGCTAAAAGATTTGCGTCCGGTAAACATCTTACCAACCCTATTTAAAATAATCAAAAAGGTACTTAAAAATCAAATTAGGGACTATGTGGGTCAGTGCAGTATTCTGCCAAGCGTACAGTCCAGATTTAGAAAAAAATTATAGTTGCACTACCGCTCTGCTAAAAGTTTTAAACGATATATTTGAGGCAACGGAAAGGAGCGAGCTCCCTTTGCTGGTCCTACTAGATAATACCAAAGCATTTGACAAGCTCAACCACACTCCCTTTGTAGCAAATCTTAAATATCTCGGTTTCCAGAACAATGCATGTAACCTTGTTAAAAGCTACTTAGACAGCAGGAGACAAACGGTTGTTCTAAATGGAAAAACATTGGGGTCGAGGGACTTGAGGTTGGTATTCCGCAGGGATCGATACTAAGACCATTGTTTTTTACTCTGTATAACTTATAACACGAATCCAGCATTGTAGAACCCACTTTTACGCGGATGATACACAGGTCTACATTTCTTTTAAACTTAGTGCAATTTCTAATGCCAATAACAAGATCAATGAGGATCTGGGTGTCATTTTATAGCTATCTCAAGCACACTGTTTAAGTACAAACCCCAGTCAATCACAGGGACTTCTTTTGGTAGGAAAAACAACATGTTAAAATTATTGTAAATAACGATACGCTTAAGTTGGTAGATTCTACAAGGAATCTGGACCTAGTATTCGATAATGGTCTTAGGTTTTCTGAACATGTCGGTATGTGCAATAAAAGGACTTTTAGAAATCTCAAATTAATATAAAATTACAGAAGAATCCTATTTGAAAAGATTAAAAAAATGCTATGTGACTCCATAGTTTTATCGCACTTTAATTAGGCGGGCGTAGTATATGGTCCTTGTCTGCTAAGTGTTGATGCTCGGCGTATCCAATTAACTTAGAATTCTTGCGTGCGTCTGATAGGGGGTATTAGGAAGCGTGAAATGGAAGTGTCGGCGAAACTAAACGAAATAAAATTGCTGCGAATGAACGAAAGAAGAGCCCTACACTCTGTAGTTCTATAAAACAGTATAATCTCTAGAATTGGAAAATCATTTAGTCAATATGTGGCAAAATTATACAATAAAATACCCCTTCACATGAGGCAACTTACTCAACTGGAATAAGATTTAAAATAGGAGTTAAACAAGTCATAAAGCTTATTATCTAATTTATACTTGTTATGATAATTAAGTTATACCGGGTGTTGCATCGTCGAGCGGGACATAGGAAATCCCATGTAATTTTAAATGGGGTCAATTATTGGCTTCCCTAATTATTTTAGAGAAAAATTCTATTTAGGTTTATTAAAGAGCAATAAAACCCACATTCAAAAGAATAACTTTAGATATTTTTGATGAGCCCGTTTACGGGTTATCGCCGATTTCTTTTTAACTATTTCTCCTTTTTATGGCCCCGTATTTGCGGGCACCAGTCAAGGTAAAAGATGACTGTCAAATAAAGTTGTCATTTTGAAATGTGTGCTTTATTGTTATAAAAACTCGTACATCGAAAATATTAAAGGTGTATTTATGAGTACAAATTAATCTGAATAAAACTAAAATAAAGTATCCAATTACAAGGTTAATTATGACATTTTACATGTTTCAATATTTTACTAATTAATAGGTAGGTACTATTAAATTGTTAGAACTTTAGGATTTAAGAAGATGTTCAAATATTCCTCCATTGACTGCTAGACAATAACCGAGGCAATCATAAAATTCTCTTCTTACATTCGCTAGTTGGTAAACTGAAATTCTATTGCATTCGGCAGAAATAGCATTTTTTAACTCGTCTAGATTTGGGTATTTTTTATCTTTGTATATCCTGTTTTTTAAATGGCCCCAGAGAATGAAATCATTTGGCGATAAATCAGGAGACCTGGCTGGCCAATTTACTGTATGATTTAAGCCAATAACATTTCCATTAAAAGCACGGTTTAAATATTCCCGGACAGCCAGGGTACTATGTGCCGGGCAGCCATCCATTTGGTACCAAACTTCCTGATTTTCCCTGGCGGCATCATGTAAAGTAGGTAAAATATGATCTTCAAGTAGTTCCAAAAAATATTTTGCATTTAAATTTCGTGTAAGAAATAATGGCCCGATAATATTTTCTCCGAAAATCCCAGCCCATACATTAACTTTTTGTGGATATTGCGTCCTTGTTTCCACAAACCTGTGTTGGTTTTCTTTGCTTCAATATCGATAATTTTGAAAATTGGGTTCATTGTTTAAGGTAAATGTGCATTCGTCAGTGAAACAAATGTTTTTTAAAAATTCCCTATCCATGTTTGCTCTTTCCATCATACCAAAACAAAACTCCTGTCGTCGTATTTCGTCCCTATCTCTTAGCTCTTGGTGCTTTTCATATTTGTATGAATAATATTTATGTCGTTTCAAAGCTCGTAACGCTGTGGTGTGATCTAATCCTATGTCATCCTCAAGTTTCCTTGTGCTGATCTTCCCATCATTTTCTTCCACGCACAATAAAACTGGCAAGTCCCTATCATTTCTTGCATCTCTTCTTTGTTCCTGCCTTTCTTCACATCTGCAGTTATTTATTACAGTGCCTTTTGTCTCAAATTTCTTGATAGTCCTTTCGACTGTAGATTTTGCAGGTATCGGTCTATTCGAATACAGAGCAGCAAACATGTCTGACACATTTTGATAACTATTTCCTTGATAATACCATTTAATCATCAATATTTTTTCTTCAGAAGTGTAATTCATGGCTAATATTTTCGATGTACGAGTTTTTATAACAATAAAGCACACATTTCAAAATGACAACTTTATTTGACAGTCATCTTTTACCTTGACTGGTGCCCGCAAATACGGGGCCATAAAAAGGAGAAATAGTTAAAAAGAAATCGGCGATAACCCGTAAACGGGCTCATCAAAAATATCTAAAGTTATTTTTTTGAATGTGGGTTTTAGTGCTCTTTAATAAACCTAAATAGAATTTTTCTCTAAAATAATTAGGGAAGCCAATAATTGACCCCATTTAAAATTACATGGGATTTCCTATGTCCCGCTCGACGATGCAACACCCGGTATAATACTCTAATAGAGTTCAACCTACAGTACAGAGTATTTTTACTTTGCTTTGCTAAATAATGGATAGATCGAAAAATACATATATTTTTTTTGTTAAGCGGGGAAGCCTGCTTCAACTTCGCCTTTTGTAATTAATGTTTAAGAATCACAATAAAGACTTTATTTATTTATTTAAACTAAGAAACATTATAATTCTATTTTCATGATTTTTCTGCATTATTTGAAAATCGCTTTGTATAAAAGTGTGCCTTATTACAAATCAAGTCAAAATAATGTATATAGGCGAAGGTGCTCTACTGCTAAATAATTTAACACTATCTTCCATTAACTATTTATATATTAAACTTTGAAATACTTCATTATACCGCAGATAAGGGCTTTGAGGGCAAAAGCAGCCTTGAATATTAGACAAAGCAGTTAAATTATTAAACCTTAATTATATTGCTAAGGATTAACATTTAATCCAGACTCAAACTTATTAACTTTCAAATGAAAGCTATACCGCCGACATTAACTCAAAGAGAGTTTTGCGTAGAGCGTGTTTAAAGCAAAATGGAAATTTATTATTTGCAATTTTGTAAATTTTTCCGTTTAACAATAATTACAACTTATCGTTCAGCGCACTAAATGAATGTTTTATTCCTTCGAACAAAATAACCTTTTTTAACGCGTATAACACCATTAGCACCATTAGCGTCCAGTGCTGAAGTTAATTTTGATGGTTACAATGTTTACAGATTAGATCGAAGCAATAAAACTAGCCTTAAGTAGAGGGGAGGTGGAGTCCTAATTGCGGTTAGAGTTTAGTTCTCGACAAATATATTAAAAACCAATGAGGAGATGGTAGAACACCTGTTTATGTAGTTTAAAGGTGGCTTATGGTCCGCTATAATAGGAGGAATTTACATCCCTACGGGGTCCAAGTTGCACATGTACGAGGTTCATTGTTAAACTGTCGAGAATATATGTGAGAGAAATCCGGACTCGAAGCTTATTCTCTTGGGTGACTATAATCCTCAAGAGGCGAAATGGCCTAATGATCAATTAGGAGTTGAACAAATAGTCCATACTTTCAGTGTAGTCAATGTAATATAAATAAAACAATGCAGTCTTCCTCCACAGTTTAATATTTGTAATAAAAATTCTAAGTTCCCGACATGTTTCGAGCACTTAAGTACTCATTTTCAGGGGATACTAAAAGGACAGTACAAATTTAAGAATAAAAATGAATATAAATTAAAGAGTAAGAAGAACTGACAGAACACTGACTCTATAATCCCATATATTTCCAACCATCCACACACCCACAAGTTTGCAGCTTCCCACTTTTTATTTTCACGTCTCTTTTCCATACCACTCAATCAAATCAACTTTAAATCTGAATTAAACATAATAAACCATATTGGTATTGCTAATGGCTACCCTATAAGATTAATTAAAAAAAATTATTATAAACATCTAAACAAATACATCAACAAACAGCTCTTATATAAAGAACCAACAAACAAGAAGTTCTTTTCCCTTTCTTTCTGGGGCCCCATCTCATGTAAATTAAAAAATATTTTCCAATCCTTTAATTTCAACATTAGTTTCAAAACTAAACACTCACTCGGCTCGTTCATTTGTAACTCCAAGGGCCACATACCTCCTTCAGATAGGTCATGTATGTATGACGTGAGTTCTTCGACTGAGGGTTGTTCCACTTCATACGTTGGACAAACAGGGATAAAATTTAAAATTCGCATCAATGAACACTGTAAAGAGATAGTAAGAGCTTCTAATCTTAACTTATCCGCTTCTAAAATCAAGTCCAATTTTTCTAGATATGTATCTACAAATAAACATAATTTTAACCCAGATAGAAACACAAATTTTTTGCATTTTTGTAACAGAAGTAATAAATTAGACCTTCTTGAAATATTAGAAATAAACAAAATAATTAAAAATCCAAACATAGATTGTGTTAAAGATCAAATCATTCATAGCAGTACTAATTTTTTCAATGCTCTAAATCTGGGTAGTCTATAATTACAGTCTCCTTTGCATAATATATACCTCTTCTTATCTCTGCTCATTATTCTTTAGCAACCCTTATATAATCCTATTGTATCCAACCATTGTTTATGGTTTGATATGTTTTCATCAATTTTCAACATATAAAAAATATCTATATCTACTAGATTTACGATGTTGGCTAGTGTAGTGTCTTCACCAACCCTCACAAGTGTAATTTTTAGTGCAGCGCTTTATCTTCCTCCGATAAAAATTTACTACCCCCTTTTAACATAACCAGCATAACCTTACAATTTAGTCATTCGTTGACAGATGTCTGTTTCTGCCAATTTTCAAGTACTTTATACGTCTAGTGATGACAACAACTGAGACTGATCGATTCTGTATGGATTTTGTAAACCTAATATCGAGCTAGTTCAAATTTTCGCTTCTGATTTCAATAATCATTTTAATTTTGACATTTTTAATGGTGGTACCTTGTTGTATATCTTGGTTGCCATTTTTTCTAATATTTTACCTCACTTCCATTTCCACGTTGCGGAGAGTACCGCGGTTGTGTCTGCACATAGGTTATATTGAATTTCCTTCTATAACCAATTTAAATAATTTTCTCAACTAATATTTCCTCAGTTCTTTATTTTCCTCGCATAATAAAATAATTTATAAAAAATGATTTATGTCTACAATTTTTCTAAAATATCTAACCGTAAAGCTTATTGATACTTTCTTCTTATTTTCTTTTAATGCCCTCTTTTAATAAATTAGAATAAAGCTTTAACAGCTCTAATTAAAATAAAAGAAAACTATTTTCCTTCAGATGTTATAATAAACCTATAATCTCCTCTAAAATGTCTTCTGCTATTCTAAATTTCAAAACTTAATCTAAACTTCACCTCTACTTAAATACATACAACCATTTCACACACCAACTCTTCAGCCTTTGAGTTGTACTCATTAATTTGAGACAACTCACTTTTATGTTAAACTCGATGTTGGGTAAGTCCTTATTAATCTTCAATTTATATTCATTTTTATTCTCAAATTTGTACTGTCCTTTTAGTATCCCCTGAAGATGAGTACTTAAGTGCTCGAAACATGTCGGGAACTTAGAATTTTTATTACAAATATTAAACTGTGGAGGAAGACTGCATTGTTTTATTCAGATCAATTAGGAGTATCTGCTCAGTGTCTGGATGCGTCGCAAGCACGTTATGTCGGTGAGCAGCTTACCTTCCTGAACTTACACCTGAAAGTGATGCCAGCTGTGAATCTACTCTTGCCTATTAATTTCCAACATGTTGTGTACTTCTTTAATGTGAATGTTCATGTAAATCAGAGTGAATCGTTACGGTATGATAAGGCGTATTATGACTTTTTTAATGGTGATTACATGGGGTTGAATGACTTTTTTGCATTCGTGAATTGGGTCTCTGTGTTGGGTGACTATGGTGTTGTGGAGACGGTATCGAGGTATTACAGTGAGTTGAATAAGGGTGTGTAGTGTCTTTATGAGAGGTAATTAAAGCATGGGTTTTTCAAGGTGGTTTAGCTCAGAGATGAGATATGATATACAGGGTGAATCGGGAGGAATGGGCCTAACTCTACGGGTGTAATCTATGCATCAAAATAATAAGAAAAAACTCAAATGTTGTTATCCAATATTCATTTGTTTTCAAGTTACAGCGTTAAATAAAATAATAATATTGTTAAACCAAAAAATCCAACATTAACATTGTTTTAAATAAATCATTGGTATAGTAAATTTTCAAAAATACCGCCATTGACTTCCAAACATTTCCTACTTCGTTTACGAAGGGCGTGTCTGATTACTGCATCCCTAGTATCTACTTTTACTTTGTAAACCTCAGTTTTTAACCAACTCCATAAATTGTAGTCCAATGGCGTGAGGTCTGGCGATCTAGGAGGCCAACTAATAGAACCACCGCGACCAACCCAAACTCCTGGAAACCTTTGGTCTATATATTGCTTGACCCGACGATCGAAATGGGCAGGCGCTCCGTCGTGTTGATAATACATTTCAATTCTAACGTTAAAGGAATCTCCACCAGTAGTTCTTGTAAAAAACTTAAGTAGTGATCCCCTGTAAGTTGATTTTCCAAAAGAAAAGGGCCAATTAAATTATTATCGATCATGCCGCACCACACGTTTACTGAAAACCTGTCTTGAAAATTACTTTCGACTATTCCGTGAGGATTTTCGTCCGATCATACATAGGAGTTTCGAATATGATTAATGTCGTCACGGGTGAATGTAGATTCGTCAGTAAAAAGTATGTGCGGCAAGAGATGAGGATTATTAATTATCTACTCACAAAATTGCATACGCTTGGCGTAGTCTCCAGGTTGAAGATTCTGTACACGCTGTACATGGTACGGGTATAAGCCTTGCTCGTAAAGCGTATTGATCCCTCTTTTTTGGGGAATCTCCAAGTGAATTCCAATTCTTCGTGAGCTTATCGTCGCATCTTCTTCTCTATTTCTTCTAAATCCTGTTGAATGGCTCGTTCGGATGTTACATTAGCTCTTGGAAGCGTTCCGGTCTCGCAGAGTTTGTTGAAAACTTTGATAAAAGCCTTTCTGTTCGGTGTTCTTTCATGTGGAAATCGTTCACGATATTCTTCAGCAGCCACTGTAGTATTCCCATTACACAAACCATAAATAAAAACCATATTGGCGTATTCGAGATGTGAATAAATGTGTGGCATTTTATAAAATTAAAATGATACAAATCCGAAAGTTAACGGTGAATCAATGTAACATTTTATACTGACACCAATAGGATAGTGACAGCACAACAACCAAGAGCAAACAATAATAACATTTATTACAGGAAAGCTAAATTAATGCAATATTTTGTTTTTGCCTTATAACTTGAAAACGAATGTATATTGGATAACAATATTTGAGTTTTTTCTTATTATTTTGATGCATAGATTACAACCTTAGAGTTAGGTCCATTTCTCCCGACTCATACTGCATAGATAAGATAATAGCACATAGGAATTACAAAATGAATATCTCACCAGAGTTTTATCGGGAGTTCTCTCGCCTGGCGGACAGTTGTAAGGCTCTATACTACCGAAGGTACATCCAAGAGACTGAGACTAACCTTAGAAGTAACCCTCGTTTATTTTGTCCTTGTCAATAGTAACCATAATGGCTCAAGTCTGCCTGGATCCTGGATATATATTATTTAACGATGATACAGAACGAAATAAGAGGGAGGTCTCCGATCGGTTTGCAAGCTACTTTTCTGGGGTCTGCTTTGAGCGTGACAGGGTTGATTCCAACCTTATTTATTCAAGTAATAGGGTAAATAGCTCTGTCAATATTATAATCTCTCCTTTTCGGCTCGGATATATTTAGTATGATGTCGGGACTACCCGATAGGCGTGCGGTTGAATCAGAGGACATTTCCAATTTCCTTTTAAAAAATTGGTCTGTACAAATACAGCACCACTCTGTAAGATTGGATAATGGAGGTTTACAGCCAATACCCTCAAAAAGCAAATGGGTGGTGTGG
This sequence comes from Polydrusus tereticollis, assembly GCA_963920685.1. Lineage (NCBI taxonomy): Eukaryota > Metazoa > Arthropoda > Insecta > Coleoptera > Curculionidae > Polydrusus > Polydrusus tereticollis. Next base: position 3,380,353 of record OY987334.1, on the reverse strand, counting down.
AATAGCGCGCAGAAGAGTAATTTGTTCATTTTTCGTTGGACAGTCGTTAACTGGACAAGTGTATCACCTATTTCTCCAACTTGAATTAATTTCAGCATTAGTTCCTTTATTTTCGAATCCATTGGACCGAGGCTCCCTTGACGAAGAACTGATGTTCCCGCAAGATGGTGCTCCTCTGTACTATGCTGCCACTGTACGTACATTTTTGGATCAAACCTTTCCCAATCGGTGGATAGGAAGGAGAGGACCTATCGAATGGCCTCTTAGGTTGCCAGACCTAACATCGCTGGACTTCCTTTTGTGGGGTTACCTCAAATCGTAAGTATTTGTTGGCAGGCCAAACAAACTGCATAAGTTAAAAGAGAGAATCCGAAGAGAAGTGCGTGCCATACTTCCGGAAATGGTCGAAAACGTGCAAAGAGACTTTATTGTTCCCCTTGGATATTGTCAAGCCGTATATGGCGCAAATTTTCAACATTTAATTTGATTTGTTGTTCTGTTCTTTTTAAATAAACAAGTGTTATTTATTGATATGTTCAATAATACTTTTTTCGATTGTTGAGTTTAGGTATAGAGGATGTGGTACATGAAACATACTTAGAATTCGACGCAAAATTCAAAAATGAAATAAAATATAGATGTTTTCATTTGAAAAAATTAACTTGACGGTCGTAACTTTTTGTGCTACCCTGTATACATGAATTTACCATAAAAAAACACACTAAGTAATAAAAATCGACGAGTCCGAGCGTTTTTCCAAGAACCACACCGCTGAATTTTAAATGAATTTAGACATTACTTCTGGGACTCACTGTATACGATTAAAGAATAACTTATTAATTTTTGAATAAATTTTGGAAAAAAATTAATAAAAGAATTTTCGTCTACCTGAAACTCTAAAGTTATAATAGCTGAATCTCTGTAATAATTCTAAGGAAGAGTTAGTATTATAAGATTCAAGTGTGGCAGTTTCAAATTATTTTAATAGCAGGAAAACAAAATTGACTATTTAATGCCGAAAAGTCCTTACTATATAAATAGGAAACTTATATTGAAAGTTGGCACGGGTTAATATTAAGCTATATGAAAACTATTTTTTTTATTTACTTCGAACCCATGGAGAACAAAAATTCAAAGATTGTCAAAATAAGAACACCCTATTGTTCATGTAAATACTGTAGGAGGTGTCAATATAATAAATAATATAATATCGTCATCATAATATACCCCTGTATATTATGATAACGGGCCTTCAACCACACCAGGGGTGGTTTTGTCAGTAAAAGAACTAAATTTAAATTCACAGTTGCCCTTTCCTGTTGTAAGTTGTAAGTGCGCCACTGGCATAAACACCTTTGATTCCCACTTTCGCTATTATCAACGAGGACCTAAATAAAATTAGGCCTCGGCCCTTTCCAAGACGCCTGAGAGTAATTATTCCATTTATTCATCAAAGAGAATAAGATAATTTTCTTACTGCCCAAAATCCCATTTATTTTAACAGTCCTAATGTAAATTTATTGCCGGATCGAGCCCCGCATCATCCTTTAGAGCCTAACCGAACCCGTATTAATTTTTGATTTGCGTCAGAACATATTACATTTCTAGTAAAATTAAAGGGTCTTCACTTAGTTTATATTTCTGGGTTAGGTTGTGGTTAATATAATTGAGGTAATATGCTAAAAGAGATTTTAGTCCGGGTGTAAGAAAAATGTTTCTTTTCGCAATCTTTTTCGTACAGTGTCGGATAAAATACTGATACGATGGGACCTGTGGTAGCAGCTGTTCGTTCACGAAGAACTTTAAGTAAAAAAAAAAACATTTTTATTTGCAAGCGTTCGTGTTTCTTAAGTAAGAATTAGTTGCTCCGAGTCTTTCAGCGAATTCCATTGATAAAAAAAAGTGCGGCGCTGGTATGCCACTCAGTGCACAGAAAACATTGCACAAGTTCACTACCAATGGTTTACAGATTTAACTTTGAGTCCATTTTTCCAATTAGCTAAGTATAGTACCTCTTATCGTTATAAGTACTACTGGTCAAAATAATATTTAAAATATTCAAGGCAGATATTGTTCAAAACGTTATACATTTTGACGTATTCATCCAGTCTTCGGTGCAGCACGACCTCCAGGAGTACGTGCGGAACTGATTGCACTCGGTGCAAGAAATGTTGCTTCGGTTTCTCAATAGTTTACCAATTTTGCACTTGTGCCGCGCTTCTTTTACCAATGGAATTCGCCGTTTGATATTGCATCGGATACAGAACTTTTAGGAATGTAAAAGAGGATTGCGATATACCAAATGTTGTAACAATTATGATTAGTACATCGAGCAACAGCTTGAGTTGCTTCCTTAGATTTTATTGTTTCTTTCTAAACCTTGTTATTATTTACTTCATTGGTAAACATATCAATACAGCGATAAGGGCCATAGTTATTTTAAGTACAGATTCTTTTGGTACTGATAAATTTACTTGATTGACGATTAAAATAATGAGGGTTTTGAATGTGCCACTGTCAATATAAATTTGAAAGTTTTGGCATATTAGAAACCATGATTATTTTAATCATTCATCAAATGAGTTAATTAGTGAAATATGTAAGTAAATCCGCATTCATTTGACAACATATCAGAACATAATTATAATTCTTGTAAACCTAAAGGGTTTTATAGTTTATATTTCCATAGTTAGTTTGCAGTTACTATAATTGAGGTAATATGCCAAATGAGACTTTAGGTAGGGTATAAAGAAGTTCTGTCTGTCATGTTTTGTATAAAAGACGCCCAGCTTGGCTGGTTCATTAACAATACTGTAAATCAGGATTACTGAACCAAGAAAAACCAAGTTAATGGCCGAGTAATCTAAAAATGTCCCCGGCATGCACTTCAAAAAATCTTTTCGCGCTAGCTTTACTCATGCGCAGTACGTCGGGTTCCTACGATTTTTTAATATTTCCTCAAAATTGACGTTTATCTTGTCCAGAGCCGGTCAACTTTTCATTCATTATTTACTCAGTGTTTGGCGTCTGTATTGTGAGATTTGTAAACGTTATTTTCAGTTATATATTATATTTCATGAAATTTTGTTAAAAACTGGTTACTAGATTAGACTTTCGTAGCTTGGGTTTATTTAGGTTATAGTGCGGTGCCTTTTAATTAGTGACGCCGCCGAGACGAGAAATTCTTGTGTCTCGTCTCGTCTCGTCTCGTCTCGTCTCGACGAGACGAGAGTGAAATTTTTTTCTCGAGAGAAGTCACGAGACGAGACGAGAGAAGACCGTTTCTCGTCGAGAAATTTCTCGTTTTTTCTCGAATTTTCTCGTTTGTTAGAACACTGAATTTTAGGTATCTCCTAATATATAGACAGAAAAATAATGTGTTTAACGTTCTCACTCTATCGTATTGTGAAGGCATTTACCTTAAAAGAGATATTCAAGAGAACAGAATCAAATTGTCTAGCCTCTTTCTTCTGTCTATGGTTAGTAGTTGACATTTTTAAATAATTAACCAAATCTGAAAGAAAGCATTTTCGATTGAAAACGTTGTAGCGGCGGTGATCTTAAACCAATTACAGTTTACATTGTATAACTCATATGTAAAAGAAGGACACAATAATTATCTAATGTTACCGCGATTTAGTCCGAATATTTCATAAACTATGAGAGATTGATATGTCAAATAGAGCATTTTCGGAAATACTTCTTTAAGTTCTTTCTCTTGCACTTTCTATTAATGTAATAAAAAAATTAAGGTTTTTCCCCGGATAACATTCTGGGCTGATCCCTTTATTTAGTCGAATATTTTCCAAACTATTGCAGTTAATTATGCCCCGAATTATGCCAAAAAATAAATAATAAAAGAAGGGTAGTTCCATTATGAATCAATTATTATTATTATAAATCGTTCTCCATTCTGTATCTTTTACCACCCCGTATATTTTGGACTGAAAATACCTCGGTGCCAAGCCTATTACATTACGTAAATAATGTCTTATGGCCGCTTGAAATATTTTGTTGATCTAAGAAAAATAGTTTCTAAGTCACATGCCTAACAAACCGACTTATATTAAACCCTTCTGCGAGACGACCAGATACTTTTAAATGTTTACCCCCTTTAAGATTTGTATAAAAAAATATTTTTTATGATTCCCTACTCACGAGAAAAAACGAGACGAGACGAGACGAGACGAGACGAGACAATGGCACTCTCGAGCGAGAAAAACGCGTTTCTCGTCGAGACGAGATAAAAAAAAATTCTCGCCTCACGAGACGAGACGAGAATGGGCCAATTCTCGTCTCGTCTCGTCTCGCGGCATCACTACTTTTAATATAGGTTCGTAATAGGAAACAAGTGCATGGTGTTGCTTTGCAACAATTGTTGGCAAGCGATCACAATTGAGGTATTCACGTAAGTACCTAGCTACTTAAAATCATTTTAAAAATCACTTCCAATTAAGTTCAGTTAAGAGAGCCATTTGTTATTTATTGATTCTTTCCATAATTATTAATGTATTTGTACTGGATAATACTAATGGTCATGGTTGCCTATTTGGTTTACAGTGCCAATTTGTGAAAACCATCCTTATTCACGGTGCACATTGGTCACTGAATATCTTATAGTTAAATATTTTAATAACGCCATTTTCCTCTTGCTACCCTAACAAAATAATTCACAGGATATGCTATTTTACTGTCGTTTCTATATTTCAACGTAATAAATAACCTCAAGGTTCAATATTATCGCCCACCCTCTTTTTACTATATATTAACGGTCTTTTGGACAATAATCCTATATATAGCTTCGCTGATGATATCATACTTGTTTCATCTTTTGCTTTGGATGCTCGGACATCGGCTGCCAATGCATATCTCTAGAGACAGCAAGAGGTCTCACATCTCACGTCTTTGAGTGACAGTAACCAGGTAGAATATGACGCTAAAAAACCCAGGCGGCATTTTTTTCTTAAAAAGTTAATGTTGTAGAACCGGATATGGTCATGGCTGGACGCTCGATTTCTTTAGCTCCATCAATTTATTTATTGGGCGTCAATTTGGAGAGTCATATATCTTGGCATAGTCACGTTGCGGCTATTGCTAAGGCAGTCTCGCAGAAGCTTGCAATATTTTTCCGAACTAAGAACCTCTATACACCCCAACAACTTTTGATGCTCTATAAAGTCCAAATTTCACCATTGCTGGAGTACTGTTTGCATATTTGGGGCTCTGCTCCTAAACATACCCTAAGATTGCTAAACTTCATTCAAAGAAGAGCCATTCGCTTGACCGGTGACCATGATCTGACAAACAACCTGGAAAGCCTTAAACATTGAAGGCAGGTTGGCGACGTGAGTCCACTATACAATTATTTTCATGACAAGTGCTCAACTGAGGTTGCCCGCTTGATTCCACCCAGTGCCGTGTATGGTAGAAATACACGACGAGCCACTGCAGCCCACCTGTACGTGGATCAGCTTAATGTCCCTCGAACGACATTGTTTAAAAATTCTTCTGGAGAATGGCATCACTCTGGAACGACCTTCCTGAGGCCGTGTTTCCCTACGACTATAATCTTCAAATATTCAAGACCAACGTGAAGTGATCCCTGAGCACACGCATCGCTCGCAGAGCGCCATAAAGAATAAATCTTGCAGTCCTGTGCCTTATCATAAAAAAAAATTGCAAAAGAAAAAAAAATAAAGGTAAATTAGTACCTATCCTACAAATCAATCATTTATAATATATAGAAGCAAAAGCTTTTTACTGACTGTACCGATATACAGCCTGTTCATAATGAAGTCGGCACTATTGCTAACTTTCTTATTATAAGAGATGCGACGTAGGTTAAATTAGTAAAGATTTGTATTTTTATGTGCTGATTATTATGGCCGCGACAAAAAAAAATTGAACATCAGAATCACGTGATATTAACAGAAATATATTTTTCTTTATTGAAATGGGGTATTTTTTAGTGTTGCCGCCGAGACGAGAGATTCTCGTCTCTCGTCTCGTCTGGCCCTCTCACGACGAGACGAGATAGATATTTTCTCTCGAATAAAGCTCCGAGACGAGACGAGAGAAGTACCCTCTCTCGTCGAGAAATTCTCGTCTCTCTCGATCTCTCTCGGTTTCTCTCGATCTCTCGAGCAAAAAACGTTACTTTTTTGAGCTTTTTAAATCTTCTTAAATTCCTCTTTGTAAAAATATACATAATGTCTATATTTGGACCAGCGGTTTTCGAGTTATTTAACTGCAAATAGTTTTATCTAGTTAGCATTGCCTGGCCATTCAGAATAACATATTATTATGACGTTTTATCGCTGGATAAAATTATTTGCAGTCAAATAACTCGAAAACCGTCTGTCTAAATATGGACATTATATATTTTTGATAAGAGAAATTTAAGAAGATTTTAAAAATCCCAAAAAAAAATATTTTTTTAAATTTGCTGTGCACTGTGACAGACATACAGTTTTGAAATTAGCACAATAAAAATGTTTGTGTAAAGCCCGAAAAACTTTTATATTAACTTTTTTGCTGTATCTCGTGAAATAAAGTCTGTAAAGGGGTGGCAAATTATAAGGAAAAACCCAGTACGATTTACCATTTTAAATTAATATTTAATAGAAGTAATATAGGTACCTAGAGAGACTTTACATAGATGAAATTTTAATATGTTTTTCATTTACATTATCTTTGTTCAAATTCAAGCATACCTATTTGTAAAATTAACTATTGTTCTTTTAAATGTAACTGCGCAGGTATCTGCGATTATTTTAGTAGGATTTCATGTTTGACGATTAATTTGTACAGTTTTTTAATAAACATTTAAAATAAAAATTTTCAATTTTTTTAATAAAACACCCTGTATATTTTTTAAATTTTCAGATTCTACATAAATTTATAATTACTTTTATTAAATGCATTATTAGTCTATAGTTAATAGTTTCCAAGATATTGACTTTTGAAAAATTATATTTTTGAGTTTCGATAGCCTATAGCTTTCTAACAGTAGATCTTAGAGCAAAACGGCGCATATGTCTATATCTTCCATTTTCACTATCTTCCCAAATCAATCAAACTTCCGGCTAAACCGGATTTAACTCGAAAGCAGGAAATATAGTTCTTCCGGTTTAACCGGAAGGTGATTTTTTTGGGAAGATAGGGACATGTGAGCCGTTTTGCTCTAAGACGTACTGTTAAATCTGTCGAAACTCAAAAATTACATTTTTTAGAAGTCAATATCTTGGAAATGGAAATTTCTTACCGTGCTGGTGTTTTGGAGAACCCTGTATAGACAAAAATAATTTTATAAGAGGCACCTCTTAACCCTTAATAAGCTTCGTCAACAGTTTTCCGCTATCTTAGTGGTACAGGGGATATTGACCTTTGTCGCACTAATGGGCCACCCTGTAGTAAATACCAAGCAAAGTTTTAACGCATTTAGGTTAGGTTCTGTCATATTTCACATATATTGCACACAATTTATGTCAAATATGATAGAACCTAACCTAAACGCGTTAAAATTTTGCTTGGTTTTTACTATATTTGGTTTAAATCACGAGAGAAGCGAGACGAGACGAGAGAAGGTCGTCTCTCGTCTCGTCTCGCCCTATCTCGACGAGACGAGAGGCCCATTTTATCTCGCGGCAACACTAGTATTTTGCTATAATTATTTGATACAAAAAAAAATCTAATGAATATTTTCCTTTTACTACATATCGCTAAACTCAATAATAACAGAGATATTTACATTTAAATGAAATTTTTAATTTATAACCGCAGGCGGCCATGTACCATAATAAAGGCCTCTCTCGACAGCTCTTTGACAGGCGGCCATAACAAAAAAATCGCAGGTACCCTTTAAACGTAATTTTTCATTTATTATTGTAGGTGGCCATTAACCGAATTTGCAAAAAAATACGTTTTACAGATCTTTAATATGTCGTGATAAGTTCAGTTTAATATCTTTTGAATACAACGGTATTTACACATTTAGAAAAATGCGATCTGCTTAAAACATAGGTATATAGTGTGCCAATAAAATAGCGAACGTGCTTTAAAACCATATCGTACAGTATTCACCGAAGAAAATATGCCTGATCGGAGTTATTTATTGATATTATACAGAAAGTTTAGATGCAATAAAAAAGTTTTTGAGAAGTCAATGCCGATGAAAGTATTTATTATTTGCGAAGATACTGAAATGTGTTGGCGTATTTTGAAGCGTTCCGCGAAAACTCTACAAGAAATTGTGTGCGAGATCTTGGACTATGTTTGGGAACTATTCATAATATATTAAAAATGTACAAGTATCTACCCTACAAGTATAGACCAAACACAGACTTTATTGCCAGGTGACCAAGCAAGACGTATAGAATCTTGTCAGTGGCTTATTAATACGGTAAATCAGAATTCAAATATTTTGCGCCAAATTTTGTGGAGTGACGAATCTAATTTAGCAATAGGGGCATGTTTAATAGAAAAAACCGGCATTACTGGAGTCGCGAAAATCTTATGCGTTACCAGCCTTGTAATCCACAGAGGCGTTTTAGCTCAAATAAATGGTGTGGTCTTATCGGTTCAAAAACAATTGAACCTGTTGTTATGAAGGTACCCTGACAGACGAACGCTATGTAGAATTAATAAGAAACACAATGGAGGACTTTCTGGATAACATTAATTTAGCAGATCGGCAAAAAATATATTTTCAACAAGATGGTGCGCCGCCGCATAATACCTATGTTGTTGCCAATCTTCTTACCGAACTGTTTGAACAACGTTGATTAGCTACACGTGGACCAATTTTATGGCTTACGCGATCACCAGACATTACTCCCCTCGATTTTTATTTTTGGGGGGTTTTAAAAAAACGAAATTTATAACAAACAGTGCAACAATGTTGATGAACTGCAAGAATCCATTATTAACAGTATTAATAACATTGATGGGCGAACAGTTTTGAAGGCTACGAGGAAAGTTTTAAAACGTGCTCGAAAGTGTGTAGAAGTAGAAGGTCATTTGTTTGAAGACTTAATTTGACGTTATAATATTTTATTTTTGTTAATATCACGTGATTCTGATGTTCAATTTTTTTTTTGTCACCGCCATAATAATCAGTACATAAAAATGCAAATCTTTACTAATTTAACCGACGCGACGTCGCATCTCTTACAATAAAAAGTTAGCAATAGTGCCGACTTCATCTTGAACAGGCTGTATGTGACCTATTTAGTAAAAGAAAACCCTTTATACTATATTACACTTTATACTAATATATCAATATTGAAGACATTTTTACTAGTAATTGTATTTTCGCTTAACTGGCTAAATTTAATGCAGTTTCCTTGTGTGCATCATTTTTAGGCAACGATCGATATATTTTAAAGATGCACATAAAAGAAGAACCATTATCATATAATATTTTATGCGCTAGATTTGGGGATTTAAAGGATTAATTCCCTCAATAGAAACGGATCCTCGAAAATTTTATATAAAGAATATTGATTGAAATTTGTCATAAGGTTTTCTTAACTTAAGATCCGATTAAATTTATAAAGATCCTTTAAAAGAGCTAACCGTCTTTTAAAGGACTTTTCTTGGGAAGTAAAAATTACCTTAAGATTTTTTTGTTTATTTTTAGATATCAACGTTTAAAATGAAAGAATGCCATGCCAATGAGCATGTAAACATTTTAAGAGAAAAGTGTATAAAGGATAAATCCCCTGTAAAACCCAAACAATACTCTAGTGGAATAATTACTTTTTTTTTTGATAATGCATATCACTGCAGGATCAATCTTTCATGGCGCTCTGCGAGCGGCTTGTGTGTACATGAAACAATTTCGTTGGTCTTTAATCTTTGAAGATTATACTCGTTGGGGACATGGCCTCAGGAAGGTCCTTCCAGAGTGGTGACATTCTCCAGATGAAAGAATTTTTAAACAGTGTCGCTGAAGGGACACTGAGTTGAACCACGTACGGGTGGGCTGCAGTGGCTCGTCCTGTATTTCTACCATGCACTGCTTTGGGTGGAGTCAAGCGGGAAACCTCAATTGAGCACTTGCCATGAAAATATTTGTAAAAGAGGCTCAAGTCGCCAGCCTGCTTTCGATGTTCAAAGCTTTTTAGGTTGTCTGTCAAATCATGACCACCGATCAAGCAAATAGCCCTTCTTTAAATGGAATCCAGCAATCTCAAGGTATTTTTAGAAGCAAAGCCCCAAATATGCGAACTGTACTCCAATGATGGTCGAATTTGGGCTTTATAGTGCATTAAAAGCTGTTGGGATGTATAGACGTTCTTAGTTCGGAAAAGTATCCCTAGCTTCTGCAATGTTGCCTTAGCAATTGCCGTAAAGTAAACATCCAAATTGATGCCCATTAAATAAATTGATGAAGCCAAGAGAATCGACTGTCCCGCCATGACCATTTCCGGTTTAGAAAAAACTGCCGCCTGGGTTTTTCTAGCATTAAAGTTTACTTGGTTACTGTCACCCTAAGAGATAATTTATTCCAGGCCTTTGTTGAGATGAGAAAATGCAAAATTGGTCTCTCTTCTGAAAGGATTTAAACACTTTTATGATGTATTCAAATATGTATGTCTGCGAGTCTGGATCAAGGAGTTATTGTTTTACAAGTTTCAGTTTTGTTTATGGTTGGATATTGACCCGACTGGGACCAATAAATTAGAGTTAACAGTTTTATAGATTATTTAGACCAGGACAAGGGACAAGTATCGGACGTTATTGTTAAGAAGATAATATATCAGGGTAAGTGGAACGGGTGAAAATGAGAAAAAGAGGAGAGGATTCATGGTAGGGAATTGAATGAAGTACAACCGACTTCGGATCCCTAGTTCTTTGTTTCTTTATTTCATATTTTTTTTCACCTTTTGCTAAGTAGTTGGATTATTTTATTATGAATGATATCATGTTGTCAAGCGTATTGTTTGTGGTTTGAACTTGAATAACTTACATATCGTCGCCGTCATATGAAAATTCCTAAATCCACTTTTTCAGAAATCAAGATTTCAGTGCCATCTCTTTTAGCACTTTAAAATCTACGACTTGGCTATAATAAATTCAAGCTATGCTGTTAGATGCTGCCACGATACTAATAAATGAAACGTGCGTAAGTTCGATAGCATGAATATTGCGTAAGTCCGCGCTTTCAATGACTATCAACTGTCATTTAACAGTGTTTAATTACTTTATCAACTTGTCCTCAAGTTTCCATGAAATAATTATTAAAACGCGTCGCAAAATACTTTAGGTAAGTAACGAAATGTATAATATTATGTATATTTGTTTTAGTGTGTATAATATTGTTAGTTTTAAGCCCTATACATTTTACCAGGAGTTAGGCATTTTTCATTCTCAGCAAGATTGGAGTTACGCATTCTTCATACTTGAAAATATTATAGATTTTAAACTTAATAACATAAAAAATCCAAACTAGATGGATGCATTCATTTTTTTGGGATTTGTGTGACTATATTTTTGGATGTTGCGAATTATTCTGTTTCGGTTTTTTTATATACAATACCAAAAAATAGCTTTTCTATAATGAAATGAAGGTGGCTTCAAATTTTAAAATAAATTAAATTACGTTAAGTTCTGTAAATTCATCTTTTAGTTGTTTCAAAAGGAAAGTTAATTTTGATATAAAGTAAAATCGACCACAAATATTTTTTTTTTAGAATGAATCACAAATCAAAGAGCTCCAAAATTCTAGGCCAAGTTTGTTATGCTTAAAACGGGTGTCGGTATTATCCTGAAGGGATGGTGAGATAAAATGAGAATTTGGAGTATATATACCAACTTTACCCTTTTAATTTCCCAAACTAGCTCATCAGGGTGGGTTCACTGGATCTCATATCTGGTCCTGTCCAATACCATGATGCACTAAAAAGCATTACTACCATACTTACTTCTTACAGACCATGGAACATCAAGTTACAATCTATAAAGGGCGCCAGACAGTTTTTTCTATAAGCAAAACTGCCAAAAAGAATATAAAATATATAGCCAAAAACAACAAATAGGCAAATGAAACACAAGATAAGGTTGACTGGTTTATATTAATAAAAAAACTACCCTGTAATTGGGTGAAGCCCTTAAATAATAGGGTGTGATTTAGATACGGCCAAGTACAAACTAGGAATTCTCAATTCCAAAGTAACAGAAATGCTCTATGAGCAATATTTCAAAAAAAGTTTCACTAACTAGTAAAATAAATGAGTTTAACCTGGTATACTCAGCGCAGTGATGTCGACATTACCTTACAAAATGCTGGCACCTTACAGCATTATAAAAGCATGATAATTAAGTAAAAACACAGATATGAATAAAGTTAACGATTTAGAGATTCATAAAATAAATTAAGGAGGTTTCAGCAGTCTAGGTTAAGCTTGCCTTCAGCCGCAAGAAAGCTTACAAGGTATCTCCACCAAGGGATGTAAAAAAAATTAATAAAGTAACAGGGCCTTGGCAAACGCTTAGACTAGTCTGTCTGAGACTATAAAAAAAATGAAATCATTGGTATTATTTTAAAAAAACTTATCTGTCGCTGAAATGAAGGTCCATGTACTCGATCAACTGCTACCAGGCCAAGGAAAAAGCAGGTTGGATCTGCTAGCAAAGCATTAATCGGTTATAGGCTGGTAAACCAACTATCTATCACGGGTCCAAAATCCCATATTTTTAGGAGACTTCAAAGGTAAACGTCCAACATGTCCCGAAATACCTTGGGTTGGCTTTAAGCCAGAAAATGTACCCAGACTAAAAACCCTAAGGAAACATTGTTTCCATTAGTAAAATAATCTAAACCGGAAAACTCAGAAGGCAAAGTTTACCCTTTACAATAAAAGACATGTGCTGCCCTTTTGTTTTAACCTTCAAAAGAAAATCCTTAAAAAAACTCAAGGTCGACACATGGTCAAACCAATATATCTACATAAAATTAGGGTAAATTTTCCCCGAAGTACCAATTTTCACCAACCATAGAAAAATGCAAAAAAAAAGAACCAAACTTACCTCACAATACCATGGAGGGCCAGAGAAAAACGTGTCGCAAAGAAGGCCGATGTTCCGTAGCCTCTACGTGAATAAAATCCGAGAAACTCGCTAATCAATCCATACTAACAAAATCTACATAAAGGCCAAATAGGATTGATTAAAATTGAAGTTCAGCCAACATATCCGCTACACAGCGTGAATTTTCCGAAGAAATTCGTCTGTTGATCTGACTTCTTTCACGTCTGGACAAAAAGTAAAATGGAGATCCTCCAAGGGTTTAAAGAAAACGAAGGAGTGTCAAAAGTTGATTGACAAGAAATTCGCCACAGAATCAAGCCTTAGATGTTCACCAGGTTAGAGTGCAATTCTACTCTAGGTCAGTAGGCTAGTTGCGGAGTGTACGAATGAGAACAGACCTACGCATACCCTATCGAACTGTATCGACGCATAAAATAAGTCTATGCAAACGGCCAAGCGAATAAACGGTCCGAGCGACGTACCAATAAAAACGACCAAACAGCTGACTGGCGAATTTCATATGTAAACAAATTCAAATCTGGTTTTACAAATGTATTACGATGGATTAAAAAGAAATACGAAGCAAGAGAAATCACGATGGATATCAGAAATAATTAGCCATAACTGATTACCTGAAAAATTTAGTAAGGAATGACCGAAATACAAGGTATGCTTGCAACAATACATAGTTAACAAATTCCAGACCATTACAAGTTCTTATATAATCTTCCAGTACCCAACAACAGCCTCAAAACGACCTAGATCTTGATACTGTAAAACATCCAGATGATAACGAATTATCGCTTGCAATCAACAACCTACAACAGGAATATTTTGAAGCTTAGGAAGCCCTAGGAGAAAATATTAACCCAAATATAGGTGATGCAGTTTTCGTTGTAGAATTATTAGGACTCAACACCACCGAAGATTTGGGTGCCCTAATAGACATAGATTGCTTAAATTATATAACAATAATTAAAGAACAAGAAACGATATTTCAAAGAATGGCCAATGAAAATGTAAAGTCACATAATAATTTTAAAAGTAACACAGATTTAAGTCCAAAATCGACTGGTGCTACATTTGAACAACAGACGCAAAGTAAAGATGATTCAGATGAAGATTGGGCAGAAAGTGAATGCAGATCAGAACAAGCTGTCCAAAATACTTCAGAATCCGATTAAACTGATAATAACGGAAACGATGTTGGTTTAAATGATTACAACCAGAAACTCTATAGAGCTGAAATTGACTCAAAGGTGACAGAAAGTGTTGACCTAACCAACAAAATGCGAAAAAGGAAGAAAAACATACTGAGCGACTCTAACGACTGGGAATATAATGTTAATAAAAAGAAAAGAGAAAAGAGAGATATGTATTAAGGAAGAAAAGATAACAAATTTATGGTAAAAAAAACATAAGAAAAATAAAGAATCGATGCTTATGTTCAAAACAAAGAAGTAATCGTTTCCAATGCCATGAGATAAATGAAGAAGAGGCAATACATTTAAAAAAAATTCTGCAATTACTCTTGGAAAGAAAAACAGGTCTATGTTTTAGGAAGAACAATGGTAGAATAAACCAAAAGAGCAAAAAACGGAAAAAAAGGTGGTACAAGCCAAAGAACTGCATCCTGCCTTATTTTTTGCATAAAAAGCAAAATGAGAGAGAGAGTAAGGGTATGTAAATCCATGTTCTGTAACACCTTGGGAATGTCCTTACGGACTGTTACTCTCTGGATTCATAAAGGTCTCATTTTACCAGAAAAATATAATATTAGTAAAGATTTAGACACTAACGTAACGAATAAACCTGTAGATCTTAAAGAACCAGCAGAACTTAAAAATGAAAAAGCGCTCGACAGACAAAAATCCATACGGGGATTTTTCAATTGTCTACCAAAACTAGAGTGGCATTATTACCGCAAATCAACCACGAAATTATATTTGGAACCCCGATGGAGAAACAAATCTGAGCTCTATACTCTGTAGAAAGGTACCTGGTGTAAGGAAAACAAAATTCAGCCAGCGAGTATCACTACTTGTTTTTTTCAAAAACATCTTTTCTTATTAACTTTTCTATAGCAAAAATAATAAGATCAATTCTTTATAACAAATGCATTTGAAGACATTTAGCCTTTTATAAAAACTTGAACCGTTTTTCATGTTTCGTGCATTTTTTATATTTCTTATAATAATTTTATACCTACTAAACAAACCTCTCAAAAAATGAAAACTGCTTAAGTCCATTAGACGTGACTGTTTAAGGAGTGAAAGTTGCATAATATGTCCATTTACTTCACTAAAACTCAATATAAATATATTTTTTGTTTTTAAAACTTCTAGTTAGAGCTTACAATGGAACATTATAATAGTTAGAGCCGCGGTGACAAAAATGCCTTGGAACTCCCAAACGGATGAAAAGCACGTTTTTGTATAGTTCGAGTGTCGTTCTCGAAATCCGTGTTGTCGAGTAGGGATCTGGCGCTCGGCGATGAGCGGCTATAACATTTTTTCCAAATTTTGCCCAGCGGTTTAAAAAGCATTTCCCAAACGGATGAAAATTACTGGAGGGCATCTAGGCAACCCCCAAAATTACCGGAAAAATATTTTCATCCGAGTTGATCTTTGCAAGAAGCTCTTTCAGGAGCTAAAAAAAAATGGAAAAAAGGGGGAAAAAAAATTTGCTTTTTGCAGGGAGCTAGAGTTCGTGTCTGAGAATATGTAAAAAAAATTTTTTTGCTCCATGTGTCGTCATCGCTTTATAACAGTTTTTCAAAATTTAAATGGGCAAAATTTGATAAAGTAATTCCCACATGGATTAAAATTTGCACACAGGTTCTTTGACACCTACAGAACATCGAAAAGTTATTTTCAGCCAAGTTTATTGCGGCCAAAACCAGATCTTCCAGAACATGCATGAAAATTTTTACTTACCATTGAATAGTCACTCAACATTTTACCGCCTCTCGGGAGCATATAATTTTTTTTATATGTTTAAACCAGAGACAAATAAGTTTACGAAACTTCCATCTAAATCTTGCAGAAAATTTACGCAGAACTCCGGGATCAAAATCACGCGTGCTGGCGAGGTTTTTTGTTTTTTGGCATAGTTTAGCCAGGCTCATTTTGGATGAATACCTTTTTTCTTAATAACATAAATAATAACGATTCATTTCAGTCCGGTTGCATGCATGCGGCTGATTTTTTTTTTAAATTTCGAAGTTTGGGTCCATTTAATTGTACTGGAGGTTACGGCAAGGATTAAATCGGATGAAAATATTTTTCCGGTAATTGGGGGGTTGCCTAGATGCCCTCCAGTAATTTTCATCCGGTTGAGAAATGTTTTTTAAAACCGCTGGTCAAAATTTGAAAAAAATATTATAGCCGCTCACCGCCGAGCGCCAGACCCCTACTCGACAACACGGATTTCGAGAACGACACTCGAACTATACAAAAACGTGCTTTTTATCCGTTTGAGAGTTCCAAGGCATTTTTGTCACCGCGGCTCTAACTATAAGAAAGTAAACTTTAAAGCAAAGATATCTTCGTTTCCAAACGTTTTTCTTGTCCCCTGTAAAATTTGCTTTTTTGGACTTAGGCACTTTTCATATGACGGCGACGATATAATAAAACAGTTGCAGTATTTAAGGGTTTATTTTTAGTGTTTAACAATAATAATGCCTAAATAACTATTCTCTATTTCCGACATATATTACGTATTTAACTACAAAAAAAGGTAGAAATTAAGAAAGTTGAATGATATTTCCTGACCCGTCAAAATTCGTCACCGATAACACAAATGAACGTCGTAAATTTGAATTAAAACACCAAGTCTTTTTTTAGGTATCATTACTGAATTATTTTGATAAGGCTTAAAATTTGCTTTATTAAAATATACCGGGTGTACACGGAAGATGGCTCGCCCCTATAGTTTTTTGCTTTTAAAGGTAATGGAATGAAATTTTGAGGACTCGTATGTGATATAAAACTGCATTTTTTGACGGGTGATTCAACTTTTATAGAACGTCCGGTTTTGCCGGAAGTGACATAAACTTTCGATTTTTCAATGAGACACCTGGTATATTTTTACTTTCTTTGAATCCATATTACATTCTAAAAACAACCATGTGTCCCTTGCCACTTTTTGTCATAAAAAAAATAAATAAATAAAAGAAAAAAGAACTAAAAATCTACATCCAAATATCTATTAATTTTTAGGGTTGCAGATGTTCAAAGTGACCTCCATCTTGTTGCTGACATAGTCGCAATTTTTCTACTATCACTCTTGAAACGTTTCCTAACTGCTGTGATGTAATTCTATGAATGGCTGCCCTTATTTTCTCTTCCAATTCAATTCAATTCAATTCAATTCAAAAAGTACTTTATTGGTCAAAAAAAAAATATAATTTTTATTGACAAAGCATTCCTAACTTACTATAAGGTAAAAAAAAATGGTAATAGTGCGATAGTAATCATTAATCATTAGAAACGGAACGATACCCACACAAAACAAGTTAAAACTAAAACAATTAAAACATAAAATATAAATATAAAAACAAAACAACAAAATATTACAAAAACTACAACAAAAAAAAATTATTGATCCAAAATTAAATTTAAATTTAAATCACGGATCCCAAATACCAAAAGCACGCCAACGTCAGAGTCAGAGCCTGTCCTGGTAGAATTCATCCATAGTGTAATAGGCCTTACTTATAAGTAGGCTTTTCAGTGAGCGACGAAAAGTTTTTAGGGAATTAAGCGTTCTCAGGCTAGATGGCAAATGGTTAAAGGTGTTCCGACCCTCAAAAATCAATGATTTTTTTACCAAGGTAGATCTCGGAATAGGCAAAGGCAGAAGGAGAGCCTGACGAGTGGCGCGCAGGGGAGCAGGACCCCTAAGCTCGGCGCGGTATTTAAAGATCAGCGAGGATGTCTCCAATATGAAGAGTGAAATCAGAGTTAAGATTCTCTGCGCCACAAAGTGTACCCTACAGGATTCTCTCTGTTTGATACCCACAATAAAGCGTATAGCCTTTTTCTGTAAGACGAACAGCATATTAAGAAGACCCTGGTTGGAAACACCCCAAAATTGTATGCCGTATCTAAGGTGTGATTCAAACACCGAGAAGTAAACCGTGCGAGCCAGTTGCTGGCCCAGCTCCTCCCTCACAATCCTAACAGCAAAGCATCCCGATGAGAGTTTTTTGCTCAATTTCAATATGTGATCCTCAAAACGCAGTTCATTGTCAATAAGGACTCCCAGGAACTTAGTGACCGGTGTGTCAGGTAAGGGGTGTCCATCCAAAAGTATACCTGCCATGTTACACTTGAATCCAACAACATGGGTTTTACTGAGATTCAAGCAAAGGCGGTTAGCGTTAAACCACTCTTGAATAATTTTAAGGTCATTCACTATGGTGTTCCTAAGTTCAACAGCGTCATTTTTTTTCCAGAATATTGACGTGTCATCCGCAAAAAGGGTGAACTCCCCTGAGACATCAAGGTCTGTAAGATCATTAATATACAATAAGAACAGGATAGGCCCCAAAACAGAGCCCTGCGGTACACCCGAGTCTATCCCCAAAATAGAGGACCTTCTTCCCCCGTGCATTACAGTTTGACTTCGACCCTCCAGATAAGATTTGAACCAGGAGTGAGCCAGACCCCGAAAGCCATACCTCTCCAGCTTCGCCAGCAATATTCCGTGATCCACACAATCAAATGCCTTGGATAGATCACAGAATACCGCCGCCGAGGTGAAACCCTGATTTAGCCCCAAATAAACCTTCTCGAGGAAGTTGTAGATGGCGTCGTGGGTACCCCTAGAAGTCTGGAACCCATATTGTCTAACAGATATCAGATTGAATGACTCAAGAAACCCACAGACCCTTCTCTTTACAAGCTTTTCAATAACCTTAGACAGAGTAGGCAGAAGAGAGATTGGGCGGAAGTTAGATGGATCTTCCGAATCACCACCCTTGAATAAGGGAATGACCAGAGAAGTTTTTAAACAAGCAGGAAATACTCCCTGCATCCAAGACATGTTGATACATGTGGAGAGGGCAACCAGAGCTTTATCAGGCAGATGCAGGAGTACCTCTGCAGAAATTCTATCGTCTCCACCAGATTTCTTGTTTTTTATTTCAGAAATAACTTCCCTAACCTCCTGACCGTCTGTCTCGAAAAAAACAAATGAATTATTATTAGGAACATTTTTGATAAATGATATAGGGTCAGTCTCGGATGATAGATCCTTAGTTAGAATTCTTGCTACATTGCAATAGAATAGATTCAGATCATTCGGATCAATGCTCGGGTCCGTGCTTTGAAGCGAATTATTACGGAACTCATTAATCATGGACCAGCACTCCCTCTGCCTATTCTTTGCCTTGGAGAGTCTTTTATTATAGTAAGAGTTTTTTGCACGCTTAATAAGCTTTCTGTAAATGACTCGATAATTATTGCAATAATTGATAAAATTAGGGTCGTCACTGAATTTTTTTAAGTAGTTTAGAGAGCGGAGGTTACTCCCTGATTTTTTTAAACCCTTGGTAAGCCAAAGTTTGCGCATTTTAGACTTCTTTTTAATTAACTGTATGGGAAAGGCCTGATTGAACAATTGACATAACACACCATAAAAGCCAGAGATTGGATCCGAGACAAGATTCAATTCTTGCCAATCAACGCTACGGCATAAAGAGGAAAACCTATTAAAATTAGCTCCACTAAAAATTCTACCAGGACTGCGCTTAGAGTCGCGCCCCGCAATATCTGAGCCATTAACAATGCAACTCACCGCCTCGTGGTCGGAGATACCCGAATTTACAACTGAACAGGCTACTTTCTCATAATTGGAGCAAAAATAATCAATTATTGTGGAAGAACTGTTTGTGATCCGAGTCGGCTCGTCAACATGCATACACAAGCCATATGTTACAAGCATGTTTGCAAGCGTTTTAGTATTTAAGGAATCCTTGTCACTAAAATTAACATTAAAGTCACCCGCTAAAATAATTTTGGCTGAGGTAGAAATACTTGACAGAATTAAATCTAGATGCTCTAAGAATTTGCTTAATGCTCCAGAGGGAGAACGATACAAGCAGATAATGTACAAATTATACCGCTTACAAAAACACATTGTGAATTCAAAAGTTTTCTCTTCTATTAAGTGATTGAATGCATTAACTGGTACGAAGCAGCCACTGAGATCAGAAGACTTTCTGATTAAAATCAGTGACCCGCCATGCAGAAAATTTTCCCTACAACATATACTTAATGGGTTATAGTCAGGTATATAAAAGCATTCGTCTGGCTTAAGCCAATGCTCGGTAATTAAAATAATGTCTGGATGTCCTATGCTATCTAAAAATACATACAAACTATCGCACTTATATCTTAAGGATTGAACATTCAATAAGAAAAGATAAATCCTGGACAAGAGTGCAACTGAGGTGTTTCTTTTGTTGGAGGCCTCCCGTATTGGAGGCTTGGCTATAAAAAATTCTTATCATTGTCCACTGGTGTATCATTATTAACTACATCATTATACACTATACAATCTGTTTCCATATTATCGTTAACTGTATCTATCTTATTTGACAGATTTGAAGGAGGTTGGTGAGATATAATGTCACTAATTTCCGATTTATCCAAAACTAAAGTGGTTTTAATAAATGTAAGGTTTTTTTGTTTAAGAATATTGTGAGATAATACCAGTTCCACGACCATGTCAGTTAGTTTTCTAAAGTGAATTTTGTTTTTTTTAAGACACGTGTTCATGTCAACATAATGAACAAGATTTTCTGATTTAGAGTTAAAGTTCTCGATTAGATACTTCAATCTAGAATTATGCTTAAAAATAGCTAAATTAGCGTTATAATAAAAATTATTGTAAGGCAGAAAATATGGAACTGAAAATACGATAAAATTAGTATTTGACAATGCTTCAATCTCCTCCAAAATTCTCTGTAAGTTGGGCCTTTCATTGTACAAAAAATCATTAGATCCCGCCATAATTAATACATAGTCATCACTAGTAAAATCCTTAGCCAAGTCATGGGTACACTCAATAACACTCATCTGACGTGCGGATGGTTTTAAAATATGTTGCAAGCAAAATTGAGTCTTACTTTTGATAGAGATACTTAAGGGGGTAAAAAGAGATCTTCCATGCTCATCTGACAAAAAAAGGAGTTTGTGTTTTACCTTTAACGTTTCGGGCACAATATTGTTAACTAAACTAGAAACGATGTCTACACTTTCAGTGTTCATGGCACCATCAATGCCCCTGATCGAAGATATTTCTTGGAGAGCCTTTGATAGATCGGTCTCAAGTCTAGAATTTTCCGATTCCAGGACGCGAATAGTTGACACCATCTCTTTGCACTGCGTTTGGAGACCCAAGAACTCAGCCTTAAGGTTTTGATGTGATGCTTCTGTTGTCTTATCAGAACAAACATGACCATTGATTTTTTCTGTTAGCATTTTCACAGTTTCCTCCTGTTTATCTAGTGAAGTCATATATGAATTAAGTTTGTGATCACACTCCTGATTTATAGCAGTAGTTTTCATTAACTCATCCTTTGTAGTTTTTAGATCGGACAACAGGACAACAGGACAGCCTTCTCATTCCGTGTGGCAGGAGGTACATCATAAACTTCGATTTTAAAGACCCCCATAAAAAGAAATCTAGAGGCGTAAGGTCAGGTGACCTAGCAAGATTGAAAAAGGAATAAGCCTTAGTAAGGGTATAAATTTAAAACAATTCTGTTTTACCTAGCTGGCCAACTAACTGGACCTCTATTTACAATCCAGTTTTCGTTTTATGATTCGTTGAAATATTCTGTAACTGCCCTCATGATGCGTGGTGGGGCACCATCTTGTTAGTAAAATAGTCCCACTTAAGTTACTAATGGTATCTCATCCAAGAACTGCTCAATATCTTGCGTGAGGAAACCTAGATATCTCGCCTCTGTTAGCGAACCGTCAAAGAATATAGTTCCTAAAATTCTGTTCCCTTAAATCTCAACCCAACAGTTAAAACCAAACCGTTCTTGAAACTTTCCCTTCTGCATCAAGTGTAAATTTTCATGGGACCAATATCGCTTATTATTTCTGTTGAAATGTCCCAAATTAGTGAAACGGCTTTCGTCAGTATAAGACTTACAAATACCACGTTCTGGCGCGATCTCCCTGAGTGACGCATTGATATTCACTTGCACGTATGCCAGAACATTTATTTATATTCCTTCACTCACAATAATTGAATCATTTTCATTATTATTAGGCTCATTTCGCATTTTCTGAACCAGTTTTGGATAATAATGCCGGGTTGATATTACTATTTTCCATGATTTTTAAACAATACGTACATAATAATTACCTAATTTACTTTTGCAGAAGCGAAGTTCCATAAGATGTTGACTTGTCAATTTTTTACAAGACATCTTAAAGTTTTTGTTTATATCAGTTGTGAGGCTACTCGATTAAATATTATTTTATTCTCAAAAGACGCTTTATTTTAGGAATGTCATACATAACGTAATGTGGTATCAAATTAATCGTAATAAAATGCTTTTTTTTTTCTAACCCGACGAGCAACCATGTTGCCATTTGAAAAAAATGAGTAATACAGGTTTCAAAATTTAATTTGACACAGCAGATAGGTTATAGCATTTTAATTTACTTACCCTATTAAATCAATCAAATGTTTTTTTTTATGATACTTTTATTCTAAAAGGATACAATAGTTTGATGTATAAAGTATGGATTTCACTCAAGTATTCTCTTAATATCATATAGGCATTTTAGGTCCATAGTTCCATGACTTTACAGCTTGCTAAAAGTTTGTTCCGAACCATTACGTACTGCTATATCAGAAGGATGAGGAAGTTCTTTACTGATTGGCATGAATTGTCCTATTAACTGTTGGTATTCTGCTGTTATTCTCATTTCGGTATGGTTTATTTCATAGCATCTAAAAAGTAAAGTTTTATATGACAAATAAATATAAATGTCTACATAACCTGTATGAGAGAGATTATTATGTGCTTGATTGATGTACTTACTGATAATTATTGGTTATTCCTGGCGTTAGATGCCATTGTGTATTATACTTTCTTGTAATTATTTGTTGGTATAATTAGATTGTTTTGTAATTAAATAGATGACGTTTATTGCTGTCAAACTTGAAGTTATGACGAATGTGACGTCTGGTCTCAGGTGACGTTGTTCACAGAGAATTTGGGGATTTCTCTTGCTGCTTTCTTTGGCGCTAAGCCATTATTCAGCCCTATGATCAAATGCTCACTTTAACTTTTAACGTGAGTGTTTCCATGACAACAACCGAAAACAGCCTACTTCTTGATTTTTCACTGTGGTGGAGAAACAGCTGAGCGGTTAAAGTTATCGGATGTGATTGTAAGATTTAAGTGTCAGAATTCTTAACCTAAAAATAGTATAGATTTTAGATTTTAGAGAGAAAGTTTTATAGTGTGCGTTCGAGATACATTATTTTATGTCGTAAGTACCTATTTATATATTTCAATTGAATGCTTGTTTACATATTTACATTATTACAGCTGTTTTTTTTAGAATATGGATTGGAATCAAAGAATTAACCAGTAAAGAACACAGACACAAGGCAAAGTTTATTTCAATTGGTAACTGTGACAAGTTTTCACCAAGAAAATGGTAAAAGAAAATATTTGATACGTAAAGAGGTTAGTTACTAAACAATTATATGTATTTACCTACTAGGTACTTCATATTAAATGTACTTTTAATTACTTTAGGGCTCCTAGTGGGAATAAAGATTATTAGTATTTGTATTTGTAGTCCGGCTTACACTTATGTATTAACATCAGTAGAATGTGGTTGCTGCATGAAAGTTAAAAGGTACTCAATAATTTATCTGCTTAACAGAAATTGAGAACAACTTGTGTCAGAAAACTCACTTAGAAAAAAAGAGATTATGGTATGAGATGCTTTCCAACTAGACAGATAACTAACTAAGAGATTATTCGCAGTGAAAGCAAAGTATGTATTGTATAATTTTAGTTTTTTTTTTTATTTTAGCCTTTTTCTCAGTGATATAATGTGATGTTATAGGATATGACCAACCTAAAATTACCAGCACATATCAGGACTCACGAAGATTCCAATGTGATTAAACTCGATTCAATTTTATTCACTAATAAAAGGATCATTATCTAATAATGTGAAGGTAGGTCCCGTCTTAAAATATAGTACCTACCTAATTTTTTATTAGTATTGCTCAAACTTCTCCACTAGCACAGCTGCTTACGATCTCTTGGAATATATTTATAAAACAATAGATTCTAATTACTATACTATAGCTCTATTTTTCGATTTAATACAATACAATACAATAGTATTTATTTGTTCAATAATAAGATGCTTACATTTACTATAAACATAATAAAAAAAAAACCAATAGGGGCTGTTGAACAATGTCTGGAGAGATTTTTGTAAATAACCATTTTAAATTTGTAATTACATTACATTTAGACAATGACAATTTTGATAAAATTACACATGCTTAAAATTGTAACAAACATTTAAAATTTAACACTGAATTATTCCTTTATCAGGATCATCAAAGAATTCATTAAGGTTGTAGAAGGCCTTACTGACTAGATATTTTGTTAAGGTATATTTTAGTTTATTCTTTGGCAGGTTTCTAATTTCGTCTGAGAAACAATTAAAAATTTTTATGATGCAGTATTTTACATTTTTTTGGAGGTATGTAAGTATAGTTATAATTTTCTGGTACTAAATTACTTTTATGGCGAGTGTCATAATCATGTTTCACATTAAAATCGAGGAAAAGATCCCTATTATCATATACAAATATTACAGAGTCCAAAATGTACATTCCTATTACCGACAGAATATTTTTTTCTACAAAAACAGACCTACAACTTTCCTGCTGTTTCATCCTAAAAATATTTCGGATGCACCTTTTTTGCATGACTATAATTCTGTGTATTTCCGTTGAACTACCCCAAAATATCACTCCATATCTTAGCCCAGCGTTTGACTGCGTCGACACCGACATCTTGCTCAGAAAGTTGCATACTATGGGAATACGTGGTAATATTTCTGACTGGCTGGAATCATTTTTCTCTAATCGCCAAAGAAGAGTAAAACTTTAGGGCTCCTATTCGGAGAAACTAAATATCAGATAGGGCGTTCCCTAAAGAGGCGTAATGGCGTAATCTCTCCCTTGCTTTTTGCATTATTTATAAACGATTTGAAAAAATGATGCAACAGTAGTCATACCTGCTTCTACACTTAATCAACTACTTGAAATAACTTATACAATTCTGCTTAGATTTTCTGTTTGGTGCCAAACAAATCATCTAGTTGTTAACACAAATAAAACCCATTACATGGCATTCTATAAAAAGCAGCAGATTCCTGATTTATACTTAAAATTGAATAATAATTTTATTACAAGAGTAGAACAATGCAAGTTTCGGGGTCTTCACCTAGACTCACAATTAAAGTAAACAGCCCATGTAGACAATGTTGCTGCAAAACTGAACTGCTTATTATGCCTTTGTCAACCTCAAAACCTTTATGAACCCCAAACAATTGTTAAATATATATTATTTTTTGGCCCACAGCCACTTAACTCTTTTTGTGCTTTACTGAGGACAAACTACTCAGAACTTCAAAGATTATTTATTCTTCAAAAAAAAATTATTCGTAAAATCTACTCCTTAAGCCCACTTGAGTCATGCAAAGAAATCTTTCGGTAGCATTAGATTCTCACACTTCCAGGTATTCTGATTCTTATTGCACTGATGTTTGTTAAAAAACACTCCTACAAGTTTTAATATACTTCAGATATAACACTAGAAACTCAAATAAAATCTATATTTCAGGCTACAAAACATCATCATATCGGAAAAGCCTATCTTAACTTCTAAAAAATGTCCTAAGCTCTCTTTTAAAACTATTAATCGATGAACACTCCTTGACATACCTCGGTAGATCATTGTACTCTTTAAGACCTTTGAAAAATAAAGAATTCATAGCTCTCCTGGAATTAGTCCTCTTGATATAAAAATCATTTCTATTTCGAGTAGGGTAATTATGTACATCACTGTTATGGGCAATAAATCCACCAAGGTAAGATGGGAGAAGACCATTTAATAACTTATATATAAAAGCCATGGCCAAAAATTGTGTGTCAGAGGTTACAATGAGGATGGTATATATTTGCCATCTTCCACTCAGTGATGTCCTATGCAGTCCTGACATGAGGCTGTGCAAGCCAGTCAGGGCAAGTTTTTGGTCTGCAGAGGATAGTAGTTTGAATAACTCTAGGACTAGGCTGGAGAAAAAACTGCAGATAGGCATTTATACAGCTAAAAATTCCCACTTTTCTATCTCAGTACATATTAAAGTGCCTGTTACAACCCTACATAAAAGGTCTCGCTTTCATCTACTATAAACTACATAGTATATTATTCGACGTTAGTAATGTGTAGACATTTTAGTTTTTGCTTTCTGCCATGGGGATAATTACTATACAATTTAAAAATATGTTAAAATAAACTTGATTTATTTTTGAATTTCATTCCAAAATTCTCATTCAGCAAACCTTTTTTGAGCAATCATAAAAGTAGGTTTGTCAAATGGGAAACTTCAGGAGTGACATTCCAGGATGCCCTGTAGCTAGGTAAAAAATTAATTTGTAAAATGCTGTTAACAATTTTAGGTTTTTGGAATATCTAGTTGCAGTAGATAGAGAAAACCCCACCACATGAAACACAAAGCCATGAGACATGACACTAGTTTGCTGCTTCCAGTTGTAATTTTACGTTATAAAATGTAAATTTGGTTTAACAATTAAGTTACTCCTGTAATTTTAGATATTAATTTAGTAAAACCATTATATAAACTATTTTCGTTGTTACTTATTTATTTATTAGCCAGCAAAATCACATTTACAATTTTTACAAAATCTGGTAGGTAGGTACTGCTAATAATATTCAACACGATTGTCAAGACTAAAATAATATCGTATCAAGAACTTGCTAAATTTTTTTTGTATTTTGGTTTCACGACAAAGCTATAATATTTTTCAGTTTAAAAAGAAGTTAGTTAACGTTAGAATTTTATATGTGTCACTTTCTGCTTACTAAAAAAAGTAACCCAAAACTCAAAAGAAACTTGTTCAAAACAAAATCGTATTTGGGAGTATTTTATTTATTATTTGATAATTATTATAAAACTGTAACCTTGATTGTTTAATCCTTTTGGTGATGTTTTGAGACAGCTTCTTTATGTAATATTAAAATTAGTGTGAAAACTAGAAAATTTTCGATCAGGAAATCATAAGTATACTGTTCCCTGTACCTCCGGAAAAACGTGGTAATTTAACCAATTAATATTTTAAAACCCCTTAACATGTCTTTAATAATTTAGAGTTGACCTTGTTCGTTACTGACCTCGTCGCATTTTAATTAATATAAAAAAAATATATATTAAATCCGGTCCTAAATCAACATATATCTCCACCTAAAATAAAAGTAACTAGAATGTGATACATGCCATAAAAATGTAACCTCAACTAACTTCTTTCTAAACCGAAAGATACTATACCTACTGTTTTTGCGATAAAATTTTAAGGAAGTCTCAGAGATACCTTCATACAGGAAATATAAAAAGGGTCATGTTTTTAAACAATCCTGTTATGTTAAGCGATTCTTTTAGAATTTTAGTATACCTAAAGTTATCTAAAAGTAATTTCTATAATTTAATATTTTTATTATAAATATGGGGCTGTACCCTGTTCCTGTCGCGACTTTACTGCAGTCTAAAGTTTATCCATTGTCCATGTTTCTGACACTAATTGCTTTAATAATTTTTGCACCTCAGAACATTTCAGGTATTTTTAAACTCAACTTCATTGGCATTCTTTCCTTCTACATCTCAATTTCTAATCTTGCCCATTCTATACTAGTTCTTCGTATTGCATCCAGCTGCTTCTGCCTCATTTGCCTACAAACAAAAAATAGTAAAATAACATTCGAACTTATTTAAATATTTTTAGTATTAACTTTGCTCTAGGCTACCATTCCTCGATAGTAATATTTTAGTTTCTGAATTTTACAGGTGCATATGTTCTTTGTTAAGATACTGGTAGGTATAAAAATAGGACTGAATGTTTTTTTAATACTAGTAGACATCATCTCGATCTAATCAAATTATTAATAAAATGGTAAAAAAAAGGTTTAATAAGATAGAATGTTGATATTTTTATTAAAAATAAACAAAGGAATGCTCTGCATAGGATAGATAGGATAACTAACCTGAATCCTTACCTTATGAGATATTTTTACAAGCACTTAGGTAAGTAAACAACAAAAATTTCTACTCTCTATTCTATTTCTAACTTTAAAACTGTTGTAAATATTTTAGAAAAATGGATCAAAGCCCAACGAATACCAAGGGACAAAGCCCTTACTCTCACTTTTGTATTCCTACCTGGGCTTTTGAATTGTGACCCTAGTGGTTCAATTTTTTATAAACATTAGGTACCTACTATAAGATCTATAAATACAACACAAGTTGTGTAATTTGTACGAAACAATACTTGGTTGATCCAGGTTTTAATAATTATCTAGTATCTAGCTACCTAGTTTAAAAACTTACCTCTATTAGGTATAAATTGTTGCCAAAGCTGAATTTAACTTTAACATCATGTATTTTTCAGCTTGTAAATTATAGGAAACTATTTGAAGGCTTCAATAAATATTAGAAAATGGTATAATTCTTATATTTTATTCACTTCTACGTGTAATTCAGTAGCTGGTACGGATTTAGGTAAATAGAAGGAAATCTCCTCGAAATTCTCTCCTCTCATGTTTTGTTATGATCTAAAAGGTATAAAAGTCACTATAAGGGAGTTGTAAACCAAATCAAATCAACTTTGTTCAGTAATTTCAAGATTTTTAAAGTAAAATAATCTGAAAGTAAAATCCTTTGTAAAAATCTATACCAACAATGTACTTACAATTGTGTTTTAACTTACCGTTATTAATATATTTCCATTTCTTTATAAGAAACGAGCTAATACATCTAACAAACGTTGCATTTTCCACCAAAAACTATTCGATTACTAATTTTTGAAGCAAAAATCGCCTAAAATCAACAAATATGCGAATAAAACCCAGCTGTGGCCGTCATCCGCTCGCAAAAGTTCATTGACCGCTTGACAACTTGACATTTCCAAACAATCTTCAAAATTTTCGCGATTGATAACCGAACTCGTCCCTGATTGGCTCAAATATGCTAAAGTACTCACTTTAGGGATTGCGTCACTCCTGTTTAGGATGACGAGATCGAGAATTAACACGACCGTTAACTGTAGTTGCATCATACCAAAATGGAAAATAGCATTGGATTTTAACCCACTCACTTTAATTTTGAAATTAACGGCTCGCGTTAACTTGTGAGTTTGATCATAGGTCTGATTGACGGTTCCGCGTTATTAGGGCTCGTTCACTTTAAATGAACTGACCTTGATTGCTGCCAACTTATAATGTAGAATGGGACCGGAGAAGGGGTTTAGGTTGGTCAAGTGATTTCCGGGACCTGTCGACGGATCATGTTTTCGGATTGGGAGACACTTCCAGCTAGAACATCATGGAGTCACAAGGTCACCTCTATAGGTTGATCAAAGTTTTAATCTTCGATCATCGTGACCACTAAGTTACTTTGTGGGTATTTATCTCCGCTAGTAGATAGCAAAAATCATGGCGAACCAGTTTCCGTGAGAAGTTTGTCAGAATTGTAATGGATGGCAATATTTTTTTGAAGATTTGTATTATCGCTTCGTAGACGTTGAGTATGGTTATGGTTCAAGTGGAAATTACTGCAAATTCCCTCATAGTAAGAGGTATGTTGTCTTTTAAGTTATTATTTTTCGGCAAGATTATTTATTGGCAGATTTTGTGCATTTTTCTTTCACTGCATTTTAAGAAGTACGATTGCCTAGGTACTAAGGCGCACGTTGTATTTTAGGGCTCAAACTCGACCTCAATTAGAGTCAAGCATCAAGCTCGTAATCCAGGTTCAGAGCAATGGTTCGCGAATCATACCTGGAAGTTCAAGTTCAGGGGCAAAGTTCCAGGCTCAAAACTCTAAGTTCCAAGGCACCAATTTAAGTGCAGATGGATGGATGAACAGGAGTGGGAAAGCTAATCAGGCCAGTGTTTAAATCATATTTACAGTATATTCGTCATATTAATCTTCGTGTTAATATTCTAAACTATAATCATATATCAATTATTTATCCGTCATATTATTACTTGTGATTAATGTACTTGATAATAATCAAATATTTTCTGACAAAAACTAAACATCTTAACCCTAATTACTGGAAATTTACTGTGTGTAAAGCATTTTGGTATAGAGTTGGATCATTGATCTTGCGCCCAGACTGAAGTTCATGAATTTCCCTGGTAGATTTACTGCGTATTTTTTTATAGATAAGATTTTCACCACAGGTGCGTACCAATCTCTGCTGTCTTATATTTAATATGTTAATAACATTTGTAAATATGTACATATGCTAGGGTTCTACAAGAAAGTAGTATAATATAATAATTTATTTTCATTTTACATCAGCGCAGCTGATAAGTCTGACACTGTCTTGTTTCAGTAAATTAATAAAATTTAAGTTGTTTTGATATAAACATTCGTTGTCTTATTCATTACATTTTCAGTTAAGGAGGTTTCTGCTTTTTCCTTAAAAAAGGCAGTGGCGCCCCAAAGAATTTATTTGCACATTAATAATCTACAACAACGATATAAACACAGCTGATGCAGTAGAGGCCTTACCCATGGGAAGGAGAGCTAGCCGTAGGCCGCTATAGGTTAAGTAATTAACGCTATAAGGTTTTGACCGAAAACAGTAACGTTGTATTTTGTCAAAGATGATAGGACTGAAATTAGTGATTTTAACGTATTCATAGCCTTCTAGATTAAAAAAAAATAATAATAAAAAAAAAATAAAAAATGGTGATAAAAAGTGACAAGTGACACATGGTTGTATTGTAGAATGTCATATGGATTAAAAGAAAGTAGAAATATATCAGATGTCTAGTTGAAAAATCGAAAGTTTATGTCACTTCCGATAAAACCGGAATCAAACGACAAAAAATGCAGTTTTATATCGCATACGAATCCTCCAAATTTCATTCCATTATCTTTAAAAACAAAAAGGTTATAGGTGCGAGTCACCTTACGTGGACACCCGGTATAATATTATATTGATTATAATTTTAGTCGTTTTTCAAATAATTGCCCAACTAGTAGAGTAGTACTTTAAAAGAAGCAACTTTTTTTATAATTAATAGCGTTGCCTTTTGAGTTTTGTTTTGTTGCGCATGTCATTGCGATAATATCATTCATAAAGAAAAATAATTGAATCAATTTGTCTTATATCGGCTTTTACAACTTTTAATATGCAACAAATGATTCTTGTTTATTGAAGAATGTTATAAAATTATTATAATACGATATATAACCTTTAAAAATATAATAATATATCATCTATAAGTATTGCAACCATATTGTGAAAGAGTCGTATACTTGCACAAATAGCTTTTAAGTAGCTTCTTATAAATTTCTTTTATAATATACGTGTTTCATTAAGGTTATATAAGGGAAATGATAAAATCATTGTTTAGCGTTGATATGCGCTTATTTATAAAATCGTTTTGGTTATATTTAATCTAGAAAAAGACTTGATCATGCTGCGTGGAATTACGGCTCTTACCACGCATATAAACAAGCATTGGAAAAATTTAAATTACAAATTCTAGGGTCACAATAGCAATCACAGCGCCGCTCAGCTCCTGAAGTGCTCAGCGTTTCGTCCAGCATGCGGTTCCCCAATACTGTCGAACATCCTGGGGGCTTGAATGCTTTATCAGTCTACTATCAAAATGTACGGGGTATAAATACTAAGGTAAACGAAATTTATAATAATACTGCTGCTTGTAACTACGATATTATTGTAAATGAAACAATGCAGTCTTCCTCCACAGTTTAATGTTAAGTAATTTTTAAGTTCCCAACATGTTTCGAATGCTTAAGCATTCATCATCAGGGGATACTAAAAGGATAGTACAGGATTGAGAATGAACAGTGAATATAAAATAAAGTTTTAGGACTTACCTAACATCTTAGACACCAATATGATTTAAATTTCCTCTTTTTCTTTTTTAATTTTCGAAAATTTTAATTTGGTTAAACACCTAAGTTTAACAAATTTAATATCAATATAATGTAAAATAAAACCTTTTCCTTCATAAGGCTTGAATTAATTTATTGTCTCATTAAAATGCTTTTTCATCTATTCAAATTTCACATTTCGCCCAAAAATTTTAACTTTACATTAATTTCAACACAACTAACTAGTTCATACCAAGTCTTCAACTTTCACATACTATTATATCACATTATAAGTTATACTCATTAATTTGAGACAACATACATCGCTTGTAAACTGGATGTCAGGTAAGTCCCAAAACTTTATTTTATATTCACTGTTCAAGCTGGATTTATAAACTCTCGCCGGCGTCGGCGCTGGCGTCGGCGCCAGCGCTCGTCTTAGACATGCATACTGGGCATTTATAAACTTGGCGTTCGCGTTCGCAGTGTTGACAAATAAAAACATAATCTGACAGTTCTGACATTTTTGGTTTGTACTCTTGGTGGTGTTTTCTCTAGCCAGTTATTAGAACAAAAAGAAAGAGTTAAATAAATGGGTTTAGCAAGGCAGAAGAAGTTACTTGGTGTCTCAGGGGTAGTAAAATTAAAATAACGATTGGCCGTTGACAGTTTGGCAGATGCCAACGATGACTTGGCAGAAATGCTAAAATCCCATTGGTTATGACGCGGCGCTACGGATTTTCTATGAACGCCGGCGCTGGAAAGATAAAGATGGTTTATGTTGAACGCCAGCCGGCGCCTGCGCGAACGCCGACGAAGTTTATAAATCACTCTATTACGATTCACTTCACGGGTATGAAGCTTTTCATTGGGCGTACGCCAACGTAGGCATCTTGAGGGGACCACGATTTCTGGTAAGGGACGAGGTAAAGCGTCAATCAAGCTGTCATCTCATATGAAACCGAACTTGAGTGTTGCTATCTCTATCTATTAATAAGCGTGCCCCAATGGTGCTAGTCTTTACTACTCCAAGACCTGAGTTGAGATTTACTTCGCGGTCCATTCAGTTCGTAGTCTGGTCAGATGAGCATGTCATTTTGTAAAGCTGTTTCTTTCTAATACGTATTATCGGTCACTAGTGTTTCTTCTAATTACTCCGAGATCTGATTTTAAACTAGCACTGAGTTAAACGAATTGTTTATTATCGATTTTTACTAGGAATGCTAAAAAATGACAATTTTACCATGACATTTTTTTCGCCATTTTATATTGATTTGTTTTGCCGTAGTTTTGTACTGGCAAAATTTTAGTGTTATATCGTTTTTATTAATATTGTTTGTAATTTTTACCGTTCCCTTTTTGCGACAAGGAAGGCAAGTACAGGAATCGCCAGAAAACAACTCTCGTATTGTGTCCTTTTGCCCTTGATGCATTTAAGGTTAGGAAATCGTCATCCTCTTTATTTTAAAACTATTTGGTAAGTACCTATGTTCTCTACTTTACGTACCTACATGAATCTATACCTAAATAAATCTGCTTGTATCTCAGACGATATTTGTTCGTCTGAGGCTTGTATAATAACAAGTAGTTTAAAATGCTATTGCTTCTTTCTAAAGTATGTTCGAGTGCTTGGTCTGCATGCAAGATAAAGTCGAAGCAAAAATTGTTTCAACTTTAGGTTGGTTTGCTGAGTTCATGTTGGTGTAATTAAAGAAGGTAGGGTAAAGCTACATGTGTATTTGATTAGCATTTCTCTAGTTTTTTCAGATTTGCATATGACAAGCCCTCCATACATAGGTATGACCAAGAAAGCTCGGTGGGTGCATTACAATCCTTTGTGTGAATAAAGTGAATTTCATCATTTATTGTTAAAATAAGTCAAGTGACATTTTCTAAATTTAAAAATAAATAACCCAAGTGCAACACTTAGGGCTGTTTGTGCACTAGATGGTCAGAATGTGTTTGCAAACTAACTCGTATAGAACCTGTGATATTAATTATTTTTGTTTTCTGCAGAGTTTAACCAGGCAAGGGAAAGCAGCCACAGAAAAAGTGGGTCCATTGCAGAGTGCCAATCTTTGTGTCAGGTTTGATAAAAATTCTGGTTAGTTTATTGCTCATCATTGTTTTTTAATAGAAAAGTGTAATTTTGTCTTTTTCCAATAAGACTATATATTATGTATAAACTAGTAATTTTTTCCCTCGTTTCAGGATGCGTATTGATCAATCTGAGAAAGGCTGAAACTCAGAGACAGCTACTTACACATACAATGATGGCTGCGCAAGACCCTAAAATTATATACATCTTCCTAGAAATGTGCTTCAGGTTAGTTCATTGTTGGGTATTGTTTTTTACAAGAAAAATGTAATTTAAAGTGTAATTGACTCATATTTTGTTTAAGCCTAAAGAATACTGATTATATTATAGTAGTCATTTTTTTCCTCGTTTCAGGAGACTGGTATAGACTAATCTAAATATGCCTAGCAGACTGAGATATTGGCGACAGCTACCTAAAATGATGTACACCTTACTAGAAATTTACATTTGTGTAGGAATATGTTTGGGTGTTTCTATACGAGGGCTGCACAAGGATTGAAGTCATGTACACTATCGTGACACTGAACAATATTGAATGATACCTACTAAACTGAACGTCAAGATGCACCATCTTGATGATATTTGCGTAACCCTTGGTTTATCCTGCTAAAACTAAGGTCCTCACTACTTTCATAAATGATTGTATAAACTTTTAAAATATTTAGTTACTTATTCTGCATTTTTATTTATAGCAATTTATTTATTTCGCTAATATATAAGTTAGGTGTATAAATTTTTATATTATGTTTCATTATTTAAATTCTTTAATTTTTAGTATTTAGGTTGTTTTTACCCTCAGGACGTATTTTAATTCATTTTTGATGATGCCATCAGCAAAAATGTAATTAAAATGCGTCTTGAGGGTAAAAATAACTATAATACTAAAAATTAAGGAATTTCAAATTTCCCGCTCTGCTTTTACTCTCCTCCCCCGCTTCCGCCCACATCCGACCGATCGAGATAATAGTTCACGACCACCAGTTATAGATGGCGCTGCCGTCGGAACAGATGGTTTGAAATGTCTTTATGTTGTTTCTCCCTTTACATGGAAACCGCTCTTCTTAAATTTTCGAGTTCTGTGATTCACTTGTTTAACTCCCAGCGCCCACGCCAGCGCGAGCGCCGACGCCGTGTTCTGCCAATTTTCAAATACTTCATATGTCTAGTGATGACAAAAACTAAATGTTAATCGATTTGTATGGCTTCTATAAACCTAATATCCAGTTAGTATAATCTTCTCATTATATTTCAACATTCATTTTTATATTTAATATTTCTAATAATGGTACCTGGTTCTATACCTATATTGTCATTTTTCTCTTAATATTCCCCTCACTTCAACTTCCACGTTGCAGGCGGGTACTACGGTCGTGTTGTAGCACAGGTTGTATTTAATTCATTTATAACTTAAAAATTTTTCATTAACTTTCAAATAAATCTTATTAAAATGATAAAAATCCAAATACAATGTAAAATATGGGGTATATCCCCATACTATCATGTCAGCTAAGACCCTAACCAATATAATTTAAATTTCCTCTTTTAAGTTAAGTCTTGTTCAAGTCAGCGTATTCCTCCACTAACATACCTAATCAACATGTGTTTTTCAGAATCTGTCTTCCCTAGCTTTCTAAAAATATCAAAAGTCATATGTTTATTTAAAAAAGGAAATCATAAAGATATCGGAAGCTATCGTCCCATTTCACTGTTATCTGTCTTCTCAAAAATATTCGAAAAAATACTATTAAAACGCATTGTAAGCTTTCTTGACTTGCACAACCTTATATCAAATACTCAGCACGGTTTTCGTAGTAAAAAATCGACAATTACAGCACTCTCCTCAATCTTGGACAACATTTATAGACATATAGATATGTGTGATAAGGTGATGGCTCTGTTCGTGGACCTATCTAAGGCATTTGACTGCGTAGACCATGAACTCCTTTTAGAGAAGGTGCAATTGTATGGCATTCGAGGGAATTGTTACCACTTATTAAAATCCTATTTAGAAAATCGCAAACAATATGTCCTGTTTGGTGGAGCGAAATCTGCGCAGGCGTGTGTCGAGGTTGGTGTTCCACTGGGAAGTGTTCTTGGCCCATTGCTGTTCCTCATGTATACAAATGATATTTCATGTTACTTGTCAGCATATCACTGTGAGTTTGCTGATGACATAACCTTGTTGTCATTTCACAGCAACGAGTTGGAAATGATAAATAAACTGACACATAATTTAAATATGTTAAAATATTACTTTTCTCATAACAAATTAGTCCTTAATCAAAACAAAACTTTTACTTTACAATTTCATCCATATAGCGCATATGCTACAAAGAGTCAGCTTATTTATCTGAATCATACATCCACTGAACAGGTTTCATCTTTTAAATTACTGGGTATTCACATTGATCAATCATTAAATTGGAAAGAGCATGT
Source organism: Polydrusus tereticollis (assembly GCA_963920685.1). Taxonomy (NCBI): domain Eukaryota; kingdom Metazoa; phylum Arthropoda; class Insecta; order Coleoptera; family Curculionidae; genus Polydrusus; species Polydrusus tereticollis. Next base: position 3,343,564 of record OY987334.1, on the reverse strand, counting down.
TAGTTATGTGTGTAAAAAATGTGCTAGCAATTGTTTTGCACTATATCGCTTGAGGCAGATTTTAAGTAAGAACATTGTTAAGACCTTTTACTTCACTAATTTTGAGTCCATCATTAGATATGGTATCATTCTCTGGGGTGGTTCATCTGCCGCACAACGGGCATTCTCAATGCAAAAAAGAGCGATTAGGTCTATGTTTGGTCTTGGTTTTAGGGAATCATGTAAACAAACATTCATCAATGAATCTATCATGACCTTACCTTCAATTTTCGTTTTTGAAATTCTGAAATTTGTTAGACTAAATATTTCCGAATTTAGAACTCAAAATATATACCATTGCTATGAGACAAGATTTGGGAGTGATTTGCAGTATGACCTTCATAGACTTGAGTTATATAAATCAAATCCCTATTATATAGGCGCAGTATTCTATAACAAAATTCCTATTAATATTAGAGAGTTAGGTAATGGGAAGTTCAATTGTAAAATAAAAGAAATACTACTGGAAAATGCTTTCTACTCAGTGGATGAATTTCTAAGGTATGTTTTCACTGTAAAGTAATTTAATTTATTTAGTTTAAGTATATATTATGTACTATGTTAAATAATATGTTGACTTGTCCTACATCCTATTTGTGATCTGTTTCGGATTAATAAATTCATTTCATTTCATTTCATTTCATAATTCTCTAAATTTTTAATTTCTTAATTTGGTTAAACACCTTAACAAATTTAATATCAATACAATATAAAATAAAACTTTTTCCTTCATATGCTTTAAATTAATTTAATGTCTCATTAAAATGCTTCTTTTTCTATTTAATTTTCACATTTCACTCAAATTTTTAACTTTACATCAATTTCAACACAACTAGCTAGTTCATACCAAGTCTTCAACTTTCACATATTACTGTATCACATTATAAGTTGTACTCATTAGTTTGAGACAACATACATCGCCTTTAAACTGAATGTTAGATAAGACCTAAAACTTTATTTTATATTCACTGTTCATTCTCAATCCTGTACTATCCTTTTAGTATCCCCTTATGATGAATGCTTAAGCATTCGAAACATGTTGGGGACTTAAAATTTACTTAACATTAAACTGTGGAGGAAGACTGCATTGTTTCATTTACATTACATCGACTCCACTGTAAATATGGACTACTTTTTCAACTTACGATATTATTGTTTTTACAGAAACTTGGTTGAATGACATATGACAGTGTGGTAAGCTCCGAAATATTCTCGATAAACTTTTTAACATACAGGTGTGACAGAAGGTTCGATTTGGTCGGAGCTACAAGGGGGGATGGCGCAATACTGGCTCTGAGGCAGAATCTCTCGGTCGTTAGATTAGATACATCAATGTTTGATTACTTGATTTGTGTTGATATGGTTGGTGTCAAGGTCATTATTAATGACATCATTATTTATCTGTTTGCATTATATATCCCTCTAAATGCCACGGTTCAGACGTATGAATCACTGTTTGAAACTTTTCTGTCAATACCGCATTTTCTGAATAATGAAGTTTAATAGGAGATTTTAACATACCTGATTTTATTTATCACTCAGATATATCGGCCGGCACTGGTAGGACGAACCTATTGCATAACTTTGTAAACTTCGCCAACCTAAATCAAATTAACACAATAACAAACGCTAATGGCCGATTGTTGGATCTTGCACTAACTAACAACATTAATGGTTTTGCGGAGAGGGCTGTTGATGTCCTAACCGCCGAGGATAATCACCATGCTGCCGTGTTGCTCTCTCTAGAAATCCGTTTGGCCTCAAAAAATAACAGGTAAAAAAACAACCTAAATTTCTATAACTTTAAAAGGTCAAATCTGGTAAATCTTTATCAAAATTTCTCATATATGGATTGGAATGCTTTAACCGAGTTTACGGACATTAATAGTGCATGTGATAAATTCTATGAGATTATTTACAATACTTTAGACGTGCACGTTCCGAAAACTCAAAAAAGAAATCAAACTTATTCACTATGGTTTACCGGTCACATAATACAGAACATAAAGATAAAATATAAATAGTGAGAAAGGTATAAAAGAACAAATAATCCTCTTGATTTAGAAACATTTCGAAATATGCGTCGAGACATTAAGAATGACATAAAAAATTCCTATAAGATATACTGCTCACGTATCGAAAACAACATAAGAAGCGATCCAAAGGGATTCTGGCGTTTTATTGATGACTAAAAGAGTAATCATTCCCTACCTACTACTATGTCCTACGATAACACACTAATTTGTGATCCTCAGATAATTGCGGACAGTTTTGCATCGTTTTTTCAAACCCCCTATGTTGCTTCCTCTCAAAAAGGAAGTGACGATACCGATTTCTATCTCTCGCAGAGTCCCTTAGATAATGATAAAATGTTGGAACAGGTAGTTACTACCGCATTAAAACAACTAAAACCTAAGGCCACCGTAGGGGCAGATAAAATTCTGGCATTCCTGCTGAAAGATTGTGCTATGATTTTTGCTTACCCGCTAACAATCCTGTTTAACCTATCACTCCGGACATCTACATTTTCGGATCTTTGGAAAATATCCCGCATAACTCCGGTCTTTAAAAAGGGGGACAGCAGTGATATTTTGAACTATAGACCAATAAGTATCATAAATAACTTTTCAAAGGTGTTTGAAATTATTTTACAAGAATATTTATATAATTCGATTAGCATTCACATATCTGCGCAACAGCACGGGTTTATGAGGGGCCGCTCAACTGTCTCCAATCTGTTTTGTCTTGCAGGATCTCGCTGAATCTCTTGACGCGGGTGAGCGAACCGATGTAATTTACACTGACTGCTCCAAGGCCTTTGATCGACTCGATCATGGCATTCTTCTTGACAAATTGACCATCTTTGGTCTATCACAGAAATTACTTCTATTTTTTATGTCATATTTAACTAATCGCGTCCAGTTTGTTCAATGTCATGGTCATAATTCTAAAGAGTTTGTTGCCACGTCCGGCGTCCCCCAGGGGTCTCACCTGGAACCCCTACTTTTCATCATATTTCTTAATGACCTTATCTCTATCCTAGATATCGATAGCTTGATCTATGCTGATGATGGTAAGTTATATCTCAGAATTTAGGACGACATGGACTGCAGAAGATTGCAAGATAATCTTGAGCGGATGAATGATTGGTGTGAGAGAAATAAATTATTATTAAACGTATCTAAATGCAGTATTGTTACATTCAGTCTCGCATTCACTAGAAGGGTACAGCCAATTATATATGACTATAGTATAAATGGAGAAATGTTGGGGCGATGTGACTCTGTGTGCGACCTTGGTGTGGTACTAGATTCAAGACTCTCTTTTCGCGACCGTATTTCTAAGATTGTTGGAGAGGCTTTTAAACTGTTGGGATTTATTATAAGAAACGCTGGAGACTTCACAAGTTGCGACACATTTAAGTTGCTGTTTAATAGCTTTGTTAGATCACGACTAGAGTTAGCACTCCTCGGTTGTTTGGTGTCCTTTCTATCAAACGCACATTGACAGCCTTGAAAAAATTCAAAGACGCTTTTTAAAATATATTAGTTTTGAGCTTGATGGGTTCTACCCTGAAATAGGGTGCCCACATGATCGTCTCCTAACAAGATTTTCAATGAAAAGTCTTGAATCACGGAGGACAAAGTTACAAATTACCCATCTGCATAACATACTCTCGGGAAGAATTGGTGGCGAGAATGTTTTGCGGCTTCTGCACTTCCAGGTACCAAGAACAACTTCGCGAAATCACCAAACTTTTGCCTTACCAATCCCAAGGACAAATGCTCTAAAATTCTCCCCATTACATCAAAAGTGTGACAAATATAATAAAATTCAGGACCAATTAGATATACACACCTGCACAGTGGCTTCTATTAAACGTATGACTTTGTAACAGTATAAACATTTTATTCATATTTTTCTTTTAGTCACGTACATAAATAAGTATGTTTTTTCTTTTTTTTTCTTTTCCTCTTTTTAACCTTTACACACTTCATATTATATTAAAACTATGTTATTTCCCATTCGATAATTGGAATTTTCTGTAGAATGTGGTAATAAATAAATAAATATGTTTTGTTAGGTTAGGATTAAATTTATCCTATTATGAAGTTCATCGAAACGTTATAGAACAGAAAACTTGGATAGTGCGCATATCCATGCATTATGGGACAACCATTTTCTGTAACGAAGTTTGATTATGCGTTATATAGTTTTATCGAATCTTTAAAAAGAGTATTGTCACATTTAATTGAAGATGCAATGGTACAAGTAAGTTTAATAAATTATTATTAATACTTCAAAATTCTTAGATTTATAGATATTTAAATTGAAGTTAATCCGAAGTTTTAAAAATGTAAAAGAGTACCTTATATAAAAGCAAATTTTAAGTGGTACCAAAAGAGATGTCTCACTTCTCAATCGAAAGCTCTGATGTTGTCATGTAATATTTATCGAAGTCAAATGTTGGAAGTATAATCCTATTACAATAAGAAATAAATAAAATAACCCTCCCAAAATGAACGCAAATGGTTTGGCTCCCTCTGTCATGGACAGGCTTACAAACTACATAGCTAAGAATTGCAATGTTGTAATACACGAGTGCCTGGAGGCGTTTTTGTTCACCACTGGTTTGTTTGGTCACTCAGTCACAGAGCTCCGTTGTATATTGGGAAAAATATTAATAACAATATAATTACATTTATTGTTACGAAATCTGGCAACTTCTAAAGCATTGCAACACCAACATCTTGATAATCTTGCTTTCATGCTACAAAAATAGTTAAAACACCGTAATGTGCAACACTTAAAAACTATTTTATTGTATACAGTTCTAAATTACACTAGAATATTATTAAACGTTTTATTTCACATAAAATAGTTCTATTATAATGCGCTACGTTTAAATAATGATTTGTTGAATCCGCGACAGCCGCTATCATGTAAAATAAAGTCGGACACGTAAAACGTTACTTTATTAATTTTGGAAGACTATTCTCTAACGTTATTCTGAAAGTAAATAACAAAAAGAAATTATATTAATTGTTTTTAGATTTTTTAAGCAAACGTGGCCAAAACTTAAGTGTATATTTTTGTGCCACAAACATATACATATAGTCTATTTCTTAACGCACGAGAGTAATAAATCATTAATCAATAATCAATAAAACCCAGTGGTCTTCGCCATATTCCATAGGCGTAGTCCAATTATTATTTCATATAACATTCGAAGTTGCAAAAATAGTTGAATTGTGTTAATATGACTAGAGTCGGACAGTCAACAATATACCGACTTGTGCATGAGGATAAACGCGGCCCCATCAGGTCACCAAAGAGAAGCATAGGAAGAAAAGAAACTGTAATAAATGAGGATGAAAAGACTGCCATCAGAAGAATCATACACTTCGGTTACTTAAAAAAAGAAATACCTACCTTGGACAAAATAATGTCTGAAATGAAAAAGGATGATCTCATTTCACCCATGGGTAAGAAGAAACTTGGGAAAACTTCGAAGAAAATGATTTCTTGTTATAAAAAGATTCAAAACAGAAAATCACTTTTAATAGAGAAAGACGAAATCATCTCCTGGCGACGACGATATTTAAGGGCAGTTACACAGTTTCGAAGGGAAAACAGGAATATCTATGATATGGACGAAACTTGGTTAAATAAAGGTTATACCGTTGGTACTATATAGCAGGATAGGCATATAAAAAGCGCGAGGTAAGCTTTGATGAAAGGTTGGTCCACTGGAATAAAGGCACCCTTCGGAAAAGGTACAAGATTAATAATTACTCCAATTGGTGGAAAAAAATGGATTTATCGATGGCGGCTTACTAGCATTTAAATCAAAATCGACTGCAGACTATCATGACAAAGATATGAACGCTGATGTCTTTGAGAATACTTTTAACAAATGCTAGATCTTATTCCTCCTGGGTCTGTTATAGTCATACATAATGCCAGCTACCACTCAAGAAAATCCGAAAAAATACCAACGTCTTCTTGGAAAAAAAATTACATCATTCACTGGTTTATTGTAAATAAGAAGCCATTTCATAAAGATATGCTAATGAAGGAGCTACTGGTAAAGTTGAATAAACCTCTTTGTACGAAATTTGTTGTCGACAAAATCGCTTCAAAACGAAATATAACGGTACTTCGCCTTCCGCCATATCACTGTGAATGAAACCCCATAGAATTGGTGTGGGCGCAAGTAAAAAGGTTTGTAGCAAGGCATAACATCATTTTTAAGATGAGAGATGTTGGAAACCTTTTGCACGAGGGAATAAAGGCAGTGTATTGTGAAAAATGGAGTAAGTGCGTCTAGCATGTGATTGAAATAGAAGAAAGAATGTGGGAAGCTGATGACATGCTAGAAAACACTGTAGAGCCCCTTATTATTTCTCTGGAGCCCCAACAACGATAATTCATCGCACTACTCGGAACATGATGACTAACACTTTAAAAATAAGTTGTTGTGTTGTCCATAGTAGATTTTTTTTATATAGATTAATATTTAAACTACCTGTAATAACATTTCATTCTCCAAACTGATCTTTCTAGTGTATGCTATTAGGGCGACCCTAGATTAGGACTGATTCGGGGTGTGTACCGGGTGACCCAGTAAGAATGGCTGTCGGCCGTATCTCAGACAGTGTTAGTCGTATGGCTTGCAGAAAGAAAATATATTTGGTAAAGTAGTCATGAGAAATTGCTGGAAATTATTTTCAAGTTTCTCAGACTGGCGCTAGAGGGCGCAACAGTAACGGTAAATATGAATCACGAAGTGTCCTCAAAAGTCACCTAGTTAAGGTATCTCGAAAATAACATTTTTGTATACTTCGAAGATTTATTAATAAAATTTACCTATAGAACGTGTTCGTCACTTTTTAAATAAAGTGGTGGGGGAAGGTTGAACATTATTTGTAATAAATGCTGATAACTCCGGTCTGGCTTAACATAATTTAGTAAACTTGGTTTTGTTAAAAAGGGCTTTTCTCACTCTATATATCATCTTATGAACTACGGCAATATGTGTTTTACACTAGGCGCTAGGGGGCGCTGTCTTACAACTTCACAAACATTGCGCGTTTTTTCCATAATTATAAATTTAATATAATAGTACATTCAATTTTACCTGATTACAAGGATGATTAAAAGTCTAAGAAGTCAGCGAAAACCGCAAGTTATTATCTATTTTCATTCCGGAGATATCAACAACAATAATCATAATTACGGAACAATACCATTTTATTTTCAGGTTGCCATTGTAAAGGTTTTTTTAAGAGTCAAAAAGGCATTGGAAAAACGAAGTATGAAGGTACGTATGTTTCAAGCAAATATATCGTTATAACAATAATTCTCAGTGGCGCCCTAAATGTTCAAATTGTCGCCCATCGTTCTGTATACACGACTCCAATCTCTACCTGGTTGATAATACTGCAGTTTCCATCTCTGAAATAGGGATACGGCGGCTGCTGTCCATTATCCTTTCTATCATGTTTTTCCTTGTGGTGGGTCTGGTAACGAAAACAAAATCCTTCAATCTCCCCCATAGATAAAAATCTAGGCATGTTAAGTCAGGTGATCTAAAATAGAAATTACCACTTTCATTAACAGTATCACAATATATCCTATAATATTACCTGGCAGGCCACGGAAATATACTCCCTCTTCCTATCCACCTTGCAGGAAATGTGTCGTCAAGAAATTGACGAACGTTTGCCGCAAAATGTGCAGGACATCCCTCGTGTTGGAAAACCATAGTTCTACGAATATTCAAGGGCACATCTTAGAGAAGAATTGAGAGTTCGAAATTTAAAAAATGTAAATATTTTTGCCCAGTAAGCGACTTATTAAATACAAACGGTCCAATTATTCTGCCCCCCAAAATGCCGCACCAGACATTGACACTCCATCTTCCTTGATGCTGCACCTCCCGCATCCAATGGGGATTACCCCGCGACTAATAATGCATATTATGGCGGTTTACTCCTCCATTACTATGGAAAGTAGCTTCATCAGTCCACAAAATTGTGGAGAGGAGATTTCTATCTTCCAATATCATATTGAGCAACCAATAGCAATGATCCAATCTTCTATCATAATCTTGCAGGGTCAAAGCCTGGTGGAGCACAATATCGTAGGGATGTAGTCAAAAGAAAAGCAAAATACTTATTACATTGACTTGAAAACTATTAAGAGAAATATTGGCATTATTCTAATCTATTTAAGAGTTATAACATATAGATATAATTACTTATCTTTCTTCTAATAAAATCCTATGCACAGTAGAGCGAGTAACGACCAGGTCTCTAACAATTAATCTAATACTAATTTGTGGATTAAATTCCACATAAATATGCCAAAACATTTACAATGATTTCCTTGGTTCGACCTCGGCGGCGTCTGCGATATACAGGGCGACGAATACTTCCAGTAGGACGAAAACGGCTAGCTAAACGATTCAACATTCTACTGTTGTATTGGCGCCTTTAAGGGTATCGTACTGCGTAAACCCGTTCAGCAATTGTTGCATTTCCCAAACATTCAAATTACACGGCAATGATGTCAACCGCTTCTTCAAGTATCAGAGGCATTTTGAAAATCAAATACGACACAACACTGTTGGCACGACAAAAATTTTGATGTAATAATAAAAGGTGACACGCATGCTCAGTTTCAATTCATATTTTGTTTTTCCAAGGCCTATTTGACTTTAAAAAATCCTTTACAATGGCAACTTAAAAATAAAATCATAATGTTCCGTAATTATGATTATTGTTGTTAATATCTCCGGATTGAAAATAGATATTAACTTGCGGTTTTCGCTGACTTCTTAGACTTTTTATCGTCCTTGTAATCAGGTAAAATTGAATATACTATTATATTTACAATTATGGGAAAAACGCGCAATGTTTGTGAATTTGTAAGACAGCGCCCCCTAGTGCCTAGTGTAAAACACATATTGCCGTAGTTCATAAGACGATATATAGAGTGAGAAAAGCCCTTTTAACAAAACTAAGTTTACTAAATTATGTTAAGCCAGACCGGAGTTATCAGCATTTATTACAAATAATGTTCAACCTTCCCCCACTACTTTATTTGAAAAGTGACGAACACGTTCTATAGGTGAATTTTATTAATAAATCTTCGAAATATACAAAAATGTTATTTCCGGGATACCTTAACTAGGCGACTTTTGAGGAAACTTCGTGGTTCATATTTACCGTTACTGTTGCGCCCTCTAGCGCCAATCTGAGAAACTTGAAAATAATTTCCAGCAATTTCTCATGACCACTTTACCCAATATATTTTTTTTCCGCAAGCCATACGACTAACACTTTCTTAGATACGGCCGACAGCCATTCTTAGTGGGACACCCGGTACGTCTTATATATCTGAAATACGGAATTGCATATCATTGCAATTTACCTGAAATTTACAATGCAACCTTTAAGTTGTCCACTCTGCTTAATGTGTCCTGTCATTGCAAGTTCACATTTTATTGCTCTCTCGCATTAAGAAACAAAGTATAGTTTATCAATAAAACTTCCGGAGCAATAAAGTTTGAGTTATTGACGCTAATCCGAGATTGTTAAAATGATAAAGGTAATATAATTTCAATCATTTTTCACGAACCAGCGCCATTAAGTTTATTCTGATCAATTTTTTAATAAGTAGGTACATATTTATTATCGCCGTTGTTATACGCCCCTGTAGATAACTTGGTTCTAAAATTCTGACCTAAAAAATTAAATATCTCTCTAAATTGCCATATTATTAGACTAGACCATACAATCACTATACAGAGTGGCAAAAAAGTCGCGCATAATGCCTGTATGTGTGTGCTCCCCACATTTCTGCCTGCATGAATCTTTTCTGTCATTTCTGGTTTGGTTGCCATAGAGACCAACTTACTTTCTTTAAATAGAATACCCTGCATATGTCTGCATATTTGGATTCTACTGGGAAGACTTTTTTGTATTTCAAATTTTTATATATTTCAAATTGTAACAAACTTTATAATAACAAAATAACTAGACTACAAAATTGAACAGCTTAATATCGGAATAATAAATAAAAGTGAAACCTTTTAAGTGGATCAGATGTTCAAAATTACCACCATTTTCTGCTAAGCAGAGCGCCAGTCGATCCTTGAACCCGTCTACAACGTTGAAAAGGAAGTCCTCTGGAATGGTCCGAATTTCAGCACTAATTCTGACTTTTAAAGATTCAAGTCATTTGGACGGTTAACGTAGACTTTGTTCTTTAAGTGTCCCCACAATAAGAAGTCGAGCGGGGTTAAGTCCGGGGATTGCGCTGGCCAGTCAATAGCACCTCTTTTGCATATCCAACGTCCTGGAAATTGTTCGCTTATGTATTGTCTAATATTTGCCGCATGTTCGTTTATGCCATTATTTACACCCGGTAAAACCATTCTGCAAGAAGGAATTATGTGATTCCTAAGGATTTACCATCTATGAAAAAAGCTCGCACAATATGTCTACCAACTATGCCCGCCCAAACATTAACTTTTTCGGGCCTCTGAGGATGATCTTCCTGGAACCAGTGAGTATTCTCAGCAGACCAATAACGATAATTGTGTCTATTAATAATGCCATTTAAATTAAAAGTAGCTTCATCCGAGAAAATTATATTTGTTGCGAAGGTATTATCGTTATTGTATCCTTCCATCATCAGCTCACCAAATTCAGCTCTTCTATCAAAATCGTCCTTGTTTAACTCGTGCACCAACTTTATTTTGTAGGGATGCCACCTATCCTGCTTAAACAAATTTTTTACTGGCTGATGACACACATTAAAATCCGTTGCCATTGACCTGGATGATTGCGTTGGATTTTCATGTATTGAGAGCATGATATCCAGAACTTTGTCTCCCCCGGTTGCTGTCCTAGGTCGGTCTGATCTAGCGGCTTCCCTAACACTGTCTGTTTCTCGAAGTTTCTTTACCACTCGACACACCGTTAGCTGATTTATTGGAGGCCTATTTGGATATAATTCATTGAAAAGTTGACAAACCTGATATTTCGATTTCTTCATATTTCAGTTCCAGCTCATTATTAAAATTTCAACTCGTTGTTTATTATTCAGATGAACCATAGTGAGACTTTTAAAGTGTCGATAAAATATTGTTGTATAATTCATATGACCAAACACACCCTACAAAACAGTTTTATAGTTATTGAAGTAAATTGCTTTAAAAGTGTGTCACACAAATTCTATAGAACAAAATGTTTTATAAATGTAGGCTCTTTTTGATTCTATAAATATCGTTTAAGGGTATGTAACAACGTTATAGGAATTTTGAGCTTGAATAAAATTTATTTATTTTGCTAGTTGGGCACGAAATATATTTATCGCAACAACCATGGAGATTGAGCAATAAAAGTAAACGTCTATATACGTGAAGTACCCTGAATAACGATTTGCTTGTCTTGTACAGTTATATAAAGGCTTAAAATTTTTTATCTTATTTAAAATAATGCTTTCCAGGGGCATGCCATATTTCTACCCTTAAAACACAAAGCAAACTTTATGTAAAATTTTAATAATTTGCAAACATTCCTGTAAAATTAATTATTTATAATTCACATTAAAATGTTTCCTTTTCAGGATCGAAATTGCTTATGTTCTGCCCCAAAAGGGATTATTTAGAGATTGCCTAAAATTCAAATTCAGGACAAATGCCAGAGTTAAGGTCTACAAGGAAATCGGGATTTTTAGGATATGCCTAATTAGGATGCCCTCCTGCAAATATTTTATGTTTCTGGGAAAACGAAATAATTATTTTAAAATAGATAATAATAAGTTGTTTAAATTGAGAAAGACAATGGAAACTCATTTTACAACGAGACACAAATTATGAGGACTAAGCTAAATAAAATAGTGGCTTAATATTTTCCTTTAAAAGATATAATCGAAGCGAAAATTTGAAAGGAAAATTGGGACTCGTTTCGAAGTTTTGACTATAACAGTGTTGCCTAATCTTGTCTAGTTTTAACGTTTCCGTTATAGAATTTTGATATTCTGAGTAGAGCTCGAACGCTGTAAGTAACGTCACTGCTCGACAATGGCAGCATAATAATAAATGCTCTTATTTTGGGAAATATTAAAATACAATATTACTGTAATGTAGGGGGTACCATAATTACCACATTTTTCCAAAAATGGCGAAGTTCTTGAAGGTGCGTGCTTTCATACTTGCCCTTATAGGCATTAGGCTGATGACGTAGAGGTGTATAACTTACAGCGTTCAAGCTTTACCTACATCTACCGTAGGGGGCCCACATTTTGCGACTTTTTTTTTTCTTTGGTCTCACCCTTCTAAAATGTAAATATCAAGAAAATGACGTGTGCAAAATTTCAAGTCATTTAATTAAGGCAAAACAGTGCCGCCGAAGGAATGAAATACAAGGGTTTTTAAATTTTAAAACTTCAATTATTATAACTAGCACTGACTACATAGAAAGAGAGTATATAGGTATATAATATTAATAAATTGTACCTAAGAACTAACCCTATTATGTATTTACATAAATAGCTTGTTTTATTACCCTTTAAAAGGTTTCCGCAAGTGTCGTCTAACTGACATCTTTAAATTTGTTTCTATATTGGCTTACAATTTGCAATATGCATTCACGTTGTTCTTCATCTTTTGTTAATATTTTATTATATTCGTCAATGAGTTTAATACCCCTTTCTGCTGTACCATTCATTACTTTAGGCTTTTTTATTACATTAAAATTATTTATGTACTCATCATTACTTTCCCACTTCTGTGGATTCTCTTTTAAAAATTTGTGGATAACCCTAACCTTTAAAAAAATGATACTACAAATGATGAATGTGATCTCGGTTCGATAAAATGACAAAACCAAACAAGCGTGATATGTGGAAAACTTCTAAGAGTTTCCTCTACATAATATGCAATTTAAAAACAAACAATGGCATGGCGATTCGTCAAACCGTGAAAAGTGCAACATCATCAATAAAGTGATCAAACCAAGGTTCAAGTGGAACTAAACGAATACACCGAGAGAGAATTGAACTACGAAACTGCCATCATAAATGAATATAATCGGGCTAGGATAACTTAAGTGATAAAGTTTGTTCCCTTTTCGTTTAATGTTTCAACCAGTTGCTGATGGCCCTATATTGTAGGGATTTCGTTTTATATTGTTGTTCATATCCTAAAATAATAACGTTGGTAGCAACTGTGCTATATTTAATACACCTATTTGGTTGTTGTACCAGTTGCTTAAATTGTTATGCAGAGTTGTCAAAATTTATTATTTAATGTCATGCTGTGTTCTAGTTAAATTAAGCATATTTTCGAAAGGTAAAAGCATTAGTTACAATTTATTTAACTAGAATACATAAACTTCTATGACCTGAAAGATTTGACACTTATCAGAACTCTCCCAAAGCTGCTTAAGGAGCTGGTAAAACTCTGGATTCTATTTTGATCAAGCCAAAAAACAAGCTATTTTCCAGACACTGTTTGACTATTAGAAACCAACAGCCTGGTGAGATAATAAGTAAATATCTGCAAAAATTAAAACAACTTAGCGAAGACTACAATTTTAAGTCTGTACTTGTAAATTAAAAAGAAAAGGTATAAAGGATGTACTAAAAATAATATTTGAGGAGCAACTATGCAAAACGCATTAAATCCATTTTTTATAATTTTCAAGGTAAATATAAAAATGTAGTGCTTTTTAATTTTTTAATTCCAATGCACGTTTAAGCAAAGTGCATTAAATCCAAAAAAATAATATTTCTGTTGAAAGAGTTTGCATTATTTTATTTCAATTGTCTTAGGATTAACATTCGCTAATAGATGTCGCACTGTGTTTCACTGAAGTTTTAAATTTTATTGGCTTTATAAAATAATGTAAACTTAATTAGGTACGTCAAGCAAAACGCAATAAATCCAAATAAGAAGTAAGCAAAAAGGAATAAATCCATACTAACCGGGCAAAATGACATAAATCCACATTCTGGTTAAACAAAATGCAGTAAATCCACTAAAAAATAAACCATATTGTCGTGAAAATTTAGATTAAAAAAAGAAATATTCCTTTTTAACCCTATTACATAAATCATTCTGCGCCACAAGAAAATCTTAATTTTTCTTCTAACTTACTTTTCTAGTTTTTTAAGTTTTATTCAAAACAACATATTATGGATTTAATGCGTTTTGCACAGTTGCTCCTTATTTATGATAGGACCGTGGCCTGTAAAATATGAACATTTGCAACAAAGCACTTAACTTAAAATCCACAGAAAACATAAAAAGGTAATTTGTAGAAATCGTCCATTGTACTTTAAGAGACCTTACATATAATTAACTAAAAAGATGGGAAATACAATACAATACAATACAATACAAAATGTCTTTATTGATAAATTAAATAAATATTACAAAAAGTTATAGAGCGATGGCGACGTTCAAATGAATGCTCTTCCACGCAACCATCAGAAAAAAGAAAAAAAAAATTCTTAATAAAATAAATTTAGTACTATAAAATTACGAAAATTATTAATGGTATATTATACAAAAGGCAAACACTATTTTAATAAAATGAATAAATGACACTCTACATACTATGTTGTAGAGACAAATTTAAACAAGTACTATGGGCACAAAGTCACAAACGCCCTGCCAGAACATGCTCAACTAGGTTACTATTGAAGGACTGAACGCTAGGGGATCTCTTTATGTCCTCTGGGATACTATTGAAGATTTTTACAGAATTGTAAGAAAATGATCGCTGAGATATAGCAGAAAAATGTCTGGGAATACTGTAGTGCAAGGATGATCTTGTTAAACGATTATGTACATCAACCCTCCGTATTAACTTTTCCGATAAATATAAGGGCTTTTGGGTTTTGTTAATTTTATAAATTAGACATGCCATGTGTACTTGAAACCGCTCATCCAAATTTAGCCAGTGGGACTCTCTAAAACAGTCTGAAATATAGTCAAACTTACGTAAATTGTAGGAGAAACGAACACATGCATTTTGCAGTTTTTGCAGAGAATGTCGGTCTTGCTGACGCAAGGCAGGCCAGTAAACAATATCACAATAAGAAATAAGTGATAGAATTAAAGAATCGCACAATCTTAACTTAATATCGGTACTCAGAACATCTCTATGCATATATAACACCTTAAGTTTAAAGTAACATTTTTGTAGTAAGTTATTAACGTGACCCAAAAATCTCAAATCTGTATCAAACTGCACTCCCAGATTACGACAACTGTTTGTAAAAGTAAGCTTAGTACCATTCAAATCAAGTTCGAATGCATTATTTTGTTGAAGAAAATTACTGTTTTTGCCAAACAACAAAACCTCCGTCTTAGATTCATTTAATTTAAGCGAGTGCGCTCTTGATACCCTAGAAATAATGGCGAGATCCTCATTCATCCTTTGTGCAGCTGCAATAGAGTCAGCAAGGGAAAAAGACAAGTAAATCTGGGAATCATCGGCATATAAATGCATGTTGCAATGCTTCAAGAATGTATTAAAATCCGACGTATAAAGCAAATATAAAAGGGGTCCCAGGATACTACCCTGTGGAACGCCCCTACCCACCATTAACAAGTCCGAGATCATCCCATTAAAAATTACCCTCTGTTTTCGTTCACCCAAGTAACTTTTAAAAAAGGCAACCACCTCTCTCGACAAACCAAAATAGTACATCTTATCACACAGCAGATCATGCTCCAAGGTGTCAAATGCCTTGCTAAAGTCAAGCAACACCAGACAAGTGTTCAAGCCTCGGTCTGCTTCCATAATGATATCATCAGACACTTTAAGCAGGGCAGTACAAGTACTATGAAATGGCCTAAACCCAGATTGTATTACTGGTAAGATTTGTTCACGGGATAGGAAATCGTTAAGTTGTTTAGCAACAACTTTTTCCAACACCTTGGAGACCGCGGGCAAGATACTTATTGGTCTGAAATGACCCAGCTCGACAGGGTTATTATTTTTTGGTACCGGAATGATATTTGCATTTTTCCAGGCGTCCGGAAATATACCTGTGCCAAGGCATGTATTGACAATATGAGTAAGATATTCAGTCAGATAAGGAAAAAGACATGTGAGCATTTTCAAATTGTGATTATCAACCCCCTTCGCATTACTTTTTATTGTACCAAGGATCTGTAGAACTTCATCGGGCGATACCGCACTAAAATTAAATTCGTCGTTACCAAATATCCTTCTTCTATGTTTGTATCGGTCCAGTGTATCAGAAGTTTCCCCAGGGGCTAACTGGATATTGTTTGACGCATTGTTTATGAAATAGTCGTTAAGGATATTTGGATCGCATTCATAAGAAGAAATGGATTTGGAGTTACAAATATTTAAAAATTTTATCGTCTTCCAAAACTCCCTTGGATTTGAATTAAATTTAAATTGCAAATAAGCCTTCTTTTCCAATTTTATAGAGTAATTAGCAAAATTTCTCATGACACAAAGTCTCGGTCTCGTTAAAATTACTTGTTTATTTTTATTGGGTGATACGTGTTTCGCCTTTAATAGGCATCATCAGACCCAACTTAAGGCCTCAAACGTTAAATTCAATAAAAACATACAAGCTTAAAAAACACACACAAAAGTGACATCTTATATGCATAAAAAATGTCACTTTGTATATTTTAGACCTTAAGTTGGGTCTGATGATGCCTAATAAAGGCGAGACACGTGTCACCCAATAAAAATAAACACGTAATTTTAACGAGATCGAGACTTTGTGCCATTTCCCATCTTTTTAGTCAATAGAAAGGTAATGTAAACAAATATCTTACACAAAACCATGTAGCATCCTATAAATATATACCTATAGCAAAAATGAATGCTACAAGTACAGAAACACGGGAGGAACTTTTGAAGATAAAATTTCTTCTGCTTATAAATGTTACTTCCGTTGAAAGAATAAAAAGCATTTACGCAGTCTGTGCCTTGCTGGGGATTCCATTTACAATGGATGTGGTTACCGCGGATACTTCTTTAAGGTAGAAAAAATTAACCTGCTACGAAACTACTTGCAGCGGCTCCAGAGAGTTTAACTAAGTGCCTAATCAAAGTTAAAATAAATAATACTATTAATAAACTATAAATTTTAGTTGTTAAGCCCTTTTTTGTTTACTTTATAAACTCATTTTGGTATATTCCAGGGATCGAAGGGATAATTATTATCCCTTTTTTTTATTTAAAACCTACTTATGTAAATATCTGATAATAATAAAGCTTGTCGCTATATCAGAAACGTTGCTATAACTTCCTTTTATTCTCTCAAAATATATTAACTTCATTTCAGAAGTTTCGCGCTTGTGACTTTTCCGTTAGAGTTAGAAGTGCGAAAACTTGAGTTCAAATTTATAAAATTTAAATTTTCGTGCATGGTGCCGACCTCCCACCACAGCTACATTTAGTTATTAAACCAGTCGCGAATGGCGCTATTAGGGAACCAACTTAGTATGTTAAGTTGCCTACCTATACCTCTCATAAGCGGGTCTCCCTTCTCTATGACTATATTCCCAAATTTTGACAACAAAAATATTTAAATATTCAGATATCTACCTCGTTCGAGTCAATTAAAGAGAAGTGGAAATTTAACTAAAGAATGTACTAAAAATAATATTCATGATTGGACAGTGGCCCATAAAATATCAACATTTTAACCAAAGAAGCAAACTTAATATCCACATATTATAGCATAGAAATGTATAGTATTCAAATATCTTACATCAAATCCTGTATACAACTAAAGTAAAAATGAATGTCACAAGACAATTGAATTTAAATGTTTTATTGCGTACTGAACTTGTCGTTGCCACCCTTCACATTTTATCTAGGTTTACGATTGGTCCAAGTTCCCTAATTTGTGTTTATGAATCCGAAAAAAAACCCTGCGCAATGTGTCTGTGTCGAGGAAAAAGTTTTATACAAAAAGTCAAAGAAAAATACCTTCGGAAACTATCAACTTTTGGAATAAAGTAAGTTGAGCTAGGTCATAATATTTTAGCAATAGGAATCTGTGCAATCATTTTGCATTAAACCTCTAAAAGATTAAAGAATATATTCCAAATTACCCACAAATCGTATGTACTTACCAGATACGGTTTAGCTTTAAATTAGTCATTCTCTAGTGACACTTACCTGAAACAAACAAAAAAACTTAATATGATTACCGTCTAAATAATAAGACAGATACACTTGTTTGTTCAATAATTCTAGAGAGAGCAAGACCGTATTTGTTGTAGTATTGATTTAACCTGTTGTATCTTTAACAACTTAAGTCACTATAGTTCGCCTTACAGTTCTAGAGCTGCAACGCCTGAGGGGGTATATATCTATGTATTAGACGGATTATACCACAAATTGCTGCTTTTTTGTTTAAACGAGCCACATGGTGGCAAGTTTTGACCACATTTGGATAGACAGGGCTGAAGTTCGTAATTTAGGTGAAAAGTTTCTGATTCGCAGCTTCATTTAATTTTTTTTTAATGAATTAAGTTAGAAAAATTGATTCTACCTTACGTTCCTGGATTTCATAATATGTTCTGACATAAATTATATAGCTTCCTCATGTGTCAATTATACCTTAGGTGTGTTTGATCATTTGCTTATTGAATATGGCTTAAAATTGAGAGTCGATAAACCGCAGCCTTTTTATCATACTTATAGGGACTATAGTAATTTTAATAAAAAAGTTTTTTATGCTGGACTTAGGGAGATTCCTTTCAATGGTTTCAGTTGCATGATATTAATGACAAGGTTCAATTATTTAATAATTTTATAATAGACATAGTTGATGTACAGTTGTATTTATAAAAAAAACGTACACGAATTAGAATGAGAGGAAACCTTAACCATATTTGCGTAAAACCGGCTTATCGCATGTTAAAGGTTATTAAAAATGCAAAGCATTGGCGTTGGGCATTTGTTCAATAAAATAACAAAAACTTAATTTTTTATTTTATAATATATTATATTTTAACAGTTTTATAAAAATTATAAGAGAAACAAAAAACGTATAAGAAGAATAAATAAAATCTGATATTTGGTCATATATCCCTGTTTTTCTATTACTTGAGCCAGTCTATTCGGAATCGACTGAATAATATTTGATACAATATTTTGATCAAGCTCTTCCCAGCCCGCATGTATTATTTCCCATAAATTGTCTGAATTTTGTGGCCTAAAATTTTGATTATATATTTTTTTTACGATTATACCCCAAATATTCTCGATTGGATTTATATCGGCACTATAAGCGACCCAAGGCAGCACTTCCACATTATGGGTTTGAAACCAGTGGGTTACAGCATTGGCAGTGTGGACTGGACAATGTTGAAATATGAAAGTATCATTGGGATATATTTGCTCAGCAGATGGTAACTATATGTTTTCTAAAATGTTAATGTAATTTCCGGCATTAAATCTTCCCTCTATTCGCCAGCAAACACCAGGTCCACGAACACTTATCCAGTCCCATACATTTACAAAGAAACGCCCATGTCTAGAAGTGAGGGGGTTAGTATATCGCTCTTCAAATTTGGTATTGTTTGGACGGTACACACGAATTTGTCCATTATAAGTCGACCGGAACGTCTTTTCATCAGTAAAAATGACCCTGTTCCAAAATTGAGGATTGCGGTATATATAATTTAAAGCAAGAATAATTCTTGATTGTCGCTGTTCTTCAGTAAGAAACATTTTTTTCGCAGCTGGGCGACATTTTAGTTCAGATTCCTTGACTCTCCTGCTAGCGGTAGGTTGGGAGGCAGGAAATGCTGTATCAATAACAGCATCCCTTGCAGTTGCAAATGGATTATTTCTTAAATATCCCAAAAATGCATCATCCTGTTCAGGGTTGGAACGTTTGGGACGACCTGAACCAATTTTCCTCTTTAAGAATTCTTCTTGTTCCCAGCGTTGCTTAATTTTCAATATAGCTTTTTTATTTTTATTATAAAACTGCGCTACAGCACGGATTGACCATCCTTCTTCGATTTTTGATACAATTTGAGCCTTTTCAACTTCAGACAACTGACGAGGCATTTTTATGTTCTTCTGTGAAAGTTGATCAAACGTTACCACCATGCAGTTTCAAAATTAATTACACCAGCGCTACTGCTTTGCATTTTTGATAATCTATGACGTGTGATAACCTCCAATAAACAATCATTTAGACAAGCCGGTTTTACGCAAATATGACAAAACTTACCTCTCATTCTAATTCTTGTACGCTTTTTTAATGAATACAACTGTACATGCTCCTATATGAACTGTTCGTATAACTAAAAGGAAAACACCTAGGAATCGGGCTCTGTCAAAATAACAAAAGAACAAAACTAATGGCAACTGGAAGTCTTATAGGCAATTGCGAAATTTTGTCACTGCGTCTGTGGACAGGGAAAAAAAGCATTTCTAGAGGAAAGGATTCGTCGTAATTATTCTAGGGAAAACTGGAAGTTACTTAAAGAACTCGCGATTTATAGTAGGGAGAAATCGGTGGTCCCTGATATTCTAGGGACGGTTGATAAGATTAATGTTTATTTCGTGAACATTCCTCGGATTGATCCGGACCCCGATACAATAAATTTTTACTTAAGTTGTCAGCGCTATAATGTTACCGACTTTGACATTAGAATGACGAATAATGAGGAAATAGGAGAAG
Organism: Polydrusus tereticollis; assembly: GCA_963920685.1. Classification (NCBI taxonomy): domain Eukaryota; kingdom Metazoa; phylum Arthropoda; class Insecta; order Coleoptera; family Curculionidae; genus Polydrusus; species Polydrusus tereticollis. The sequence goes on along the minus strand of OY987334.1, from coordinate 3,322,801 downwards.
CAATATTTTTAATTAAATGAAAGGCTTTGGGCAATGATGGCACTGGTGTAAAAATGTTGTTGCACTATTGTCCTGTTGTCTTACCGGTTGTGACGCACCTGGTAAACTACTTTATTGAAACTTCCACATTTTCAGATGCTTGGAAAAAGTCTTATATAATTCCGCCACCTAAAGTTACGACACCCATTGATTTAAAGAATCTGCGCCCAGTTAGTATTTTTCCAGCATTGTCTAAGGTTTTAGAAAAGATACTTAATTAAGATTAAAAGTTACATTGGTCAATGCAGTATTGTTTGAACTATAGTTGTTGTAATACCGCCTTACTAAAGGTACCAGATGATGTTGTTTTTAAGACAACTGGTCGTGGTAGACTAACAATACTGGTCCTCCTAGATTACTCTAAGGCGCTCGATAAAATAAATCACACACTTCTCTTAGCTATTTTGAGCTATCTTGATTTTCGCGAAAATACTTGCAATTTTTTGAATAAATATTTAAGTAATAGAAATCAGTAAACAATGGCATATGGTAAGCTGTTCAAATCAAAGAATGTATTGCATGGTGTCCTGCAGGGATCAATTTTAGGACCCATACTTTTTACTCTGTATACATCGCAGTTGATAACATATCTAAAACATTGCAAATCTCATATTTACGCTGACGAAACGCAACCATACTATTCTTTTAAGCCTGATAACATCGCAAAATCTAATAATAAGATAAATACTGATTTAAGTGCTGTCCTCAGAGCCTCACCATCTCATTGCCTTAGTATCAATCCTACAAAATCACAAGTTTTATTTTTCGGTAGTTCACAAATGCGAAATTTACATAAAAAAAAATATCAATTAAAATAAACAATGTTCCACCTTAAACTAAGAGGTGATCATGACATTGCAAACTTTATTAGAGCGTGTTGTGTTCTACACAATTTGGCATTGGAAGATGATTTTCCATTGGTTGAAGATCAGCTGCCTCCAGATAACCAACAAAACTATATAGCAGAAGACAATAATAGAGATGATGGCAATGGAGTGCAAATGAGGAATGAAGTGGCCAATAGTTTACCCTTAAATTGATATTTTTACTATGTTATATTTGTAATGTTGATTTTGTGCCCTATCCCATCTATTTTGAAGGGTTAAAAACCTTTTCTTTTAATTTTACTTCTTTAAGCAGGTGAGCTAAGTAGGGGTTCGGAATATATGAAAAGTGGAGCTAATATCATGTTATGGACCTGACTGTTAAGAAAAGTGCACTGAATTTTTAATATGTTTTCTTTATTCAAAAAATGTAACAAATAAATATATATCTTCTTAATAAAAACTAAAAACATTAATTTTCTTTTTCTTACCATTTCTTCTGGATTTTATTTTTAAATTATCTTAACATTTTTTATAAATAGGAGAAAAGGCAATACTGTACATCCAAACTAAATGACATTTAAGAAAATCTTACAGAACAGTCTTTTGGTACAAACACCTAACTAAAAGTAACTTCTGTGACCAACAAAATCACATTATTGCGAATCACTCATAACTGTAACTGGATAAATATAAACATTGCAACAAAATGATAATACGAACAAGATTTAGAAATTTAATGTCTTAATTTGTTTCTACAATGTCGTTAAACATGGGCTCCTTTGGGAAATTATTTTTAATTATTAAATTAAGTCATTTCTTTCTCTTAGAAGATTGTTGTTTTCTTTAAGTAAATCATTTTTTTCAATTTTTGTTCCTTGCTTTTCCAACTTCAATTTATATAACTTTTCAAATTTTTCTTTTTCAAAAAGTAAAATTGCTTTGTGCCTCTCCTCTTTATCCTTTCTAATTTGTTGAAGTACATCACTCCTATTTTGTTTTGTAGTTGATCTTCTTTGTGACATTTTTAGCTTCTTATGTAGCTTTGGTGTTGAATGGGGAGTTGACGGACCAGCAGTTGCCTCGTTGCCAGAAACACTATTATTTTCGTAATCCAAAGTTTCATCATTGGCACGTTTAGCTACTGTATTTGTCGATATAAGAATAGTTGGATTAATGCTTTTTCTCTTTCCTAATATGTCCTCCATTTCATTTGCAAATTCGAAATATTTTCTACCTGCTCCTGTCTGATTCTTATTATCAACATACTTTTTGTACTTGCGCTCAAGCACTCTCCACCTATTTTCACAGTTTGAAGGTTATACTACCACATTATGCAATTTTTTTAACTCTGATGAAATTATTTCCCACATTTTTTTAAAATTTCTTATTTGGAATGTTCCAACATGTGCTCGGTACTTCTTATAAAGATCCAACAAGAGTAGGGTATTTTCCCTTGTCCAAATAAAGGCTCTGCCCTCCAAATTATGCTGCCGAGTTTCAGCATCATTGGTATTGCCCGGCAAAATTAAAAATTCCGTCAAACAACTGCCTGCAAATTAAATTTTATCACACTACTTAATAACCATTTACAAACATGAAAAACTTACTTTCCATCATAGTTTAAAGTATGCTTCAGTTTTAAGGCATATTATCTTGTGGGAAAACAAGATCTTGGGAAAAAAACACAAAGCAGAAACATTTGTAGGTTAAGTTAAGAACTAGAATGTCAAATCTTCTGTACAGTTTTGTTTTTTAACCCGTTCACAGAGACACAAAGCAGCAACCAGTTAGAAACTCGTCCACAACCGAACATGCGCGGAATGAAATTTGCAATCGGTTGGAAATTTCACTGTGCGAACGAACCTAATGTCTATGAAAACAATTGTCGATACAATTGAAACTATAGTATTTATTCTGCGAATTAAGATATTCGGACGTGAAAGTATCGGGCCTAAAGGGATTAACCAAACTTAAAGAAGTCAGTCAACATTGGCAATTACTTCCCTAGCTTCACTGTGGATAACTTTCCCTTTAATATATGTATTAATTTTACAAACATCTGCATACGTTTAAATATAATTAATAACTCTAAATTAAAGAATTCTGCAAACGCCAGTAAAATTTTTGAAGATGTCATGACAACAAGCAGCGTCCCAAAAATTTAATATTATTTTATATAATAGAAAGAGACAAACCCAGTACCACCCAGGTGATAATTTGTGGTTCAGGAATCCGCGCTGTATTAGATGTGCGTTGCCAAATTTACCAAAATAAAATATTAACTAATATTTCTTAACAATTATCTTCGCCAGTTTAAGAAAATGCCAATATAATTTGCAATATAGGGGGGGGGGGGGGAAATAAACGGGATATATGTTACAGGGCATATACACTATACAGTGATATGCATAACTCTAATTGTTTTATGTAATACATTGGAATTACATACAAATTAATATTTTAGGAAAATTTAAACAGAGTGTTACGGCAACAGTGTTTATTTTTGGGCCACATTCCTTAAATTCCTTATGGTAAGTTCCTATTTGAGGCAGAATTGATCCGCTGGTAGGTATGTCAGCATTTAAGTTGAGCGAGTTGATTCTTTGAGGTGCTGTTAAGGAGTGCAAGGAGTGCAATGGGTCTCTATGGTCCTGCCCTTGCCAGGTTTCAGATTGAGAGTGCTTTTCCAGTGTCTAGAGAAGTGCTGATGTATTTTTTTATATAATGGTTATAATTATGGTTCATGTTAAATGAATTAAGGCACTCAATCACAAGTTGCCACTCACTTGCAGGATTTCTGGTATCCCATATTGAAATTAAACTAATAAATCCCTTTATTACCAGAGGCGAATATTAGTTTCAACAGTAAAATTATATTTGAGGTCAAAGAATCAACAAGGCGTACAAACAGAAATGTCTGTTAATTAGTAGTAATTAAAAGGGTCGGCGCACTAACCTAAATAAACCTGCAAATTTAGGGCAATTTAAAATATCTACAGCTGAATTGCCTATAGACATTTTAACTGCTAAACATTTGAACTGTGCCTTATTTAATTTTTTTTCAACTAATTTATAACTCTAAATGAAACAATGTAATTTTTCTTCGCAGTTTATTAATTTCAAAAACAAATAAATAGTGCTTAATGCTTCATCCTCAGAGGATACTAAAAATAATAGTACAAAGTTAAGAACGACCAAACTCAGGTTTGGCTATGGGATCTGCCCTTTTTTTCCTCTTGGCTGATTTCTTCATGTCAAATCTTGAACCTAAAATTAAAATGAACCCTCCGTTTTCTCACATTATGGGCATTAAATGATATGTGGACGACATTTTTGCTATCTTCAATGGTACCCAACAGGACCTTACTAATTTCACTATTTTTCTCAATTCCCTACACCCAGTTATTACATTCACTACAGAACTGGAACAAAATAATTCCCTTCCTTTCCTAGATTTGAAACTTACCAGATCTAACAATAAAACAAAATTTAGCATCTATGGTAAACCTTTTAACACTGACTCTATAATCCCATATTTTTCTAACCATCCACACACTCAATAGTTGGAAGCCTTTCAGTCATTATTTTCACGTCTCATTTTCCATACCACTCAACCAAACTAACTTCAAATCAGAATTAAACATAATTAACCAGATTAGTTAATAATGGCTACCCCAGAAGATTAATTAATACAATTTATTATAAAGATCTAAATAAACACAGTAACAAACGGCTGATATATAAAGAACCAACAACAAGAAGTTTTATTTTATCTCATATAAATTAAAAAACATTTTTCAATCCTTTGATTTCAAAATCAGTTTTAAAACTAAACAGTCACTCATTCGTTTGTAAGTCCAAGGACCATATCCCTCTTCAGATAGGTCTGGTGTGTATGAGGTGAGTTCTTCGATTGAGGGTTGTTTTACCTCCAATGTTGGACAAACAGAGAGAAAATTCAAAATCCGCACTAATGAACATTGTAAAGAGATAGTAAGAGCTTCTAACCTTAACTTGTCCACTTCTAAAATCAAGTCCAATTTTTCTGGACATATATCTACAAATAACCATAATTTTAACCCAAATACAAATATTAAATTCTTATATTTTTGCAACAAAATCAATAAATTAGATCTCCTTGAAATAATGAAAATAAATAAAATTATTAAAAATTCAAATATAGATAGTATTAACGATCAAATCATCTATAGCAGCACACTTTTTTCAATGCTTTGAATCTGGGTAAATTATAACTATAATTCAGCCTCTTTTGCATAATACTTACCTCTTTTTATCTCTATTCAACACTTTCTAGCTCCCCTAGATATTGTTATTATATCCAATGTATGAAGTTTTTCATTATTTTTCAATAATTTTGTAAAAATGTTCTTAAAATTTTAATTTCCTTCATTTATTGTGCCATCTACATGGGGCATTGTGGGCATCATCACCATCCCTTTCAAGTATATTCTTTAGTGCAGCTTTTTATCTCCCTCCGATAGATATTCATAATCGCCCTTTTAACAACGATGTAAATTGGTCATTCGTTGAAAGTGTTTTATCGGTCCTCAAATACGTTAAACGTCCAGTGATGACAACGAAAGGTCAATTGATTCTGTACGGATTTTATAAACCTAATATCGAGTTCCTTAAATATTCTATTTGATTGCAACAATAGTTTTGATTTTTAATATTAGTATTTGGTTAAACGTCTTTAATTTCATAATTATCTTTAAATTAACAATCACGTTGCAGTAGTTAACATCGTTGTATTCAATTTAAAAAAAAAAACTTTTCCTAAAAAACTTTATTCTCTTCCGAAAATATGGGACATATTTAGATGCTAGCTAAGACCCCTAATAAAAAAGAATTTCCAACAATTAAATTAATATTTCTTAAACTTCATATAAAAATTTAAAAAACTTTCATAAATAAAAAAAAATACAAACAATAATGTTATAACTCAATTTATTATCTTTTATCCATAATATTTCTTAACTTTTTAAAATTCTACATTTATAATTAAAACTTCACCTATATGCGAATTGTATTACAATTAATATGTTAATATGACTAGTTAGTATACTAGGCCTTCAACGTTACATTCCTCATCCCGTTAAGTTGTACTTATTAATTTGAGACAACTTACATTAACAGTTTCGCTCAACTCGATGTTAGGTTAGTCTCACTTAAACTTTTATTCTATATTCATTGGTCGTTCCTAACTTTGTACTATCCTTTTTAGTAACCCCTAAGGATAAATGCTTAAGCCTTCGAAACATGTAGGGAGGGAACTATTTATTTGTAAATAAAACAATGCAGTCTTCCTCCACACTTTAATGATTAAGGTAAATAAAAAGCTCCCTACATGTTTCAAGTGCTTAAGCACTCATCATCAGGGGATTCTAAAAAAGATGATACGAAGTTAAAAACGACCAATGAATATAAAACAAAGTTTAGGAAGAACTTACCCAACATCGAGTTTAGTAGAAATGTGCGTTGTCTCAAATTAATGAGTACAACTCATAGGATAATACTTGTAAAGGTTAAACACTTGGTGTATGAACTAGTTAATTGTATTGAGACAGAAATGCAAAAGCTTTTTATTTACCTTAATCATTAAACTGTGGAGGAAGCCTGAATAGTTTTATTTACATTACATTAACTCCACTGAAAGTATGGACTATTTTTTCAACTCTTTATTTGTTTTTACAATTACTTAACTGTGGAGTAAGACTGCATTGTTCCATTTACATTACTTTGAGTCCACTGAAAGTATGGATTATTTCTTTAATTTATAACTGCCTATCATATAGCCGAAGGGGAATTTTTTTAAATTCAAGATATTTTTTAAATTCAAGTTTTTTTCAATGTCTTTTCCTTAATATTTCCGGTTTGGAGCAAGTACCTATAAATTATTTGAAAAATAAAAAAAAAAAAAATAACATTTGAACGGCTAAAGAAATTTGGGCTCTAGGAACGTCTTGCATTTGTATTGAGGCAACAATGCCAGGCTGTGCCCTATGTAGTCTCTGGTTGTGCGCAAAATAAATAAATTTCCTTTATTCTGGACCGTTATCGACCCCCTGGGTAATAATGGGTTAAAACAATGTTGACTGGAAAAGTTTATTTAAAAATATACTTCTTATCATAAAAATGAAAGTTGACCACTTGATTTTCTTTTTACTTATTTACCGCAAGCATGGGATAAAACCTTCAACGTAATTTTCGTCCCTCTCATTATCATTTTTTAGGTATTTCACCGATTTTCTCTTACAAGCCTGTAGCCTTAGATAAGGGGGTGGTAAAGAGGACGGGTAGTAAGGGGGAGTGGATATTAGCTTTTTTGAACAAACACATGGTGGGGGCCCGTGATTAAGGAATACAGGGATATCAAGAATTTTAACTCTTAACAACTTTACGCAGACATGCAATCTATTCCATGGCGAAATATTTTTGACCTTAGTAGCATAGATGAAAAGGTTGAATTCTTTAATGAAAACATTACAGCGTTGTTGAATATTCATGTCCCTGTAAAACAAGAAAAATAAACTGTGGATAACTGATACAATATGTGATATGTTTAAGACAAGAAATAGAGCTCTGACGAGTTTTAAAATGTCGAAGTCGCGTGCACACTTACAAAAATATTCAAAACTTTGTAAAACGAAATAACATTAACAATCCGTAAGAAAAAAAAATATTTTTCTGATGCAAGACTACACAACTCCTCAAATGTATCGCAAGACCTAAAAAAATTTCGATTTCTAAATCTAAACAAAAAAGCAGATATCCCGAACACCTTTAAAAACCTTAAAGAACTCAATTTATTTTTTATCGTTAAACCTCCTCAAACTGTTAATAACATATACCTAATTAATATGTCCAAGGCTAAAGCCAATGCAAAAATGTCCTCTAACTTAACTTTCAAAGAAGTCTTCAAAGTCTGAAGTTGATATTTTCAAAATTACATGGGGCATTAAATCTAGGTCTGTGTCGACTGTATTAGCAGTTACATCCTAAGATTGGGGTGTCCATTTCTATTATCATATATTGCACACATCATTAATTTTTGTGTTCGAGACTCAGTACTTTCAAAAATTTGGAAGGGTGCTTTAGTAACTCCACTTTTTAAGGTCTCCTTGCCAAGGAAGTTTGGGGATCTTCGTCCTATCAGTATTTTTACATGTTTGTCAAAAGTTATGGGAAAAATTATGAATATATGACTATCGAAACACTCCGAAAGTAATAACATTTTGCCAGAAACACAGTCTGGATTTCGAACACCATGGATGCTCCACAGCACTAGCCAATGTTACTAACGAAATTTTTGAAGCTAGTGACAATGATAAAATTACAGCTCTGGCATTCTTAGATTTTCCCAAAGCTTTTGATGCCATTGATCATGAGCTGCTTTTAGCTATTTTCAATTATTTATGCCTTGTCAAGAGTGCGGTTCTCTTTTTTAGAAACGTATTGTCAAATAGAACTCAGACCGTTCAGATCGGCAACATAATATCAATCCCCATTACAATTCGGAATGGCGTACCATAGGGTTTTGCCTTATCTCCACTTTTACATAACAATTTACACGTCGTTTCTCCCAAAATCGCTATAAGAGTGCTCTGCTTAACATTATGCCGACGACAACCAAGTTTACTTGTCATTTGACAGGGCCGATGCTGTTTGGATGAGTTTAGAGCTAAATTCCTGAAATCAATTTTCATTAGAACATTCATGTAAGCAAAATGCATTTGTAAGATTGAAACTGTTGTACCATTTGCAACATTTCTTATTAGGAAAGGTAGAAACTTTATTGTGCAACTCTCTAATACTCTTACTGTTTCACCACTGTGATGTTCTTTATGGAAGCTGTCCTAATAGTATCGATAAGCGTCGAATACAGCTTGTTTAAAATTCTTATTTAAGACTTATTCACGGTGTCCGAAAATATCAACATATATCCTATAAACTAATCGAACAGGTGACTGAGAGAAGAGAGTTGCATCCTTCTTTCATAAAATTATTAGTTTAAAGTGTCCTAGATACATGCACAATCGTATTGTTTTTCGAACAGAAGCTTATACGCTTTACATGAGGTTTAGAGGTAAGATAACGCCGCCATATTATAGGACCGCAATTTTTTAGCGTAGTTTCCTATATAATATTGCACTGTTCTACAACTCCCTTCCGGAGAAATTCAGAACTTTTCCAATATCTGCTTTCAAATTAGAGTATACGAAGTATATTGGAGATAAACGGTACAATTATTGATCTTTTTAATATTAGTATGGTATAACCGGCAAAGAAAAGAGTCTGAAGTGCAGACCTCCTATATCAAAATTTTTTTTTTCCCAATCGACTAAGTGAGGTCCCAGCTTAATTTCCCCACTCACGTTCAACCGACCCGAGGGGGGGGGGGGGGGGGGTAGGGGCCATTGAAAAGGACGGGATATCGGTTTTTCGTGGATTGCTCCGTCAGTTTTGATCCTACCGAAAAAATTGTTCTTTCCAAAAAGCAAGAGCTTGGCAGAACACGTACGCTTGTGCAAATCCAAAGTCGATTGAGCAACTTGTTCGCGAAATATAGCGAATTTTCGGTGCGGAAAAAAAATATTTCAATTAGTTTGTTCTTGGCTGGTCATGCATGTAGGGGGTTCAGTTAAGGTTTTTTAGAAGGGCGTTTTCATGTTTTTTAAGGGCCCGCTGGAGAGGGATGGTGGGACAATTAGGAGGGGAGGGAGAGCGAAAGTTCAAAATTTCTTAAAACCCCGATAACTCGACCCCGAAGAGGCGTAGCGCAAAAAATCAAACTGCGTTTTTTTCGTCTTTTTGCCCGGAATACAATGAACCCTTTCCGCAGCAACGTTCGCGAAAAATCCGCCGCTGGCACGCGAAACAAAAATCTGCAATTTTTTCAAAATGTTTTATTGGCATGAAGGCAAGGGGTGGGGGGAACAGTTTTTATGCGAAAAGATGCCCCTATCTTTCAGCTTTAATTTTCGCCCTCCAAAATCCCGCTGCGATAATTTTCTAGGGAGATATGGGTGTTCTAACTTTCGACTCTGTAATGGGGAAACGGAGAGGAGTGGGGGGTTCTTGAGGGGCTAAAAATGAAGCTGAAACATTTGGCTATTTATTTAAAAAAGAAATTTATTCCATTCGGTCCATATTTCGCCCGTCCGCGCGAGTTAAAAGCATGAAAACGAGCCAAAGCGGGCGCGTTTGTCAGCCGAGCGGCGGCGAGCGGGAAGCGGTCACTTTTGAAAATTGCACTTTTTTCGTTTTTTTTTTCATTTTCTCAGAAACGGTACACGCTGGAACGACAAACTTTTTAGATTTTTTTTTTGAAGGACAAATGCTATCTAAATATCGACGAATTAAATCTACCGGGTGTTTGGCGAAAATAGGGCGACCGTTTTAAGTGCCTAATTTATGTGGATTGTGATTGGGAGACTCGTTTGACGTTAATAGTGGACTGATTGAAATTATATTTTTGGATTTATATAGAGGACGATGGTCTTTCGAACAATCTGTAGAGTTTTTTTTGAAAAAGGATTTAGAAATATTTTTTTTTTACACTTTTAGGTCGAAAAAATGCACTCGCGCGGGTAAGTTCGGAGGCTAATAGATCGAATTACGTCAATCTGATCGAAATGCGGTTTGAAGATTTGGATTGACTAACTCAAATATTTTAATTTATCTAACCTCTCATTTTGTCTTAAAATCACTAAAAATGGGAGAATTTTAGAAAAATCGAAAATGGTTGTTTTGTCCCTATTTTTACGCAATTATTAATCGCTTTTGGGGTGAAAATTGGAAATTTTATCTCATGTCCCGAAAGAGCTCGTAAAATTACATAAATTGGCTATTTGCAAAATTTTGCAATATTTATACGGAGTGAGCTACAGGAGCTTGAATTATTTTTTTCTTCGATGTTTTGTTTAAACATCAATCAACATATAAGTTTGTACAAAATTCAGTTTCTAACTTTTTAAAACTCTATAGGTCTTATATGATGAAGGGATAATAGAGCTTGAAAAAAACGCTAAATGGTGCTTCCCAACCGATATTTAAGTATTTAAAATAATTTATTTACGATTTTTTTTTTTCAAAAATTTTATTCAACAGGTTTTAAAAAATATCAAAATAAAATTTAGGGTGTAGTTTTACGGCTTATTTTCTTGCCCCATGTTTTCCCTACACGAATAACCCAATACAGTTGGCAGTTTTATTATTCAAGTTGGAGATAAATGGTAATTTATGTCGGAAAACATGCCAAAAATTTAACCGAAAACACCAGCAAATGTTGAATAGACGGCTTTAAAATTGAACCAGAATTAATTATATTTTCGATTTGTCAAAATGTCCCATTGTCACTACTTTTTGTAACGAGATTATGAAGTGAATTTAGCGATTTGAGATTTGAAATTGGGTGGAATAGGTTGTGTGACCCTTCTAGATTATATTCAGATACAGAGTGTTTGGAAATTCGGTCGATTTTGGTCATTTTTTTGGAATTTCGAAACACGTGTTTTTACATAATAGCATGGCATTTTATCATAGTGAAGATAGGGATTTCAAATAAAATTTGTTTTGAAAACGATATTGTGAGACTAATAGATCGAATTTTTTCTTAAAGTTAGCCGAAAAAGATAGCTTGAAATATATATAAGAGATAGCCACTTGGGGTATAGTGTACGCCAACAAATTTGTACGATATTTTGTACGGTGCTTTTATACCCATTAGTGATGACACACTCATGCGCCGCTTGAGCTCGTTTTCATGCTTTTAACTCGCGCGGACGGGCAAAATATGGACAGAATGATATAAATTTCTTTTCTAAATAAATAGCCAAATGTTTCAGCTTCATTTTTAGCCCCTCAAGAACCCCCCACTTCTTTCCGTTTCTCCGTTACAGAGTCGAAAGCTAGAACACCCATATCTCCCTTAAAAATTATCGCAGCGGGATTTTGAAGGGCAAAAATTAAAGCTGAAAGATAGGGGCATCTTTTCAAATAAAAATTGTTCCCCCACCCCTTCCCTTCATGCCAATAAAACATTTTGAAAAAATTGCAGATTTTTGTTTCGCGTGCCAGCGGCGGATTTTTCGCGAACGTTGCTGCGGAAAGGGTTCATTGTATTGCGGGCAAAAAGACGAAAAAAACGCAGTTTGATTTTTTGCGCTACGCCTCTTTGGGGTCGAGTTATCGGGGTTTTAAGAAATTTTGAACTTTCGCTCTCCCTCCCCTCCTAATTGTCCCACCATCCCTCCCCAACGGGCCCTTAAAAAACATGAAAACACCCTTCTAAAAAACCTTAACTGAACCCCCTACATGCACGACTGGCCAAGAACAAACTAATTGAAATATTTTTTTTTCGCACCAAAAATTCGCTATATTTCGCGAACAGGTTGCCCAATCGACTTCGGATTTGCACGAGCTGACGTGTTCTTGCTTCTTAGAAAGAACAATTTTTCTGGTAGGATCAAAACTGACGGAGCAATCCACGAAAAACCGATATCCCGTACTTTTCAATGGCCCCTACCCCCTCCCCCCCCCCCACGGGTCGGTTGAACGTGAGTGGGGAAATCAAGCTGGGACCTCACTTAGTCGATTGTGGAAAAAAATATTTTGATATAGGGGGTCTGCACTTCGAAATACCCGATATACCCTGCTATATGTCAATATACAATTTCTACTACTATTTAAGCCACTTGGGCTGGTGCATTAGCTGTACACTAGGGTCGTGAGACCTGCCATTACGTATGCAGAAAACCACAGTATCAAAGCTAAGAAGCTTACAAAGACTGGCCTGCTTGGGACTATACAGACTACAGAGTTCTACGTCACTTTCTGGGTGACACACAACTGGACTCGCACCTCTATGCGATATCATAGGGGGACCTGAGTTAGAAATGAGATCAAACCACACAAACACTACACATCGCTATGACATACAATTCAAGCCCGTAATCGACGAACGGAATGCGTAGAACAATAAAACATCAGATACTCCTGGGGCAATAGCCTGGTACACAGACGGCTCAAGAACCAAAGACGGAACCGGAGCAGGGGTACACGGAGTATAACCAAAGAGCGATGCTCATTTCTTCCTGGGTAAGTCTCCCACGATGTTCCAAGCGAAAATCTACGCCATCCTACAGTGTGCGTATGAAAACAATAGGAGGACTTATCTTAATAAGTGGATCCACATATACTCCGACAGCCAAGCAGCCCTTAGAGCGCTAACATGCAATATGGTGACATGTCATAGAAAGATGGGCAAGGAATTAACACAAAATCTACTGGAACAACACAACAAGACAGGGATTAAACCATACCAAATTTTTCATTGGGGACCCAGACCCGAAACTAACATAACAGCTCCTTCTGATTAGCAGAAATCAGCTGAAAATTACCACAGAAATTCTGACAAGACACATAGCCGTCACGAAGCACCTACATCGTATGCAACTGTACAACGGAGACCTAAGCTGCAGGTTAGGCGGGCGAGAAAGTGAAACGGTACAGCATATTATCTGCCATTGCTAGTCACTGGATCGGAATAGGCAACAAACGCTCGGATAACCAAGATTAGGACCATAGGATATTCCGACACTCTCCCCAGTATTATTGCAAGGAACTGGAATAAATAAGTGGGTGTAAGAAAAAAAAACAAAATGCCACCTTTACACCGTCAGTTAGATATGTATCCATTAAATATATTTTAGGGTTAGTTTTCACTACAGGTTGAGTTTGATCAGGGAGGTATTTTGGAATCCCTCATTTAAATAATCTAAACATTCCCTTTTGTTTCTAAATTTCTTTTGCATGGGATGAATTATTTGTGCATTCAGAAATAGAAACATTTATTATTATTATTTCTGTTATACAAAATGGAATATTGTTGAGTTTAAAATATTATCACAGTGATTACACTATCGCCAATCCGCTCGTATTTCCAGCTTAATAATCCTCGAACGATATGGTTTAATCATTTCTTCATCTGGAGTACGCCATTACATTACATTGTGTTCACACACGCCGCGCTCGTAGAGCGCCATAAATAATTTGTCTTGCAGTACTTCTGTCTGATCATACAAAATAAACATCGTTAGGTGTATACCTTATAGTCGATTCATATTGGCCATCCCTGAATTTTATACTTTTAGGGCATTATCTTGAGACCCGGAACAACGGTGGTTAACTATTACCGACACATTGCACGTGAAAGCCATTAGGGCATATTGCTGATTAAAACGTTTACAATGAGAACGGTCAATTTCCTGTGGGTCAGATCTAGACATAATCTGCGCTAATTTGGATTAATTATTACAGTATATTATTCAATGAATTAGGCAAAGCAAATAAATTACAAACATGGGGCAAGTAAGGTTTCATCCACTACTTTCGGTGTGGCTGGTGACACTTTAGAACATCTGTTATGCAGACTTAATCGGAACGTTCTTAGTATCATACGATCTTAACTATGTTGTTTTTGATGTTTGTGTTGTTAAAATTGATTTGGGCATTTTACACAATTAAAATTGTGGGTATGAACTCAGTGCTTTGTTTAGCTATATGTAATCAAATTTCGCGCGTCATTCATTGCGGTCAAAGGCACTTCGTGAAAGACAACACAATGTTCTTGTGTTTTCCACGCTACGTTATTACGGTAGCGCTATCGTACGGTAAAATTATATAGCGGTTCATTAGACTTCGAGTTCTTGGACGCCCTGGTAAATTATAACCTTCTTTTTAACCTTATAATTTCATAATATTCTTTATAAAATAGAAATTTATGTTTTCTTTGCGTTTTGGGGTTAATATAACTTTTATGGGGCTTTCTTGTTCCTTTCTAATAATAATTAATAAAAATGGTAGATACCTTGCTCTTTTTTATTTATTTATTTATTTATTAATAGATACATGTCCAATCATAACAGTTACAATAAAAAATGTAATCAACTAATTTTATTACCACAACTATACACTACATCTATAGTAAATTTATTCAAACTATACAATCCCAGTGACAACAATAACAATTAATCAATTAACTATATCAGCAAAGATAAGCTTTAGCACCTAGATGACTAAACATCCGTATGTGCTAACCCAAATGTCCAACACAATCCTTACAAGACAGAAATTACCCATATCTAAAACCTTACAAAAAATGAAGAATAAAACAGAACAGGGAAAGTACGTTGGTTTCACTCTCCAATATTAAAATAACAATTTAAATTTTTCTAGATTTTTAAATATGCAGGGTGATTTCTAAGGTGATCCTTTTTTTAAGTGTGTATACAACTACTTAAAAGAAACAACTTTTTAAAATAACTTTTTTTAAATAACTCAAAAATTAAGGAGATATTTTTTCATACACATTTTTATCTTTAAACACTCCAAAATTAACTGAAATCTATCACGCGATGAACTGACAACAAATTGAGACTTCACCAAAATTGGTTATGTTACTCTTTGACTTCACTGCTTGACATAAAAAAAGATAAACACCAACACAAAAAATTATCAGCAGTCGTATCGTAGGCTTTTTACATTATCTCCCTTATTATTGAGTTATTTAAAAAAAGTTAAATGAAAAAGTTGTTTCTTTTAAGTAGTTGTATACACAGTTGAAAAAAAAAGTATCACCTTAGAAATCACCCTGTATATGTTCTACACTTTTTTTATATATATTATGCTTAGTATTATTCTTAATATCCGGAGGTATCATACTCAAAATATTTGGAGCCAAGTAATTCACAAACCATAAGTTTATATTTGTATGCCTATTCGGAATCTGTAAAGGTTTGTTGTCCCTACCCCTAGTATTATACAGGGTGACCCATAACTAATGGTACACAGTAAAACTGCAGATTTCTTGGGTAAAAATATTGCGATTTGGCCAAACTTAGCTTAGTTCAATAGTTGATAATAACCGAGATACAGGGTGTTCAAATGAAAATTTTATTATCTATTTTCCTAATTAACTTTTTTTTAACCAATATTTTAACATAAAATTTTGTGATTGGGGGTTTTTCGGGGCGAGAAATTTAAATTTAATCTTTTTAAACACTGCCTGAGGACAACCTATTTCCAATACAAGGATGAATTTTACGAACAACTAGACGGTGTTGCAATGGGAAGCCCGCTCAGTCCTGTCATTGCTAATTTCTTTATGGAAAAATTTGAAGAAAAAGCTTTGAACACAGCCCCCAAAAAACCAAAGTGTTGGTTGCGCTATGTTGACGAAACCTTCGTAGTTTGGGAACACAAGCAGGAAGAACTATACGTTTTCTTGGACCACCTGAACTCTATGCATCCTAAAATCAAGTTTACAATGGAAATAGAAAAGGACAACGCAATTGCATTTCTTGATGTGCTGATCAACAAAAAACCAAATGGGAAATTAGGGCACACAGTATACCGCAAACCGACTCACACAGATAGGTACTTAAACCAACGGTCCAATCATCATCCAAGACAGAAAAGAGGAGTAATTAAAACTTTAACTGATCGAGCCAGGAGGATTTGTGAACCAGAACACTTAAACAAGGAATTAGATCATCTGGAAGGAGCATTAAAATCAAACGGATACTCAACTAAAGAAATCCGCCGTGCACAAAAACAAAATTCATCAAGAACAGCTCAGCAAAAAGAACCTATCTCAACAACGTATTTACCATATCTCAAAGGCATAACAGACAGGATAGAAAAGATTTTAGAAAAGCATGAAATCAAAACTGTTTTCAAACCAACCACTAAATTACAACAGCATTTCAAATCAGCCAAAGATCGGAGGGAACCCTTATCAATGCCAGGAGTTTATAGAATACCATGTAGTTGCGGCTCAGTTTACATAGGAACAACAAAAAGAAGCATCAAGACGCGTATAACCGAACATAAACGGTGTTGCAGAACAGGAAACACCGAAAAATCAGCCACCGCGAACATACGTTGCAAAAAGAAGAAGGTCACGCAATTCAATTTGAAAAGACGGATATTCTAACTACAACATCCAGCTATTACCCGAGACTTTTCAGAGAAAACAATTTTAATAAGAAAGAAGAAGGAATAAGTTTTTTTTTTTTTTTTTTTTGAAAACATACTTTATTTATTATCATAAATTTTTACAACATATTACAACAATCTCAAATCAGTGCTAAAGCTCTGGCCTCGAGATAACATATTATAAATTCTTAACATTGTATTTAGTTTTTTCCTAATATTAATTTACATATGACTCAATTTAACAACCAACAACAAGATATATCACTTTTCATTTTATTTCTAAGAAAATTCTTAGTTTTTTAAGGAACACATCGTAATTTTGTATTAATCTTAGAATTTCTGGTAGAGAATTGTAGAGTTTGGTCGCACATTGTATTGGGCTATGGAGCCCTAGATTTATTCGATTGGAATTTACATATACATTATTATTGTTCCTCGTATTGTGACCATGTAGTTCGCTGGTAAATGTTATATTTGTGTTACTTTTCTGTTTATGTAATATTATTTTATGCATAAGTTTACCTTGTTCAAGCATCAATACCCTGTCCATTCTACTAAGACCTAGTTCACTATATAGGGTATCTGTACTTGTAAGTATATCATAATTAAATAAAACTTTTAAAACCTTGTTCTGTAGGATTTTAATTTCATGAAACCTAGTTATGCAACAGGTTCCCCATACCGGCAGTAGGTAGCGCAGATGGGACAGAAAAAAGGCATTATAGATGTTCATTTTTGTTCTGTGAGATAGGTAATTTCGACATTTATAAATTATGGGGATCATTGGAATAATTTTATCTTTAATTTTATTTACATGGTTTTGCCAATTTAGCGATTCATCAATAATTAGACCAAGATATCTTATTTCCCTAACCATTTCTAGACTCGTATGATTGATAACAATGTTTAATCTGTCAACCCGCTTATTTTTTTGCTTAAAGAGCATATATTTGGTTTTGTCCTCGTTAATTTTAAGCTTGTTATAGTAGAGCCAGTTAAGATATACGTCAAGATCTTCATTGGCTTCCAGCATAAGTTCATTCACATTTTCTCCTGTGTATACTAACGCTGTATCATCAGCAAATGCAAAATATTGAGCCTTTAGGTTCGCACACCTAAGGCTCAATAAATATAAAGAGTATAAAAGAGGGCCCAGGACAGAGCCCTGGGGAACCCCATAGGTGTTTGTTAAGAAATTACTCTTTATATTGTCTAATTGTACATATTGACATCTATTATTTAAATATGATTCAATAAGCATCAATGTAGGTCCCCCAAAGCCCATTCCGGAAAGCTTTTTAAGCAGTATGTCTATAGTCTTAGTAAAACGTGGACAGCATGTAGTGACAGGTGCGCGTTACGTTCCCAGGTAGCTCCAACGCACGTTCACCACAGTTTCTAATATGCTGACGTTCAGCTAGTTCGACGTAAACTTGTTTGTCTTCCTCTTCACCCAGTATTCCCCACGGCTGTATATCTTCACACCACGACCAGAGATCCTCTTCTTCAGGCTTAGTTGTTAACGCCTTCGGTGAGTCACCCACGGGGTTTGGGTCGCTTGCCACTTCAATGCCACTCGGCCGGCAGCCGGACGGAGGTTTAGGGAACCCTAACAGGTCCTGGACACCAGGTGCAGATGTGGCGTCTCGGTCTGGGCCCTTCGCCACCTCCGAATCGTTGACGGAAAAGTCATAGCTGACTCCCTGAAGTCCAGATGATCCATTGGGCGAGTATGCGGCCATGGCATCATTGATCCAGGCCTCCAGGAAGCCGCTCGGCGAAGACGGTAGCAGCACGTCCTGCATTCGGTCTAAGACTGCTGCGTAATTTAAGGCCATGTGTCTGACTCACAACAGCTTAGTTAAAACGTAATAAAAATACTTCAAGTTTTTTATCCTAACTCTGTATAATATAGAAGTCTTATTCTGACTCTATATAATATTTATCTAATAACACTTTTTATGCCTAAGTATTTATTCTAACTTAAAACACAAAATAAACGACTTTGTAACTTTTAAAAACTTTTTTATTTGTCCGACTGTGGATATAACAACTTCCAGAAAAGTCCCAGATTATGCTTTAGGAACTTTTATTTAAATGCGTATTACAATTTTTAAATCTTGTGAAAATAACTCATCATCTCGAGTTATGACGTCATATGATGACTGCAGCTAATTTGATCTTAATACTTTGAACCCCCGTGAATGACTGAATTTAATACGAAATTGTCGGCTATTTATAGTAAAATCCAATACCAGAACACCCCCCCCCCCCCCCCTTAGAGATCAATTTAGCTGTCGTCGAATAAACAACAACAACAAAATATTTACATTTACAATTTACTTAACTATATACACTTTTCTTCTGTCTCTGGAGGATTGTCCTGGTGTTGATCGCCATCCCTCTGGCCGTAGCTCCATTTCTACTCTATGCTACGCTTTAGAACGTTCTGGTCTGGAGGATCGTCCTGGTGTTCGTCACCATCTCTCTGGCTGTGGCTCCGTTGTAGTCATCTCTGCGGCTCCTGGCTTGGTTCAGCAAGGACTGCAACTGTAGAGGCCATTCTTCTCTGGTCATCGTTAAAATTCTGGTCTTCATTTCTTCAAATGGTATCATCGTGGAAGCTACTGATTTCTCCGCCGTGCCAACCGTTGTAATGTTGGTTGCATGGGCTATCTTTTCTCTGTACTTCGCCACATCCGGCGCTAGCATCAACAAACTGGGTGTTCCCCATCTGCTAATCACCTCGGCTTGTACGAATTCTATCAACGAAGCTGGGTGAATATTCCTATGTGGTCTCGCTTCTATAAATCCACTAAATACGTCTACAGCACAGTATAGTGTTGTAAATCTACTGTGTCTGGTCCTTGGTAAATCTTCTATGATTGTAATTAAAACTGTGCCCCACGGTTTTAACATTCCGTGGCACAGGTCATCTTCCTTGAAATGCTGACAACACAAACACTGGCTAAAGTGCGTGTCCACATCCTTTTCTATCGTCGGCCACCATAACCACTTCTTGATAATCTCCTTCATTCCCCGTCGAGTATTGTGGCGTATTCCATGAGCCAAGTTGAGGATATTCTTCCTGTGGTTCCTCGGACACCACACCGCCACTCCATCTTCCTCCTGTCGCCCCACAACTCCAAAGCGATCTACCAGCGGCACCCTAGCATCTCTCCGGATAGCTTCACGCAGGTCCCTGGCAACCGGGTCCATTGCTTGCGCCCCAACGATCCCTAGGAGTGCGGTTATCCATCGCCCATCTCCCGGGGCCTCCTCCTCCAACTTGCCATGTAGCCACAAGACTGTCTCCCTATCTACTTCTTTTTGATGGGACACCACTTCAGGCACGTCACATTTCCTCAAAATCTCCACTTTTGATGTTAATTGGGTCTTCGACCTAGGCGCATCGAAGGGCTTTAAGTCTTCCTTGCCTTTAACGGTCCCTGCTCGGGCGCCATGTAGTGACAGGTGCGCGTTACGTTCCCAGGTAGCTCCAACGCACGTTCACCACAGTTTCTAATATGCTGACGTTCAGCTAGTTCGACGTAAACTTGTTTGTCTTCCTCTTCACCCAGTATTCCCCACGGCTGTATATCTTCACACCACGACCAGAGATCCTCTTCTTCAGGCTTAGTTGTTAACGCCTTCGGTGAGTCACCCACGGGGTTTGGGTCGCTTGCCACTTCAATGCCACTCGGCCGGCAGCCGGACGGAGGTTTAGGGAACCCTAACAGGTCCTGGACACCAGGTGCAGATGTGGCGTCTCGGTCTGGGCCCTTCGCCACCTCCGAATCGTTGACGGAAAAGTCATAGCTGACTCCCTGAAGTCCAGATGATCCATTGGGCGAGTATGCGGCCATGGCATCATTGATCCAGGCCTCCAGGAAGCCGCTCGGCGAAGACGGTAGCAGCATGTCCTGCATTCGGTCTAAGACTGCTGCGTAATTTAAGGCCATGTGTCTGACTCACAACAGCTTAGTTAAAACGTAATAAAAATACTTCAAGTTTTTTATCCTAACTCTGTATAATATAGAAGTCTTATTCTGACTCTATATAATATTTATCTAATAACACTTTTTATGCCTAAGTATTTATTCTAACTTAAAACACAAAATAAACAACTTTGTAACTTTTAAAAACTTTTTTATTTGTCCGACTGTGGATATAACAACTTCCAGAAAAGTCCCAGATTATGCTTTAGGAACTTTTATTTAAATGCGTATTACAATTTTTAAATCTTGTGAAAATAACTCATCATCTCGAGTTATGACGTCATATGATGACTGCAGCTAATTTGATCTTAATACTTTGAACCCCCGTGAATGACTGAATTTAATACGAAATTGTCGGCTATTTATAGTAAAATCCAATACCAGAACAAGCAGCACTCAAACATACTAAATGTTAAGAAATGAAAACAGACCAATCAGAGAAGGCCCCGCCCTCATCCACCGATATAAATACGAGACCACCCCGAGAGCAGAGCATAGTAGCCGACAAGCCAACGTTAAGAACACTTCGTCCACTACCACATCGGAAACTTTGAGAATGTCTATCGCAGATATAGACGAAACGTCAGTAAGAAATATGAACAGACCACGGCCATCAAGCCCGGAAACCAATACTGAATTAGACTCCGGCCGTGAAAGCCTACATAAACTTATTAAATTTAAATTTGTTAAGAAAAGATGTCGCTCCGAGTAACGGTTTTCGAGATTTATACATTTACAATTGCCCAGTGCGCATTTTAAAATACATATTTAAATAACACATTACTGTGTTAAAAATTAATTATTACATTATTGATAACAGAATTTAATTACAAATAATTCAGATTACAACAGTAGTTCTAACTTAACCTAGATATTTTAAAATAATATTTATTTATTAATATTTTAAAAATTATGAAAACTCCAGACTACTAAGAAACTAAACGGCCACGAATGAAAATATAAATAATTTAAATAAAAATTTTACTTCTACATCAATAAATACAAAATATAAATCAACATCAATAAAAGAAAAGATCAATTTTTGACAATAATTGCTCAAAGTGATTGCCGTTAACTTCAATGCATTTGACTACCCGCTTATTGAACGACCGCCTGATTTTAAATAATAAATGTTCGTTTTGAAACGATTGCGCCGCATTCTTAATTCTTTGCCATAGTTATTCCCGAGTGTTGATCGTTTCTTCATAAACAAGTGATTTCATGTATCCCCATACACAAAAATCAAGGGGTTTGAAATCGGGGCTTCGGGCAGGCCAAGGCATTTCGCTTCCACGACCTATCCAGCGGCTAGGAAATGTTGTATTTAAGTAGTCTCTGACAAGCCTGGAAAAGTATGGCGGGGCACCATCATGCATAAAAAACATATATCTTCTTAGCTCTAACGGTAGGTTATCCAAACAGTCGGTCAGCTGATTTTGCAAAAAATTAAGATAGAGCTATCCGTTTAAATTGGGTGGTAGCTCGACTGGACCCAACATGTAATTGCCAATAAGTCCACACCAAACATTTATTTTAAACTCATGCTGGAAATGGCGTTCGGTTACTAAATGGGGATTTTCTAAATTCTACGCATGTTTATTTCTAAAATTGAAGACACCTTTTCGTGTGAAAGTCGCTTCCTCGGTGAATAAAACTGAATTCAGAAACATTGGGTTAGCGTTTTGCTGGGTACGACACAAATGGGCAAATTCCAGTCTGGCTGGAAGATCAACATGCAATAAATTCTGAACAGACGTAAAGTGGTATGGATAAAGCCCCTCTTGGTTAAAAACTCTAGAAACGGATGACTTACTTATTGGAGTAACTGCAGCCATACGTCTTGTGCTAATTTCCGGGTTTTCAGCCACGCGAACTAGTATTTCCTCTTCCTGCTCGGGTGTAATAATCTTTGGACATCCCCCATTATTACGTTTGGGACGCAACGATCCTGTTCCTTCCAGTCTGCCGTAAAGGTTTCTAAAAATTTTAAAATCTGGCTGCCTTCGATTTGGATACATTTCCAAATATCGTCGATGTGCTCTGTGTCCGTTAAAATTTTCTTGTGCGTATAAGCATACCATGTCTCGCATTTCTTCGTGAGAAAACAAATTATGTCGTGTCATTTTTAACTTAACTTTTAACTCGACTTTTAATAATAATTTCTTTAAAAACTCTTTAAAAACACCCACAATGCTGACAAATCACAAGGGAGTTTGACAGAAATGAAGTTTCAAAGCGCTTTCATTGCATTTCTTTTTATCAAAGCCTACTTCAAAAAAATTCACACTTGCAAATCAAAATACGAGTCAAAATATAAAAGGAAGCATTAGAAATTGTAAATGTATAAATCTCGAAAACCGTTACTCGGAGCAACATTTACAAAGTACACCTTTTTTGCGTAAAATTAACGAGAAAATTGATATTTTTAATAAAAACATAAATACACTGAGGCGCAAAAAGTTACACTTGTTTCTATGTACCTAGAGTGCCGCAGAGAGCGCCCTCTACAATTTACATCAAAATTTTTAACAAATTTAAATTTCTCGCCCCGAAAAACCCCCAATCACA
Source organism: Polydrusus tereticollis (assembly GCA_963920685.1). Taxonomy (NCBI): domain Eukaryota; kingdom Metazoa; phylum Arthropoda; class Insecta; order Coleoptera; family Curculionidae; genus Polydrusus; species Polydrusus tereticollis. The sequence continues at coordinate 3,299,349 of OY987334.1, read as the reverse complement.
AAATTTTATGTTAAAATATTGGTTAAAAAAAAGTTAATTAGGAAAATCGAAAATAAAATTTTCACTCGGTTATTATCAACTTTTGAACTAAGCTAAGTTTGGCCAAATCGCAATATTTTTACCCAAGAAATCTGCAGTTTTACTGTGTACTATTAGTTATGGGACACCCTGTATATATGATTTATATACATGTGTAAGATGATTACCTGGTTCGAAATTAGCACACAGGTTTTGGATAACGAAAATGACGTATATTCATTACGGTATTAGTACAATAGTAGCAAAATGTTAAAATTATCAAATCATCATCTCTTAACTTATCTTCTTTTAAATCTAGTTCATCAAAATATATATATGTTTGGGTAACCTTAAACTATGGTACGGTTTGTTATATGTTATATGTTTATGTTTATCAATTACAAGCAAAGCTGGCACCTTACGTTCATGGTTGTAACCTTGTCAATCTAAACCAATGTTTAATAATATAAACTAATTTAATAAAATAGGTAAAATACTGTAAAATACTAACTGTCTTAATTTTACCTTATACTATACCTTACTTACACTACACCTTATACTACACCTCCGGCCGGCAGAAAAAAAAAATCGAATGCTAATGCTGAATTTTTTTTTTTGAAATAATCAACCAATCTATATCAATCAAAATATTTCTTAACTCTATTCTTATGAACTAAAACTTGCTTATTCTCTATATCTAACAAAATATTTGGAGACTGTTCACTTATCACTGTAAAGGGTCCATTGTATAAAGCGTCCATTTTTGTTCCCGAATTATTTTTCAAAAGCACTTTATCACCACTCTTATAATTAACTATGCTACTTTTCCTATCATATGCAGTCTTTCTTTTACCTTTTGACGTCATTAAGTTACTTTTTGCATCAGCACATGCTTGCTGGAGCCTATACTTTAACTCTAAAGGATAACTATCAAAATTGTACAGAGGGTCAACTTCTCGTAACAAATTCGAAGGTAAATTAGCCGTTTTGCCAAATACTAACTCATACGGGGTATACCGAGTTTCAGTATGAACACTAGTGTTATAGGAAAAACACCAAAAAGGTATCCAACTACTCCAATTAGTTGGGTTTTTCGCTATTTGCATTCGTAAGTATGCTCCTAATGTTTTATGAGAGTTTTCTAATGCGCCTATGGTCTGATGATGGTGGGCCGTTGAATTAAGTTTTTTAATTTGAAGCAATTTACACGTTTGCGTAAGGGTTGCAGCTAAGAATTCAGTGCCTTGGTCTGACACTATCTCATCTGGGATTCCAAACCTCAAAATAAAATTTTCAACGAACGCTTGGGCTACTGTTACAGCTTCCTTATTTTTTAAAGGATAACATTCCACGAATTTACTGAGATCACACTGTAACGTTAAAACATATTTATTGTTATCAACATCTGATTCTAAAGGACCAACTAAATCTAAACAAATTCTCTGGAATGCTGAATCAGCTGTAGGCGTAATAGTCATTGGCTCTATACTTAGTTTTGAATGTTTATACCTCTGACAATCATCGCATTTTTTAACAAAGTCCTCAACGTCTTGTCTTAAACCTATCCATGAATAATATTTTTTAACATTATTATACATCCTATTTATTCCTGCATGACCTCCTGTCGGCAGTAAATGAAAATCATTAAGCACTATTTGCTTTGTCTCACGATCGTATACTTTTTGCACGTCTTTAATAACACATATTTTTATACCGGTTTCATTTTTCAACTTTTTATATTTTAATAATTCTCTTAAGAATTGAGCGCTCTTTCCGTCTTTAATTACTATTAATTCGCGGATATTATATTTATCACATATAGCTTTCAGTATCCTCAACGATCCACTTAAGGGTAACGCCGATCGGATGTTCTGAAATTTAAATTCCGCTTCGTCGGAACTCAGGTTTCTCAACGATGCCTTCCTGGTCAACGTCGATCGAAAATCCTGGCCCATATAAATGACGTTTTTATTTTTGAAATAGACGAAATTTTCTATATTACAATCGTAATTTTCATTTTTACATAATTCAATAAACTTCGCGTTTGACACTGGACAGAGTTCACACGATTCTTTAGGCCGTTTCAGTACTTCTGTTACTCCCGGGTGATCAATCCGTTCGTAAGTACCCGAACTACAACCTACGTCATCTGTTTTGTCTGTCTGTCGCTTCGCGGCTGCTCTAGTCGTAGCAAATAAAGATTCATTATTATTTTTATTACTTAAGCTTTTAAGCTCCTCATTATTTATTTCTATTCTCGAAAGCGCGTCCGCTATGACGTTTTCTTTCCCTTTAACATGTTTAATATCAAAATCGTATTCTTCCAAAACTAATCGAAATTTAGTGAGTCTACTAGAAGGGTTAGTCATACCAAAAAGTGAAATAAGAGGTTTACAGTCGGTTTCAAGTGAAAATTTTCGTCCATACAAATAAGGTCTGAAATGCTTAACTGCCCATACTACTGCTAAAAGTTCCTTTTCTACTGTACAATAATTACGTTCTGCTTTATTTAAAGACCTACTGGCATAAGCAACTGGCTTATCGTCCATATTTGACAAAACTGCTCCGATTGCACCCCCTGATGCATCGGTTTTTAAAATGAAAATATTATCTTTATCAAAATTAGGATATTGTAAGATTGGAGGGCTTATAAGTGCGGTTTTTAATTTTTCGAAAGATTTTTGACACTCATTTGTCCAACAAAATTTTACTTTTTTCCTGGTTAAATTATTTAATGGAATTGAAATTTTTGCAAAATTTGGAATAAATCTTCTATATTAGTTTGCAAATGCAACAAATCGTTTAGTCTCATTTGCATCCTTGGGTACGGGATAACTCTGAAGGACCTTTATTTTCTCCCTATCAGGAAAAACACCTTTCTCCGAAATCACATGCCCAAGATACAAAATTTCTTTTTTCAAAAATTCACACTTGTTTGGATTTAATTTCAAATTTACGTCTCTAAGCCTCTGAAAAATTTTCACTAGATTTTGGTTATGATTCCTTAAACTGTTTCCAAAAACAATTAAATCATCAAGATAAACGAAACAACTGTCATAATTTAACCCTGTCATTGCGATAGTCATTATTCTAGAAAAAGCACTTGGACTAATTTTTGAACCCATCGGAAGTCGTGTCATTTGGTACTGTCCTCTTTCGGTCGTAAATGCTGTATACGGTCGACTAGACTCTTCCAAAGGCACTTGGTAGTATCCTTGGGACAGGTCTAAATGCGAGAAATACATAGCTCCAGATAATGAATCTAAAATTTCAGTAATAGATGGCAATGGAAACTTTTCGTCGTCTCGTAACTTTTTATTGAGCAAACGAAAATCAATTACAACTCTAAAGCGTTTAATGCCTGTTTGGTCGGCTTTTTTAGGTACAACTAACAATGGTGCGGACCATTCACTTTTAGCCTTTTCAATGATTCCTTGTTTTTCCATCATTTCGATTTGCTTATGTATTTCTGCCTTTTGTGCGTGAGGAAGTCTGTATGGTTTTACGTATGACGGTGACGCGTCAGGCTTAAGTCGTAATGTCTGTTTGTAGATGTTAGTCGTAGTAAGAGGATCGTTATCTAAATGAAAAATATCCGAATACTTAGCGCAAATTTTTTGTATTGAAAAGTTTTCTTCCTTATTTAAATGCTTAGTATTAATTAATTTCAACAATTTGTCAACTCGCCCTACTGAATTATTCTCCGTTTCTAAAAAACAACATGTTTCGTAATCGCTAAAATTTACAAGCTTTGGATAAAAATTTGTCAATGAAATTTCCATGTCACGGGTATTTAAAATTTTTATTGGAATCATATTGCTTTGTGGTCGTACTAAAGTACTGGCTATATATGTATATACCGTCTCCGATTTCTTCTGGTATTACAATACAGTCCTCATTTTTATTCACTTTGCAAAATTTAATTACCTCGCATCTAGCTGGTATTTTAAAATAAGATTTTTCTTTTGAAAACATTGGTACCGAGATATTTTTATTTTTTAGAAAAAATGAAAAATTAAAATTTTCGTAATTTATAGTGGCATTATATTTTTGGAAAAAATCAGAGCCTAAGACTCCGTTTATTTTATTCTCAAAACTGTCTATTAGGTGAAAATTATGATTTAAATTAATTACATTGTTATTGTTATTGTTATTAATATTAAATTTCAAGTTCGCAACGCCATGAGACAGTGTGGAGCCGGTAACTCCATTAATTTTTATTTTAGTTGCTGTGTTTACATATTCGTGTTTATCAACACAGGTTTTAAATATTACACTAATTGAAGCACCTGTATCTATTAATAAATTTAATTTGGTACCTTTGTGCTTGACTTGAATAAAATTGAGACCAGTTAAATTAAAAATAAAAAATTCATTATTAGACTCGAAAAAACTGATTTTCTAATGTTTCGCTTGATTGATTAGACTCGCTAGTACTTTCGTCCCTAATGCAATATGACCTATTATTATTATTATTACCACGAAAACCTCTTCCGCGATTTGGGAAACCCCTAAAATTCGGTGACCTATTTTGAAACCTGTAATTGTTGTTATTACTGTTATACCTGTTATTCCCTGCGGGACCTGAAAAATTCCGACCACGAGACCTATTATTTGAAAAAGAACTGAAATTTGCTCGATTATTTCGACCTCTGAAGACCCTATTACTCGCGTGCCTATTTTGGATATGAAAAACCCGATGAGAGCCTATGTCACTTTTTCCAAGCTCCTCATCCTTTGCTGCCCTTATCGCATCACTTAATCGGTCGTAATTACGTGCTTTAACAATAGTGCGCATGTCGCTACTCTGCAACCCATTGGCAAATACGTTTATAGCAAGCTTCTCGTTTACGGAAGTTAACACCCGTACAGCTTCGTCATTCCCGTCGGACTGTGCGATAGTAAGGTCCAGGAGTAGATCTTCAATATTTCTACCAAACTCCCCGATTGATTTACCCCCTTGCTTAGCACCGTTCAATCTGGCGGACAATGCTCCCGCTGACTTTTTGGTGAGAAAAAGAGCTTTAATATCAGTAATAAGGGCTTCATTCGTTGCGTATGTGCTCTGCAACCTTATTTTTGCATTACCCGATAATCTTGCCTTAAGGACATAATTCGTTAAACTCTTTTTCCCTGCCTCGTCAAGCAATGCGTCATATAACTCGATGCCGTCAATTAACTCTTTTGTCGTTTTCTCAGTGCCGTCCATGCGCGGCAACAGAGACGCGGCCGTTTTCAAATCAAATTTTTCACTCATGTTTCTAGCTTCAACAAAACAATCAGAATCGGGATTTTTTGCTACAGATTCTGTTTCTTTCGTATCGGCGGTTTTTAGCCTATCCTGTAAAACTTCATTAATAGCTTCAAAATATTTATCTAACTGTGTGGCATAATCTTTGACTTGGGCTATTAATACGGTTTTAGTGGGGACGGGGACCCTATTAAATTCATTTTTTAAATTGCTAAACTCACTTACAAGTGTCTCTAGTTTTCCTAAGTTGCTTACGGTGACAGTCCTAGAGCTGCGCCTTTCGATGGAGTCCTTTTTCAGATTCCTATACAGTACCCTTGCCTCTTCTAACAAGTACTGGAACTCCTTGATGCCCATGAACTAATCCCACGTTGCGTACGAGCGGCTTTTGCCTCACCTTCCATTAAGGCCTCACAAGTACGTTCTGCTTGGCTGTTGCTCGACTTGGGACTGCTACTACGCATATGCAAATGCGGTCAAAATGAAATGGAGTGACTTTTCTTCTTCTTTAGGCTTATCTGCGGGGTTTATAAGAACTTAGATTGCTTCAGGATCCCTAGGTGCTGTCCTCAGGTACATACTCCTTGATAAATCCTTCTTCAGTGTTCTGCGGTACATCTGTTTGAGCTTCAACACCAACAACAGGACGACTGCTCCAGTTAGGATATACAACAGTATGCGAATGTCCAAGGGTGCCTGGATCGCCTCTTGTTCCACAATGAAATTCGAATTAACGACACCAGAGTCTGTTATTTCTGCGTGTTTTGAATTTGTTGTCCCCATCTGTACTTGTTTCACTTCACTTGTTTAACTTGTTTGCTTTCACTTAGGTAGTCACTTTATATTTACCAAGGGCTTAACTTAAGCCCGCTGGCAGGATCGCCATGTAAGATGATTACCTGGTTCGAAATTAGCACACAGGTTTTGGATAACGAAAATGACGTATATTCATTACGGTATTAGTACAATAGTAGCAAAATGTTAAAATTATCAAATCATCATCTCTTAACTTATCTTCTTTTAAATCTAGTTCATCAAAATATATATATGTTTGGGTAACCTTAAACTATGGTACGGTTTGTTATGTGTTATATGTTTATGTTTATCAATTACAAGCAAAGCTGGCACCTTACGTTCATGGTTGTAACCTTGTCAATCTAAACCAATGTTTAATAATATAAACTAATTTAATAAAATAGGTAAAATACTGTAAAATACTAACTGTCTTAATTTTACCTTATACTATACCTTACTTACACTACACCTTATACTACACATGCAAGGCTCGCGATTTTTGAACATAAAAGAACATATCTCCAGTCCATAGATAGATCGCACATCAAACAATTCGTAAGTGTACAGCAGTCCAGTTGAGTAACGCCTATTTTTCTTATCTATTACTTTAAGGATATAGTTCTGTACAGTACTTAGTGGTTTCAGCGGCGTGTTGCACATGCCACCCCACACAACAATGCCATATCTAATCAAGGACTCCACAATGGCTCTGTATACAGAGATTAATAGTTTTTTATTCAAACTTTCTCTCAGTGTATAAAACTTATAAATTAGTTTCCTTATATTTTTAGTTAAATACGTTACATGAGCGTCCCATCTCAAATGTTTGTCTACAACTATACCCAAATATTTTATAGATTACACTTCTTCAATAGTGTCATTTAGGTTATTAATATTAAGGTGTTCAAAGTTAGGTCGGTTTGTTTCAGTTATAATTTGTTTTGGTTACATTAAGTGATAATTTGTAGGTATCCAACCAATCTTTAATTTTAGTGATGCCTTCTGTTACATTATTTTTTACATTATCCCATGTTTTGCCGTAAAAAGTAGCTGCGGTATCATCTGCAAAAGATATTATTGATCCATTTTGTAGTTTTAAGTTTGTTAGCGATTTAATGTATGTAATGAAAAGTATTGGACCGAGTACAGTACCATGTGGTACCACAATCTTTATACGTTCAGGATCACTCAATGTATTCTCGATTTTAACAAATTGTTTTCTATCCCTGAGGTAGGTCTTAATGACACCTAGCACGGTACCTCTAACCCCATTTCTGAGCAATACGTCCAAAAGCATGTCGTGCGGCACCGTGTCAAATGCCCTTGCTAAGTCGAGAAATACTGAAATGCACGTTTCTTTGTTGTCGAGTTTGTCGGTGACTGTTTTTAATAATTCGTAGAGGGCATTAACTGTTCCTGAACCGCTCACAAACCCAAATTTGTTTTTAAAAATTAAATTATTTACACTGAGAAATGTTTGTAGTCTATATTTAAAACATTTTTCAAATATTTTTAAGAAATTATCTATCAAGCTTATTAGGCGATAATTTCCAATGCAAGTTTTATCACCCGACTTAAAGATAGGGGTAACGATTGAAATTTTAAATTGTTCTGGCACCGTACCGGTGTGAAATATTAAATTTGTGATATGTACTAGAGGGGAAATTAAATATACATGTGTTTTCCTAATAATTTTAACGTCGATCTTGTCTATTCCCGGTGCACTATTATTTTTTAGACTATTTATTTGCTTTATAATTTCATTGTTATCAACAGGATTTAGAAAGAGAGAGCAGGGACTGTTATAGTTTATTCTATAGTCATTGATGTGATTCTGAATTTTAGCCAATATGTCAATGCCGACTTTTAAAAAGTATTCATTGCAATAATTGGCCACACTCTTAGTGTCCCAGAAAATAGTTGTGTTATTTGTTATAGGGGGTATGTTTTTTTTTCTATGTTATTGATTATCTGTTGCATTGTTTATTATCTTATAGACCCTTCTTAGATCCTGTCCAGCATTTTCAATTTTATTTCTGTAAAAGTCGCGTTTACTTTCTTGAATTATTTTTCAAAAATTATTTCAATATTGCTTACATATTTGGTTCAGCTATGTTATAATGATTAAAAGTTTCTTTTTCATTCTGTCGCGTTTTCTAATGCTTATTATCAGACTGTTAATTATCCATGGCTTTTTTATTTCTTTTACAACATATGTTTTTGTAAATGAAGCTTCCTCACGAATGCTTGAAATTATTTTGTAAAATTCGTTAGTAGCCAGATTTACCTCAGTCTGATTCAGAACACTATTCCAGTTAATTGCCTTGATCAAATTGTAAAACTTTTCATCATTTATCTTGACTATTGTATAAGTTGTTTTTTTAATTGTCATTTGTGTATCTTGATTTATTTTTATGTTCAGCATAACAAGATAATGATCAGTTACTACAAAATACGACCTTATATCTTCTCAGTGAATTTTGAAACACGTTGCATAAAGTAAGTGACACTGTAATGGAATATCAAATTTCATTTAAAATAGTCATCGTCATATAATATATTTTATTTTAAATACAAGAAAGTTATAGCCCGCTTAGTTTCAAACTTTGGTCCTTCGAGTCAGATCAAAGGTAAACGTAGTTTACAAAGTGGCATCGGTCGGAGCAGTCCATTTAAAGAGCGCAAACGGTACGACGATTAAAGCTGTCACTTACATGTTTGTTAGGTTAATATTTTCAAGTCAATGGATGTTTTTAACAATAGCTTCTTTAGATTTTCGGGTTGCCTTCTTTATTGTAAGACGATATATATTTATTTTTATTTAATTTCGATTTGTATTGATTAATATTAAAGTAACCGTCATTAAGATGATTGTGATTAGAAAAACGCTAATATTCTAAGTCATACTAGGGTCACCCTAGTTCCTGTTTTAGTATTTATTTTCTATCTTGAATCGATGCCATGCAGCGTATCCGGTTGTTCAAGGGTCGAGAATCTTCCTAACGTAAACATCATAACTGAATATAACCTGTAAATAAAACCTCATATGAGCTTCCAATTTTTTAACGGGCAAACTATTTAATCTTTGGACATGGTTTAATTATTTAATTTGTTTTAAGGACAACTTAGCTAATTCGTACGAGTAAACAGTTTATTTTATTCCCTTCATTAATCTCGAGGGTATGGCACTGAGAGTGCAATGGAACATAAAGGGATTTACCTGCATTATGTTCCTTCTGCAGGTACCAGTTAGCATAGTATTGAGGGGTGCAATGGATCACAATGGGATTTACATACATTATGACTCCTCTCCAATTACTACCTGACACTGGTAGACTCTAAGGGTTGCAATTAATTACAAAGGGATTTACCGACATTGTGTCCGTTCCAGAAACTTTTTGTAAATGTTTATTTACATGCAAATTTTACTTATGATAAAATCTCATTATAAGGTCTAAACCATATAAATAGCATTATTTATCCTTTGATTCATCATTTGCATTTATTTATGATACGGCTATCTCAAGTACTATAGTGCGTTCAGTGAGTGAATGCGCATTTGTCATTAACCGATTATGGTCAAGATTAGTCTAGAATAAAATACACAGCCTACTCTTTTCTATTACTTTACATATAATTTTTTTTTATAAAACGTGACAAAGTCGCGAGATCCAGTACAGTGGTCCTCAAACAATTTTTACTAATTTTAGATATATGGGCCGTAATTAATATTTCCATTAGAATTATTTATTTAATTATTTTTTATTTCATAACTATGTAAATAATAATAATAATAATAATAATAAATGGAAATTTTATTACATAAAATGTACATTTAATCGTCAATATCACTATCAGCACTGTTGTCACTGTCACTATCAGAAGTTATAATAATTGGCCTTATTTCATCAATGACCTGCTTCGAGTCAAAAGTATCTTGAATCAATTTTTCCACGTGGTCAATACATTTTGACCAAGTCTCTGGTCCAATTTGTTTTAAAGCTTCATTCCATAAATTTAAAATGCTTTCTTCGTTCGTCGTTTGACATGCATGCTTGTCATAGTAGTTTTTGCAAATTCCCCACACTAATTCAATATCATTAAATTCACAATGGCATGGGGGCAGACGTAAGACCTCGTGACCGTATTTCCCCGCGAGGGAGTCCACTATGTAAGACTTATCCTTACCAGCAGTGTGTGCTTTAATTTCGGATAACAAATCTGCTTTCAAAAATATATGGTCGTTTTTTATTTTTCTGGCGTTTAGCCAGTTCCTCATTTCATCTTTGGTGGAACTATTGTTTGGTATTTTTTCAGAAACTCGTGAGTGATATGAAGGATTGTCTAAAATAATGATTGAGGGTTCTTCTAGTGATTTTAGCATATATTCTTCAAACCAGTTCTCGAATATCGCGGCAGTCATATTGTCATGATAGTCCTCCACTTTCTTCGATGAAGTAAAAACTAAATTTGCATCTGGCAAAAATCCTTCTAGACTTCCGGCGTGTATTACGACATATCTTTTTACATTTCCGGATGAAACCCTTGAATAGCAGTATTTTGACCCATCCTGCCATAAATATTTTGCTTGGTTTCCCTTCGCAAAAATCCATGTCTCATCTAAGAATACCACAGGTTTTGAATTCTCGGACTTTAAATTAGCTAGGTATTTCCTCAAAAACGACCACCGCTTAGAAACAATGTGTTGTTGCTCACAAAGAATTTTTTGGTTGTTAGTTTTGTGGTACTTAAACCCCAACTGCTTTAAAACTAATGAAAGACTATTACGTCCAATATTACATATTTCTCTGTTTCTGATTTTTTCAAAGATCGAATCAAGAGTTACCACCTCTTTCTGTTTGTACATATCATAAATAACTCCTCGGATTTGACATTTAACTCCTTCTGGCAAATCATTGGTTTTCAAACTTAAACGGCGTCTTTTATTTTTCTTTTCAATACTTTTTCTAAATATTCATCAGAGTTTTTCGTGATATGCCACAGGAATCCGCTGTTCGTTGTTGTACCACCACCGTAGATAATAAAGGACCATTTTCCTTCTCTTTCTTGAAATATTCCTCAACTTTTAAAATAAGACGTCTTTCATTCGGTGTAAGAACATGTTTATCATAAGTCATTTAAATATATGTTTGCTTTGGAACGTTACGTTAGCAAGTGAGACAAAAATTAGCCAAACTAACCCAAATATATATATATATATATATATTTTTTTTTCTCGCATGTCCTATATTAATTCTATGAACATCCTTATGAACAATCTCAAAAAAGTTTCTCCCTGAGGATGGAAATGAAATATATGATTTCCGAAAGCTTGGAATAACTTTAAAGAGTACTCTTTCATTTGCTATATATATATATATATATAGCCAAACTAAAGAAAACAAAGAAAGTTCCACTCAGTACCAGTACATTATGCATTTAATTGATATAATAAATTACTAATTGACAAATATTTATTAGAATTAAAATGAATTGTTCCATTTTCTTAGAAGACAAATCGACAAACAAAATACAAAGAAATCCCCAGTCTCAGTCACTTCCTGTACATTAAGCATTTAATTAATATAATAGTTTACTTATTGAGGGTTACTGGAATTTACAGGTGCCAGGTAATATTTAATTTATGCATCCTTAATCCGATATGAGAAATCACTTAATGAACGGACTATACTTAAAATACCAAAGCAATAAATTAAATCTGTAAAAATACCTTATTCACAAAAATTGCACAACATAACGCTATACTTTCACTTTTCACAGACAACATAGAAGTAAAAGGTAGTGTGAAAATAATAATATTTTGGTAGTTTCTTGGTAAAGTAAGCGCCACAAATATAACATTATTGTTTACATTTCTGTCTCCTACTAAAACTCTAGCAAAAAATGCCGCCTCTACGCGGCATGCGTTGCGACTTAAAATGTGACGTTTCGGCGAGTGCATTACTTAAAACTTAAAAGCCAGATGCCGCCGAGTACGCTTTCGTGCAGACACAAGCCCTCCCGCATCTATCTCTTTTTAACGTAGCATAGATAAGAACAGAGCGAAGTCGTATCAAAAATACTGGCAATAGGTCAAGTCTTACATGGTTATATAAATTTCTAACTGATTCAGCCAATAAGAAGCAAAAAATGGGATTGGGAGGCCAATAGAGTATTCATAGAAGGAAATTAGATAGAACTTTCTTAGCGTCCACGTTGACTCTTAAAGTTTAACCGGGGGTATTGTCGCTTCCTTTGATATATTTTTGCTGGGGTTTTATCTAGATATTTAAATGTAAACAATAATGTTATATTTGTGGCGTTTACTTTATCGCTATCGCTCAATTCGGCGCGAGTTATCTTAAATATTCATATCGTTTTTCGCCGAAGGAAGCAAAGTAAACATAATCGGGTTCATTTAATTTCATATAGCTTGCTTTTGTAAGAAGATCTTCAATTCGTTTCGGAATTTTATTAATCTCATCGATAAGCAGAATACCGTTAACACTTCTTAGCTTATAACCATAATATAATTCTGTTGGTGTCTTTCCTGTGTCTGAGATACGGTAGTATCTATAGTTAACTGAGTTTTCTTTATGTTTTCATCCCACCTAGCTTCGTCATTTGTTATCGTTAGAACGGCTCCTTTTATTGGGCGTTTAAACCTTTCTACTTGTCCATTGGCTCGTGGTATTGCCACTGCATTTTAAACGTGTTTGATATGATTGTTGTAACAGTATTCCTTAAATTTTTCAGACGTAAAAGAATTTCCCTAATCTGAAAGTATAGTGTGATGATGACCATAGAATTTCTTGACACAGAGAAAGTGGTTTTTGTTTAGTTTGTAAAAATTCATTAAAAGTTACAAATTGGCAATAAGATCAAACACTAACGATTATAGCTGGTCAGCGTATGAATCGTATGATCGCTTTTGCATCACGAAATATATAGCTAAATCTACAAAGGTGTAGTGCATTCAAAGAACACTTGATTATTACAAAGAATGCTATTCAGAAACAAATTCATGCTATCTTCGGCGTTGTGCATTTAATTTTTCTTAGTTGTTGGTCCGAAACATATGATATATGATATAATAATATGGGCGTCGCCTATTTCGGCCCGAGGAGGCAGGTATCGTGCATAAAAACAGCCCAATTCGGCCCCGAACCCAAAATGTACCTATTTTAAATTTACCCATCTCGGCCCGGAGGGTTTAACTAATGAGGTACTACCTAATTAGAAATTGGAATTAGAAACCTAATGCATCCACAAGATGTAATTGTAACTATGCACAGAGAAATAACAACATATATCATTTAATTTTGTTTAAAAGTTTATTAATTAATCAATTAATTTATGTAATAATATGTACAAAAAACGCCTTAATCCTACTTATTAGAATGATAATATGATACAATTTTCACATAATCCAATTTTGAAATTTTCTTGTTCTTATATTTTTTAATTTGTTCCTCTAAAAACTTTTGTTTTTTCTTGCCTAAATTTCTAAACATATTTGTAATGCTAATACTATTACATTTAACGTATGTTTCTATTTGTACATTCAATAGTTCTTTAACAAAAATAATTATAGATGGGTGAGTATGATATATTGAATTGTTAAAATGTGCGTGAAACGATTCACAAGCATTGGTAGATTTATTTAAATCAGCAGAAGCACTTGCCCAAACGTGAGGTGGAAATTTTTATTCGTTGGTTAAATAATTTTCAAAAAGATAATCTAAAAATTTTTCCAAATTTGCATTTTGTGGCTTAATTTCATATAACTCAAAAAAATAGAAATTATCTACTTCATTGGGTTCTAAAAAGAGAAGTGCAAAACCATAGTGCAGCCATTTACCAACATCTGACTTGTCATCTTTATAAGATTGTGTCAAACCAAGTTTCTGTATTTGACGGTACCATGCTTGGGTCAAGTGAAACCTACAGCCAGTAATTTTGATATTTGTCCAAATTTGAGTTAAAGCGTTATGAATTGAAATTTCAAAGTCTACTACTGCTTCTTTTGGTGAAAATACTAAATTATAATTGTTCCATAAATCATATATCTTAGACAGGCACAAGCGATATGTTTTTTCACGCTTATCTTTTAACGAACAGAAAACTAACGGAATATAGTGACCATTAAAAAAGTCGTGTATAGTGAAAAGTTGTTTAAAAATTTTTGTGCAATAAGAGAAGGTTCCGTCCATATACAAAATCTCTGCTTTACACAAAAAATTTAAATTAGAATTACAGGAAAATATTATTAAATTTAAGGTTGCGTCATTAATTAACACAAAATCTTCACCTTTATTAGTTTTTGACTAAATGGCAGCTAACACTTCGTGGACTTCTGTGACTGATTTGGGTAATGCTGGCAGCGATTTCCTCCGAGCATAGTAGATGTTCTTCCTCACACATTCCAAGTATTTTCGGGTGAGAGCATCCTGTTCTGGTTGCTCCGACAAAGCTTTTCTTATTATTTTTGCAGGTTTCTCACATATGTCAGATTCAGCTTTCCTCTTCGTTGTAGCACTTAATATTTGCCGTTGCAAGACATTTTCCAACTCTGTCCCGTGTGAATGGTTTTGATTCGATGTTGTCAAAACTCGATCAGAAGAATTGCCCATAGTCTTTAAATAGGCATTGCACCTATCTTTGATGAATCTTCACTTTGTTTCTCCCGAACTTAATTTTCGGTTTTGTTCTTTATATTTGAACTGATTCAACACCAAAAGTGTTTTACTGTGTACGCTTGTGATTTTACTTAACTTAGCTGATTCACCCATTTTTCCGCCTTTCTTTACTAGATTATTACAGTTTAGATGTTACTGTGGAACTAAATAATCTAACAATGAGCGCCCCTATAAATAATCTAATCATCCGAATCCAAATATCCTTCAAAGAAATGATATTGTGGATTAGGTAAATTACCTTTTAATTAGTTTTTCGTTGTGGGCCGAAATGGACATTATCCAAGCTCATTAAAATTCATCTTACCTGGTATTTCCAATTTTCGGGCCGAAATGGGCGACGCCCAATAATATATAATATGACTATTTCGCTAATATGACTCTAAAGTGCGAATTATTATTGGTATTATTCAATAGAGAAATAGGAATCAAACTGACACAGCATTGTGATACAAAGGGCAGAATATGTGCACTTAAATTTAGTCAAATTATGCGCATATACACTATCGGACAAAAGTAGATCAACATTTTTGAAAAATGAAAGAGATCTCGATTTTATAAAATTAAATGCATGATATCGTATTTAAATACATTGTGTCTTAAATATCGAAGTAGGCTGCTGTTATCGGCGGCAAGAGCTTTTTCCAACAATCAAATCAAATGAACTGATATTGACGTAAACTTTCAAATACAGTATTGTAATGCGTCAAAAGTAAAGCAACATTTTAATATTTTCCTAAAAAAGAAAGGTTTTAGTAAAAGTAACGGTTAACTTATTTTTGCAGAGTTTGTTTTATGTTTAATTAATATTTCTGTGCTATATTAATTATGCCAAGAGGTATTTCAATTTCGAAAGAATTGAAACAGAGAGTAGTGAATGCACACTTGGAAGATACAATACAAGCCACAATTTCAAGACGGTTTGTTTTACCAAGACACAGCGTATCCAAAATACTTTGAAGTTACATTCAAAGGGGACATTTGGAGAATCTACCGAAATCGGGAAGGCCGAGAAAAACAACAATTTGGACAGACAGACTCATAAAAAGAATTTCTCAAAACGATCCTTGGATGTCTGCACCTAGAATTAATGCTGAAATTCCCGAAATTATGGTAAGTCCACGGACAGTTTAAAGAAGGTTGGTAGACGCAAAGTTATTTAGTAGACGCCCGGCTAAAAAGCCCCTTATTTCGGCAAGAAATAGAGTGGCTAGGCTTGAATTTGCACGTCGACATTTAAATTGGACAGTAGACGAGTGGAAAAAAGTTTTATTAGGCGATGAAACGCGTTATAAAATTTTCAATTCTGATGGAATGAAGCGTGTAAGACGGCCAATCAATACAAGGTTTAATCCTAAATACGTTACACCCACAGTTAAGCATGGCAAAGGCAGTGTTTTTCTATGGTGTTCTTTCTCATGGAATGTGGTGGGTCCTTTAAACTTCATTAATGACACCCTGGATCGATTTCTCTATAGAGATATAATGCAAAATGTAATGTTGCCTTATGCATAGTGGGAAATGCCGTTGCGTTTTATTTTTCAACAGGATAACGATCCAAAAAACTCTTCACGAATTGTTCAAGAGTGGTTTTAAGAAAATAACGTTCGGGTTTTGCAGTGGCCGGCACAATCCCCAGACCTTAACCCCATTGAAAATCTATCGGAAGAAGTTGCACGTGGAATTCGTACACAATTATTTCCAAATAAACGATCATTGGTAAATAAAATCAATGAAGTTTGGACAAACTTTTCCGAAAATACTGTTCAAAAACTGATTGCCTCAATGCCGCGACGTTGTCGGCAAGTAATACAAAATAATGGATATTCTATTAACTATTAACATAATGCTTTTAGCTATTGTAATTATTAAATGTTTGTCTTGTTTATTGGGTTTTTAGGTCATATTTAAATAAATAAAGGTTTGGTTTAAGTTGACGTTTCGGTTTATATGACATTAAACCATCTTCAGAACTACAATAATTACAGGAAAATGTGATTATTAACTAATTTTTAGGATTAAAAAGTAGACATACCTCTATATAAATCTTAGCACTATCACTTTTATTTTTACATGTTTAACTATGTGGTAACTATGCAAGACTGATTTTATGAAGGGATTCTTTTGAGGGAGGGTAGGTACATTTATTAAAAATGGCAAAAACCATTTGATTACGGTTTATTGTTTCTTTTGTTAACGGTAGTAAAAATTTGCAATTTTTAATTAGGTTATTAAATTAATGTAAACTGTACTTAGATTATCAGTGTCGGTTCGAAAATTTAATGTATTTTTATTTTTTTTAATATGGATAATTTCTTTTATATTTCGTTTTTTATAATTTATTTCGTGGTCTAAAATTGTTGTATTATTGAAGTCAAAATTATTTAAGTTGTCAATAGCATGTTTTGATAAGGCTGTGTGTGCTTGGTTCGTATTTCTCATGCTGTATTTATGTTCATATATTCGGTTTTTTAGGTATTGTTTTGTTTGTCCAATGTATGTCTTTGGGCAGTCCAAACAGTCTATTTTATATATTACATTTGCTTGATTTAGTTTAGGAATGGTTGGTTGTAATTTTGTAAAAAAGGTTTTTGTATTGTTTGGTAGTTTATCAGCTATATTTATTTTGTGTGGTTTAAGTACGTTTCTAATTTTTGTATTGATTTCTGGAATGTATGGTAGGGAGATGAAGTTATTTTCTTTTTGGGGATCCGTTTTATTTGTGCTATTGTAAATTTGGTTTATTCTATT
This sequence comes from Polydrusus tereticollis, assembly GCA_963920685.1. NCBI lineage: Eukaryota > Metazoa > Arthropoda > Insecta > Coleoptera > Curculionidae > Polydrusus > Polydrusus tereticollis. The sequence continues at coordinate 3,281,838 of OY987334.1, read as the reverse complement.
CTTAATAATTGGTTCATAAAATTTTTTTGGGTAGTTATTGTTTTGTAGAACAGTTTTTACTTTTGTTATGTTTTGTGGTCTGTTTATTGGATCTGTTAATTTAACCGCTCTATCAATAAGGGAGTTGACAACACTTTTTTTATATTTTTTGGGGGTATAGGAATTGAAGTTTAAAAGAATCCCTTCATAAAATCAGTCTTGCATAGTTACCACATAGTTAAACATGTAAAAATAGAAGTGATAGTGCTAAGATTTATATAGAGGTATGTCTACTTTTTAATCCTAAAAATTAGTTAATAATCGCATTTTCCTGTAATTATTGTAGTTCTGAAGATGGTTTAATGTAATATAAACCGAAACGTCAACTTAAACCAAACCTTTATTTATTTAAATATGACCTAAAAACCCAATAAACAAGACAAAAATTTAAATCATAAGGTCAAGAAGAAAACTTTACTATTATTAAATGTGTTTAATGTTATTTTTTATCGTAATATGTAAACTAAAATATTGTTGACACAATTTGTTGTTTTACTTTTGTCGCACTTCATTTCATCGATTTTTATAATTATAAATATTTCTCTACCATCATTTTGTTTAAAGTGTACCAAAATATTGTAAAATATTACCAATATTGCGGAGATAATATTTCATTGAAATTAGCTGGGGATCACAATCATATAATTAATTTTTAATATGCAAAGAAATAAAAGCACTTTGTTGCTCCACTTTTGTCCAATAGTGTATATGCCTTGCTTGCCTTTTAAATATGAAGTTATATGCATTTTTTTGACCAAATTTGCATGCTGGTTTGCAATATTTCATAATTTATTGTAGTAACATAGGGTAAAAAAAATTGCAAAAAAAAACAAAGAAAACTAAAGTAAACAATCTTTCTTATCTTCTTGAAGTGCTTCAATAATAAGATGTGCGATATATTTGCCACAAGCATCTGTGCTTTCATCAACAATAATGTAAAAACTTTTATCACACAGTGAAGCTTTAATTTCTACTAAAACGGTTTTGTATACTGAATGGACATTCTTCTTTCTAAGCGTGGATTTGTCAGAAATGGTTTATTGACAATATTTTTGCAAAAATCCTCTAAATTGCGGATTTTGCAATGTTTTTAAGGGTATGTTTGCTGCAACCCAAGCCTTGCATAAGTCTTCTTGAAAAATATCCTTTTCAGATTTCGATTTTTCTTCACATTTTGAAATGCGTTTTTTACACTCAGCCGAACTGGCTCAAATTTCATTTTTTGTATCTTTGATTTATGCAGCGGTGTTTTCAAATGTTGATCGATTTGGAACTTTTTTTTACAAACAATAATTTTTGCACAAGCTTTACGGAAGACTTTTTCTCCACTAAACTCTAACTCTGGAAAATTTTTAATCCACGAAGAGGTTTTTGCCACTTTAGTCACAAACACATATTTCAAAACACTATTTTCACACTGAAAATACTAAAATCTTTCGACAAGCTATAACAGAAGTACGTATTACAACCCGATATAAACACAGTTTGTTAGGTAGGTAATAAATAAGGCATTATTAAATAACAATAAATAACCCCTAACAATATACCTGCAATCCCCGGAAACCCCCAATAAATACCTTGTGTGTAACCAAAATGTAAATATTAATTATTATATACTTATCTTCATATTGGAAAACCCCTGAAACAAGTGCCGGACTGAACATTAAACCTATGAGCCTATGAGTTTTCATGACCGGGCGTTTTTAACTTTTTGATAACGCCGAAAACATAAAAATATGCTCTTAAAATAATAATTTGGAAAAAATATGCATTTTATTATAAAATTGACAAATTATTAAAAAAATGCATATATTTATATGCACGTTGCATATATTCCGCCCGAACGAAAGTGATCCAAGTGCCAAAAAAAGATCATTTCTGCACTATCCATCTAAAAGTATTGAACTAATCAATCAGTATTGTTAATATATTTGCATAGAACATGGCTCCAAAAATATTTGTTTATTATCATTGGAGCGGATTTTTTAAATTATTCATTACCACAAAATTAATTTTTTTTCAATTGTCTCAAAGATTACGTTTTCAAATAGCAGAGGTATTGCGGTGCCAACGACGATATATGTTTCTTTCAATTCTGTATAATGCAATAGTTTCAATGAAAAAGTTTAGTGATTCAAGATATTATTGTGTAATTGATTCCACGGCATTCTCTGAAGACGTTTTTTTCCAAGCTTATTTACTTGTACTTACCCCTGCTTTATTGTATTGTAACAATTTTTAACGCAATTAACTGCTACTTTTCCTGAAATAATTTCTTGCATTGAATCAAATTTTAGTACGGCCCTTAGTAAGTCATACATGATATACTCTCTGCAAACTTGCAAAACTTTACCCATTACAAGATAATCATAAAGGTGTTTTCCCAACCGAAGACTTCCGTGAACCGGCCAGCCAGATGACCTTTTCGGGCCCGCATAATTTTATTAATTATTACGTTATGAACTTTCGCCTTTTCCGACCCAATAATTTTTTCACGGGAGGCAACATTCCCAACATGACATAACCCTTTACGAATTTCACTAATTAATAAATCTCTACGGCACAAGTCCATGCGGATCCAGTGGCGTTACCGTGAAACGGGGTTACTTCGGCCCTTCAGCCTACTTTGGTAGTTTGTCACATACTTATATATTTTTTTTTATTTTATGCGTTTTGTTACAGGTCTAAAGTAAGCAAAAATGCTTAGAAACAGTCAGAAAAATTGGTGAAGTGTACCTACAACAACTATAAAGAAGAGGACCCTTAACGTGCGTTGACTGTCATTAGGGGCGGCATGAGCCAGAAAGTGGCAAATTCCACGCGGGACTCTTCAAAACAAGTTAAACGGTCAACATAACCGCCCCCAGGCCACCCAATCGTATTCACACCTGAGGAGGAACAATTACTTTTAAAGACTTTAGTGACAGTGAGCGTTTGGGGGTTCCCGTTTACAAAGAACAACATTACACAAATATCTGCAAAGGAGAGGTCGAACGGTTAAGAAATTTAGGGACAATGTTCCCGGACATGATTTTCTGGATAACTTTATTATTCGAAACAACCTAAGTGTCCGTTTGGCAGCGAGCATAAAACGAACACGAGCGGCGGTAGGTACGATTCAAATTGTCGATTTTTTTGTGTGGACAGGGTTCAGCAACATTCCAAAGCCTCGATCAGTATTATGGTGTGTGGAAACGCTGCAGGAAATTTATTATCCCCGATGGTCGTGTACAAGGCAGGAAACTTATAAGAAGGGTGGACAAAAGTAGGTCCTCCTGGAACGGTCTAAAGCCACACACCTAGTGGCTGGTTCGATATGGCTCAATTCGAAAAGTTGTTCTTCGAGATTTTGTTGCCTAAAGTTAGAAAGATCGGCAATCCTGGAAAAAAAATTGTTTGCTGTTAGGGACAATTTAGCTTCTCATTTTTCACCTATTGTAATTAAAGCTTGTGAGGAACACAATATATATATGACAGCGCTCTCCCCAAATAGCACCCATGCAATGCAACCACTAGATGTTGGCGTGTTTGCTCCGATGAAAAGAAAATGGCGTCAGATCCTGGACAAATGGCGCAGTAAAACAAAATCCAGTGCTTCCATTTCAAAAGAACATTTTCCAAACCTCTCAAATAGATTGTGGATTGGAATAGGTGAGAATGTGTCAACAAATTTAAAACCCGGATTTAGAGAAACAGGTCTCTGTCCTTTTGCTCCTCAGGAGGTTCTAAAAAGAAATCCAGGCCATCCATTAGAATGTGCACTCGAAAATATCCAGGAGGCTGTTCTAAGTGAAAGCGTTATTGAATTGCTTCAAGATCTACGCAGCTCGAATAAAGAACAAGGGACTAGAAAGCGTGCCAAGAAAATAGAACCTGGTAAACAAGTGAATAAAAATGCTCCTAAATTACAGCTTCAAGAACCCTCTACCAAACAGCCATCTCCAGCTGAACCGGTCGCTGGCCCTTCAGGAACCCAGAAATTAATCGTAAGTAGTAGTAGCGATGAAGATAGTGACCACGCTCTACTTGCGAGTAAGGTCCCAAATTCTACAAAATTACCAATGAGAAAACAAGCAAAACGAAACATGAAAGCTACAGAAAACTTGTCTGTTGCTTTTAAAAATGGAAATACTACACAGGTCCTGATTGGATTAATTGCAGTCAATGCAAGAAATGGATATATGGAATCTGCAACGAAGCGAATGAGGACCCATTTTATGTTTGTTCGCTCTGCATGGACCAAGATTTCGACAGCGGCGATTCTGTGAAAGATGTGGATTTTTCCTTATAAAAGGAAACTACTTGATGTTTTGAATTTTTATAATTAGTTTTCTGACTTGTTTTTGTTTAATATTCATTTTTCTTTTGTGTTAAGAATGTATTTTTTAGTTACACTTTTATCCCGATTCGATAAATAAACGAGTTATTTAGAAATGTTAAATTAAATTTTATTATTTTGGGTGCCAAGGAAGGCTTTAACCAGCCCCTACGTTAGCGCAAATAGGATTTTATTATACTGCCAAAGTATCCCCAAACGTATGCCTACTTTGGCACCCTACGAACAAATGTTTTTTTTTCCATATGGGAAGATAAAATCAAACCATATTCGGGTGATCTACTGTCAATTAGACACAAGGCACGATGCATTTTTTAAAATTTTAATATTTCAAGCGATTTGTGACATAGAGTGCCAAAATAGGTCAAAACATGCCAAAGTATCCCCGTTTTACGGTACCCATTGCAGGTGCACTGATCAATAGTACAGCATAAGTAAAATTGTCCGAAAGTTAATGCCTTTCCACTATATCATTATCAATTTGCCTTGTCGATGCTGTCGGGTCAGCTTCAATACAAGCCACTGTATTTGTTTCTGCCTCCTCACTAATAATTAAACCATTTTCGTTCTCGTCTTTTAAATGATTTTCTAACCATGGAAAATACTTTTTCTACTAGCGTGCGGAAAAACGCATTTTCCGCACATGTTTTAGTGCGGAAAATCCACTTTTCCGCACCGTGCGGCAAAGATTTTTCCACACTGTTATATTTTGAAATTAAATGTTTTAATGCGGAAAATCCACTTTTCCGCACCGTGCGGCAAAGATTTTTCCGCACTGTTATATTTTGAAATTAAATTTAATTAAATTAAATGCTGTACGATTTGAAGTCACTGTTCATCATATTACCTTTGAAGTATCTTAGTTGCTATGGTGTATATAACCAGTTGTTGATTCCTCACGCTAGTAGAAAAACTATTGTTCCTAACACGTGCAGAAACCTATTTTTCCGCACTTAAATGCTTGACACCACTCCGCTACGCGTCGTGCTGTCAACGGCATTTGCGTGCGGAAAAATCGATTTTCTGCACTTGTTAGGAGAATAGCTATATCGCTTAAGTGCTCGCATTCGAGAAATCTCTGTACATACAGAGCTTACGCCTCTCTTTGGTTTTTTCTAGCTTTTTCGTAAATTGGCAGTATGTCAATTTGATGCTCACGAATAAAAAAAGGCATATTTTAACTTTTCTTATAAATAAGGGACTTATAATGAGAAAGTAAGGGGTAAATTAAAAAATCATAAGACGATAACGTCGTAAAAAAGTTGAAATTATTAAACAGATCTGCGGGAATCCTTAGATGAAACTATGAAATTAACATCAATTGTTGCTTGTTGGATAATGTAACTAAACTTATAATTGAGTAAATCTTAAAAAGTTACAAATCTAGACATAGGGAAAGGGAAGCATACAGGGTAGCAAGTATTTAATTGTAAATGGTAACTTCTACGAAGTTGATTAAATTAGAGAAAATGTGCCATTTTAAAGCTCTTTTAAGATCCACTAATTGCGTTGCCTAATTGTTTTTGATTTCTGAGGTACAGGGCGATTTGTTAAAAACGTCTAAAATTAATTCCTTTAATAACTCAAAAGGTTTCAATTTTAGAAAAACGTCCTTGAAATAAAAACTTTGTAGTTTCTTCTTTTGTCAAATATTATGAAAAAAACTTAACGAATAAATAAATAATATTTTGGGTAGAAAGCTAATGTAAACACAGTAAAAATAAGATTTTAAAATGCGTTTATGTTTTTTTTTGTACTAAGCGAATGACATTTTTAGTGATAAAAGATACTGTAAGCATCTTTTAGTGGATAGATTTAAGTAACCTCGAATTAGATTATGTAAACTACTGTGAATAATTAACAAAAGTCCTTTTTCAAAATTAGACTATATTGTTACACAAAAATATGAAATAATCCAAAAATGCAAGTTTAGCGAAAGAAAGCGTCGACATCAATGTTTTCTCTGCCCAAGTCCTTATATCATCGTTCGGCCGGGCGGGCGATGTGAGTCAGCACGCCGCAAATGAAAAAGCTCTCGTATACAGGGCAAAAGTTGCTTACAATTATAACCACAAGGAGAAAGCGTATACAACATGAAAGACATTTATAATGTTGATGGTGAGTAATGTTTTTCTTTCGTTAAGAGTAGATTTATTTCATCGATCAACAATAATATTCTATTATAAAAATTATTATCTTCAATATTAAAAGATTGGTTTGGCTATTATCTTCTGAAGTCTCAAAATTTAGTAAGCTTAAAGGCTTTGTTATAGAAATCTACGCTTGTTATTTTTGGGAAGTGAAAAACTGATAGTTTCTTTTCATGTGCTTTTAAGGCACATTGATAGTTCGAATTGCACCCAGGAATACAGCAGGGGCTTGGTATGTGGATAAATGACCAAACTAAAAGTAAAAAATAATAATCTGTATAAAGTCTATACTATACAGGGTGTTTTAAAAGTACGGTATGTAACGCACGGGGGTGATTCCTTATGATATTCTAAGAGGAACAGTTTCTATGAGCATAGGTCCGGAGTTGCCCCGTTTTTGATATATAAAGGTGTTATTTTTTTTTTAAATCGATTTTTTATAATTTTTGTAAATATCCTTTTCCCGATTTTATGAAATTTGGGACCGTTATAAAAGCAACAAACTTAAAATAAGTTCGTGTACAGAGTTGTCCCTTATCCTTCTGTCAGACCCAATCCGTGGACGCGTTTTACCGTCTACGGCTCATCGGCAAGGCTCCGGGCCTGACGAAAAGATAAGAGACCTCAAAGTGGTTTTTACACAGGAATGCAATTATTAAGGAGATGAGAGTTGCAGCGCGTGGCTACATCTCGTGGCAACCACACGCATCAACCCAAGCAGGACAGCGAGAATCCATATAGGTTCAAACGCTGGCAAGGCGGCACATCGCGGGCAAACTACGTTGGGTGGGCATTTCTGTGTCAAAAGCACTTTGAGGTCCCTTACCTTTCCCGTCAGACTCGGATTCTTACCAATGAGCCGTAGACAGCGAAACGCATCCAAGAATTGGGTCTGACGGAGGATAAGGGACAACTCTGTACGCGAACTTATTTTAGGTTTGTTGCTTTTTAATATTAGCTTTCGGTTGCTAAACCGACATATTGGCTTCCAGCGCCACGTGTTATATCTCTTATCTGCCTAATAGCCCTTACTAGATTAAATTCATTAAGTCCAGTGGCATCCCGGGAGTACCTTAGCGACAAATATTGACAAACCAATGTACGCCACTGAGTTTCTTCTGATTTTGACATTTTTTTTTGAATTTACCAACTAATATTACAACTCTTTTATTCCTTAAATTGTTTTCGTATCTCGCTTTGTTTTCGAGAGAAAATTAAAAATCACTTTATTGCATGAACAGAAGAAATACCTATGTAATGCAAAGTTAATTAAAACGTTTAAATTAAAAACAAATATAATTTTTTAAATATTTATACAAAAAAAATGCAACAGATAATCAAAGCAAATGTTAAAAATGGCCACCTTCTAATAAAACGCACAATTGCAATCGTCTGACCATTGATTCTCTTTCTCTTACACTTTCAAAAATACCTGCATTATTTCGAATCTTGTAACTTTCAATAATTCGAATTCTTAAGTCGTTTTCATCTAGTGCAGGTATTTTGTATACAAGAGACTTTAGGTGACCTCATGAATAATAGTCTACAGGATTTAAGTCGGAACTGCGAGCTAGCCAACCTGCGCGTCCAAACCAGCAATTAGGAAAGGTTTTGTGAAAGTATTAAGAAGCAACTAGGCTAAAATGAGCTGGGGCGCGGTCGTGCATGAACTACATATTAGTTCTCATTTGCAGAGGTACGTTTTCTAACAGAACGTCAAGTTCTTCAGATAGAAACTGCGTATAGGACTTTCCATTCAATTGAGGTGGTAAAAAGTATGGCCCAATAAGATAGTCAAAAATGATCTCTGCCCATACATTCAGTAAAAATTGTTGCTGAAAATGACCTTCTCTAAATGTATGAGGATTATCGTACGCCCGAAAATGTTCGTTATGAAAATTTATAATTGCTTCTCTTGAACATCAGTAAATAAAATGTTCAGCAAAAAATTGTTGTTATGTGCTACTGTATGCAGCAACCACCTCCTAAAATCAAACCTTGGCTGAAAATCACGGAGAAGCAGAGCTTGCACACGTTGAACATAGTATGGGTATAGTTGATAAAGATTCAGAAGCCTCCAAACAGTTGATGCACTTATTTGAAGTTGCACTGCTAGCTTCTTTAGCATTTCCATTTGCTGGACCACAATTGAAATGCATCTGGGCCATTTCAGCGTTAGTACAGTTATTCATTTTTGACATGTTATTGGCAAAACAGGTAAATTAGACAACAAACTTACCTTTACCTCATATTTTAATTAACTTTGGAATACATAGGTATTTTTTTTGTATATGAAATAAAGTGGTTTATATTTTTCCCTCGAAAACGAAGCGCAAGATACTAAAGCAATTCAGAGAACAAAAAAGTTGCATTATTAGTTAGAAAATATGAAAAAAAATATCAAAATTAGAAAGGTCATTGGCGTACATTTTTTTGTCAATAATATTGCAACGCGTCTTTCGCTGTTATAAAAAAAAATTTAGTTATAAAAAAAATTGATTTTTTTTTTTTTTTTTAATCAGAATATTTATTTAAATTAAGTAAAATAAAAGAAGTGAAGCCAAAACTACGAAGCCAAGCTGAGGTGAGAGGCTGAGGGACCGCGTGCAAATGCCCTAGCTCTATAGCCAGAGAGTAAGGGGGGGTTTTAAATAGGGCGCCACCGTTTTGCAGCCAGGCCAAAACGGAAACCTTCAAGATGGTGCTGGGGCCTCACTCTCAGCTGGACTTCACAACTTAGATAGAATCTAATAGAAAAAAAAAAGAAAAAGGAAAACCACAGGGGGAGCTGTATAAATAAAACAAAGATAATTAAAAATTATTAATGCTGGCTTTATTTAATAAAAAAAGAGAAATAGAGACATATATATGGGGGTTAGTACTAAAACTAAACTTATCTGTGAAAGCGTTGACAAAAACGTCCCAGAAAAAGGAAGACGTCAAAAGGACGGATCAATCAAGATCAGAAGATCAGGAGATCAGAAGGAGATGAGATGAAGAAGAAAGATGAAAGAAAGACGGAGAAGAAAGACCCTGTTAAAAAAGGAAAGCATTAGCTGATGGCTTATTAAATAAAAAAAATTACCTAGTTCCTTTTCCCTTTGTATAATAAATTTTTAATAAAGTAATTAAATTAGAATGGCAAAACCAACTAATTGAAAATAACCAAAAGGAAAAATGAACTATATAAAAAAAAATAAAGCAACTATAAAAATGTCAAATTATACGCAAGAATTAAATTTAAATTATTTTGAATTAAATTAAACTTTGAATTAAATTAAACTTGAATTAAATTAAATTTGAATTAGATTAAATTTGAATTAGATTAAATTTGAATTAAATTTGACTTGAATTAAATTTGAATTTGAATTAAATTAAATTTGAATTAAATTTGAATTTGAAAAATATAAATAAAAATAATTAAAGTCACAAACCAAGTTTTGGTTTGAGATAAAAAAAAAATTATAAAATTATATTCAGGGACTTAATATTGTGATTAAATATTTTAATTAAGCTTGAAGAACCAAAAACTTATAAAATTAATTTGTTAAGCCAGCACGTACGCCTATGTACTAGGTTACATCATAAAATAAAAAAAATAATCGATTATGTACACACATAAGGGAAATATACAACAATATAAAATATAGCACAAGTAATGTCAACATATTAGTTATCAATTAGCAAACCAATCAATTATTTATTAAAGCTAGGACATAATAAAAATAAAAAAAATAATTATAATAATATAATCAGGATATGCCGCTGTTAAAAGAGCAATACAAACTTAAAAAAAAAAAAAAATAAAATGTCCATTCAAGAACCATCTTGACAAAATGGTGGATTTATAATAATTATAATAAAAAAAAATAAACGAGATGGTTAACACTCGAACATCTTAAATTTGATCAAATAATTTATTCGATGAGTGAATGTTGTGTAACTACATTGTTTAAGTTACTTCACGTCCGTAGACATTAAAAGATTTAGTCTGCTTGCTAATCTCAACGATAAAGTATGTGTGATTTGATTTTGACACACTTATTAATATTTTATATTTCGGGCACACCCTGTATGGCAAGAATTAAGATACCATATCACGCTTCAAGCAAACTTGTGCTATATAAAACAAAGAAAACGTTCCAAAATAAGCAGTAAGTTGGACCCCGTTATAAAGGAAAAAATTATAGTTTAAATAAAGTTAATTAAGTTTCAAGGTCAAGATTAATTGCATTTAAACCAAATTGACAGTAAACAGTTAAAAAAAAATCCTATAGTATAGGTAAAATGGGGTCCACTTATTCGTAAAACAACAAAGAATTTCATTTACTTAGCCAACGAGACCCATTTTACTCGGTCATAACTATAAAAGCACATTTATCTGAACAAAGCATGTGGTGTTAAATTATGGCCATTCAAAACCAATATACAGGGACAAATATAAAAGAAAAATGAATTATGCTTACCTAAGGAGCTATAGGGTCTGTAAAATTGAAATTGGGGGTCTCAACGTTGGTGAATGCTCTGATGGTCAGCCCCTTCACGGTCTTAGTGACCCGACTTAACTAAAAGAGAGCCCCAGATGGTGTTTTTAGGAGAACAGTTGAAAAATTGACAAAGAAACGGCATGGTATATTAAAAAAACTCACCTTCAACAGCGAAACAACTTTGACAAAAAAAAATCCCACGATGTGGCTTTCTGTGGCCCCAGAAACCAAAAAGGAACAAGCAAACTAAGGTAAACTAAAGGGGCACAGAAAGTATCGCTTCAGATCCAAAAATCCAGAACAGATGGCTTGAATAGCCCTGGATCTGGAAACGCCTGCTGCCTGGTTGAACGCTGGAAGTTAAGTGAAGTCACTCAAGAATTCTAGGTTAAAAGTTGAAAAACGTGCCGTTAACAGGATATGAGAGAGAAGAGAAACGCCAGAGAGGGGTGGAGAGAGATAAAGCGAAAGAGCGACCCATTTCCGGCCAGAACCACAGAACAATAAAGGTTAGGGCAGAACTACCTGCTCGCTCCGAAAGAGAGAGACCAGTTCACACACTGGCGGCGACACGGAATGAAGTGTTTAGAGCCGTGCGCATTCAATTGCAGATGCTCCAAGCCAAGAGAAATGAAACAGATGCACCCAAGTTTAGTTTTACATAAGAAGTCAATTCGAAAATCCTACAATTCACTAAAAATTATTTAAAGAAAACCCAAGTCCTAAGATACCCCTGCCATTCTCAGTGCAAATGGCCATTGAAGTTTAAGTTGCCTAATATTGTTGCCCAAACATATTTCAGAAGAAGAATATTAACCTAGAAAAATTTGAAAAAAAAATAGATTTGACAGGTTATCATAACAAAGGAATATATTAATTGGATTACCTAATGAAACCCTAGAATAAGTCTCAGATAGTGTATTCCAGGGAGATATGTGATTTAAAATGGGAGGATAATGTAGCTTTGCTCGGTCAAAGACAACGAAAACAGAGGCCGTTGACCTTAGGTATGTATTCACTTTATACAGGGAAGCAAACATCGTTTTAAAAGGCAAAATTCAATTTTTTTAAACGACACAATACAAGTCAGGCCGTGATATAAGGCATTAGACTTAGAGTTCATTTGTGACAAAATCGGATTGTCACAACTCCCCCTCTCCTAGGAAAGGAGGGGAATTTCCTAAAGGAAATTGACCGACGATAATCAAGCACAAAAAGCCTCATTAGCTAAGCAAAGCAAATCAAACAATAATTTAAGTATTCATACACAAAAAAAAAGAAATAAGCAGGGACCGAAACACTCCCGGAGTGTTTATCAAATATAGTTACAAATAACGTAAGAATAAGTAATTAAGTAAGTAATAAAAATAATTAATAATTTCAAGCACTGTTCCGCAGCTGACAACCCATGGAGACCTCGAGCGAGGAAAGGACGTGACCCCGAGCTGTTTGTACGGTATAGCGGTCCAAAAAAGCGAACTCGATGGATATCGGACTTAAGTTAGCATTGCGTACAACCAAACGTGTCTTGGCGAACCTCGTGTACTAACCTCATACAAACAAACTCGCGGTACAACCTCGCACCCACAAGAAAGACCCAAGGAAGGCAAATACACAGCAGTACTTGAAAGGTGAAGAAAAAAAAAAAAAATAAAGATAATCAATATTAACAAAAAAAAAAAAAAAAAAAAAAAAATAGCTCTAACCCAGATGCTCCACCAGACAAAGGGGGTGTATTTTAGTACACACCAAACTAAAAGATACAAACGTGTCGATGACAACTAAATGTACCACAGCCTTCATCAGGAAAATTTAATTAGGGTGTTCCGAAAGGCGGCACTGCTCCTGGCCTGGCGTATCACACAAGACCTGCGGACGAGGTCATAAGCAGTAGTTTCGCCCTCCCCTGTGCTGCATCGAAGTGCAGACTGAATCAGGGGTCAGACAGCCACCCCCCACAATATAACTCTGCCCGCAAATCTGCCTTCAGCAGAACGAACATTCTAACAAAAGACGGCAAAACGCCACCCAGGGGCACCCACGGCCCCTCAGCCTCTTGTATAACAAAAAAAAGAAGGCTGTATATAGATAGGACAAAATCGGTAAATATAAAGTAGCTAACATTAAGCTATTAGTTGCCATAAGGAGTAAAACAATGAAGAAAGGCAGAAGAAAGATACAAAGTAAAAAGGAAAAAAAAAAAGGTAAGTCGAGGTAAGTAGGTAAGTATTTGGACACTAGGTACAAATCCGGTAGCAACCGTATTGGCTAAAGACATGGGACTTTGCCAAGTGACCTATGTAAAAACAGACCTACAAGTGAGATAAAAGAATAATAAAAAGATAATGACGTAATCAAAGGTAAGGTAAGGTAAGATTTGAGTCCAGGTACAAATCCAGTAACAACTGTAAAGGCCAAAGACATCAAAACTCTGCCTAATGACCTGGACAACCAAAAACAAAACCCAAAAATAAAGTAATAAATCAACCAAACAAATAGGTAAGCAAAGGTAAGGTACGGTACGCAATTGGACTCTAGGTACAAATCCGGTGACAACCGTATTGGCAAAAGACATCGAGACTTTTCCAATTGACCTAGGCAAAAAAACGTACCCAAAGATAACTAAAAATCAAAGCAAAGATAATGAAAACAAGGTAAGCAAGGTATTAATCAAGGTAAGATAAATAACACAATAAAAGCAAAGCAAAGGAAAAACATAAACAAATGGCAACTAATCAAGTCAAATCAGGTAATAATAGTCTGTAATCAGATTTTCAGCAAAGCTAATAAAATAAGCAAAGCAAAATAACGTCACGGTAAGGTATTAAGTCAAATCCGGGTATAGTGGTCTACTGGGGGTAGTAGTAAAAAAGATCCAAAGTAAATTAAAAAAAAACTAGAGACAAGTCATGATGTATACGAAGGTATAACAAAGAAATCCATCAAATCCGGCCCTGTTGAACGCTCATCCCATTTCACGCTAAGATGATAATTCAAAAGACACTGACATCGAATACTAAAATGAAATCATGAATAACGGAGAAGTGAAATCAACAAAAAAAAAATCGAAGGTGATTAAGAAAATATATAAAAGTAATTATTTATACCAGATTACATAAGGAATCAATTCAATCCGGTCCTGCAGAAAGCTCATCTCATTTCACGCTAAGATGATAGTCCACAAGACACTGATACAAGAAACTCAAATTAAATCATGGTAATCGAGGAGAACTATAGAAAAACTGAAACTGAAACTGTGCACCTGGTGCTCAACTCATTTCACGCTAAGATGAGGACCAGTGAGTGAGGAAAAAGGTGGAAAATATCAATCCAATGAAATAATCACACTGAAATACTAGGAATACTCCGTTATCAACAAAATAAAAGAAGATACACATGACTAGCAAATAAAAATAGTACAATAGCTGAAGGCTGAAGCAAGAAGTAACTTGAAGCTGATAGACTGAAGGTCTCAGGACTTCAACAAGCAACCCGACTGAAGGTCATGGTGCTACGCAGAGCTATTCTACGCCCACTGCTGCAGGGCTTTAACAAGCAACCTGACTGAAGGTCCTAGTGCTTGGGCACTTAACGGGCTTTTACCGTCACTGTGTTCCCAGTGCAGGATTATTCTACGCCCACCTCTGCAGGGCTAAAACAAGCAACCGGACTGAAAGGTCCTAGTGCTTCGGCACTTGACGGACTTTTACCGTCACTGTGTTCCCCGTGCAGGATTATTCTATGCCCACCTCTGCAGGGCTATTAATAAAGCAAAATAAAACAAGGTAAGCAAATTAAGACAAGGTAAGCAAAGTAAATCAAGGTAAGCAAAGTAAAAAGAGGGGACCCCAGTAAGAGCCAACAAGTCAAATCGGGAAACAAGTCACAATCGGGCAGTAAAACAGCAAAAATTCAAAGATAAAATGACAAAGCAAAGAGAAAAACGGTATAGCTACGAAATAAATAGAGTAGTCATGAAATATATAAAATGAAGTAATAAGATATATTAGGTAAGTTATAGGATAAAGTTACAGAGCAAAAGTAATTATTAGGTAATATATAGAAAAAAAAAAATGAAAACTTTGAGCTGTTTAAGCGGTTATAAAATTCATTCCGAGGGACTATCAGAACCAGGTTCGGTGTACACTGGTTTAAGATCCTGTACGTGCCAAATACCCTTTTTGTTACCGAGTTCATCTTCGAGTTCGTAAGTACAAGTGCCAGTTTTTCGTTTAATTTTGAAAGGACCTACAAATTCGGGGGCCAATTTCGCACTATAATAATTTACGGCATCCGATAAACTTTTGTTTTTACGCCAAACTTCTTGACCGGGAAGATAGTTTACAGGGCGCCTGCGCAAATTGTATTGGTGACGGTTTTTCTGACGTGATGACTCGATTCTACTGTGTATTGTCCGATACAGACGTTGAAAAGCATCAATCCTTTCCTTGACATAATTTTGGCCTTCTGTCTCTACAGATGGAAATTTTTCAGAAAAGTCTTTACCAAACAGTTTATGTTCTCTGCCAAAATTTACAAGGTAAGGCGAATAACCAGTAGTTTCGTGTCGCGCGGTACGGATTGCGCAACCGATGGCGGATAAATTGTCCTCCCAGGTCCGGTGATTATTTTGTTGCACGTACGAACGTAACATGGTTTTAATTACTCGATTAACGCGTTCGGTATGATCCGCTCGTGGATAGTAAGATGCGGTATAAAATATCTGGACTTTATATTTGTCACAAAGAGTTTGAAAATCTTTAGATTTCATCGCGGTTCCATTATCGCAAGTCAAATACTGAGGGGCTCCATATACTAAAAATATTCCTTCCTCAACACACTTAATAAGTGCTTTAGCAGTGGCAGACCGACAGGGAAATAAAACCACGTACTTACTAAAATAATCGGTGACAACTAAGATGTTTGTATAACCAGAACGTGACCGCGGTAAAGGTCCTATAAAATCGAGACTAATAGCTTGCCAGGGTTCTTTTATGTCGGGGCGATTATCCATTAAACCTGTAATGACGTTCACTACGATAGTTCGGGTGCCATTTTGTAGTGGCACTCGGATTGCGGTTTAATAGATGATTCGGACGGTACCCTTAATGCGGCGGAGTATTTACGGTTTTTCGGTGACGGTGCGGATCGGGATATCGGTTTTCTCGAGCGCCACCCTTTATTATTTGAAGTGGTAAAGGGATCCACTATGCTCACGGGGTAGCCTTTAAACAGTGGAGAAGGGTTCGGTGCATTTAAATTTATTAGAACGGAGTTGTCTTTCTATTTTGTCGGAAATTCAGTCAGTAAGCCTCGGAGGAATAAAACAATTTGTTTCCTTAAATTAATGACAGGTCGTGTTTATCTCAAAAATATTAATACAAGATAAATGTTTTAATACTACTTGTTACCATCGTGTACTTATAATTTACAAACTTAAATCTAAAATAGTAATACCCCCAAAACGGATTACGGTTTTAAGAAACAAAGCGGTGCAGGAATATGATCGAAAATAAAGCAAGCAGTGCGAGCGGTGTTTTAAATTGGTAGTATAGCGGACGTGCAGGTGTTGCAAAGCGTATCCCCTCGCGTTGGCGACTCGGTACTGCTCGCTGTATTTTGCAGGATTGATAATAATTAATGTGCATCGCATTTTTAATTAGTTAACTAATTTGGGGATCGGTTTAGTTATATTCTTATTTATACGTAATAGACTATTAGTTATGATAACACTTGGTAAAAGAATGGAAATTTTCTATTGACAAATAAAAGAATAAAGTAATTTTAATTCCTGGGCGGTTGATTAATCTTATTCCTAGCTATCCTAAATCTTAAATGGGTTAATAAAACTAAAACTTATGTAACTTCGTTACAAACCTGCAGGGCGTTTTTGCTCCACTTTGTTCTGAGCACACGTTTTACAAGAACGAACATATTTGGTTATATCGGATCGCATTTTCGGCCAATGATAGCGCTCAGCAACTTTCCAAAAGGTCTTAAAAACTCCCACATGGCCTGCGGCTGGAATATCATGACAACGAGATAAAATCTCCCTACGACTATCTTTAGGCACCACTATTTTCCAACAGCTGGAATTATCAGGAAAATTAGGGTTATTGGACTTAACAAATTTATAAAGAATGTCATTCTCGACTCGCCAACAAGGATACTTTTCTGGACGTTCCTCTAACCTATGAATCATGTTTATATACCATTTATCTGTTGTAGTAGAATATGAGGGTAAAGTTGGCGACTCAGCGACAGGTGAAATTGAGTCAGCAGCCACAGGTACTGACCTAGAAAGAAAATCGGGTACAACATGTTCTCTACCTTTACGATGGATTAGCTGAAAATCATAGGGTTGTAAGCGAAGAGCCCAACGAGCGAGACGGCCTTGTGGATCTTTTAGATTATGTAACCATAACAAAGAATGATGATCAGTGATGACCTTAAAATGAGTCCCTTCAAGATAGTGACGAAGTTTTTCTACACCCCAAATTACTGCAAGACACTCCTTCTCCGTGACAGTGAGTTTCATCTCTTGACGAGTGAGAGAACGAGAGAGGTAACTGATTACTTTTTCGCCGTCATCGAATTGCTGACTTAAAATTGCTCCTAAGCCAAAATGAGAGGCATCAACTTGAAGAGTAAAAGTGCGATTGAAATCTGGACATGTAAGAACAGGGGCAGTAACTAGAGCTTCTTTGATTAGGTTAAAAGATCGGTGGCAATCGTAATTCCAATCCCATTTTATGTTTTTCTTATTTAGCCTAGTAATGGGAGCCATGATAGTAGAGAAATTAGGTACGAATCGCCTGTACCAAGAGGCGGTGCCAATAAAACGTCGAATCTCAGTGATATTTTTGGGAGGAACTATATTTACAATGGCTTCTACTTTTTCTGGATCGGGTCGTAGCCCTTTTGCATCTACAATGTAACCAAGATATTTTAGTTCGGGCTTACAAAAATGACATTTCTCCTCAGATACAATCAAACCTGCCTCCTTCAATCGATCAAAAACAAGTCCCAAAATTTTTAGATGTTCTGAAAAAGTCCTGGAAATAATGATTATGTCATTCAGGTATACCATCACGTGATTTTCCAAATCGACACCTAGAACACGGTCTACAATACGTTGCCAGGTCGCGGGCGCATTAGTTAAGCCGAAAGGCATGCGCAAAAAGTGATATAAGTTCCGGCCTGGAACAGTGAAAGCAGTTAGTTCACGTGAAGATTGGCTGAGAGGTACTTGCCAGAAAGCTGATTTTATGTCGATGGAGCTGATATATCGGGCATCTCTTAGGCGATCTAAAATGGCAGAAATATAAGGAATGGGATATGCGTCCTTCTTAGTCTTCTCGTTTAATTTCCGGAAATCAATGCAAAATCGGTAGCTATCATCCTTCTTGCGTACTAAACACACTGGACTCGACCAGGGGCTTTTAGATGGTTCTATCACGCCAAGTTTCAACATCTCGTCGATTTCCTGATCCATGATCTGCTGTTTATACGGAGAAACTGGGTAGTAACGTTGCTTGATTGGCTTGATGCCCGATTCAAGTTCAATTTCATGTTCTGCAACCTTGCAAAGTCCAAGGCCAGTACCCATTTGAAATATTTTCTCCTTAACCAATGTATTAAGAGCGGTTCTTTCCTGTTCTGATAAGGAATCGCCATCTATGATGCTACAAATTTCCGTGTCTCCAGAATTATTAGAGAAATGCCAGACGTCCTGCTTCAAATCTGGAATGATCTCCATAGACCTCCAAAAGTCAATGCCTAATATGAGCCTATGTGATAACTCAGGTAAGACTAAAATATCTATCATACGAGTTTTGCCTAATAAAGTTACTGGTGCTTGAAAATAACCTAAACTCGAACATGACTGCCCATTTGCAACTGTACAAGTGGTTTGTTGCTTGACAAGTTTCAGACCCAAACTTTGCAACAAAATAAAACCAGGATGTCCAACAATAGTCCGAGAAGCTCCAGAATCCAAGAGACCTAACATATTGCAACCTAAAATCGATATTTCCAAATATGGACGTTCGTCACCATGTGCGTGAGAGATAATAAAGTCTAACAGATTTTTATTAGAGAAACTTATGTTGTCGGTCGGTGAATGTTGAGGGATGGGAGTAATCTTACGACCTATCGACTCTCCCGGGTGCCGTTTCCCGACGCAGAACATTTTGGGCAATCTTTAATAGTTACATTTGGTGCTCCACAGCGATAGCAATGGATTTTGCGGGAGTCTGGACATTCGCGGTTCAAATGCCCTAACTTGTTACAGTTCCAGCATGTGATTGCCCTAGGATTAAAGGGTGTTCGAGGTGGTGTTCTGACCTCATCAACAGAAGAAGGTATAGAGTGGTTGAGAGGGCGGCTCATTTGAGTAGAAGAAGACGGAGATAGTTCATCCGTAGCAATGAATGCGAAATCGGGCTCGGCAAAGCCATGGCGCTTTCTTGATGGAGGGACATAGTGATCTGCGCGATATTTCTTAGCCTCTAGCTTAAGACACTCCTCTTCTAGTTCTTCCAGACTTTGAACTACAGGTAATTGAGTGGTGTAAAATGCAGATAAGTTCCTAGAGACAATGTCTAACTGAGCTTCGGCTTGCAGCTGACCATATCGCTTGAATAACGCGGACATACTAGAGAGATAATCCACAATGCTTTCAGTGGGATCCTGAGTTCTCTCCAAGATTTCCTTAAACAACCTAGGACGGTAATCAGGCGGTTGAAAATGACGACATAAAAGAGCTGACAAACCAGTCCAGTCTGAAAATCTATGTTTATTCGCGCGAAACCAAGTCAAAGCTTTGCCTGAAAACAGATCTATGGCAGAATCGAACAATTCGCGTTCTGAAACGCCTCGAGCTTCACGCAACTCTGATACTCTTTCCAGAAAGTTGTGAACAGAAAATTGTTTAGGGTCGCCAGTGAATTTAAGATTCCATTTTTCAACGCGCGGAGTTTTGCTACATGAAGGTGGAAATTGTGAAACATTAGGCGCTGTTGGAGTAACATTATGCGCAGGGGGCATGGTATTATGCACGGTTGGCGTGACATTAGGTGTTGATCGCGTATTTCTCGGTGCTGAGTGCTGAGAAGAATCTGAATCGGAATCTAAGCGAGTCCTACCTAACAAAGAACTGAGATTAGGATTTTGTTCCAAAAGAGTCTCCAAATTATCCAGCTTACTGAGGATTTGGGTTAAAAGCTGAGATCGAATTTGACCTTCGTCATTACTCAAGCCAGTGACAGGAATACGGTCCACACGATGAAGTAAATGAATGAGCTGAGACTCTAATCGTTCAAACTTGGTCTTGGCTTTAGCTCCTGAAACGTTCTGAATAGAGGATTCAAGGTCTTTTAAAGTTTGCACGACGTAAGCTCGTTCCTCGTCAAAAACGCGATTGTACGCAGGATAAATTAGTTTTTTGCCCTGCTTTTCCATACGCAAAATAGGGCGAAACGCGGCTCGCAACTCGTCCACGGTCTGCGTGTCATCAGCAGGCAATCCACGAACTGAAAGCTCATATACGAGCATCTCCTTTCTGAGAAACTGAACTCGCATATTATAGTCCATTTTAAACGAATTAAATTTAACACACGAAAGCTCAAAGAATTAATCAAAAAAAATAAAAATAAATAAGTCAAGTTAACGTAATAAAAGTTAAAGGCAAAAGAAAATGCTTTATGATGGAGATAAGCAAAGTAAATGATTGAAGTAAATATTCGTGATCATAAATTTGTTGATCAAAGGTAAGGTAATTTACTCGAATGGCCAAAAACAAGTATATGTACTTAATAACTAGTCAAAATCAGTAAATGGGTAACTATACCTAAATAGTAAATAAGTCACAAATAAAGTGGATTATAGACAAAATCAATACTAGTCAATCCAACAGTCAATATAACAGGTAAGTCAAAAATAATCATACAGTTAAATACAGTAAATTGTAAGGTGTTAGTACAAAAAAAAACCAGCAAAAATAAAAAAAATTATACAGCTCACCTAAGGGATGATTTTAAGGGTGGAAAAAAAATTACGGTTTTGCTTTTTAAGGGCCCCACGTTGGGCGCCAAAATTGCAACGCGTCTTTCGCTGTTATAAAAAAAAAATTTAGTTATAAAAAAAATTGATTTTTTTTTTTTTTAAATCAGAATATTTATTTAAATTAAGTAAAATAAAAAAAGTGAAGCCAAAACTACGAAGCCAAGCTGAGGTGAGAGGCTGAGGGACCGCGTGCAAATGCCCTAGCTCTATAGCCAGAGAGTAAGGGGGGGTTTTAAATAGGGCGCCACCGTTTTGCAGCCAGGCCAAAACGGAAACCTTCAAGATGGTGCTTGGGCCTCACTCTCAGCTGGACTTCACAACTTAGATAGAATCTAATAGAAAAAAAAAAGAAAAAGGAAAACCACAGGGGGAGCTGTATAAATAAAACAAAGATAATTAAAAATTATTAATGCTGGCTTTATTCAATAAAAAAAGAGAAATAGAGACATATATATGGGGGTTAGTACTAAAACTAAACTTATCTGTGAAAGCGTTGACAAAAACGTCCCAGAAAAAGGAAGACGTCAAAAGGACGGATCAATCAAGATCAGAAGATCAGGAGATCAGAAGGAGATGAGATGAAGAAGAAAGATGAAAGAAAGACGGAGAAGAAAGACCCTGTTAAAAAAAGAAAGCATTAGCTGATGGCTTATTAAATAAAAAAAATTACCTAGTTCCTTTTCCCTTTGTATAATAAATTTTTAATAAAGTAATTAAATTAAAATGGCAAAACCAACTAATTGAAAATAACCAAAATGAAAAATGAACTATATAAAAAAAAATAAAGCAACTATAAAAATGTCAAATTATACGCAAGAATTAAATTTAAATTATTTTGAATTAAATTAAACTTTGAATTAAATTAAACTTGAATTAAATTAAATTTGAATTAGATTAAATTTGAATTAGATTAAATTTGAATTAAATTTGACTTGAATTAAATTTGAATTTGAATTAAATTAAATTTGAATTAAATTAAATTTGAATTAAATTAAATTTGAATTAAATTTGAATTTGAAAAATATAAATAAAAATAATTAAAGTCACAACCCAAGTTTTGGTTTGAGATAAAAAAAAAATTATAAAATTATATTCAGGGACTTAATATTGTGATTAAATATTTTAATTAAGCTTGAAGAGCCAAAAACTTATAAAATTAATTTGTTAAGCCAGCACGTACGCCTATGTACTAAGGTTACATCATAAAATAAAAAAAATAATCGATTATGTACACACATAAGGGAAATATACAACAATATAAAATATAGCACAAGTAATGTCAACATATTAGTTATCAATTAGCAAACCAATCAATTATTTATTAAAGCTAGGACATAATAAAAATAAAAAAAAATAATTATAATAATATAATCAAGATATGCCGCTGTTAAAAGAGCAATACAAACTTAAAAAAAAAAAAAAAAAAAATGTCCATTCAAGAACCATCTTGACAAAATGGTGGATTTATAATAATTATAATCAAAAAAAATAAACGAGATGGTTAACACTCGAACATCTTAAATTTGATCAAATAATTTATTCGATGAGTCAATGTTGTGTAACTACATTGTTTAAGTTACTTCACGTCCGTAGACATTAAAAGATTTAGTCTGCTTGCTAATCTCAACGATAAAGTATGTGTGATTTGATTTTGACACACTTATTAATATTTTATATTTCGGGCACACCCTGTATGGCAAGAATTAAGATACCATATCACGCTTCAAGCAAACTTGTGCTATATAAAACAAAGAAAACGTTCCAAAATAAGTAGTAAGTTGGACCCCGTTATAAAGGAAAAAAATTATAGTTTAAATAAAGTTAATTAAGATTCAAGGTCAAGATTAATTGCATTTAAACCAAATTGACAGTAAACAGTTAAAAAAAAATCCTATAGTATAGGTAAAATGGGGTCCACTTATTCGTAAAACAACAAAGAATTTCATTTACTTAGCCAACGAGACCCATTTTACTCGGTCATAACTATAAAAGCACATTTATCTGAACAAAGCATGTGGTGTTAAATTATGGCCATTCAAAAGCAATATACAGGGACAAATATAAAAGAAAAATGAATTATGCTTACCTAAGGAGCTATAGGGTCTGTAAAATTGAAATTGGGGGTCTCAACGTTGGTGAATGCTCTGATGGTCAGCCCCTTCACGGTCTTAGTGACCCGACTTAACTAAAAGAGAGCCCCAGATGGTGTTTTTAGGAGAACAGTTGAAAAATTGACAAAGAAACGGCATGGTATATTAAAAAAACTCACCTTCAACAGCGAAACAACTTTGACAAAAAAAAATCCCACGATGTGGCTTTCTGTGGCCCCAGAAACCAAAAAGGAACAAGCAAACTAAGGTAAACTAAAGGGGCACAGAAAGTATCGCTTCAGATCCAAAAATCCTGTAGAACAGATGGCTTGAATAGCCCTGGATCTGGAAACGCCTGCTGCCTGGTTGAACGCTGGAAGTTAAGTGAAGTCACTCAAGAATTCTAGGTTAAAAGTTGAAAAACGTGCCGTTAACAGGATATGAGAGAGAAGAGAAACGCCAGAGAGGGGTGGAGAGAGATAAAGCGAAAGAGCGACCCATTTCCGGCCAGAACCACAGAACAATAAAGGTTAGGGCAGAACTACCTGCTCGCTCCGAAAGAGAGAGACCAGTTCACACACTGGCGGCGACACGGAATGAAGTGTTTAGAGCCGTGCGCATTCAATTGCAGATGCTCCAAGCCAAGAGAAATGAAACAGATGCACCCAAATTTAGTTTTACATAAGAAGTCAATTCGAAAATCCTACAATTCACTAAAAATTATTTAAAGAAAACCCAAGTCCTAAGATACCCCTGCCATTCTCAGTGCAAATGGCCATTGAAGCTTAAGTTGCCTAATATTGTTGCCCAAACATATTTCAGAAGAAGAATATTAACCTAGAAAAATTTGAAAAAAAAAATAGATTTGACAGGTTATCATAACAAAGGAATATATTAATTGGATTACCTAATGAAACCCTAGAATAACTCTCAGATAGTGTATTCCAGGGAGATATGTGATTTAAAATGGGAGGATAATGTAGCTTTGCTCGGTCAAAGACAACGAAAACAGAGGCCGTTGACCTTAGGTATGTATTCACTTTATACAGGGAAGCAAACATCGTTTTAAAAGGCAAAATTCAATTTTTTTAAACGACACAATACAAGTCAGGCCGTGATATAAGGCATTAGACTTAGAGTTCATTTGTGACAAAATCGGATTGTCACAATATTCGTTAAGATGCTTTCCGAGACGCCACTGAAGTTAATGAATTTAAAATTGAAGAAGTAGTCCATACTTGCAGTGGAGTTCGCGTAATGCAAATAAAACAATTAATTTTTTAATGTTAAATGTTAGTATTGTCCCCTACGTGTTTCGGGCGTCTAGACATCCATCTTCAAGGGATACCAAAATCGAGTTGATCAAAATTGGTTCGAGTTGCCTCAAATTAATGAGTGCAACTGGAAGTAAGTAGGAACTTAAAAAAAAATGGTTAAGAAAACGGAGTGCACTTGCAAATTAAATTGTGAAAATGGTCATGTTGATTGTATAAAGATTTAATGTAAATTGTGAAAATATTTTAGTGAAAATAAACATTTTTAAATTAAGACATTTTAAATTTCATTGATTATAAATTATATGATGGTTTTTTAAATTAAATTGTAAAGATAGAAAAAAAGCTTTAATTTTTGGAGATATGCTCAGAAATTTCTGATGATGTCACATCCGCTATCTAAATAGGCTTCACTTCAAGACACGTATGTGTAGAGTTATTTGGTATTTAGGTATTAGGTAGTTAGGTGGTGATTAGCACTTTTAATTTAACTTTTTAAATATTCTTCATTTACAAAAAGTACCTACACTCTGTTTTCTTAAAAAAAATTTCTACTCTAAAAAGTTCCTACTCACTTCCAGTTACACTCAATAATTTGAGGAAACTCGAATCAATGTTATTTAACTCCATTTTGGTATCACCTGAAGATGGACGTCTAGACGCCCGAAACATGTAGGGAACAATACTAACATTTTACATTAAAAAATTTTTGTGTAGGAAGACTTGATTGTTTTATTTGCATTAATATTAATCTAGTTAGGGCTAATTAAGCCCCTAATCATTGTGAATAACGGTACCAAATTTTAGTCGACTTGAGACAAATATGAAGTTTTAATAATATTTATGCCATTTGGCCATGGAAATTTAAAAATTAAAATCGCATTTTTATTGAAAAACATTCTTTATTACAGTCTAACTGGGCAGGTACTGAATTTCTAGAATACAAGAATAATGAATTAAAATAAAAGTAAACCCTTAAACAACAACAGAAAAACATTATTTTTTAAACAAAATAATAACATTAGGTATTTTAATACAACAAAAAAACAAACAATAATACGAAAAAAATATGTATCATTAATATTATAGGAACTTTAAGGTTCAATGGAAACGATATGAAGGGGTCAGAAGCAAAAGTGCCTAAGTGCAATTTTTTAAAAATTGACCCAAGATCGAATTCGTGTTCTACATATTTCATTCTGTTTGGTGCAAAAATTACCTAAGTAAAAACATACTTCTAGCGCCATCTATTATTGAGGAGAAAAAGTTACTAAAATGTAATATAGTTTTCGCTTGGAGGTAAAAGTGCCTAACTAGCACTTAAGAAGTTATACGTTGATTATCGTGTGCGTATGTAGTTTGTTTTACTAGACAGTTTTATAGGTGTTTTGAGAATTTAAAATTCGTTTGGAGTATTTTTGGTAAATGAACTATGTCTTCTACATCTGGTAAGTGAACACAGTATTTAAATTTTCTGTGAAAGTTAGATAAAATAATTAAAGATAGGTTAGATATTTTCGTTATCAAAACTCTAATAATTATTAATGTTATATAATATCTTAGAGTCCGCCGATGATCCCTACGCAACGGACTCTGGTTCGGAATGTGTGCCGAGTGATGCTGAAGTTAATACATCAGATAATGAGGTCCTGCTCGTGACTTCAGAGGAAGAACTTGCAAATGTTTATGGTGAGAGTAAATTAAACAGCAAACGTTTTTTTTAAGAAATAAATATTGATGTAAATATGATTTGAATAATAATAATTTAAATAATAATCTTTTCAGTGACTCCTGAGAGGACTCGGAAAAGACAGCTAAATAAACAAACTTGGAAGAGGTCTGAAGTAAAGCATAAAAGACTTGCAGGCGAAGAATATAGTAGCAGAGGAAAAATTAGAAGAAGAACAGAAGTGCTGCAATACGTTCACGACTGTAGATATGAATGCTCTTAATTTACGGATGAAGAAAGACAACGCCTGTTTTCCAAACTATGTAGCTTACCTACATATGATCTGCAAACAAGTTTTCTAGCATCGCATATTAAGAAAACAAGTCCGAAAAGGACGACTGGTATTGGTAAAAGGAAGTTTAGTACTGAGATAACGCTACTAGATCGACGTGTTTGCAGGACATTTTTTCTAAAAACTTATGATATAACGGATGGACGTTTTAAAGTAATATGTAAGAAGATTGATCAGGACAATTTTCTGACGCCAGATAAAAGGGGTAAACAAATTCCAGCAAACAAAGTGTCTGAAGACGATAGAAAAAAGATTATAAATCATATTAATGCATTTCCTCGTTATAAGAGCCATTACTCTTACACTCAAAACCCAAATACAAGATATCTAGCTCCTGATCTAAATATCCGCAAAATGTATAATTTATATAAAGATACTTGCACTGAAGGCGAAGCACCTGCGAAAGAGTCATTTTATCGTCATATTTTTAATACGAAATTCAACTTAAAGTTTCACCACCCTCACTCAGACACTTGCAATAAATGTGACCAGTTACAAAATAAGATTTCATTTGGCAAAGATGAAGTAAAAAACGAGCATAAACAAGAACTAGAACTGCATCAGCGTCAAGCGAAAAAAGCAGTAGATTCTAAAACTATGGATGTTGAAAATGCTAAGAGCATAAACGATTCAATAGTAATTTGCTTCGATTTGCAAAAGACACTTGCAACTCCACTTTTGACCACTAATAAAGTGTATTACATGAGACAATTGTGGATATATAATTTTTGTATCTTCGATTTATGTTCTGGAGTATCTCATATGTATATTTGGCATAAAGGCCAAGCCTCAAGGGGATCAGTACAAATTGGATCTTGTTTATTTCATGTAAGTAATTTAATACATTTTATTGTTCCAATGTTATTTTAATTTTTTTTTATTTTTTTTTTAGTTTCTAACAAATTTGCCCTCAATGTAACCAAAGTTGTAGCCTACAGTGACTCATGTGGCGGGCAAAATAAAAACAAGAACATTACAAAATTATTCATGCAAGTAGTTCGCAGTACCCACATTGAACAAATAGATCACAAATTTTTTGAATCTGGTCACTCCTACATGGAGTGTGACCGAAGTTTTTCTCTGATAGAGAAAACTAAAAAGCACATTCCCCAGATATTTGTGCCGGATCATTGGTGTGATTTAATAAAGAAATGTTAAAAAAAATGTACCATCCATAAAATGAATAATTCAGATTTCATGTCATTTTCCAATTTAAACGATTGTATTAAAGATCCAAAAAAATCTGTTACAAATGAAGCAATCAAGTGGAGGCAAATAAAGTGGGTTTCTTACAGAAAAGAGATCGCATACCAGTTTCAGTTTAAACATACACTGCAAGAATATTTTCCATTCATTTTATCCGAAAAGTGTTATAAAAGTCTTGGGCGCCCTTCTAACAATATTCCTTTTGAACCACTTAACCAACAGCCATGTAAAATTAAATACGAAAAATGGGAAAATTTGCAGCAATTATTGGAATTCATTCCATCCATTCACCACAGTTTCTACAAAGACTTGCCACATGAGGAGAAAGCCAATAAAAAGAAAAAATACTCAATAGCCACTTCGTCTACAGCGATTTCTTCTCCAGCGACTCCTTCAGCAGCAACTTCTCCTGCAACGACTTCAACTACTCTAATTGCGACTGATGAACAATCCGAGGAAGACCATGAGTATATGTTGTCAGACTACGAATACAATTTGATATTCCAAAATAGGTTTTAGTTCTGTATAGTTAATAAAGAAATGAAAAATCCGTGTGGTCTTTTTTCCATGCTCGATGAAGTCAATAAAAGTATAAATATTGATAGAAGCAAAAGTGCCTAAGTACTTTTTTTGCCAAATTTCTATAGCAAAAATTTATTTTTTGCTTTTCTTTTTATATAGTTGGTATGCCCATAATATTTGAAATATATTTTGACTTATAAAAATCAAATAAAATGATCTCAGAATTTATAATACTCTCTGAACATTGGACTTCATTTTCTCAAAATCAACGTTTTGTCACTTGGGCACTTTTGCTTCTGACCCCCTTCAAATCTTCCTCTGTGAGAACTCAAAGGAATCAGTTTTGAAATAATCTGGGACTGACGAATTTCTGAAATGTCCTCAACATTCGGAAATACATATATGCTTTTGACTGTAATTGATTTTCTGAAAAAACTGCACTGGAATGTGGTAAAGTTCTCATTTATATTTTTAATTTGGCCAATGAACTTCTTTAAAGTTTTAGTCTTATGATAAGGAGCACTGTAGTCAAACTCCACCAAAATAAAGTCATCAATCTGTAGGTTTGCTGGATTGACAAAATCTATATCTTCGTGAAAATTTTCAGGGCTGTCCGAAGATGACTGCGTTGAAAAGCTTTCGTCAGAATCACTTGTGTCACTAATCGACGCAGCTTTCTTTTTTTTGGGAATCGGCGTGGTAAAATCGGGTAGTTCTTCATCTTCGGGACTAGGCAAATTTAAATCGATAGCAGGTTGTGCGTCATGGAGAGCAGTAGCGGCGGCTTCTACCGTAAATTCGACGCTTTTGCCGGGTTCAACTTGAAGCCTTTTGCGTCTAGTTAAATTTGTTGTGCTTTCCTTGGTATAAAGATTTTTTTTTTAATTTTTGAAGGCATTATCAATACACACAGAATTGTCTGTCGGCTCTTCGGGTTCATGTGGAAACTTGTTTAATATTTTTGATCTGTCGAGAGGATATATGCCCGTTGCAGGAAAACCAGCTATAAAATTTTTTGACGATCTGTTATCAACGTTCGATATTTCCAAGCATTTTTTAAGGAGCCTGGGAAACACATCTTTAGGAACTACGCCTCGATTTTTAAGCTTTCACTGAAGCAGTACGTCTCTCCAAGTTCGTTTAAGCGGGCGGAAATAGGCCACATCTAATGGCTGGCATAAATGTGTGCTATTTGGTGGTAACATAATGAATTTGATATTATTTTCCCTGCATAAATCGATTACCGGGTAAGACACGTGGCTTGCAAGGTTATCCCCAATAAGGGCTTTTGGGGTATTCTTGTCCAATTTGCCAAAATATGGTAAAGCAATGGTCTTAAACCAGTATTCAAAGATAGCTTCATTGAACCAAGAGGTTTTGGACCTATTGTATCTCGCATCAGTGGGCCTGTTCTCTGTCCATGTGGTGTACAAGTGTTTGGCTTTGTAGACTATGTATGGAGGTAGGAGCACTCCATCTGCAGTTTTGGCAAACATAAGTGACTGGCTAGTTTTTGAGCTATCTAAGACGCGATGGGCATGTTAGAATCCTCTTCTGATAATAACTTTTGTTTTCCCCGGATCGTCTGTCATATTAGTCTCATCATAATTAATAATGGCACGTGGGTCTATTCCTTCTAAGCTTTTCTCTAATTCGTTAAAATATTTGTTTGTTGTGTTGGCACCTGAGAGAACTCTCTTTATATTCTCGCACCAACGCTCTGAGAGTATTTGTTGATGTCTCTTTAAAAAATTCCTCATAAACTCTCTTCCGGGTAAGTTTTGCTAAAATTTTTTCACGACTCTGCCACTGCTGTCAAGGTAAGACTTTATTATGTACCTTACATCAATTAAGGTTAGAGGAAATCCCCATTGAGATGCCAATTGCATATTATTTACGATTTTTGTTTCTTCGTCAGGGATTAGTGCGATTTGTCCACCTGGTTTTAAAGAATGTAGATTTTTAACTCGTCGATCTATCGTGTCTTTTGGAATCCTATATTTTTCTTGCACTGTTCTCAGTGATGCACCCGCTTTTCTTTCATTAACAGCCAAAGCCAATTCTCGTTCAGTGTATCGCCTGTAATTAGCCGCAGCTAATCGCCTATATTTGCCCACAGTTGAGACAAAATCTGTAAAAAAAAAACAAGATACTATCAATAGGTTGACTTAAGACACTGTCTCAAGTCACCGACAAAATCGACCTTTTCACAAAAAAAAAATCAGAGACAAAAAACAAAGAGCAATTAAGAACCACTGTAAACAAGTCTGGACGTACTTTGAGTAGGGCCATCGATATAATACCATTGAAAAATTCAAAGGTTTTACCATTAGAAGGTACACATAAAGTTTTGTAGGCTCTCCGAGAATTATATTACGAAAAAAAAACATTTATAGCAAAAAGAATAGACTTACCTTTACTTCGTTGGTCTAAAAATCGCTCCATCACACAGACTGATCTATTTACAACTAAAAGCCACCGTTACACCAAACAAATTCTCCTAAATTACAGTGTTGTCACCTATCTGAAAAAAACGTAAAGTTTTTCGCAAGTCACCAGGCTGTCTGAAGTCACCCGGTTTTACGGTACTAAGTCATATCCTAACCAAATTTATTTATATACAAAACAATAAAGCGACCCGTCAACGTATGCACAATATAGGAATGTAGAAAAACGAATTATCATTAGTATTTCGATTTTAAAAGTAATCAACAAAAATAATGTCAGTAGTTAATTACAAATTTACTCTATAACCGCATGGATAATCAGGTAATACTATTTCTATATTCATGTTTTATTTAACATGTTTAGATGGAAATAAAACATTTTTATTGTAATTTAACAAAAATTGTTAAAATGTACAGCAGTGAAATCAATTCACCAAAGACAACAAAAAACAAGAAAAAATGAAATAATAAAAAATAAACCCTTTTTATAAACCCATATTCACATTCAACTACAGTGCTATTGTCTTGATAATACAAAACATGATCGGCGCCAATGTAAACTTAAATAATAATTTAAATAATTTTTGGTATTCTTTTCAGTTTAAATTATATTTTTACAATTTTTAAAATGTTCTTAATATAGTATTTGAAACAAGCGGTGTTTGACTATATTTTATAAATCGAATGTCAAAAAAACATGTTAAACGGTCATGGGAAAATTACAAACGTGCTGCAATCTCTGTGTTAAACATATTATTCCCAGTAACGAGTATAAAATGAAGGAGAAAGAACAGAAAGATGGGCTTCGTTAGACGTTTCGTGCGGAAAGCAAATAAATGTAAAATAAGTATAAAATAATTTTTAAAATTGAAGTTACGTTTCTTACAAATGCAAAAATTCTAAATATTTTGTAACGAGCAAGTCTAATAACTAATTTAATGATTGCAAAATTCCAAGATTCCTGAAGCAATAGTAGCATATTCCGGGGATCATAGAAATCAACTTAGTTTATTATAAAATCTATCTTAAAATATTTTAAAACCAACCTGAAATTTGCAATGATAGTAATAAAGTATTGGTTGAAAGACTATGATTCTCAACTAATCTAAAATAATACTTTAAAGTAACAATTTGTAGCACTTTCAAAATTACAACTAGCGATTTTAAGGAAAATACCTTATGGTCCGTTCACACTTTGTGCGTTGCAAGCTATATTTGTTTCTTGTCTTTTTTTTTATGATGTTTTTTTTTATAGAGTAAAATCTCTCAATAGCGACCACCCTCGGGGAATCAAATGTTGGTCGGTTAATAGAGAAAAATTAAAACAACTGGTCTGCATTTTACAGTGTTTGTTTATTAATAAGTATCGACATAGGGTAAACCATATAGTTATTGGCACTTTAAGCAACATCCGATTTTATTTTTATGTTGTAAAAATTAAAATAATTATTTATCGCAATGGCTATAGCACTATAATATTTCATTAAGACTAAGGAATAAGGCTATGTAAACGAAACACTTTTATTTTAAATACAAATTTTTGAAATAAATCTTAAACTTAAAATACTCAATTATCGCAGTTATTGGCACTTTGGTAAGTATTATTGGCACTTGATCATACAGTTATTGGCACATATAGTTTAGATGTAGGTTTACCTACCTAGGTACATACATTTTACAAAAATCTTTATTTAAATTCTAACCAACAAAGTCTTAAATAAGTATCACAGTTTCAGGAAACTTTAAAATTTATACATTTAAATTATTGTATGCTCCTATATTAAAGTGTTTAATGTATGCCCTTCGTAATGCCCATACTTAGGTACAGTAACAAAACTTTTAACAAAAGTGCATAAATGTAAGAACAGTGTCTATTATAATAAAAATACAGATAAGTACGTACCTATGCTTTGGTATAACAAAAATAAAAAATATTCTTAATTACCTATCTATACTTTGGATAGAAAAAAAAAACAACAAACTTAATAGCTAAATGTTAGGAACCAAAAGTAGAGTATATTTCTGTAAATGGAAATCATTTTTTGTAACAGGCCTTACAAATAAATGTTTTCACAATTGGTGGCATATTAAAATGCTTCCTTATACAAGTTAAATGAAATACCCGGGCAAAAGAAAAACATTTTATACCATTACGCTGTGAAGTAACGTTGTAAGTGCAGATAAAACACATGCCCGAAACTGCTTTTTGATTATTTTCAAAATCCGATAATATATCACAAGTTTCATCTTCATCAAAACGGATTTGTTTAACATGGGTAGGTTTTTTCTCTGCATTTGCATTCTTTGTTAAAGGAATTGTTTCAAGGAAGGGAGTCTCTTATCCTTGATTGTTTAAATTGCAATCGTCCAAAACTAATGGTTTTCTTATTGATTCCTTCGGTTCCTTATCTAGTCCCTGATTGTTTAGATTGCAATGTTCCAAAACTAATGGTTTCCTTATTGATTCCTCCCGTTTCTTTTCTAAAGTATTACTTTGAGTTAACCCGGCGTTTTTTATTTGTTGTGCACTTGTCTCATCCAGTTGTGTCTTGTTTTGTAGTTGTCACATCATAAGTTACTTTTTCGTCAGAAATAATTTTGATTTTTTTACTATTTTTATTTTCTTTTTTTTTAATTGCATTCGTTTTTTTGCTTTAGCTTGTTCTAACCTTTTTCTTTTCCTTTCTTCCTTCTCTTCTTCTTCCCTCTGTTTTTGGCGCTTTTTCTCAGTTTTGCCATTGATCTGATGTAAGTACAAATGACATCTTTTTTGAATTTTTAGTTCCTTTTCTCTGCGGTGTAACAGGCCAGATTAGATATTGTTTCATCAAAGGAGTATTATTTTTTTGTAAGAAACTAGTAGTCACTTCTTGTTGAACATCTTCATTAGTTGCGGGAGCCTCGGTGGGAGAAAAAACAATTGGAAGATCTGTAATATCAAAAGTTTGAACATTTTCTTCTGCAGCATTAGACTCGCTTACATTAATATTTAAATTATCAGTTTCAACAATTTTTATGTTGTTGTTTATGTAATATTTTATAGGGGTTTCTTGCTCCACATTTTGGCTTAATTCTTTGGACATTTTGTAGACGTTATTCTCTTCATTTTCAAAAAAGTTGTATATTTCGTACAAAATTTCGGAATCGTTTTTCTCGTATGTGACATTCTTTGCTTGAAATTAAGCTAACTTTTGTTGTCCCACCATCTGCCTAAACTTTTCATAGTTTAGAGTTTTTTGGATTATTATATTACTACTTTCACTTGTGTTAGTAAGTAAAACCTTTTTTTTTCCCAAGCATTTTGAATAATCTACAGCATCGGGATTCCAGGGGAACAAACCACATACACGAAAACCATTGGCAATGGAGTCAGGTTTTAGTTTTGGCAAAACGCTTTCCAGAATCGGTGCCAATTTTTCTCTGGATAATGATTCGGTGGGATGTTCTCTTCTCCAATCATTTACCCCCCTTTTCCACAATGTCTTTAAGGGTTTAAAAGCGGAAACATCCGCCGGCTTTAATATTCGTGTTGCGTTGGGGTAAAGAGCTATTAGGATTATATTCAACTTTTTACACAATTCACTAACTTGTAAAGTAAGGTGTGTGGTGTGCCCATCTACAAAAAGTATCACTGGAACTGCTACATTATTCTGCTTAAGATGTGTGTAGAAAATATTTCCAATATATCCATAAAAAATGTGTGATTTCATCCACCCATTTTCGGATAATGCTACTCCCCAACTTTTTGGTACTGACAAGCTAATCTCGAAGGGTAGACGTTTATAAGGGTATACTATTAATGGTGGTGTGGTTTCTCCAGCTGCCGAAAACGTAAATAATACTGTGATATTTGATTTTGCCTGACCTGTATCGACTTCATAGACGTTCTTTGACCCTTTTGGTGCACCGACAGTTTTTGTTTTCGGACAAAGTTGAAAGTTGGTTTCATCACTATTAAAAATTCTTTTTGGATCTTTTAAAATATCCAACAGCTGTTCCTCTGTTAAATAAGCCTCGATTTTAGCAAACCATCCTCGTATATCATTTTCACTAACGTTGGCACTTGCCGATGTTACTGCTTCTGGCTGCCTTTCAGTTAACGAAGGATTTCGACGTAAAAAACTCTTGTACCACCCCTCTCCTGGGAAATTTTTTTTAAAAGGCGTTGGGCGAGGATGGTCGTCAAGAAAAGTTTTGACACTTATTTGAATGTCTTCCTTTCTCTGCGGAAATCCTTTTTTAACGGAATCTGAAACCCATTTGACCAAGAGCTGTTCTTCTGCCAGTGTTAAAATTGGTGAAGGTCCATGAGATGTTTTAGAGAATTTACTACTTCCCCTGAATTGCAAGGTTGATCTAGGAATATTATATTTTTTGGCCACGGCCTTTTTGCTGACACCATTTTCAATTTCTTCTAAAGCTTTGTTAAGTGTTTCTCCTGAATATTTTTTCTTGTAGGGCTCTGAGTTTGCTACCTTCGGCATTCTGTAAAAAATACAGTTATTGGCCCAGAGTATGAACAATGATTGGCACCGTGCCAACAACTGTCTGCGTTGCAAATTTATTTATTTATATAGGTAGTAAATAATTAAAATGTTAAATTTATGGCTTTTAACATATTGTCGCTTTTTAATAAAAAAAACAAACAAAACATAGTCATTGGCACTCTGGGCCAATCACTATATTTTTCTATTTTGTAAAAGACAGTTGTTGGCACCGAAGAAATTACACTTTCTCGCGCATTTTAACGAGTGTTTTATGGTTATAAAGCCATATTTTTGTCTATGTTAACACAGAAAAAAACATAATCGTGGATAATGCCGCTCGAAACAATAATTAAATGCTACCAAACACCTATAAATCCTTAGCAAATTATGAAAAACTCACCTGATCTTACAAGAACCAACAACACACGCCCCTTCCAACTGTCATAAAACAACTAAAATATAGGTTAGCTTGCAATGCTGGCGGTGACGCCGCAGAGCAATGTTGTCAGATATCATTAAAATTATTATGATTTTAATAAATATTGAAATAGCCTTAAATTCAACTATGTTACAAATAATGTGCCAATAACTGTTGGGGTGCCAACAACTGTACCGTTTACCCTACATGTAAATAATTTTAAATATTTTTGTTTAAATTTATCGGAACTAAAATTAAGTGAAATGAAGCCAATTTACTAATATGTACATACTGCACGTGCATACTGACATATACAGGGTGTTCATTTGAAAACTTCCCACCACGGATTTATCAAAAACCACTGGTAAAAAGAAAAAACGCCGAGATACGTCAAAAGATTTGCCAAGGGGGACAACTTTTTAACCGAAAACTACTACTACCCTCTGCCCCCCGGGGTCATCCCCTTAAAAATTTTAAATGACAAGGGGTATCAAGTAATAGCTTGTTTGAAAGGTCTTTCAAAGTGCTTTATTTTGACGTTTCGTTTTCGAGAAAATTAGAAAAATCTTTATTTATCTTAATTTGTTCAGATAGAAAAAAAAACACACACGAAAATATCACTTTTTATTTCAATAAGTGTTCAAAATGTTGCCCGTTATTGGCCAAACAATGATATAGGCGATGTTCAAATTCCTGACGGACATTTTCAAAAACATGTTGTGGGAGATCATGGCAGCTTTCGATGATGCGTTGACGAAGTTCATCCAAACTTTCAGGTTGCGGAGTGAACACAATAGATTTCAAATGGCCCTATAGAAAAAAGTCTAATGGCGTCAAGTCAGGAGACCTAGCAGGCCATTCTATAGGCCCTCTTCGCCCTATCCATTTATCTGGAAACTCGTCGTCTAGCCATTGCCGAACCGGAAAAACATAGTGAGGAGCAGCGCCGTCTTGCTGGAAATATATTTCAGCCTCATCAAATATAGGGTTTCCATCGTCTTCGATTTGGTTTTCAATGGTTTCAGTGATAAGCGGATTGATGGTATTTTCCAACATATCTAAATAAATGCCTCCATTTAAATTCCCATTAATAAACAATGGCCCGATCACTTTGTTTCCTAAAATGCCTGCCCATACATTAATTTTTCGGGTGTACTGAGTATGCCCTATTACAAAAGCATGAGGATTTTCATTGCTCCGACACCTGCAGTTATGCTTATTAACAAATCCATTAAGATAAAATGTGCATTCATCACTGAAGCAGATATTCTTTACATGAATGGTATTATCATTAATCGCTGCAGTCATTTCTTCACAAAACTCAACTCGCCTATCGAAATCATCTTCGGTTAACTCTTGCAATATTTTCATTTTGAATGGATGAAATTTATGTAATTTAGTAACTGTGTGTACAGAGCCTATTGAAATACCAGTCGCATCAACAATTTTGCGTAATGAAGTATTAGGATTTATGCCAAAATAACCCAAAACTTCAACTTGAGCGGCTTCATCCAAAACTCTACGATGATTACGTTTTTTATTTAAAACAGATCCAGTTTGAGTAAATTTAGTAACAAGGTCCAAAACATACCTATGCGAAGTTATCTTTTCCGGATGTCTGGCCTTAAGTGTGATGGCAGTTTGCCGAGCACATTGATTTTGGGCACCATAAATTAGAATCATTTCCACTCTTTCGGCTAGTGTGTAAACCATTTGGGAAGTAAAATCTTGAATCAATAATAGATATTTACGTTATAAGTCCGGTAAATCAACTTTTACAGTATGAGTGAAATGTTTCGAGACGAGGCGACGAAGGAGCCGAGTCTGGAATTTTGAAACGAATACTGTAAATGATTTGCCGGACGAATGACGTACAATATTTTATTTTATACTGTTCTGTTGAAAATTATAATTATGTTTTGAAATTATAATGAAGTTTTATTCTGCGTCGTATATTTGAAAAGTGCTTATATTTACTGGTGGAAACATTGTGTGTTTGACATTGATTAAACTAAAACTTACAAATTTCAGTCCGGTAAAGAAATTTTACAGGACTAGTCCGGTAAAAAAAACCGGACTTATTGCTGTAAAACCTTATTTTCTAGACTAAATTCAAATAATATGTAAAGGTGTGTTTTACAATACAGTATGAAATAAATTAATTTTTACTATCCCAAGATTGTCACAAAGGTAACTGACAGCAAATTAAATTCTTTCTTTTCCTTAGCAACTATAAAAAACTAAACAGGTATAAGAATAAATACAGTTCGCCCATGTTATCTGTGTTTATAAATAGATGGCTGAAAAAAAGTCGGGTTATTATTTGGTTGCTGCCACGTCTAATCTTCCGAATTGCAATTTATGTTGGTTTTTGAACACTTATTGACATAAAAAGTGATATTTTCGTGTGTTTTTTTTTCTATCTGAACAAATTAAGATAAATAAAGATTTTCTAATTTTCTCGAAAACGTAAAATAAAGCACTTTGAAAGACCTTTCTAACAAGCTATTACTTGATACCCTTTGTCACTTAAAATTTTTAAGGGGATGACCCCGGGGGGCAGAGGATAAAAGGGGGTGAAGTAGTTTCTGGTTAAAAAGTTGTCCCCTTTGGCAAGTCTTTTGACGTGTCTCGGCGTTTTTTCTTTTAAGCAGTGGTTTTCGATAAATCCGTGGTGGGAAGTTTTCAAATGAACACCCTGCATATTATATAATGTACTGTAAGTTTGTTATGAAATTCTGATTTTATAAAATAATGATGCTTCATATTTTTAATATTGAAAATGTTTATATTTTCGCACGGGCACGTTAGTATGGGTACGGAATTCAACGAAATTCTTGTGTTGCATTTGTCCCATACGTCACACCGAATTAAAATGATCCACAAGTGGAACTACGCGAACCGCCGCCGCCGAGCCGATGGCCCGATAATGACGGGGAAGGGAAAAGGGACGAAGGACGACGGGATCAGACCAAGTCGAGAGTAAACGTATGGTTTCGCTGGAGCAGTCAGCGGGTGCGGCTGGCGTTCACGATCGAGCGTAGCAATCGGCCGTCGCCACAGGGTGGTTTGATTTGCGCGGCTGGAGCAGCGCGCTTCAGATCATATTCGTATTTCGTAGTGAAAGCGCTTATCTATGATTTATAATGAACGCCGATAACATTAGTTGAATGCTGTTGTTGGAGAAAGAAGACGGAGAGGAGATGTTAGCCCAAATTCCTCCATTTCGACAAACGTCATATTAACACTTGAATTTATACTATACCATATTTAAATCAAAGCTGCAGCATACCAAGTAAACAAATCAATTTGATTAAGACGTCAAAGAATCAAAACATTTTAAAATTGTATCATTAGTTGGTATATCCGAAAAAATATCAAAATTAGAAAAAAGTCAGTGGCGTACATTTTTTTGTCAATAATATCCGTTGAAGTGTTTCCCGGGACGCCACTGGACTTAATAAATTTAATCTAGTTAGGGCTAATTAAGCCTCTTATCATTATGAATGACAATACCAAATTTCAATAAAATCGGGAAAAGGATATTTACAAAAATAATAAAAAAACGACTTTTAAAAAAAAACTTTAACACCCTGTACATCAAAAACGGGGTAACTCCGGACACATGTTTAGGTTAGTTTAGGTTAGTACTTCTGAAACACCCTGTATACATTCAAATACAACGGTCAAAAACACAAATATTTATACCAAAATATCGATAACAAACAATAACACCAAACGATACAATGCAATAATGCAAAAATCACCGGTAAACTGAATACAACCCTGTCGTCCAGGGCCTTTTAGTTTTATTGTCGATTGACCAATCGAAATAGAGTTACGGTTGTCATTAAGTACTGATCAATGTTTCCTTCGTATGCATCTTGGATTTGAATATGGTATAATTATAGGCTTTGTAATGTAATGCTGAAAAATAAACAAAAAGGTTTTGTACACTTTACCGTTCTTCCCTACACTTGCTGCCACTTTTTTTCCATGCATTTGCTTTCATTACAACATTTTTGTAATTTTCGTTCTCATAGTTGTATAAAGGGGGGTACTTTTGCACCTCCTCTATCAAACACTCCTCAGCAATTGCCGCAAACGATGGCATTCTGCTGAGCGATCGCGGCTGGACTGGTCTCTCTAGCAGTCCGAACGCAGCCGCTGCAATCGACGGCGAACGCTGTATCGCCGAGCTGCGGCAGTGAGACCGTGTAAATATAAATCGCATTAAACCGGTACTGAGCTACCAATCGCGAACGTCAGCCGCGGCCGCTGACTGACCCAGCGAAACCATACCTTAGAGGCGCGTTAGAGTTTATAACCTTTATTTAACTATTTTTTATATTATGGATCAATAAATCTTATATCAACTACCTAAATATTACATTCAAATCTATAAGTTTTCGCAGATCTCAAATCTCACAATAGTCACAAGCGTTGCACTCTGCTTCGGCATTTTCAATGTCCTCCCCGGTTGCATCTTTGTAAAGGACTGTAAATTTTTATTTTGTTTTTGTAAAATTCAGATTCACATTTTAATAGAAATTGAGAAATATTTGTCAACATTATTAAAAAAGATTTCTAAGCCTCTCAAATTTGCGCGGGCTTCAGATAGACTATATATTTTTGACACTGGAGCAGGTTCAGGTTCCTCTTCCCCTGTTTCAGAGCTGGGAGTAGTTTCATCCGTTTCTTGGATCTCTTGAATACACTCGATGATAGTCAATTCTGCACTTTCTGTTGGCAAATCGCTATCATTAG
Organism: Polydrusus tereticollis; assembly: GCA_963920685.1. Lineage (NCBI taxonomy): Eukaryota > Metazoa > Arthropoda > Insecta > Coleoptera > Curculionidae > Polydrusus > Polydrusus tereticollis. Next base: position 3,241,529 of record OY987334.1, on the reverse strand, counting down.
AGGCAACTTGTTTAAAGTTCACAAATATGTTCTTAATATTACAAATCATTTGTGCGAGCGGAATACTATCGTTTTTTCGAAGTCGTCAAGATTATCTGCATTACATAAAACCGACTTTCATAAAGCTATTTTTTATTGTCACTTAGGACATATTGCGCCAGGCCACCGAAACCCATATCAAGGCGTTGGTTATGATAATATTATTTTCGATTACTTGAAGAGGACAACCACGGTCTATACATGTCAAAAGCTTTTTAATAAGGTAGGTTCTGTACAGCATTTTAAAATGCTGAATAATGCCTTCGTCCAAAGGTTGGCAATGTGAGGTAGTATTGGGTGGAAGAAAAATAAATTTGACATTATCCAGTGTAAATTTGGGATGAGACGTTGCATTATCCAGAAACAATTCCACTCTTGTATTCTGCTTCTTCATCTTTGCATCAAATCTGTGAAGCCATGTTGTCATGATGTCTGCTATCATCCACGCTTTTTTGTTTATGGCCCATTTAAGAGGTAACTTATCGATATGTGTGCCCTTTAAACATCGAGGATTTTTGCTTTTGCCTATTATAAGTGGTTCATCCTCTCACCTTCCACCACAAAGCAAAATTTTAAATCGTTGTTGTGCTGTTTTTTTTTTTCAGTACTTTTGTCCTCTTTCAATGCGTATGTTTTTGTTGCCAATGCACGATAGTAGAGATCTAACTCAACTGCATGAAGTGCGTCCCTTGGGGCACAATCCTTTAAAATGGTCAATAGCCTCTCTTTCCAAGTAGTTACATCTTTAATATAGATATAGTCTGATTCGACACATATTTTCTTAAAGGTAATATTGTGCCAACGATGGAAATTTTCTAACCATCGATTTGATGCCTTGAAGTTATCTAGTCCTAGTCATTGAGCAGATTCGAGGGCTTTTGCTTCAACTATAAGCCCGGTTATTGATAAGTGCTTGTTAAGCGCCTTACAAAACCAGTTAAAAACAACTTGGTCCACTGCCAGTCCTTCGGTTTTGAGAAATTTTCTTTTTCATTCACCGTTGCCACCTTCTTGAAACAAAAAAACTTCTGTTTGATTTTGAAGCAAAACAGTTACCTTGGTCTTACCCAATTTTTAATTTTATAGACAATTTCCTGGTTCTTAAACCAGTTTCTTCACTTTCCTCGATTGTTTCAATCTTTTGGCTTAAAAAGACATTTCCTTTTCCCGCCATTTTCAAATATTTACGTTAGTCCCAAAACAAACAAAAACTGTTCAAAACAAAACTAATGTTAACAACCGACTTATCAGTCTTTAAAGCAAATTGAATGGATCCGCCTGCAATAAAGTAATTAATGTATGTACCTATATTCCTTAAGAATTGTCGGGTCGGGTTTTAGTGCCCCTAATGGAGGGTTTTTAGCATTAATGTTTACCAAAAATTCCGATGATGAGGTCGTTTAACAGATGGCTCGGTAAAGAGGAGTATAAAATAATAGGATTTTATTTTTAAATATGGAGTATTCATAACCGGTCGTTTAACGCAGATGACCATGACGATGACTTTATAGAGGCGGTCGCAAACAGAGGTTTTATTGTATAACTTTCAATAATTATATAATTTAATAAATAATACTTTAATTTTCTTTATGATATACAGCAAATAAATACAGGTTATTGTCGGTATCAATAATACAGTATATAAAATACAAAATAGACCAATCCAATAAACACAATTCATATACTTGAAGAAGTAGTCCAATACAGTGGAGTTGATATAATCAAATAAAACAACGGCAGTCTACCTCCACAATATGTATTTTAATGTTTATATCCTACATGTTTCGGACATAGAAATGTCCATCATCAGGGATACAGTAGTCGATTACGACAGCTCTATTTTGCATAAGCGAAGATTAAAAATAAGTTAAAATTGAAATTGTAGGTTCTAATGAATGTTCAAGACTGAATGAGATGTGATATTTGAAATTTTGGTCAAGGTATCTTTGAAGAAGGGGATTCCCAGTCTGCAGCCACTGAGACAGGTGGTGAAGCAATTATGTCATTTATAGCTGTTTAGAGGATATTAATTTAAGTGAGGTGCTCAAAGATGCTTCATCTAACCGTGTCTGGGGTGTGGTCAACAAAATACTGGGTTAAAAGAGGTTAGACGTGAGAAACACATTCTTAGGAGATCAACAAGAAATAAAAATTAAAATTATACTATTTTAAGGTTAAAATTTATTAATTTGAAGCCAATGGGCAGGTGGTGAAGCAATTATGTAGGTTTGTAGCTAATTAGAGGAAAATAATGTAGATATGTGCTCAAAGATGCTTCATCCAACCATGCCTGAAGTATTGGCTAACAAATTGGTTATGATTAAAAAAGGGAGATTTAGAAAATTAAAATTGGATTTTTACCATCGTGACTAGAAGTGAAGTATTTATGTTAAAATCACATTGTTTTAGCTAATTAGAGGATATTACAGCTCAAAGATACTTTACTCCACCATGCCGGCGTGCAGGAAAAATTTTTCACGATGGTAAAAATCCAATTTTAATTTTCCAAATTTCCCTTTTTTAATCATAACATTATGTTCATTTTCTACCCCCCTTCAACCTAACAATTTGTTAGCCAATACTTCAGGCATGGTTGGATGAAGCATCTTTGAGCACCTATCTACATTATTTTCCTCTAATTGGCTACAAACCTACATAATTGCTTTACCACCTGCCCATTGGCTTCAAATTAATAAATTATAAGCTTAAAATAGTATAATTTTCATTTTTATTTCTTGTTGATCTCCTAAGAATGTGTTTCTCACGTCTAACCTCTTTTAACCCAGTATTTTGTTAACCACACCCCAGACACGGTTAGATGAAGCATCTTTGAGCACCTCACTTAAATTAATCTTCTCTAAATAGCTATAAATGACATAATTGCTTCACCACCTGTCTCAGTGGCTGCAGACTGGGAATCCCCTTCTTCAAAGATACCTTTACCAAAATTTCAAATATCACATCTCATTCAGTCTTGAACATTCATTAGAACCTACAATTTCAATTTTAACATATTTTTGATCTTCGCTTATGCAAAATAGAGCTGTCGTAATCGACTACTGTATCCCTGATGATGGACATTTCTATGTCCGAAACATGTATAGGATATAAACATTAAAATACATATTGTGGAGGTAGACTGCCGTTGTTTTATTTACCAATTCATATAGTTGCAGCAATCAGAACAAACAAAAACAAGTCCGAACATTCAGTCGATTTTCATAAAAGCAGCCTAAAAGAAAAAAACTAGAAAAGCAACCATCTTTAAGAAATTGAAAATGGGAGATCAGGAATTCCGGTAGAGAATAAAATGCTTTACTGATCAAAATCGTTCTAGAGAATTTATCTGTTCAATTTGCAGGGCAAATGTGTTGTTGATAGCCTATTATGAGGAATGTCAATGTGTGGAAAACAGTTTTCTAATAATCAAAGTAATACGCATAAATTAATCTGTCAACGTCGCAGCGACGTCTGCTGGCGGATTCGGAGTGCGAATCAGCAACGCTGTAATAAAGGAAAAACGCCGCCCGTGGTCAAAAGTATTCAGTCTTCTAGCGTAGCACCAAAGCCGTTAATCGGTGACTTTGCAATAGGCTTTCGGCTTTGAGAATATGTAAATTAGTTTAGTGTCCTGTAAGACTTCAAAGTAAGCAGATGCTTTACGTGACTAAAAACAATAATAGCACTTGTTCTCATCTGACATGTATGACAGGCAAAGTGATTTTCTAATGTTTAAGTTATTGATACTTTGGGGACGCGTGTCCGGTAACACAAGTTACTATTATTTTAAACGTACAGTAAAAGTAGCGTGAATTTCCCATTTAAGTTCTGATTTATTCTCTATGGTAGAAACCAACAAAATCCTAACGGTATCTTGGTGCAGTGCTTAGGGTTGTTATGTTGATGGAAAAATAAAAATTCATAGCAAAATAAGTTGTGTTTAATTGATCTAGCAAAAATAAAACGAACCAACCTTATACTGTGAGTGATACAGTATCTATGTGAGGCCAGGGCGAACCCCTGTCTAAAACAGTCAATAGTTAAGTTTTTCCTAAAGCGATATGATGGAGGTCCAGAAACTCCTCGTTTTGTAAGATACAGGGTTGTTAATTAATTTTAATTTTTTTCGGTTTTTTCAATTATTTTACTCGTGCTTAAATATTATTTATTCAAATTATGTACTTTTGTTACAAATTCAAGTATCTAAAGAATTAACCTATTGTCATTTAAAACTATCTACAGGGTGTTATTTTTTTGGGCGTCACGATCACTGCGACCCCCCAAACTTCTTTTGATACGACACTGACTATCCTTTCATATAAAAACAACTTTTTCGGTTTATCATTTTCCTTTTTTATCTCTTGTACTATTTTGATATCTTATACGGTTCGGCTGATATTTGGTTAAATATTATATAAAGCAGGGCTACATTTTTAATCTGGTCAAATAAAAAGAAATTTTTACATTGTAAATTATAATTTTAAAAAATTTGTATAATAGAATCAAAATTTTCCGACACAAGCAATAAAATTTTATTATTAAAATAAACACCTCATAAAAAGAATGGTTTATGTATGTTTTATTATTAATTGAAATTATTTAGGTAAATTTAAGGTTAAAGTTAACGTATTTAATATTTTAATTAAAAGAAAAGAGGTTTAGCTCTTCCGGACGCAAAGATTTATGCTCAAAAAAATTGAGTACCTATAACCTAAGGGAAGATTCTAGAACCTTTTAACCTTTCAATATATTGTTTCGTTACAGAACGTGTTACCTTTTATCAAGATAGCCTCACAGTTTTGATAATATGTTAAAATGGTTCATTTAAATTGTATTGGTTAAAGAGATATAAGAAGCATAATAAAATTAATATGTAAAGGTAATAATCTACGGTATATGATAAAGAATAGACTGTATTAAACTAAACTCATACGAGCCTGCAAACCACCAAGGTTTCTGCTGCTACTGTTACTTTAGCGGGGTTTTATATGCATCTTTAGGGGCTATGTTTGGTAGGCCAGGTAAAATTCAGCTTGTTGGGTCTATATAAACCTAGTAGGGGATAACTGCGACCATACGGCAGTTCATGGGCTTGCGGTATTGAAAACGCATGTGGTTAAACTTAACCTCCGAATACCGAAAGGCAGAAATACCGGCGAAAACAGCCGTAAACAAAATCCTAAAAATAATAAAAAGAAAATGACCCACTGAGTCCCAATAAAAACAACAAACTAAAAAAAAAGAATTAAAAGAGCTTACATACTTCTAAAAGGGGGTGCAGACCTCGTGGTCTTGTTCGAAAAAATTGCCAAACAGCAGGTGGCTCTACATTCCTGGTGAAGGGATTTCAATCAAAAGCCACGAGAGTTTCAAGAAGCCCTTCTCTCTAAATAATCAGCTGACACAAAAGTATTGCCAACTTAACCTAACCCCAAAAAAGAGAAAGAGAATAAGAGACACTCTATAAAATATTAGGACAATACGAGAGTCTGGGCTTTCACCAAAACATAAATTAAATAATGAAATAAAGAGAACAATTCCAAACAACTTTGTTATCAAATAAAATTGCCAAGAGTGAAAACTGGGCGGTCTCTGATTTGACGGAGACCCGAACGGAGATACGTAGTCAAACCTACTTGCTGCAGCTTGTGCAATTAACAAACAAAAAAGCGAACACAGTACTACCAACCCAACATATTTTGACTGATTTTCAGTAAACAAAAGATGTCAGAATTTAATAATCTAATTTTGCACAAAATAAAATGTCGCCACGTGCAACATCTCGCATATGTATACAGGGTGGGGACTTTAAATGGAACGCTGCTTATAGCTGATCTGAGAATAAGATTTCACTAAAATACAAAAATACGTCCTCAAAAATTTTTTATGGGCTTCGTTTTTGTCATGTAAAAAAAAATTTGGGCCCCAAAGAGGGGGCGCAGCACTAACCAACTTTTTTTATAAGATTGGAAGACACCACTTGTGACACCTTTTTGGAAAGCTCATTGAAAAAGGAGTTTGCCAATCAATTTTTTTTTGACATCTGTCAAACCATATGCCAGAAATTTAATAAAATCTAATTTTAAACAATTTGGTAAACAATTATGTTAAAATACCATTAAAACTGTAATATCATCTTTTTAGCTTAACAATTGTTAGAAATGTGTCCCATTAACCTGTTGGCATAGAGTCAACCGCAAGTCAATTATTGTTTTGTTTCCTTGGTAATGCCGCCAGTTTTGTTACGTTTGACGAGCAGGTACTAATTAAAATTTTATTTTTGACGCTTTCATTTAAAAATTTTAAGAATGTATTTAACTGAAACCTTAAAGATTGAAATACTGATGATGGTCGGGTTTGGAGAAAGAAAACGAAGTCAAGAAGAAGTTTGTGAGTTGTTTCATGAAATTCATCCCGATTGGCTACCTCTGTCGCGAAGTACAGTCAGCAAAATTGAAAAGCAATTTAGGGAATTAGGTCATGTAAGACATGTTCCGAGACGAAGACCCCCAAGAGTATCAGATGAAACCAAATTAAATAAATGTCCTATTGAGTTATCAAGAAAACCCAATTACTGCAGCAAGGCAATTATCGCGTGACCACAATATTGATCATAAAACGGTGTTGAAGATCACAAAATCTGCTGGCATAGAGCCATTTAAAATGTAGCCAGTGCAAGAGTTATTGGAGGATGACTTAGATAGAAGGGTAGAATTTTGCGAAGTTATGATGACCGCATTGGACAACCGACACATTGATTTAGAATGGATACTTTTTTCTGATGAAGCAACATTTACTTTTGAGGGCCAGGTAAGTTTGAAAGTTAAAGGGAATTAATCATTGTTCTTGACAATCACTGGGCAAAGTCTTACTTTCTAGACCGATTATTAATTAATTTCCATTTTAGGTTAATCGTCAAAATTGCCGGCACTATGCCGACGAAAATCCTACTTGGATTGTTGAATGTCAGTCTCAACGCCAAGGGAAAGTGAATGTTTGGGCTGGAATAATAGGCGACAGAATAATTGGTGCATTCTTTTTTGAACATAATTTAAATGGAGACGTGTATTTAAATTTTCTTCAAACATTTTTAATACCAGAACTCCAAAGAATATTCCCAAATTATGGAAATCTAGATCGAAGGATATTTTTTCAGCAGGATGGAGCCCCTCCCCACTTTGCAAGGATTGTAAGAGAATTCTTAAACACTGCATTTCCAAATAGGTGGATAGGGCGGCGAGGATTTTTAGAGTGGCCGCCCAGATCACTGGATATTACACCCTTAGACTTTTATTTGTGGGGGGATTTAAAAAGAAGGGTATATGTTACCAGACCTAACAATTTGGAAGAGTTAAAGGCAAGGATTCGGACAGAGATACGTTTAATCACGCCAGAAGTTTTGGAAAGAGTAAGGGAAGAGTTTTACCATCGGTTAGGTTTGTGCCAACTGGTTAATGGGGCACATTTTCAACAATTATTATAAAGTTAAAAAGATGACATTACAGCTTTAATGTTACGGTTAATATAATTGTTTAAAATTAGATTTTATTAAATTTCTGGGACATGGTTTGACAGATGTCAAAAAAAATTGATTGATAAACTCCTTTTTCAATGAGCTTTCCAAACAGGTGTCACAAGTGGTGTCTTCCAATCTTATAAAAAAAGTTGGTTAGGGCTGCGCCCCCTCTTTGGGACCAAATTTTTTTTTCACATGACAAAAACGAAGCCCATAAAAAATCTTTGAGGAAGTATTTTTGTATTTTAGTGAAATTTTATTCTCAGGTCAGCTATAAGCAGCGTTCCATTTAAAGTCCCCACCCTGTATATACATTATGTGTTGAAAACACTGTAAGGTCCCTTTCCTTTTTGTCAGACTCTATAGCTTTGCCGAGGAGCCGTAATACGGCGAAACGCGTCCAAGGATTGGGTCTGACGGAAAGAAAAGGGGCAAACATCTTTCTTATAAAATAACTATAGTATTAGATGCACTTTGTGAAAATATAACTCTAAGAGTCAAAGGTAACTCTAACATTCCCCACAAAGTCAATAGTGGCAATCGAAAAATTGCTCAAAATATACCAATGTTAAACTTAGCATAAGTTAGGGAATTATAAATAAACAAACAATGAAATCTCAAGATTCCAAACTGAGGAAACTATTGACGACATGAAACACATGTTTATTTCTTCAAATCTCACCGTCCTAATAATTCATTTTCGTTGAATAGAAATTTTATTGAACTACTCTGGAACTGCCATCCCAAGTAAAAACTTTGTAGTTTCGATAGGAATTGAATATATGAAAAGTAATATAATTATATGAGGTTAACATCAATTTTGTTACGCAGTTGCCAGATGGCAAAAAATACGTAGTTCCTCAGCACAAACTACACTCAATGATTCCACGGGAGTTTTAATTCTGTCAAAATTCCAAGAAATTTGACAACATATATCTGTTTAATGATTTTATTATTTAATTTACCAATAAACCTTTATTTGGATAACGAAAACAAGAATAAATTAATTCTGTCGTATTTCCGTGCGGAATCAACCCACTTTCCTCGCAAAAGCTCTGCATAGAGGTAATCACATTACATAACCTCCTGCTAAGAGCCAGGCGGTTATCATGGTGACCAGCACATGTGGCAGCAGTGCCATTCACAAAGAGAGAAATAGAATGGCCTTAAAAGTTATTTGAATCAATGTCAATTATAAAAACTATAAATAACAATGGATGCCTCAGGGCAGTATACTGCTCAAAGAAAGTGAGTAACCACCCTGTCAGCAGAGGAGTAGGATTTCTGACGGTATTTTAACAGAACTCTCCTGTGATCTACTCGACAAAAAACTACTTACCCAACCAAATACAAAAAATAATTAAAGTACCTGAAAGGCTTCAACATTATTAGTGACCGCCAGTACGAATTCCGTAAGTCTTGATCAACAGGAGACCTTCTCGCTTATGTTACTCACTTTTGGAACAACGCAATGGGGAGTCCCGGGTGGTAGCACTGGATCATTTCAAGGCCTTTGACCGAGTATGGCATGAGGGGCTTCTAACTAAAATGATAGCATACGGAATGCCGGTTCAATTGTATTCATGGCTGTCAAGCTTCCTTAAAGACCGTTATCTGCGAGTAACAATGGATGGATTTCTTTCAGACAAATTTAACATCAACCTTGGGTTTTATGTTGTCGCCCACCCTCTTTTTATTATACTTTAACGATCTTTTCGTAAAAACTAAAAATCCTATATACAGGGTGGCTCACTCTCAACGCAGGCTACCGTAGCATCTAAACTACTCAACTTTTTAATATTTTTCAAAAGCAGGGTCATAGGGAGACATTACGCCTATAGTTTAAATATATTTTAAAATATACCGGATATCCCAAAAAAAAAGATCCATAGCAAAGTTACATTTTTTTTAAATGGAACACCCTATATCTTACAATATTTTTGGATTCCACATAAAATAACAATTATTTTTTAATAAGTGCATTATAAGTCTAAACTTAATAGTTTCTGAGATATCGAGTTTTGAAAATTGACATTTTTGAACTTTGGCAGCTTCTAGCTTTCTAACGGTACGTCTTAGAGCAAAACGGCTTACATGCCCCTATCTTACTTTTTTATTATCTCCCCAAATATGTAAACTTTTGTTAAACCGGATATGACTCGAAAGCCGAAAATATGGGACTTCCGATTTAACCGGAAATTCGTATTTTTAGGAAGATAATAAAAAAGTAAGATGCACTTACTAAAAAATTATTGTTGTTTTATGTAGAATCCAAAAATATTGTAAGATATAGGGTGTTCCATTTTAAAAAATATACCTTTGCTATGGATATTTTTTTTGGAACATGCGGTATATTTCAAAATAATTTTAAACTGCAGGCCTAATGTCTCCCTATGACCCTGTTTTTGAAAAATATTAAAAAATTGAGTAGTTTAGATGCTATGAAATCCTACGTTGACAGTGGGCCACCCAGTATAGCTTCGCTGATGACAGCACACTTTTTTCATCTTTTACTTTGCTCGAACATCGACTGCCAATGCACATCTCTATAGGCAGTAAGAGGTCTCACATCTCAATAAAGACCTGGGAGAGATTCTGTATTGGAATGTCAGTAAACAACTAGAATTTATTGCTGGAAAAACCCAGGCGACAGTTTTTTTCCAAAGAAGATAATGTTGAAGAACCGGATAGAGTCATGGCGGGATATTCGATTCCCTTGGCTTCATCAATTTATTTATTGGGCGTCAATTTAGATAGTTACATGTCTTGGCATAGTCACGCTGCGGCCATTGCTAAGGCGGCCTCGCAGAAGCTTGGAATTCTTTTCCGAACTAGGAACCTCTTTACACCCCAACAACTTTTGATGCTCTATGAAGCCCAAATTCGACTATCGCTGGAGTACTTTTCGCATATTTGGGACTCTGCTCCTTCCTCCATTCGCTTGATTGGTGACTATGATCTGACAAACAACCTGGAAAGCCTTGAACATAGAAGGCAGGTTGGTGACTTGAGTCTATTTTACAAATATTTTCATGGTAAGTGCTCAACTGAGGTTGGATAATAGTATATTAATAACCAAGGTTTAGACATCCATCATTATTGCCCGAGCGGCAAGTTTAAATCACGAGGAGCGGGACGACATCTGAACATCACGAGGGTTATTTGAAATACATGTTCTGTATATGTTCTGTATAGAACGAAAGATTTTACGTATTTACGCGAACTGCAAAACACTGAGGTGCAACTTCGTGCACGTCTCAACCAAACATGTAACCTCTGTTACCGGGCACACGTCCCCAATATATCAATTACTTTAACGTTAGAAAAAAACTTTGACTGACACACATGTCAGATCAAAACACATCTTCTCAGCTACGTGGAGCATCTGCTTACGTTGAAGCCTAACATGACAATGAGTTGTATATGGTGCTACAGCGCTGTGGTCTTGGACCTTCACCAATCACATGTGATCACATGGACCCTATTGACCAACCAACGAGAAGCGATTGTTGAAGCATTCAAGTGATGCTTGCCCGTTGCCGGTCAAAACATCACAGAATCTACTTTACATATTCTCGAAGCCGCAAACCTATTGCAAAGCTATCGATTGGCGTATTTCGTAAACGTAAATTTAGTATTATTTAGTTTAGAATATAGAACGTTTTCATGTTTACAGACGACTTGATATGTTCGGAGAAATAGAATACTGCGGGATAAAACATTAGTTCATTACTTTGATTATTAGATAACGTGTCTCCCAAATAGATTCAAATAACTTTATTTGTATGGTGGATGTGTTAAACAATTCTGAAAAAAGAACAGTTGACAGTAGCTTCCTGTAAAACAATAGCAACTTTGCTATTCTTGAATAAAACCCATAATATGTATATTGTATATTATGCTAACAACTTTGGACAGCTGATAAAATTCTAAGCAATAACAAAAATAATTAATCAATAAAACCAATATTTTATACTACACAAAAAACTTTGAACCTTGAAACACTTAGTCCATATGATGCCAATGATCATTTTTGCAACACTTGACAATATCATTAATTGCATAAAGGGCAATTTTGGAACATAAGCATTATCTCGTACAAACGTACCGCGTAGTGTTGTATAGACGGTAATAAAATACTTACATTTGCATATTATCTCTAATGCTATTGCAGCTTTGGCGGTTGTTTGTTGCGCTAATCCGACGTGCTGCTCTTGCATTATTTATAGGACAACCAACTTGTTCGATACAGAGGGAACAAAGCGTATCAAAATGTAGTTCAATAATTAATTAACTTTTTAATTTAATTTCCTTTGAAACTTTGGACTTACAAAAAAGGTCTGGACAGTGTTTTTACTAGTTATGCAATGAAACAAGAATCACCGAAAAAAAATCAAGAAATCATAAATGATTGAGTAAATATTTTGCTGACGTAAAAAAACTCCCACAAGAGGAGTGCAATTTTCGAAAGCTTATAGTTGTACAGTACTCCGAAATTATTTAATACCTACCATGGTAAATAATTCCTTTCTGAACTCATTACAAGTGAGATATTACTATTATTAAGAGTGTTGTTACAGTTGGAAAATTGCATTTCATAGGTTGATTATCTTTGTTTAGTTTTTTGTTTTAAATTTTTAAAGTACCTATCTAGACTCTTCTCACCTTAAACATTAATTACTAATTTGGTTACCTGTTAATAACCAATAATTTCACTTAAATCAGTTTGTGATAATGATCATATTCCATGAATGTTTTGTATCATGTAGGACATAGCCAAGTGGATTGTTTTATGTTCTTTTGTTTCATATTACTTGTAGGCAGGTCTTACTTCAAATCCTTGTTTTAATTAATTAGTACTTAATCAACTTTGCAAGTTATGAATAGTAATAAATTCTTAACCTTGTATACAGGGTGTTACAAATTCGAGTGTATGCATGGGGATCTCGGTTATTATAAGAGATACAGGGTCGGTTAAATTGAGGCAAAGTTATGTAGTGTGTTGCTAAACAAAATGTCGTTTCGGAATATGAATATTTCCGTATACTTCCGGAGATATCCGGAAAACACCGAATTCTCACAAAAAAAAAAAGTTTTTATTTTTTCCTGACCTTATTTGAGAAGATATTTTGAAATAAACGTCATATCGGCACAGCCACTTTTTCCCCTCTACAAAATGACGTTATTAAATTGAAAATCCGACGTTTCGGTTCCGAGCAACCACCATCAACTTAATTTTTTTAAATACGACCCTGGATTTTTTTCCTTCGAATCGTGACCTTTGGACCTCCTTAAAGCAATGACGGCTTAACATTGTCAAAAAATTAATTGGATCTATGAAAAATAATGTCCTGAATCTACTTTGTCTATCTATCTTTGTCTAACACATTACTTTTGCTATCCTAATGAAAGATATCACATATTACTATACAAAATGAAACCTTTATTTTATCTAAGATATGGCACATAATTAAACTAGTCCAACACTACATTTAACATTACAAGAAATGATAAATAATTTATAAACTAGATCTCAATAATAATCTTATCTGATCTACCGAAAATCCTGAGGCTAATTGCGACGCACGAGGCCTAAATGAATGTTTAATCACGTTAGCTTTGAAAACAAAGGAATACTTGTTATTTACTATAAATGACTGATTATGTCAAACGATTCATTTATTTGAATGCTTAGACGTCATTAAACACAAGTTTTTCAAAAATGAGTTTTTCAAGCGAAGAAAAGCGAGATATGCTACAATTGTATTACCGCTGTTACAGAAACTTTGATCGGGCTTTGGAAGAGTATTTTCGGAGATATCCTGAGAAACCCCAACCCAGCAGATCGTTTATTCGTAAACTGGATTCAAATTTGAGGCAATATGGCTCGTTTTCAAAAATACGCCAAAAATATGGGAGTAAGACAACGCAAAGAGATGTTGATATTGTCCTTAATCAAGTAATTAATTCTATGTATTCATAATTCTATGTAGTCGTGTCGATCAAGATGTTCCCATCAAATGCAACGCAAATTTAAATACGAGAAAATACCAAGTTAAAATTCATTATACCTTTTAGATAAATATCAATCCGTCCACCTCCACGCGACAAGCAGCTGTCGAAGTTAACAGTCCGGGGCTTTACCATGTGAAGTGCTGGAGAATTTTAAAAAGCCGCTTCTACAAACCCTTCAAGATACATATTAGCCAGACGTTATATCCCGGTGATCCTGAAAGACGACTCGCATATTGTTTGTGGTTACGTGAGGAGATAAACAGACAAGAAAATAATTTTCTAAACAAAATAATTTGGTCTGATGAGACCAAATTTACAAATTGTGGTATTTTCAATCGCCACAATGAACACATCTGGACTATCGAAAATCCTGAAGCTAACAAGCAGGGGCGACCACAGGTTAGGTTTGGCATTAATGTTTGGGCGGGGATATTGGGAGAATTTTGGGACCATTTTTATTTGAGGGGCATTTAACGGCTGAACAATATTTACGTTTTTTAAATAACGAATTTCAAAATTTTCTAATGGATATCCCGCTAGCCGATTTGCCACACCTCTGGTTCCAACAAGATGGCGCACCTGCTCACAATAGCAGAATTGTGCGTCAATTTCTCGAAGCGGAATTTCCGGGCCGCTGGATAGGAAGAAGAGGTGCGGTAGAATAGCCAGCGAGATCTCCGGATCTCTCACCACTGGATTTTTTTTTGTGGGGTACTTTAAAAAATGCCATTTACTGTAGAATTATTAACACCAGGGATGAATTAAGACTGCGAATTCTACATGCCTTCGCCTCTTTAAACAGAAGAAGCATTTCTAGGTCGGTTTTAAAAATTCGTCAAAAAATTAACGATTGCATTACGGTACAGGGGAATATCTTTGAACATTTGCGTCGCAATTAGCCTCAAGATTTTCGGTAGATCAGATATGCTTATTATTGAGATCTAGTTTATAAATTATTTATCATTTATTGTAATGTTAAATGTAGTGTTGGACTGACTAGTTTAATTATGTTCCATATCTTAGATAAAATAAGGGTTTAATTTTATATAGTAATATGTGATATCTTTCATTAGGATAGCCAAAGTAATGTGTTAGACAAAGATAGATAGACAAAGTAGATTCAGGACATTATTTTTCATAGATCCAATTAATTTTTTGACAATGTTAAGCCGTCATTGCTTTAAGGAGGTTCAAAGGTCACGATTCAAAGTAAAAAAATATCCAGGGTCGTATTTAAAAAAATTAAGTTGATGGTGGTTGCTCGGAAACGAAACGTCGGATTTTAAATTTAATAACGTCATTTTGTAGAGGGGAAAAGTGGCTGTGCCGACGTGACGTTTATTTCAAAATATCTTCTCAAATAAGGTCAGGAAAAAATAAAAACGTTTTTGTGACAATTCGGTGTTTTCCGGATATCTCTGGAAGTATACGGAATTATTCAAATTCCGAAATGACATTTTGTTTAGCAACATACTACACAATTTTGCCTCAATTTAACCGACCCTGTATCTCTTATAATAACCAAGATACCCATGCATACACTCGAATTTGTAACACCCTGTATAAGATGTAGGTCAAATGTTTCAGCTGTTTAAAATCGATAATTTGTTAAGACAGGTTAGTATCATTGGATGGGACTGACGGTTTTGTAGATTTTCACGACCACGTCTGGTTTATTGAGGCGTATTTTTGTGGTTGCGTTGGTTGACTTAGCTTTCTTATGGTGTTAAAGGGGTTATAATTTTCTTGGATTGGTATGACTAATTTGTCGACCATTTTTGGACGCTTATAGTGGAAAGCACGTTTGTGGGAAGTAACTCCTGAATTTCAGTTTTTTGGGCAGGGAAGGCCATGTGATGCCGAGAAAACTTTCACAAACGCAATAAAAAGATTTTGACATTGTAGTTTTCCTATTCTTTGGGCGAAATGCCGATTTAAAAAGCTTTTCAATCAACTTCAACACGTGGTCCTAGATGTCATTTTGTAGAATGGAACTCCCGTTAGTTACTTGAAGTAGGTTTAACTTTAGCATGTAGCTAATTACCCTCGATGGGTGTTATGAAAGTTTTCTCTTTCATGTTGTCCAAATAGAATTCGATTTTAGGGTTTTCTTGGTAGGAGCTAGAAGTCAAACTTCAAACTTTAGTAGTAGTTTTCTTTTTATTGGAGTTGCCTGGACGGGGGTCGTGCCAGTTGCCATGTATTATTTCTATTTTTGGAGACTAGCAGTGTAGCGTATGTCGACATAGCGTTAAGACATCACAAGAGTCTCTAGTAGTTCAAAGTGTTTGGTGATCTGTTACAGCTGATTTCGCTGTAAATATAGTTACAATTAATTACTAATATAAAGTAAATATTTTTGTAGCTTTAACATTTTAACCTATCTATGCCCGAGTGTGGCTAGTATACTTATTGAGTAACCACAAGTACTCGTAAGATTTTGCATTATACTTTAACCATACTTTTCTGGTAAATTTAGTTAGTTTCGAGAGGTTCTGGCACAGACCTTGCGGAAATTTCAAGTCTGGGGCAGGTGTACTTTTATTCATATTTTACCATGTCCTGGATGTCGGTCTATGTGGCTGCCAGACAAGACTGCGTAATCGTTTTTACGGTGTAGGTCTGTCAGTTGCCATCTTGTTCAAGACCCTATCAAATAGGGTTTGACTTTTACTCATTCTTATAATGTTAACTTTCAAACCTAAACCTACCAAACTTTTATGTCAAACCTAATACTACCACTCTGTTAATACATTTCAATTACTTATATTTTAACTTTAAGTACCTATTGTCCACCAAAGTAAGAGGAGCTTGCATTTATAAATCCAAGTAGCCAAGGGCCTAACACGAATTTTAAGAATAAATATTTGTATTGGCATCTGCCAAAATTTGGCTTTTATTTCAAATACAGCGACTTTGAAGGACTTAAGTGAATAAGAGCTTGTAAGAAGCTGTTGTAAACAGATTGTGACATAATTGTTTTATTTCCTAGTTTGTTTTTATCTGAGGCCAAACACTAGAACATTAAAAGGCTTTTAAGTAAAATAAAACTAAGGTGGCGCCTTCAGGATTTGACTTTAACTTACTTATATATGGTTGCTAAACCTCCCATTCTAGAAATAAAATAGTGAACCTACCCTGTGTTGAGCTAGCTAAGGGGTGAGTTTTTAGGCAGCATAACATAACAGGTCATTTTTAGGGACTGTTGTCTGAAGTACATCCTCCAGGGCGTAGGGTTGCCAGGTCGCAGTATATTTCAAGTTGATTACTGGTACCGAAGAATTATTGTGAAAATATAACACCGCCGATGATTAAGCGAAGGTAACAGTGTATTATATGATTTGCAACAACGGTGTAAAAGCGAATTTGAATAGTGATTCGTAGTACGATGGGGATTCATTATTCATTATTCCTAGCAAACCGTGCAAGCAAATATGATTTTTATCCGAGAGGGCTTTGAGTGAAAAACGTAGGGTTTGGTTTAGACCACAATTATAACGGGACGATATATCTAACCAAATCTAGGGTAAAATTGTGTCAAATTCATATTATAAATAAATAAATAAATAAATAAATAGCCATTTATTTCCGACAGGCCGTAGCCCACTTACAGGAAACTCAAACAAATTAATCGAATTATAAACAAAAATCTTACAAAAGTAATGACCTTGCTATACTTAAAATCTAATAACAAAAAGTAAGAAACTAAAGCTAAGTTAACAGGAACCAATGACTACTAATGAGGATAGCCGGACATATTGCGCAAGTGTTTTAATATGGTTGGGAGGCTGTCATGAAATATGTCGGAGAGGGCTGAGATACGATTGAAGTTGTGGCACATTTTGTGAATGGGACCTTGAGACAAAATATTGGATCTCGCGAATGCAAGGAAAAATGTAGGCCGATGTCGGGCACCTGTGCGGGAACATGAAGCGATAGTTGCTCCAGTAGAAATGGGCAATCGATTTTAGAGTTAAGAAGTTTATGGAGTATCGATAGTGACTATGAGTCGCGACGTACTGTTAAGGGCAACTCACCAAACCTAGCGAGGATGTGGCCATGCTCGAAATCCCGTTGCGGGTAGATACCATCCTCTCTAAACATAAGATACTTTAGGAATCGCCTTTGGACGGAATTATGATATGATTTGCCAAACTGATGACTATTAAAATAAGTATACAAAATTAACAAAGTAAGAATATAGAGAGAGGAAAATAAAAATTATAGAAATTGCTGAAATTGGCCACCGCCATGCTCCAAGCATATACAGGGTGGTGATAAAGTTTGGAATAATAGGAATATTTCTGAACAGGTTAACTTAAAAAACAAAACGCTCAGACACGTCGGTTTTTATTTTCATTTCTGCATTTTTTAGCTAATACAAGAATATACAGGGTGTTACATAAATTAATTATCACGTCAATGTCACTTTTTGTAAATGGAATAACCTGTATATTACTTCATTTTTTAAATCTACGCAAGATTCTAAGCAGATTTCGTTTATGATGTCCTATACCTATCTCCAACTGTTTACGAATTACTGACAATTAAAAATTAGACATTTTCAATGAAAATAAAAATATAAATTGAATTGTTTGAGCGTTCTTTTTTTAAGTTAACCTGGTCACAGATATTTCTATTATTCCCAACTTTATTTTCATTCGTATAGGGTGTCTCAAAAAATCAGTATCAATTTCAAGTTTGTTTTTATAAACGAAATGACACTTTTTTAAATTTTAAACATATTATTTTATTTAATGAACATTATTTACAATAAAGGAACATGCCTGCCTATTTTAATAAATGTTGGAAGTGGCATCCATTCACAGCTCTACAATGACTCAATCTATCCACAAACTCTCTTTGGACGTTAGTAACAATATCTGGGGTAATTTGCTGTATCGTGGCTCTTATTCTTATTTTCAAGTCTTCTAAATTTTGTGGTTTATTTTTGTATACTCTCTCTTTAACGTAGCCCCATAAGAAGAAGTCGAGCAGAGTTAAATCGGGTGACTTTCGTGGCCACTCTATTTCGCCCCGTCCACAGTGTGACGGATGGGCAATTTAGCGGGACGAAATGTTTTCGTAACTTATTTATTTATTTTTACATATTGTTAATAGTGTATGTTCTAAATATGTTTTAATAGTTATTTACGTATTAACACCGAAACGTGCAATTTTAATAATAAATTAAAACCGGAAAAATTGAATTCCAGTAAAAAAAAATTCTGAACAAATGCACAAAACATTTTTGGTGGTGTATAGTAATAATTTAAATATTATTAAGATTTGTGTGTTAGACAGTACATTTATGTTTACTTAAAAGGGTGAACAAAACATTTTTTTTAATTTTTACAATAATTCCTTAATTAATTAATTTCATCTGACTCGTCTGATTCGAGTTCAGAATTCTCACTACTTGAACCACAATAGAACTGAGGTACGGAGAGCAGAGAAAGTACCTCTTTTGTAATTTTTCCTCGCGTTTTCTTAGGGGGATGCCTAAAGGTAGCTAACATAGGATCTGATGAAATTAGAAGTCTATGTATTAAGTCCACGTTTGTATCGATACGGGAAGTCTTTCTTGTAAACTGCTCTCTATACCTTCTGCTATCTTTGTTTCTTGCCTCCTGTGCTTCTTCAGAAAGTTGACCAATCGGAAGAATACAAGAGGCAATAACAATCTTACCATGAAACAAAATTTTGTGTACACTACTTGGCATATAAAACCAAGAATATTCTTTTAAATACAAAGTTCTTGTGGCTATAGCATAATCTTGAAATGCATTTGCATTTATTGAAAAACCACAATTTATTGCTTCTAAAATTACATGAAATCGCATAATTAACTCTAAATTTATTCCCGTTATATCAGACGACTTTTCAGGGTTCCTGAAAAATTTTCGACCTGTATTGCCGTCATTCGTATTACCTGCTTGTTGTGTAGGCATGTCAACCAAGATCCCCATTTCTTTTTTAAACCTATCTTGTATAATTTTTTTTCTATTAGAAACTTTAATTTTTATTCCAGGCACGCGAGCTTGCCAAATTTTTACTTCTAATCTATATGCAATGTGTAATAAGCACTCCATAAATCTTATCCACGCATGTAGTGGTGATAAACCAAAAGCAGCCAATTTTAAATTAATTTCTTTTGATGCAATTACCTCTGGCTTATTCATGTCTTTTGGTGTGACACCACACAGAAAGCAGGTTTGTGAAGACTTGTACGAAGATAGTGATGTACAAATTTTTCCATCTATCATACTTAAAACTAACAAAGGTTTAACTATAAAAGTTTTGTTTGCAATTTGCAAATTTGTAGGAACTAACGAGTTAATCTCTTGTTTAATAGAGCTCACTTCTCCAACCACTAATTCAGTTGCCCCTTTTGCAAAAATAAACTGTATAGGTCGACAATATCGCACTGAACAAGGTGATGGGTTCTGACTCGTTTTAACTCATTGTTATTAAAATAGAGCTGAATTGGTACCATTGATATGCTGAATAAACTTTCATCAGATTGACCTTCAGCTGCAAATTTTTGTTTGTAACGGGTTTGCTGGGCACCATCACAGCCCCATTTAAAAATGAAACTAAACTCAGTGACACTTTCTTCAACGGTTTCAAACACTTCTTCTTGTGCTGCACATAATCTTAAAATAGTGTGGTCGATCAGCGATTGTAAAGGAATTTCCGCCGAAGTTTCCGTTACTTTAGTATCGGTAGGGTAGCATTTCTTCTTTGCTTCTTTAATTGCATAATACGACGGAAACAGCTTTGGACTTACCTTGTTGACCTATTCTCTTATTACATTATATTGGTGTGTTGAAAGGTTAGCGTCAATCATAAGAGCTAGAGCGTCATCAACTGACAATGTTTTAATGGTATCTTTTAATAACAACCTCCTTTTTTTAATTTTTGTGCCATGAGCGGGCGATGCTTTTGACAGCTCCTTTACTATTGCTGCAGAATCTCTTTTCCCCCCTTCACGCAGCTTCATCTCAACAGCCATGGATAGTTCTTCCACACTTTTCGATTCCACCAAACTTGTAAGCTTCCTCTTTTTTGTTTTTTCAGAACACTCTTGAAATTACTTTGGCGGTCTACCCAAGACGGAGGGTGGCTGAGCGGTCGATGTAGATGGTAGCGAGTGATAAACACTTTCAGGAAAGGTAATTGTTCCATTAAGCCACTGAAAATTGCTATTTACAAATTTGTTGCGGTTCCGGTAACTTTTGCTCCACCTTAACGACATTTGTTGACACACACTTCTTAAAGATGTCCTTAAATTCATAACAACATCATCGAGAAATATGACTTGATTAAATTTCCTTATAACAAACTCACAAACCGCATCATAACGCTCTGCCTTACTTTTGTTCACCCAAACTTCAAAAAGTTCCTGCCGGGAAATTATCAGCGCCATTCTGAAAAAAAAAAAATTTCTCAGAGACGCAAGCAGACGCAAAAAAAATATGTTTGGTCTTAAAGTAGAAAGTCTATCTAAAAGTTAGAGTTACTTTAGAAGTCCATATTCGCCCATATAAGGAACTTCTAGTCTACAGAAAATTTGTAGTGTAGACAGTTTGTGACACATTTACAGTATTTCCCTAAATTTAATATAAAAAATTTCAATAACAAAAAAAAACTTACCTTTATGAATAAGTAGAACACTAAATAATACACAAATGCCAAAATATAAAACAAATAAACAATCCACGCTGAAATAACAATCACGAATGACGGACTTGGCAAAAGAGTCCAAACAAATTCATACCTGCTTTTTTTTGGGTTCTTCACGCAATTATGACCACACCCCGGCACCTCTCAATAAAACTAGTGCGGATTAGACATAAATGGAATGTTTTTATGCTAATTACTTAATGGCACTTAATTCCTGGAACCTGGAATTTCCGACTTTAATCCCGCTAAATTGCCCATCCGTCACACTGTCGTCGGCCTATCACACGATGATGAAACGTATTGTCCAAATATCTTCGAACATTTGCGCTAAAATGGGCAGGAGCTCCATCTTGCTGAAACCAAAGTCAATCATCAAACGTATCTGGAACATCTTGATTTGGAAATAGTGTAATTAAGGCAGGTACAAGTTCTTCCTCTAGAAATGACAGGTATCGTTCGCCATTCAATGTCCCCTCAACAAAATATGGCCCGATAATTCTATTCTCAACAATTCCCGCCAAACATTAATCTTCTCCCTATACTGTGTATGACCCTCTCTATACCATTGTGGATTTTCATTTGACCAATAACGAAAATTTTGCTTATTTACTTCCCCATTAATGAAAACAACAGAGAAAATCACGTCTTTTACAAAATTATTATTATTTTGGCAGATATCCATCGTTACCTCACAAAACTGATTCCTTCTGTCCGGATCATCGTCATATAGCTCTTGAACTATTTTTATTTTATAAGGACGCCACTTTTCTTTTCTTAAGAACTTCACAATAGCTGAATGATCCACATCAATGTTGTCTTGGTTTGAAAGACATCTAGTACTTGAATGAGGATTTTCTTCCAGCGACATTAAAATATCAATTTTAGTGTCTTCAGGGATGCCTGGTCGTCCTGAACGCGGCTTGTCTCTGACATGTCCGAAATTATTAAATTTATTTATTAATTTACTTACAGTGGCCTGACTGATTGGCTGTCTCTTCGGGTATTTATTACTGAACATCACACACACTTCTTCTTGCGTTCGAGTTTGATCTCCACAACCAGCCATAATGAGGATCTCGATTCCTTGCGTTTCTGTTAAGAACATTATGATAAAATAATACAAAATAATCAAATAACCACAAGGCGTTTGTCAAAAAAGTGAATTAGAATGACATCAAATAACATCACTATGAACGCCAGATATTGGTAACTATGCTAACGTCCAAAGAGAGTTTGTGTATAGATTGGGTCATTGTAGAGCTGTGAATGAATACCGCTTCCAACATTTATTAAAATAGGCAGGCATATTGCTTTATTGTAAATAATCTTCATTAAATAAAATAATATGTTTAAAATTTAAAAAAGTGTCATTTCGTTTATAAAAACAAACTTGAAATTGATATTGATTTTTTGAGACACCCTATAATAATGAAAATAAAATTGGGAGTAATAGAAATATCTGTGAACAGGTTAACTTAAAAAGAAACGCTCAAACAATTCAATTTATATTTTTATTTTCATTGAAGATGTCTAATTTTAAATTGTCAATAATTCGTAAACAGTTGAAGATAATATAATAATATATAATATATAATATAATAGATCATAAACGAAATCTGCTGAGAATCTTGCGTATAATCAAAAAATGAAATAATATACAGGGTATTCCATTTACAAAAAGTGACATTGACGTGATAATTCATTTATGTAACACCCTGTATATTCTAGTATAAGCTAAAAAAATGCAGAAATAAAAATAAAAATCGCTTTTTTTTTTAAATTAACCTGTTCAGAAATATTCCTATTATTCCAAACTTTATCACCACCCTGTATTTACACGTCTCTTCATATTTTCGAAAGCTTTAACAATAATCTCTTGAGAAGTGTTACCACATTCTTGAATAATCCTTTTTTGTAACTGTTCCAAATTTTTAACTGGTGTTTTGAAAATATTGTTCTTCAAATAAGGACAAATGAAGTAACTGGGTCGGAATTCAATATCTGTTCTAAAACTGATCAATCTGTCGTCGAAAAAATTGCTTCTTCGGGACAACCAGACATCAATTTTTTGAGTGTGCAATGTGGGCTCCACAAAAAACTGGGGATTCCCAGTACTCCACATGCGTGTACTCTGAGAATTTACATAGCCGATGAGGTGGAACGAGGCTTCATCAGAAAAAAATGTCAGGTCCAATGAATCATTTCTTTCCAATAAATTTTGGATAAATCACTGACTTGCATTTTATGATGAAACCAATTTAACTGTTTCTTTAAGCATATTCATGCATGGTCCATAAGATCTTCCCACTTCTTGAGACAGGCGTCTTACACATTTTGTTGGCGTATTTTGCAATATTTCACGAACGTTTGCAACAACTTCTTCTGTTCTTACGGATAGTGTTCCAGCTCCTTTTTTATGTTAAATAGAACCTTTTTCCCTAAACGAAGGCATGGTTCTTCTCAGACAATGATAAAAATCCCCAGCAGTAAAAGCGACATTAGGAAAATTATTGAGAAAATCGTCCATGCACAAATGCTGATTGTATTGTCACTCACTATTTATTCTAACCCCGTTACGAAAATACGCTTTAACAATTAATTTTTTGTAGTGTTCCGTAAAATCCATCGCGTGAATTATTAAAGAAATTGGATAAATTAGCGGTGAATCAAATTACTTGTAACGAATGTTAAATATGACGGAATAGCTGATTGATTGACAATGCTGGTATTTACTGACATCCAACAGATATTACGCTAAGCTGAGCAGTATGGTCTTAGATACAAAGCACACTTTGATGACAATAATTCTTGCTCTCACGGTAGAAACAGACAACTACATGAAAACAATATGAAATACTTATCTTTTCAATATATTTCCATTAGAGGCGCCACTAGTAACAAAACAGGTAGGCCGCAGGTTTGGTATCATAACTGGAACGCCAAGCGTCGTTGTTCAAAAAATTGGGTGACACATAAGCGTGATGTGTATAGATTATCGGGGATAATACCACAAATGCATCAAAATTACCGATAACTCTGCTTAAAAGCTTGTTGTATTGTAACTGCATAAGTTTATAAGAAGGAAGGCCATATTAAATTTAATCAAAAATAAAAATAACCAAATGCAGTTTCTTAAGACAACAAGCTTAAATGCAGGATTTTCTGATTATTTCTGATGCACGAGGGAAATATTTCCCGAAATATTGGCTTTCTATCTTAAAATTAACATCATTGTACAATAATAGCATAACGAACAACGAACTTATTAAAACTTACTTCAAATTTGGAATAAAATGTGTTTTCGCTAAAAGTACAATAATTATAATATAGTTCTTGCAAGACAATTTCCAATGCACGTTATCAATGCGCTGATAATAAAATTGTAAATCCGTAAGAAAACATAAGAAAATCAAATTTGGGTAAGAAATATTAAAATTTCATGTGATATTGAATGCACTAAATATTTAAAGTATTCTTCTTTGATACGAACCCACTTAAAGCAAATATTTTGTTTATTTATGCTAATAAAAATTAATATAATTTGAATTTTATTGACCGACAGTTGGCAGCAGAACTGTCAACATGCGGTGGCGCCAACTCGTTCGTTGGCCTGTTTTGACGTTTTGTTTACGTTTCATCAAAAACTAAACTTTATTCTTCTGTGGTTGCGTCTCGTTGTGTGTCTATTTTGTAACAAATACTCCAGATAATTTCATAAATAGCATTAAAAAACTGTTCTTTTAAAACCAACAAAAGTGTAAATACATATTTCTGTCGATTAGGTTGTTTTCTAATAGCTTCTCTAATAAGGAAGGAAGAAATAACCAACAATGGTCCATTGTTACCCTTAACAGCAGTTAGAGAAGTAACTTTAAAGAGTATGTTAAGGTCTACATATTTAATTTCTACTTTACTAATTTTTAGCGTATAGCAGCTGCCCTAAATTTGAATATCTCCACTGTAAGCGCAGTTTCAACAATAGTTAAGGAAAATAAATTATTAAAATCACCCAAAAAGAAACGTTTCTCATTTAGGGAGAGTTGTAAATGTGTAAAGATTGGATATAAGTTCTATCCGTGACCCTATTTATGGAATGTACGAAACAAGTAAGTACCTATTATTCAAAAACTATATTATTTTACATTGGTTATGGTTATGCTTAAGCTGTAACTTTTTTTAAGAAATCTTGTAACTTTGCCAATTTTAGGTAAGAAATTAAAAGGCAGACAACTGTTTGATGGTTGCCATAACTGTTTAAGAAAGCCTCTTAAAGGAAAAAGGCTTCGAATGCAAAAAAGATGTACCGAGGCGAAGGCTTATGGACCTTTCCGATGTAGCTTTTAAACGACGTATTCTTGAAATAATATATGAATGGGAAAGAAACATCTTTGTAGCAATCCGTTTTCTTGGATAAAACATGGATTTTTCAGAATGGCACCATTGGTCGAGCATGGCAAGATGAAAATAAAAGAAGTGAAAATCTACTAAAGTTTATGGTAAAAGGTATTATGCAGTAAACAAATATATAAACTATGGGAAGTTTACCTAGATGAAACATATTTTACATAGCACTTCATTTTGGTAGTGAAGATGGTTTTGTCGAGGGAGCAGAGGCAATTTCTTCTTTTAAAACTAAGCTGAGTGACTACCATTCAGAAATGAATCAGCAAAATATTTTACAACAGTTCGAAAACCAATTATTAAAAAATTTAACAAGGCCATCTGTGATTGTAATAGACAACGCCCCCATACCATAGCACGTTGTTAACACAAATACCTAACACGTCACGGAATGAAACTGCAATTTAAGAATGGTTAACTACTAATAAAATTTAATTTGATTATACAATATTTTTACAAATCGTTAATAGGTTGGTACAAGACATTTTGTATGCCCTTTTTTTACATATCCTTAAATATTAAACCTAAATTATTTTCAGACATAAGTCATCAAAAATATATTTAGTTGATGACCTGGCTGAGCAATATGGACATAAAGTTTTAGGGCTTCGTCCATACCACTTTTGCGGATTACCAAAAATTATTATAACAGACATATTGGTCGAGATAGTAATACAGAAACTGGCTGTATGAATATGTCGATGAATTATTGCGTACTGCTACTCCTGATGTTTGGAAAAATTCAATTTGGCACATAGAAAGCGAGACATTAAAATGGTATGAAAGAGAACATGTATTAGATAGACTGATCATTGAACCCATTATTATTGAAGTAAATGAAACGAGTGCTTTAAGTGATTCTCACGATGACTGATGATCCATCTTTGTATTATTATTTTTATTATTCTTAATACTGAAATCCAAAAACTAAAGAAAGGACTACCTACTTATTTTAGGTATATTTTTGCATCGCCTACTTTTATAAAAATTCGAAATAATAAAATAGGCTTATAACCAAAGCATATATAAAAAAAGTAACAAAAAAATTACATGACTATTTCAATACAATTTAGGTATATATTGTCACGCTGAAAGATTTTAAAAATAAAATAAATAAATTTGTGTTTATTTTTGTAAATTAATCTTGTTTTTAAGAAAAAGAAACAGTGTAATTCCCTCACTCGGTTATTATGGTTACAAGCTGGCAACACTGCCGATAACTGACGGCACTCGCATCACCTAGTCAAAGCCAACTAGATTTTAGATATTAATTTTATGGCATAATAAATTATTTTTTCTCCAATAGTGTTAGAGGAAGTATAGTCTATAACTCGTATGGAATGGCATTTCTGCCCTCGCGAAACCGTAAATTTATCCATTCCATACTTGTTATAGAATATACTATTACAAAGAGTATAATTAAGAGTGTGATTCTCTTTTGAGGTGGCCGTGGTTTTCGTCATAGACATCGATAAAGAATGCAGCAGCCATAGGAACTCTTCAAAATAAGTAGGATTACTATCCCTCATCTTCGCAACTATGTTTTCATGGTGTTTTTCATCATTTGAAGAAGGCGAAATGGACTTCGCATTTGAATTTGAATTTGACATAACTGTTGTTGGTCAACTCTGTTTAGCTAGTTTGGAGACTGCTGTGGCTCGCAAAGAGTGATTGGTAACTTTTCTGTTGCCGTGCCCATTATCCTAACTCGTTTTTCCAACAGAAATTGTCTTATGTAATTTGCCACTACACTCCCAATAAGGATTGACTGTCAAAAATAAATGGTCATTTACAATTTCAAGATGTTTCTGCAGTGCCGGTTTTAGGTACTAAAGCGCCCGGTGCTACTCGTGACTGCCGCTCGCCGCCCCTTTTTTATTTTTGTAAATCAGAAATAAGTCATTTGGGCATAAAAGCATAACGGGTAAAATAAACTTATGTTAATTTCAAGGAAAAGCCAAAACATTTTTGCGGCCTCAGATTAGTCTCTTTTATTTTCAAGGTATTTGAATAATGTTTGGAAATGTGAATAAATTATTAATTCAAATGCACAACTTTACCACTATATCCTAAAAGCCCTTATTAAACCGTGAAAATAGATTTTAATGATTTTTCTTCCAAAAACTGGACTTTATACGTTTTGCAGATCATTAATATGGATTTTGTTCCTTTTGGT
The DNA here is from genome assembly GCA_963920685.1 of Polydrusus tereticollis. Lineage (NCBI taxonomy): Eukaryota > Metazoa > Arthropoda > Insecta > Coleoptera > Curculionidae > Polydrusus > Polydrusus tereticollis. The sequence continues at coordinate 3,213,696 of OY987334.1, read as the reverse complement.
TTCTTTCATGATTAAAACAATTTTGTTAAAAAACAATATATATTTTAATCGGCTATTATACTAGAATATAAAATAAATTTAACACACATAATTTTGGAGCTTCTTCTGTCGGACCATACATATCCACCGTTTCTGGAAGTTCTGTATCATCCGTACGACGACCTTCACAACAAGTGAAAAAATCTACGTGACATTTTAAGGAAGGATTCGTTAGCCACTCGGTTCCAAAATGCAACTGAAGGAGCCTTTCGACGTCAGACACTTTTATGAAAAGGAATGACCTCGTAGCGGGAAAATAATCTAAATTTATTAAATTAAATTATGTACTTATCCCCTTCTTGCACCAGGGTCTTCAATTACAGGGCGCTGCGTAATCATGTCGTTTCTGCTACTAGGGCGTCAAAAAGAATTTTTGTAACTAGAATTGCTTCCCAAAATAATCCATCAAAAACTTGGAAAGTACTCACAAACTTAAATGTTCCCTGTAATAAATCCAATACGTTGCCTAACAATCTCACTAATCCAGAAAGCATTAACCAATACTTCGCATCTTTTCTGCAAAATGTGTCTAACAAATGTAACAACAAAACTGACTTTTGTAATAACAATTCACATAGCCCTGAAAAAATATTTAGCTTCACGTTTGCAACAATAAATGACATTCACCTTATCCTAAATATTATTAAAACAAACGCACGAGTTGATGTTATAAATCTGAAAATATTGAAACTCTGCAGTCCGTTTATCGAACAAGTTATTCTGCACATTGTTAATAGCCTCATTGAAAACAAATATATTCCTGCATTGTGGAAACAGCTGTAGGCATCCCTATTCCAAAATTAAATAACCCAAAATTCTTCTCAGATTTGAGAATAATTAGTATTCTGCCGAAATTTTAAAAATTCTGGATAACGTCCTCTACAATCAGATTTTAGCTTTCCTTAAAGAACATAAATTAATTTCCGACTTCCAGTGTGGCTTCAGAAAAAGTTATAGTACAGCTACTGCACTAGCTTTCGTTAATGACGATGCAATAAGAGCGATCGACATAGGAATGGTAAATCTGCTTGTACTAGTGGATTATTCCAAGGCATTTGACACTCTGGACCATGGACTTCTATGTACAAAGTTAAAATATTATGGATTTAACCCCAATGCTCTCAAATTACTAAAATCCTTTCTATCAAATCGTTCTCAGAGGGTTTCATGTACCGGTGTTGAGTTCAGCAGTTTAAGCATCCGTTCTGGAGTGCCTCAGAGCTCTGTCTTGTCACCTCTATTGTTTATAATTTATACCATTGATATAATAACCGCAACAACTTACTATAGAACACAGGCTGGTACTGACAATACACAGCTTTATTATTCTTTTCATGTGTCAGATACAGTTCAAGCGACTCACAATATTACTCATGATCTGGAAAATATCAGATCACTTTCAGAGGAACATAATTTAATATTAAACTCTAAAAAATCTCAATTACTGTGTATAGGTACTAAGGCTAAAAGAAGTTATGTGGAGAACAACTTGAAACTGCAAGTTTAAACTTTGTCAACTCTGCTAGGGACTTGGGCCTAATGGTCGATGAAGAACTACGATAAAAAAATCTTAATAAAAAAGCATTCGCTTCACTTAAACTTTTATATAGTAATCGCTACATACTATCTACTCAATAAAACGAAACTCTGTGAAAGCTTGGTGTTGTCACACTTCACCTATTGCGACTTCATCTATGGGCCTTGTCTCTGCGAGGAGGACAGATACAAAGTGCAGAAAGTACAAAATACATGTTGTAGACTAATTTATGGTCTTCGCAAATATGACCACATTTCGCATAAGATAACTGAATGCAATTGTCTTAATATGATTAATCGCCGACTTCACTACCTTGGTAACTTCGTACAGAGATTACTTAATTCACCCGACTTTTCTAATCTGGTAAAAAGTAAATTTATTCCTAGAACACCTGTACTTAATAGGAACATCAGATTTAGGAGTAGGTACACAATGCCACAACATCGAACAGAAATGTTTAAGAGAAGTTTTTCATTTAATGCCATTAGTTTGTATAACTCCCTGCCTGAAGAACTCAGATTATATAACATTAATGAATCTAAATTCAAACTCCGTAATCATTTGTTAAATAGACAATGATATGCTTCTGAAAACCTCGATAATTTTCTTGTTTTGAACGAATTCATCATGCTTATCCTACTTTTTTCTTTATTTTTGTGTTTTGTATTATATGTATTATACTATGAGCCTACCTTTGGTTAAGTAAGAGTAGCAAGAAGGCCAGACTTCGCCTAACTAGGCTCTGCCTCTTTTATTTACTTTTAAATAATTTACAGATTTTTACACAAAATTTCTTTATTAAATTGCTATGTATTTTGTTAATAAATGTCAGTATTATTTTTATTATTATTATTATTACTATTATTATTATTAAATTAGAGGTAGAGGAAAAATAAATAAAATAAAAAGGTTTATGTCGAAAAGTAATTCCGAAGGTACTTATTCTATTTCTATTTAAGCGTATTCGTCTTCCTGTTATGAAAGAAATATGGCAAAATTCGTACTAAAAAACAGTCGTACAAACATACCAATTTTAACTGTTTGAGCTCTCTTGCTAATACATAATATATGAACACGGCCACCCACCCATATGATCGGTTTAATACAAAACTATTTTTACTAAATTTACGACGAAATTAAACAAAAAAATGATTACTCCTTAAAGAATTTAAAGCAGCTGCATTTTTTATTAACGCCTTAAAATTCGCGACAAAAAAGCTGTTTGGGTTAAAATATTAATCAAAATTTGAAAACAATTGACTGGCTGGTTGTTATCAAAAAGGGTAGTGTTTTAAATTGAATTATAAATAAACTAAACCAGGGAAATGAAATACGTCGAAAGTATTTCCCAAAGGTTTTTATTCAGTAAAATTTAATTAGGACTTTAATTATATAATAAGTTGTTTGTGAATTCTGCGAGATCAAAAAGATTAACGTTGTTTTATGCCTAATTACTTTTTTGCTACATTGTTGTTATAGACGTTAAAACTTGTGCAGTTAAGATAACTCTCATCTACTTCCTTTTTAGCATTTGCCTAATTTTGGATATTTAAGTTAATGGATTAAAATATTTCTTTTAAGTTTTATGATTTAGGATTACCTTTACGGCAGGTATAAAACTGCGTGATTCCAGAATAAACCAAAAATAAGCGAGTACCTTGCTAAGCACCTACCAATTAGTTACATTGCTTTTGCTCATATCAAAAGTTATGGAGAAGACTATTTATTAAAAAACTGATTAAAAGAACCTGAAAGGCTTAAAGCTCGTCTAACATCCTGGATGATATTAGCCAGAGAAGTCTACAATTTATCATGGGTTTCACCAAACCTAAGCCTCTGGATAAAAGCGACCCGAGAGAAAATTGTTATTACGTCCTGTCTAGGTGGAACCACAATTGACGGTATAGCAGGTGGAAGGTGTCCACAAGGTGACATTTTCTCACTACATTTGAAAGAAATCACTATGAGAACTATCCAGACAAGGCTTTACTGGCCTAGGATACGCCGACGATTTAACAATAGTCATCAAAAGCCGATTTGCGGGAGTACTAAAGGAAAGAAATAACTGGTGCAAAAAAGAAAAACTGTCAATCAATACCCAAAATACAAAAATGTCCATTTTACAAGAACGAGGGTGCTGCAAGGCCTAAAACCCCCAATGCTGGATTGCTTGCTGCGGTGCTTTCATGTGCCAAGGAAGTAAAATATCTAGGTTTAACCTTCGCATCGATGGGGCTAAACCTCAAAATGACTGTATGGCTCTATACGAAGGTAATTAGACCTATGACAACATATGGGTCAGTGGTGTGGTGGCCAAAGACTCAACAGAGTAAAATAATTAGGCCATTAAGTGGCATACAAAGACAAGCTTGCCTCAGTATTATAGGGGCCATGAGAACCGCTCCAACCGTAGCGATGGAAGTCCCACTAGACCTACCGACGCTACATATTTTTGTCCAGGGAACAGCTAGGCCCATTTCATATCTAATGTAAGGACAGCCGCCCATAAGCTAATCGCATGGAGCGGAATACCGAAAGCTGCCTGTATAACAGGTCATCAGTGAGGCTATAGGTTCTGACAAAAGGAAAAACATCGGCGTCTGTTTTAAAATAAAAAAATCGGGATGGAACAGAGAATTAAACCAGATGGCTCCATCTCGTGGTGCTGGTAAAGAACACCAATTTCTAAGCATACCTGCGCCCTCTGACATGGACTTAGAAAGCCACAAATATCTGCTGCTATTTACAGCGAAACGCGTCTGGGCGCAGGTATGCCTAGAAATTGGTATTCTTTACCAGCACCACAAGATGGAGCCATCTGATTTAATTCTCTGTTTCATCCCGATTTTTCTGTTTTAAAACAAATGCCGATGATTTTTCCTTTTTTCAGAACTTATAGCCTCACTGATGAGCTGTTATATAGCGAAACGCGTCTGAGGATGGTTCTGGCAGAAGGAAAAAGCAAACCCTTGTCATTAAGGATAGAAAGTTTGTGAGAGCAGTGGTAGGGCTGCTAAGAGGGCACTGTATGCTCAACAAACATATAAGCAATATTCGGTGACGAGGCAACTGTGGTTGGTGGTGACAAGACTACAGAGGCAGGTCCGAGCTGTAGAAAAATGGCTTTCGGACAGGAAGATTCGCTGGAATCGAAGACGAAAGCCATTTTCTTCTCAAGACCAGAGTGAAAACATCTGAGACCAGGTAATGGGTAAACGGCATTCAGGTGAATTTGGTACAAGAAGTCAAGTACTTAGGACTGGCTTTTAACGCAATGTTGAATGGGAGAAAACTCCGTATTTAGGAGAAAGAACGCTGTCAAATAGCTTAGCTCAATTTACTGCTTGCTTCACATGAAAAGTAAAATTGGTTATAGAACCAAAGTTAACTTGTACAAAGCCTTGGTCAGGCCGATACTGACTTATGGTGTACCAACATGGTGCGCAATAAGCAGGACAGGGCACAACAAGTTCGAGGTATTGCAGAACAGGGTCTTAAAAGTCATTGCGGATGCCCCAAGTTATGGTGTAACTAGGGTACTTCACAGTGACTTTGACATACAAACATTTTATTACAAAATTTTATTACAAAACTGTAACAAACTATTTAAGGCGGACGGACATCGATACAAACCCACTAATTAGACAAACCCGGGTACAATACCCACCAGGCTCCACCTACAAGTTTCCTAAGAATTGGCAGCCCCCAGCTACTGTAGAGAGGCTGGTGGCCTCGACATGTCCAGTTCTCCAGAGTTATACATAAATTGACAACACAGTGCCCAATCCAAATAATGATACGAAGATTGATCAACACAAGCATTAAAGACTAAAAGAAGTTAAAGGCACTGCCTGACTTAGAACCCAGAGAAGATCCCGAGTAAAACTGGAGCAAGTCCTTTAAAGATAAGATCTGAAAAGGTCGCAGTGGACCAGGCGGATGATGCCACCCTAGTGTACCTATCTTTCTATCTATGATCTGACAAATAATTTTGAAAGCCTAGAACATCAAACATGGCAACTGAGGTTACCTGTTTAATTTCACCCAGAGTAGAAATGGTAGAATGGCAGAAATACACGACGAACCACCCGTACCTGGTTAAGCTTAGTATTCCTCGAATGACACTGTTAAGTGCGCGAGGCTCTGTTTTTTTCCGTTATTGCTTCATAATACTCCACAATAGCGAGACGTTTCCCTAATATCCTTTTAAATTTCCCATTTACATTTGTAATACCTGCTCATGACATGACACGAGTATAAAACTCTACACTAACGAAGCTCCAGGACTGGCTACACGTCTGGCGTGTATGTTGAAAACACACCATATGGAATTTTAGTTATTTTATTTTAATAATGGCTGCATTGGTGTATGTGCGCAAACGTTTGATTTGTCAAAAGGTTCAAATATCGTAGCACAATATGTATGAGTCGCCCTCCAAAGATTCGTTTTTATAAATTTGCGGTGAAATTTTAAACCCTAATTTCAAAGTAGAGGAAATTAAAGTCGTACTTGTTATATTTCACAATTTAATTCAGTTTCCTGACACGTGTTTCAACCCTTACGGATCATTATCAAAGGCATGTAAGACAATAATAAATTCTACATGTCATTAAAATAAAAATTGACAGATGATGGGTTATTTTGGTCTTTAATTTACTGGTATTGGCCAAAGGTACAACTAAATTACAGGTGTGATTATAGAGGTATTTATATCTAAGTAATAAAATTAAGAAAATGATATTGTGTATAATATAATTATGGGTTTTTTCTTTCGTAATTATTGACAATGTTTATTGCATATTTATCTTAAGTTATTAGGTTGTTAGGTATTAGATTGGCATCTGAAGGTATTTCAATTTGATTATTAACAACATTACATCGATTTTTTAGGGCTTTTTTGATTGCTAATGTTTCTAATAGGTTGAATTTTCTGCCCTTGTGTTGAGTATATATCGGTTTTATTTTGTTGGATATTGAGTGGTTATTTATTATACAGTGGTCCGCTAGTGTCTGATGATATCATTATGGAAGCAGACAGAGGCTTGAACACTTGTCTGGTGTTGCTTGACTTTAGCAAGGCATTTGACACCTTGGAGCATGATCTGCTGTGTGATAAGATGTACTATTTTGGTTTGTCGAGAGAGGTGGTTGCCTTTTTTGAAAGTTACTTGGGTGAACGAAAACAGAGAGTAATTTTTAATGGGATGATCTCGGACTTGTTGGTGGGTAGGGGCGTTCCACAGGGTAGTATCCTGGGACCCCTTTTATATTTGCTTTATACGTCGGATTTTAATACATTCTTGAAGCATTGCAACATGCATTTATATTCCGATGATTCCCAGATTTACTTGTCTTTTTCCCTTGCTGACTCTATTGCAGCCGCACAAAGGATGAATGAGGATCTTGCCATTATTTCCAGGGTATCAAGAGCGCACTCGCTTAAATTAAATGAATCTAAGACGGAGGTTTTGTTGTTTGGCAAAAACAGTAATTTTCTTCAACAAAATAATGCATTCGAACTTGATTTGAATGGTACTAAGCTTATTTTTACAAACCGTTGTCGTAATCTGGGAGTGCAGTTTGATACAGATTTGAGATTTTTGGGTCACGTTAATAACTTACTACAAAAATGTTACTTTAAACTTAAGGTGTTATATATGCATAGAGATGTTCTGAGTACCGATATTAAGTTAAGATTGTGCGATTCTTTAATTATATCACTTATTTCTTATTGTGATATTGTTTACTGGCCTGCCTTGCGTCAGCAAGACCGACATTCTCTGCAAAAACTGCAAAATGCATGTGTTCGTTTCTCCTACAATTTACGTAAGTTTGACCATATTTCAGACTGTTTTAGAGAGTCCCACTGGCTAAATTTGGATGACCGGTTTCAAGTACACATGGCATGTTTGATTTATAAAATTAACAAACCCCAAAAGCCCTTATATTTATCGGAAAAGTTGATACGGAAGGTTGATGTACATAATCGTTTAACAAGATCATCCTTGCACTACAGTGTTCCCAGACATTTTTCTGCTATATCTCAGCGATCATTTTCTTACAATTCTGTAAAAATCTTCAATAGTATCCCAGAGGACATAAAGAGATCCCCTAGCGTTTAGTCCTTCAACAGTAACCTAGTTGGGCATGTTCTGGGAGGGCGTGTGTGACTTTGTGCCCATAGTACTTGATTAAATTTGTCTCTATAACATAGTATGTAGAGTGTCATTTATTCATTTTATTAAAATAGTTTTTGCATTAATAGTTTTTGTAATTTTATAGTACTAAATTTATTTTATTAAGAATTTTTTTCTTTCTTTTTCTTTTTTTTTGATGGTTGCGTGGAAGAGCATTTATTTGAACGTCGCCATCGCTCTATAACTTTTTGTATTATTTATTTAATTTATCAATAAAGACATTTTGTATTGTATTGTATTGTATTGTATTGTATTGTATTCCTGTTTTATTTTGTTTTCTTAAAATGGATGTTTTATGTTCTTTTTCTTTTTATTTCAAAGCTTAAAATTATTATACAATTTTTAATACAAAAAAAATTGTCTCTTTTATTCCTTCATTATACACACATTAAACAATTCCTGCATTCCTAAATTTTATAAACTTTCGCAATCTCTTCGAGTTTAATTTAATTAGGAACTTAAGTGCTTTCCGAAATAAAATCCGGTCATTTTTCGGTTTCTACACTAAGAAGACTAGATTAAAAAGATTGCGAAGTTCTCTTTTGAAAGAAAGTAGCGTAGTAGTTTTAAGTGGTGGAATGAGAAAATAAAACGCTTTGGCAGAGCGAGATAAATTGGAATAGTGTAAATCTATAATTGATACAACAATCACGTAAGTTTTCAAAAGTGGTTAAAAATTAAATTTTGGCCGATATTAGATAATAGAAGAGACTCAATGGCGTCCGTAAAAATTTGGCTACAGATCCAATTAGAATAAATCAATTGTGGAGTACGTCTTTAATAAGCGAATGATCATGCATAAATCAGTAAAGAATTACTACGGGGAAATGATAAAATTCAGTGGTACCAGCCCCGCCATAGCACTCTGTCCTAAAAGGTTGTTAGTTTTGATAATTCGATATCACTCGATTGGCGTGTAATGTGCAAAAAATGTCAAAAGTATTTAAAATAGTATATTGTGTTTTATTAGGATTAAAACCCTTACTTTTATGACGAGCCTGCAAGTTTTCCGGACAAACGAAGACGAGTCATAAGAGGTTGCTAGTACTATGAATAAAACATCCTATTTTTTTTTTCAAACGTCGTTTAAATGCAGGGTGTTTAAGAAGTACGGTACGTAACTTGATGATAACCTCATATGAACTTTTTCTCTCAGAAAATCATAAGGAATCACCTCCTTAAGTTTCGTCCCGTACTTTTGAAACATTCTGTATAGGTCTGGCATAACTAAGTTTAGTAAATGATTATTTACGATATTATTTGTAATCTTGCCACAATAATCCTTAGGCTCCAAGAACACACTATAGGATTAACGTGATTTCACCAATTTATATGGTTTTACCCTCTTCAGTCTTCTTTTAAACATCGGTAAGCAGGATGGCCTCGACATTAACGTATGGTTCATGCAAAACAATTTCCAATGCACGTAATCAATCAGCTGATAATTGTAAATCCGTAGGAAACATGAGAAAATTAAATTTGGGCAAAAAATATTAAAACTTTCTGCGATATTGAATGTATTATAAACTTAAAGTATTCTTCTTTGATTCGAATCCACTTATAGCAAATATTTTGTTTATTTAAGCTTGTCAAAATTAATATAACTTGAATTTTATTGCCCGATAGTTGGCAACAGAACTTTGCGGTGACGCCAACTCTTTCGTTGGCCTGCTTTGACGTTTCATGCTATTCAAATTGCCGACGCATTTAAATAGCCAGTGCAAAGAGCTAATAGCTTCTCTAATAACCTATTTTCAGGTTAGTTCAGGAAGAACTTAACAACAATGGCCCATTGTTACCCTTGATAGCAGTTAGAGAAGTAAATTTAAAAAGTATGTTAAGGTCTATATATTTTATATCTACTTGACTAGTTCTTAGCGTATATATATTAATATCTCCACTGTAAGCACAGTCTCAACAACAGTTAAGGAAAATAAATTATTAGAGTCACCTAAAAAGAAGCGTTCTTATTCAAAGAGAGTTGTAAATGTGTCAAGATTAAATATAAGTTCTATCCGTGATGCTACTTAAGGAAGGTACGAAACAAGTCAGTTGCTTTATTCAAAAACGAATATTTTACGTTGGTTATGCTTAAGCTGTAACTTTTTTTAGAACGTCATGTAACTTTGACAACTTTAAGTAAGAAGTCATAACAGTAACAACTGTGGACTTTTTAAGAAGCAGTTTTTTCTAAAAAAGTTAATGTTGAAGAACCGAATATAGTTATAGCGGGACACTCGATTCCCTTGGCTTCATCAATTCATTTATTGGGCGTTAATTTGGATAGTCATATGTCTTGGCATGGCCACGTTGCGGCCATTGCTAAGGCAGCCTCGCAGAAGCTTGGAGTACTTTTCCGAACAAAGAACCTCTATACACCCCAACAACTTTTGATGCTCTATAAAGCCCAAATTCGACCATCGCTGGAGTACTGTTCGCATATTTGGGGCTCTGCTCCTAAACATACCCTGAGATTGCCAGATTCCATTCAAAGAATTGATTCGCTTGATCGGTGACCATAGTCTGACAAACAATCTGGAAAGCCTTGAACAGCGAAGGCAGGTTGGCGACTTGAGTCTATTTTACAAATATTTTCATGGCAAGTGTTCAACTGAGGTTGCCCGCTTGATACCACCCAGAGCGGTGCATGGTAGAAATACACGACGAGCCACTGCAGCCCACCGGTACGTGGTTCAGCTTAGTGTCCCTCGAACGACACTGTATCAAAATACTTTTACTGGAGTACATCATCACTCTGGAACGATCTCCCTGAGATTGTGTTCCCCAACGAGTATAATCTTCAAAGATTCAAGAGCAACGTAAACCGTTTCCTGCGCACATGCACCGCTCCCAGGGCGCCATAAAGAATATATCCTGCAGTGCTGTGCCCTATCATAAAAAAAAAATAGGCCTCGGATGGAAATAAGATGAACAGAGGCGAGGGTTTATGGAACAAAAAAAAAATCAAAATCAAAATCAAAATTTTATTGACGCATTTAGCATTTACAATTAGGTTACATTTAGGTATATAATTACAACTATTAGTATAAGGACTTTCCCATGTGGCTTTCAAACGACTGGTATTTTTGAAAGGATATATAAAAGAGAAAGAAACATCCTTGTACCAATTCGTTTTCTTGGATAAAACATGGATTTCTCAGAATGGTGCCATTGGTCAATTTTGGCAAAATGAAAATAAAAGACGTGTTAGATCTACTAAAGTTGCGACTACGGGAAATTTACCTAGGTAAAACATATTTTTCTAGGTACATAATACTTCATGCTGGTAGTGAAGATGGTTTTGTTAAGGGCGCTGAGGCAATTCTTTCTTCTAAATCTAATCTGAGTGGCTACCATAGAGAAATGTATCAGCAAAATTTTTTACAATGGTTCAAAAACCAATTATTGAAAAACGTAATAGAGCCATCTGTGATTAAAATAGACAATACAATGTCATAACATGCTGCTAACAAAAAAACCTAACACATCATGGAATAAAGCTGGAATTTAAAAATGGTTATCGGGTAATAAAATTGAATTTGATAATACAATGTTCAAAGCCTAACTTTTATAAATCGTTAACAGGTTGATACAAGCCATCTTGTATCCTTTAACATAGTCTTAAATATTAAACTTGAATTATTTTCAGGCATAAGCCACCAAAAAAATATTTAGTCGATGACCTGGCTGAGCAATATGGACATAAAGTTGTACGGCTTCCTCCATACCACTGTATGTGCAATCTGATTGAACATATTTGGAGGATTACCAAAAATTATTATAACAGACATCAGTGGCGTAACTACCGGTGTTCCATGTGTTCCAGGAACACAGGCCCCCCAGCTTTGGAGCCCCGAAGAGGCCCACAAAAGTCGGGGACCTGGGAAATTTCATAGAGCTGCACAAATTTTTGTGATCAGCGCCTTTTTGAAAACAATGAATTCTGCTGCGCAAATTCTTGATTTCATACTCCTAAAAAATTATTTCTCGAGCAGTAGTTTTTCTGAAATCGTTACAGCCTGCTGTCTGCATTTGACCATCCCAGTTACCGTCGCAAAAGCAGAAAGACCATTTTAGAAACTAAAGATAATAAAAAATTATCTTCGCAATACGATGGGACAAGAAAGATTGAGCTCGCTGGCTCTAATTTCAATCGAGAATAATATAGCGAAAAATATGGATGTAGGGGGGGGGGGCCTTTTTTTGCCGAACACAAGTTTTCTCAACGTAGTTACGCCACTGACAGACATATTTTGTCGAGTTGGCGGTACAGAAACTGACTGTATGAATGAATATGTGGAAAGAATCGTACTGCTACTCCTGATATTTGGAGAAACTTAATTCGGCACACAGAAAGCGAAATATTAAAATGGTATGAAAGAGAACATGTATTAGATAGACTGAACATTCAAGCCATTATTATTTATGTACAGGGAACGAGTGATTCAAGTGATTTGGAGAATGATTGAAGATTCATATTTGTATTATTATTTTTATTATTCAAATAGTCACAGCATAATATATAAAAATGTAACAATAAGATTATGACCATTCCAATATAATTTAGGTATATAGTGTCATCCTGGAAGATTTTACAAATAAAATAAATAAATTTGTGTTTATTTTTGTAAATTTATCTTGTTTCTATGAAAAACACAAAACCACTGTAATTCCCTCACTCGGTTATTTTGGTTACAAGCTGGCAACACTGCGGATAACTGACGTCGCTCGAAAGGTATGACGTGCAACGGAAATTGTTTTGCAAAGAGGATAGTAGAAAAGTCGTTTTTCGTTACTGTTAAAACGAACACTATGTTCCTTAATCCTTTATGCTGAAAGCACTAAATAATTCCAATGTTGCCCTTGTGGCACACCCTCACTAATCATATAGTACCTAAACACCGTTCCCCGGTCCTTAACAAATCACTTAATCACAAAATGCAGAAAATAAAACTAATACATTATACACTATGCACCCTCCATTGCCAGGAACCAAACTTGTACAACACATAAATGGCGCGTCATCTCGCCGGCTTATTAGTGTAAACGAGCAAGAAGATGGTCACGTGACTATTGCATCATAAAACTTTTATTCGGGCAATCACATTTTTAATATTGAAATTAAATTATAATTTTGGCAAATGTAAATAGAGGAATTGCTCAGCACAGTAATTCTATCATCCATTATGGGTAAAAATAAAATAACTTGTTATGTTTCACTATTTATTCAGTTACCTGACACGTGTTTCGACCCTTTCGGGTCATTTTCAAAGAAGTACAAAGATAAAAATTATTGCTAAGGTATTTATATAAACTCTAATATATGGTATCAATAGGTAATAGAATAATTAAAATAATTAAGATTACGGATTACAATGGATGGGTAGATTGTGGGTTTTTCTTATTCTTATACAGGTGGCTGTCAAAATGTTTTAATTTATTTTAATTTAATATGCTGTTGATAATTGGGTTAGCACTTGAAGGTATTTCTGTGTGATTATTAACTAACCCAATTATCAACAGCATATTAGATTAAAATAAATTAAAACATTTTGACAGCCACCTGTATAAGAATAAGAAAAACCCACAATCTACCCATCCATTGTAATCCGTAATCTTAATTATTTTATTTATTTTATTACCTATTGATACCATACATTAGAGTTTATATAAATACCTTAGAAATAATTTTTATCTTTGTACTTCTTTGAAAATAACCCGAAAGAGTCGAAACACGCGTGTCAGGTAACTGAATAAATAGTGAAACATAACAAGTAATTTAATTTTTACCCATAATGGATAATATACGGTTTCACCAAGAATGTAGCCCAACGCAAGTTAATTACGCAATTCTATCATATATTTGTCTTATATCTTTACCTATTGTCTTATCTTTATCTTAATTCTAGTTTCTTCCATCTGGGGATCTGGCGTCCAAATAAAAAAAAACGGAGAATCTCTGAACTCACTCCTAATTGCCGCCACAAAATTTACAATCTGAGCAGCTTAAAGGGTAACCCATTTTATAACATCATATAGCCTTCCTAGAGATAGTTAAAAAAACAATAAGCACAAATAAGTGTTACAACTCGTTTTACTTAAAAAAAGAAATACCTACCTTGGACAAAATAATATCTGAAATTAAAAAGGATGATTTTCATTCCACCCATGGGTGAGAAGAAACTATGGAAAACTTTGAAAGAAATGAATTTTTGTTATGAAAAAATTGAAAACTGAAAATCACTTTTACGGGAGAAAGACGAAATCATCTGCTGGCGACGACGATATTTGAGGGCAGTTCAGTTTCAAAGGGAAAATAGGAATATCTATTATATGGACGGAACTTGGTTAAACATTTAAATCAAAACGGACAGGAGACAATAATAAAGATAGTAACGCTAATGTCTTTAAAGAATACTTCTAGCAAATGCTAAATCTTATTCCTTCTGGGTCTGTTATTGTCATAGATAATGCTAGCTACTACTCAGAGCCATTTCATGCTGAAAAAGGAGCTACTGGAGATTGTAAAGTTGACTAAACCTCTTTGTGCAAAGTTTGCTGTCGACAAAATCGCTTCAAAACAAAATATAACGGTACTTCGCCTTCCTCCATATCACTGTGAATTAAACCCCATAGAATTGATGTGAGCGCCAGTAAAATAGTTTGTGGCAAGGCATAATACCACTTTTAAAATAAGAGACGTTGGAAAGCCCTTGCAAGAGGGAACAAAAACAGTGGATTGTGAAAAATGGAGTAAGTGCATCGAACATATGATTGAAATAGAAAAAATAATGTGGGAAGCTGATAACATCCTAGAAAACACTGTAGAGCCCCTTATTATTTCTCTGGACCCCAACGACGATAGCTCATCGGACTACTCGGAACATGATGACTAAAATTTAAAAATTAAGTTGTTGTATTGTACATATTAGATTTTTTTTATAAATATTAATATTTATTCCAATTCATCTATTTTCATATTATTCTTACTTCTATATAAGTTTTTATCTACTTAGTATTAGGATAATTAATATCTCAATTATCTGCCTATCTCTATAATTTTAATAAAGTATAATTTTTATTATATTTATTATTGTAATAAACTACCTGAAGTAACTCCGCTGTCACATTACTTTTATTCACCAAACTCGTCTTTCTTTTGTATGCTAATTAGGGTCACCATAATTTAGGACCCATTAGGGGTGTGTGCGTCTTGAATATCTGAAATACGGAATTTCTAAAAACTATCATTGCAATTTTACCTGAAATTTACAATGCAACCTTTTAGTTGTCCACCCTGCTTAATGGGTCCTGTCATTGCAAATTTAGATTTTATTACTCTCTCGCATTAAGCAACAAAGTATACTAGTATTATTTCGACCTCTCCTATACGCTGGCGGACACCCTGTATTTTATTATACCAGCGATTGTGATTGATCAAAATTTGAATAAATCATCAAAGCCGACGCCGGCGTATGTATGTGTATACAAACTCAATTCCTGCCTATGTTTCATATTAAGCGTAATTACTAGAATTATGTATTTATACACCGGCATCAGCCACGAGAGAACGTTTAAACAGTTTGACGCTAATATTAAAATTTACAGCAGATTTGTCGGTTAGTACGGTAGTTTCTAAGAAATTATTATACAGGGTAGGAGAAATTACCAGAACGGTCGATTATTTCAAAAGATATACGAGTTAGCGAAAAATGTCTTCTATAAACGTTGTAAGGCTTTTAAAAATCTACATATCTGTAATAAATTGGAATATACAGGTACGCCCGAAAAGTTGTGGAGAGTCAAAGTTTTATTTTTTTAAATGGAACACTCCATATATTATTACTTATTTTGATCGTCCAGTCAATTTTAAACATTTTCTATTAACCATATGCTATGCCTAAAGTTATTAGTTTCCGAGATATCGGCATTTAAATAATAATGGATAACAATGGTCTATTCGAACGTAGTCGTATTTACCTTAGCAACAAATTAGGTATGGTCTTTGACATTTGTCAGAATTAAGCAAAAAAGAAAATAGCATGGCGTTTTCACTTACTGAAACAGAGAGAATTGATATTTTCATTTTAAGGGGATATGGCGAGAAGCAGAGATCATATCAGGAGGTATGTGATATCTTTAACAATTTGCACCCAGATAGACAAATTTAAAAAAAAAATGCTGCTTTTTGAACTGTGGAGCGTTAAAGAATGACTGGAGGTGTAAAAAACCGACCAAGATCTGGAAGACCTAGGAGTGCTACCGCCGATGATAAAAAATTAGACATTCTGCTTCCAATACAAGAAAATCCCCGACAATCCACCAATCAGGTTGCTTTGGATCATGAAATTGATCAAAAATATGTAAGAACCGTTCTTCATGCAAGAAAATGCATCCATGCAAAGTTCTTGTTGTACAAGAACTTTGTGATATTGACTATGATCGAAGACTAATATTTTGCGAAATAATTACGAGAAAGATTGAAGAGAATCCGCATTTCGCGACCTTCACACTACACGGAATGGTCAATAAACAAAATTGCCGTTACTGGGGGCGAAATAACCCAAACTGGTATGAAGAACTGCATACACAGTTCCCAGAAAAAGTTAATGTCTGGGCTGGATTGTTAGCGGGACTGTAATTGGACCCTTTTTTATAGAGGGAAATTTGAACGGTGAACGATATATTCAGCTTTTTCGGCAAGAAATAGTTCTTACTATAAACAATTTAACTCTCGATATTAACTTAACCTGGTATCAGCAAGATGGAGCTCCTCCGCATTTTTCTCGTGAAGTTAGAGAATTTTTGAATGTCACGTTCCCAAATAGATGGATAGGAAGAAGAGGGCCTATCGAGTGGCCTTTACGATCTCCCGACCTTTCGCCCTTAGATTTCTTTTATTGGGGTCACCTGAAAAACAATGTTTATCGGAACGAATCCAATAATTTAGAAGAATTAAGAATTAAAATTTTAAATGAAAGTGAGTTAATGAAAATTTTGGCTATTACGGGTAACTTAATTAGTAATTAATGTTTAAGGTGAGAGTCTACATATGTATTTTAACAATTTAAAAGCGAAAACTTAACACAGATAATCAAAGATAATCAAACTTATGAAATGCAATTTTCGAACTGTAACAAACAGCTCATTTATTCAATGAAATCCATCCTGATCGTTCTCCCATATGTCAGAAGGTGGTGAGTAGAATAGAGGCTAAATATAGAAAATTCGTGTGTTAGAGATTTGCTGATAATCTGGTCGTCCTGTTCGAGAGGAATATGAACAACTTGACGTTTTGCTTTCCTAGAAAGAAAATTCATGTACTCCTTTGTTGCATATTGGGGCCAATTTACACATGCGGAAATCTGTTGTTCACCGAATAGTTCAAAAGCACAAATATCACCCATACAAAGTTATTTCAGTGCATGAGTTATTTGAAGATCATTTCGATAGGTGAAATGAGTTTTGTGATCGCAAGCAAGATATGTGCAATCTAGATAATAATTTAGTAAAAAATATTATTTTTTCCGATAAAACTACGTTTTATTTCCTCAAATAACAAATCTGTCGTATGGAATGTTGTGCGAAAGAGTAATTGGTCCATTTTTCTTTGAACAATCTTTAACTGGATAAATTAATCTCGAATTTCTCCAAGTTGAAGTAATTCCAGCATTATTGGCTTTATTTCCGAATCCATTAAACCCAGACTCCCCTGACGAAGAACTGATGTTCCAGCAAGATGGTGCTCACTTGCACTATGCTGCCACTGTGCGTACATTTTTGGATGAAACCTTTCCCAATCCGTGGATAGAAAGAAAAGGACCTATTGAACGACCTGCTAGGTCGCTAGACCTAACTCCGCTGGACTTCTTTTTGTAATGGTTACCTCAAATCGAAAGTATTTGTTGACAGGCCAAACAATCTTCGGGAGTTAAAAGAGAGGATCCGAAGAGAAGTGCGTGCCATAACTCCGGAAATGGTTGAGAATGCGCAAGGAGAGTTTATTGATCGCCTTGAATTTTGTTAAGCCGTAAACTGCGCACATTTTCAACATTCAATTTGATTTGTTGTTCTGTTCTTTCTAAATAAACAGGTCTTACTTATTGATATGTTCAATCGTTATTTTTTCGACAACTGTTGAGTTTAGGTATAGGACATGGTACAT
Source organism: Polydrusus tereticollis (assembly GCA_963920685.1). Classification (NCBI taxonomy): domain Eukaryota; kingdom Metazoa; phylum Arthropoda; class Insecta; order Coleoptera; family Curculionidae; genus Polydrusus; species Polydrusus tereticollis. Next base: position 3,195,757 of record OY987334.1, on the reverse strand, counting down.
GAAACTTAGAATTCGATTTTTCGAAAATTCAAAAGTGAAATAAAAAATAGATGTTTTCTTTTGAAAAAATGAAGTTGAAGGTTGAACCTATTTTTGGGCTACCCTCTATACATTAATTTATCATAAAAAAAACCAATTCAGAAATAAAAGTCGACTGGTCCGCGCGTTTTTCCAAAAAACACACCTCTGAGTTTTGAATGAATTTAGACGTTACTGCTGGGACTGATTGTAGAATAAAAATTGACATACCGTAATGTTTCAATACCACTTAACTTAAAACCAAGCATAATGTATATGGTTAAATCGATGTAATAGGAATGCTGTTTATCTTAAGACTAAATTATTGTTAACAAAGCTGTCATTTATTAGGTATAGGGGTTAGTGGAAAGCCCAGGTGTTGGTCAATATAATTTTGATTCTAACAGTGGTTCAAAAATTTGATTTTTCATGTGAAATTAAGTTGTTGTAAATGCAAGTTAAATTATTTGTATCAATTTTATAATCAAGAGTGTTTTTAGTTTCTTTAATTTTTTTTTGTTACGTTTTCTATTATTAGGTGCATAATATGTACATTGTTGAAATCAAAATTATGAAGATTATTAATGGCATGTTGAGAAACTGCTGTTAAGTTATGACTGACATTTTTTAAACTGCTTTTATGTTCTTTAATATTGATTTTTATGTATTGTTTTGTTTGTCCACTGAGAAAACGAGAAAGCTGAATTGTTTAATTTAACAGTCACATACCTGTCAATGATGATATTTTTGCTCCAATTAAAAAACCGCTGAGTAACCATTTTTACGGGGTTAAAGCAATTTTTTGAATTTGTTAATATTTAACTGTTAGAGCAAAAAGTAAATTTTTGATTTAATGACTACTTTTCCATTAAAATAAATATCATATAACTTGTTGAGTTGATTCTAGTAAAGATGTTTAGTGAAATAATAACATTTGCTTCTATCAAAACAATAATTGTATTAAACAATTATCCAACTATCCATCTCTAACATCTTTATTTTATTACTTTAACAAACATTCAATATTTGTTTAATTCAACAGTTCAGACTGTTACTTCTCCCACTGGTACTACTGGACTACTGCAGCGCATCTCGTTTCGCACTTGTCTCCTATCCCTTAACCACGTACGATGTATGCATAAACACACGTTGATGTATAAGCGACAGGACGCCATTTGCATAATTTGCAATTTATTTTCTCAGAATTCTAGTGAAGTTTCGATTTGAAAGCTAGTTAGTTTTAAATTATTAGGTACAATTATAATGTAACAAATATTGGCCGTTAACTTATCTATCATTAATTTATTTGCTTAGAATTATCCAAAACTATTACTTAACTAGAAATTTACTTTTAAAATCGGAAACATGGCGGTATTCGCCTTGGTGATTTTTATGGATTTATCCTATCAGTAATGTTGATGCTTATATTATCCTACTATAGGTTTTTCTAAGTATCTTTTGTGTAATGTAGGTACCTATATGTGTTGATGAAATTACCAATGGTATGCTAAGCTGTGATTTTTTCAAGTAGAGCATGACATAGATGAAGAAGCCTTAATGCAGATTGCCGGCCACAAAATTCTCCAAGGTTTGATTCCAAAAATAGGGGCAAGAATAGAATTATTGGATAAATTACTAAATCATCCCACAAGAAGTCTGAAGTAATATTTATAACTGAAAATAATGTAAGTAATTTTAAATTAATGCAATATTATGTAAAACTGTTTATTATACAATATTAATAGTAGTTGTCATTTCTTTATCGTTGTTTTTAAGCGTTTTTATAATACCATTTTTGAAGCCGTGGTAATTTAAAAAAAATGTTATGCTGTTAGACTTAATAAGTCCTTTGTAAGCTATTGGCAGGAAAATATAGTTGTTGGTTTAAACTAAATAGGACTATAATATTGGTGAAATAGTTCGCTTAAAAAAATGACTCTAAAGAAACTATTCATAATTAAACGGATAAGGAAGCAGGTACCTAATAGCACTTTAAATTTACAATTGCTTATAGTAGATTTTTTTTTTCAAAAGAATACTATTTAAACAAAACTGTTTATTTAATCTAAACCAATAAACCAAATCCTCAACTTAATACTTCACGGATGTTAAACCAACAAAATGAAAGTTCTTGGAACGATATTCTGGAATTATTAATCAAACAGTTAAAGAACTAATCAAACAACCAAACACTTTCAATCAACGACGTCAGAGTGTTAAATAAAAAAAAAATGATAATTCAATTAACTAAAATGTTTAAGCGAACAGTTAGTAAATGCTAAGCCAACACATCTCGTATTTGAAACCAACAATTTAAATATTTTGAATTAAACAGGATTTCAGTTTCTTATAACTATCTTTGAATTTTTTAATACATAGCTTTTAACTGTTAATTTAAGCAATAAAATGTAACATTTTTTAATGGTTCGTTCAACTCTTAAAAAACATTACTTGTATTGAAATTGCAAAAACTGTTGAATGAAACATTTACTGCTTGACTCAACAGTTTAATTTTCTCGGTAGTCAATGTTTGGTTTTGGACATCAAGACAGTCAGTTTTACAAATTAAGAGGGATTGGTTGATTTTGGGAGTTTTGGGTTTTAATTTTATAAAAAATCTTTTTAACGTTAAGTATGTCATTGAATAAATCCCGCCACAATAGCTAAAATGGTAATGGCATACCCTGAAGCAAGCGTTCTTGATTTTTCTGATGTCCTTGATTCGTTAATGGTTGTATTCTTTGTATTTCTAAAAATAAAGTTCAATAAACGTTAGACAAATTTAATTCACTTAATGACAGACATAACTTTACATATGAGCTTGAAAATAATAAATCTATTACCTTCTTGAACCTTATTATTTGCTATGCAATATCGCAACAAACTGGTAGACGAAACAATCTGGTCTGGACGATATTTAAACTTTAATTCTTACATACCTAACAAATATTAAACCAGCGTCGTTAATGCCCTAACCGATGGATCATCAATCTTACCAGTCCACAAATAGATCTAATAACATAAAGAAAATTAAAAATATTCTAAAAAGTAATAATTATCCTTAACAATTCTTTGGCCTATTATTGAAACCCGAATAATCAAAACTGATAATTAATCCCCGAAATTAATGACAAAATAAAAAAAGTCTTAAACCGTATAAAATTAACAAAGCCGAAAACCCCACTAATAACATACAAAGATTTTTTACAAAATTAAAACCTGAAGCTCCCAAAATGAACCAATTCCATTTAATTTATAACATTGATTATCTTGAATGTCTAAAAACACAATTAACAAACAATTAATACATAAAGAACAGAATTAAAGAACATAAAAGCAGTTTAAAAAATGTCAGTCAAAACTTAACCGCACTTTCTCAGCATGCAATTAATCCTCATAATTTTGATTTCAACAATATACAGGGTGTTTCCTAACTACGGTACGAAACTTCAGAGGCTGATACGTAAGGTCGTTTAAAGAGAAAAAGTTCCTATGAACATAATATGTCCGGAGTTGCTTCGTTTCTGAGGTTCAGGGCGTTGAAGTTAAAAAAAAAAACGGTCATAAATATCCTTAAACCAATTTGGTTTAAATTTGGTTCAGTTATTTGAAGTAATGTATATATATTAATTAAATCTAAAATAAACAATTTTCTTAATAAATATAATATAATTTCAAATAGACAATTTGGTTTTAAAGAGCAAATATCGACTGAAAATGCAATATGTTACCTAACTAATAATATATATAAAGCTTTAGATGAAAAGAAACCGGCAATAGGTGTTTTCCTAGATTTGGCCAAGGCCTTTGACACGGTTAATCATCAAGAGTTAATTGACAGTGTCGAGAGAATGGGCTTTCATGGAGTCGCATTACATCTTGTACGGTCATATCTTAAGAATCGGGTGCAGTATGTTAACATCGACGGATTTCTGAGTGATCCTGAATCAGTTGAATGGGGAGTTCCTCAGGGGACAGTCCTCGGTCCACTATTTTTCAACATTTATATAAACGGCCTTCTTAATTTAAATATTAAAGGAACAATTACTTCATTTGTGGATGACACTGTCATTTTCTTTACCGGCCAAACATGGCAAGAGGTAAAAAATATAGTTAAAACGGTTAAAATGTGGTTAGATTATAAGATGTTGTCTCTTAATTTTAGTAAGTCCAAATTTATTGCCTTTAGCAGTTATCAAACAAATATAAATTTCAATAGTTTAAAAATTAACGTCGATGGCAAGGAATTTGTTATCGAAGAAGTAAACAATATAAGATATTTGGGCATTGAAATTGATAAATATCTGCGATGGGATGTTCATGTTAACACACTCATTAAAAAGCTTGGAGTTATACTATATAAATTTAAATAATTAAGTAAACTTCTTCATAGACAAGGTCTTAAAATAATTTACCATGCATTAATTGAATCACACTTGCAATATGGACTGGTAGGATGGGGTGGGATATTGAATACCCATCTAAAAAATCTAGAAATATTGCAAAAATATTTTTTGAAAATATATAATAAGCAAAATAGAATGTTTCCCACCAATATTTTATATTCCACTAGCCAGGTCTTTGATATTAGACAACTTTATTTCTATAAAATAGGCATCCTGCAACACAAAGAAAAACTAATTTACAAAACATAGATCACAAATATAATACAAGGTATAAAAATCAATCTGAAACCAAAGTAGAAAAGGCTTATAAATCGATAGGGCAAAGATCGTTTTACTTCATTGCTCCTCGGATATATTCACAGTTACCCTGCTACGCTTTTATTTGCCCAAAGATTAAGATTGAATTATCAATGACACAAAAGAATTTAATTGTAAATAAAAAAATAAGAATTTAATTTTAATTAAAAAAAAAGGAATTGATAACGAAATTCAGCCGAGGGTGAGAGGCCTTGAGCGAGTGAGCAAATGCCCTAGCCCAAATGCCGAAGAGTAGGGGGGGTAATAAGGGGCGCCACCGTTTTGTAGGCAGGCCAAAACGGAAGCCTCCGCGATCTCGGTGGGACCTCACTCTCCACTGAACCTAATAATGAATAAAAAAAAAAAAAAAACAATTAAAAAGAAAAAAAGCAAATTACGAAGGGGTGTTGTGGGACGTCTCAAATAAAACTAGAAAATTTTACAAACACACTAGTTACATTTATTTTTCGAAGAGAGCAATGTTGGGGTTTGACGCCCAGGAAAAATTAATTCAGATAAATTTACAGTTTATATCAAAACCCACAAATATGTACATAAGCCCTGCGGCGGTGACAACAATTATTGTAGCTTTATAAACTGGTCAATGACCAAAAAAAAAAACTTTAAAAACCCTACGGCCAATTTACACTTAACGCCTCTGCCGGTACGTTACCAATCCTTAGGTTCTATGCCTGTCGGGCGACCATGGATACACCCCAGGACGGCAAGCTAGTGGTCGGCTCTAGCGGTAGGCACCTCTGGGTACACCCCAGATTAGAGCAAGGCTGGTAGCGCCCAAGTAAAAGAGCTAGGTCGAATCGCTCAGGTAAAAGGAGCTAGGTAGAAGCGCCCCGGTATAAGGACCCCGATGACAATGGGGGCTCACACGTTTTCACGTTTCCTGACCTGCACTCCGTCGCTTTATATCCGGCTATGCCGTAAAAAAAAGCTTCCACTCCAAATCAGCAACAAATGCCACAGCAATCAGAAAGTTTTAATTTGAAAACGGTATCCAAAATCCACTTACGTGCAAAAAAAATTGGCTGGACACACGCTTTCACGACGGAGACAGGTCAGTAAGTAAGTAAGGAAGGCCGTAACAATCGCGCACGACCTCCCGGAAGAGCTGCAATCCTACCAACAAAATAGAAAGCTTCCTGTCAATAAAAAGGGCGCTAGAATTCAAAACCTCGTACCTACACAAAAACCTAATGAACTAACCTAGCCGAAGCGAACCCGTACAAATAATAAAATAACCAAAGAGCGGAGACAATAGAATCCTGGGTTACCCTTGAACCCCCTCCTGCGCGACGGTGAAACTAAAGAAATTTGTTTTTAATTAACTAATACATGGGCAATATAAATTATTACCAAACACGGTCACCCGTATACAACCAACGGTACATCAGATAAATATTTCCCACATCTAAGGAATAAGCGATATAATCGATCTCGCAAAGGTCGATAGATGTTAACCTAGAAACTAAATGATTTTAAACAAATTCCCAGCTTTAAATAAACACACAAGTGGCTCCTACATTAAATGACGATAAACAGATTACAATACAATGCCCTTGGCTGGTAAAAACCACCCGATAGCAGTCAATACAATATCAATAAGTTAGGTCGATCGAAGGGATTAAAATCGATAGTGACGCCCACTCCTATTCATATAAATTAAAGGAACAGGGTTTATTTATAACCAACAAAGTGAAATGTACCTAACGATCAGATTGTCACACCATTCTAGAACCAAACAAAGGAAAATATAATACGGAAAATCCACTGTATTTCCCTCGAAAGTGTATTTGACACAACCATAGCGGTAAGTCCTATAACTTACTCTATTTACACCGTCTGTAGCTGACTGTTTTTAGGCTACTAACTTAGGCCATGGTCTGCCATTTAACAAGGGAGAAAAATCGACTTTCAACCCCTAAGCCAAGGGAGATATGGAATCAAGATGAAAGATAAGGTAAGGCTCTACTTTATTAACCAGGCATTCGGCAGCTAGAGACCGTTTTAGCAACTCGGACATACCTATATCACCTTACGTACAACCGAAGACAATATTACCTAAGATCTCAGTCTGCAGTCACAGAATTCAAATAGTTATCTTTATTTTAGGTACAACACAAGCTGGATCAGCTACTCGAGGTAACGGCATTGCAAAAAGATAAAGAAGGAATCAGGTAATCAACAAATGTCATAAGAAAGGAAAGCAACTTCTACACACCGAGAGAGAGTTATGCAACAGTGCGATGTTACGAGTAATATATATACAGTGTCACCATTAAAGTCCGCACCATATGGAACTTTTTTTTATTAATGAGGTTAGTTAAAATTAAATTTCGGCAATCGTTTTTGCTTCAAATTAGACTAAAAATTACATAATCAAATGTCACCATCTGTCATTCGGTATCTGTCAAAAATTACATTTTAATCAAAAAATGCTAAAAAATGGCATTGTTTTACCGAATTTCAAAAAATTTTATTAGAAAAAGTTGTTTCTAGTACAATTCTTGGCCTAAATACAAAGTTTCAGTTTTCTAGCAGTTGATTTTTTTGCCATTTTTTCTAATTAACTTTTTTTTTATTTAATGTAAGTTCGCTTAATGGATATTAAACTATTTGCTTATACCATACTCAATATTTTATTTAGTTTGTATGAGCTTTTTTTTACTAGAATGCCATTTTTTTTCGAAATTTAAAATTAGAGGCAAAAAAATTTGACACGGGTGGTGCAAAGTTATCCTAATTTAAAAATTTTAACAGATAGACGTCAGATATTCCATTTTTTTGATAGTACATACACCTAAGAAGTTTAAAAAACTTATAACAAAATTCCCAGATATCAGATTAGTTCAAAATTTAGACACATTTTCTTTTTATTCACAATAAAATATCAAGGCAATTTTGAATTTTATAAGTAGGCTATGGAAAAAAAAACGAATTAGAGTGCCGAATAAATAAAAGAAATGTCATAAATTTGAATATTTTCGCAAGTTATAGTTTTCAGTGTTATCACCAATGTTGTCCACTCAAGAAAAAACAGAAATTGTCTTAATTTGTGGAGAGAATATGCCTCACCGGCAAGTATCTGCCATTTTTAATGAGAGGCATCCAGAAAAAAATTTGCAGCATAGCACTGTTTCAAGAATAATGTCAAAATTTAGAGAAACTGGATCTGTTCAAAATAATTTTAAGAAACCTCACGCGGCAAGTAAATACGATGAAGCAGCACAACTTGATGTTTGTTTAACTGTATTGACCACGGTCAAACTAGTGTAACCAAGATAAGTGATTCAACAGGGTGCAAGAGGGAAAGCGTTAGAAAAATTTTTCAGAAAAATCGATTTCGGGCATATAAACCCAAGTTTATAAACACATTAAAAGAACGCGATTTTGATATCCGACTTGATTTTTCGTTTTGGTATCAGGGACAATATGAGGAGAATATTCTTTTTCCATACAAGATATTATGGACAGATGAAGCCACTTTATCTTCTAACTTCACAATTGAATGTCGCGACCAGTATCATTTTAAAACCAATGTTTGGTGTGGAAATTTGAAAGATGAGCTTATTGGACCATACTTCTTTAGAGTAAACTTAACTGGTGAAAGGTACCTGAATTTTCTTGATAACGAGATTACCGAAGTTTTGGATAACATGTCCTTACACCATAGACATAACTTATGGTATCAGCTTGATGGTGCACCCATACATCAAACTGTAGCAGTGAAAGAACGCATAAACCAATTATTTCAAAACAGAGTTATAGGGCGTGATAGAGAATGTCACTGGCCACCCAGGTCGCCTGACATAACCCCACTAGACTTTTTTCTGTGGGGTTATCTTAAGCAGAAAGTTTATAAGAATCGACCGTTTAGAAATATCGAGCATTTGGAACAAACGATAAGACAGTGTTGTGCCGATATAAGACCAAGCTTTTTACAAAATGCTGTCAAAGACGTTTATAGACGGACGGGTGTTTGTATAGAGCGAGAAGGACGTCACACTGAAATGTGAAATTTATATTGCTTTTGTGTTACCTATTTAAAATGATTAAAGTTCCTTTTTGTTCCTTTTAATAATAATGATAGTTTTAAGTATAAAATAAAATTTTTATCAAATATTTAGATGTATTTTTCATTTGAAAAACGAAACATCTGACGTCTATCTGTTAAAATTTTTAAATTAGGATAACTTTGCACCACCTGTGTCAAATTTTTTTGCCTCTAATTTTAAATTTCGAAAAAAAATGGCATTCTAGTAAAAAAAAGCTTATACAAACTAAATAAAATATTGAGTATGGTATAAGCAAATAGCTTAATATCCATTAAGCGAACTTACATTAAATAAAAAAAAAGTTAATTAGAAAAAATGGCAAAAAAATCAACTTTGAGCTAGAAAACTGAAACTTTGTATTTAGGCCAAGAATTGTACTAGAAACAACTTTTTCTAATAAAATTTTTTGAAATTCGGTAAAACAATGCCATTTTTCAGCATTTTTTGAGTAAAATGTAATTTTTGACAGATGGTGACATTTGATTATATAATTTTTAGTCTAATTTGAAGCAAAAACGATTGCCGAAATTTAATTTGAACTAACCTCATTAATAAAAAAAAGTTCCATATGGTGCGGACTTTAATGGTGACACTGTATATATATGTATAGCCTTATTTTTACTAGTAAAATGTGTTATAACTATCTATGTATATCGAATAATCACCGAAACAAATATATTAAAAGGTTCTTGACAAAAAGGTGAAGGCAACATAATAATAAACTTTAAATAAAATTTCGGTTTGTTTTAATTCACCACATACTAATGGTTTTTCAGAGAGAGGAAATGGCACTACATTATTGATTATTTCTCACACCTTAACAAAAATAGGCTTTAACCGCTAGTACTAAAAATAAACCGTTACAACCCTTAATTGTCAAAAATTCTCGAAGTATTTATAGATTTAAAATATAATTCAAAAAGTGGGCCTATTCCAAGTCTAGACAAGAGATTCATAATCTAATTAACTTAAAATGTAATTGATTAATATTTCTATAAGCTTGTTAACTAGATTTAGTTTTTTTTATTGCATTGTTTCTTGATTACCTACAACAAAAAAAAATAAGGAACACAAAAACAAATCAAAGTAATTTGTAATAATTATAATAATAAACTTTTAAAATTACTTATTGTAAAAAACTTTATTAAAGATAAAAATACACATGTACCTATGTACAATGATTTAATACTAAATATACCTAGTCATCATTGCTTTTCAAAAATTACTTTCTATAACGGACTAAACTCACATACAGAGAGCAGTCGCTGTCTTGTGAGTGTCCACCTCCGTTATTTCCAAAATATGAAACAAAACCTGAATTTAATTTTATTTATTTTTTTAAAAAAATAAAATTTTTACTAGATTTATATAAATATAAATCGCATAATATTATTACTAACTGTATTGTATTGTAATTGGCTGTATATTCTTTTTTGGAATTAAGAAGTTCAAAGTTCAATAAGACGCTTATTTAGCCCTAACTAGATTGAAATGATTGGGTCCAGTGGCGTTGTAATTAATGTTTGTTATCGCTTAATCTAAACAAATAAAAAACTAAAAAAGACGGCAGTGGCGTACTTTTTCTTCTCAATAATAATTGGCTGTGGTGCCCACTGAGACGCCACTGGAACTAATAATTTCAATCTAGTTAGGGCTAATTAAGCCCCTTACTACTTCAAATAACTGAACCAAATTTCAACCAAATCGGTTTGAGGATATTTATGAGCGTTTTTTTTTAAACTTCAGGCTTCTCAGGTTGGAGAATAACATTCTGCGATGTGTTACGTCATCCGACAGGTACGTACGCAACGCAGAACTGCACCGCATGGCCGACATACCGAACATACTAGACTATATTAGAGACATATCAACCGACTATACAAACAAAATAAATAACTCACCATTGACAACAAACCTAACTAACAATAGACATGACATAGTATCTCAGAAACGAAGCAACTCCGGACATACGAGTATGTTCATAGGAACTTTTTTTTAGAAAATCAAAAACACTCTTAATTATAGATCTGATACAGTGAATTGAAGTTGCGTTGACAACAACCTAATTACACAATAAAATTCAAATTTTTGCACCACTGTTATACAAATTTTATTTTTCCGAATCTGGGTTTTCCATTAACCCCTGTCTATACCTAGTATATGGCAGCTTTAGCTTTGTTAACAATATATTAGTCTTAAGATAACATTTATATTAAATCGATTTAACCATGTAGCTTATGCTTAGTTTTCCGCGAAGTGTTAGTGAAGCAATAAGGTCTGTCAATTTTTATTCTATGTCTTCTAAGCATCATGTATAAAATGTTTTTTTTCTCAAGTTCTGAAGATAGTTTGGACTAATAAACCGAAACGTCAACAATCTAAAAAATTATTTTCCTTTATATTTTTATTTTTTATTCATCTTAACTTTGTCCGAAAACCCAAGAAATCTCTACATATTTTAATTTATAACATGGCAACCTTTCTGTCGTGGGCAATAGGGTTATCACATAGTGCCAACGGTAGCTAAAAATTGCGGATGCACTAGATCGTGGCCCGATCACAAATACTTACACCTTCCCTTAGGCATTGGCCTGCCTTTGGACTCCACTTAGGTTATTGAGACTAAACGAAGAAAACAACACCAAATATCTGTATATGTATGGAAGACCATTCAATAAATAAAACTAATAAAGTTTTTTAACACCTATTTATTAATGGTAAGGTATTAAAAAAATTAAAAATCTTTTATTCTTTTATTTTTGAATATTACATATTTACATCCAGTTACAAAGTAGGGGACTAGACCTAATTTTAGATTTATAGTCGCTAAGTCATTCCATTTGTAACGAAGTTACTAAGATTTTACCGATTAATTATTCGTACAATAAATAGTAAGAGAATACTACTTGGCAAGTGGTAATCATAATATAACATATAAATATGTATACATGTGAGAACTTTGTTCTCTAGCCACTTGCTGAGACCTTATACAATAAGGATTAACCAAATTATGCTAAAACAGCTATTCTCTGGGCTACATGCCACAACGAGCGCTGAATTAAATAGCACAATTTGGCGTGAATACTACTTGGCAAGTGGTAATCATAATATAACATATAAATATGTATACATGTGAGAACTTTGTTCTCTAGCCACTTGCTGAGATCTTATACAATAAGGATTAACCAAATTATGCTAAAACAGCTATTCTCTGGGCTACATGCCCCAACGAGCAGGGGCGGATCTAGGATTTAACAAAGGGGGGGCTTGAATAACTTTTTTTAAAGTTTTTTTAATTTGACAAAAAAATGTATTATAATATAGTACATATACATAAATACAACAAATTGTATCAACGATAATCTAAGTAGACCAATTACAAGTTTTAATTCTTCTGGACTTCATTTGACAAAAAGTTTTAACTATATCATTTATATTAAGTTCTCTAGATTTATTAATGTATGCCAAAGCTAGCCCATTGAGTCTCTCCTGTCTCATCGTTGATCTCAAATAGGATTTTAGTAGTTTTAGCGATGAAAACTTCTCTCGCCCGTACCACTTGTTACAGGGATTGTGGCAAAAATTTTTAGTAGTATCTCTATATTGGGAAAGCATTCTTTAGACATACTTTTTAAGGTTTCTGTTGATGATTTTGGTAGATCAACACTGACAGTGTCACTCCACTTATGTCTCCATATCGCTAATTCCGCCTGAAATTCCAGCATGGATCCTGACATATCATTTTCATATATTCTTGCAGCCTCAACAATTTTGGCATCAGTATATTTTTTAAGGTGTATTGGAATAATACCTTCTATGGGTATTACAGTAGAAAGTTGATTAAATCGGTCTTTCATTTGGATTATAATATGATCCAGGAAAGGTATGAATATCACCCTTCTGTAATATTCTTCTTCGTTATTTGCCTTTATATTGCTCCTGTTTGTTTGTTTGTTGCAAAGTCTAGGCATAGTAATAGTCGTACCAATTCTCTGAAGAGCGTGATGGGCCTCCAAGAAAATTGGTTTAAATTGGAGTTCTTCATTTTGCCTTATATTTTCTAGTTTGCTTGTAATATCGTTTATGTATGAAAAGGCAGTGGAAAGGTCAATTTCAACACTCTGTAAATACTTGCTTAAATATACAGTGTACGACATCAAAAACGAGGCGACTTCTAAAGCTATAACAAAATCACTTCTTCTAATGGCGGCATTAAAAGCCATTGCCTTACTTGAAGTCTCTGTATCGTTGTCCTGTTCTAAACTAGCAAGAGCATTGCAAATTGCTTCATATAGTTCTTTAAAAGTTATTACGCTATTATGACGCTCAACCCAGCGCGTAGCACACAGAGTTTTTAACTTCTTTTTTTTAGTTTCGGTTATTTCTAAGTCATCAACGGCTTGTTGAAAAACTAAAACTCTTTTTGCAGAGCAACTAAAAAAAGAACATACCCTACCCAAAATACCCATCATGTTCCTAATTTCAGAAATATCACAACTTTTGGAAATAGCTAAGTTAAGGCAATGACTTAAACAGTGTAAATACATAGCCAAGGGCTGTTCTTGTCTTATTAAGGCTTGGACTCCATTGAACCTTCCAGCCATATTGCTGCCTCCATCATATCCTTGTCCACGAAGATTATCAATAGAAAGTCCAAGTTGCTTAATTTGATTTTTTATGGCCTCTTTGATGCATTGGCCAGTTGTAGAGTGCAGCTCAATGAAACCCAAAAAAACTTCCTTTATATCATACGTACTATCCAAATACCTCACACAGAATGTCATTTGTTCTTTGGTACTTATATCGGTTGTTTCGTCGCAAATTATTGTAAAAAATTTTGATTGTTTTATAGCATTAACAATTCCAGTAGTTATAACCTTCCCAATGCAAAATATTATTTCATTTTGGATTGTTTTACTAATCATTGTACAGTTCTTTGGTGCTGTTAGTATATGATTTTTAAGGTTTAAATCTCCAGAATCTATACGAAAAGTTAATAAGTTTCTAAAAATGCCATCATTACTTTCTGCAGTGTTTTGGTTTGAGCTATCTTTAATATCTATATTACCATCATCTCTATGAGCTCTAAGTGGTAATTTGTTATGGGCACAAAATAGAATTGTTTTAATAATCGGCACAAACCGCTGTCTATTAGCTTTAATTATTTCTGCTTTTTGTTTGTCTAATTGCACAGGAATACTGACAGACTTTTCAGACATCTGTATGTTTAAAAAATCATTTGCTTTTTTAACTGAAAATTTATGGTAGTTGGTGTTTTCATGCTGCGTAAGCATTTCTCGGGTTTTTTTAAACTTAGTTAGCGGTTCCCTTACAAGCATTTTAGGAATCTGAAAAATAATAAGCTTACGTTACGTTAGTTTCGGTTAGTTTTTTAAAACCTTATTTCATTAAAACTTAAAACAATTATATAACTATTTTATTCTTACTTGGCTACCCATTCCTGCGCCATCTGGTGCAAATAGCACACAAAATTTACAAAATCCTCCAGTTTTACTTTCGCTATACGCAAGCCAGTTATACTGTTGTAGCCAATGAACACCGAATTTACGCATTTGTTGTTTCCCTTCTTGTTTCAATGGAAAAACATATTTTGAGTCAGGGATCCAAGTATTGCTTAGAAAATTTATTTTTTCATGGACACTTAAAGATTGTCCGACTGCATTCCCAATATCATATAGCTGGCTGCCATTCTTAAAAAAAAATAAACAAATTTAATTTCATAGTTATCATATTTTTATACGATATTTTTGACGTATTGTATTGACGTTACAATATTTAAAAGCAAATTTCTTTGACTTTTGGTTGACCTATACATTATTTAACAAATAAAGCAGGTCATAGGTATTAAATTCAAAAAAGTATATTATTTATAATTTTATTTAAATTAAGTTAAAATTACATACCAAATTTGAACTTTACTAACAAATATGACAGAAAAAAAAATAGAACGAATAGTACGAATTCAATAAAATCCCTTTTTTGCCTATGTAATTAAGATTTTAAACTCAAACGCAAAGACAAAATACCATTACCTTACCATTACCATCCTATAAAATGCTTAAACCAAAATCAATATAAATTCCTTTTTTTCGCTCTAAGAAGCTTCTAACCCAAATCAACACTTAACAGTTTTCACATATTTGAAAATAACGGTAAAGTAAAACTAAAATACAAAATGTTAAAATAATTTTTTTTTAGATCTAACTGTACGTCACATCCTGTAATTCTTTGAACATACAAAAAAATATTGTTTATTTTTATCCCTTTTCCTTTTTATCATTTATTTTTATTACGAAATATGCGTATCAAATTAAAGACCAAAAGGCATATTATAATTATATACTTACGCTTTGCTGCGAGCGCTCCTCAGGAAAACGGCTAGGTTGACTACTACTACTTGCCTAAAATTCTTGCGAGCCACTGCCAGTACCTACTGCCACTACTTGTTGATGCTACTATAACGATGTTTTCTTCTATAACACTACTACCACAATGTCCCACCTTCACAACCGTATTAATTTCTGGCTTTTTTGTAAAAAAAGATGTTAATGTCGTTTGTGATCGCTTCATTTTACGCAGGTCCAAATGAGACAAAAAATAACTTGTATTCGCTATGAACGTCAAACACAATCTGAATACTTAATAAAATAAATTTCTTCTTATCTTCCAGAAATATAGATTTATTATTTAAAGCCATTTCTTCGCCATTTCACAGAGAAAAAATGCATCAAAACACATTTTTATTTCAATGTTCTGCAAACCAAAGACGCGGCCCGCGATTGTCTTTATCTTCAATCGGGAAGCGCCGCGTTTGAGCATTTTGCCGACTACCTAAATTCAGACGCTCACCGCGCGGCTGGTTTTGTGGACGTAAAATAAATAAAATTAAATTATTATTTTAATAAAATCATATTTATTTTATTATTCTCAAATAAAGCTTTTGTTAAACATAATATATAATTACTGTATTTATTATTTATTATTAGTATTTATAGCAATGTTTGACTTTTTATGACATAACAAGTCTTCTTAAAGGGGGGGGGGGCTTGAGCCCCCAAAGCCCCCCCCCCCCCCGTGGATCCGCCCTTATTGCCAACGAGCGCTGAATTATATGGTATAGTATATAGTATTTTAGTACTAACAGTGTTAGTCAAAATACGCCAAATTGTGCTATTTAATTCAGCGCTCGTTGGGGCATGTAGCCCAGAGAATAGCTGTTTTAGCATAATTTGGTAAATCTTTATTGTATAAGGTCTCAGCAAGTGGCTAGAGAACAAAGTTCTCACATGTATACATATTTATATGTTATATTAATTATTCGTAATTAAATATTTCCGTTAATTTTCAATCGTTCGTTTCTTTTTCGTAACCGATAAACTAAATAATTTTCTTACGATCGGATAGACCAGTGACCGAAAGCGACCCGTAAATTAATTAGCAAAAGCCTAGACTCATTACGCGTTATGAGTTGACTGAGATAAAGTACCGCGATATTTAAATCCTTAGTACCGTACATATCAAAACCAGGAAACGCGCGTTAAAACCGAAATGCGAGTTTAACTAATTTTATCGATTTTCCGTAATACTGAAAATGCAGGAACAGACCGACAAGTTCCGAGTAACTAAAACTTAAACCGATAATTAACACTAATTAATACATCGTGGGAGATATTGGGAGGAACTGTGACCGCTGAATATTGATGCTTGCTTTGCTTGTATTGCTCCCACAAAAAGAGGGACACTTGAGTTTTGTTTTTATTGCTTTATTGCACGATTAGACATTGCTTACCATTACCCTTCGGTGCACATGTAAACTGAATGCTTATATTATCCTGCCCCCTATCTCTGTCTTGTTTTCCGTACACCCGGCCGCAAAAATCCTAGAAACCGCTTTGCATTTACACGCTTTTAATACCGAATTCTCAACACGCCCTTTTTTTTACATTTCACCAACTTTACCTGCGTAAGTAGTCAAAGTTTGAGAGAACTGCGGATCCCCCCTCCACTTTTTATGACCTTGACCTTGACCTAACCCGAATGACCTTGGATGACCTTGACCTAACCCGAATGACCTTGACCTAACCCGAATGACCTTGGATGACCTTGACCTAACCCGAATGACCTTGACCTTGGATGACCTTGACCTAACCCGAATGACCTTGGATGACCTTGACCTAACCCGAATGACCTTGACCTTGGATAACCTTGACGTAACCCGAATGACCTTGACCTTGGATAACCTCGACTAACCCGGATTTGACCTTGACCTTGAACTTGACTTTGACCTTGACCTTGAACTTGACCTTGACCTTGACCTTGACCTTGACCTTGACCTTGACCTTGACCTTGACCTTGAACTTGACCTTGACCTTGAACTTGACCTTGACCTTGACCTTGACTTTGACCTTGACCTTGACTTTGACCTTGAACTTGACCTTGACTTTGAACTTGCCCTTGGCTTTGACCTTGATCTTGAACTTGATTTTGTGACCTTGACAATTATAGTGCACACCTGCTTGCCATCTATATAAACGAGTTGGAGTCGTTTCATTTCTTAGTGCAAGTTCCGAGTTTGTGAATTGTATAGTTAGCAATCATGAATTATTACAAGTGTGAAAAGTGTGATATGTCGTTTACTCGCTCAGCTAATATGTTACGACATCAAAGAGAATCTTGTGGAAAAAGATTTGATAATGCTGTTGTTGGAGATAAGCGGCGAAGAATTGATGGTGGTGCATCTACATCAACTATGCAGAATTGTGCAGTATGTGACGTAATGGTTCCACGTGGACAGATGTCAGCCCATTCAAGAACGTCAGACCATAAAAATAAATCTTGTGTGCCACTCTGTGATGGTGTTCAGCTAATAAATTCTGCATTTAAAAATAGAATCGCATCATATCATATTAGCAGTGAAAATGAACATGTGGACTATTCAGCATTTTTTGCTGAAATTGAATCGAAAGTGTTGCAGTTAATAATGGAGATACTACGTAGAGAACATACGTTGAAAATAAATATGGTGGTTGTCGGCAGATATTTTCTTCCAACGCAGGAATTGTTTAGTGAGAAATCTTTTAATACCAGCAATGAAATAGTTGCGGTAGGAAGCGATTTGATGGATGTTTACAAATCATTTGTAGAGGCAATGAAGGTGCAGTCTACAGAATTTCAAGAGAAAGATTCAGGTATGGTAGAATAGAAAAGTTTCCCTTTATAGTTAGTTTTAATGTGAAATACGATAATTTAATTATCCTTTTTTTGTTTTGCAGGGTGGGCCCTAGAAAAAATTCTATACTTGGAGGTGAATATTAATAAGTATGCACCCATTGGTGGTTCATCCTACATAAAGTTGCCAAGATTTATCGAATACAAGAAAGCTATTATCAATGTGATGAATCAGGACCAGTGTTGTTTTGCTTGGGCCATAATGTCAGCATTATTTCCGGTAGTCGCAGATCCCTCACAACTTAGTTCCTACCCGCACTACAGCACCTCATTGAACTTTACAGGTATGGATTTTCCAGTAAAATTGTGTGACATAAAAAAGTTTGAGGCTTTAAATAATATTTCCGTTAATGTATATGGTCTAGAATCTTATTTTAAAAATAATAAAATACTTTATGAGGTTGTCGGCCCATTACGATATGCTACAGAAAAGCTACCAATACATGTAAATTTATTGTTAATAACTGAGGATTGTAATATTAAAAATTCCGATGATGAGCATGTTTGTGAAGAAAACTGTATAAAAAGTCATTACTGTTGGATAAAAGATTTGTCTCGTTTAGTTTCCAGTCAAATATCGAAACATAATGGGCAATTATATTTTTGTGATGGGTGTTTAATCTCCTTCGGCTCACCAGGAGCTTTAATATTACATCAAAAGCATGACTGTAAGCATATCTATGCGCTGACACCCTCAATGGATCGCAAAATAGATAAATTTGGGAAGAGTGTACCTGAAAATATTTTAAAATTTGAGGGTATCGAAAAACAAATGCGTGTTCCCTTTGTTGTTTACGCGGATTTTGAATCCGTTTTAAAACCTATCGAGACAGTAGAACCAAATAATCAAAATTCTTATACTGTTAAAAGTTTAAAACATGAGCCATACTCTTTTGCATATTTAATTAAATGCTCTTTTGATGATTCCTTATCCAAGTTTGAGCTATATCGGGGCACTGATGCCGCCAAAGTTTTTGTGGATCGTATCGAGACAGATTTAAGGTTCCTTTATAATACATATTTGAAAGATATAAAACCAATGCACCATTTAACAGCCACTGAGCAACAAGAATTTGAAAATGCTACGACATGTGGGATATGTGAGCGATCCTTTGAGGGTAATGATGGTAAAGTTAAAGACCATTGCCACATAACTGGCAAGAAAAGATATGGTGCCGCACATTCCATTTGTAATTTAAATTATCAAATACCAAACTTTATCCCCATTATTTTCCACAATTTAAGTGGTTATGACAGCCACATGTTTATAAAGGAATTATGTCGATATGGTGACAAAATTGAAGTTATAGCTCAAAGTAAGGAGAAATATGTATCATTCACAAAGAGTATTTACATGCATGACTACATTGATCGAAAAACCGGGCAAACCAAGCGGAAAAATTTAAAGTTGCGATTTATTGACAGCTTTAAATTTTTATCAGCATCTCTGGAAAATTTGGGTAATGGTTTAAATGCTAATGAATTTAGAGAAACTCGAAAACATTTTGTTAACGATGATGAATTTAATTTAATGCGTCAAAAAGGCGTTTTTCCCTATAGTTTTATTGATTCTATCGATAAAATGAATAATCGCAATCTTCCAACAAAAAATGAATTTTATGATAATTTACGAGAAGAGCATATCAGTGATGAGTGCTATGTAAGGGCTAAAGAAGTGTGGCGCTTGTTTGCATGTAAGAATTTGGGTGATTATTCGGATTTATATTTAAAGTCTGACGTATTGTTATTAACTGATGTTTTTGAGCAATTTCGCGATACATGTTTAAAAGTTTACAAACTCGATCCTGCGCAGTATTTTACCCTTCCAAGTTTATCATTTGATTGTATGTTGCGCATGACCAAGGTGGAGTTAGAACTGCTAACGGATATTGATATAATTCATTTTTTCCAAAAGGGAATTCGCGGTGGCATAAGTCAGTGTACAGATAGAATGCATATTGCCAATAATTCATTTTTACCAAATTTTGACCCCAACGAGCCTTCTTCATTTATAAGCTATCTGGATGCAACAAACCTATACGGTCATAGTATGTCCCAAACTTTACCATTAGGCGGTTTTAGATGGCTCTCAGCAGGTGAAATACTTGATTTAAATATTTTGGCTGTTGACGATGATAGCCCGCAAGGATATGTTTTCGAAGTGGATGTTCATTACCCTGAAGAATTACATGATGCACATTCTGATCTTCCGTTCTTAGTAGAAAACATAATACCTCCTACCGAGACAGCAAAATTACCAAAACTAATTCCGAATTTAAACGACAAAAAGAGATATGTTGTTCACTATAGAACGCTAAAACAAGCCATCTGCAACGGTCTAATGGTAATGCAAACTCATAGAGTGTTAAAATTCGATCAATCTAAGTGGCTAAAGAAATACATTGACTTTAACACTGAACTGCGAAACTCAGCCACAACAAAATTTGGTAAAGACCTTTTTAAATTAATAATAAATGCTGTTTTTGGTAAGACCATGGAAAACGTGGAAAAGCGAAAAGACATTAAATTGATTACTCAATGGGAAAGTAGTCGCGGTAAAGTTGGAGCTAGGGCATTAATTTCTCGCCCGAATTTCAATAGCCGCTCCATATTTTCTGAAAACTTTGTTGCGATTCACATGGATAAATTAAAAATTATGTACAATAAACCAATATATATAGGATTTTCCATATTGGACATATCAAAAACAGTAATTTATGATTTTTTCTATAACTTCATTAAGAAAAAGTTTGGCAATAATGCTTCCCTACTTTACACCGACACGGATTCGCTTATAATAAAAGTGTCGACCGATAATTTTTATCGCACAATAACAGAAAACCCAAACATGTTCGATACATCAAACTACCCAGAAGAAAATAAGTTCAATATAGTTAAAAGTAAATCCGTATTGGGTAGGATGAAGGATGAATTTCCAGGTGATCCAATAATTTCTTTTTATGGCACTGGAGCCAAAGCTTACTATGTAAAATCTGTAGGCAACGAATTGAAAAAAGCTAAAGGGATTAAAAAGTGTGTTATCGAGAAAGAACTTTATCAAGATGATTACCGGAAAATCGTCGAACAAGGTGGGTTAATATTTCGAAAAATGAAAACCTTTCGAAGTGAATTACATGATGTTTATACGCAGGTTATAAATAAAGTTGCTCTGTCGCACAACGACGATAAACGTTATGTAATTCCAAATAGCACAAAAACGCTACCTTGGGGGCATGCAGACATAGAGTTTTTTAAGTCAGATCCTGAACGTAATGCAGAAAATTTATTGCGCGTAATACAATTGTTTTTATAAAAAAAAATTGCCCGCTGGAAAGTCCATATTAATAATATTTTAATTAACTGTTTTAGTAGTTTAAATGTAAAGTAGCTAAAATGCCATGTTTGCATTAGTAAGTGAAAGATGAAAAAAAAAGTGTTTATATGTAATATAACTGAAATTATGGAAAATAAGTAAATTTAAGAATAAAATAAGTTATTCAATTAGTTGAGACCCGAACGATCCGCTGTAGAAGTAGTTTCGTCCTTGGGAAGTCGTGACGTCAAGAAAGACCGAAGAGGGTAAACTTGTTGGCTGGGTTTGAGAAGTGGGGGTGGTCTTGACGTGTATAAAGGAAGGCGACGCACGAGCAGCGGATCAGTTCGCAGTTGTTGTACGACTTGTGTTAGTGGCGTTAAAGACCAAAAACAAAGTTAAAAAATGGAGAGTGACCTAATGTCTTTATTTAGTTTCGGTAGTGCGGCTGAAGAAGCAATGCTAGATGGGTTTGACCCCTCATCAGTGTTAACACCACGCACGGTGGAAGAATGGGTGTCGGAGCAGCGCAACTTGACCGAGCAGGGTGCGGAGGAACAGGCCGAGGACGCGGCATGTGCTGAGATGGTGGCGGAGATTTCTACCCGTCAACAGCAGGATCGTGAGTCGAACGTCGTCATTCTCAGCGACGTAATTGTGAAGGAGGCGAGTCCAGCAGCTGGTTGTGGTGGTGGTGGCGGCGGCAAACTAGAGAAACTTCTCAAGATGCCTACCTTGCGGAGTTTGTCACTGAAGAAGAAGCAGAAGAAAAATACCGCTCGTGTTCCGCCAACAGACCAACCAACTTCCTCCGCAGCGTCAACGGCCGAAATTATTGTCGTCGAGGGGGATGAGGAGACAGAGCACAGGCTGTCCTTTAAGAGACCCCAATCTCCGCTTGCAATAAAAGCGTTAAAGAAGCGACGGATTGAAAATATTGCAAGTGGGGAAGGCGAGCCTCAGTGGTTGGGTGAATTTACACCCAGCCAAAGGGACGCGCTTGCGGCAGCGTTGAAAGTGCGACAAACAATAATAAGTGAGATGGAACAAAGTGAAAGTGTAGTGACGGACTGCGATAGACAAATTTTAATTTTAAGGCAAAAGATGAAGGCGGCGCAGGAGAAAGTCGCAAAGTGCAAGCAGCGGCTTAAACACTTTAGCCACTTTCCCTACTCCGCCGAAATGTAATATATTGTTTAGCAGTTAGTTTTAGGTTTGTTGTTTAGAATTTAGAAGTAGATATTAGTAATGTATGTTGTGTATTGTTGTAAGAATTTTAATTTTAAAAATTAGTCAGTATGTATGTAATAATTGTAAATATATAAATATGTATATACTATATACTTGGAAATTAAAAATGTTGCAATAATAAAATATAAGTTGTTTTATTTAAATAAAGTTAGGATGTAGGATAACTAATTTAAAAGTCAACCACATGCGCAGCATGTAACTGTACATAGAGACACACATAAATAGACTAAATTATCAGGAAGAAAGCATTACGTGCACCTACTTAATTGGAATGGGTTCTTATTAATTTTTCTAGGTATTTGGCTTAACTTTATAGCAAGAAAATAAGAACTAAAATTGTTTGGGCCGCCCTAATGTATAAGTCCTCATTTTCAAATTTCATTTGTTGCATTAAATAATCCAGGTAGTACCATCATTGTTATAAACAATTTTAATTTTTTTAAGGCATTTCCCTTCATTTTAGCGACATGAAGTATAGAACTAAAAATGTTTAGCTTAGCGTAAAGTGCAAGTTCTCATTTTTAAATTTCATTTATTGCATTAGATAATCCAGGTAGTACCATCATTGTTATAAACAATTTTCATTTTTTTAAGGCATTTCCCTTCATTTTAGCGACATGAAGTATAGAACTAAAAATGTTTAGCTTAGCGTAAAGTGCAAGTCCTCATATTTAAATTTCATTAATTGCATTAAATAATCCAGGTAGTACCATCATTGTTATAAACAATTTTAATTTTTTGAAGGCATTTCCCTTCATTTTAGCGACATGAAGTATAGAACTAAAAATGTTTAGCTTAGCGTAAAGTGCAAGTTCTCATTTTTTAATTTTATTTATTGCATTAGATAATCCAGGTAGTACCATCATTGTTATAAACAATTTTAATTTTTTTAAGGCATTTCCCTTCATTTTACCGACATGAAATATAGAACTAAAAATGTTTAGCTTAGCGTAAAGTGCAAGTTCTCATTTTTAAATTTCATTTATTGCATTAGATAATCCAGGTAGTACCATCATTGTTATAAACAATTTTAATTTTTTTAAGGCATTTCCCTTCATTTTAGCGACATGAAGTATAGAACTAAAAATGTTTAGCTTAGCGTAAAGTGCAAGTCCTCATATTTAAATTTCATTAATTGCATTAAATAATCCAGGTAGTACCATCATTGTTATAAACAATTTTAATTTTTTTAAGGCATTTCCCTTCATTTTAGCGACATGAAGTATAGAACTAAAAATGTTTAGCTTAGCGTAAAGTGCAAGTTCTCATTTTTAAATTTCATTTATTGCATTAGATAATCCAGGTAGTACCATCATTGTTATAAACTTATTTAGAGAATAAAAATTTTTCGTAGGATTCATATGGAAAATAAACCCTTATTTTTAGGGTGCATGGTACCGCCCCTATTAATAATTGCAATTTGTAGGAAAACTATAGATTTTAGCCAAAAAAATGTATTTGGGAATTTTTTAGAGAGAATTTTTGTGTTGATGAATCCGATTTTCAAATTAAAAAAATATTGAGCTTTAAAAACGGGGTTTTCAGCCAACCCTGTTTTTTGTAACTTTGACGTCTTATAGCGTCGAGACGGATAGAAATAGAAAAAAACGCGCGAACACGGGTCAAATATTTTTTAAAGCATGACTGGAAAAAAAATTTTTTTTTGGGAAAAACGTGAAAATTTCGGAAAATTGTAAGAAAGTTTAGAATTTGTTTCGAGGAAAACCGTCCACTTTAGGGAAAATTCTGTTAGGTAAAAATTTTAGAGTGCAACCGTTTCTACGGGAATCTTGTCATAAAATTATGAAAAAGGTGAGGAAAAAATTTGTACGGCCGATATAATTTCCCATTTTTTTTTTAATGACAAATGTTGACTTTGTGCGTCATTTGCAAAAAAACGATAAACGGAAGGGTAATAGCCTGTTTGGAAAAGTTGTAGGGGCAAGCTTTGTGAATAAGAATCCAATTTTCAAAATTCAAAAAGTAAATTTAAAAAAAAATGTTTTTTAAAAATTTTGTTTTTTTGCAACTTTGACGCCTCGCAGCGTCGGAACGGATAGAAATAGAAAAAAACGCCGCGACACGGGTCAAATATTTTTGAAAATATAACGGGAAAAAATTAAAATTTACATATGATATGGGGAAAAATCTCAAAATTTTCAAGAAAATGAAGCAGATATCATATACAAGGAAGTAAAAAAGTGAAGTGGACTATCCGGAAAACGCTTGTTCGACCATCGGGGGAAGGGGTGGGAAGGAGGGAGTGGCGTGGTGGGGAGGCTAGGCAGGTAGTCGTGTGTCGGGCGAGAGCCCGACATATATATATAAGTCTCAAAGCCTGCGCAGTAGGGTTTAAAGCGCTAATTTTTTAAAAAACCGAAGAAATGAAATTGGAAATCGATTCTCCTTAATAAATGAAACAATTTTGCGCCATAAAATTTTTTTGTAAAATGTCTGTAAGTGCGCGAAAAAAATTATTTAAAGTTGAAAATCATGCGCAGACGCTATAATTCACAGTTTTGAAAATATTTACACAAAATAAAGGTGGGAATCGATTCTTCTCAATAAATGAAACAATTTTGCGCCATAAAATTTTTTTGTAAAATGTCTGTAAGTGCGCGAAAAAAATTATTTAAAGTTGAAAATCATGCGCAGACGCTATAATTCACAGTTTTGAAAATATTTACACAAAATAAAGGTGGGAATCGATTCTTCTCAATAAATGAAACAATTTTGCGCCATAAAATTTTTTTGTAAAATGACTGTAAGTGCCCGAAAAAAATTATTTAAAGTTGAAAATCATGTGCAGACGCTATAATTCACAGTTTTGAAAATATTTACACAAAATAAAGGTTGGAATCGATTCTTCTCAATAAATGAAATAATTTTGCACTATAACATTTTTTTGTAAAATGTCTGTAAGTGCCCGAAAAAAATTATTTAAAGTTAAAATACAAAAACTTGTTCACTTTGCATTGAAATATTGTATTTGTATTAAACACAATATGACACACTAGGTCACAACTAAACTACGATAAGTCTTTCTGTGGCCCTGAAAAGGGCCGGGTAGTGCAGGGTAGTTGTAAGGGCCTAATTCCTAGGCACCTCACCACGGGCAACCAAGATCGAGCGGGGTGCAGCTCGATAAGGCTGGGGGGGATCGGGAACGGCGGCCTGTGCTGGCCGTGGAGTTGTTGCCGCGACCGGTCTTGGTCTAGGTGCAGCACGTCTTGACTGCTGCGCAACCGGCCTCGGGTGGTGTGAGCACCATCTTCTTGTGCTCAACCGCAACCTTTTGCATGTCGCACAACACCTGCGACATAATCCCGAAGGGTCCATGTGTATGCGCCACTTGCTGCATTTCACACACTGCCGCCGCTCCTTAATTGCGGTAGGTTTTACCACCGCAAACTCCTTATTGGGGAATCTCTCCTGCAGATACTTCACGATGTTTTCCATGTTGAAGTTCGTGATGGAATGGTGCTCTCTTGGGGCGACTAACGTATTTATAGAGTAAAAAAGGGCTCACACATGCGCATTACGAGACCGCGCACATAAACAAACTAAGTTATAAGGAATTTTCCTACTAACAGATTAAAGCATGGATCCAATCGAATAGGTAAAATCATCATTCTCGCGGTAAATACATCAGTTAGTTGCAAGCTACGATGGCGGAACATCATTCAGATCTTTTTATTGACATACAGGGCTTTCAATGTTCTTTTGCATTTTTCCCAAAAGAATTAGCCATTTACGATGGCGTTCGAATATCAAATTATTTATTTAAAGCTCCTTTTCATAAAAATATGTTGTCTGTTGATGAGCTTAAGACTGTCAAATATGCCGAAGATTACCATGGACTGAAGTGGGATTCCGGAAATTTGGAACTCTGCGAAATTAATAATATATTGAAACATGTGTTGGATTTGTATCAAATACCCAGGATCTACGTAAAAGGAACACAGAAAGCAAATTTTCTTAAAAAGTTTATAAGTGAAAAAATTATCATCAATATTCCCTGTGAGCGACAACCGAAACTAAGTACATTTAAGAAGATTCCCGAGTGTTTTTTCCATAAAAGTGCCCAGGCCTGGCACTGCGCTGCATCCAACGTAAAATTATTATACAATTATAAAAACTGCTACTAATAAAAAATATATGATTATTTACTTGGTTTTTTTTTTTATTATTCGTTAGTAATAAATACACTTTCTCTAGCTAGCTAGCCAGCATTAATTTGCACCTAATTGTGATATAAAAATATAAATCATAATAAATTCCTAAATTTATTCAATAAAGAACTAGACTGCTCGAAAAAATAAAAGTCTGTATAAAACATATTATGTTTTCACATGTTACCAAACTTATACACTTAGCATGTAAATATCATATTTTTTAAACACAATATTGCACACAAATAAGTGACAACTAAACTACGATCAAAGTCTTTTTTTGGTCCCTTTCGGGACCGAGGTAGGTGTGGAGGTTGGGGGTGTATCGATACTACTTGATATGTAACAATGGTTAAGTGAAGACTTAACTACTGTTACATACCAAGCAGCTCTCCGTCTCCATTATGATGAAGACAGGTTTACTGCAAAGCTTACATATGGTTGATGGCGGTTGCTGCTGCGCCTCCTCATTACTCCACGAGACATGTCGGATGATTCTTTCGGGGCTATAGTCCCGAACACGATACCACGAATCCCAGCATTTCACACATGCCACAGCGTCTCTGTCACCATAATAGTAGGAATACACCCAGCAACGCCCTTCAAAGTCGCGTTCAATTCCTTCATCAGCCATCGTAATGGTTGAAAGATTGAACCAAGTATGAGCTACATCAGTATTGTCATCGTTTTTATAGTAAAATTTCGTAGTGGGAATGGTAGTGGGGGTAAAATCAGTGTTGTAAACGACTTAACTATAAGTTTTGAGAGAAACAGAGGCACCATATGACAACGTCTCAGTTTCTGTACACCAGCCAAAGACCAATCTTTCATTGTGTACTAATATTCCGATCAACGAAATTGACATTTAACAACTAACTACGCTCAAGTCTTTATGTGGCCCTCCGAAGAGGACCTGGGGAAGGGGGTTGGGGTGGGTCAGGGTTCGGGCGGTCGCATAGGAAAGAGAATAGGACTTATCGTAGTCCTTCTACGGAGTGGTTGAGTCCGCAGGACCGGCATCCATATCATCTTCAAAATCCCACCAAGATGTGGAATCGGCTGAACCGCTAAAGTCATCGCTGACTTCTACCGGTCCCGCATCCGATGTGGAGTCTGCCGGTCCAGTGGTCTCAACATTTGCAACTCTCCTCGATGGTGGCGGTATGTTGGGTCGAGCAACAATTTCAGTCTCATCGCTAAACAGCGACGAGCCACGGCTTGCAGGTCCTTCTTGGGGTCGAGGAACATATTCAGTCTCATCGCTAAACAGCGACGAGCCACGGCTTGCAGGTCTTTCTTGGGCCATGTCCAAGATGTATATGAATTAATTGTGAAGCTGAACTAGTATTTATATGCTAACATTGTAGTGGGGGATAATAATATTTGAATGTTCTGTCATCGTTTATATAGTAAGATTTCGGAGTGAGAATGAGGGTTAAATCGGCGCTGTAAATGTCGTGCTAACTATGAGTTTTGAGAGAAACAGAGGCCCCATATGACAACGCCTCTGTTTGTGTACACCAGCCAAAGACCAATCTTTCATTGTGTACTCCAGCTCTAGCATTTAAGCAAACCATCCCCACTTCATGTTGAAATGAACATCGTTTGCATAAACGTTATAAGCTCTCCCAACTTGTCTTACTTGTAATAAAATTTACCTTCTATTACAAATAAGACAAACCCTTTGAGGTGTTATCAAAAACAACCTCGCATCACAAACGAAGCACTTCTCGTGGTTTCGTAAGTTCCTACCGATCCTATGCGTCGAATGTGTTTGGTAGTGGATATCCTCAGGTGTTCCATGACGAGCCGTGGCATAGCACGCCAAACACAACAAGTGATAACCACCAACACGCACATAGGACAACATGCGGCAGTAAACTTCACCCAGATGTTGGGCTGGAATATTAACATTCCGATTAACAAAGTTTATTCTTCGTTCCAATGGGATATTATTATTATTCTGCCCCTCATCACTAGCGAAACCTTCATCATCAGAGCTTGTTGCCATCGTGATGCTTGAGTTAGAAATAAAATAAACTTTGAAAGTTGTGCTGCTTTTATCTCATTATCCCCCACCTACTTTTACAAATATGCTAGCTATTTTGTGTGTTATGGCGTGTGTCTGTGTGCTTGCCCAATGGTATTATAAAATAAAACCATAGAAATACTAAATATCTAAGTTTATTATTATAATTATTATTATAAAGTTATAAAAAGAAACTACAAAACTTAGATTAAAATATAGATTTGTTAGTAACTGAACCGTTTAAGATATTATAACTTAAGAATGAGTCGTGAATAACCAACGCATAAACTTTAGTGTCTTTGGGAAATTTACTGGTTCGTGTTTCAAACTCCAATTTCACATCCACGGTGGACGATTTGATAGCTTCTGGCTGATGACTGCAATCAACGATGAAAATGGGGTTGTCAGGATAATCGACGAAATTTAACATTGGGTCGACCATTTCTCGTCCGTAGTAGCTACTTTGGAAATTCGCATAGGTATAGTAAGCTGTCGCATATAATTTTTTTCCAAATTCTAAATTCCACCGTTCATATGGGTAAACAGTAGAATTAAGGTATACTCGAAGGTCACTTATATTGGCTGCAGTAAACTGAGTGGCATCTTTGGCTTTATTGTCGCAATAAGTACTATTCTGAAACCCAATAATCAAATATCTCGGTTTTTCAAGACTCGTGCTAGTCCTTAAAGCCCACACGTCTGATGATGTTTGTCGTAAAGCAGGTAGTTCGTAAAGATCCCATTTACGATATGCCATTGGAATATTTGCGCTATTTACGCCTTTATTCATGCGAGACATTATCTTTAGCTTTTGACGATCATCTGGAATTATATGACGAATTTTCCATTCCATTTTATCAATACCAATGTCTGCTTCCACTTCGCCGACATAACAATTGGTAAAATTTCGAGCGATAATTAAAATAAGCTCTTGCTTAACATTAAAAATTCCTTTCGTATAATCCTCTGCAAAACCCATAAGATACTTTAGCGGGAGCTTTCCGGAAAATACATGGCTTGTGGCATCAACAAGAGCTTGATTATTTTCATTTAGACCCCATCCACAAACCATTAGAGAATTGTTTTGTAAGGCGCCGAAGGATGCCATCGTTTTCAGTGTTGTAGTAATACCTGGTTTTCGGACAACTGCGACTTGTTCACCGCCCATTTCATACCGAATTTCGTCGAAAAGAAATGCTATAGCATTATTAGATAAATAACATTTCTTTGTTGCATCTTTAGGTGTGAACTTTCCTTCGATGTATATGTAACTTTCGGAAACATCCAAGATTATGTCTTGAAAGTGCACAGGAATACGAATTTCATCAGAGTTCTTAAAGGTTGGTGAACCATATGGTTTATAAGTATGTTCCTGTAAACTTATTATGGAGTTCTCGAAGATGGGTTCGGTGAAAACCTCGATTTTTTCACTGGTAGCCGTCATTTTCTAGATTTTCGTATTTTCAAACCAATTGATCGTAAAAAACTGTAATCTCCACGGGAAAGTTGCTGCTGCTGCTGCTGCTGCCGCCGATAAGGTGCTTTCGATCTAATGACTGGATTACGAATGAGCCTGGTTTGCCTACTTTGTTTACTTTTATTATGTTTAACTGAATCTTTCACAGTATGCAACAAACGTTGTTGAGTGTTAAAGCAGTAACCCATACTTATGCTATTTTCTTTAACTCCAATTTAATAATTATCTTCTCACCTCGAAAGTCAATCAGATCTCCGTGGTCATCCAAGATTCGCAGACTGATGTTGTCTATGAACTGACGTCCCTCTGGTATAATCGGCATATAAATAATATTCTGCGGCTCTTTCGTAATTTTATAACCTGCTTCAACGTCAATATCAAATTCAAATAGGATGTGGCATTTTGACGAGTTCAGGAATGCACCAGAGATTATATTACAATCCACCCGTATAATGCGTACTTTCATAATATCCACATTGTACACTGACTGATGCTTTTCATTTTTTTTTAACACTTTAGCGTCAAACCCCAACATTTTGGCAATACTTTTGTCACCACGCAAATCAATGTCATACTTCGATTTCATCTCACATTTTAACGTATTATTGTTGGCTGTTAACGAAAATATTTCATCACTATCGTTGCGGGTTGACTCTTTTAAAACTGTCAACATAGCTTGACCAATTTCATCAATTTCATATGCTCCTGGTGGAATGGTCAGTAGATGTGATATTTTTTCATCCTTCCTTATGTAACCAAAGGAGTTGTTGTTTTCATCAATGTTAAAAATTGAATTATATGTGTAAAATCCGACAAGTGCAAGACCATATTTACTTGTTGTACTCAGTTCAATGGGTGGATAAAAGTCGGCGCTTAACACGCTCGAGGATCCTGTTAGCGTGAATGTATGCGACATGACTGACGTTAAGTAGCTATCTGTTATGGTTTTTATTATGATTTGCAGCAGCTCAATGGGTTTAATACACTAGCGCTTTTTTTTTTCTTCTCATCTGATGTCGTGTTAAACGAATTTTCAGCTGTTATATTCACATCACTAATTTTGCAGTAACAACAAAATAATTTCCGAGGCAATGGCCCATCACCCACATCCTTGTTGGAATCGTCACTGTCGCTATTGTAATGTTCATAGCAAAACTGATATTTCATCATATCCTCGTCACTTTTCAGTTCATTTGACAGCTTATCCCAAACTAGAGCAATTTCATTTGGTGCCATTGAAATCATTACTTCCTTCGGAACGTTTTCTAATTGTTCGGCAGTCATTTTCAACAATCCACCCACATGTTTAAACACTTTAAGTGAGCGCAAGATCTTTGTGTAGTTATCACGTTCAACTTGTGACGTCAAAGACATAATTATTATTATTATTATTATTTTATATCGGAGAGAAACTTCAAACACAGATGGCCACACCAAACTGAATCGAATTCTTGCTGACGATCGTATGTATAGTAAATGTTTCTCGACGCGTTCGAACCTGTTTGCAGATATCTCACCAATTCGGTAGGTGGTGGCAAATCACCAAAGCTATCATAGTATGTTACTTCAGAGTTGACTTTTCGATATGCCACCCAATGCGTCCCTACCCCCGATGCGCTATCCAAATTAATAATCGCTGCTTCATACCGTCGGGGACCACGTGCAGGTAATGAATCTCGCATATAAACTCCCCTAAAGTGTGGTATCTTCAGTTTTAAAACATACTTTTCCAGATCGACATTTGATAGCGGTCTATTGGGTAGAGACTCAATTAGTTTTTTGACATATTCCTATGGTTCATAAACAATCCCATACCTGAACGATATGGTTTCAGATATATTCCATTTCCACGTAGTTTTAAAGTAGCACCTGTCTTTTCTGCATTTGCCTTCTTCACGTCCTTGATGGTGCGAACAATGCCTGCTACGCCACCTGCTAACGAGCCTAAGGCTGACAGACCAGCAAATATTGGTATTAATGGTAATACTCCACCAGTTTTAGGAATCGGAATAATTCTAGGCGTGCGGACTTTTCGTTTACCACCTGCTGCTTTTACTGATTTACGGGCTGCTGTAACGGCTATTTTCGATGCATTTAGAATATTCATTTTCTTTCCACCACCTCTTAACAACTCTGCTCGAATCGGACGTCGAACAGCAGAACCAAAAGCTACTTTCTGCACACGCACCCGCTTTCCAACACGTCGCTTACCAGCTCGCCGCTTCCTCTTGGTAATTTTTGAGCGACTCTTCCTTTTGCTTGATGACACACCCATACCAAAACGCTGCTTTGTTTTCATAATATTTGTTACCAACCACGCAGCACTCTTTTCACCAACGCTAGCGTCTGCAGATTTCACTCGTTTCCAAGCACTTTGTTCCAACTCGTAATCTGCTCGGTGTCGCTCACTTATATCGTCTCTATTACGTAAGTAAGCTAAATCGTGCTTCTTACACGCCACGTCCAAAGGATTAATTCCTTGATAACCTCTTTTCACACGTTTAATCACTTTTGTTCCGGGACCGCAATACTGATAACCGGGGATATGCAGCTCCACCGGCAGGTTATTAATTAAGGAATTAACAATTCCTCTTCCAGTCTTAGTCTGTAAACGAGACGATCTACTTCGTCCGGTGATCAGCACCTGAATGACCATTTAAGTGAAAAGTTTGCTATAAGTAGTACCTATTTTTTCAATATGCGAATAGTACATTTGAAACAAAAATTTTCCATCGACAATCTCGACGAAAAAGTTGGATGTGGACATGGAGAGAGATTATTAAGGAAACACGGTCCTTTGCTTCCATCATCCATTCGTGGAATAATAATTGGACCTTCGAATTGTGGCAAAACCAATGTTATGATTTCACTACTTACTCACCCCTTGGGATTACGTTTTGAAAATGTTTATATCTACTCCAAGTCACTGTACCAACCAAAATATGAATATTTGAAGAAAATTCTTACACCCATTAAAGGTCTTGGTTATTATGCTTTCAGCGATGCCACGAATATCATGGAACCCTCAGATGCAAGACCCAATTCAATATTTATATTTGATGATGTTATGTGTGAGAAGCAGGATGTTATACGATCATATTTCTGTATGGGACGTCACAAAAATGTGGATGCCTTTTATTTGGCTCAAACATATTCGCGAGTTCCTAAACAGCTTGTGCGAGATAATGCCAACTTTATTATTATGTTTAAACAAGATGAAATGAATATGAGACACGTATTTTCCGATCATGTATCACCCGACCTGAATTTTACACAATTTCAGGAAATGTGCTCGAAATGTTGGGATAATAAATATGGATTCTTGGTTATCGATAAAGATAGTGATGTGAATTCGGGAAGATATCGCAAGGGACTTGATAGCTATATATTTGTTTAACAATGATGAATGCATTCATTTCATTGCTGTTCGGTAGTTTGTCAACACCATGAATGAAGAAATTGACTTAAAACGAAAACTAGTGGAAACGACCAATGCTGTTCGAAAAAAATTTAAACAATTCAAGGCGGCGAAGACACAAAGTGCGCTCGACTTGGATAAATTTTACGAACCAATCACTAAACCACTAACATCTATATCTAATGTAGTAAAGCAACGCCAGCAGCAGCAGCAGCAACCCAAAACCCAAGGAAAGCAATATAGTCGTAGTACTAGCACAATGGAGGAGCCTGAGGAAATATCCGATCACATATCATCATTTCAATCGTCTACACCGCGGATAAGCCGAAAAGCTCACATCGATACAACACCGAAACGTGATACCAATGTTACATTGTTTGAGACACCTTCCCCTTCAAGTTATACAAGTTCACCACCACTCGACAAGATTCAAGCATACTTAAATGGATTAAAAAATAAACCATCCCAATATGATACCATTTATGGTGTACATTTCGGTAAAAAGCCGAATAACCTTAAAAGATATATTGGTAACCTAGAAGTGCGTTTTCCAAATGGCAAAATTACTTTATATAAAAACGGAAAAAATGTTGCTGTATTTGATGGAACGCCTCAACTTTACGATTTGCTTTTTTTAAGAAATCCACCATTCCTAACACAACACGATAAAACCTATGATGGTGTGCTACAGAAATACAAGAAAATTTTAGAATTAACTAGTGCAGCATATGAAAATTATGACAAAAATAAGGGTCTACGAGAAACCAGATTATTGAAATATTTGTATATTATAAAACCCCTACTGATGCCGGCGAGCACTAAATCAGGCGGCGCTGTTGTAAAAAATAACATCGCTAAAAAAATAAAAATACCCAACAAGAAACTACTTTCTTCCAAATCACCTCAATACATTTATTGGAATAAACCAAAGGAGTTGGTTGATCGCTTAAGATTGTTGTGGAGTTCAAAATTAGCTGGTAATACTGGGCATGACAATGAGATTATGTCAATTGTTGAGGAACTTCGCGAAGAACAAATAATATATTAAATTATGTACCTTGTTTCCTTTGCTCAGTGTCTAATGAGACGTGTTCGCTTCGCTACAAAATATGAAGGCAAGCAGGGGAAAAATTGGAATTGTTAATGAACTGCACCGGACTGCTAGAAAAAACTTTATTAGAAGGCGGACGATTATTAAAGGATACAAGGATTTATGGCAAATAGATTTAGCTGAAATGCAACAATATGCTGATGAAAACGATGGTTATCGCTACATCCTTGTATGTATCAATTGTTACTCCAAATTTGTGTACACCAGAGCAATCAAAAACAAGACCGGCGCTGAAGTGACCAATGCAATGAAGAGTATAATTGAAGAGGCATCGTATACACCAGACAATTTACAAAGTGATCAGGGAAAAGAATTCTATAATAGTCGCTTTCAAGCCCTTATGAAAAAATTTAATATAAATCATTATTCTACATTCAGCACGAAAAAGGCGGCAATTGTTGAACGTGTGATAAGAACTTTAAAAAATAATTTATATAAGCAATTTTCAATTAGAGGTTCCTACAGGTGGGTGGAAATTTTAGTATCAGTAACAAGTGTCTATAATAATACAATACATCGCACAATTGGCATGAAGCCCAGAAATGTGCTAGAAGATACACAAATTAGGGCATACGATTATTTAAAGGTTAAACCGAAAAAATATAAATTTCGTCTTGGCGATATAGTTCGAATCAGTAAATACAAAACCATATTTGAAAAGGGGTATACACCTTCATGGTCAACGGAACTGTTTAAAATTGTAAAAAGTAACATTACCAATCCACCCACCTACATACTAGAATCGTTAGAAGGTGAACCGATTAAAGGTAGTTTCTATGAAGCTGAACTGCAAAAGACAACCAGTCCAGGTGTTTATCTGGTTGAAAAAATTCTTAGAAAACGTCAGAAAAATCACATTGATCAATTGTTTGTAAAATGGTTGGGTTTCCCCAATCAATTTAATTCTTGGATAGATAAGTCTGATATTGTATAAACAGCTTTGTATTTCCTATTACAATTATTGTATCAGTTGAATGATAAAATAAACATGTAATTTAAAACATATGAATTTTATTTATCAGTATATATTGCTATCATTTTAAAAATTGTTTTCATTGAATTAATAACCATGAAGAGCGTAACATTTGATGAAGAGAAAAATATTGTACACCAAACATTTGTTTGGGCGTTTGCATATCGAGAAGCTCGAAAGAGCGACTTTCAACAGCTAATGCTTGATAGGTACCGTTTCCAACGGCGAATAGAGAAAATCAAAACAACTTTGGATATGATTTTAGAAAGTAATTTTAGAAATAAAATTGTTAATGAACGATTTATTAATTTATAATATAATTATAAACATAATATGAAGTACTAAAAAATGTTTTATTCACATTTAAGCAATAATACATAATGACCAAAAACACTTAGGGACTATAACCAAATTGTCTAAGTTCACTTTCACTAATACATATGGTCCGGAAAAATACTTCTTCATCACTACTTTTTTAGCGCATATACTAATCACTTGAAGAATCGGTAGTGCATTTGGTAGCGACGACGTTGGACTTGACGATGACGGCTGCGGTGATGGCGATTCTTCCATTATTTCATCTTCTTGACTTGAAGAGGTGGACGTATCAGTATGTTGTTGATGCCCACCACCTAAGATAATGGGACTTTGAGGTTGGTCAGCAGGTACAGATCCTCTATTGCTCTCGTTTTGACACCAATTACATAATCCCATTGTCCCACTTAAAAATTCCCAATGTTCACAATTTGAACACATTTGACGACCATTGATTGAAAACGGATACACTAATGTTGTTTTACTTTCCATATTGTAAATGATTGTGAAAGCAATGCTACAAATGAACTAAGTCACCATAATTTGGATACGTGTATTTATATATAACAGATGACCTTCACGTGTGACCTCTCTCTCGGAGTGACTTTTTATTTATCATGATAAAACCTTCTGTCTACTTTCCGAATGTAAATTCTGGATGAAAATTTTTAACAACTTTTTCTTTAGTTTTCTGTACTTTCTCCTTTAAGTTATTTATTTCTTCATTCAATACAGCGAATCTCCGAGAAATATCTGTATTCAATCCTATGATTTTTCGCTCAAAAAATTGTATAACATCCTTACTAATTTCGTCAGCAACTTGTATGCGCAGATCTGATAATTTCTTAACAATTACAGCAGTTAGTTGTATACGCAGGAGATCACGTTGAGTGAGAACATATTCTTGAGTAGCAGCATCATATGGTTTTTTAGGTGATGCAACATTCTCTAGGGATTTTCCTTGCATATCATACTGATCATCGAGAGTAAGCCTGAATCCATTTCCAGATGGTCCACGTAAAAACCGACATTTTTCATTGGTTTTCTTACGTCCAAACTTATCAACTGTGCTGTTACTTCGACTCATCCTCAAATTAAACTAAACTAATTTGCTATTTTACCTTCTACTTATATAACTTCATAAGGTTTTCATCTTACAAACTTTTATATAGGGTTTGTTATGTTGGGAAAAATAAAACAATGCTTTTACTACAAACAATTTATTTCCTATTGGTTTTATTTATATATTAAACCATAACATTTATTTTTAAACATGACCATTATTTATAATAATACATACATACATTTATATATTATATTATATATTATACTGGTTTATGGAAATATAGTTCAGAACGTGTCTTTACAAATAAAAGTTGTTCCAATAATTAATTTTACTTTTCTTGATCTTCTACTTTGTCCATAATTTCACAACCATTTGCGCCATCGCTGCGGATGACTACACCATCTTTTACGATATAAGTAATATCGTCGGGATCCACATAATCAACCAAATTAAATTTTGTTACCAAATCACTTGGTAGATCTGGTATATGAATGACAAACTTGGCAAGATCATTATCAATCATTTCAGCACAAAATTGACTTAGGTTTATGGATCCGTAGAGATATTGTCCACATAGATGCGCACCAGCCATAAAATTGATTGCATCACGCACATACTTTCTGTACTGACAGCCAGTTGAATCCAAACAGGAACCATCAAACATCGAAAACTGTAGTATATCTTGAGCCATACGTCTTAATTTGCATGTTAACCAACTTATATACGTATCTTGTTTTTCAACAACATTGTCACACATCTACAATAGAATAATGAGATTGTGATTGTGTTTTATGATACTAGGTATAACACTTTTATTACATTATCAATTAAAATTAAAAATATGATAAACTATAGATTAAAATATTCTCTACACAACATTGTTTACTCTAAACACCCAAAATTTATTAATGCTTTAGTATTACCCCCAGAAAATACATGTGAGCTTTGCCCCAAATATGTTAGGGTAAATTTATCATTTGATTTATTCATTATGTCAACAGTTGCCTCTGATAATGTTTCAGCAACACGCTTGGGTAAGAAAGTTTGAAATGTTACATTATGTGTTGTATCATACAAAGTAACAAGAATACTTTTACCAAAACGTGTTGAAACAAATGATATCTGTTTTATAACATAAATTTTCCCACCGTTAGTGTTGAAATTTTTCGGTGCTCAAGAAATTCAACATCTTTGTTTATCATATTATTAATTTCAGCCAAAGTCTGCTGTGAAAGACTCATTATTAAAATATGTAATAAAATACCTTTAATAACTTTCACAAAACACACCACAAACACAATTCTTCTATTTCAAGGCAACAACAAGCAATGCCTGTATGAC
The DNA here is from genome assembly GCA_963920685.1 of Polydrusus tereticollis. Lineage (NCBI taxonomy): Eukaryota > Metazoa > Arthropoda > Insecta > Coleoptera > Curculionidae > Polydrusus > Polydrusus tereticollis. Next base: position 3,157,251 of record OY987334.1, on the reverse strand, counting down.
TATGGTCTTCCTTTCGAAAGAGCTCCATATTTATAATATCCAATTTCAAAGTCATAGGAGGGGGAATATTACCAGAAACAACGCATGCTCAAGGTCAAGGTGATTTCTTGAAAGTCAAGGTCAAGCTACTCAAGGTCAAGTTCAAGGTCAAGTTCAAGGTCAATGTCAAAGTCAAGGTCAAGTTCAAGGTCAAGGTCAACGTCAAGGTCAAGTTCAAGTTCAAGGTCAAGGTCAAATCCAAGGGCAAGTTCAAAGTCAAGGTCAAAGTCAAGGTCAAGGTCTCGGGTTAGGTCAAGGTCATCCAAGGTCATTCGGGTTAGGTCAAGGTTATCCAAGGTCATTCGGGTTAGGTCAAGGTCATCCAAGGTCAAGGTCATTCGGGTTAGGTCAAGGTCATCCAAGGTCATTCGGGTTAGGTCAAGGTCATCCAAGGTCAAGGTCATTCGGGTTAGGTCAAGGTCATCCAAGGTCATTCGGGTTAGGTCAAGGTCAAGGTCATAAAAAGTGGAGGGGGGATCCGCAGTTCTCTCAAACTTTGACTACTTGCGTAGATCGACCAGGACGACGCCATGATGGAAACGGCGGATTATCCGGAAGAAAATGTATTTTCGTGTCATAGGTAGACGTTGGTAAATATTAACTTAGACTAGGGTAATATGATTTAATTTTATTTTTGGCTAGAGAGGCTGTATTTTAAATGCATATTGAACAATAAACCATTTTTGTTAGTTATTTAACTTGTATACTTTCCCAAGACTTCCTGACATAGGTGATTATAAATGCACTAATATCGAACCCTTCTCCACTGTTTAAAGGTTATCCGAAGGCATAGTATTTTCTCTTTTTATACTTTAATCCAAAGAGAGTGGCGCTCGCGCGATTCTATCCGAAAGTCGCCCGCAGAACGCCCGAGAAGTTAAGCTTAATTAAATACCGACCGAACTTAGCGATTTTTCACCGATCTACCGCCTGCATATTACCAATAATTAAGTAGCTTCAGCGTCTGCGGTTTGCAATGAAATTTTTAGTTTAAATAAATTATTAAATGCAAACAATACCGGAAAGCAAGCTCATTTTTTTTCCATTCCGCCGTTACACATTTAATAGTTTCTTAAGTCTAGTTGCGCTTGTGTGGAATATATCACAATTGTCGCGAATTTGATAACATAATTTGCATAACTTGCATAACAATGATTGGCGAGTTACTGTAGTAATTAGTACTGCCCACATATAAAGTTCCAGGGTGCCTAGTATTATATGTTGGCACGTTGAACTTAATTAGTCCTAGCAAGTTAGGATCGTCTATTAGATTATGCAATAACTTGTACAAGAACATTGTTGTAACCCTATGTTTCCACATGTGTATATAAGTTTATATGTATAGGTACAATACTTTATTTTTAGTAAGAATACGTCATTCAACCTTATTTTTATAGATACCTAATTATCTTAGATATTATACCAGACGATAGTAAAACGGCGACAGACCCTTCTATTGTAAGTTTATTATTATTTCTTCTAAATTTTAATTACTGTTTATTTAAAAACCTTTTCAAACAGAACAGACTAATTTCTATGATAGACGCCAGGTATCGAAATATTTAACCATAACAAAACTTTCCATTTTAGAGAAATTACTCATTTCATTAAATTAGTTTATTGTATCACATTGTAAACTTTGCAAATGGGCTTTATCACTCTTTGTTAAAAACATATTCTTGTTAAATAACAAGAAAGCTTTATTTGATTTGCTTTGAGTTGATTTAAGACCGCCCATTTTCAAAGGCACGCCCAAATTAGTCCTTAGGTTAGCTCTTAGAAATTTGAGAAGGGAGGTTACTTCTGAACATTTGTAAGAACAACTTGTGCTCCCAAAATATTTTAAAATCGTATTTCTTACAAATAAACGAAAGTGTTTTCTTTTTCTTCGTATAAAAGAGTTAGTTTTATTTCTTAGTTTAAAACTTAAGGTTCTTGTGAATTTAGTCACAACGCTCGTGGCTAGATCCACAACATTGGTGGCAGCGGAAAACTTTTCGGATTTTTGAAGGAGCGCCAAGACGCAGCAAATATCCAAGAAGTCTCAGAGAAGGAAGCAAGAAAGTCCAGAGGCAATTTGAAGGTGCGCCAAGACGCAGCAAAGACCCCAAGGAAACAGAAATCAACTGAATTAGTTTGAAGGAGCGCCAAGACGCAGCAGACTTTTACAGCCGGAAGTCGACCTTAGTTCACAACCATCTGCAGATTCCCGACGCGGAGTACGAATCCAGGTTAGCCAAGGCTTTGGAAAATCGGAGACGTAGTGCAGGATGAACAAGTAAGTCCCTTCTTTGTTTTCTGTGTGACGCTATTTTCTTTGTAACCTTTTTTAGTGTTAGGTTAAGGATAGGTATTTGATTTCAACATAAAAATATATTTTTCTTTTGTGATACTGCAAATAACAAATTATTATTATAAAAAATTATCAAATCAACTAAAATTATACTGACAAATTATCAATTTATTATTATTACATTAAGTTAAGTAATCAAAAAAAAAAATGAGTGATAAAAATGCATTTGACGTTTTAAACCAAATAGACTCTTTTGATGGGCATGGCGATACAAATTCACTAAATTTCTTTCTTAAAAGTTGTGACGCTATGATGAAAATTGTTAAGGAAACAGAAAAAAATAAGTTAGCTGAGTTAATTTTTGCAATGAAATTAAAAGGGAAAGCACAAGAAGTAACTCAATATCACGAATTTGAAAACTGGGAAACAATAAAAGACTTTTTACTTGAACATTTTACAGATAAGAGACCTCCTTCACATTTTTTAAATTTATTAATGAACATTAAACAAAACTATAGGGAAAGTATAAAAGAATACGGAGAGCGTATTCAAGCTCTTTTTAATAAGTACAAAGAAACTTGTAATTTAAATCATAACTTAAATGAAGCTAAAGTGCTTATAAATAGTTTACAGTCTGTGTTAGTAAGCAATTTTAGAAAGGGTTTACATGACGAAAAAGTGCAGATGCGAATAATAGCAGAAAACACCGTCGATTTAGATAGGGCAATCTCAGTGGCAATAGAACTCGAACTTGAGCAAAATGATAAATATAAAACTAGTCAAAATTTCAGAAATATTAATGTCACACAAAATCGCCCAAGTAGAAATCAAAATGTTATGACCCCCCAAAGTCAAAGCTCGTGTATGTTTTGTCACAAAAATAATCATTTTACATCACAGTGTAGACAACTTTACCGCTTCGAAAATAATCAAAATAATAGTAATTTTAATTCAAATAATAATCATCAAAATTTCTATTCACAACAAAGAAAATTTAGTAATTCTGGAATACATAACAACCGCCGTGATTATTTTAGGGAAAATAATTCTTATACGCCAAATAATAATATGAGTCGTTCAATTCCAAATAATAATAGCAATTATCCTCGCAATTATAATAATCAACAAAATTATAATAATCGTAGTTCTAATAATCATAATGACCACAGGCATCGATTTTCTAATCAACAAAATTTTTCTTTTGAGAACGCCAATTATCAAAAATACCCCATGCAACAAAGAACTTTTAACGAACAAAATCATTCACATCAATATCACCCCAATCAACAAAATTCTAGTGAATCTTTTATTCCACAAGTACAAACTGTTCAAGCACAAATGTCAACCCAAAACAATCCCGTCAATTCTACCACACTAACTAGCGCGCCTCGCGAAAATTGTTCGGGAAACGAATTGTAAACCATAGCCGCGAACAGCCGACAATGGTTTCTTATAATAGCTGTTCAAAAAATAATAATAATACATTTTATTCTCCAGATACGCCTAATAAAAATATTTTGAATAATAACATAAAATCAAATATTTCGTGCAAAACAATTTTACTTTCCGAAAACCATAAACAACTAGATATAATTGAAATAAATACTTCTGATACAAATAATTCTACAGTGCAACTTTTATTAGATACGGGTGCCGATGTCTCTCTTTTAAAAGCAGGTAAATTAAAGGACCACTCCATTATAAATAAAGAAATAATCGTAGAATTAAAAGGTATTAGCGAACAACCAATTTACACCTTAGGTACCTGTTGTATTTTAATCAAATTAGAAAACAATAAAACCGTAACACATTCATTTCACATTGTTTCGGATAATTTACCAATCAAAAACGACGGTCTTTTAGGGCGTGACTTTTTGCAAAAATATAGAGCCAAAATCGATTATGAAAAAGAAACGTTGTTCTTTAATGGTAATTATTTTAAAATTTTACCATCCGAACCGTGTAAAATTTTTATTCCTGCGCGATGCGAAACAATAATTCCTGCATTAGCAAATATTTCAAATACTGAGGGAATAGTAGAATTAAAACAAATTTCTGATAAACTTTATTTAGGGTCTACTTTAACAAAAGTGAAAAACCATAAATGTTTTGTCAGTATTCTAAATATTTCGGACGAAACTTTAACAATAGCAATGCCAAGAGTTAATATTGAACCATTTATTTCTAATGATTATAATGTTATCGAAACAAATAATATTAATCATATCGAACGTTTAAATAAATTAAGAAACGCTATTAATCTTGAAGGCTTAAATACTGAAGAAACTACCTCATTATTGGAAACTTGTAGTCAGTTTAGCGACATTTTTTATTTAGAAGGTGATAAACTCTCTCACACAAACACCGTTAAACACAATATACAAACAGATTCCGCCAAAGGACCAATTAACATTAGACCTTATAGATTACCATTTAAACATCGCGAAGTAATAAAAAATCAGACCGATCAAATGTTAAAAGATGATATAATTTCACCTTCTTGTAGCCCATGGAATAGTCCTCTATTAGTTGTACCTAAAAAAACCGATCCGTCGGGCGAACCAAAATATCGCGTATGTGTAGATTTCAGAAAAATTAACGATATTACGATAGGTACAGATGCGTTTCCCCTCCCTAACATTACAGATATTCTTGATCAACTCGGAAAAGCTAATTATTTTACTACCCTAGACTTGGCTAATGGTTTTCACCAAGTACCAATGGATGAAAAAGATAAATTAAAAACTGCATTTAGCACTTCAACCGGACATTACGTATACAATCGAATGCCATTCGGATTAAAGGGGGCTCCTGCAACCTTTCAACGATTAATGAATGCGGTTTTAAGCGGTCTTAATGGTTTAAAATGTTTCATTTATTTAGACGATGTAGTAATTTATGCCAATAATTTAACAGAACATAACCAGAGATTAACCGAAATATTTCAAAGATTTAGGCAACATAACTTAAAAATTCAACCATCAAAATGCTCATTTTTACGTAAAGAATGTTTATATTTAGGACATATTATCACAGAGGACGGCATTAAACCCGATCCTGCAAAAATAGAATGCGTCTCAAAATTTCCTCAACCCAAAAATTCAAAAGATATAAAATCATTTTTAGGTTTAGTTGGCTACTATAGGAAATTTATTCAAGATTTCGCAAAAATCGCTAAACCTCTTACCAAACTATTAAAAAAAGATGAAAAATTTATATGGGATAACGAATGCAGTATTTCATTTCAAACACTCAAACAAAGTATAATCTCGCCACCTGTACTTCAATACCCCGATTTTTCGAAAGAATTCATAATTACTACAGACGCTAGTAATTATGCAATAGGCGCCATTTTGTCCCAGGGTAAAATTAACAGTGATCGACCAATAGCATTCGCCAGTAGAACATTAAATGCGGCTGAACAAAATTACTCGACCACTGAAAAGGAGTTAGCAGCAATAGTCTGGGCAGTAAAGCATTTTCGGCCATATGTATTCGGCACTAAATTTAAAATAGTCACAGATCACAAACCGTTACTTTATGTTTTTAACATAAAAGACCCAGGCTCGCGACTTACACGTTTTAGATTAAAATTAGAAGAATATAACTATGAAGTAATTTATAAGGCCGGAAAGAAAAATACAAACGCCGACGCATTAAGTAGAACAATTAATATTGTTAACAGAAACCTAATTACGGATTATACCGAATTTCAAAGTTATCTTAAAAATCATATTGTTTTAAACTCTAAAATAAAAGAAAAAAATACGACATATTTTCAAACCAATGAAACAGACCCAATAGTATTATTTTTACCCAAAAATTTTGACAAAGAAAAATTTAAAGTCTTAGAAAATAACCAACAAGTAAAAATTTTTTTTGAATGCTTTAATAAAAATACCGAACTTAATATCCCGTCTGCTCTCCATTATCAGGAACTCAATATGTTTTTGCTAATCGATAATGAAAATACTTTTAGTGACGCTAATTATGAAAACATCTGGTCCTGCTTAATTGACCTCAGAAATATTGTAAGTAACACTAAAACTAAACTTTCAATAATTAAACACCACTATAATCCGTTAATCAAATGGGAAATAATCTACCCAATGCTTAGATACCTTTTCGCAAATATAGATGTCGAAATAACAATATACAATAATAATTTAATAAACCCTACCGAGTCAAATAAAACCACTATTCTAGAAGAATACCATAATTCTCCGTTAGCAGGTCACCAAGGAGTATCTCGTACATATAAAAAACTCGCACAATTATACAACTGGAGAGGTATGAAAAAAGACGTAAAAAGGTTTATAAAAAAATGCAAATTTTGTCAAAAAAATAAATTATCGCGAAAAACTAAAATGCCAATGGTAATAACTACTACCGCATCTAAACCTTTTGAAAGGTGTTTTCTTGACGTAGTCGGTCCTTTACCTGAAACGGAATCGGGCAATAAATACATACTTACCTTCCAGGATGACTTAACAAAATATAACATTAACATTCCAATGATAAATCAAGAATCACTTACTGTAGCAGATCATTTTGTAAAAAATATAATTTGTCTCTATGGAATACCGGAAATATTAATTACCGATCAAGGAACAAATTTTTTAAGTGAACTTTTTAAAAATATGTGTAAAATGCTAAAAATAAAAAAAATTCAAACAACTAGTTATCATCCAGAATCAAATGGGGCATTAGAGAGGTCTCATAGGGTTTTGGAGGAATATTTGCGACATTTCATATCAGATACGCAACAAGATTGGGATAACTGGATTCCATTTGCTACATTTACCTATAATACAACTACACACACAGCCACAAAATTTTCACCTTTTGAACTTTTATTCGGTTTTAGTCCTACTTTACCAACGTCAATTAATCAACCTTTAAAAATGTCTTATACATATGATGACTTTATAGAAAATCTAAAACAAAAAATGCAGTATTCCAGGCAAATTGCCAGAGAAAATTTACTTCACAGTAAACATATTTCAAAAAATAATTACGACAAACATAGTTTTCCCAGAAATTTCACAATAGGAGATAAGGTACTACTATATGATGAGTCTGTCCGTAGAGGCAGAAGTAAAAAACTTTCCTCATTATGGATAGGACCATATATAATTTCAGATAAAATTTCTGACCTAAATTATGTTATTCAAAAAGGAAAAAATAAACAAACAATTCATGCAAACAGATTAAAGCACTTTTATGACTAAAAAAAAAAAAAAATATATTTTTATAAAACAAGATAAAAAAAATAAAAAGAAAAAAAATAATAAAAAAAAAAAAAATGTCTAACAATACTTTTTCTCTTTTCAGATTTGTCCTTTTCATTAATATTTTCGTTTTAACGATGGCTCAACCTGAGTTTAACGTAACGTACTATGACCACAACCCTGGCATCCATTTTGAGAAATTGGGAGAAATGCGGCTTTACAACAACAAGTGGAAAATAATAACTTTTGTAAATATAGATAATCTTAGCGATAAGTTTTTAAGCTTAAATAATTATTATAGGAAAACCTTAGATTTGTGCGGCCACGAAAATGCACAATATCACTATTACATATGTGAATCTTTTATAAAACACTCTAAGTATAGTCTACAAAAAATTGATAGAGAATTACAAGTTTTGCATGAGCTAATAGGGCATAAAATTGTTGCTAGAAACAAAAGAGGATGGTTTGATATAATAGGTAAAGCTACAAAAGTTTTATTTGGAGTTCTAGATAGTGACGACGCAAAGTATTACGACCAAAAAATTTCGGAATTTTCAAAAGATGAATCCTCGGTACTTCATCTATTAAAAGAACAAACAAAAATAGTACAATCCACCCTAGTGAATTTTAACAATACCATAGGCACCTTAGACTTTAATGAAAGCATCCTAAAGGGCAATATAGAAAAAATTGGTAAACAATTAAACAAAAACCAAAAAGATATACAATTCTTAACGTTAAAAACAGTATTGGAAGATCATGTAGTAGTAACAAATATAATCCTAAATCAATTACAACTAGAAATTATGTCACTCACTAACGCAATCCTTGTTTCAAAGAAAGGTATACTACACCCTGCTATTATCACACCTGTTCAATTAACAAAAGAATTAAGACAAGTAACTGAATCTCTACCTCATGGGCTGGAATTCCCCGCACCTTTAGATTTAGCAAATGCAAATATGTTCCTAAATATAGTTGAGTTACAAGTTTTCTTTGAAAATAAACGTTTAGTATATATTATAAATATACCACTAGTAGAAACACAATTATTTTACTTATATAAAATAACACCATTTCCCAAACTAATAGCATTAAACGAATTTATTTTGATCCACCCTTCATCTAAATTTATAGCAATTGACGAAAGCAAACAACAGTTTATACAAATTTCAGATATCGAATACACTTCTTGTCTTAAATTACTAGAAAATAAAATTATTTGTAAGCAACAAAAACCTGTATCTCTTGCCCATCTCGTAGACAATTGTGAGATAAAATTGTTACAAGGTACAAGTAAAATACCAGAAAATTGCGATAAACGCATTGTTATGTCAGATAGAGGAATTTTTATTCAATTATTAACAAGCAACACTTGGTTATTTGCAGTACCTCAAACAGAAACTTTAACTATTTCTTGTGTAAATAAAAATAAACCGATAGATTTAATGTTAAAAAATTGTGGTAGCGTCACACTAGCGAAACAATGTAAGGCCTACAGTCCATCGGCAATGTTGGTGCCCCACGACAACACATATCAGTCCGAGATGTATAGTGAAATTGTTCCATCAGTTGATATAAGTGATGAGTGTTGTGAAAAAGGTAAAACAAACCAAATGAATTTTTCTGAAATTTTGTTAAGTGAAAACTATAAAATCTTAAGTAAACACATACCAGAATTAAATATTGCTAGTCATAAGCTGGACGACATAGAAAGGCTGGCAGATAACATTCAAAAAAAGAAAGAAATTTCTCATTACACAACTTTTACTTCAACTCTAGCATATATTTTAGCAATAATTACTGTTTTGTTTATAGTTTATAAGATATATAAAAAATGTTGCTGTCCAAAAAATAAAAATTCATGTTGTGGCATAATACCAAATTTTTGCATTAGAGTCAATCAAAATGTAGAACCATCTTTCGCCGACGATAGATATGTAACACGTTATGTTCATAGAAATAGAACCTCGGAGAATATAAACAATGCTGACGATTCAGAGGAAGAAAGTATTGCTTTACAAGTTCATCCACGTAAAAGCATTGGTTATACACCCACGAGGCGACCAACCAAACAAATTTAAAATGTATAATATCTATATAGGATAAAAATACTGATTTTATATATCGCCATTTATTTTTAAGTGCATTAAATTAGTAACGAGTAACTAGGTATATTAATTTAAATAGCTTTATTGATCTTATCAACATGTAGCTTAGTCAAGAACCATATTATTAGGGTTATTAACGAAATAATTTAGTTTAAATTTCATTATTGTATTTAAGTCAAGTTTTGAGATTTTACTCCATTTAGATTACATAAAATCTCTCATTAAGGTGGGAGGTGTTGTAACCCTATGTTTCCACATGTGTATATAAGTTTATATGTATAGGTACAATACTTTATTTTTAGTAAGAATACGTCATTCAACCTTATTTTTATAGATACCTAATTATCTTAGATATTATACCAGACGATAGTAAAACGGCGACAGACCCTTCTATTGTAAGTTTATTATTATTTCTTCTAAATTTTAATTACTGTTTATTTAAAAACCTTTTCAAACAGAACAGACTAATTTCTATGATAGACGCCAGGTATCGAAATATTTAACCATAACAAAACTTTCCATTTTAGAGAAATTACTCATTTCATTAAATTAGTTTATTGTATCACATTGTAAACTTTGCAAATGGGCTTTATCACTCTTTGTTAAAAACATATTCTTGTTAAATAACAAGAAAGCTTTATTTGATTTGCTTTGAGTTGATTTAAGACCGCCCATTTTCAAAGGCACGCCCAAATTAGTCCTTAGGTTAGCTCTTAGAAATTTGAGAAGGGAGGTTACTTCTGAACATTTGTAAGAACAACTTGTGCTCCCAAAATATTTTAAAATCGTATTTCTTACAAATAAACGAAAGTGTTTTCTTTTTCTTCGTATAAAAGAGTTAGTTTTATTTCTTAGTTTAAAACTTAAGGTTCTTGTGAATTTAGTCACAACGCTCGTGGCTAGATCCACAACAACATGATTGACGCCATAAATCACACTCTAAGCTCTTGACCTTGTGTGTATTCATAACCTCCTCAAAAATTCCAGTTTCTATTGACCGGCAAAATTCTTGCTACAGATGGAAAAATTGTTTGTTCTTAATAAAAGTTTTTGTGTCCTCTTAAACTAAGCGCTTATTAAAAGTGAAAAAAGTCTGTATGGCATACGAGGGAGTTTAAGTTGGAAGGAGTTCAAAGTTGCTCAATAGTAAAGTACTCCTACCTTTTGTTTTAGATACGATTTTCATTTGAGAAAGTTGTTTAGAATTAAAAGTTATTTCCAAACATAAAGTCACGGCCTTTTATTTAAAAAATAAAAAAGACAAAAAAATATTTATTTAAAAAGAGACTGGATTGAAGTGATCACATTATTTTAAAAAGTTCTTTTTAGTGTTTGGTTTTAATATATTGGTCAAACTTTAAATTTCTTGTTATTTCTAATGGCATTGCTAACTGACAGCAATAACAGTAAATATTTCTAGTATTTACAAGTCTTAGATCTAAAGAATATTTTCTAGAAGTACTAAAAACATAAATCTCCAAAAGGACCCTTAATGGAATGTAACTCTAGGGAGCCTAGAAGGTTAACGGACATATGATTTGCTCACAAAGAACAATTCTCAAACAAAGAATGCGCGATAATTTTAATCATATAGTTTAATATAAATTATATGATATTATATAAACAAGGAACTACATTCTGTCGTACTCAGTTGCGGGATGACGGATCACTATCCAATTTTATTAAACCTACCTCTGGAAACAGTCTCAAATGATGATGCAAATAATGGCAAATTTATAAATATTTTAAATGAGCAAAAATTTAGGGATTATCTTGAAAAAGAAACGTGGGATAGTGTGTTAAATAATAAATGTGCAAACACGTGTGCAGAGAAATTTATAAGCACTTTGCAAAAATATACCGAAAAGTCCACTCAGTGTAAGTATATCAAATGTAAAAAAAGGCGCAAGAAAGCATGGATTACTCAAGGTCTACTGATCTCCATAAGACATAGAGATTGTCTTAAAAGGGAAGTCAGTAAAAATGTAGGTAATGATATAATCTTAGGTGAATACACTAATTACCGCAAAAAATTAACCAAATTACTTAATACAGCCAGAGAAACATATTATAGACAACTTTTTGGTAAACATAAAAACAACCCTAAAAAAACGTGGGAAACCATAAAATTAGCAACAAATGAAACAAACACTAAAACACAAATAAAGAGTATCATAAACAACAGAAATATAGAAATAAATCAGGGAAAAGACATAGCAGATTAATTTAACAAATACTTTAGTTCAATAGGATCCAGACTAGCTGCAAACATAAAACCCATAAAACACGTAACCGCAAATACAGTAAAAACACCTACAAATAGTATGTTTATTCAGCCTATAAAGACCATAGAACTTATCAATCAAATTGGCACACTTAAAACAGATGCTGCTGGCGGAGCGGATAAAATTACAAACAGGACTATTAAAAACTTACATCAATATTTACTGACTCCCCTTCTTCATATAATTAATACTGTGATTGTTACCGGCGTATTTCCAAATATTCTAAAAGAAGCGATTATTATTCCATTGTACAAAACAGGGTCAAAAAAGGAAATGGGTAACTACCGACCCATTGCTCTTACTAGTAATATAAGTAAAATAATCGAAAAATGTATTAAACTTCGACTAAACGAATATTTAAAAACAATTAATGCACTATCGAAATTTCAATTTGGATTTAAAGAATCATGCTGTACTGAAGATGCAGTTCAATTGGTAGCGGAGCACGTGACCGGTGGGTTTAATAAAAATGAAAAGAGTATGGTGGCATTTTTAGACCTGGCTAAAGCATTTGATGCTGTGTCACACCGCATTCTCCTAAATAGACTTTTTGAAATTGGCATCAGAGGTATACCTCATAAGCTATTTGAGTCATATCTCACAGAAAGAATACAAAAAGTAAAAATTGGTAATATTCTCAGTGACTCATGTCCGGTTGAGTGTGGTGTGCCACAGGGTACAGTTCTGGGTCCAGTACTGTTTTGCATATATACCAACAATATGATGGAAACATTGCCCGAAGGAACCGTGGTCTGCTATGCAGATGACACTGTCATAATGGTTAAAAGCAATACATGGAGAAAAACGCAAGAATTAATGGAACAGTCATTAACCTTGGTAAAAGCATGGTTTGATCAAAATCTGTTAACATTAAATACTGCAAAATCCCATGTGATGTGTTTTTCCATGACAAAAAGATGTTCGCCTAACATAGAATATTTAACAATACACAAATATAACTGTTCAAATAAAAACAACTGTAACTGCGGAATTTATATTAAAACTGTAGATAAAATTAAATACTTAGGAGTAATTGTGGATAAGCATTTAAAATGGACAGGCCACGCTGACTACATAACTACAAAAATTCGAAAATTATACCACAAATTTTACATATTAAGAGGTTCCCTCAACAAAAAAGCAACTCTCAATATATACAAAGCTCTCGTAGAAACACTTATTACCTATGGTATAATTATATGGGGAGCTGCTTATAACCGCATTTATAACAACCTGCAAATAGCACAAAAGAGAATTTTGAAGATTATTCTATTCAAAAATAAACACTATCCCACTCAAGAACTCTTTCAGGAAGCAAAGGTTTTGCAAATTAGGAAATTGTACATAAAATCAATGATAAGATACTTGTCAAATAATAAAATAGTCAAAATACCTGTAAGTCACAACCAAGTCACAAGATTACAAACTAACAACACATTAACTATTCCAAAAACTTCTCATAATTCAGCTCAACATAGCGTAATGTATATGGCACCTAAATTGTTTAATTTATTGCCAAACTCATTAAAAAACAAACCATATAAAAGAATTAAAAATAAAATAACACCTTGGTTACTGACTTTTGACTTAAACTTATTAAATATTATAAGATGACCACGAGTATTCATTCATTTATTCATTTATTCTACATATTATCATTATATTGAAATTATAGTGTAGGTACCCTATAGAAAATATCTTATTTTTGAAAATTTTTTAAAGGTTTTATTATTTACTATTGATTTGTTACTTCTTAAATTTACATACGTAACTTTAAATTTCAATTTATAAAATGCCTTCACTGTGTAACTAAATATTTTTATTTTTTTCTTTTTTCTTTTTGGGCTGTACGCACAAACTTGATAGTTCATTGTACATCCTAAATTAGGTCTTAGTTGATTAGAATTGTAAACATAATTAATAAATAAAATTAAATAAAATAAAATTAAATAAATATAAAGAAGAAATAGATGAAGCTGCAACTCTGAAACTGAAAACCTGTACCCTATATAAACTCCTTGTACAAAAGCTTTAGATTTGTTTTGTTTTCAATAAGAATTAAAGTTAAAAGAGCAATGAAAAGTGTTACTGGACAAGTAAAGGGACGCAGGAACAACCCTTATTAGCTTTTAGGAGTAATAGTTGGTTTAAAAATAATTAGGAAGCTGGGATTCTATTATCTAAGGGGTGTGGTACTGAGGCCAGAAGTTACTCTCAGTAACGTAGTGGAATCAGTCCGGAAGTTTTTACTAAAGTAACGAGTCGATTTACTGGTGCTCGTGTTAATTGATCCTTTTAATAGTGCAAACTAATCTCATAGATCTTTTATCAGTCAGTATTTTGGGGCAAAGGTCACACCATCTTATAGAAATTTCTGTTCTTTATTTTTCTTTCCTTGGGATTATCATTAGACGCATGTTAATTATTCAGTTTAAATACTGAATAATTATCTAATTGGGCTTCAGCTTTGGAACCTCTCGTTGTCACAAGATGTAGGTATTTCTTTGTGAATATAGTTACCTTTTTTAAAGCTGTCATTTTCTTTTCTTTATTTAAAATAGATTTTAAGTGTTTTTATAAGGAGGTTGTTTTATTTTGCGAATAGTAGTTTATTGTCTCAACTCTAAGGTTCACTTCACGAGGAATCTACGGTTCGCGATAGATCCGCACGTGCGAGTTATATTCCGTGTGTGCCTGCTTACGTCCAGGAAGGCTCTATATAATATAGTTAGTACGGGACCCTCCCAGCTACGGGTAATTATTGGATTTAGGCAGGGTCCAGGTTGGCTTGTGTATACAAATACAGGCTAACCATATTAACCATGGCTGCATTCGATGAAATTAGAGCCTCAAGATTCGTTCACACATCGCTTCATCTTCTAGATTCCTCGAGAGTGATTTTGCTCCGATTCAGATTATAGGATAGATAGGGAAACCTTACTATTAAATTTGTGCGGAATGATACTGACTTGGTCACCATGCTACCCAGTGGCGTAGCCAATATTTTGAAAAAGGGGGGGGGGATAAACTATCGGAGGGGTGCAGGCTGTGAAGCTAATGCATCGAGGGCCAATAATCTTTGGAACCACGCCCAAATTTCATAGGAATTCACCTTCCTTATGCTCCCTTGGGAACGGGGGTCTAGCCCCAAACGAACGAAGTGAAAATCCGCTATATAAAACAATTAATATAATATGGTGAGACGCTCTCGAAACGGGTTTAATTAAGTTTATTTCCCTTGCTCTTCTTTACTAAAAATAAAATCAGACCGATCTTGTTTTTTAGGAATTATTATTTAAGTAGTAAAGGGTGTTATGGAGAAGGTAACTGGTAACTGGCAGGTTATGGAGAAGGTAGCTAATATGGATGGTGCCAGGAGGTAATAGAAGATTAGTTTTAAGTTGCCATTGATTGTTGATAAAAAAAAAGAGATAAGAAGTCAAATATTTTAATAAGAAAAAAAGTATTTTAAAAAACGAAGAAATTGTCTTTCGACCCTGAACATCTATACTTTTAGGTAAGGTTACACAACATAAGTGGTCTTTTGACCCTGAATATCTATACTTTTAGGTAAGGTTACACAACATAAGTGGCTCTTTTCGCCTAGCAAGAATCAACACTAAGAAATTACAGTCCAACAAAGATGTCGAAGTCGGTTCCGCAATTACCAAGGAGAAGTCAGCGCATTCAAGCTAGACTAGGACATGACAAAACTCCAAGTATTGTGAGCAAGAAATCTACCAAAATATCTGATGTTCCGAAAATTCGTACTTCCTCAACGAAATTAAGTCAAGTATCCAGACGAGAACAAGTAAGAATTAAAATGGAAAGAGCTAGAGCACAAGCATCAACAGGAGATGCTTGATTTAGAGTTGGAAATGAAGCTAACAACATTAGAAGAAGAAGATTCTGAGTCGGTGGGTAGTGAGTCAATAAAAGAAAGGCCAAATATCAAAAATTGGGTGGACGGTGCGTGTCCATGGGATAGATCTGAACGACACTCGCAACTTTCACAACAGGAATCTCTTAAGGTAGTACCTAGTTTTAGTGTTGAGCAACAAATAGCTTCGTCATATTGCGCTAAAATGCTTACTAGACAATCAATGCCTAAGAATCTGCCATACTTTACTGGAGATCCTACTGAGTGGCCAAATTTCATTTATCAGTACCAGAACACGACAGCTATTTGCGACTTTACAAAAGAAGAAAGACTGAAGAAGAATGTAGACTTCAAAATTGCTTGAAGGGATATGCTAGAAATATTGTTGAAAGCATACTTATTATGCCACAAACCGTAGAAAAAGTTTTTGATACTTTACAAAGTAGATTTGGACGGCCAGAACATATTATAATGATGCTATTAGAAAAAATTAAAAACTTTCCTGTGGTTAGAGAGGATAGGTTAGATATGTTGATTAATTTTTCTGACCAAATAAATAATTTTGTGGGGACCATTGAAGCCCTAAATCAACATGATCATCTACAAAATCCAATTCTATTACAAGAACTGCTAAATAAACTTCCGACAAATCACAAATTAAACTGGATAGAACACATTTCTAGCAAACCTCTTCAAAATTACAAAATATTGGAATTTAATTCATGGTTAAACAATAAGGCTTCAATTACTTGTCAAATACAATTGCCAAAAATGACAACAGACTTCAGAAATAATGGTAATAAAGGTAGCAAAGGTAGTCAACAGGAAGGTATAACTTTAGCAACAGGTCCTATACCATCTGAAAAAAGGCGTTTTTGTTGTAACGGAGATGTACATTACCTAAGTACCTGTTTTAAATTTAAATCAATGAATAATGATGAACGTTGGCGTTTTGCTACAACAAATAAAATATGCTTTTCATGTTTAACGCCTAACCATATTACAAAGAAGTGTAGAAAAATTAAGAAATGTGGGATAAATAGTTGTACTAAACCTCATCACGGATTTTTACATAAGAATGAAATAAAATTTTTTGAGGATAATAAAAATATTTCTTCGGGAAAGCCTATAAATAAGGATTTAACTAAAATAAATTGTCATATAACGGGAAATAAAAATGTTATATTAAAAATTTAACCTGTAGTTATTAGTAAAGGGGAAAGTTATGTGCAAACATTTGCGTTATTAGATGATGCTTCGACTGTAACCCTCATAGATGAAGATTTAGCTGCCCAATTAGCCCTTGACGGACCGAAACATTTCTTATGCATTCAATGGACAAATAATCAAGTCAATCAACAGGAAGATTCCAGAGTTGTATCATGCAATATTCAATCCCGAGTAAATGGTAACAATTTTCAGATAAGACATGCCCGGACAATAAAAGGTTTGTCATTGCCCACACAGACCGTAAATATGGAAGAAATAGTAAGTAAATATCCATATATAGACGATAGAGTTTTGACAATGATTAAAGCTAAACCCTTATTATTGATAGGACAAGACAACTGGCCTCTTCTTATTAATAGGAAAGTCGTAATAGGACCATGGAATGGACCAGCACTGAGCAAGACACTTTTAGGTTGGGTTATTCATGGGAATGTTAGCACGGGATCAACCGTTAATTTGGGTAACCGGCTTGTATGCCATGTAAGTCAAGGAGAAAAGGATGACTTGGACATTCTCCATGACTTAGTGAAGCAACAGTGGCAAATTGACAATTATGGACTAGATAAAGTCAACAAAAGTATGTCAAAAGATGATATCAAAGCTCAAGGAATTTTAAACAAAACCATGAAGAGGATTGGTGAAAAATTCGAAACAGGACTTTTGTGGAAAAATGAACAAATCGTTTTTCCCGAAAGTTATTCAAATGCCATGAAGCGACTTTTGTGTACTGAAAAGAAAATGGACAAAATATTGCAATTTGGACAAGCATACTGTACAAAAATGTTGGATTTGGAAAATAAAGGTTATATAAAAAAGCTTGACACTACTAAAGCAACAAAGGAAAATACAAAGACATGGCATCATTTTGGCATAATAAATCCAAATAAACCAAACAAATTAAGAATTGTTTTCGACGCTGCTTCAAAATGTAATGAGGTAAATCTAAATGATTGCTTGCTTACAGGACCAGATTTATATAACTCCCTTCACTCCATTCTATTAAATTTCAGAATAAAAAAGTATGCATTTACAGCAGATATTAAAGAGATGTTTTTACAAGTTCAGGTGAGAGAAGAGGATCGCTGTGCTCAGAGGTTCTTGTGGCGGGGAATCGATCGCGAAAACCTCCTGATGTCTATGAATTACAAGTTGTTTTCTTCGGCTTAACCAGCGGACCCTGCTTAGCACAAGAAGCTAAAAACCGGAATGCTATGGACTTTATACATTCTCATACAGAGGCATCACAAGAAATAATTTCGTCTCATTATATGGATGATTATTTAGGCAACGCAGACACAGAGGCTGAGGCAAAAAAGTTAATTCAAGATGTTATACCGGGTGTTGCATCGTCGAGCGGGACATAGGAAATCCCATGTAATTTTAAATGGGGTCAATTATTGGCTTCCCTAATTATTTTAGAGAAAAATTCTATTTAGGTTTATTAAAGAGCACTAAAACCCACATTCAAAAGAATAACTTTAGATATTTTTGATGAGCCCGTTTACGGGTTATCGCCGATTTCTTTTTAACTATTTCTCCTTTCTATGGCCCCGTATTTGCGGGCACCAGTCAAGGTAAAAGATGACTGTCAAATAAAGTTGTCATTTTGAGGAATATTTGAACATCTTCTTAAATCCTAAAGTTCTAACAATTTAATAGCACCTACCTATTAATTAGTAAAATATTGAAACTTGTAAAATGTCATAATTAACCTTGTAATTGGATACTTTATTTTAGTTTTATTCAGATTAATTTGTACTCATAAATACACCTTTAATATTTTCAATGTACGAGTTTTTATAACAATAAAGCACACATTTCAAAATGACAACTTTATTTGACAGTCATCTTTTACCTTGACTGGTGCCCGCAAATACGGGGCCCTAAAAAGGAGAAATAGTTAAAAAGAAATCGGCGATAACCCGTAAACGGGCTCATCAAAAATATCTAAGGTTATTCTTTTGAATGTGGGTTTTAGTGCTCTTTAATAAACCTAAATAGAATTTTTCTCTAAAATAATTAGGGAAGCCAATAGTTGACCCCATTTAAAATTACATGGGATTTCCTATGTCCCGCTCGACGATGCAACTCCCGGTATATGTCCACAAACAAGGAGGTTTCGAAATATGTAATTGGATATCAAATTCAAATAATTTACTCACAGGTATCGATCCAAAATTGACTGCACAGGGAGAGAAAAATTTGAATGACAAATTGGAACCAAATATTGAAAGAATTTTAGGTGTATGGTGGAACCCCGAAGAAGACACATTTGGTTTCGAAACCAAATTTCACAAAATAAATAAAGACATTTTAGAAAAGAAAAAAATTCCAACTAAGAGAGAAGTAAAAAATTAAAACAACACTTCTGTCTTCCTCCACAAATAATATATATTTTTGAAAAAAATTTTTTTAACGATTGTCCCTACATGTTTCGACTATATATATAGTCATCTTCAGGGGAACTAAAAGGAATGTGTGAGAATATAAAGACAATAACAGGCATCATAAGAGACTTACCTATATCGAGTGTGAAATTGGATCCAATAGTTGTCTCAAATTAATGAGTACAACGTTTTATGTTATAGCAAGTGAAATTTGTGTAGTTGAAGACTAACTTGAGGTAACTCAGAGTTGTGGATATGTAAGTAAGCACATTTTAGTTATTTTAAAAAAAAAATTTTTATGTTGTAAAAGTCAGAAAATTTAGTTGTATTTAATGAGCATGGTGTGAAAATAAATTTTAATAATTAATATATTTAAATTAAAACATGGTTTATGTGGAGAAACCAAAAAGAAAAGAAAGAAAAAATTTTTTTGGTTATTTTATAAAAATATGAAATTTCATGTTCTTAGAATACTCTTATGAAAAAATAAATAAAGTAGAATGGGGGCTAAGCCCCTATGGGTTTAAATAGAACCGCATTGTGATGTTAAGAAATAATTTTTTAAGTTCTTTACAAAATTTAAAAGAGAAACGAAATTTCGTGCAAACCACTACCACGTTTAAATTAAAAAGAATTTTTAAGGAAGGTGTGGCTAAAGTATAAAATGAATGACAGATTTGACATATGGCATAACAAATATCAGACTGTAGAAATCCTAAAAATTGAAATGTTGGTGTAATCTAGAGCAACTCGATAGTAGGTTTACAAAGTCTACAAGATATAGTTGTACCTGATGTTTGAAAGTTATTATAAATGTTAAACACACAAAGTACCTGAATATGAAAAAGGATGAGACATCTGTGATTGAATGTATGAATTAATAGTTTTCATAAATTAGTAGTTTACAACAATTTTACAAAATTATTTTTAAAAAAGGAAGTTATAAAAGTTCATGGGAGGGCAGATACTACTGCACCGAAGCATATATTTAGAGTTAAGGTTCACTGCACTTTACACTAGGTGGACATTTAAGAATTTAAACTAAAAATTATGATTAACATTATAAGGAAAACAATAACATAACCAAGATTGAATCTAACAAAACTAGAATGAACATTGGGCAGACTGACGTAGGTATGCTACAATTAACAATTAATTGTCAAGGTTGAGTAGTGTATAATAGGCTGGAAAGAGTAATGATATATTGATGAAGCAAACACAAGTGCTGTAATAATAATGGGAGGGGTGGCGCTGTCCCGCCAAGAATACCAACAGCAAAACACCAGGATCCGCAAATCGACCTCATAGCAGCAGCCTCAAAACTGAAACCGTGAGACTAGTGACTAGCCGATGCACTGATGCATGAGTCGCTGATTTAAAGATCCAAAAGCGACCCCCACTGCCCACCGTGTGAAGGTGACAGGACAACGCCAGCTCCCAAAGACAAAAACAATCGTGATGCTATCTTAAATTTAGAGCATTGAAGAAATTTGTACTGCTATGAATAATTTGATCGTTGACGCAATTTATATTAGTGTTGTTAAAATTTTTATTAATTTCAACAATCTCGAGTAGGTCCAGCTTATTCCCTTTCGTACAAAAATGCAAGAGTTTAGTGTTTGTTTCAGGATTAAAAGTATGTTTGTTAGCTGATACATGTCTTGAAAAATTTGATTTAATATTAGAAGGTGATAAATTAAGTCGTGAAGCTCTTTCGATCTCCTTGCAATGTTCATTTATGCGAATTTTAAACTTTCTACCAGTCTGCCCAATATACGCTGTAGAGCAGCCATCGGTCGAACACGTAACCTCATATACACCAGATCTATCCATGAGTGGGATGACATCTTTTGCATTGGAAACGAATGATCCCAAGGTGTGTTTAGTTTTAAAGCTTACGTTGAAGCCATGGGATTGAAGAATATTTTTGAGTTTATATGATAAGGGGCCCCAGAAAGTTAAGGAACAATATCTATTGTTATTAGGTTCTTTATATATTAGTTGTTTGTTTAGATGTTTATTTAAATGTTTAAAATAAATTTTATTGATGTGTTGTTGGGGGTATCCATTATTTGCTGCGATTTGTTTGATAATGTTTAGCTCATTTTTGAAATTGGTTTGATTGAGGGGTATTGAGAATAAACGTGAAAAAAGAGAATGAAAAGATGCGAATTTTTGTGTATGGGGGTGATTAGAAATATAAGGGATAACGGAGTCTGTGTTAGTGGGTTTGCGATAGACACTAAATTCAATGGCGTTGTTGACTCTAGTGAGTCTCAAATCCAAAAATGGAATAGAGCTATTTTCTTTAAGTTCGTGAGTAAATTTAATAGACTGGTGCAACGAATTGAGAAAGGAAACAAAGTCATTAAGTTCTTCCTGACTACCATTGAAAACTGCAAAAATGTCATCAACATATCTTTTCATAGTGATAATGTGTGTAAAGCGATGGTTATTTTTGATTTTTGATTCTAGGCTTGACATGAAAAGTTCTGCTAGAAGAGGTGAGAGGGCAGATCCCATAGCTAAACCTGAATTTTGTTTATAAAATTTGTTATTAAATAGGAAAAAATTTTGTTCAAGAACCAAATTGACTAGTAGACATATATTGTCTATGTGGGTTAGTTGGAGGTCAGTGGATTCTGAAAGAAGTGAATGTACTAGCTGTGAACACTCATTAGTAGGGATACTTGGGAAAAGGTTAGTAATGTCAAATGAGATCAAAAAGGATGAGTCAGGTATGAAAAGATTCTGCAGTTCACTAGCCAATTGAGTTGAATTTTTAACAGAGAAGTCACTATGAAAATTTGTTAAAGATAAAATGGTGTTGTTAAGCCAAATACTTAATTTGTAACATGGTGAATCACAGTATGATACTACTGGCCTGATAGGGATGTCATTTTTATGTATCTTCGGTAGCCCATATATACGTGGAGTAACTGGATTTACAGGGGTTAATTTAAATTTGTTAGTATTGAAAAAATAGAGAGTGTCGGATGTTATTTTAAGGCAATTTTTAAATTTTGTCATGAACCTATCTGTTGGGTTAGTTGTAATAGGGGTGAAATCCTGATGGGATAAAAAAAGTTCAACTTTGTCATTATATTGTGTCCTGCTCAGAATCACGAGGCACGAGCCCTTGTCTGCCTTAGAGATTACCAGATTATTTGATTTGATTTTTTCTTTTATTGACTTTAAGGTTTTAATATGAGGGTCAGGATCGGACCGATGGTTGCTCTTATGAAAAAGGTTGATGCACGTCGCTGATCGAGACCTAACAGACTCCCTAAGTACAGCATCACCACAGAAAGATATGCTATTTTCACACTCAACTGCTGTGACTTCAAGATCTTCAGTTTTTGGATTAATTGAAAAATTGTATTTAAGGCCCAAGTTAAATAGTTGAAGTTCATTTTGTTCAAACACAACATCACTAAGATTAAGTGTGCGTTCATGGAACTCGAACTCCGAGAACTGAGGGGTATCAGCATCACGGATATCGAATTCACACTTGAAGAGTGAATTGTCAAAGCTACAGTTTTGAAGTGAGTCATTAGTTGAGTGTTGGATAATGGTTGAATTAGCAAATGTGGTGTTAAGTGGCTCAATAAAGTTAGTTTGGTATTTATTGTTGGAGGTGTACTTAGTATCTCTTTCTGAATTGACATGAAATTTCTGTTGATGTAATAAAGTTTTTATTTTATTGTTAAGTCTTTGAAATTTAATTAGCTTTTGATCTCGGACAAAATTCAATAGGGAGTCTGAGAGGGTATCCCACTCAGCAGGGTGCAATATAGAATTAATTTTAAAATACAAAAATTTCAATTTAAGATCAATAAGATTAAGTCTAAAATAGTGCTTTTTTACCTCTTCTCTTATCCATGCTACGGTTGCCGCTTCTAAGGCTCTTCTGGCTGATGATGATGTGTGATTAGTTTTAAGTTTCACATAATGTGGACGTAGGCCTTTTCTTAAACATTCGTTGTTAAACCAGATGTCGAGTTCAATCAGTCTTCTTCTCAGGAAATTCCTCTTATACTCTCGGACTAAGGTAGCTTGACCAGCTAATTTAAATTTGAAGAAGTAGTCCATACTTGCAGTGGAGTGTAGGTAATAAATTAAAACAACACTTCTGTCTTCCTCCACAAATAATATATATTTTTGAAAAAATTTTTTTTTTTTTAACGATTGTCCCTACATGTTTCGACCATATATATAGTCATCTTCAGGGGAACTAAAAGGAATGTGTGAGAATATAAAGACAATAACAGGCATCAGAAGAGACTTACCTATATCGAGTGTGAAATTGGATCCAATAGTTGTCTCAAATTAATGAGTACAACGTTTTATGTTATAGCAAGTGAAATTTGTGTAGTTGAAGACTAACTTGAGGTAACTCAGAGTTGTGGATATGTAAGTAAGCATATTTTAGTTATTTTAAAAATTTTTTTTTTATGTTGATAAAAGTCAGAAAATTTAGTTGTATTTAATGAGCATGGTGTGAAAATAAATTTTAATAATTAATATATTTAAATTAAAACATGGTTTATGTGGAGAAACCAAAAAGAAAAGAAAGAAAAAATTTTTTTGGTTATTTTATAAAAATATGAAATTTCATGTTCTTAGAATACTCTTATGAAAAAATAAATAAAGTAGAATGGGGGCTAAGCCCCTATGGGTTTAAATAGAACCGCATTGTGATGTTAAGAAATAATTTTTTAAGTTCTTTACAAAATTTAAAAGAGAAACGAAATTTCGTGCAAACCACTACCACGTTTAAATTAAAAAGAATTTTTAAGGAAGGTGTGTCTAAAGTATAAAATGAATGACAGATTTGACATATGGCATAACAAATATCAGACTGTAGAAATCCTAAAAATTGAAATGTTGGTGTAATCTAGAGCAACTCGATAGTAGGTTTACAAAGTCTACAAGATATAGTGTACCTGATGTTTGAAAGTTATTATAAATGTTAAACACACAAAGTACCTGAATATGAAAAAGAATGAGACATCTGTGATTGAATGTATGAATTAATAGTTTTCATAAATTAGTAGTTTACAACATTTTTACAAAATTATTTTTAAAAAAGGAAGTTATAAAAGTTCATGGGAGGGCAGATACTACTACACCGAAGCATATATTTAGAGTTAAGGTTCACTGCACTTTACACTAGGTGGACATTTAAGAATTTAAACTAAAAATTATGATAAACATTATAAGGAAAACATTATTATTACCTACACTCCACTGCAAGTATGGACTACTTCTTCAAATTTAAATTAGCTGGTCAAGCTACCTTAGTCCGAGAGTATAAGAGGAATTTCCTGAGAAGAAGACTGATTGAACTCGACATCTGGTTTAACAACGAATGTTTAAGAAAAGGCCTACGTCCACATTATGTGAAACTTAAAACTAATCACACATCATCATCAGCCAGAAGAGCCTTAGAAGCGGCAACCGTAGCATGGATAAGAGAAGAGGTAAAAAAGCACTATTTTAGACTTAATCTTATTGATCTTAAATTGAAATTTTTGTATTTTAAAATTAATTCTATATTGCACCCTGCTGAGTGGGATACCCTCTCAGACTCCCTATTGAATTTTGTCCGAGATCAAAAGCTAATTAAATTTCAAAGACTTAACAATAAAATAAAAACTTTATTACATCAACAGAAATTTCATGTCAATTCAGAAAGAGATACTAAGTACACCTCCAACAATAAATACCAAACTAACTTTATTGAGCCACTTAACACCACATTTGCTAATTCAACCATTATCCAACACTCAACTAATGACTCACTTCAAAACTGTAGCTTTGACAATTCACTCTTCAAGTGTGAATTCGATATCCGTGATGCTGATACCCCTCAGTTCTCGGAGTTCGAGTTCCATGAACGCACACTTAATCTTAGTGATGTTGTGTTTGAACAAAATGAACTTCAACTATTTAACTTGGGCCTTAAATACAATTTTTCAATTAATCCAAAAACTGAAGATCTTGAAGTCACAGCAGTTGAGTGTGAAAATAGCATATCTTTCTGTGGTGATGCTGTACTTAGGGAGTCTGTTAGGTCGCGATCAGCGACGTGCATCAACCTTTTTCATAAGAGCAACCATCGGTCCGATCCTGACCCTCATATTAAAACCTTAAAGTCAATAAAAGAAAAAATCAAATCAAATAATCTGGTAATCTCTAAGGCAGACAAGGGCTCGTGCCTCGTGATTCTGAGCAGGACACAATATAATGACAAAGTTGAACTTTTTTTATCCCATCAGGATTTCACCCCTATTACAACTAACCCAACAGATAGGTTCATGACAAAATTTAAAAATTGCCTTAAAATAACATCCGACACTCTCTATTTTTTCAATACTAACAAATTTAAATTAACCCCTGTAAATCCAGTTACTCCACGTCTATATGGGCTACCGAAGATACATAAAAATGACATCCCTATCAGGCCAGTAGTATCATACTGTGATTCACCATGTTACAAATTAAGTATTTGGCTTAACAACACCATTTTATCTTTAACAAATTTTCATAGTGACTTCTCTGTTAAAAATTCAACTCAATTGGCTAGTGAACTGCAGAATCTTTTCATACCTGACTCATCCTTTTTGATCTCATTTGACATTACTAACCTTTTCCCAAGTATCCCTACTAATGAGTGTTCCCAGCTAGTACATTCACTTCTTTCAGAATCCACTGACCTCCAACTAACCCACATAGACAATATATGTCTACTAGTCAATTTGGTTCTTGAACAAATTTTTTTCCTATTTAATAACAAATTTTATAAACAAAATTCAGGTTTAGCTATGGGATCTGCCCTCTCACCTCTTCTAGCAGAACTTTTCATGTCAAGCCTAGAATCAAAAATCAAAAATAACCATCGCTTTACACACATTATCACTATGAAAAGATATGTTGATGACATTTTTGCAGTTTTCAATGGTAGTCAGGAAGAACTTAATGACTTTGTTTCCTTTCTCAATTCGTTGCACCAGTCTATTAAATTTACTCACGAACTTGAAGAAAATAGCTCTATTCCATTTTTGGATTTGAGACTCACTAGAGTCAACAACGCCATTGAATTTAGTGTCTATCGCAAACCCACTAACACAGACTCCGTTATCCCTTATATTTCTAATCACCCCCATACACAAAAATTCGCATCTTTTCATTCTCTTTTTTCACGTTTATTCTCAATACCCCTCAATGAAACCAATTTCAAAAATTAGCTAAACATTATCAAACAAATCGCAGCAAATAATGGATACCCCCAACAACACATCAATAAAATTTATTTTAAACATTTAAATAAACATCTAAACAAACAACTAATATATAAAGAACCTAATAACAATAGATATTGTTCCTTAACTTTCTGGGGCCCCTTATCATATAAACTCAAAAATATTCTTCAATCCCATGGCTTCAACGTAAGCTTTAAAACTAAACACACCTTGGGATCATTCGTTTCCAATGCAAAAGATGTCATCCCACTCATGGATAGATCTGGTGTATATGAGGTTACGTGTTCGACCGATGGCTGCTCTACAGCGTATATTGGGCAGACTGGTAGAAAGTTTAAAATTCGCAAAAATGAACATTGCAAGGAGATCGAAAGAGCTTCACGACTTAATTTATCACCTTCTAATATTAAATCAAATTTTTCAAGACATGTATCAGCTAACAAACATACTTTTA
The DNA here is from genome assembly GCA_963920685.1 of Polydrusus tereticollis. NCBI lineage: Eukaryota > Metazoa > Arthropoda > Insecta > Coleoptera > Curculionidae > Polydrusus > Polydrusus tereticollis. Next base: position 3,130,073 of record OY987334.1, on the reverse strand, counting down.
ATCCTGAAACAAACACTAAACTCTTGCATTTTTGTACGAAAGGGAATAAGCTGGACCTACTCGAGATTGTTGAAATTAATAAAAATTTTAACAACACTAATATAAATTGCGTCAACGATCAAATTATTCATAGCAGTACAAATTTCTTTAATGCTCTAAATTTAAGATAGCATCACGATTGTTTTTGTCTTTGGGAGCTGGCGTTGTCCTGTCACCTTCTCACGGTGGGCAGTGGGGGTCGCTTTTGGACCTTTAAATCAGCGACTCATGCATCAGTGCATCGGCTAGTCACTAGTCTCACGGTTTCAGTTTTGAGGCTGCTGCTATGAGGTCGATTTGCGGATCCTGGTGTTTTGCTGTTGGTATTCTTGGCGGGACAGCGCCACCCCTCCCATTATTATTACAGCACTTGTGTTTGCTTCATCAATATATCATTACTCTTTCCAGCCTATTATACACTACTCAACCTTGACAATTAATTGTTAATTGTAGCATACCTACGTCAGTCTGCCCAATGTTCATTCTAGTTTTGTTAGATTCAATCTTGGTTATGTTATTGTTTTCCTTATAATGTTAATCATAAGTTTTAGTTTAAATTCTTAAATGTCCACCTAGTGTAAAGTGCAGTGAACCTTAACTCTAAATATATGCTTCGGTGCAGTAGTATCTGCCCTCCCATGAACTTTTATAACTTCCTTTTTTAAAAATAATTTTGTAAAATTGTTGTAAACTACTAATTTATGAAAACTATTAATTCATACATTCAATCACAGATGCCTCATTCTTTTTCATATTCAGGTACTTTGTGTGTTTAACATTTATAATAACTTTCAAACATCAGGTACACTATATCTTGTAGACTTTGTAAACCTACTATCGAGTTGCTCTAGATTACACCAACATTTCAATTTTTAGGATTTCTACAGTCTGATATTTGTTATGCCATATGTCAAATCTGTCATTCATTTTATACTTTAGCCACACCTTCCTTAAAAATTCTTTTTAATTTAAACGTGGTAGTGGTTTGCACGAAATTTCGTTTCTCTTTTAAATTTTGTAAAGAACTTAAAAAATTATTTCTTAACATCACAATGCGGTTCTATTTAAACCCATAGGGGCTTAGCCCCCATTCTACTTTATTTATTTTTTCATAAGAGTATTCTAAGAACATGAAATTTCATATTTTTATAAAATAACCAAAAAAATTTTTTCTTTCTTTTCTTTTTGGTTTCTCCACATAAACCATGTTTTAATTTAAATATATTAATTATTAAAATTTATTTTCACACCATGCTCATTAAATACAACTAAATTTTCTGACTTTTATCAACATAAAAAATTTTTTTTTTAAAATAACTAAAATGTGCTTACTTACATATCCACAACTCTGAGTTACCTCAAATTAGTCTTCAACTACACAAATTTCACTTGCTATAACATAAAACGTTGTACTCATTAATTTGAGACAACTATTGGATCCAATTTCACACTCGATATAGGTAAGTCTCTTATGATGCCTGTTATTGTCTTTATATTCTCACACATTCCTTTTAGTTCCCCTGAAGATGACTATATATATGGTCGAAACATGTAGGGACAATCGTTAAAAAAAATTTTTTCAAAAATATATATTATTTGTGGAGGAAGACAGAAGTGTTGTTTTAATTTATTACCTACACTCCACTGCAAGTATGGACTACTTCTTCAAATTTAAGAGAGAAGTATTAAAAGTTATTATGTCCATTTTTGACCCTCTAGGATTTTTATCAAATTTCATTATAATGGGTAAAGTTTTATTACAGGACATCTGGAGGCAGAAAATCGATTGGGACGACGAAATTCCTGACAATTTACTGGACAAATGGAACATATGGCTGGAAGATTTAAAAATAATTTTTAAATTTAAGATTCCTAGACAATATTTTTCTTTATGTAGAGACAACAGTACTATTCAATTGCATATTTTTACAGACGCATCGGACAAATGCTATGCGACAGTTGCTTATCTAAGACTTCAGAGGAGAGAGGAGGTTCAGACAGCCTTTGTGACATCAAAGGCTAGAGTTGCGCCATTAAAGCCTCTATCTATACCAAGAATGGACTATACAGGCAGCTGTCATGGGAGCAAGATTAGGAAATACATTAAAATCCAGTTTAAATCTTAATATTGTCAACACGTTTTATTGGACCGACTCTAAAACTGTGCTTTACTGGATTCGTTCCGAAGCTCAGAGATTTAAAATATTTGTAGCGTTAAGGTTGGGAGAAATTCAAGATTTAACCAATTCAACCGAGTGGCGATATGTCCCTTCAAAACAAAATGTGGCAGATGAAGCAACAAAGAAGATAAAACCTCTGGACTTTTCAAACGAAAGCACTTGGTTATTTTGACCCAAATTTTTGCAAGAAGATATGAAAAATTGGCCTACAGAAAAAGTAGAAAAACAGCAGGTACTGAAGAATACAGAATACGACTTAGAGGTTAAAAATGACCATGTTCTTCTAAATTTCATTCCTGACGAAGTTAGTATACCGGACCCAAAGAGATTTTCGAAATGGAATCGACTTAGAAGAGCAACAGCATGGATGCTTCGATTTATAAATAATTGCAGCGGGAATAAGAAAGCTGGAGAATTAGACAATGGTGAAATTAAGAAAGCCGAAAACATTTAGATAGAAAATCTCAGATAGATACCTTTGGTGAAGAAGTTCGACTACTGAAACAAAAGAAAACTTTAAGTAAATCCAGCAGACTTTATACAATATCTTGTGAATTAGACAAGGAAAATTTAATTCGACTGGGTGGAAGACTGAATAATGCAGTCATCGTTACAGATGATGTTAAAAACCCACTAATACTGGACCCAAAACATAAAATAACCCAATTAATTATACAAAATTTTCATGAGCAAGTATTTCACCAAGGAACAGAAATAATAATAAATAATTTGCGACAAAAATTTTGGATACTTCATATTCGCCAGGCAGTGAAATCCGTCGGCAGACATTGTCAAAAATGTAAAATTAGAAAAGCTTTACCAGATATTCCAATTATGGGTCAACTACCAAGCTGTCGTTTGCAACCAACGATCAGATGTTTCATAAAAACTGGCGTAGACTACTTTGGGCCTTTTTAGGTTGCGGTAAAGAGAAGCAGAGAAAAACGATACGGAGTAATTTTTACATGTATGACAACACGAGCCATACATTTGGAAATTTCCCATGATTTGACCACAGACAGCTTTATCCATGTTCTTCGACAGTTTGGATTCGAAGAGGATTTCCAGAAGAACTATTCAGTGACAATGGATCAAACTTTAAATCTGCGGAAAAAGAATTAACTAATGCACTCAGAAATCTAAAGCAAACGGAAATAGTTAAGTTTTGCACTCTAAAGGACATCAAATGGGCATTAAATCCACCTCTAGCTCCACATATGGGAGGAGTATGGGAAAGATTGATACAATGCGTAAAAAAGGTTTTAAAAGAGATGCTAACGTCACGATGTCCGCAAGAATATGTTCTGAGAACCATATTCATTGAAGCAGAAAATATTATAAATTCAAGACCATTGACTCATTTATCTATCGACTCAGAAGACTCAGAAGCACTCACACCAAATCATTTTTTAATAGGACCTTCTTATTGTGCTCTGCCTTGTGCACAAACAGAAGAAACGAATATTAACCTATTGACAAAATGGAAAGCGGCTCAAAAGCTAAGCGATTTTTTTTGGAAAAGATGGCTACGAGAATATATGCCAACTTTGATAAAAAGAAACAAATGGTTTAAAGAAGCTATACCAATAAAAGCAAATGACGTAATTATTGTTGTAAATCCAGATGGACCAAGAAACTTATGGCCCAAAGGTAAAATTATTCAAGTTTATCCTGGAAAAGATAAACGCATAAGAATGGTAGACGTTAGACTTGCCAATGGTACTATTCTTCGTCGACCAGTCACCAGAATTTGCAAATTAGATGTTAAGAAAAATGAAGAATAATTGTTCATTTAGACGGAACAATTACTGCGGAGGAGAATGTTATGGAGAAGGTAACTGGTAACTGACAGGTTATGGAGAAGGTAGCTAATATGGATGGTGCCAGGAGGTGACAGAAGATTAGTTTTAAGTTGCCATTGATTGTTGATAAAAAAAAAGAGATAAGAAGTCAAATATTTCAATAAGAAAAAAAGTATTTTAAAAAACGAAGAAATTGTCTTTCGACCCTGAATATCCATACTTTTAGGTAAGATTACACAACAAAGGGGCGTCAGGCCAAAGAAGGCAAAGAGGCGTTCGCCCCCCTTTGTCCCCCTGTAGCTACTCCACTGACTTTACCACGTTCTCTAGACAAAGTCTATAAATACCCTTATTCTGTCACTATAACATTATGTATATTCTACCTTCTTAACATGTTTTAATAAAACTAAGTAATTTAGAAAAGAAATGTAAATATACATCATTCCCCCGATTATAAACCGACCCTGTCTAGTACTCTAATAAGTTTACTATAGGTCTGTTCGAACTAGTAGTCTTTGACAGTTTCAAGCCGTCAAATATAAGTAATCAGTTGTAGGACTTAACAAGGCTTCCTGGGCTCTCCCTGTAATATTCATCTGGTAGACTCTATTTCTGATTAGTATAGGACCGCTGCGCTGGTTTGAACAAACTTTATATTTAAGAATAGCGGTTCTTTATCATCAATTGTCGGAGGCATTAAGGCAACGGCAGAATTTTGGATCTACTGTAGCGGAAAAATAAACTGAATATAAAAATACTTTATTCTAATGTATATGCTTTTATTAAAGATAAAATATAAAATAAATGGATCAGTATTTATTCAGTTTTGTCAAATAAACTTAATTGTAATCAATTTTCATAGGTATATTTTAATTGTGAGTAGCATAATCAGGTATAAATAATGCATGCAATTTCATTTTGTGTTGTTTGGATCCGTGCTATTTTCGAAAATAAATTATTAATTTCTAGCCTGGGTTCTATTGTTACGCTTTATAACGATTACGTCGTTATTTACTTACTAACACTATTTTTTTACTAGTTTTTGTTTGTACAATAATTGTCCTTATATCGCACTCCTGGACAACCTCAGGTAAACAAAATATATTCTGGCGGAACTAAACTACGTTTCCCAGTCCCCAATAATAACGGACCTGATTAACGACAATGCACAGGTAGTGGCGGTCGGTACCCTTGTGAACATTAAGAGATCAAAGTACTACCTCAAAGTAATGCAAATTATCTTTTATTCTGTAAATCTTGACCTTACCATTAGTTTTCCCACTTTACTTTACACTGAGCGAAATATCGAGTTGATATAACTTAAATATAAGTTGTCCTAAATCGACGCGTGTTACTAATAGGGGACAGCTCAGACCTATGAATTAACGCAAACTAAATCGAAGAAATTGCATCAAATCACTTTCATAAGTTATAACAGCCCTGAAGATGGGTTATTTTATGCACTGGACTCGACTTAAATTTTTGGTAAGACTACCGTAGCTAATCGTAACTGGGTTTGATGAAGACATGCGACGTGGGCTGCAGCCATTCATTGTTTAAGCTGCCAGAGACCAATATGGTAATTGTGATGCGTTACTACTCGGGCTAGATTAATTCATGATTCGAGCTATCAAAACTTGACCTTTCAGTTGTTCTAGCTTACGATGATTAACTTAACGTCTATAGATTAAATCTGCCCTAACGTTGGAGTATCCTTATTTTCACGCCATGTGTATATGAGGAGAACAAACTCGGAACAAAGATAAAAAAAGATCCCTGTGATCAACGATTGCGCGGATAGCAAGTCCAGTTATGTGGTCCATGACGACGCGAAGTTACCGCGCAATATCGGCACGACCGCGAATTCGGAACTTTCCGTGACCTTTCGATCGGTGACTTACCCTCGACATGGGTTTCTAGAGCACTCTCTACGACTTATTCCAACCCAAAATAATTTACACATGATAATGAGCTAAAATTATGCACGTCCGTGTGAAAACGGCACTTTAATATAAATTATAAAGTTTTTCCAATCCAAAAACTGAGTTCAGGTAACTCACAAAATGGTTACAAAATAAGGAATTGTGGTCATCCCAAATGTGTCTAAAATGTTGACAAAAAATCTGTTTCTGTGTTGAGGCGAACCAAAAGAAGCTGAGTTAGTGTAGCGTTTTTAAATAATTTGTGATAATTCGTAGGCATAGTTTGAACAACATAGAGACGTGCGTTAAAGTAGCTCTAATTCTGCAACCCACGACATCGGTAAATCCATTTTTGCCAGTATACCAATTAAGTTGATCTTTTTTAAGACACATTATGCGAAGTTGTGTGATTAAGTTAGCGATGCAGTAAATACAATCAGGTTTTAACCAATATATGCGAGCGGAATGCGTCCGGTATGGGTTCAGTGCGATTAAAAAAGTTGTACCAACTTGCACGTGTAGCCAAGCTGTCACTATAGGATGGTCACAACAGTGGTGACTAGGTACTGAGAAATTGTATTTAAAGGCAGCGCGAGCGGTATAAAAATCTCTAAAACGAAGTAAAATAAAATTTTGGGTGTACGAATTCCCATTTGAATTACTCTAAGCCGTAAATGCCTACCCTTTATATTCAGCGAAATTATTCAAATACACTACTTTGGCTATTGATTATTGACTGGAATCATTACAACACAATATTTAAATTAGGATATAATTTATGGCTTTTGTTTACCTTTGTTTGCATAAATACCTAATGCAGGTTAATTATTGCCTCCAATATGAAACCCAGTCGACGGTTGAGCGTGTATTCGGCTTAAATTGACTTAATTAAAATGTTGAATCGGAGCGACAGGTGGAAGCAGGTTAAGCTTAAACTAGAAACTTTACAACACTCCGTTATGTTGCTGATATTTAAACAGTCATGCATATTTCGTTAGTATACTGACGACACATAAGTTCAAAATGAGAAATATGCTTTATTGTCTAAGTTGCATAGCATATTTATTTATTCAATTCTTTCTCCATATGATACAAACAATTTATATTCAATAAATATAACACGGTATAACAATAATAAACGTTGCATCGTCCAATTTAACAGCAGTCTTAAATATATCTTTAATCGGACGAAGAAGAACGAAACAAAATCGACAAGACATACTAATCGTTCATGACACAAGATTCATTTGTACATACAACTAATATCATTCAGAATACCAATTGGTTTGCACTTTCAGCCGATATCAGCGATCATAGGTAGTTAGTGGATGTTACATGAGTTCAAAGTAGTCAGAGTGACTGTACAATTAATACATTTTCTATAAGTATGCTTTTATATGTTCTTGATATGTGATGAAATCTTTGATGCTTTTTGTACTCGCTGGCAGTTTATTATATGCCTTTATCCCCATGTATAGTGGAGACTTATCATAAAAGGATGATTTGGGAATGGAGAGCTGAGAAGACAGTCTGGTCTGCATTCCCTTGATGACTGAGCCGTCTGTTGTAAAGTTAGTTATATGTTTTCTTGTAAGAAGAAGCTATTTGTAGTAATACAGAGAAAATATGGACATTAGCTTGTACTTTTAAAATATTGGCGCAGAATGTGCATCTCACTATGCTCCATCCTTGTGGGACACCATACTTCATTTTTTGGGTGGCAGAAACGAATTTTTGATTTACGGTATGATCGTCCTCTCCAACTAATTGAACAAACTGACTGCGATCTGATACATTAGAGACAATCCATTACATAAGATTCTAACTTCCTTTTGAGAATATCAACCAAGTCAAAGGGTTTGAATAGATAGTAATATATTCCCGATGTGAATCGGTTGTGATCTAGATACAAATATATCAGATTTAAGGACTCAAACAGAGCGGTCTCAGTTGATTTCCCCTTGGGGAATTTAAGTTGAGTTGAGTTGTCATGAAATATGAACTCAGTCTACTATGCATCAATCTTTCGAGACACTTGGAGAAGACCGAAAGATTTGACACTGGCTGGTAGTTTATTGATAAAGCCAACATGAAATATTTTACTGTTAAGAGCCTTTTCTGAATATGGGAGGCTTTTCTGAATATGGAAGGCTTTCAAAATAATTTTTGTATACAGCTGGTATAATTCCCTTGTTTAGTAGAATTAGTAAATCCTTCTCCTTTGTTCAGAAATTAAAAGTCTCTTGTCGTATTTGCATTTTGAATTTGTTTGAATTGCGTTTCTTTTAATTAAATTTAATTAAATTAAGCCTGCTCAGTTTCAGGGACTTAGAATGTTAACAATTTTGACAAGTCTACAAATATTTCTCAACTGCTATTAAAATGTAAATCTGAATATTATCAAAATAAAATAAAAAATATGAAGCAATCATTAATTACTGATTATTTTAAAAAATAAGAATTTCAAAGTAATTGTAGAGTATAATATGTTAGTATACACGTGCCGTATATACATATTGGAAAATTCTTATTTAATTTTAGTTCTGATAAAATAAAAAAAAATATATTTAAAATTATTTACCAGACCAGTTGTTGGGGAAACGATCATCCAAATGTATTAAAAATAATATAATTAAATGCAACAAATGTTTTTAGAATCAATACTACTGTTAAACATCTGATTTCAATATTATTTTAGTGAAGGAGCAAAATGTATCAATGTTTGCGGAACGAATAGTGTTATCACCGGGATAATCATAAAACTTGCAAATATCATCTTTTAAAACACATATAATATTTACTAAATATGAAGCGGCGAGTCGACAGTTATTCCAGGAAAAAGCCATACTCTACAGTTAGATGTTAAGAGTATATCTGTCCGAAAAGCCTTTGACGGCATTTCGGCGCCCGAGTATAGGTGACACAGCGTGGTATATTTGTTTATACCGTCCAATTGGTTAAAAGAAAGCATGACCGCCTGTGTAACCTATCAAAACGCATTTGTTAGTTGGTTGTCATGACAGCGGGGGCGTCACCTTGCTGTCAGATGATATAGTTTCCCATGTATAGGGACTTCGAGCTGTAAAAGAGTAAAGTTGCATGCCAACATACACACGTGGTTTCATTCCGTCGGATTGAAACAAATAAGTATTGCCTAAAAAAGGCACCCAGTAAATGTACTGAACAAATGTAGTTACTAGTTATTTGACTATAAATCAGTAGTGTTGTTGTGTTATAGTATGTTATTGTGAAATCATGTACTAAAGAAGTTTTGTGTGATTTGGAGAAATAAACGCCAAATTACAATAGTGAAGAGCTCGTTTAATTCCTTCACTCAGTACATAAAAGAATCAGTGAAATTAACCTATAACCAAGGAACATAAAAGCTTCATGAACTGTTGACGCAAGTTAAATAATAACACTTGGCTCGCTCAACACCAGTTCTTTAATTTTTCTCAATTAATCGACCACCCCTGTTAACCGACCAACATTTGATTTCCCGAGGGTGGTCGATATAGAGAGATATTACTGTATGACACACTTTGCCCATACGGCCATTTTCATTGCTAAAATAATTGTTCCCTTCAGAAAACTTTTACCATAACAAAAATGGGAGGAGTTTATGCAAGGAAAAGTGACAGGGGCAAGACTTATACTAAAGAGGAATTGAAACGAGCTATAGGTGAGGTTAAAAGTGCCATTATTAGCGTGCTTATAGTGCTAGTAAAAAATATCGAATTCCCATGTTGACGATAAACTACTATATAGGGAGTATAAGGGGGAAGAAAAGCAGTACCCAAGGCCGAGGCACAGCTATTCTTTTCCAGGAGGAAGAAAAATTGGCAGAAGGTATAGGTACCATGGAGAAATGGGAATGGGGATTAAGTCGGATAGAAATTTTAAGGATTGTAGGCGATTATGTTAAACTTAATGGACTAAAAACTACATTCAAAAGTAGCGTACCTGGAAAAGATTGGTTTTTGAAGTTTTCAAAAAGACATAATTCATCCATGAAAAGGCCAGAGTCAGTTGAATACGCTTGCGAGAAAAGTGTTTCATTCATTTGCTTAGATCCATCTAAAACAAAAGTTGTGAAAAATAAAGGGACAGCTGTTTCACGAACTACAGCAGACGCAGGACGAGAAAATTTAACGGTTTTAATGGCCGTGAGTTACAAGGCAAATAATTATTTTTAAAGGTAAAAATATTTAAGTTAAATGGGTTGCTGCAGAAAATCAATATCCAGGAACTACGTATGCCGCTACTTCCAACGGGTTTATAGAATCAGAGATTTTTCAAAATTATTTTCAGAAGGGTTTTCTAAAAGAAATTGGTGATGCTAGACCAGTGTTATTAATATATGATGGGCATGTATCTTATATAGACGTACGGCTAATACGTGCGACTTACAAAATATTATAATCATACTAGAACTTTCTCTTTACTCGAGTCACTTCCTGCAATCACTCGACTCGAAATGTGTTTCGTTCACTAAAGACAAGATGGGATACTGCGGTTGTCAAGTGGCAAATACATAATGAAGGACAACGAATCCCAAAGAAACAATTCAGCAAGTTAATAGGAAACATATGGTCAGAAACAAACCCTGACACAATAACACGTGATTTTAGGAAAGGTAGAATATTTCCCCCTGATCCTAATTTTATCTCTGTAGGACAGTATGACCCGTTAACGTTGAAGCAATGGGAAGCAATTAAAATATCCCTCGACAAAGATCCAAATATGCCCTAGGGTAATAATTCAGGAACTTCTAATGGCCAGAATAATCAGACCGAAGAAATATTCATAGCAAAAATTTAATTACAGATAAGACATAATTTAAAGAGTTATTATTACATACGGTAAAGCAACATAAAGGCCCAGAAAAGAAAGCTAGAAGAAAAAGTGCTAGTGGTGCCAAAATTGTAACAACTCCAGAACTTCTTACTCGTATGCAAAAAAAATTAAATAGTAAGAAACAAAACGAGTCTCAGAAGTAGTCAAATCAGATATATTAGACGAGGAGGTAGTTTACGACGAGAGGGACAATGACATTGAGGATAAATTTATAGACGAACAAGAGCTAACTGAATTTATGGAGGAAGTAAATAAACAATCAATAGATGCAAATCTTAACGATTGATTGCTTGTGTTGTTTTTGCGAATAAAGATCTCGTAGACATTATAGTGAGTCAAGTAATGTAGGTACGTTAAAAAGGAAGTTGATGAATTTGAAGTTAAATTTGCACGAAAAGTACTTTTATTGGCTTCAATAACATCAAGTTCTTTCATTTGGGCAGATCATGAAGAATGTTGTTTCGATGGACACCAGAACATTATTATGGTGCTTCCTAAACCAGATGCTAGTAAAAGGGATTTGCGGCTTTTCGGAATTTTCTTTTCTAACTATAATATTCATTGCAGAAATAATTAATACAGATAAGACATAATTTGAAGAGTTATTGCTCGATACGATAAAGCAACACAAAGGTTTAGAAAAAAAAAACTAGAAGAAAAGTGGCTACTGGTGCAGAAATTATAATGGCCCCAGAAGTTCTTAAACGCATGCAAAGAAAACAGAATAGTAAAAAAAAACAATCTCAGAAATAGTCGAATTAGTTATATCAGACGCCCAAGTAGTTTACGACGAGAGGGACAATAATAGTGAGGAATAATTTAGGGACGAATAAGAGTTAACTGATAACGCTTAAAAGGGCGAACCGACAAGGCGCTGTATGTCGGCTTTTAAATCGATGCAGTAGAATCGACATACAGATATGTCAAATTTATACAATACAATTAAAAGACCACTCCTGAGATGCGGCATGCAGACATGCTGCACAATCAATAAGACGCGTCATAAGAAACTTCAGGTATTCCAAGACAAAACACTCGCACCAAGATACACCCCGACACACGTAGAGTTGATGCAAAACAAAAGCCGATGCACGTCATACCCTTCGAGTGACGTCAGTTATCGACAGTGTTGCCAGCTTGTAACCAAAATATCCGAGTGAGGAAATTACACAGTTTTTCATAAAAACAAGATAAATATACAGAAATGTCCCATAGTTTATATATTTGTTTACTGCATAATACCTTTTACCATGAGCTTTAGTAGATCTAACACTTCTTTCACTTTCATCTTGTCAAGATCGACCAATGGCATCATTTGCAAAAATCCATGTTTTATCCAAGAAAACGAATTAGTACAAGAATGCTTCTTTTTTTTCTGATATATTTTTTCACAAATACCAGTCGTTTAAAAGATACATGGCAAAGTTCCATAAGCCCTCACCTCAGTTCATCTTTTACCATCCGAAGCCTATCTTCTTGAAAAGGCTCCTTAAAGAGTTATGAGAACCATCAAACAGTTCTCTGTCTTTTAATTTCTAACTTAAAGCTGTCAAAGTGACATGTTGTTTTAAAAAAAGTTACAGCTTCTGAACAACAGATATAATAGATATTTACGTTATAAGTCCGGTAAATCAACTTTTACAGTATGAGTGAAATGTTTCGAGACGAGGCGACGAAGGAGCCGAGTCTGGAATTTTGAAACGAATACTGTAAAGGATTTGCCGGACGAATGACGTACAATATTTTATTTCATACTGTTTTGTTGAAAATTATAATTATGTTTTGAAATTATAATGAAGTTTTATTCTGTCTCGTATATTTGAAAAGTGCTTATATTTACTGGTGGAAACATTGTCTGTTTGACATTGATTAAACTAAAACTTACAAATTTCAGTCCGGTAAAGAAAATTTACAGGACTAGTCCGGTAAAAAAAAATTACCGGACTTATTGCCGTAAAACCTTATTTTCTGGACTAAATTCAAATATGTAAAGGTGTGTTTTACAATACAGTATGAAATAAAATATTATAATCTTTAAATAATACACCTTACTTGTTTCGTACATTCCATAAATATTGTCACGGATAGAACTTATATCCAATCTTCACATATTTGCAACTCTCTTTGAATTATAACGTTTGTTTTAAGGTGATTCTAATAATTTATTTTCCTTAACTGTTGTTGAAATTGCGCTTACAGTGGAGATGTTCAAATTTAGGACAGCTGCCACACGCTAAAAATTAGTAAAGTAGAAATAAAATATCTAGACTTTAATATACTCTTTAAATTTACTTCTATGTACTGCTGTTAAGGGTAACAATCGGCCATTGTTGTTAAGTTCTTCCTGAAAATAGCTTCTTAGAGAAGCAACAACAGAATACATAAACAAACTTATAGTGGACTAATACAGAAGAGTACACATATCACAAAACAATCCCATCACACACACTAACATTCAGGCCCTGCCAAATGTTAGATGCAAATTTCCACGGGATTGACAACTTTCATGAATGGACAACCAAGCTCAGCTAATTTAAAACAAACCAAAATAAAGAAACAAGGAACAGAAAGCCAGTAGAATAATGAATCAATTAAGACTAACATAGAATCTCTCAAAGTCCAATCAAACCTAACATGCTATTCCGAAGAAGCAAACACTAATATTAATAGAAGTAGTAGACCATTGTCTGACTTAAATAAATACATCTGATATTAAGCTTTTGCGCTACTTCTAGAAGAATAATATTCCGAAATTTGTCTGATGGCAATAAGTACACTTTCAAAAAAATTAAAAAATAATACTAAGCAATATTAAAAAAGGCTAGAATTAAATTACTTATTAGTAACTCTCGATTGAAATACAATATAAATTTGTAGAGTGTTATATTTTTTCTAAAATAGGCTAAAACAAAATAAGATATTTTCCGTTTTTGAAATACTTGATTTCTTCAACGCGCACTACACTGTGCTTTAATCCAAACTAAAATCTACTATACAACAACTGTTGAGCTAAATTCATATCCTGACAATTAAATTAATAGCAGCCCTCAAGGTTTTGACGCGAATGGGGTTTCCACTAAATATAATTGTTAGGAATTTATGTCGGTGGTTGATAATAATTAAGATTATAATTTATGAGTTTTAATTTAACAAAATTTCGGTTGGCATTTGAAGAACAAAAGGATTCTATTTGTTCGTTTTCCAAATGAGCATACAGGGTGTCAATTTGAAGACTGCCAAAAACTAGTTTCCTACTGTTTTCTATCTAGGTAGATTACCTAAAGTTTTCTATTGACCCACCTCTGCCTAAGAGTGACTTGTTTTTAAAGTCAACAAAATTTCATAATACTAACTAATACAAGAAATATAAGTTTTCACCTTGCATTTATAGCTTGCTTTTTTTTAATCGAAAAGTAGATTTGTAATTATGTGGTAAATTTACACAAAGCAGTATGTTGCTTCATTCCGTCACAAAATAATAAAACAAACTCAATACCAAAGTACAAAAGTAAACAAACTCCCACAAAATTCAATTACAAAAACAATAAACTCTCTTGGCACTCGGAAACTATTAAGGTTGTAGGTCTAAACTATAACGCACTCATTAAAAAATAATTGTAGTTTTTAGTATGATCCAAGAATATTGTACGATATAGGGTATATTTCTGGATATTACTGACAATCACTAAACACATTAACTTCGGTGCTTTCAGCCAAACGGTTAAATCGGCGAAGCTATTGTCACTTCAATTGCCAGCGTTATCCAACTGATTAATCATTCCCATCCTAGCACAGAATTTAAATTTGTTATATTACGTTACTTTCCCAAAGCGAAAGACAATACGTCTCTCTTAATTTGCTGGCTTCAAGATAGTTGCCAATGCATGGTGTTTCAAAATAAATGGGAAAAACGTAAGGAAAGGGTAGTTTAATACAAGGTGTCCGGGAAAATGTGGGAAATATCTGTGATTCAGATACAACATGAAAAAATAAGATGACAAGTTCCTATAAAATTATTTCTTACAGACCCTCCCCACGAAGAATGTGCCCCTGAAAGACGCCACTGGAAATCGGTTTTTCTTGAATAACTTTTAAAGTACTAGTCAAATTAATCAAAATTTAATGTGATGGACACTAGTAAGATCCTCTTAAAATAGTGTCCTTGAAACATATTTGACTTTTTTAGTTATCAGGGGCGGACTAAGCTTTAAAACTTAATGCCTAAATTTTTAATGCCGTGTAAGATAAAGGCTTGAAATAAAAATCTGGGTAGCTTGCACCTTAGACTAAGAAAAAGGTACTCTTGTTTATTATCGATAAAATGAACCGTTTTCGATAAAGAGAATAATAAACGAATAGTTGTAGAAAATCTATAATTGCAAAAAATGAGTGTTTTATTTATTTATCGGCGCCAAAAGAACGTATTGTTAATTGCAAACGTTACTATGGTACGAACTAAATAAAATATCCTGCAATTTGGAACTTGTCATCTTTCACATTCCTGACACATTGATCCTTTCCTTCAATATTAATTTACTAGCGTCTTGTAACGCTTTAGAAGTCAGAAGGTTTACAAATCTTACTATGCCAAGCTAGAAAATATTTCAACGAGTTGACCAACGTCTAAGGGAGAATAGTGGATGATTCCAGTTAATAAGGTAATAAATATTATTGACTTTCTTCGTGATTTTAGGAACGTTTGGAAAAAATAGTACTGATGCTGGTCTGGGAACAACCGTACGTACGCATCAATTACAGGAAAATATATTAAATTCTGTAGATGACACCTTATCAACGAGCCCTCGAAAATTATCAGCACAGTTTAATACATCGAATACAATAGTACATGAAGTTCTTCAAGAACAGCTGTTATATCCATATCATTTACAAGAAGTACATGGAGATTTCCTCGTAGAATGCAGTTTGCAAACTATTGGATCAGCAACGAAATAATGTAAACTGCATTAGCATTATTCTTTTCACCTTTTTAAATTTTACCAAAAATGGTATCACCAATTTACACAACACACATGTATCGGCTGATGAAAATTCTCATTCCATTATCATTCCGCATCATCAACATTAGTTCAAATCAAATAATATCTGGGCAGGAATCATTGGCAATTTTTTGATTGGACCATTCATATTTTTGAAACGCTTGAATGGACAACTTTATTTGGGGTTTCTTCAGAACGCTTCTCAGGATTTAATAGAGCACTTACCACTTGAAATCCGTTGAAACATGTACCTCATGCACGATGGGGAACCACCTCATTTCAGCGTTGGTGTGCAGGAGCACCTGAATAACGTCTATCCAAACCATTGGATAGGTAGAGGAAGACCTATTGCCTGGCCTTCTCAATCTCCCAACCTAACGTCATTGGATTTTTACCTTTGGGGACACCTGAAAAACTTGGTGTATTCCACTCCGGTCGGTACTAGGGAAGCACATCTACATAGAATCATGTTTTATTGTGATGTGATAAGGACCAAGGCTGGGTTATTGTGGCGGGTACAGCAGTCCTCAATTCGTCGTGCCCGCGAGTGTCTCAGACTTCACGGAGCCCATGTCAAACCCTCTTATGAGGTTATTCAATAATTCAGTTAAAGTGCCTCCTATTATATCACTGCGTTTTTTTTTTAATTTTTGTATTTTTTCGGATTAAATAACTTGAATGAAAAAATGAAACTTTTCTGTTGTTTGGATAACTTTCGTATCACACTTTGTTGTTGAGAAACAAAATATAAATCATAATCATTTTTATAAAAAATAAACCATGAATGAAAACGGTTTATTTTGTCGACAATAAACAAGAGTACCTTTTTTTGTCTATGGTGCAACCTACGCATATTTATTTTTTTTAAGTCTATCATACAGGGTCTTAAAAATTTAAGCATTTAGTTTCACAGCTTAGTCCGTCTCTGGTAAACCAAAAAAGCTAAATATATTTCAAGGACACTATTTGAAGAGGACCTTACTAGTGTCCATCACATTAAATTCTTAGTGAATTATATTAAGTACTTTAAAAATTATTCAAGAAAACCCGATTTCCAGCGGCGCCCTTAAGGGGTACATATCTCCGTAGGGAGAGACTGTAAGAAAAAATTTTATAGGAACTTGTCATCTTATTTCTTCAAGTTTCATCTGAATCCGAGAGATTTACCACATTTTCCCGGGCACCCTATATAAACGTTGAGATCAAGAGTCAACCATTAGAGAGATATCGCGGTACAAATATGGCCGTAAAATAATGATTTTATTTTTTATCTGAAAAGCGAAAAGCGATAAAGTAATGAAATTCTGTGGAATTATTACTATTATGAAAACACACTTTCTGCATATTTTTCCACTTTTCTAAAATAAGTGGATGGGGTTGAAATAGACTATCCCTATTATTCTTGTTAACTAAGTTTAAAGAAAAACTTACGCAACGACTTGAAAAAAAATAGATTTGGATAGCCTAATTTATTTAAAAATTTTTTTATCTCTTGTATTTTTTTCATAAAACTTACCGATTTGTAATCAAAAAATAAAATGTAAAGCATTACATGTCGGGACTGGGAAATTTTTTAGAAAATAAATCTAATTGACGGCTGTCAAACACAGTTTTACTTTGTACTAATGTTGTTAAATTTTTTTCTGAACAGTCACATTTTAAAAATAATAATTTATTAACAAAAGTTTTTGAAACTAACCTATCGTCTATTAATGCATAAATTAAATCGGTCCTTAAAAAATATTTATTTTTGTATTAAGTGCGTGAAGTGAGTGTTTTTTTAATGGCATATGAGAGTGTCAATTTTTTGCCGAGACCGCAGGTCGAGGCGAAAAATTCTCTCGAATGTGCCATTAAAACACGAATTTCACAAACGAAATACAAACAACATTTTTTGTACAACTGAAAGTTTGAATTAATCGGTAAAATTGTATATTATAATAAAAATTTTACCATATAATTTCACATAATCAAGTTAACAGCCCTGTCGTTACTATAGAAATGGTTTGTTGGCACGTTGCTTGTTTTGTTGTCATACGTTGATAGCTGTTCATATTTATTGCAATTTTTTAAATAAATAGTATAAGTACTTAAAATGGATGTAGATTACGATAGTGATAGCGAGATTCCTCAGATATAGCCGATATAGCAAATTCGGCTATAGCTAACATGTTACCGGCGAAATCAAAATTTATATACGAGAAAAATTATAACCAATTCCGTGAATGGTGCGGCAAGAAAAATATACAAAAAGTGTCTGAAAAGGTACTTATATGCTATTTTGAGGAGAAATAAAAAACTGTAAAACCTTCTACTTTATGGAGTGTCTACTCAATGTTGAAGAGTACATTGAATGTTAAAGAAAATATTGATATAAAGAAGTTTTCAAAATTGGTGCCTTTTATTAAGAACAAAAACGTCGGATACCGAGGGAAGAAATCTAAAGTTTTATCGAGAGACGATATTAATAAATTCATTCAAGAAGCTGATGATGAAACAAATTTACTTTATAAGGTACAGATGATCAAAATTTTGTATTATTTCAGTAATTTCAATATTTTTTTAATTGTAGGTTGCGTTAATTTTGGGAATCAGCGGTGCTTGTCGCCGTGAAGAATTATTGAAGGTAACTATTGATGACATTGAAGATACCGGGTCTATATTGATTGTTAAAATACCGGATACAAAGACCTATTGCCCAAGAATGTTTACCGTTTCAAATTCTGATTATATTGAGATATATCGCAAGTATAGAGTACTAAGGCCGTCCCATACACACAAAAAGAGATTATTTTTAAAATATTCAAGAGGAAAATGTGTTGACCAACATGTGGGAATAAATAAAATAGGGGAAATTCCTAGCTTGATTGCAAAATGGCTGGGAAAAGAATTGCATAAGAGCTACACAGGTCACTGTTTTAGGAGGAGTTCTGCAACTCTCTTAGCCAATGCAGGGGGTAACATGACATCTATAAAACGCCACGGTGGTTGGAAATCTGCCGCCATAGCAGAAGGATATATAGAAGATAGTTTGAGTAATAAAATTGATATTTCTAATAAATTAAATTGTTCCTCTACTTCCAAACAAATCAATATAACTGATACAATTGTGGACTCAACTTTTCAAGGAATATCTAGCGTTTCTGATCAGCAGCAAGGTGGACTAGCTTCGGGAATTAATATTGGAAGCAATTGTTCGAACTTCACCATCAATTATTATTGTAACAAATGAGATTTTTTGGTAGTTGGTAATTAATTAGTAAATTTGTACAAAAAAATTCAATACATTTTTTAAAAAGTAATGTTTTATCGTTTTTTTTGTAAATCATTTTTCCAGTTAAAAAAAGTCTTTTTTTCACCGTGAAAAAAAGTCTTTTTTTCACTGTTAAAAAAACAAAAGGTTTACGTATCGATAGCGATGAAAAAATGTCAACTTTTTTTGACAGTTGTACAAAATAGTTATTTATGCAACAAGGGTGTAAAGTAGCATTTTTTTTACGAATGGGAAATTTTTCGCACGAGCCGCAGGCGAGTGCGCAAATCACATGAGTAAAAAAAAGGCACTTTACGCACGAATTGCATACACAATTTTTTCTACTACCGAACTTATACAGGGTCGCTGTTATGTATTGAAATGGTCGATTATTTCTTAAAGGAAGAGAGTTATCTAAAAAATATTAGGAACAAAAGTTATAGGAACAATAACAATAATAAAATTTCATATTATGTACTGACAAATACGGATTTATATTCAATTTAATTGTGGACTATATGAATATTAAATGTACAGCTATTAGAATTACTAAAAGTTGACCAGTATAACATGTTGGATTTGGCAATTTCAGATATTCAGCTATTACAGAAGGCATCTTACCAAATGTGTTTATGCCCACAGATTGTTTCGAACATTTATTTTGGGCATATTTTAAAAATAATCTGGATGATTCAATATTAGGAGGTCTTAATGTCATATATTTTATAATGTACGATAAATAATTTATGGAATTATTTGGGTTTAGAACTGTAAAAATTCTTTCCATACCATTTTTTGAATCAGGAATTCTTATAATAAGGACTGTTTCCTTGTTCTCAACATCATTTATTGTCATTTTCATCAGTTCTTCTCTGCGACAAGCCCCAGAAATGCCAATAATAAATGCAACCTAAAATAATAAATCGTGTCGATATAAAATCTATAATAACTATTAAATACAAACATTTTATAGAGAATCTAAAAGTATTAAGAACTAAGGTAAAACTTCTATAATTTTGATATGATATTTTATCTTACCAATAGAATTAAAATGATGTTAAGTTACCTTTATCATTAAAAACTTCGAATCCGGAGCCACCAAAATAAACTTGATGAAATGACTTTTCTCAAATATTCCTGATTTCTTTGCTTTGTAGCCTTTGCTTCTCTGTTTTAGAAAGGCAATTAACTTGTGGTAGGTTGAAATATCTACTGAATTTTTAATTTTCAAGGTAGCCTTTAGCATGGAAAATATTGACCACATTGTCGATGATTTATAGCTTTTTAATTCATCTGAAAAATAAGCTAGCAAAACATTTTCTGAGTACCTTGTCACTTTATTTTTCTTGCACCAACTCATAAACAATGTATATTTTTGCTCGTAAATTAACCGAGACTTGTTGGGAAGCAAATTCAAAGTAGCTTCCTGTGCAGAATCTGCAATATTCGGCGGAGTGTTCTCAAAATCCGATAAATCACTGTCCATAATGTTGAGATTTAAAAATCTGAAATAAAATTAAACGAAATCATAACAATATAACACATTTGATATCACAACTCAGAACTTACCGTATTAAAATCTTCACTAATTCCTAAAATCATTAAAACACCTGGCATAAATCACAAATTGTCAACATTCAGATACGTCAAACAGAAATCGCCATTTGTCCATGGCCAACCAGACCAATTTTAAGTAAAAATGCAGGTATCCATATCAATGTAATTATTCATATTTTTTACTTTTTTTAACTAGTGCGTAAAGTAATTTACTTTACGCACTAGTTAAAAAAAGTTAAATTTTAGACACCTTTCATAGTGTGTAAAGTTAGTGTTTTACGCACGGTAGTAGAAAAATAGTATATTAAAGTACATGTTTTATAAAGCATCATCTTATAGCACGCGTCCATGTTAAAAAAACGAGCCGCTTGCGGCGAGTTTTTTAACGGGACAAGTGCTCTAACTGCTTTATAAAACACGTACTTTATACTATTTTTTCTATTTTGTATTTTTTTCAATAAGAAAATACATATTTAAAAAGAAAATCAACCCTTCAAATTTTGTAAATTTGTGTGTCTAAATTCTATGTTGGTAATACTCTAAATTTCTTTTTATCATAGTAGCCTTGACAATAAATAATATTTTCTTTGTGTCATTGTCTCGAAATTTGTGATTTAATATTTCATAGAGTTGTTCATAATTATAATTAAAAAAATATGGAGCATGATAATCTAAGTTTAACTCCCCCTGAGTTAAGGGATATTGCTAATAAAACGATAAATCAACTTTTACCAGAGAAATCCCGAAAACTTTCTTTTCTCATGGATAACAATAACAGGAAACGTCAGACGTCAACAGAATAAAACATTTAAATATAACCAATGCCAACTTTTAAAAAATAAAATTCGGAGTTCGAAATGGATATATTTCGAACTCGCTAGCGCGTTCGAAATATCTATTTTTCGAGACAAAATTAGAAAATAGTTATTATCCTAACAAGTGCGGAAAGAGCCACTTTCCCGCACGCGACTGCCGTTACCCGAACGACGCGAAGCGGAGTTCGGGTAAGCAGTCGAGTGCGGGAAAGTGTCTTTCCGCACAAGTTAGGATCAAAATTTTTCCTACAGGCGTTGGAAAAACTACAACAAAATATTTCTAAAAATTTAATTTTACTGAAAAACAAACACAGATTTAATTTCTAATTATAACTAATATTTACATTAAAAGTACAATTTGATGCATTATGCAAATTGATTGCGGATGAAGCCATTGAAGCCAACTGATCCTGATGAGCGGATGGTTGCAAAGAAAGAGGTATCGAGCTGTTGTTAGCGCTGCTGGGAAACTGTGGAGTTTTTGCTTCTAAATTCTAGCTCAAACTTGATGGACTATTGAGATTGAGAATTTTGTTAGACATGTTTTTTTTGTGTGTGATGGATTCCTCCAGGTAGCCTTCGGCAACAGACGTGGATTTCCATCCTCCTAAACGTTTAATGTTTGTTATTTCTTCGCCAGAATTAGCAAGTAGAGTGGCCGAGGAACGTCTAAAACTGTGGCCTGTGTATAATTCTGGATTTTTGAGTCCTATATAAGCTGCAATGTTGGAGGGCATTTTTCCTATGGTATTAATTCCAACACATTGGGTACTGCATTTTCCATGTTTGTAGTTCAAAAAGAATCGGCGGTGTGGAGTTTGCTGTGGACGTAAGTTTGCATATTTTCTGTATAGATTTAGAAAAATTTCATTATTGACTGCCTTAGTTATTACAAAGGATCTAGCAGAATGGTTTTTGGAGTCGTTTATTGTGACAATTATAACGTCTCCTTTGTCGTCTATGTCGTCAATGGTAAATTTAGTTAGCTCCTCACGGCGGCAGGCACCAGCCAGTCCAAAAATCGTTACCACTTTAATTAGAAGGAAAATTTCATCAGGTGCTTCTTTCATAAATTTCGCAATCTCTTCTTGTGTAAAAACTTTTGCTTTTTTTGCTCGAAAACCTACATTTTGTCTCTTGATGTACGCAGTAACTTTATAGTATTTACTGATATCTAAATCTTTCTTAACCTTAAGTACACTTTTCAACATGGAATATCGAGACCATAAAGTATTTGGCTTCCAAAGTTTAGACATTTCCAAGAAATATGCCAAAAGTACTTCTTCTCTTGGTGCTTTTACATTTTTCGCTTCACACCAAGTAACAAAATTATCGTATTGTTTTTCATACCTGACTATTGACTTTTTTGGTAGCAAATCCAAATTTGCGACACTTGCAGCTTCTAGAATATCTTCTGGAAGCTCATCGTCCGAGAAATTATCTATGGAAGACATCTGTATCAGAATCTGAACGAAATTATAAATCAAAGCCACGCTCCGGTGAAATGTTGTAAGGTGTCACTTTGACAATTAAATTTTATGTGTGTGTCGTGGTTACCATGTTAACATCTATGTACGGGGTTTTTGAAATAAACCGTTTTAAATCAGCTTTTTTAAAAATGTTTAAAATAAACGGCAAAAATTAGTGTTTCTGTAATATACCTCATTTACTTTCAATAAAAATTTATATTTTATTTATTAAAGTGTCTTTCCGCATGAGTTAGAATCAAAATTGTTTCTACAAGCGTTAGAAAAACTACCACAAAGTATTTCTAAAAATTTAATTTTCCGTGCGGGAAAAATTTTCCCGCACCGTGCCGGAAAAATTTTCCCGCACCGTGCGGGAAAATGGGTCTTTCAGAACCAAAACGAGTGCGGGAAAACGGTATATCGCGCACGCTTGTAGGAAAATATTATTTAAATGTTGCAACTCAAATAAAAACACAACGTTTTACACAGAAGCGACTACATTTTTTACAGCAGGTGTTGAAAATACCTGCCTTACAATCTAATACATGAATTTATCCTACGCATCATTGAATCCCCAATACGCTGAAATACGCCAGGATTATTTCCTATAACATCACATGATGCAATTATACGATTTCTCAGGTCTTCGATATCCTGTACTGGGGTAGCGTAAACTAATTCTTTCAGATATCCGCAGATACAATAATCCAAAGGATTTAAATCTGGAGATCAAGGCGGTCAAAGATGAGGCCCACCCCTTCCTATCTAGCGGTTCTCATAGGTAAGATTTAAGTACCTTCGCACATTTAAGCTGAAATGTGCGGGTACCATCACGAATGTAATACATGTTTCCTCTAGTTCGCAGGGGTAAATGTTCTAGTAGACGAAGCAATTCTTCTTGTAGAAACTGAAGATAGGACTCACCAGTTGATCTTAACTTCGACAATTCCTAACCAAACGTTAACGGAAAACTGATATCGACGGTCTAGATTCTGCTATTAAATGATCTTCAGCCCGTACATGCTTGTTATGATAGTTTTGAATAGCATCTTTTGAGAAACTAGTTTCTTAGGCTATCCAAATTTATTTTTTTCCATGTCGTTGCGTAGGTTTTTCTTTAAACTTAGTTAACAAGAATGATAGGGGTAGTCTATTTCAACCCCTTCCACTCATTTTAAAAAGTGAAAAAATATGCACAAAATGTGTTTTCATAATAGTAATACTTCCACAAAATTTCATTATTCTATCGCTTTTCGTTTCTAAGATAAAAAGTAAAAACATTATCTTATCGCCATCTTTGTACCGCGATATCTCCGTATTGGTTGACTTTTGACCCAACGTTTATATATCAAACTACCCATTATTTTAAACAAGGAATCACACCCTTAAGTTTTTCGCATTTGTTTTGAAACGCCTTGTATAAGTCATAAATACACTGCGTCCATAAAGTCTTGCACAAATTCATTTAAAATTCAGGGGCTTACTTTTTTTAAAAACGCTCGGACACGTCAATTAGTACTTTTGTTTGCCCATTTTTTAACGTAACATGTTTTTATACAGGGTGTCGCACGTATGAGGTATGAGGTCATCAAGGATTTTTTTTTAATGGAACACCCTGTATATTATATCAATTTTGAATTCTATGATGAACACTTAACACCTCTGGAAATCACGGTTTCCGAAATATTGACGTTTGAAAATTTATTTTAAACACATTTATTGATGACCTCATACCTTATACATGCAACACCCTATATAAAAACATTTTACGTTAAAAAATGCGCAAACAAAAGTACTAATTGACGTGTCCGAGCGTTTTTAAAAAGTAAATACCTGAATTTTAAATGAATTTGTGCAAGACTTTATGGACGCACTGTATGATCGCTGGACTTTCCATACTGGCTATTGCTGAAACCACTTCCTGTGCATTAGCTGGACCTTTTGACCGGACGGTTATCTCTGCGAAGCGATTGTCAATAGTTATATGTTAAGTGCATGTAAAATTGCTGAAAATCATGCATGAAGGTTTGTTGCCCTAGAAACAGCTTGAATGCATTTTTATTGTTATTTACCAAAAAGTGCCCGACCGAAGGGAGGGCACTTTTTAAGGTAAATAACAATAAAAATGCATGAAAGCTGTTTCTTTAGGGCAACAAATCTGAGTGCATGATTATCAAGCCATTTTACATGCACGAAATATATTTTTTAGACTATTTCCTGAATCATTTTGATAAATTGACGCGAAATTGTCAAAGCAGAAATTTCAACTTGTTGTGACAGTGACGGTTATTCTCGTAGGTAACCAACAATGAAAAACCAGAAGAGTGCAATTTTCAGCTCAATCGCGACCGAGGGCTGATTTTCACCGAAAATCAAGTGAAAAGCGCATTGTAGTTTATGAGGGAAATAGTCACTTTAATTTCCAGCGTTATCCAACCAAATAATAATCGTACCCACCCGTAGGAAAGAATGTAAATTCGATATTGGCAAGCACCCAAAATTTCAAACTAAATTTGACAAATTTACCAGCAGCGTATCCACCTTACTCTGTCAAGTGAAGAATTTGAAGTATCTTGCCTACATGGCGCTGGCCTATTTATATTCACCGTTCCCGTTGCGAAAAATAGCGTCGCTCAACGCGCGGTGGGTCCATGTGTGCTTGTCCAACTTCTCGGAATTTGGTCTGGACGACTCTTTTCCGCCCTTAAGACGGTCAAAGTTACACTTTTCGACTGTTTTAACCGATTTTAAAATATGTATTATTATATGCAAATAACATAATTTAAAATAAATACTTGTATTCTAGGCTTTAGTACGCCATTTCCTTGCTAATCATTAGGCCCAAATTTTGAGAAATTATTTTTATCTCCAGTGTCACTGTGTGTAAAATCTTTTTAAAACACGAGAGAGCCAAGAATTTGGAACTGACAATAAGTTGAATACACTTTTTTCGAATAATTGCGAGACAGATAAAAGGCGATGAAATACGAAGCTGTCGTTTTCGAATTAACTCTAATTACTGTAAAACTACGACGTTCGTTCAACAATGCTTATAGTTATTTATTACAATTGAACCAGTGATTCTTCTAAAACCCAGAAATAAGAAAGAAAACGTATTTTAAAAATAAAATTTTTTGTCCGTGAAATTTTGCTAAATAATTGGCACTGTGTAATTTACCACTCTGTATACTGTATTGTGAAATTAAAATTTATACAAATCAAAAGTAATCAGTCCACCCTAAGACCAAGCAATAAGTTCTAATATGCTTCAAACCGCGTTCAAATATCTTTAATATTTTCTGGAATATTTCGTTTCAAATATAGACTAAAAATTTCCCTTACGCATTTCAAAGTTCCAGCAGTTTAGGTAAAATGTATTTATATAAAATAAACACAAGGGGTAGGTGGTAATTTATATCGTTTAATTAAAATTAAGACATTAGGGGAAAATTGTGTACAAAATTATTATTTACAGTGTATTATTAAATTTAATATCGTGTCTTGCTTATGTCGCGTCGCGGCGTACCCATTATGATCATGGATCATCTAATGTCATAACTGTTGTTCTATAGGAGCATTAATTTGAAATGTAAATGTTGGTTTTATTTAAGGCGTTATGATACAGATGTGAGCAAAATATTGCTTAAACTTTTTTTTAAAGCTTTAGACCTAGTGGTATTGCTCTAAGTTAAAAATGTATTTAGTTCCCATAGTAATGGTACCCGCTTAAGACGACCACGTTTAATGCGATTTTCTGTAGTAATATATTAAGGATAGGGAAATTATCGAAAATCATTCCGAATATTTTTTGCCGTAGAAATCGCTCGAGGGCTTGCCCGAGAGCGATTTCCTAATGGCAAAAAATCTGAGAATGATTTTCTGATTATTTCCCAATCCCGAAATGTATTTTGAAGATTATTTACCAAATAAAAAACTAACGATTTCTGACGGGTGAGATTTTCACTTTTGACAAGGGTGATTTTCACCGGAGAGCGGGAGATTATCGCTGAATAATCAGGTGAAAATCAACCCGCTTTTATAATGGATGAGGTAAATAATCTGCAGAATACGCCCTTTAATGTCGGTTTTCAGAAATAAATGCAATATTTACTATGTATTGCAAATCATCACTCAATTACATAGAACGTAATGATAGTTTTTAGTTTTTGACATATTAATAATTTATTTCGATACCGTATTGTAACGTTGTAACTTTCAGGTTATTCTGGTTATGTTTTATTTTGTGTCGTAGAACCGCAAGTCTGTAGATCTACCTCCGTGCGCAAAACCGGTTTTTATTTAAGGGTTATGTTCTCTCAAATATTGTTGATTCTCTGTGACCTTTTCGGTAGGTTCTTGGGTTTGACGGAAACCTGTCATCGCCGTCATTCGTTCAAACGAAATTCTGACAACTGGTCAGACCATTAGCTTTGTGGGAAAATTTTGAAACTCTTCCTCATCTCAGGGTTTCCACACCAAATCTTGTCTGAGACACATATAGGGTAAGTTCACAATGTATATTTTCATGGATTATCGATATTTTTGAGATATTTTTGCCACATAAGCTGAAGCTTCATACCTTCTTTTAGACCAGATGAATTATTTTTCCTTCTACCACATCGTAGTCCCTCTACGATATTGCACTTACCTTTTACCACTTTGCCGTCTTTGCTGTTTCGCCAGTTTACCGTTGGTTAGGATTTTTTTGACTAAACAAAGCTTTGAGTCTTTAGTCCATTTTAATGAGGCATTTGTGAGGCCTGTTCAAAGGCAACACTGCAGGGCAGTAACAAGAGCAACCAGCCACCTCTACGTGGACTCTGAAAAGTACCCTCAGTTTTAAACTACGTATATAGTAGTGAATTTGTTTTTAGGGTATAAACACAGCCAAATGTGATTGCCTTTTGTCTTACCTAAACTAGTAATTTCCTTTTGTTTGTTTTAATCAGAGTTAACAGCTGTCTTGCATGTTTTATGACATAATTTAACAGTATAAGTCAATATTATTTCAATACAATATAGAAGTTCTTACCAAATGGGAAACTTTTTAATTATTAACTCTACGAAAAAAGGTGCCTCCTCCTAAAAAGTCCTGCTTGCTGAGAAAATAAATTTGCACAAGAATATTTGTATACTGGACATGGCTTCAAAAAGTACCGGGTTAAAATATTATAAAGACGTCGGCTATATCTTCAAAACTAAAAACTTGGAGAGTGTTTAAAGGCCAACAGACCACAACAAGAACATTTAACAATAACACAATAAAAACACTACTTAAGAGAACTACTTTTATGGTGGATAAAAATAGTATTACAATTTTAGTGCACTAATTTCTATGAGGTGGCCAATTTCTAATTTGCCAATAACAAATAAAACTAAATTACTCAAAAAATAATATAGATCTCCACATGGCCCCCGTCTTTTTGCATACAAATAATTGTTCTTTTAGAAAACTCTGACACAGCGTTTCTGATCATATGAGGAGTAACTAGCCGGATACACTGCCTTATAGTTTCTTCCAGGTGATCAATATCACGGAATGGTCTGTACTTGTAGACTAATAACTTCAAATGACCCCAAAAGAAAAAATCTAGGGGTGTAATGTCCGGTAACCTTGGTGGCCAGGGTACTTCTGAACGGCGTCCTATCCATCTTTGTGGAAAAGTTCTATCCAAATATTCGTTGACCCTGGCTGCGCTGTGACAAGGAGCTCCATCATGCTGATACCAAACAGCCTGTCGCGCGTTTAATGGCAGGCCGTTATTAAATATAAAAATTTCGGTTCTTAGGAAATTTAAGTAAATCTCACTATTAATATTTTGATGGAAAAAATATGAACCCACTATTTGATTATTTAAAATACCGCACCAAACATTTGTTTTGAAATACGTTTGGTCACGGCATTTGATTACGAAATTGGGGTTCACATCGCGCCACCAACGACAATTCTGGGAACATACGACACCATCAGAAGTAAATGTTGCCTCGTCACTAAATAAAATTCTCCTTGAAAAAAAAATGTCGTCTTCAACTTCTCCTTGGAACCAAGCACAGAACATGGAACATGAAAAAATGTATTTATTCTAAGTATCTTACTAGCAGAAGCTCTTGACACGTTATCTTGAACTGTGTTATTTATTCCTTCCAATGAAATTTTTGGATTTTCCACAACCGCTTGCAATACTTGTAATTGATTTTCTTCAGTAAGTGTTCGAACTGCATGTTTTTTCTTGAAATTATTTTCGACAGAGCCAGTATAAGAAACGGGAAAACCTTTTTTTAACAAAAAGTTCACGTTTTGAAACAGAAATTCTAATTGGCAAACTGTCACTGTTGCTGCTAAAACGCCTATTCGGTTACCAAAAACAATCAATTGTTTCAAAGCCTACTTATCCAGAAATACCCATTTCCAAAACTGGGTCTTCCGCAAAAAGCGCCCTGTGGCCTAGAATTTTTTTACCGCAATTCTTTACGACTATTATTACTACTATAGCCGACGTCTTTTATAAATTTTAAACCCGGTACTTTTTGAAGCCACTCTGTATGTCCAACATACAAATACTCTTGTGCAAATTTATTTTCTCACCAAGCAGGACTTTTTAAGAACAGGCACTTTTTTCGTAGAGTTAATAATTAAAAATTTTCCCATTTGGTAAGAACTTCCGAAGACACGCTGTATAGGTGATTTGTCTTGTTAATCTAAAAATTCAGATATACTTATAAAGCGATGTGTAAAGGAGTTGCAACTGCTGCGCCATAACAATAAGTATTTAATCTAACTGAACTTAATGCTTTACCTTTTTGTCTGACTTGGTAAATTAACAGAAATTTAGTTAAGTGTTGGTAATTTTCCACTTGAAATCACCTTTAACCAATGACCTCTTTTTTCTTAATTAAATAACCTTTAAGTATTCATTTTTGTCCTTTGTTCTGGCACTGTGTGTGGACCCCATTGTTCACTTATAGGAATTAGGTGTTGTTGTGATAAGTCAGGAGCTAAAAACAGCTGTAAGTGGCGTTAAAAACTCCATCGTGTATCTTGGCTTGCATAGCAGCATTCTTTGGAGACCATACTAGTACATATTGTAGTTCCACTGGCAAGGACCTACTTAAAAGAATCGCCCCGAACTACAATCGCTACGAGCTTGTGTTACAGGTCAAGTTTGCCGCTATTAAAGTAACAGTAAGTTATTTTTAAACTCGCCCCCTTCTTCATAAAATTAAATGTTTTAACGAATATTTCCCTTATATATAAAAAATCTCATAAGAAGTGTGGTCTTTCGCAAGAATTATAGCGATAATTCCACAGTAGAAGCGATAATTCCACAGTAGAAGCGATAATCCCCCAGTAGGTAGCTATCAATCATAATCAAGTTTTTACTACTACTGTGTACTAACAATCATACAAATCCATAATTTTTGACTGTTTATAAATATATTATTTATTATGTACTTTTTTTAATTTTAAAACTAACTTAATACTTTACATTATATTTATAAATATATTTAAAAAATAATAATAATATTATATTTTCTTTACCAACATTGGAGGCGTCTTTTGCATATCCTGGTATATGGGTATTTAAGTGTAACCGCGGTTACCGCAAAAACTTTTATTATTGAACTTACTTATGTCAATCTGCGACATTTAAAAAGTGAATTGATTACAAATCAAGATTTCTTTAAAGATATGGAACGTTTTGGTAGTCACTCTATAAAAGAAATTTATACAAGCATTACCAACAGCACAATACAATTTTTTGGGAAATATTCCACCGAATACCACTCGTGCATCAAAAATAACCAGATAATTCTGCTTTCAAGCGTGTTGTAGCATTGTAACTGCATTCGGTTATTTTCATTTTTGATTAAATCTCGAAAAAGCCCTCCTTCTTCGAAGTCGGGCTCTTTCGGATTTAATCAAAAATGAAAATAGACTCATTCAGTTACAATACAACACGCTTTCAATCAGAATTATCGGTACTTTTGATGCACTAGTGGTATTATACCCGAATATTTCCCTCATATATAAAAAATCTCATAAGAAGTGTGGCCTTTCGCAAGAATTACAGCGATAATTCCACAGTAGAAGCGATAATTCCACAGTAGAAGCGATAATCCCCCAGTAGGTAGCTATCAATCATAATCAAGTTTTTACTACTACTGTGTACTAACAATCATACGAATCCATAATTTTTGACTGTTTATAAATATATTATTTATTATGTACTTTTTTTAATTTTAATACTAACTTAATACTTTACATTATATTTATAAATATATTTAAAAAATAATAATAATAATTCTTTTTAGCTTGTTTTATTTTCAGTATTAAAAGTTGTATTTACAGCTCATTTCTTGTTTTCTAGGCAACTAATTCCTGATCCGCAAAATCCTGGATTTGTTTCTCCACATGCACTAGCCTTCGATCAACGAGTTCATCATATTTTTTGGCTATATGAGTGGAAGCCTGTATTTAAATGCCCGACCTTCTCGAATGTGCCTATAAATAACACGAAAAGAAAATTACTCTTTTGGTTTGAAACTCAGTTTTTCTCTTACCTTTTTTATAATTATTATTCACTAAAAATGTTTATACGTATTTTTCACAAACACAATTTAAATATTGACATTGACAACTGCCATGCCATTCTTGATTATTGACAACTTAAAGAATAAAAAAATCTCGAAAAAGCGAGGTTGCCAGCTCATTTTTCTTAATTCCAATTTAGTAACCGTGATTAGTAAATTACGCAAATAAAATCTTGGTGGTTACGGGAATTAACTAAATCGCGATTAAAGCTAATTCGAGAATTAACTAATTCTGATTAACGTGTAAATTGGTGAGTACGGGCATAAGTGTTTAGGTTGATGATGATTACACAATAAACAGTCATTTTCGTAATGATTGCAGAACGGGTATTATGCTTTTTAGGTTACATATGAAAGCGTGGGATTCTTTCATTATTTACTTATTTTTTAAATTTCAGTTAAGAAAACTCAAGAAAATGATTAGACCAAGTCTCAATTTGCTAAATTTGAAGCAGTAAACGGGAAGTAGAAAAAGAGAAAAAGAAAGAAGGTTTAGCTTATATGAATCGAAGAAGGAATATAAAATCTGCTAAATATTTCTTGGCATTTAAAAAATGTTGCAGAATGAAGTGTTACCTGAACTGCACACCAAGAAGTTATCAGGAAGATACATGTAACTGCTTTATGCCAAAATCGAAAGAGGTGGAATACGAAATTCTTAGTGGAAGAATATGGCCTTCCAATAAAGTTACGGAAAAGACGGGATCATTATTTTCAGGCAACAGAAAAGGGAAGGCTACTTTAGTTGCAATTGAATTAGGTGTTGTTGTGATAAGTCAGGAGCTAAAAACAGCTGTGAGTGGCGTTAAAAACTCCATCGTGTATCTTGGCTTGCATAGCAGCATTCTTTGGAGACCATACTAGTACATATTGTAGTTCTACTGGCAAGGACCTACGTAAAAGAATCGCCCCGAACTACAATCGCTACGAGCTTGTGTTACAGGTCAAATTTGCCGCTATTAAAGTAATAGTAAGTTATTTTTAAACTCGCCCCCTTCTTCATAAAATTAAATGTTTTAACGATAACACTTCATGCAGAGCCTCCTTGCTCTAACAATAAATATACAGTTGACAATTTCAGTTTTCCTTTTAATAAATATCTTTTTCTTAGTCCTATCGTTCCTCAGGCTGCTTCTGGCTTATTTACTAATCCATATGGGTTTTCTTACTAAGCCCAATCCATTTTAAAGGCATTAGTTCCATGCTTGAAGGCTAAAAACACGATACCAATGATAACAGATACTTTGGCTATATGATATATTAAAGGCTAGAGAAACTTCTTCAGACCCTTAAATTTATCCTTATTAAATCAGGAGCGTTGTGTGGAAGGCTAACTTTTTTCATATTTTCCTAATAAAAGATAATTAATTAACCGTCCTTAGTTTATGGTTGCTATTATTGTGTCATATGTCAAAGCTGCCAAGTAAAGCTAATTCTGACTGTCAAGCTTACCCGCCTTTTTGGGAGGAGAAAACCCATTTTCGTGGTTCACTTTGGTTCCTGCAGTGGTGCGATGTGGACCATTGGCACTATTTCCGCCACTTAAGTGAGAAATTTGGGGGCCCAGGCATTTTATAGGTGGCCAAGTATATTCAGCGCCGAAAGCTATTTTGCTGTTTTAATTGCTTAGGGTTTCTCATCAAATTTCAACTTATTTCCTACGAGAAAGGCCAACTACCACCTCAGGAGAGTTTTAGAACATAAGTTCTGCAAGAGATAAGTAACTTTGCTTTTTATAATGTTAAATAGATTTCGAGTATCATTTATTTCTTACCATTCACGTCATTTTGTAGCCAGCAAGTGCATGCTCTGCTTTCGTTTCAGGCCTTTTTTATCCTACTTTTTGTGTTCTTCGCCTCTTCTGCTCTGCTTTCCTGTCTACGTTTGGCATGTTGATGTTGTTTTGGACTGCATGATCCTGCTTTCCACTTCATAATGTTAGTAAGAAGCTTTTAAATTTTTAGTAATAATTGTTAAAAGATGATGGGGGCATTGAATGAACTCAATATAAAAGTAAAAAAATATACATTTCCTATATAATATTTCAATTAAAAAAAAAATAAGGGAAATTTGATTTTTGTGCATACTTTATATAAAAAAATTTAAAGTTCAAAATATACATTGTCATTTAAAAAGCGCTTTCGGACGAAGTATTCAAAATCTTGATCAACATTTTTTTTAACCTAAGAAAAAAAATAAAAACCGTTTTAAAAAATTCTAAATTTACTTCTTCTCGAAAATCTACAATTTCTAAATTTTTTAGATGTAGGAAAATATATTGTGAACAAAAACTATTTAAAATGCTCAACCTATCGGTCTAAGCCGCATTTTAATTCAATTTTTCGTTTCGATGCTATTAATTTCCGAAAAGGGACCTGTTTTTAATATAAATTGCCGAGAAAGAATAGGCTTCTGAAGGTCGACATTTTCTACAAAATCAGAAAGTTTCAATCACCAAGTAGTGCGGCCGCCAGGTGCAATTTTTTTTTGAAGTTGTGTAACTTTATTTCGAAACACCCCGTATATTCGGATCTGATTTCACCAAAAAGGCTAAATAGTTGTCAAATTGTTGAGAAAGTTCAATCGTCCCACCGCGAATCGTTCTTGAAGAAATTAAAAAAAAAGCCAAATTGTCGATTTGACACGGCACAACAACAACGACGACCACGCCACACGAATATTTTCAAAGTTAAAAATTATAATTCAAAGAAATGACAAAAAATTCAACTTTACTTTAGCTATTTGAAACTTTCTAGATAGGCCTAAAATTATACTAGAAATAACTTTTTCTAATAACGTTTTTAAATATTCGATGAAAAATGTAATTTTTTATAGGTATTAAATGACATATTATGGTGACAGTTAACTTAATTTGAATTAATCTCATTAATAAAAAACAAAGTTCCATATGATGCAGACTTTAATGATGATACTGTATAACTCAAATTTTAAGCCGGTACGGGGCCACCCACCGACAGTATTTGATAATATACGTAATTATAAGCCTATGATATGTATTTATATAGAATCTCATAATGTGTTACCGCTGATTTATGTCTTTTAATTAAAATTATGGTATTACCGGATAATTGTAAACACATTTTAATTTATTCGGCATTATTAAATTTAATATTGTACGCGTCTGGTTTTACTTCATATTGATAATAAAGCTTCCTTTGTTGGAACGCTTTTGTTAATGTTGTTCAATTTGTTATGTTATAATGTTAATCAGCTATTTTGTGATTTATTATTATACGCTTTGTTTTGAAAGTTAGTTGGATCAATAGAAGAGTTTAAAGTTTTCTTTTCTGATCTAGATAATTCAAACTTTAAAAGTTCAGTCAATGAGCTTTTTACTTAAAACTCACAAATATTTTATTTATTTTCTGTGCAGATCTAGGGCTAAGAAACAATTTAATACATATTAACAGTCGCTAAAATACTGGGGTGTTTATACAATTCTTCCAATTCCCGACTTATATTTTACTTCCATTCTTCCTCGGTTCTCATTCCTTCATACGCGATTTTTGTTTCCACTTTCACATTTTCCTCACAGGAATAATATATTAACTAATTTTAGGGGCAATTATGCCGCTCAGATCTTGAACTCTCATATTTGTGACCACATCGCACAAACATTGTAATTTTCGTGGATGATAAAACAAATCGTTTTACCGAGAAAAGAATTTCAGTGAATAGTGTATAATATGCTAGAAAATATTGAAGTAAACAGTCAATTGGACATCTTTAAGAAAATGTTCTAAGCAGATTTTAATGAATGCTTTCCAATGAAAAAATTTCCAGTAAAAAGGATAACAAAACAAAACTTTGTCGGAAAAGCCCAGACATACAAAAGTCCAAGAGACGGTTAGATGTACTGTATGTTTATAAAAATGTAAATATTGTATTTGAAAATTTGTATAGCAGTAAAGAAAAAGAATATGACTCCGTCTTAAGAAGATACAAAGAATCAAACTACGTGGATCGTTTAAGAATATCACACAATAAAACAACTCGTGCATGGACAGTTGTAAAAGGAATTACCGAACAAATTAAAACAAAAGATATTAAAGTTGAAGGAGATAAAACTCTCATGGCTAATCAGTTTATTAGTTTTCTTTGTAGTGCTTCAAACAATCTGTTACAGCAATTAGAAAATATCTCTTTTACAACAAATACAGGGTGTTAATTAATGTCATACAGATATTTCAGGGGGTGATGGTACTTGTCAAAATAAGAAAAAAATGCAAATATATGCATGGTCTAAAACGCGTTATTTTCGGCATAGTTTCAATTTTTTTTCTCGTATTTTGCGTTTTCTCTCTTATCTTCATTTTTGCACATTTGTGGTAAAAATTATTAATAATCCTGACTCCCCCATTACGATTCGAGAGCGCCTGATGTTTCGTCATGGTATTCATAATAGTCGTGTTAAGGACAGAAGTAAATTAACCATTCCTCATCATCAGAGCACCATGTTTCAGCGGTCCTTTTCATATAATGCTGTGAAATGTTATAATTCAATACCCACTGATATGTTGCCGTTTAATGTAAATTTATTTAAAATCAAATATAAAAAATATGTTTTAAATTTACATTATACTTAACTTTTTAAGATAAATTATAATAATGTTTTTTTTTAATAATTTGATGTTTAGAGTTATTATATTTTGTATTAATTATTACGATACTCGCATATTTTATTGCCTATGTTAAATTTTGTAGGTGATTTAAGACACCCATTTAATAATGGACAATCAAATTTTATTATTTTATGTCTTTGACTGGTTCAGTAGAGTATCTATTACAGCTAGACTGCGCCAGGATTTGACATTTATTCTTTAATTTTTTTATTGTAAATTTTAGGTTAGTTCAAAAAATAAAAGACTATTATTATTATTATTAAGTTAACTTTGATCGTTGCTAGGAAATTTTGTTTTGTTCTTATGAACATTATGCTTTTTGATTATCCGTAATAGTTTTTTTTTCTGACCACAAACGGTAGATTGTGCTATTAAAAAAATGGGAAATAATTATTCTAATTTATAGACACAAATGTATTTCCTTTATGAACTCCGGCAGGAGGCTGTCCTATATGCGGCCGAAGAGAATCCAGCAAATAAGGTACCTGCGGCAAATAAGGCTCAGCTAAGAAAGAAAAGGCTGTATTTCGAACAAAGGCATAACTGAACCTAAATACTAGTTAAAACATTAAAAGAATGGACCTTTTTAACGGAAAATTTCTTCAACATTGGAGATTACATTTCATATTAATTTACTGCAAACGCTTAAAAAAAATGTACAAACGGACCTTATTATCGGACAGGTAGTTTAATAAGGCACTTAAAAAAAAGTTAAGTCGGGTAAAAAGGCCCACTAACAAACTATACTTAAAAGGTCGGTAACAGAGTAAGACAATAATAGTTATATTAAAAACTTTTCTATAACAACTTAACAACATCTTAAACAAATAAAAGTCTCATTGTCATCCTTTGTAAATCCAATACGTGCTTCGTGACACCAAGCGACCTTCCTCATATCTAGTTGGTCTTCTGTTTGGCACAGATAATATTAGCAGGAGTCTCCATCAGAAGGACTTGTTTTTGAAAGTTTTTTATTAGGTCGTTTTGATGTTAAAGGCGTTGATTTTTTTTTCTGCGTTCTTTTTTGAGGTTACATCTTTCGACTTAGCAGAAGATGAAAAGAGATCTTTTGTTACAACTTCCGCTTTGTAGTTAAGAGATCTTTTGCGGTCAGTAGTATTTTGTTTTATTGGAAAAAGTTCGGGAGTGGGCAATAAATCAAAGAAAGAGCGATTTAAAGTTTCATTGACATTGTCAAGTGCAGAGGTACAATCAGAAGTTGTATGCTGTGTAGTTGTTTTTGAATCACCTTTATTATCACACGTTAAAGGAGTCTTGTTCTGAAAATCATCAGTTAATAAATTCCCAAGTTTTTCCTTAAGGGTACTTAGGGGTATATCATCCTCTGGATCATCTGAGTCAGAGTCATACATTGAAATGTTGTCCCTATTTGTCGAATTTCCCGAGTCTCGCATCACAATGTCATTTTGCTGCTGAGGTCGCATCTGTTCCATTTCTTCTAAGGGACGTTGAGATATTAATGACGGTGCAAAAGCGGCTTCGAGGATTATATATCGATCGAGTGGATACATACCCGTGGCTCTAAACCAGTTAATAATACTTTTGGACGTCAAGCTTTTCGCCCAAGCTTTGGAAAAAATTTGGCTGGAACGACTTTTGTTAAGACGTCGGTCTAGATGCATGTCCCAGAATTTAAGAAGTTCTTGATCCCAATGATGGTCGAAAAAACGATACACCGCCTTATCCAATGGTTGGAGTTCGTGAGTAGTATTTGATGGCAAGCAAAATAGTCTGATATCTAGTTGATTCGCAGCATCAACTATTGAGATGTCTGGATGGCTGGAAGCTCCATCAAAGATGAGTAGCGCCGTTCTATTACCCTTATAGCGAGCTAGATGATGAAGAAAAGCTATGAAGAGTTCCGTGGTCATACTACCTTTTGCTGTCATTCTAACCAAGGAACTTGCCGGAAGATCATCCTGGAATTCCGGCTTTAATCGTTTTCCTTTGAATATTACCATAGGAGGTATTGAATTTCCCAGAGCGTTGCAACATCCCGCAATTGTCACGGCATGCCCCGGTGCTACCAAATGAATGCGTTTTGCACCTCTCTATTCAATAATTTGTTGTTGGTGATGTATGGTCACCTGCAACCTTCTTCATCTATATAAAAAAGGATTTTGGGGATTTTGATAAATATTCATTTCTTCATAAATGTGAGACAGCTTTTCGAAATAGTCATTGACTATGAACTTGTTCAATTTTTGAGCTCTGCGCCTGGATAACTGCGGACTTGGTCGTAAAAAACTGGATAGCCAGTATTTTCCAGCTACTTCTTTAGTGATACGAAAAGGATGCTTAATATTGTTATCAGCACAGAATTTAAATGCTGAATGTCGCAATAACGTCGGAGTTAAAGGCATTCCTATTTCGCACTAGCGTACGATTCGCCCAGAAAAATCTTTTTTCTAATCTGCTGTTAAAATACTAGGTCTACCTAACTATTTTGTTTGCTTTCCAGATTTTAGGTGGTTTCTAAGGGTTCGCCTAAGTTGTTCTGAGGTCCTTAGTGCACGTTTTTTTTTCTTGCGACATCCTTATTTTCTGTAAGAAAAACAAAATTAAAATATTAGTCGTTTAATAAGGCCCACCCAAAATGACATTATTTATTTAATGGGCCTTAATATCGGAAATGACCGTTTTTAGTTCACACCAAAAAATAAAAACTCACTTACTTTTATCAGACAATTTCTATGTCGAATGAGGATGCCAGGCATAACAAAGAACACACTTGATATTAATAATCAGAGAGAGAACGTTTATAAGTAAAAAATTTCGAGGAATGTTGAATAAAATTGAGTACAACGACACACCCTCTATGAAACTTGTGTAAAGTCTGTGCGTTTTAAGAAGTCCGATATCGGATTAAATCACCAAGGGATGTTATCGCTTTTAAAGTCGGTTAAGTTACAATATCTTCACACCTTCGCTATACTTGATCACACCGAACATCCCACTGGTTTACTGTATTATATTACTGGGCGAAATCAGAGGTTTCAAAACAAAATTATCTTAAAATTACGCGTTGAGCATAAATAATAATTAATTATATAATTAAATTATTTTGCTATTATTATAGTTAAATCTATATAATAATCGCTATTTTCCAAGAACCAATTAAAATTTGCTCAAGTGCGGGATGGTTAAATATGTTAAAGATTTTGTCAGGTATATACTTTTCCGATAATGACATTATTTTGGGATTATTATAATTAAATCTTCATAATAATTACTATTTTCCAAGAAATAATTAAAATTTGCTGAAATGCGGGATGGTATGTTCTACTTTATTTTAAATAAGTAGTTGTGCTTTTCACTTTTAGTTTGTTTCTCATTGTGTGTGAATTAAAATCAGTTATTAAGCAAAGTTATGGAAAATGTTCAGCAAGGTGGCACATCGCCTAGAAGGCATTTATCTCCAGGTGAACTCCGTTTGGTATTACAAGTGGAACGTTATTTTACTTTAGAATGGCGGAAATGCATTGAACACACAGAAAAAATTATTTTTGAATCTTATGAGACAGAACAGGTTATAGACGAAGTAAGACCGTTAATTATTACGAATGATGATGACGATGACGTTGATGTTGATTCTGATGAGTCTGAAAGCATGGGTGAAATTTCAAATGCAGAGGAAGACTACTTTTAGTAGTACCTATCTACAAGTAGGTACGTTCTGTCGCAAGACTACAAAATCGGTTCTTTTTAGAACCAAAACTTTATAAAAAAGAATTCGTAAAACTAATTTGTCTGAATACTACAAAAGCTAAAAAATTATTATTTTTCTTTACCTAAACTAATTTTTTATTTACTTTAAATTATTTTATTTAGAAAATGTAATTCATCAACATCCAAAATTACCTTCAATATAATTTATTGTTTGAGAGCCACCGACATAATGCCCAAGAGGTTTTATGGCTTAGCGGACTTCTTAAAACGCACAGACTTTAGTACTGATCGCGGCTTTTTAATTATTGGCGGAGGCTAGATGTGGTAGGTATAAGGAGGGAGGTATTTCGGCGTTGCCGGATTGTGGACAAAGCGTTTGTAGTTTGAGAAATCGGCAGTGGGCCTTATTATCCGCCGGGTCTTAATGCCGCAGGTACCTTAGTACAAGAAAAGTTGCTAGGGAACTAAATATTTGCTATAAAATGGTAAGGGAAAATTGAAAAGATCTTTTTTGTATCCTTACTATGTACAAATAATTCAGGCACTTCTTCCAAGGGATCTTGAACCGCATATGCAATTTTGTAGATGGTATCTTCAAAAACTTGCAGAAAATGCTCGCTTTAATTCCATCATTATGTTCACACACGAAGCGCATGTTTCCAGAAATGCCCGATTCGATGAATTAATGATTTATTAAGTAATACTTTGTACATTTCCGAGTACGATATTTGTTTATAAGTAGGTTATTGAAACAATTCATTATTATTAAGTATTTTAAGTAATATTATAATCCATTTTTTGTGCTGGGGAAATCGAGTTGGCAATAGCGTAAAAATCAATTTCGGCTGAAATCCATGTTAACGATCCGGGAAATTTTACTGGACTCTCTCTCGATTCCAATCCTTTGTAAGGAGCAGACGCTCCCAGAATTTGGGGTAAGCAATTGATCATTTTTTTTTTATCTCTTATTTTAAGAAATATTTTTTTTATCTTTTCCTATTTGGATGTACTTCCAAACTTGAAGGTAATAGTGTACCTTAATTAAATGATTTAGTGCTTCTTTCATTTAAAATTACGGTAACTAAGCCACCTTTTTTGTGCACAGTAATTAAATATATCTTTTCTTGCCTTCTTATGATGCACATTGCACGTGCATGAAATACCTTTAAGAAACTTTTTCTGCCGTGATCCTTTACGTTCTTTTAGCTGCACAGACGTTAGCAACGTAGCCAGGCTGAACGGACATCAGCCAGATTAATTCCAGAGCGGACCTGAGGACACGAGTGACCTTGATGACGGTGGAGGACGTTTGGGCATTCAGGTGAGTTGCAATTCATTATTTTGGGCACTTTTCGTGCTGGCGTCATGCCAAATTTTTAAAATATGTTAATCAACTCACCTGATACCTAATCCGCGTGCTCAACCCTTGGTCACTCGGGTCAAAGGGCTTCTCCTATCTTTTCTCTCTAAAT
Source organism: Polydrusus tereticollis (assembly GCA_963920685.1). NCBI lineage: Eukaryota > Metazoa > Arthropoda > Insecta > Coleoptera > Curculionidae > Polydrusus > Polydrusus tereticollis. Next base: position 3,088,785 of record OY987334.1, on the reverse strand, counting down.
TCGGTGCACGGCGTTTTTCTCTTTTTTTTTTATCATTCAAGATAGTTCTCACTTATGACCAAATGCTTACTAGCAAATTACTTACCTCACCACGTGCTTAAGCTGCTCATTTTAAATCAGCAAAGTTTTTGTACATACCTGCTTTAATTCAAGTTTTTGTCTTATATTGCCTATCTTTTTTGACTAAAATTAAGGTCACATCCAAATGATGATGCCTACCAACCATTAGGGGCTTTGGTTGGGCACTGATTGGATATTTCATGTGTGCCTGTATTTTGTCTTATTCTCTTTTGTATATATAGCATATTATATCCTGAAGGATAAACCTTCATTGTAAATATATTTTCCAGTAACTTTAGAGAAATTTCAATAATTAATCAAATAGTAAGCTTGAAAGGCAAGATATTTCCAGGCTTCATTTTTTTCAATAATATTTAAATTTAAATTTTCATTGCATGGTGGAACACACCCATTTAAGAATAGTACTCAGGGTTGTCGAGACTATTTTATATATTTTTTATATTACATTTTTTTTACAAGCATAATTTCTTTTCTTACAATTGTTAAGGATTAAAGAATCCTCTCGTACATAATAAGTACGCATAATTTATGTGAAGGGTCAATGCCCTCATTGATTTAAATATTTCTTTTTTTATACTATTGGAGGAGACGTAGCTCTCTCCACCAATTTATTTAATTATGCTCTTGTATGAGCAAATATTAAGGTTTTGAAGACCAGTTCTAGTGTACATTTTCTCTTAATTAATTTTCTTCCTAATTTATCGCTTAACTAGTCGAAATCTTCAGTAGAGTGCGTTTTGAGACATATTGCCCATTTACATAAGAACACATACTGCTTCTCTTTTTTTCTTTGCACTTAACACGATATGGAGACGTGAGCAAGCAACAGATGTAAATCGCCTAGAACCGCCATTGAGAAACGCTATCACAGAGGCAAGCACCTGGAGATACCTCTCCGTAAGTCGCCACATTTCACGACGTGAGGCAGGCAGAAGCGATCTAAGTAAGTCATGTTCTATGACTCCTGATTAACATTGTCAGCAAATGTGAACAATTCTTGTACGAGGCAATATTATCAAGATAACTCAAATTCTCATTTTTAACCATAATAGTAATTTTAACTAAAATTTGATCATTTTTATTTTAAGTCGCGAAATGTCACGAGAAGCTTAGTGCTTCTAGTTATTGTAATAAATAGCATTTATTGATTTATATAATCGTTTTATTGTGCGGCAACAACAAACAAGGCTTAATTTAATTTCTATTTGCTCTTAATTATTTACATTTCATATTTTTTAGTATTTTTTTAAAAAAATACTTGGCGCCCTACATTATTTTTTTTTCTTTTCTAAATAGTGGAAGGACAAAGCTCAAATTAGACTTAAAATCATTTGAAGGGAACCCATTGCCCTGAACGAACTGAGCTACCGTGGTAAATGTGAATATTGCAAGGCTCTCTTATTGGACACATCAGTAAAGGTCCCATAAGAAAGCATTTGTGGTGACAGCTTGCATCTCCCTTTTAGACATTTTTGATTCAAAATACAAAAAAAATTGCGGCAAATCTGTCTAAAAGGAAGATGCAAGCTCGGAGAGAGATTTTTGAGCTTTATAGGGAAATGCCCTGCCTGTGGGATATTTCCAACGCCCATTATTTAAATAGAGACAGCAGTCCTTCAAATGTTTCGGTATTCATTCTCAAAAAGTTTTTAAACTCAATTGGTCCTAATTCTTTAGAATTATTCATATGGCTAAACTTTTCCCTCTCTAATAGCCACTTCTTAACCCAGCATTTTATTTTCTTTCTTCGCGAATTATTTTCTAATAGCACAGTCAGCGCAATTTCGATTTTTTGACATTTACTAGGATCCATTTTGACAACTAGCCTTTAGGCAAATACAAATGACGGAAAGGGGACGTAAACAACGAAATGACATTTGACATTTCGCTGTAACCACATGACTTTAAAATAGCATCTTTATTGGTCGAAACGAATCTCTCGAACTCCGAACATAAAAATTGGTTATCTAGAACTACACAGGAACTTTTCGAAACTTACGAACTTTGCACGAACTGAGTTTATAAATTGAACTGAGTGTTCCCTTTAGTTTAAATTGTACTCTTATTTCCAACGCCAACTGAACCTCCACCTCGCCAACTTCTCGAGTTTATAAGTCCAGCTAAAAATTGTTATTTATTGAAACAATTCATTATTATTAAGTATTTTAAGTAATATTATAATCCATTTTTTGTGCTGGGGAAATCGAGTTGGCAATAGCGTAAAAATCAATTTCGGCTGAAATCCATGTTAACGATCCGGGAAATTTTACTGGACTCTCTCTCGATTCCAATCCTTTGTAAGGAGCAGACGCTCCCAGAATTTGGGGTAAGCAATTGATCATTTTTTTTTTATCTCTTATTTTAAGAAATATTTTTTTTATCTTTTCCTATTTGGATGTACTTCCAAACTTGAAGGTAATAGTGTACCTTAATTAAATGATTTAGTGCTTCTTTCATTTAAAATTACGGTAACTAAGCCACCTTTTTTGTGCACAGTAATTAAATATATCTTTTCTTGCCTTCTTATGATGCACATTGCACGTGCATGAAATACCTTTAAGAAACTTTTTCTGCCGTGATCCTTTACGTTCTTTTAGCTGCACAGACGTTAGCAACGTAGCCAGGCTGAACGGACATCAGCCAGATTAATTCCAGAGCGGACCTGAGGACACGAGTGACCTTGATGACGGTGGAGGACGTTTGGGCATTCAGGTGAGTTGCAATTCATTATTTTGGGCACTTTTCGTGCTGGCGTCATGCCAAATTTTTAAAATATGTTAATCAACTCACCTGATACCTAATCCGCGTGCTCAACCCTTGGTCACTCGGGTCAAAGGGCTTCTCCTATCTTTTCTCTCTAAATTCGGTGCACGGCGTTTTTTCTCTTTTTTTTTTATCATTCAAGATAGTTCTCACTTATGACCAAATGCTTACTAGCAAATTACTTACCTCACCACGTGCTTAAGCTGCTCATTTTAAATCAGCAAAGTTTTTGTACATACCTGCTTTAATTCAAGTTTTTGTCTTATATTGCCTATCTTTTTTGACTAAAATTAAGGTCACATCCAAATGATGATGCCTACCAACCATTAGGGGCTTTGGTTGGGCACTGATTGGATATTTCATGTGTGCCTGTATTTTGTCTTATTCTCTTTTGTATATATAGCATATTATATCCTGAAGGATAAACCTTCATTGTAAATATATTTTCCAGTAACTTTAGAGAAATTTCAATAATTAATCAAATAGTAAGCTTGAAAGGCAAGATATTTCCAGGCTTCATTTTTTTCAATAATATTTAAATTTAAATTTTCATTGCATGGTGGAACACACCCATTTAAGAATAGTACTCAGGGTTGTCGAGACTATTTTATATATTTTTTATATTACATTTTTTTTACAAGCATAATTTCTTTTCTTACAATTGTTAAGGATTAAAGAATCCTCTCGTACATAATAAGTACGCATAATTTATGTGAAGGGTCAATGCCCTCATTGATTTAAATATTTCTTTTTTTATACTATTGGAGGAGACGTAGCTCTCTCCACCAATTTATTTAATTATGCTCTTGTATGAGCAAATATTAAGGTTTTGAAGACCAGTTCTAGTGTACATTTTCTCTTAATTAATTTTCTTCCTAATTTATCGCTTAACTAGTCGAAATCTTCAGTAGAGTGCGTTTTGAGACATATTGCCCATTTACATAAGAACACATACTGCTTCTCTTTTTTTCTTTGCACTTAACACGATATGGAGACGTGAGCAAGCAACAGATGTAAATCGCCTAGAACCGCCATTGAGAAACGCTATCACAGAGGCAAGCACCTGGAGATACCTCTCCGTAAGTCGCCACATTTCACGACGTGAGGCAGGCAGAAGCGATCTAAGTAAGTCATGTTCTATGACTCCTGATTAACATTGTCAGCAAATGTGAACAATTCTTGTACGAGGCAATATTATCAAGATAACTCAAATTCTCATTTTTAACCATAATAGTAATTTTAACTAAAATTTGATCATTTTTATTTTAAGTCGCGAAATGTCACGAGAAGCTTAGTGCTTCTAGTTATTGTAATAAATAGCATTTATTGATTTATATAATCGTTTTATTGTGCGGCAACAACAAACAAGGCTTAATTTAATTTCTATTTGCTCTTAATTATTTACATTTCATATTTTTTAGTATTTTTTTAAAAAAATACTTGGCGCCCTACATTATTTTTTTTTCTTTTCTAAATAGTGGAAGGACAAAGCTCAAATTAGACTTAAAATCATTTGAAGGGAACCCATTGCCCTGAACGAACTGAGCTACCGTGGTAAATGTGAATATTGCAAGGCTCTCTTATTGGACACATCAGTAAAGGTCCCATAAGAAAGCATTTGTGGTGACAGCTTGCATCTCCCTTTTAGACATTTTTGATTCAAAATACAAAAAAAATTGCGGCAAATCTGTCTAAAAGGAAGATGCAAGCTCGGAGAGAGATTTTTGAGCTTTATAGGGAAATGCCCTGCCTGTGGGATATTTCCAACGCCCATTATTTAAATAGAGACAGCAGTCCTTCAAATGTTTCGGTATTCATTCTCAAAAAGTTTTTAAACTCAATTGGTCCTAATTCTTTAGAATTATTCATATGGCTAAACTTTTCCCTCTCTAATAGCCACTTCTTAACCCAGCATTTTATTTTCTTTCTTCGCGAATTATTTTCTAATAGCACAGTCAGCGCAATTTCGATTTTTTGACATTTACTAGGATCCATTTTGACAACTAGCCTTTAGGCAAATACAAATGACGGAAAGGGGACGTAAACAACGAAATGACATTTGACATTTCGCTGTAACCACATGACTTTAAAATAGCATCTTTATTGGTCGAAACGAATCTCTCGAACTCCGAACATAAAAATTGGTTATCTAGAACTACACAGGAACTTTTCGAAACTTACGAACTTTGCACGAACTGAGTTTATAAATTGAACTGAGTGTTCCCTTTAGTTTAAATTGTACTCTTATTTCCAACGCCAACTGAACCTCCACCTCGCCAACTTCTCGAGTTTATAAGTCCAGCTAAAAATTGTTATTTATTGAAACAATTCATTATTATTAAGTATTTTAAGTAATATTATAATCCATTTTTTGTGCTGGGGAAATCGAGTTGGCAATAGCGTAAAAATCAATTTCGGCTGAAATCCATGTTAACGATCCGGGAAATTTTACTGGACTCTCTCTCGATTCCAATCCTTTGTAAGGAGCAGACGCTCCCAGAATTTGGGGTAAGCAATTGATCATTTTTTTTTTATCTCTTATTTTAAGAAATATTTTTTTTATCTTTTCCTATTTGGATGTACTTCCAAACTTGAAGGTAATAGTGTACCTTAATTAAATGATTTAGTGCTTCTTTCATTTAAAATTACGGTAACTAAGCCACCTTTTTTGTGCACAGTAATTAAATATATCTTTTCTTGCCTTCTTATGATGCACATTGCACGTGCATGAAATACCTTTAAGAAACTTTTTCTGCCGTGATCCTTTACGTTCTTTTAGCTGCACAGACGTTAGCAACGTAGCCAGGCTGAACGGACATCAGCCAGATTAATTCCAGAGCGGACCTGAGGACACGAGTGACCTTGATGACGGTGGAGGACGTTTGGGCATTCAGGTGAGTTGCAATTCATTATTTTGGGCACTTTTCGTGCTGGCGTCATGCCAAATTTTTAAAATATGTTAATCAACTCACCTGATACCTAATCCGCGTGCTCAACCCTTGGTCACTCGGGTCAAAGGGCTTCTCCTATCTTTTCTCTCTAAATTCGGTGCACGGCGTTTTTTCTCTTTTTTTTTTATCATTCAAGATAGTTCTCACTTATGACCAAATGCTTACTAGCAAATTACTTACCTCACCACGTGCTTAAGCTGCTCATTTTAAATCAGCAAAGTTTTTGTACATACCTGCTTTAATTCAAGTTTTTGTCTTATATTGCCTATCTTTTTTGACTAAAATTAAGGTCACATCCAAATGATGATGCCTACCAACCATTAGGGGCTTTGGTTGGGCACTGATTGGATATTTCATGTGTGCCTGTATTTTGTCTTATTCTCTTTTGTATATATAGCATATTATATCCTGAAGGATAAACCTTCATTGTAAATATATTTTCCAGTAACTTTAGAGAAATTTCAATAATTAATCAAATAGTAAGCTTGAAAGGCAAGATATTTCCAGGCTTCATTTTTTTCAATAATATTTAAATTTAAATTTTCATTGCATGGTGGAACACACCCATTTAAGAATAGTACTCAGGGTTGTCGAGACTATTTTATATATTTTTTATATTACATTTTTTTTACAAGCATAATTTCTTTTCTTACAATTGTTAAGGATTAAAGAATCCTCTCGTACATAATAAGTACGCATAATTTATGTGAAGGGTCAATGCCCTCATTGATTTAAATATTTCTTTTTTTATACTATTGGAGGAGACGTAGCTCTCTCCACCAATTTATTTAATTATGCTCTTGTATGAGCAAATATTAAGGTTTTGAAGACCAGTTCTAGTGTACATTTTCTCTTAATTAATTTTCTTCCTAATTTATCGCTTAACTAGTCGAAATCTTCAGTAGAGTGCGTTTTGAGACATATTGCCCATTTACATAAGAACACATACTGCTTCTCTTTTTTTCTTTGCACTTAACACGATATGGAGACGTGAGCAAGCAACAGATGTAAATCGCCTAGAACCGCCATTGAGAAACGCTATCACAGAGGCAAGCACCTGGAGATACCTCTCCGTAAGTCGCCACATTTCACGACGTGAGGCAGGCAGAAGCGATCTAAGTAAGTCATGTTCTATGACTCCTGATTAACATTGTCAGCAAATGTGAACAATTCTTGTACGAGGCAATATTATCAAGATAACTCAAATTCTCATTTTTAACCATAATAGTAATTTTAACTAAAATTTGATCATTTTTATTTTAAGTCGCGAAATGTCACGAGAAGCTTAGTGCTTCTAGTTATTGTAATAAATAGCATTTATTGATTTATATAATCGTTTTATTGTGCGGCAACAACAAACAAGGCTTAATTTAATTTCTATTTGCTCTTAATTATTTACATTTCATATTTTTTAGTATTTTTTTAAAAAAATACTTGGCGCCCTACATTATTTTTTTTTCTTTTCTAAATAGTGGAAGGACAAAGCTCAAATTAGACTTAAAATCATTTGAAGGGAACCCATTGCCCTGAACGAACTGAGCTACCGTGGTAAATGTGAATATTGCAAGGCTCTCTTATTGGACACATCAGTAAAGGTCCCATAAGAAAGCATTTGTGGTGACAGCTTGCATCTCCCTTTTAGACATTTTTGATTCAAAATACAAAAAAAATTGCGGCAAATCTGTCTAAAAGGAAGATGCAAGCTCGGAGAGAGATTTTTGAGCTTTATAGGGAAATGCCCTGCCTGTGGGATATTTCCAACGCCCATTATTTAAATAGAGACAGCAGTCCTTCAAATGTTTCGGTATTCATTCTCAAAAAGTTTTTAAACTCAATTGGTCCTAATTCTTTAGAATTATTCATATGGCTAAACTTTTCCCTCTCTAATAGCCACTTCTTAACCCAGCATTTTATTTTCTTTCTTCGCGAATTATTTTCTAATAGCACAGTCAGCGCAATTTCGATTTTTTGACATTTACTAGGATCCATTTTGACAACTAGCCTTTAGGCAAATACAAATGACGGAAAGGGGACGTAAACAACGAAATGACATTTGACATTTCGCTGTAACCACATGACTTTAAAATAGCATCTTTATTGGTCGAAACGAATCTCTCGAACTCCGAACATAAAAATTGGTTATCTAGAACTACACAGGAACTTTTCGAAACTTACGAACTTTGCACGAACTGAGTTTATAAATTGAACTGAGTGTTCCCTTTAGTTTAAATTGTACTCTTATTTCCAACGCCAACTGAACCTCCACCTCGCCAACTTCTCGAGTTTATAAGTCCAGCTAAAAATTGTTATTACTTTCCATTTGAATTTGATTGTGTAAAAGTCATGTGTCATTCTGTCATTTGGGTGATTTTGGTTATGTTGGAAAATGTTAGTACTGTTCCCGGAGGCAAGCTTAAAAACTCAATCGCCACGAAGAGTCGACTCGAAACTTTGCAAGACAAACAAAAAATAAACTCCAGGACGTCTATTCTTGAAAGCAAGAGAAGGGAGTGGTCCCTGGGAGCTCTCGGGGAGTGTCTCTCATCTGATCTCCCCGACAGCAAATCGCCGTATTTTTGAAACACCGAACGCGCCGGGGAATATCAGGGAGGGAGCAAAATTGGGGAACAGCGTTACCAGGTTGGTTAGCCAATGGCATTGCTGCAAATTTTGACATTCCACATAACCTCATTCTTTTTTTTTTTTTTTTTTTATTTTAATTTGTATTTGGGAACGGATTTAGGGATTCATTAAAATGGAATTTAAATCGAGGCAATTGAGTTCTAAACAAAAAGAGGTTTTAGTGGATTTTTTGTACGCGCGGCCTGATATGTATAATATCCATCTGAATAACCGAACAAATGTTCTGTCAGATAACTGAATTGCATTTGTTTGGGGAAAAACATCCCTCCCAATAGCCAGTTCTTCCACCGCTGCTTCAACATCCTCGTTAAAAATCTCATTCCACAGCATTAAATTAAAATTTTCCATATCTATTTTAGATATTTAACCATTAGCTCACTTTTCATAAAAAAATAATATAACAAATAGGTACAACCAAACACAACACAATTTTAGGTTAGGTTTCCTGCTTCTCTCGGTCACGAGTAGGAGAACTTCAAGTTCTCTTGGGAGTGACTCCCTCCCTTAATATTTTTTCAAGAATACAGTGTTTTGCATTTTTAAGAAAACCACGCCCTCTTCTCTCGCAAGTTCTATTTCCTGCAATTCAAGAATAAGGGTCCAGGTAGGTTCTGACTTCGACAATTGAGATCCTTGACCCGTTCAGGTTAGTTTTTTAGACCGGAATCACCTCTAAGCCAATTCTAATACTTTTCGATATTCCAGAGATGTGTTCGTGTTAATTTTATCATTAACAGTGTAAACATTTTCACTAACGAATTACACCTCATCAGATATTATATTAACTACTTCTGAAGTTTTACTGGGTAAGGTTATTTTGACTTAAAGAAACGTGAAATTGCACTGTTAAACCATAAACTGACTATACAGTTTGTTGATTTATTATATAATTCCCTAACAATTTTAATTTCAAATATTTCCTTATGCATACAAACTTTAAATTTATTACAAATTAACGCACCGCTACTATAAAATAACTAATTTATATTAAATTTAATTAAAATTTAAATATCTATGGATTAGTTGGTTTATTTATTATAATGTTGATTTACGGTATTCAAACGCAATAAAATTAATAAAATGCACATCATCGTTTTACTAGAAATAATGAAATATTTTAAAATGTTACACAGGGTGTCCGTTTATAATGCAACTCTTAAATAGCTTCTGAGCTGTCAGAAAGACGGAAACACGTTTATTGTAAAAGTTCAGATGTTATGGAAATGGTATTTTATTTAATTCTGCCATTCACAGTAAAAATGATTGCCTGTGTAAAAAGAAGCACCATTACCGATGTAAGTAAGTTACTTCAAATGCTGTTAATTTTAACATCTGATTTAATGGTTAGGGGTAATATGTCATTTTGTTTGGGAAACACGTTTTCTAATAATCAAAGTAATAAACTAGTGTTTTATCCCGCAAAATTCTAATTCTCGGAAAACATTAAGTCTTCTGTAAACATAAAAACGTCCTATATTCTAAACTACATAATATTAAATTCATGCCTATCAAAACTGTTAATCGGTAGCTTTGCAATAGGTTGGCGGCTTTTAGACGATGTAAATTAGGTTCTGTGATATTTTGACCGATAACAACGAATGCTTCAATCTCCCCATTGGCAGTAAACAAGTATGGCTGCCAACCTTGGCGAACGCGACATCCGTTGGTTGATCAAGACAATCAGTGTCCTATAGGACTTCAACGTAAGCAGATGCTCCACGTGGCTAAAGCAGTAGTAGCACGTGCTCTGATCTGACATGTGTGCTAGGAAAAGTGATTTTCTAATGGTTAAGTAAGTGCAATTCTAGGGACGCCTGCCCAGTAACAGAAACGGCAATGAGGCTGTAAGTAATTAAAGTTCTGATTCATTCTCTACGGTAAAAACCAATGAAATCCTAACGGTATCTCGGTGCAGTGCTTTAGGGTTGTTAAGATGACGTATTCGTGTCTAACAACTTTCAAAGTACTTAATAAAATTTAATATGATGATCACTAGTAAGAGCCTCCTAAAATAGTGTCCTTGAAACATATTTATCTTTTTTAGTTTACAAGGGGCGGACCAACCTATTCAACTTATTGCTTAAATTTTCAACACCCAGTATAATAAAGACTTGAAAAAATAAATCTGGATAGCTTGCACCCTGGACTAAAAAACGGTAATCTTGTTTATTTTCAATAAAATAAACCGTTGTCGAGAAAAAGAATAATAAACGAATTCACGGTATATTTTTGATAAAAAAGCCCATGGTTTCTATTTTGTTTCTCGACAACAAAGTGTGATACAGAAGTCATTCAAACAACAGAAAAGTTTCATTTTAAAATATTTAATCTGAAAGAGTACAAAAATTTAAAAAAACGCAGAGGCACCTTAACGAAATTATTGAAAAACTTCAGAAGAGGGTTCAACATGAGCTCCGTGAAGTCTGATACACTCGCGTGCACAACGAATTGAGATGATTGACGAAGATCGATGAGTAATGGCAGCTGTAGCCTTTAAGCGACATCTAGTGACAATCAAATGCATTGATCTTCCAGGGTCAAGTAGGCTCTTTAAGTTGCTTTCCTTCGTCGGATTCTATAGCTTCACTGACGAGCTGTTATACAGCGAAACGCGTCTGGAGATGAATCTGGCGAGGGAAAGCAACTAACTTTTAGAACTATTCGTTTGTTATTCTTTTTTTCGAAAAATTACATTAAGTACTCTGAAAGGTATTTATTTAAGAAAACCCTATTTCCAGCGGCGTCCTTCAGGGGCACATATCTCTTTAGGGAGGGCCTGTAATTAAACAATTTACAGGAACTTGTCATCTTATTTTTTCATGTTCTATCTGAATCCGAGAGATTTCCCACATTTTCTTGGGCACCTTGTATATTGTTATTATTATAATTATTATTACCTAGATTTTCTATTTTGAAACGATACCGAAGAAATTCTAATCTCTGGGACAAATTTATTTAAAAATTAAGTGCTATAATTTGTGTGTAACTACTGCATCTGATTAGTGAACATATTTAAGTTTATTCAAAGAGTAAAGTATTAAAAAAACAAAACATTAGGAATTATCTTTAGAATAATTTAAAATTGTTGTTTTAGCCCTCGTATCAAATCAACATCTCCCATAATACACACATTTGCAAAATTAAATAAGAAGCACGAACAACCAATATATTACATTTTATCGCTTGCAGACAAAATTTTCTATTTATTTTCTTATGTCCATTTTGTTGTACCATGTTTGGATGAAATTCAAGTTATATCGAAATCGAGATATTTTTATAGCGCATGTAGGCGAGTATAAATACGATGCAGTTCATCGCACGCTTATAGAAAAATTGCATACCAGCGTTTAGAAGATAAAATAAAATGTTTATAAGAAAGCTAGTGACATCGGGAAATTCGTGCTCTGTAAAAATATGGTAAACTTTCCTTTATTAGTTTCTTAGATCATGTTATTCTTGGTAATGTTATACGTTTACATACATATCTAGCCACACAATAGCTATTTATGTAACAAGCTGCAAAATGTTTGACTATTCGAATGTTCGGCTATTTCAACATGCTTGGATCTTATTTACACAAAGTTGGTTGACTGCACAGAAGCAGTAGCAGAGAGCAATCCTTTCTCTGACCACGAAACTGTGTTATTTAACTCAGGAATTTTAAATAATCAATCACACCAAACGAAAAAATATTCCAGAAATTTTAGTAGGGAAAATATAGAAAATTTTAACATGATTCGAAAAGAGAAGGATTGGTCACAAATAAAGTTTCAAAAAGTAGTCCATTTTCTGTGGCGAGATTATGAAAGAAAACAAGGTCTGTCTATACCACTAAAGTAAATATATTTGTCCCTCTAGGGTGAAATCAGGGTTAAAGAATGTACACAAGTTAAATTTTACAGTTGGTTGTACTAGTTTCGACTTTAGAAAAAGTCATCTTCAGCAACCCAGTAATTAAGAAATATTTTTTAAGGATATACCTAAATAAAATAACACAAATCGGAAGAGGGAGAAGAGTGGTTCAACAATATACGGTCATATAATGTACTGTATGCAGCCAATGGATTCGACAGTAGATAATCATGGACGTGATGCTACTTTAAGCAATTAAGGAAATTAAATGTGAATAAGTAATGGAGGCCAATATTCTTAATGGGATAATTTATAGTTATGTTATGCTATATAGATGTCAACAACATGTTAGATGAAGAAAGTTCAATAAAATAATCGTTTCACGGAAACAACTCAGTGAGGGGACATGATTTTATATTTTGGTGGGTCAGAATTTAATAAGAAAAAAGGGGGGGGGGGGAATTAAAAATTGTTTTTTTATAAACCAGTTACGTCATTAAAGTAAAAATTGGGAGTCATCTGAAAAGAGAAAAAAAATATTTCCATTTAAAACTGGTTAACGAAAATATCACAACATGTGATCTCACAATGTAGACTTTAGTTTTTTGTATGTAGTAATATTATCATGTACTCACCAAATTGTCAATATTCATAGCAAAATTCTTTAATAAATTAAAATTAAAATTTGGATAGTTTAATTAATAAACTGAAGCCTATGAATGCGATTTTCTTTTCTTCATTTTGGCAATTAAGACATAAATTAGCAACATGAGTTAAAGTTGATGCTGTCTGAAGCAAATGTCTTAGTAAAATGGAGGATACCTCGGATATCAGCACTATAAATTTCTTTTTTATATTATTTAAAATTCGTATTTCCGGGTATCAACTGTCAAGTCCATAGGCGGCAAAATTTAAACAGGAATCCTTATAATCTGGGGAGGGGGGAGGACGGAGGGGAGAGGTTGAGGTGAATTTAATAATATATTGTCACTAAGTGTTAGATTAAATTAACATCCCTTATTAGCGGTGTGTACACATGAGTCTTATCATAAATAAAGCCCAGCAATGACGTGAGAGAGCACAAAACATCATACAAGAGAATATTTTATTTAATCATACATCCAACTTGGCTCTTATAGAACCCTATAACCAAGTCTCAACAAGCTTAAACCAAAAATCACAAGAGGGCAGCGCCATAAACCCAAATGAATAAATAAATGGCATTATATGCAACCGTCCTAACTAGAGCATAATAATGATCAGTTACCTACGAGACACATGTGTAATAAGAATTGCGGTATAAAATAGATGTCAAAAGACAGTTTACTGCAATATCATTTGATAATTGTGATTTAGAGGTTAATATCTTATTTTATGGGTATAAACAAACAAAAACAAGAAAGCCAAATAAAAAGTGTTTATATTTGAAGAGAATTAAAGAAGGGGAGACAGTCAAAGGTGATCTGTTCATTTAAGACCTGAATTTGAGGGTTTCTAATGTCTTGGTTAATCTCGTATTAAAATATTTTTCCGGTAATTGGGGGGTTGCCTAGATGCCCTCCAGTAACTTTCATCCGTTTGGGAAATGTTTTTTAAACCGCTGGTCAAAATTTGAAAAAAATATTATAGCCGCTCACCGCCGAGCGCCAGACCCCTACTCGACAACACGAATTTCGAGAACGACACTCGAACTATACAAAAACCTGCTTTTCATCCGTTTGGGAGTTCCAAGGCATTTTTGTCACCGCGGCTCTAACTATTAGCAAAACAATTCCTCAACGGCCTGAGAAACAGAGAAGCAAAATGCATCTAATGTTTTCAGAACGAATAATACTGTCGTCTAGACAAATAACAAAACTTGCAAATATTATCATTTAATATAACTATTTTCCTAAACAAGCGGCCTGTCGCTACGATAAATTAAGCAAATAAGTGTTCTCAATACAATTCAATGCTACAACGTCTATTTTGGAAAAAAACGCATATCCTTTGACACGTTTTGCCGCCAGGAAATTAAGCTCATCGCCGTACAGAAAACGAGAATAACGATTGGTCCAAATAAAACATGGCGGAACAATAAATAGCCTATTAGAAACAAGGCGGGAAATATGTTACCCTGTGATTGATCAAAAACCATATGACAGCGAGGCATGATTTTCTGGCGACAGAGCACACTTTCGGTTCCTCGGCAGGGACTGCGAGTGAAACCCTCAAAAGGTAAACACGGACGTCAAAACTAACTTGCGTCATCGTCCGCCGGACATGACAATTGCATTTCGCTTAACAAAAAGCACCAAGTTATGAATATAGTAATGTTATAAAAGTTGCAATGTACTAAAGTTAGTAATCAATCATGTATTAAAGAGTTATCATGTAAACAAGTGCCGAATTGGATGAATAAACGCCAAATTAAATTTGATCCAACAGTCTAATTCACTTAGCCAAATATATAAAATATATAAAACCAACCAGTGAATTAACCTAAACCCGAGGAAAATTCAAAGCCTCACTTTTAATGTTGGGAGTTAAAAATACAACTTGATTCCCACAACTATTATAGCTGCAGAACTACTTACTTTTCTTATGCGTCCAAGGATTGGGTCTGACGGGGACAAACCTCTTTCTTTTATGTCGCGTTTTCGGTTCGCAGAAACCGACGATTGGCTTTCAGCGCCACCTGACATTAGATACCTGCCTATGCGGGCTCCGTTCCAGTGTTTGGTCTTCTCTAAGACCTCGCTGCTCTGGTTGGGTGGATAGCTCGATTGCCACGAGATGTCGCGATGTGCAACATCTCGCATATGTACACGTTTCTATTTGTTTATCCCAATATTGCAATGCTACGCCGACATACATATCAGTGAAACATTCTTCTCTATTAGTACCTACGTCATCACTGACTTCTTGAACAGTATTCCTTTGGTATTATAGGAATGAATGTTTACATTTACCCTTAGAAACAAAGTAATAAGGTATCCTATTTACTTGTTTATAAAATATGAGGCAACTTACTCGTCTATTTCGCTAATAATTAACGCATTATGGGCACTTAAGTTAGCTGTACCATAATAATAAATATGTCATTCGGGCATGATGAATAGAAAACCAATAACATTAAAATTATTTGGAGGGAAAACATGTAGATAGGAACATGTCTTTCAAGGCTTTCACAAATGTTGCAGATAAGACCTCGTCTTCCCAAATAATATTTAAAATATATCGCAGTTAGAACTCTGCGCTTTACTTATTTCAGATACCAGTTAGTAGATAGTGCTCAAAACCGGTAAACTTCTAATTTATTGTACTTGGAACGTTGTGCAGCCAAAATCTAAATATTTAAAAAAACTGCAGTAGGAACCTTGCCATTCTGGGATGACGAATTGAAAGCCAAAATTTGCGAGAAATGCGGCACTTTTCAGTTAGTTAATTACGTTCTATTTTGTTTCCATTATTTCTAATATTTCAAGACCGGAAATTCCTCTTCCTCACCCAACGCATTTTATAAATACTCCGTCGTGTTTCACATTGTTCGCAATCCTATGTCAAACATGATGTAGGCCGAAGCGAAAAAATTAAATTGAAAATAGTGAGCTATTGCTTGCACCCATAAATTGAACCGTAATATTTATTAAAGTTGGACTATCTGTGATCGGGGTATATTTTTTAAATTTATTAAACTTTACTGCTGAAAGTATGTTTGCTATTATAGAAGATATACTATTACTCCAATATTACTTATGCCGACGTCTTTTTTTTTCTTTTATATTCAGGGTTGTGATATAGAATGAAATCAGACGTATTTTATTAGAACATTCTACAAAACGTATTGTATAGGGTTGGTCAGAATATTAACAAGTTCTATTTATAATTGATTTGTGATGGGCTACATGCTTGGTTTGGTGAAATGGATATTCCATGGTAAAGGAAAGTAAAAGTCTTACTTGTTATATTTCACAATATTTAATTCAGTTTCCTGACACGTGTTTCAACCCTTGCGGATCATTATCAAAGGGAATATTAACAATACTAAATTCTACATGTCATTAGAATAAAATTAGGGAGATGAAGTGATGGGTTATTTTGTTCCTTAATTTACAGGTATTGGCCAAAGGTACAACTAAATTACAGGTGTGTCAAAAAATTTAGTATTGTCTTATATCCCTTTGATAATGATCCGCCGCAAGGGTTGAAACACGTGTCAGGAAACTGAACTAAATTGTGAAATATAACAAGTCAACCTTGTATTTTTCATATGTATAACCAAGGTGTTTCAAAAATATTATCGTTGTTTATCAACAGTATGAAAAATGGTCTGGTAAGATGTTGATACCTGAGAAAAATTTATATTATCCTATAACACATATTTTTTTGCAATGATATGCACAATATAACAATGTTATAAAATTTTCTCTTAAAATTCTTTACATTAGTACAATAAAGAATGATACATTGTAGCGGAATTGACGTTAGCAATTCAGATTACATAGTTTGGGCACTGCTGTCTGTGCAGATTACAACCTCCATAGGTAAGGTTCAAAAGAGAAATAATTTCTGCAGTTTAGCAACAAAGAAACAACGCTTTATTCAGTAGAAAATAAACTGGGAAAATATTGGATCTTATATGCCCAACATTTTTACAATTATACCTGTCTAGTCTCTTTCACTTGATGCATCTGTACACTGTGCAGCACTGTTCACTTGCACTTCACTCTGTTATTATTTGTACATACTATGTAAATTATTATAGACTTACGATGAGTGGAGAACAAATATTTTAGACAAAACTTTTCAATCTTCAGTTTAAGTGGAATTAGGCGAGAGAGTCGACGTGACTTCTTAAAACAGAAAAACACACCCTTTCTGCCCAACCCCTCGTCTCGCCGCATGACCCGTACGAAGCATCTTTTGCAAAGGGTACCGGTGCCGTATGAAGGCAAGGTTGCCAGATAAACTTGCTCTTTTAATTTATATACACCGTTTTAGAACAATACATTTTGAAATAACTAACTCATAGTAGTATTTCAAGAAGTTTTGACTTCTGACACTTTTCGTTAAAAGTCGCGGAGAAAATTCAGTTTGAAAATTGCTCAAGTCAAATAAGAATTAAAAACATTCGATAAAACTAACCTAAACTGAAAAGTTATTCATATATTAATTCGTACATTGTATACCTAGGTTGAGAAGTGATAGGTAGAACGTATGAAAAACGAAATAAAGCTCATATGAGCATGGGTCAGGAAAGGCTTCCTCAGAGAGCTAGAGCTCTTTGAAGATGACCTTCAATAAACTCGTTTTCGTTTCGTAGCTCCGGAACTACTTCAGCTATCGCAACAAATTACTGTTAAAAAGTTCATATATTTGAGCCTACTGGACAATGTTAACTTTAACCAGGGGCTTGCAAACCAGGGAGATATTAGGGTAAATTTGACCCCGTTCTTCTAAGGCTTTAATTTCTTGCCGTTTTGACATCTGATTATGATTTTGCTATGATTTTTACACAAAAAGGGTACTCTCTGTAAAAGTCGCTGAATGTCACCGTTTTTTCGGAAATTGGGTGAAAACAAGTTAGGATACAGAATCAACTATTGAAGTTAAAAGAACAATCAGGTTCAGTACAGATATCACGAGATAAATAATTAATCAGCGTTATTATTATGGTAGGTAGTACAAAAGGAAACTTAAAATAGTGGTTGCTAAAAATGCCCACCGCGCTCGATACATTTATTGCACCTAAGCAGCATATTTAAGTTGATGTGATTTAAACCTTCAGGCATGGTTTGGAGTTTCATAAACGAGACTTTTCATATACGCCCATAGAAAAAAATCTAAAAGTGTTAGATCTGGGGAGCACGCCGGCCAGGTGACAGGGCCTCCGCGGCCAGTCCAATGTCTTCTAAAATTTTCATTTAAGTGCTCACGGACAAGAAGTGACAAATGAGCTGGCGCTCCGTCATGTTGGAACCATAAGTTCTGTCATATATTTAGAGGCAGATGATGTAACATTACTGGCAATATATTTGTTAAAAGTTAAGATAAATAGTACCGGTTAAACGAGGAGGCAACATGATCGGTTCAATTAATAGTTTTCTAACAATGCCGGCTCACATGTTGACCGAGAACCAATGTTTATACCCCCTTATGTGAACACCATATGGGTTTTCCTCAGCCCACACATGACTATTTTGTGAATTAAAAATGCCTTCTTTTGTAAACACAGTCTCGTCAGTAAAAAGTACACATGTTGGAAATTGAGGTTCTTCTGTACACCAGTCAAGAAACCACTGGCAAAATTCTACGCGGGACATGAAATCATTTGGTCCAAATGCTTGCACTTTTTGAACATAGTAGGGGCGAAGAAGCTGTTCATGAACAACCTCCTATGCGCTGACATGATTTACATGCATGGCATCTACGAGTGCTCAGGTACTTATAGTACAAATCGCCGAAGCACCTCTTGCTCAAAGTCCGTGGTTGACATGGTCCTGTGTGCGCCATTATCCAACCGTTTTATTTTTACGGAGCCAGTTTCCTTTAGACGTTCATTGACCCTTTCAGACAGCGAGTTAGCTGGGATTCGCCTTTCAGGAAACCGCTCTTGATATAGTCGAAAAGCGGCTCTGCCGCTACATCGAACTTCCCCATAAATTAATAGCATGTCGGCGTATTCAGCGATAGTGTAATCTTCCATGACTTAATCGTGGCACTAATTTAATGACAAACTCTTGACAACAGTGAATTTACTTTATTAATAAAGTAAGGTAAGTTTTTATTATTAAGCTGCGTAGATGCAATAAATGTGTCGGGCGTGGTGGCAGGCATATTTAGCAACTACTATTTTACGTTTCTTTTTGTACTATCCACCATAATAATAACGCTGATTAATTTATCTCTTGATATCTGTTTTGAACCTCTTTGTTCTTTTGACTTAATTTCTTTAAGACTTCTATAATTGACTTCTGTACCTTAACTTGTTTTCAGCCAATTTCCAAAGAAACAGTGATATTTAGCAACTTTTACGGACAGTATCCTATTTATGTAAAATACATAGGAAAATCATAATCTGATGTCAATATGGCCAGAAACTGAAACCTTAGAGGAATGGGGTCAAATTTACCCTAATATCCCCCGGATTAGTCATAGTCAAATATACTTTATTGTCTGAGAAAACAACATTTCTATTGACAAAGCGATCTAGCAAACTAATCTACACACCTATCCAGTCAACTTAAAATAAACAACAAAATAATAAAACAATATCAATAACATTCTGTATAAGTAAAACACGTTCAAAAGTTTACACATAAATAAAGTAAAATAAAAGTAAAGTAGGTTTATACCAATGTCAAGACTGCAAGACCTGCATTTGTCAAAACAATTGAATTTTGAAAGAAATTTACAAATAGTATTAGTGAGTCAAGCACGCAAACAAGAGCCGAAAGAAAATAAACTCCACAATCAAAAAACATCACCGTAATATTCCTCCAAACTGTAATAGGTCCTTTGTATTAAGATGTTTTTAACACTACGGCGAAACTGCCTATAGCATGAAATAGATTTCAGGGCAGTAGCAAGATGGTTATACATTTTCTTACTCTCATACAATATTGAATTCTTAGCGAGCAAAGTTCTAGGTATAGGCATTCTAAGGTTATGATTTTCATGTGCTCTGGTACTGTATCTAACCTGATCCGATTGCATCCCGAAGTACTTTTTATGCATGAGGCAAACGGATTCCAAAATAAACAAACATGGAATAGTCAATATGTGTTCCCTTCTGAACAGAGGTCGGCAGTGTTCCCGACATTTAACCCTACACAGATACCGTACGGCCCGCTTTTGCAAAACAAATATTGAATTCATGAGCTGAATGCTCGCGAACCCCCAGAATGCAATACCATATCGTACATATGATTCGAACAAGGACTAGTACATCATCTTAGACGCAGAGGCACTGAGCTCATGAGAAACAACCTTAATCGCAAAACATCCTGCAGCCAACTTCTTACTTATGTTCTTTATATGCTCTTCAAACTTAAGTTTATTATCAATGGTGAGACCTAAGAATTTGTATATGGACTTATAGTTTCAGATTCGAGATTCGCATGCTCCTAGTTAAAGGCTTACACACACCGACGCGGCCACGGCCACGGTAGCGGTGGCGGCTGCGGTGGCGATCATATTAGCGGTCGGGCGTATTCACCCCAAAGCGGTGAGTGGAGCTGTAAGGTAGTTGCCGTTTACAGATTTTATGTATACGAAAATATACTTTTAAACCTCCAGGTTTCATTTTTATTTCTATTATTTGTTATTATGATAGACGAAGTGGAAGAAGAGACTTTGTTACTATTAGCCCTTTGTCCCACACTTTGTTTTTAGCCCTTATATTTTTATAATTTGGATGGCTTAAATCAAAAAGTATGGGGATATAATTTAACATTTTCTATTAATAATTCTATTACATTATTTGCCATTACTACTGTCACATCCCGCAGTCAAAGTTGACACGTTGTATTTGACCGTCACCGCATATCAGAACGCTGCCCTAGGTGGCTTGATCTAAACCTGCTCGCGCTGCCGCTGGTCTGATTTTATTCATTTATTTCTATGTGTTTAGATAGGCCGCCACCGCTACCGTGGCCGTCTCTGTGTGTGGAAGCCTTTAAGCTTACATTGTCCAATGGGCGTAAATAGATAGACTTACTAATAGTAATTTATATTCCAAAATTGGTTGCGGTAGCTGAAGTAGTTCCGGAGCTACAAAACGAAAACTAGTTTATAAAGGCCATTTTCATAAGAACTTTATTTTTTTTCCTGTGTTCTATCTACCCTAAAAGTTTGTAATATGATCACATTAATACCCTGTAATGTAAAAATAAAAACAGTTTTATTATTACTATTATTATTATCTGATGACAGCCTCGAAGACTGCAACATAGTACCAATTTATTTAACACAACAAAAACTGTACGAAATTTATAAAAGAGTAAAAGAAGTTCCTAGAAAAACAGAAACAAAGTAGTATCTTGGTGGGAGACATAAATATATATCTTCTCGAAAACTCACATGCAATAGCACAGATTATGAAAATACAATACTTATGAATAATTTCTGTTTTTAAAATGAAATTAGTAAAGAATATGCACCTCGTGAAACTAACAATTCAGCTTTTATTATAGGCCACGTTGTAACAAATAAAAACATACATTATAAATTGATTCTGCTAGATAATTTTATAACAGGCCACAAAATAATGCATATAGAAATTAACCAAACAATAGACAAAAGACAAAATGTATGGATCAGGAGAAATTACCTAAACAAACAAAAATGGATTACAAATATAGCAGGAAAATTGATAATGAAACAGTAAAAAGTTTTGAAAGGATGGCAAAAATAACAATCGATGAAAGAAGTAAATACATAAAGGAGTGTAAGATAAAAATTAAGAAAAATAATTACTTGATACCAAAAGAATTCATCAAAATGTTGCACCATAGAAAAGATCTTAATGACAGATGGAAGATGACTGTAAATGAATACACGGAGAGGGAATTTAAAAATACTGCAAAGAGGTTATGCAGACAGTCAACTTCAAGAAGCAAATGGTTTTATTAAGAAAACTTGGAATGTCTCAAACAACTTATGTAATAGAACCACAAATAGGGGCACAAAGATTAACAATATATTGGACAAGAACGGTCAAATAACTAAGGCAACGTACTAAAGGGAATAGGAACTACATAAAAAAGGTTAAACGAATTATAAAAAGTTAAAGTACCTAGGGTCAGGTTAAATTATACGTCAAGTCAAAATTTAAAGAAATAAATCAACGAAGTTATTCAATGTAAAATGTAAATAAATTAAACGTTAAAAGTTAAGTTATGATTTCAGTTTTAGAAAGAAAATAAATTTAATATTTAAGTCAAGTACCAAAATAATAAAGTTATATTACAATTTGAATTTTCAAAATTAATATCTTTAAGGGAGATGGTTAATTAATTAAGTAATCAGTTACATAAGTTAAGGTAAGCAAGCAAATGCTAAAATATAATAAAATTATAAAGCCAACAAGTACGCATATGTACTAGAGTTACATCAACATTTAAAAGTTAACTATATACACCAATAAGGAAATATATATACGCTATAGAACAAGCGATGTCAGGATATTTTTACCAATACAGCAAACTAAATATTAAAGTCAGGACATAAAAAAAAGTATAACATAACCATGGTATGATGCTATTAACTTAAAGAGCGACTATTAGACCATAGTGCTATTATTTAAAAGAAAACAATACAAATTACGAATGCCTAAATAGCATATGGAATAAAGAAAAATGATAAATAAAAAATTTAGAAATGTTCCTAACTTAGTAAAATCAAAGGAAAATACCATACACTCTTGATATTTTCGTGTACCAAAATACAGGCTTTACTGGTTCTTATAACCCTTAGTTGAAATGATTGTACAATACGTAGCTTTAAATGTCTATAATCATAATTAAAATAATGCCTTATTGTTATTTAAAATAAAAGAAATTAAAAGCTCGATGGCAGTATCTTAAGCTGTAGACAGTTAATTTTAAGACTAAGGTAAACAAACCACATTATGTAATAAATAAATCATAACTGGTAAAACTGGGTGACATCAGCTATTTAACTATGCAGATGTCGTAATAGTACTAGGTCTGGATAGCGTTAAAATATGATGAACTTAATGTTAAAATGCCGACACAGCAATAGCAGAAAAGGGGGAGGCAACATCATTCAAAAATGCAGGCCACCATATAGTATTGACAGAATCCAAATAAAGAAAATGTCCCAATAATATATGTAGAAGCAAATGTTAAAGTATTTTAATTAATTAAAGAATTAGATATGTCACCAGGTATTGCATGAATTAAAATGTCATGTAACACTGGCCTTTAAGTAAAACTGCCAAATAAAAAACAAAAAAAAAAACAAAATAAATAAAACAAAATAAATAAAGCAAGTTGGACACAGAAGTGGAACCCCTTTAATAATTAATAAAAACCAAAGAAAAGCCACTGAAGCTGGACATACTCTTAAGTTAATTAATTAAAAATTTCAATGTCAGGACTGATTAATTATTAATCAAATTTCAGTCATATTTCATATCAAATTGACAGTATACAGTAAATTGAAAATAAAATAGGAACTTCTTTATTTAAAAGTGCTTTCTCGTTTCTATATTAATTTAATACAGCCTGCAGGTTGCAGGTTTGATAAACAAGCAATGTTAAATAAAATGAATGGGATTCAACTAACATAGGTGGCCAGTTGCTTCATAAAGTAATTAAAATTAAATATTAAAAAAATTTAGCTAATTGGTATCTTAGGACCTCGGCTTTAAGTTAAGAAGTACAAAAAAAAACAAATTTACCTGGGAAAAGCATGGTCCAAGTTTGGTTATGGGACTTTTCACCAATATGCAGGGAATATAAAAAAAAAAATTAATTACACTCACTTAGCAGGAGCTTGTAGGGCCTTAAAGTTTAACTATACAGCCGTCAAGTAAGGGTTATTGGGTGCTCTAGAGGTTTTGGCCCCCTTTTCTGGTGAGTCTTACTAAAATAAAGCCACACAAAGCATTTTAGAAGAAAGTTGACGAGACTATAGGGAAATATAGCACGTGAATGTTCAAAAACTTACCTTCCAAACCACAAAATAACGACCAAACAAAACTCCCATCAAAGTTTTTCCTTTGGCCGTCCGGTACGTTAAGTAACCAAAGATATCTGTACCGCAACAGGCCTCACATACCGGCAACGTGGAAAATTACCCTTTCGTCCAAAATCCCGCTAGGATGCTTTAGAAAATCATGGACAAGTGGGCACTGCTTTCTTCTCCGCCGTCAAAAGTAAAGCAAAGGCAAAGAACCCTACCAAGAAGTGTCATAAGTGTCAACTGTCAAAGAAAAAACAACAATTACCACTTGACGTACGGCCACGTTCAAATTTATGACCTGGGATTGGTGGAATAATTAAAATATAGTATTATAAATAGTGTTGAACTTAAACTGACAATTACAATTGAAGAAAAACCAAACAACGAAATTTCCACGAAAATAATGTTATATATGGATCAAATGATGTGACAGTTAATACAAGGAAAATAGGGTGATTAGAGATAAGAGCAAAATGTAATCCCGCCTAGCCAATCACACCGAAAGGAAGGTCACTAACCTTAAGTGGAAAACCAAGGTAAGGTATCGTATCTAAAACATCGTACTTTTCCCCAGTTTTAAAGGTAAAATTCAAATTAAATATGCGATAGAAGTTACTATTAACAGGCAAGTTCTAATGACTTAATAGTGACACAATGGAATTGTCACAAACATATTAAGGTGCCTCAAAATTTGCTAAATGAAAGTTTAACCCATATTTGTCATAACTTTAAGTTACATTTTGAACAGATAATAATTTATTGTTAGATATATTTGTAATGTAATAGATATTTATAAGCACGATACCTTGGTAAATTTTATATTGTCTATAATTGTTATTTTTGTATTGGGTCTTTATACCAGTAGCAATACTGTTTTAAGATTAGAAATAAATAAATAAAAAAAACTACCCCTCCCATGGGGTTGAACCGGGAATGCTGCAAATATTTTTTAAAAGTATCCCCCTTGCAAATAAAGTTTACTTATCATTATGATTTTTAATATTATTTACTGGCAGAGAGATATTAAGGGTGGAAAGTTTTGACAATTGACACTCTGTATATGTTTTCTTGTAAAACAAGATAACAAACACTATAGAACATTTGTGTCTTCGTCAGTCTTTAAACACTCCCTGATTTTGTTTACTTTACGTAATTATACTAAATAATATACTATTGTGAAGCATTTTGCCAATATCGAAATATGCTTGTTACCGATATTTTTTTTTCGTAATTTATTTTTCATGGTATTCAATATAATTCAATAATCTAGATAAGCTGTTACTATTTCAGCTCCATAAGTATATCCAATCCTTAGATATTCAATGTTAAAGACTGGGTTTCAGTAAAAAGCGGTTCGCCGACTCGTGGCATCATTCTGAGTTTGAGTTTGCTAATTGCCACACATTAGTCAGTAATTAATTATAATCCATCTGAAGAAGGTCCTTGTTTCCAATGTACATGATTATTAATATTATTTAGAGAATTTGTAGTTGAGATTAAAAGTCCAGCAACCTAAAAATATTGTTTAAATTAGATAGATTCAGATGGAAATATTTAGGAAAAATGCTTATATTAAATTCAAACACAAATGTACACTCCCCGACAATAAATTCCGGACAAAGATAATTTTAGTCAGGTTCATAGTTCTGTAATTGTTCTAATTGTTTTCGGATTCTGGTTAAATTTTAGCAAAGTGTAGACTTGTGTCTTGAAATATTAGCCTCAATTTTAATTCCCAGAAAATACTGATGGCTTGACCATTATACAGGGACAAACAAAATATTATACTTTTTTACCCTCAATTTATGATCGCCCTGGAGAATAATTGAGCCACAAAATTCGGCTTCATTATGTTTTCGTTCGAAGTGTGATATTTTATTAACACAATGTTTTTTGGTACACGTAATTATCTGCTTCTTCAAAGAAGATTTTTTAAAGATAGTGTTGCAGTTTTTCTATTTTATTTTATCTTTTTTGTATTTTTATCTTGTAAGCCTAAATAATTATCGAAAAATTAATAGCCCGTATTGCCACCTCTTGCTCTTGTCACTACTACCATGCGGCGTGGCATGCTTTCAATGCAGTTTTGAATTGCTTCTTGGGGAATATTTCCCCATTCTTCATGGGCTCTTCGTAGATCTGGCAATGTTTCCAGGTGTCGATTCCGAACACGTCTACCTAACATATCCCACACGTGTTCAATAGCATTTAAATCTGGACTGCGCGGGGGCCACTCCAATCGCTGAATATTCACCTCGTCCAAATACTCTATTACAACCCGTGCAACGTGGGGCCTGGCGTTGTCGTGCATTAAAATAAAGTTTTGTCCAACAAAGTGGGCGAAGGGTACCACGTGATCGGCTAAACATTGATGAATATAACGGTCAGCATTTAAAGAACCATTTTCAATCAATACTAGGTCTGTATGGGTATATAGTGATACCCCAGCCCATACCATGACACTACTGCCTCCAACAGATGTCCTAGGAAATATACAACATTGTGCAAATCGTTCACCCGGTCTCCTGCATACACGTCCTCGTCCGTCAAGTGAGCGCAGACGAAACCGCGATTCATCCGTGAATTACGTGAATAAAACATGCGCCCACATTATTTCTGCTCCCCAGTTTCTGTGTTCATGTGCAAAATGTAATCTTACTGGACGGTGCGCTGGAAGTAAAGCGGGACATGCAACTGGTCTTCTGGACATTAAACCTTCTTCTTGTAACCTAGGCTGGATGGTTCGTGCAGAGGCTATGGTAATACGTACATCTTGAAGTCGACGGCTAATAACGGTATATGGTACGCTACGATCTCGTAATGCAATTAGGTTTATGAAATTGTTATCACGTTGATTGGTAACACGCGGTCTTCCTAATCCCTTTCGTCGGTCGTATGTACTCAACAGTCTCGCGAAACGGACTGATCGCATCTTGTACAGTACTTTTTGGTTTGCCTAAGAATTCCGCAATGTACCGTATGTTGCGGCCATCGTCATTTAATGCAACAGCTCGTGCAATATCTTCTGCTCTCATTTTTTTAAACAAAAAACTTTAAAGAGTGTATTCTGCTATAGCAGTATAGTGACACTTTGGTAAACAATGCTCATGCAACCAAAGGCTCACTAGATAAGTTAATGAAATGTTCTGAATTGTTAATAAAATAGAAAAACTGCAACACTATCTTTAAAAATCTGTATGTTTTCTTAAGAAGCAGATAATGACGTAAACCAAAAAACATTATGTTAATAAAAGATAACACTTCAAACAAAAATATAATGAAGCCGAATTTTGCGGCTCAATTATTCCCCAGGGCGATTATAAATTGAGGGTAAAAAAGTATATTTTGTTTGTCCCTGTATAATGATCAAGCCATCAGTATTGTTTGGGAATTAAAATTAAGGCTAACATTCCAAGACACAACTCTACACATCGCTTAAATTTCACCAGAATCGGAAAACAATTAGAACAATTATAGGACTATGAACCTGACTAAAATTATCTTTGTCCAGAATTTATTGTCGGGGAGTATATCAGTAAAAGGATGCATGGAATTTTTATCATGTCGCATCCGGATTTTGAAAAATCAGAAAAAAATTACAATAAAATATTACAATTTCGATCAAAAACTTGTTAAATCTGTATTAAAACAACTGCTATGACAAACAATGAATTTTGGGTGAAATTTTTTAAAAATAAAAATTAATAATCTAAACTATTATTTTTGTTTATTACATAATACATAATATGCTAAATTAATTACGTCACAAACTATTTGCATTATTAAATCTAAATACCTAACCAAACTTAAATGAAACGTAGCTCGTGGTTGAAGAATATAATATAATTCCCCTATTCTAGAAATCCATTCTACATGTAATCTTAAGCTTGCAATCAATCCTTTTTGATTTCTTACCTTCTTGCTTAGAATTTTTTTGGCTGGATGAGACAGATGGTGGTCTAACAAATTAATTATTATTAGCTGCAAGTTGGTCTTCGAGATGCTTAAAGCCTCTATCGACAATTACCTGGGCCCATGGATTTAATTTATTTTAAAATGTCGATTCCTCGACTATCATTTTGTCAGTAGTTCTACCACCAAAACCAGAAGTAATGTAAAAAATAAAACCTAACTATGAAAGGAAGGGTGGTATCGGTTCACTTGGTTTTTGTATTGAGATTTCAAAACAGTGAATAAGAAGTTTTTTTTTAACCTGAAATAATAATCAAAAGGGAATAAATGGCTAAAGGTAACCTGCTAATAACGATACTGTTTTTTTTAATAATATTACATACTTTGGCAACTTTTACACTAAAATCATCAGCTAATATTCGGTAGGATAAAATTAGCTTTATGTTTTTTAGGGTTGAAAAATGTCAAATCTATCCAATAAACGTTTTTGGGCTAGCAAATTTTCAATAAGTAATGAATGACTAGGCTTACCTGAATAAGTCTTTGGATATTTTTCTATAAAAAAAATGTTCTCTTTTTCATTTCTTCTGGAATATCTATATGTTTTCCACTATCGAAATCTGAATTTGACAAGCTTAGTTCTAATAAAATAAAGGTTGATCTAGAGCCGTTACTACTACAAACTAAATTAGAACTATTTCCTTCCAACCGCGTTTCCTTCGGAACCTTTTCATTAAAAGGATATTTTCTCTTTTTCTCATTTTTGACAATGGCAATTTTTCCCCTGTACACTGGATTCTTTTGCTGCGAACTTCAACCTTAAGCAACACTTGGACACCTATATCACAAAACAAATAAGAGACCGACATGTTTAGACTGGTTTAAATTAAGGCAACAAACTACTGAAAATTTAGAAAGGGGAAACAAAATCACGTTCTGCAGTTTGTCAATGTTTGTTGAACTAAGACTTTATTAAGAACCACACCAAGAAGAAAGGAAAACAACAACCAATACACCATCTAGCGTCTAATAAACATACTACATAGGTTAAACGAAAATAGGGCAACACGATCAAAATAACCAAATACTCAAACAGCAAACTCATTTCAACAAGACTGTGGTTCGATTTTCATCCCCTTTTCCTGCTCGACGTCCTTATTCTCAATAGAGATTTCTGATGTTTTGGGAAGTATTAATTAAGGATTGCTGTTCCTTTTTTTTTGTACAAACTGCGACGATGGTTTCGACCTGTGGGTCGTAAGTCGATTTTTTTGACAATCAAAAAGCCTTGGTTCCCCCTTGGGTATAAGTCTGATATTTCCTTTCTTATTGCCTTTTTGTGCATATGATTGTCTGTCTTTTTTTTTAACTAAAAACGGTTATAAATATTATATATTTTGTAGTCAGCTTTGACACTGGCATATATTTGAACTTACGTTAAAATGATCCTCACAGCAATAAACGGTGGTATTTGTCAGAAACAAAAACATTCCGACGCATAGCTTTCTTACAAACTTTTCTAGTTACAGGATCAAAAAGCACGCTTATAAGCAGATTTTCTGGGGCATTTCTGAAAGTGTTACGGCGCTTAGGAACCACACAATATTGATTAGAAGCTTTTTTCTCACTCTTTGTAAACCAACAAGAAGATAAAAATAAATAATTTAACTATCAAAAGCCGTTTTCATACAGAAACACCATAACGCGCGCCACATGCTTAGTAAATCTCGACCGTTATCCGATCAGCACCTGCAAAGTGACGCTATGCGAAGCTCCGCCCCGTGTTCGCGCGATCCAACTTTGATAATTTATTTAGGTGCTTAAATAAAAACATAAAAATTTTGAAAGTACCTTAAGAAGTATTCTACTTTCGATTTCTAAAATAAAAAAAATTTGGAACGGGCCTATTACTTTGGGTTAGGTGTACGAACAGACAATTTTACTTTAGAATGGTTGGACTAAATATCGCTTATTAAATATATGATTAATCTGTTCTTATTTGTAAATTTAATACTTATTAAATTCCCTTTATTATTATTATAATCAGTAGGTTGAACCCTGTATTATGACTGTGGCTTTAAAGCAATTATGCAATACGAAATTTTACGTCTAATGTCACTCTCCAAGCGGCCATTAATTTTGAATATGCAACTGTAAATCCCTAATTCGTTTAATGTCACGGGACGCATGAACACGAACTTGGGCATAAGATATTACGAGCGAAATACGCGGTCCTAATTAATGTGAGATAACGCCTTATGTGCCGTATAATCGGCTCATATTTTAATTTCCTAAGTGCCGCGTCAGGCAACGTTTAAGAAAAAAAAAACCGTGCAAACCGTAGTTTAGGAAAATACATATAAATTATCTGTCCTATAATCTAGTACACAGGGCGTCTCTGAAGGGGCTCTACAAAATACTGACATAAATTCCTAAGGGTAACATTGACGATTTAGCCACTGCTGTCTCCATGAACAGGCCATCATGCTCTCGCCCAGATTCTAAAATCAGCTGTTTCTAGTCGATCCACAATTTGACACGTTTACATTGTTTTGATGGACCGTTTCCGTGTGTCCTTTAAGTTTTTAGTTATTTTCAGCAGTTTAATGTGATTATTTTAGAAACCCCATAACATTAATTTAACGTAGTTTAGACCTTTATATGTAAAACCATAAATTATTTGATTAGGTTGTTGTGAAATAGCGAAAAATGCCAAATTCATGATGTGTCCCCGGGTGTAACTCCGAACTATAATGTTTTTGACTAAGAAAACGCTATTAGTTGATAAAAAAAAAGGATCCCAAGAGACGATTTAGTATTGCAAAAATGCATCAGCGTTTGCATAAAACACTTTGAAGAACGGCTTTTAGTCAGGGAACTCAGGGCAGCCAGAAGACATGATGGGCTATAACACTAAAACAGTAGTGTAGGTTCCTTTTCTTGTAATATTTTTATATATTGTTTAAATTGTTATTAAGCATTTAACATATTAGTGAGCTATAAAATAAATAGTATAATATTGAAGTTTGAGCATGTCGTACTTAGTTAGGTTCAGACAAAATTCTAGTAACAAAACAATACCTACCTTCGTTGTACATTTTGTTTAGTTTTCTATACAATACACGTTTTTCTTGGTTAAAATATCGGTTAAAAAATACCTACAAGTTTAAAGCAGGTGCCTCTTGATGCATCTTTATGTTTCTAGTCAAAAATCCAAGTTAAATAAAGCTTATATGCTTTCTCGAGGAAGAAAAAATGATGGTATGTACCTGCCAACTGAGTGATATAAAATTTAATTTAAAGTAGCTACCTATAAAGTTGTTTATAATGTTGGTTAATCAGGGATTATTTGTGGATTATCTTCGTGGCCTCGATTTTGCTTTTTTGTGTGATTTTCCTCAAAATACATATAATTTTCCATCATATAGTCCTAGATGGTAACTTTTGTGTCATTGGACCACGGAACTTTATTTAATTTACGACTGTGGTAGCTCGCATTATCCATCACTATCACACTATTTAGTGGTATATTTGGTAATAATTTGTTTTTAAACCAGTCTTCAAATACTGCCGCCGTAGTATCATCGTGATAATCAACAAATGAGTCCTTTATATTTTTGGCTGATAAGGCCAAAGCATTTGGTATAAAACCGTTTTTATCCCAGCATAAATTATTGTTATACGCTTACCTTTATTTGATGGAGTTTTGGCTCTGCATTGACCCGATAAATCTACCCAACCTTTATCTGGAACTTCGTGTGTGTCATACTGCGTCTCGTCCAAATAAATATTATCCCTTCCATCCTGTCTATATCCATGGACTGCAACTACGTATTCCATCTTCCATCTTTTTAACCAGGCCGATTCCATAATTATTTGTTGTTCGTTAGTTTTTTTCATTGTAAAGCTGTTTCTTAAAATACATTTCTTTAGAGTCTCACGACAATACTCTATTCCTGTATTATCTTTTTTTATCTCTGTAATTGGATTTTTAAAGTGGGGATTATTTGTTCCCTGTACTAGGCATATATTTTTCTACGAATTATATCGACATCCGGCGCGTCCAGTTTATTAATAGTAAAAGAGTCTTTCTTCTTTCTTCTCTCCACTATATGTTTATTTACAACAAACCACACTGTGCTCACTGGCCTGCGTGTCAAAGCTGCCGCTTCCTTCATTGCACCAAATTTTGAAAAACCACGTTCAAGAAGGGTGGTCTAAACGTCGAAGATTACTTTTTTGTGTCAGCTGATAAAGTATCACACTTTAATTGGTTTTGATCATAATAATATAATAATATAATAACCTTTAAATAGATCTGTACCTGGACAAGATCAGGTGGCCGAATTTTACACCTCACGCAATAGGTTATAATGACGGTAAGAGATTAGCATTTATAATGAGTTTGTTAAATAGAAAGACGGACTCTACCTACAAGTTTGAAGCAGGTTCTTCTTGATGCCTCTTTCCTTTTCTAGTCAAGAATCTAAATTAAATAAAGCCTATATGGTTTCTCGAGGAAGATAAAGTTATCGTATAATGTGCCTACCAACTGGCTGATATAGAATTTGATTTAAAATAGCTACCTATAATAGTTATTTATGGTTCTAGTGTGTTATGTTGAAAATAAGTCCCGCGAGAAAGATTTATACCACGAGACCGTCAGGCCGAGTGGTATAAATTCTCAAGTGACTTAGGAAACATAACACACGAGTGGCATACAATGTTTTATCCAACAAGTGGAAGAAATCGTTTCTTTATGAGATAATAATTAATAACTTTCGTGATCAAATCAAAGCAACTTGCGTCTCATATAAATGTCAGAATGACTTGACAGTGACTTTTTTACATTTTGGTCAAAGTTGGTTGATTGTTTGGTTGCCACGGGCATGATGCATTGTTTGCAAATGTTTAAATAAATTTTGACACTTGTCAGTTTTCACTGCCAAAAAGGGAAGCTTTTTCGAAGAAAAAAGCCTATAGAAAATGGAGGAAACCGATGAAAATGACGTTCCTGAGGATATCCTTATGGAAGCGGAAGAAGCAGCGATGCATATTTTGCCAGAAAAGTCCCGAGATGCTTACGACAAGGAGTTCAAAATGTTTAAGTCTTGGATGAATTTACGGAAGATAAAAGGTATCGATGAAAATGTTCTATTGGCTTATTTTTTACATTTGCAAAAAAAATTAGCCCCATCGTCTCTATGGACCAAATACTCGATGCTTCACTCGACTATTCACCTGTATAAAAAAAAAGACATTTCAAAATATGGCAAACTAACGAGCTTTTTGAAAAGCAAATCACAGGGATACAAATCAAAGAAGTCCAAGTCATTAGAACGACCTGAAATAGAGAAGTTTTTGAACGAAGCTCGCGACGACAAGTACTTGTTGATGAAAGTGGCTTTGATAATGGGGATTAGCGGTGCTTGTAGATGCGATGAATTGGTCATAGAAAATATTCAAGACAGAGGGAAATATTTTCACGTAGTTTTGCCAGACACTAAAACCAAGAAATCGAGAAGTTTCACCATACTTGAAGAAGGATTTCCAGTCAACCCGATCAATTTGTGTAAAAAATACATGTCTTTGAGACCAAAGGATACTAGTTCTAGCCGCTTTTTTGTTTTTTCTATCTTCTAATGTGACGTCATGATCTTAACATGACGGCCTGTTTATGCAGACGGCAGTAATCTAGCCCAACTTAGCGTTTAAATCAATTTTCAACATAAATAAAAAATAATGATTTGTATAAAGCCTGAGAGCAACATTTTTGTGAAATGCGAAATCTAAAAGCAGGTTCGATGTTCCTTGCAGAGGGCGCCACCTGGTGGGTCTCGCTCCCAACAACCGTTTCTGAGATAATTGAATTTAAATGTTTTATTGCGCACTGAAACTCATTGTTGCATTCCTTCACACTTATTCAGGTTTGGTACTGCTTCCTAATTTTTGTTTATGAATTCATAAAGAACGCTTTCGGAATGTGTGCCTGGTTAGAGGTGACACAATTTTTTTCTTGGAAAAAGTGTTATGCCTGGTGTACCGCAAAAAAAGTTAAAAAATAAAAAAGATAACATATATATTAGAAATAACGTGCTTAAGACCTATCTACTTAAAACGAAAAGAAGAATGACGGAAGGTATTGTCTTGAAAAATGTTGCATTTGAGGATTTCTTGCAGTCTCAACTTTTCTCTTTAGGGGTTGTTTCCTTACGCATGTTGATAGAAAAGTAGTCTGCATATTGTAGTCAGCCGAATTCCAATAATGCTCAAAAAACGAACGCTGATCTTCTACCGAAACCTTTTCATGACAATTTGTAATACATGTACAGGGGCATTTTTTTAAGTGTCTCTCCCAATTGGCGACTTTCCTGCTGACTTTTATAGAAAAGAAATTACCTATGTCTTAATGATTTTCGACAAGGAAGTCAAAGTTATTGTCAAAAAATATATAGGTTCACAAATCTAACAGATACGACGCTATTTTGAATTTTTTTAAATAGCAACCCTCATAAATAACCACACGAGGAGTGAATTGGCGGACCAGCGCTTGAAAAAAGCGAAAGTTCAGTTTGGTGCAATTTATTCACTGCTAAACAGGAATAGCAGGATAGACATACTGACAAAGACGAACTTGTACAAAATAATATTAAGAACGGTGCTGACATACGGTATTTCGACATGGTGCACTCATAACAAGACTCAAATGGAAATACTGAAAAATTTTTCAAAACAAAGTTTTAAGAATTATTGCGGACGCACCTAGACATTCGATGACTCACGTACTGCACAATGACTTACGAATGCCGAAGTTAAATGAATTTTTTGATAAAGTTATAACAAATTACTTCAGACGGACAGACGTGTCGCAATATGAACTCATTATAATCTCCCACATTAATTCCCTACCAAACAGTACATATAAATTACCAAAAGACTGGCTTCTACCAAGACCCAAATAATTCCGTTAAAGTAACCTTCCAAATTCAATCGATTTAAGTACCAACTTGAACGCCGTCGACACACGTCAACTATTTAAAAAATGATTTCCGAATCCAAGACTTATCTAGTGGTGACCAGCCGAACGGTTGAACGAAGAAAGAAAATAAGTTAAAGATTGGATATAACTTAGAAAATGCACATGATCTTATATACAGGGTGCCCGGAAAATTCGTGTACAACGTTTGACG
Organism: Polydrusus tereticollis; assembly: GCA_963920685.1. Classification (NCBI taxonomy): domain Eukaryota; kingdom Metazoa; phylum Arthropoda; class Insecta; order Coleoptera; family Curculionidae; genus Polydrusus; species Polydrusus tereticollis. The sequence continues at coordinate 3,053,702 of OY987334.1, read as the reverse complement.
ACAGACCCCTGCCGTCAAAATAGGTCGATCTAAGCCGACTTAGTTATAACCAAAATTGTCTCGTTTAGGCGGTAAAGACGTACCTACCGTACTTGTATTGTAATATGCTATTATGTCGATTTTTTGAATCATTAGAGGTTTAAAAATAATGTATGCAAATAAAGTTGAAAAAAAATTACTATCAAATCCAAAATAACTAAATCTGGCTTTGAGCACGTAAATACGTTTTAATAAATTTTGTGACCTACTGATGTTCTAAAAAGAAATTCTATTTCCGAAATAACTTAGAAAACAATATTTTTTTCATCTTAAGGGGGACTCAACCAAGCCCATATGTCGCAAATGGTGTAAATCGACTTATTAGACTGTAAATAGGTTTCTGTCGAATTGTTGACTCATTAGAGCTTTAAAATCGGATCGCCAAATGCAATTCACTCGCCAATCGGGTAAGACACTTAAAAAAATGTCCCTTTACATATAAATTCAACAAACTCTTTGGGTTTTACAAGTTTTCCTTTTGCCGAATCTTGTTCTTTATTGCTATTGGTTTTTATTTTTCTTCTGTTTGTATCCTGTCTTGAAAATTTTCATTTCCGGCCTCTTTTCGGAGGTTCCTGCCTATTTTTCAATACAGGTTCATTTTCGTTCTGGTCGTTACTAATGGAATCATCAGAATAATCTTTGACATAGTTACTACGCTTCTCATCATCTCCTTATGGCTCCTGGCCAAGATATGAAAAAGTATTAGTTGAGGGAACTGCCTGGATACTATTTGAGTCCACTTCCCAGTTTTCATATTCGTTTAAAAGGTTATTCTATGTAGCAGTAAAAAATATTCCGGTTGCCCATCGGCTAAACAAATTTCGTCAAATTTGCAATAGGGAACCAGATAATTCTGAGTGCAACACGTGTTAGAAATAGATTCTAGGTTTCTTTAAAGAAGATCCAAGTATCCTTGGATCTTTATAGTAAAATTTGACTACCAGGTTATTAGTTTTCTAACTTTGTTCTATCATCCTACAGATGACGCTGAAAACTCATATCTTTGGATCTTTTGTGCGAGTCGACTGTAGAACTTTTTAGGTTCACTTAATGGTAAAGTCTAATTTTTTTCAACAATTGTCGGTTGGTTCCTTATTGTATAACGTGGTCCAATTGCAAACCATTGTTGATTAGGTTCAGAACTGTAGTGTCTTTTTTTGTTAAAGGGTTTGTTTCATTCATTGATGTCAGTCAAAACACCCTCCCTCAAGCGACAGCTGTTAGCCTTAGCTACTGTTTGCTTTTTTATGCAATTATTCAAGCTCACACTTTTGCACTACAAGTTCTTACCAAAGATTGCGGCACGTCGTGCAGTTTCGTTATTACGGAGACAATAATAATTATTGCCAAAATAATTTATTATACAAGCTTTAATTTTCTAGTCATATTTTGTGTTGTCCGCACGTAAGCACAAAATCCACAAATCTGTTTGTCCGTGTTTTTTAGATCGAGCTCGTTTTAATTGGTTTTGAAAATGATTTTCCCAATTATTGAATACCTGTCTATTCAGCATTTTTTTATTTTTATTTTTATTTCTTATTATTTGGAACGTGCTTTATAAAAATCCTATAAATGGATAGTTGTTGCATTAAATTGGTTCGCCAAAGACCTATACCAGGTGTAACAGGATCATGGTACACCCCCCGTATCTCCGTTAGTTTTAAAGGTAATTGATTGAAATTTGGGATATCCCACATACATAATAAGCCGCACTTTTTGACTTACAAATAATTTTTTTTCACTTCCGGTTTTGCCGGACGTGACACCAACTTTTGATATTTAAATAGAACACCCTGTGTATTATTACATTTTTGAATTCTGCATAATTTTCTGAATCCAATTATACCACAAAAGTGACATTTCAAACGTAAAAAATTTTTATGATTTAATTTTTAATTTTCCATTTAAGTGTGCCACGATGGTTCCGATTTATTCCAGTTGACCCGTCTAATGCTAGAAAAATCGAAGTCCCGTCAAAAATACTAAATTGCGTTTTTTATAATCAAATAAATTTCATCGTAATCGTTTTTGGGGTAAAACTCAATTTTTTCAAAAGAAACCATATTGGTACCGTGGTACCATTTCTTAGTACTATTAATAAGGAATTTATTCATACCTGGTAATAACATGTGCGATAAATACAATCAAAATTACAGCTAAAAGAAAATAAGAAAATACAATTATTTTCTTCTAATTTAATGCTAAGAAGTTTCTAAGGTGGCTTTGAAAACAATGAAATTATTCCTTCAGATTGTCAAATAAATATTTGGTGGTTTATCGGTGTTTTTATTGTGTATTGGAAAAGTCTTTACATCTGTTGTTATTTTTGTTCAAAATGCCGCACATTTATACAAGGGATTAAAAAGTGGATATGTTAATTATTTATGGGGAATGTAGAAAAAATGCCGGTGCGGCTAGAAACCTTTAGGCCGACCGATATCCTGATAGACAATGTCCAGCGAGAAATGACTTTATTCGTCTTGAAAATCAATTCCGAAGAGAGCCTAACCATGATCCCGAAGAAAACTTCATCATTGACGAAGGAACGGAAATTAATGTTTTAGCTCGAATAGAAGTTGATAAGACTGTTTCTTAAAGGCAAATTGGGTGTGAGTTGTAAATTAGTCATCAAACGGTAAGCCGAATCTTGCACAAACATAATTATAAATCTTTCAAATATCAATTGCACCAGCACCTGTACGAAACTGATTATGAACGTAGGATGGAATATTGCAATTGGATTTTGCGGAATAATGTGCAGCCAAACAATGCTTTTTTGGGAAGGATTTTGTTTTCGGACGAGTCTAGGTTTACAAATATGGGATTATTTAACCGACAAAATACAAGGTATTGGTCACAAGGCAATCAAAATTTATTGCGGAAGGGCAACTTTCAAGTGCGGTTCGGTTTTAATGTTTGGCTTGGAATACTTGGTCGTAGAATCATTGGTCCAATAATATTTGAAGGACCCTTGACTGGAGCTAGATACTTAGAATTTCTGCAAAATGAAATTGAGGACAGTCTAACTGAATTACCTGTCCATTTACGACAGGGAATATATTTCCAACAAGATGAAGCTCTCCCCCCCCCCCCCCCCATAATTCAAGAATAGTAATTGATTACCTTCAACAGGCATTCGAAGAAAAGGTAATTTCGACGAATGGTCCTGTGAGATGGCCTCCAAGGTCACCCGACTTAACACTTCTTGATTTCTTTGTTTGGGGCCATTTAAAAAACATTGTCTATGCAACCGCCGTTACAACCCGCGAAGACCTGGAGTTGCGAGTAAGACGTGGAATTAATAGTAGAACGGCCCAGCAATTAGCGAACGTTCTTCAAGAAAGAGCTATGCGAGTTCAGAAGTGCATTGGCGTTAATGGCCAGCATTTCGAACAATTATTGTTGTAATGTTTTGTGTTCATTTTTTTCCAAAGCCACCTTAGTAACCTCTTAGCATTAAATTAGAAAAAAATAATTGTATTTTCTTATTTTCTTTTGGCTGTAAATTAAAAATTTAATAATAGAAAATGTATATCATTGGATTTAGAAAATATGCGGAATTCAAAAATGTAATAATATACAGGGTGTTCTATTTTAAAATCGAAAGTTGTTGTCACTTCCGGCAAAACCGGAAGTGAAAAGAAAAATCATTTGTAGGTCAAAATGTGCCGCTTATTATGTATATGGGATATTTCAAATTTCAATCAATTACCTTTGAAACTAGCGGAGATACGGGGTGTGTACCATGATCCTGTTACACCCGGTATATATAAAATAAATGCACATATTCTGCTAAATACTAATACACGAGTCAGGTAAATAAGACATGGAAATGTTTAAAACTATGAATTATTTTTAAGGACAACTTTAGTGTTATTTATAATTTATTTAAAGCAGTTTGCATCTAAAAATCAATTGTTGCTCCGTCTCTAAGGTTCATAAGCTCCCTAACGATTTCTAACCATGGTTGAAATATTTTTATAAGTCTTACTGTTTTATGTAGAGCGTGTAAATCTAGAATTTAAGTTCAAATTAAATAGCAATTCGAAATATTATCCAAGTTATCTCGACCTGTCTTCAAATCGGAGCCGCATTAATATTTTTTAAATAAATTGTGACCTAAATCTAAACGCCCGTCATTCTAACTTTTTTACTGTCACATAAATTACGCTAAACGGCCAAAAATCTCTGTAAAAAAGATATTTTCGCCGCCACATTTCATAAACAATTTTAAAGGCGTCTTAACGTTATATAGTGCAGGCAGATCTTCAGGGTTTAATAAATTATATTCGCTACAAGCCATTACGTGATGATAAAAGGGGCCGTATTGGACTGAGGTTAGTTTATAGTAGAGTTCCGATAAAATTGAATTATAACAGTCTTATGTTTACTAAAAAAATTATTTTAGACACAAGGTAGAAAATGGTTTGTTTGTTTTTTTCATCAGCTAATACCCTATACAGGGTTCACCATTTATAACGAAACAGGCTAAATATCTGATTTCACGGTAATTTTTAGAAAAGTCGCTCGTACACGCAATTAGATTTGTCAAAAGGGAAGTTTTTTGTTACCATTTTTAACACTGCAACTTAAACCCCTCTAGGGAGGGCAGAACCAACCCTTACTATTTTAAATGGCACAAGTTATTAGGCTATTAAGTGTTAGTAGATTGGCACCTGAGGGTATTTTAACTTGATTGTTAACAACATTACATCGATTTTTTAAGGCTTTTTAATTGCTAATGTTTCTAATAAGTTGAGTTTTCTACCCTTTTGTTAAATATATATTGGTTTTATTTTGTTGGATATATAATAACTTAAGATAAATATGCAATAAACACTGTCAATAATTACCAATGAAAAAACCCATAATTATTATACACAATATCATTTTCTTAATTTTATTACTTAGATGTAAATACCTCTACCGGGTGTTTCTCAAAAGACGCTCACCCCTATAACTTTTTTGTATTTATAGATATTAAAATGAAATTTTGGAATTGTGCATAAGAGATGAATCTGCATTTATCGGCATAATTTTTGATTTGTTAGCACTTCCGGTTTAACCGGAAGTGTCCTTGACTTTGGTATTTTAAATGGGACACCCTGTATATTTTTTCTTATTTGGATGCAGCATGATATTCTGAGTAAAATGACATTCTACTTGTCATTTTTTGACGTGTTATAACATTTTTATTCTAATTTTTTGTATTGAATCTAGAGGGCCATCAATCAATTAAATAGGTTAATTTATAGTCAAGTAGTTAACGAAAAATAAAATTATATCATATTAATTGACTTTCTAAGTTTCACAAGCGTTTAAAAAATGAAATGACGTTTACTCCATTTTTCCAAATAGAACGATAGTGGTTCACTAGGATATTTGAAACGAGCATTTTTTTCCCAACAATTTGATACCATACACTCCTATGCAATTTTAAAATTAACACAAAAAAATTTGCCTTAAATCCCAATCACATATTTAAAAGCGTTATGTATTATTATTGCCGCCCTGTCCTTTCTAAAGAAAAGAAATATAAAGGCGGCTTTGAAAAACAACTGAATTTAATATCAAAACCAATATGGCTCTAATTAAAAGTTGTTCAAATGTCATTCGTTTATAAAACTTAGATTGTAAATTAGATAAAATGGTTAGTTTTACTAGAAATGAACAAATTGATATGCTCTTAATTTTTGGAGAGACCAGAAAAAATTCTTGTAAGGCCGTAAGATTGTATGCAGAGAGATTTCCAGGTCGTCGACTTCCAATCCGGCATTATTTTTCAAAACTGGAACAAAAACTGCGTACAGAACCCAATGATGATGCGGTCAATATCTATGTTGTAAGTGAAGAGAAAGAAATTGACGTATTATCATTAGTTAACATAAATATTACTGCCTCAGTCAGAGAAATTGCTGTTGAATGTGATATTAGTAGCTCGTCAGTATGGAGGATCTTACATAAATACAAATATCATGCATACAAATACCAGATTCATCAACATCTCTATCAAAATTACCATTCCAGGCTTCCATACTGTAACTGGTTTTTACAAAGACATCAACAAGATCCAACATTTCCGTCGAAAACTCTTTATTCGGATGAGAGTCGATTCACAAATTTGGGCATGTTTAATAGAAACAACAAGCGTTATTGGTCACAAGATAACCTGCATTTAATGGAAGAAGGCAATTTTCAAAAGCGATTTGGATTTAATTGCTGGTTAGGTATCATTGGAGATAGAATTGTGGGACCATTATTTGTGATGGTCACCTTACCGGCGAAAGATATTTAGGTTACTTGCAAGTAGAAATAGAACAATTTCTTGAAAATTTGCCTGTAGTTGAACAAATGGCTATTATTTTTCAACAAGACGGGACTGCACCACATAATTCTCGTGCTGTTAGGGAATACCTTCATAACACGTATGGGGAAAATTAAATTGGCACTAACGGGCCGATAAGATGGCCAGCAAGGTATTAAGCTTTTTGGTAGGTATGTCTTTTCATCCTTTAACATTTCTATTTTATAAATTAGATCCCCCGACCTAACTCCGTTGGACTTTTTTGCATGGGGAACCCTCAAAAACAAAGCCTACAACGTTCCACCAGTCACCCGTGCAGAACTTGAAAATAAAGTGAGAGCAGCAATTCAAGAAATGAATGTAAACCAGTTGAGAAATGTAATGAGGGCAACTGTCGAAAAAGTGGAAAATTGTTTTCATCAACAGGGAGGACATTTCGAACATTTAAAGCGATGATAATTGGTATTATATTTAAAGTCCTAGATTGATTTATTAATAATGATAAACAATTATTATCTACTATTAGTTGTTTGTTGAGGATGAATTAGTTAACTGTTTAGTTATTTTAGTTTAGTTTTAATTAAGCCTAGTTGCCTAGATCAATTTGTTAACACCTTCGTAAGTTTTAAAATAGCATAGGAGTGTATGGTATCAAATTGTTGGGAAAAAAATGCTCGTTTCAGATATCCTAGTGAACCACTATCGTTCCATTTGGAAAAATGGAGTAAACGTCATTCCATTTTTTAAACGCTTGTGAAACTTAGAAAGTCAAATAATATGACATAATTTTATTTTTCGTAAACTACTTGGCTATAAATTAACCTATTTAATTGATTCATGACCCTCTAGATTCAATACAAAAAATTAGAATAAAAATGTAATAACACGTCAAAAAATGACAAGTTGGATGTCATTTTACTTAGAATATCATGCTGAATCCAAATAAGTAAAAATATACAGGGTGTCCCATTTAAAATACCAAATTCAAGGTCACTTCCGGTTAAACCGGAAGTGCTAACAAATCAAAAATTATGCCAATAAATGCAGACTCATCTCTTATGCACAATTCCAAAATTTCATTTTAATATCTATAAATACAAAGAAGTTATAGGGGTGAGCGTCTTTTTAGAAACACCCGGTATAATCACACCTGTAATTTAGTTGTACCTTTGGCCAATACCTGTAAATTAAGGACCCAGATAACCTATCATCTGTCAATTTTTATTCTAATGACATGTAGAATTTATTATTGTCTCATAATGCCTTTGATAATGACCCGCAAGGGTTGAACACTTGTCAGGAGACTGAAATAAATTGTGAAATATAACAAGTACTACTTTAATTTCCTCTACTATGGAATATCGATTTCACCAATCATGTAGCCCATCACATATCAATTATGTAATTAGAATTAGTTAAAATGTGCTTTTTAAATCCTTCTCCGACGGGAGTCTCTTAACAAAAAAAGAGGTCTAGCGCCGCCACTGCGTCGTACGGAAAACAAATTTTTTGTGCATGTGCATTTTTTGTTTTGTGTGTTTGGAGAACCAAAAGTATTTGTTATTTTTGAACATTTTCAGTTTTGACTTAGTGTAAGTTGTGTTTGAGAGTGTGAGATACTGTGATTAAAAATGGTTTACTCTTTAGAGGAAAGAAAAGAACTGCTAAAACTGTATTATCGCAGCAATGATTGCGCTAGAGCTGCTGCTAGAATTTTCAACGCGCAGTTTCCTGACAAGAATGTTCAGGCCAAATACGTGATGGAACTTGTCAGAAAATTTGATGAAACTGGCTTGGTGCAGAATAAAAAACACAATCGTGTCCGGACGATAACCAATGATGGTATGCAAATAGGAGTTCTTGGACTTTTAGAAGCCGACCGTACTTAATTTAATAGCATAACATCATTGTCAGAAGGATCTGGGGTATCTGAAACTTCAGTTCACAGAATATTAAAACTTGCAAGGTATTTTCCTTATAAAATCAGTCTTGTTCATGAGCTCAACGAAAATGACTATGATCGTCGGACAGAATTTTGCGCACTTATGTCAAATCACATATTTGAAAATCGCATTATTGTCTACAATATCTGTTTTTTAGATGAATCTACATTTACTCTTGCCGGGGCAGTTAATAAACATAATTGCAGATATTGGTCCGATAAAAACCCTTATCTTTACAGTGAACATCATACACAAAGACCTAAGAAATTAAATGTATGGGCGGGTATTCTTGGCAACCATATTATTGGTCCCATTTTTATCAATGGAAACTTGACTGGAGAGGTTTACCATGATTTATTACAAAATACAATAAATCCTATTATTATAGGAGTAGCACAGGAAGATGAAAATCTTTTAGGACAGGAAGCTATTTTCCAACAGGATGGGGCTCCTCCGCATTATTATGTACGGGTAAGAGACTACTTGGATCAGACATTTCCAGGAAGATGGATTGGCCGGAGGGGGCCCATTGAGTGACCAGCTAGGTCTTCAGATCTGACGCCACTCGACTTTTTCTTATGGGGACATCTTAAGACAAAAGTTTATGCAACAAAGCCCAACGATTTAGAAGATCTAAGGGAATGAATTGTATAAGAATGCTGACTGATAACATCAGAAATGTTACAGGCAATTCGTGAAAAATTTGAATCACACCTTTATCAATGCTGGTCATTTTGAACATCTGTGTAAATAATTACGTTAGTTTTGTATTACATTTAATTATTAGTATTATTGTTATTCACATAATAGATTAGAAAAAAACCATTATACAATTAGATAATTATCTTCTTTTTTTTTTTTTTTGAAAATGCTTTATTTAATAAATATTTTACAATTTAATAACACTATTAAATCTTAATCTACCCTAAACAGTGCTTGAAGCACTGGCCTCGAGTACATAACTAATCATTATTCAGTCATAGGAGTTATACGCTGCACAAGGTATTATATCTTTTTATCCTAAGTAAATCACAGTTCCCTGTGTGCAGAGGCACCCATTTATTCTGTGTTTATTCCTAAATCTAACAACCAAATTATAGCTAGCTAATTTTATAGTGAATTTTTAGATTTTTTACAAATGTTTTATTGATAACAGTTTGCTTAACTGAAAGAGGTAAGTTATTATAGTATCTGAAGCCTGAAAGAGTGGATTATTTATGCCTATGTTAGTTCTTACAATGGTTTGGTGAATATTGTCATGTCGTCTTGTCGGATAATCATGCACGTCATTGTTTACTCTTAAAGTTAAATTCGATTTTTGCTGTTTGTGTAGTATTTTGAATATTTACTTACATTGTTCAAACTCAAGAATATTTTTTAATTTAGAAAAACGAAGTGTTCGATATACAACCTCGGTTCTTGTTCTGCGGTCAAGATTATAAAGTATCTTTAATGTTTTATTTTGTAAAATCTGCATAGCATCAAAGTTCGTTTTACCACACATTCCCCATACCGGCATAAGGTATCTAAAGTTACTCAAAAAGAAAGAGTCGTACACGAGTTTTCTGGTTTTGTTTGTAAGGTAATTTCTGCATTTGAAGATGTATGGGATCATTGAAAGGATCTTATTAGTTACTTTGTTTATATGTTGTGTCCAGCTCATCCTATCATCCACCAACAAGCCAAGGTCCTCACACTCTCGACTTTTCTAGACTAAAATTGTCTAATGTAATGTTTATGTTATTTACTACTTTATTTTTCTGTTTAAAGACCATATAATTGGTTCTGTCAATATTTATTTTTAATTTATTAGAATATAGCCAATTTGCGTATTTTTTAAAATCATTATAAACAATTTCATTTAAATCTTGTTCCTCCGTACCAGTGTAAACCAAGACTGTGTCGTCAGCAAATGTGAAGTACCTTGCCTTCAGACCTGCTTATTTCAAATTAAGAACATACAGCGAGTACAAGAGGGGTCCAAGTACTGACCCCTGGGAACTACGTAGGCGTTTGTAAGTAGACTACTACATGTTTGGTCGATCCTAACATATTGCTTTCTCCCTGTTAGATATGTTTTTATTAAACTAAGTGCTGTCCCCCTAATCCCCATACATTCCAATTTAACCAATAGTAAGTCGATATCCACAACATCGAACGCTTTTTTTAGATCCACAAAGACTGCTACCACTGCACCTCCTTTATCTAGTTCTGCTGATATGTAGTTAGTGAAATCCACTGTTGCACTGAGAGTGCTGCTATTATTTAAAAACCCATATTGAAACTCATCTGTCAGTATATTTCTATTTATGTGCCATAATAACCTTTTTTTAATAATTTTTTCTATTATTTTCGAAAAAACAATAATTACCGAAATAGAACGATAATTGTTTAATCTCTGAAACTATCTGACCGAATTTCACGAATTAGATGTCATTTGATAGATAATTAAATGCCATTTTAAAGGAGGTATCACTCGATCCCTTGTGCTATTTGAAATAGTAAGGGTTCGTCCCACCCTCCCTAGAGGGTTCAAGTTGCAGTGTTCAAAATGGTAACAAAAAAACTTCCTCCTTGGCAAATCTATTTATGTGTACAAGCGATGTTTTTTAAAAATTAACGTGGAATCAGATATTTAGCCTGTTTCGTTTTAAATGGTGAACCCTATTGACCAATCTGCGTACGCCTAGCAGACTGAAGCTCGGCGACAGCTACCTAAAATGATGACCGATAGCTGAATAGAAATGTATTATCGTCGCTGAGGGTGACCTCACGACTAAAAATAAGACAAAAATCACTCATTTAAAAATGTCGATAAGTTCTCCCTTGAGAAATTATGGCCATCTCAAACGTTGAAACTAAGGCATTTTCGCAAATTAGCTTTTCAAATATCCAAGTAAACAAATTGTTTACTTACATTTAAATTTACAAAGGTACCTATATTTCTTAAAAATTGTCAAGTCGGGTTACACTGCCCAAGTAGAGGGTGTTTTCAGCATTAATGTTTACTAAAAATTCTGATGATGCGTGCGCCTGGTTGCTTAACAAGTGGGTCGGCAAAGAGGAGTATAAAATAATAGTATTTCCATTTTTAAATATGGTGAATTCATAACCGGTCGTTTAACGCAGGTGGTCAAGTTATATAGGCGGTCGCAAACAGAGGTTTTACATTTTGTTTATCATTTATTTTTATTATTATTTTCAGCGTATGAATTGCTTAGCAGAGCAGCACTTCCTACCGCAATTATCTCTCGGTTATCAAGCTCTTTAAAGATTAACAGTCACAAAATCTGAAACAGTTCAAGGCTCTACAACGTGCAAATTTATAGAACGACTAACATGGTTTCGCCACAGCAGGATTCTAAAAAGGCTATTTAAGACACGTGTCCGGTCGAATTAAATTTTAATAAAGGACTATTTCTAAGGTACAAAGCCTTTTTTGTTTAACTAAGGAAATCAATGATAAACTAAGGTACTCATTTTTTATTATTATTTAAAAGGGACATTTTTTTAAGTGTCTCACCCGATTGGCGATTTTACTGCTGAATATAATAATGAACAAATTACACGTCTTTCAATGATTGTGCCAATTTTTTTAAATGGCACCCTCATAAATAACCACACGAGTGAATTGCATTTCGATGGCTTTTGATATTTATTTTCAACCGTTTTGGAAATACGGCGGTTCCTAAATGACCTTCATCCATTTTGTCTTTTAAGTGTCTCAGCTGTCGAAAGGAGTGTAAAGGTGGTAACAGCTGCATCCAAACAAGTCGGTGATAAGGTCAAACGAGATAGAGTTATTTGTGCTCGACTATTGGACAGAAAAATACGTCCAGTTCTTGTAACAAAAAAACAGTTTAAGGCATTAATACAGCGTCTTATTAAGGTTGGCTGGAAACATCCTCGTGGTGAGTCCTGGTGTGGTCAACTTAGGGTTTTTCGCATTGAGCTTAAAAATAAACGACAATTTACGTGGTTCTATTCAATCTGTAGTTTCTATATTCACATATTGTATTTACAAGTTTAAATTGCAACAAAAGCTTTCGTCATCAATAAATAAGTAAAATAAACTTAATTGTTTGACCTAAATATTTTCCGTCAAGTAAGCTGTACCGGATATTGTAATAATTAAACAATACTGAAATTAAAACACAACGTTCACTGAACTTTTAAACTTATTATTCCAGTACCTACACTGGGTAGTTTTATGAAACGATGAAATCGAAGAGTTGCATATAAATACATACATTTTTAGCGCTTCAATAACTCAGACTAGTGTTGACTGTAAAGGCTTGGTTAAATATTATACAAATATGTACATAAATAAAGATGGCAATGTGGATCAAAATGGGGGTTCTTCTTGAGACTGGAATGAGCACAGCTTTAAAAAACATCATCGGTGCTCTACTGCACTGACAAATGTTAGTAACGATATTTTTAGGGCTACAGATGCTGGCAGGGTTTCTTGTTGGCACCGCTGGATTTTTCTAAGGCTTCCGATACGTTGAATCACAGAATTCTTCTTGCAATTTTGCAATATGTGGGGTTGAGTGATGGGGCTATCGAGTTCTTTGAGAATTTTTCAAGCGAAAGGTCTTGAGCTGTTCGGATTGTAAAGTAGATTTTGTGATATTTCTTTCAAACAATAAAGGATATTCTGACTTTTTGACTTTGTTATATACTATATACTATATATACTTCTAACATTCAAAGTAGTTTTAAGAATTGTAATGCAGATGATGCTCAAGAATTTGTCATTTAAAAAGGAGGATAATATGCACTTTACTTTTGAATCAAAAATTAAAAATTGAGGCGTTGTTTTCAACAACAACATAAGTCCAAAATTTTCAAAATCGAGTTATCAGCGGCATCAAGTAGAGTTTCATGTAAGCTATCCGATGACATAAATAGTTTCGCTAAAAACAACACCTGTGCCGAGTTATTGCCGTTCAAAATCTGGCTAGTTCGGCAAAAACAACATATGTCCGCGTCGTTTCTAGTAAAAAGAACATAAGTCAAATACATGTGCTGTTTTCGTTGGAATTCAACATTTCTAAGCGTATCGCTTGTTTACAAATAATAATTCAGTCTATACGTTGTCGTTGACCGTGTTCTAAGGGTGCTGCTGTTCAAAATAGTTTAAATATGGACGTAGGTAATAACAATGGTATTGAACCTGTGATTGAACAAACTAAGTGGCTCAGGAGAAAGCCAAAAAAGTTAAGAAAGACTTTGGAAATAAGGGATGCGAAAGTAAAAGGTTTAGAACATATAAACCATAAAAACAAACTAGTTCCAGCACGTGTTACCGGTGGTAATTGCAGGTATATGATTTTTTTATTGTTTACTCTTTACTTGCTGTTTTGTGTACATTTATTATTTAGTAGGTATTAAAATAAAATTACTAAATACAGGTTTATTTTTTCTTTTAGATGCAAGCTTCTGAAGTGTTATGAGAAAATTCATGAAGATTGGCGACCGAAAATTTTGCAGGATTTTAATAATATGAAATCAAAAAACGCACAGGATTCTCATTTAACTGGTTTAATCACGTTGAAGCTTATTGGTAGGCGCAGAACAAGGCGTAACACTCCAGAAGAAAGGCAAAAACCACATGCATCATCTTATTCGTTCAAAATAAGATATGATGGAAAAGAGCTCTTGGTATGTAAAACTGCTTTTATGCATTTACATGGTATTACTCCAGGTAGATTACGAAGAATTCAAAACCATTTAGTTTCTCATGGTAAAGCACCAAGCGATTTAAGAGGGCGTCATTCTAATCGCAATGCATATCCGGAGGAAGTACTCCATGCAATCGAATGCCATATTAACAGTTTCCAACCACGACAGTCCCATTATACCCGGCGCAAAAATCCAGAACGTATGTTTTTAAGTGAATCTCTAACAGTTAAAGAGATGTATAAACTGTTTTTGAGAGAATATTTTTGGAATATTCCCTATAAAATTTACTGGCACATTTTTAAAAGTAGATTTAATATTAAATTTGGGTTTCCGAGATCCGACACTTGTGCCGAGTGTGACTCTCTATTGCATAAACTTAACGATAGAGATATAACGATCGAAGAAAAGGGCACGCTTTTAGTCCAAAAAGAGGTACATCTAAGAAAAGCGGAATCATTCAGAACTATATAAAAGGGTTATAAAAGTAAAGCTCAAGCTGGAGAAGTACTTTGTTTTACTTTTGATTATATGCAAAATCTTCCGTTACCTCATATCCCTACAAACCCTGTATTCTTTTCTCGGCAATTGTGGTATTATGTATTCGGAATTCACGATTTAGCAAACAATGATGGTATCATGTACACCTACCATGAAGGTCTATGTAAAAAGGGTGCAAATGATGTTACTTCAATGCTTCTCCATTATTTAAATAACAGAAACTTTCATTCCCGCAATTTGGTACTATTAAGCGACGGATGTCCAGGTCAAAATAAGAATTATGTAATGCTCCATTTCCTTTATATGCTTGTACATGGTTTCAAAATATTTGATAAGGTGGAATACATTTTTCCCATGAGAGGTCATTCATACTTACCAAACGACCAAGATTTTTCACTGATAGAGAAAAAAAAAGAGAAAAGTTGGGAAAGCTGAAGTACCGGAGGAATGGGACAAACTTATTCTAAATGCTCGTGCACACCCTTCGCCTTTTAATTTGGTAAAGGTTAATGTGTCTCACATGTATAATATTAAAGCAGCGACAGAACCATTATTTCTTAAAACTGCTAAACCTCCTGTGAAAATAAAGGATATTCGAATGTTAAAAATAGAAAAAAAATCACCATTGCTTTTCCTAAGAGATAGTTACCACGGCCCATGGAGATTCAGTATTGTACGTAACAAAGTTCCCATTCCTGAAGGATTAGAGCTTAATATTCTATACGACAGACCTAATGAAATTGCTCCGGTCAAAATACAGAACCTTAAAAACCTAATGGGATTTCTTGAGAAGCCAGGAAACAAAATATTTTATGAAACTATATTTTCTTGCAGTAACGGTAATGCTACAGAAAGACCGATAGACCTCGATAACGAAGATAACAGCAGCGGCTGTGAAGATTAAGCATGCTATGCTTATTTCATTGTATTTTCGTATCTTTTGTGAGTAATAAAAAAGGTTCTTAATATTATGGCTTTTGTTTCTAAGAAAAACAACATATGTCACTTTAATTCTGTTAAAAACAACATAGGTCCAACTTTTTTTTTCATTTTTCTGCTAAATAAGAAATGAGTTAATTGAATAATTACCGGTTAAACCCAACCAGCCAATGTTCAAATTTTTATATATGATTATTTAAAGAATAACTATAACGATTACCAAGATAAACGGTTTTTATCGATTTTCTCAAAACAACATTTTTGAACTTATGTTGTTTTTTAAATCAACGCCTCAATTAAAATCCGTGGTACGGCTGTTCCAACTGAAACCTTGTTTGTACAACCGGGCATTAATGATTCAACCTACAAAACTCCGATTCAGTTTTAACTTTAAACTTGTTTTTTTTCCAGAACGGCTGCTTTCAACGATATATAGTAAGACAACCTTCTGTATGTAGAATTAAATTGAAAATAGGTATATCTGGTTAAAAATAACATGCAATGTGACACAAAAAAGTTATGGGTATTTAAATTCAAGCGCTATCTAACATTAAACAAAAAACTAAGTAAATAATTGAGTTTCTCATCATCAATACTCCCAGTATCCCGAATTTCATCAATTTACCACGTTACTGAACAAAAATAATCAGAACAACAAATAAAGATTTTTTTGAACGCCCTGTATCTCAAGAACTAAGCCGTTGCGAACCCATATTCATATCAACTTTTTATCTTAAAATTAGTCAACGATTCACCCTTTGAAGTTTGTACAGGGTTATCCAACCAAGACTAGACAAGGCGATTTTTTGACTTTTCCTGTACTTTTATAAAAAAACTGAAATAGCCATCTTAAGTCATTTTCTCCCGCGAATTCGAATATCTTCAGCAAAAAACAATTGAACATCAAACAAAAGTACTAGGGGTCACTTTGATATTTTTTTAAATGGGATGCCGTATTTTTAATGAGCTTATCCGATTTCTCATATAAATTTTGATCTAAAATGTTGGATTTTTAATTCAAAAACGCCTTTTTTCTTCAGTTTTAAATTCGGAAAATGTTCGTCTACCGTAAAAATTAAAAAAAAAAAAAATTAAAAATCGGATAAGCTCATTAAAAATACGGCATCCCATTTAAAAAAATATCAAAGTGACCCCTAGTACTTTTGTTTGATGTTCAATTGTTTTTTGCTGAAGATATTCGAATTCGCGGGAGAAAATAACTTAAGATGGCTATTTCAGTTTTTTTATAAAAGTACAGGAAAAGTCAAAAAATCGCCTTGTCTAGTCTTGGTTGGATAACCCTGTACACGTACTAAATAAACACCCTGTATGAGTAATATGAACCTTGGCAAGAAATACTATATTGTAAATTTGTAGCTTTGTTTGCTGATTCACGGCACAACCACTGCGGCATTCGGAAGAATGATACCATTATTGAATAATTATTATCATGGAAGTTATGTAGCTGTTATAAGTAGGAGCTAAACCTGGTTGGCGCAGAATCACTTTTTTTCGGATTTTTCGTCTTAAGGTCACAATTTCAAATACTGCGGAAGCAAGAAGAACAACCTCGTCCTCAACCATTCTGCTTACACTGAGGATTTCAAATTTGGTATACCGAATAGAAAAAGCCGATCGGTCTCAGAGTCGACTAAATGGAAACGCGCCTTAAGGAAGCTCGTGGCAAAACTAGACACAACAAAATGGACTGTTCATGAAACTCTTAATCCCCTCCATATTCCAAGGGCACAGGCAATGTCGACAGATGTTTATCCTGCAAGATTAAATTATGCAAACTTGATTTTAGAATACTTTAGAGAAAATCCCCATTTCTACCGGAACTGCTTTGTTTACAGACGAAGCTGGCTTTACGAAAGACGGCGTAATAAATTGGCAAGATCTTTATGCAATAAGACAGAGCAAGCATAAACAACGGTTTATTATTAATGTGTGGGCGGGGATCATTGGGAATCATTTCATTAGGCCCTTTTCATTTTAGAAGAAAGGTTAAATAATGCTTTGAATTTGCAATTTTTGCAACACAATTTAAATGATTTATTGGAAAATGTACCCGTGCAAGTTTGAGCACAAATAATGTGTTCTTTTTTCACGATAATGCGTCACCACATTTTAGTCACGCCGTGCGTCACCACATTTTAGTCACGCAGTGCGTCGTTATTTGTCTGATAATTTTGGTAATCGATGGATAGGTCGCGGCGAATATTCTATGGCCACCTAGGTCTCCAGACCTAAATCCTTTGGATTTATTTTTTTAGAATCATATCAAAGAAGTTATTTACCTATTTAACTCGAGTAAACATCAGAGAAGAGCTACTTCAAAAGATAATTCGTTTTTGCCAACAAGTGCAAAACGATTCGGCCATGTTGTTCCAACAACTTTTATTAAAGTTCAAGGTGCTCATTTTGAACATCTGATGAAATAAGCACAGCAGTAAATCTGCGCGTGCGTCATAGAGGCCCGATATCTTTGCTGTTTGAATTGGCAAAAATGTATACTTTTTTAATGCTTTGACCACCATTCTCTTCCCTTTAATTGTATCAAATAACTTTCAAAACAGAGAGAGATTAAAATTACCAAAAACTATATTTTCTTAAGTTTTGTGATATTAAACAACAGATTAATAAACGTATGGTTCATCTATTTTCTTTTCGTCAGACCTATCCCCCAGACACGTTTCGCCGTATGACGGCTCATCAGTGAAGCTAGATTGCTTTTAACCCCACCGATACGATAACAAAGTGTAGCATAAAGTGACATCTCCTGACGATCGAACGCATTACCTGACCCTCAGTGGCAGAAACTCAGACGTGGGCCACAATTGAAGGCGTCAACCACCTATTACAAGTTACACGTTTGAAGCACTTTAAGACCTTTTCCCTTCGTTGGACTCTAGCTACACTACGGCGAAGGGGAAAAGACAAACCTTAGGAAGTGTATATTACTTACGTTCCTAAACTATTTGTAGGTAATTTGGGTTCCGTATACGAACTGTACATTAATATATTATGTAGACATTATAAATATTTCTATTTTTTTCTCACATACTTACTTTCCATTTAGCCTGTATGGATGTTTGATACTTAATGCTATATTTAACACATTATTTTATATTGTGTTATTTTCTCCCCTTTTTTGCCGAATGCCAACATTATTAAATTTAAGCCACTTTATCGTCATACAATGAACTGGAGCTTATTACATTGTGAAAGAACTTCAAGCAGAAAATAAAATTTAGATGCCTTTAAGAGTATTTGTAATAAAATATAAAATATATATATACTTTCTCAACAATAGACGCTTCTACTGGAGTCACGTTACTGCTGTTTGCGAAAGTCTTCTTGATTTTGAAGTATCGCAAAAGCGAAAAGCAATACTAATGAACGTAATTCATTATCCATCCTCTTGTTTTATCAGATTTGTAATTCCTAAAAGCAGTGGGATTAAAGTGTCGGATTTAACAAGATATCCAAGTAAAACGGGCCTTTTTGGATGATTTATCGATATTTATCTTTGAAAATAATTAACGAAAACTTACGGTAAGGTATAATAGCTCTAACTATTTGCATTACTGAAGTATTTTTTCCGCCAAATATATTATTCATTCATTCATAATGCATATAAAATGCATGCTTACCAGGTTGTTTAAAAGTCTCGCATAAAATATAAGACATTTTTAGAAAAAGAAAAAAAGAAAAAAAAAAGAAAAAAAAAGTTGATTTAAATTGTTGCTCATCTTTCTGTAATATCTTCAGCCCCTTCCCTTAAACCCCTTAATCTGTAGCTTCCCCAACTTTAGTTTTAAGTTGGGAGCATTCGTGCGACTTCATTTAATTTTTCGTAAACGGTTTTTAGGTTCTATCACCTGTAGAAATTTTGAAATTGAGTTTTGCCTTGATTTTTCTTGTTCATATTTGTTTGATTAAAAAGTACTTGTACTACAAAGTTCTGGCGCCTATTCTATTAATTCTGATATTGAGAGCGCGTCTCTACTATAGGATTGGACCAATAGCTCCCTCTTTCGGTAGTTTGTACGTACTGTTTGGTCTAGACCTCGTGTGTGAGTCTGTGATTAATGGGTTTGTCGATACGTCCGTGCGTTCGTAATAGTCTCTAATAATTTTTGTGAAAACTTCATTTATTGTCTGCATACGAAAGTCTTTATGAAGAATGCGATTCATCGTGTACCTGAGAACATCCGCAATAATTTTTAGCCTGCTTTGTATTACCTGGAACTTATTAAGTTCCGTTCTGTTCATGTTGCTCCACGAAGGTGAAGACCAGTTTAAATTTGCATCGATCATTTATCCTAAATATTACATACAATCTACTTTTTGTAAATTTACATTTTCTATTTTTATGTTTTGTAATTTAGTCTTTTGATTTTTTTGTTTAAAGAACAAATATTTTGTTTTGTTTATATTTATTTTCAGTCTATTACATAACAGCCATTTAGAATATAATGTTAGATCATTATTTACCTCAGTCCCTAAGTCTTTCTTTCGCATTGCACGTATAGCAGCACAGTATCATTCGCGAATGTGATGTACCAACCACTTAAATTTGCACATTTTAAACTTAACACATACGAGTACGGTAGTGGCCCAAGGACAGACCCCTGGGGTAACCCAGAAAAAATTTCCATATCACAGCTTATTGTCATTAATCTTAACATACTGTTTCCTATTGACAAAATATGACTTAATTAAGTTATAAATACTACCTATAAATCCCATATTACTAAGCTTTTCTAACAGCCGCTCCAAGCAAACCACATTAAATGCCTTGCTGAGATCTTCAAACACAGCTATCACTACCTTATTATTATCTAAAAATGATGCTATTTTATCTGTGAGATCCATCGTTGCACTTAAGTTATTACTATCTGTAATAAAGCCGTATTGATACACATCTTTTTCGATGTATTTGTCTATAAATGATATTATCAAAGATTCTACAATTTTTGAGAATAAACTGATCACAGAAATGGGTCTATAATTATTCATTGAATCTCTGGTACCTGCTTTAAGAATTCAGGTTATCTTACTGACTTTAAACCTATATCTCAGTATTTATTTGGTCAACTATATTTTTTCCTTCTGTAAAATGTTTATTTAATTTATTTACGATAACCCTAGAATCTTTAATTTCAATATTAGTGATTGTAAGGATTTCGAAATCTGATTTCTTGTTTGCGTCTTTGAATATAGAATTAACAATTTTACATTGCCTTCGTATATCATTTTTGGCTTCATCCAGTTTGTTGCGGAAATGACGGTTTCTTAGAGTTTTAATTTTGGTGTTTATTTATTATTTTATATTGTTAAATTCTGCTGCAGTTTGTGTGTCATGTGGATTTGCTTTTTTCTTTCTATATAGTGTATCTCGCAGAACTACTTCCTGAAGCAGTTCTTTTGTATCCAATGTGTTACTGTTAAAGCAATTTATTACACTAATGTATTCTGACTCGCGTTTACAAAAATTAATTAAGTCTATAAGTTGCTTGAATAAGTGTTTTTGATCCTATTTTCAAACAATGTTTTCATTTTGTTGTGGTCTATGTGTTTCACTTCGTGCTTTGTCTTTATATTAGTCTTCTTAATGTTCTTATTTAATGTTATTAACAATCTGCTATGATCGGATAGTACATTGTATATGACTAGAACCCCACACTGGTCGCTATAATCTGCTTTAACTAACATATGATCCAATATACTGCGTGCGTTGGCAGTAATTCTGGTAGCATCTATTTCATCTACATCATTCATGATTTTGTTGCTACAGTATTTTTATAGTATTGCACCACATGTGATTTTTTTGTCTAACAAATTAATCTTAAAGTCTCCTACAATTATGTGTTTTGAGGGATATTTTGATATATTAGATTCCAGAGTGGCTAGAAATTGGTCGTTTTTATAGAAGGGTGGTACAAGAGAACCTGTGAGAAATGTTCGCACAGCATCTCACAATATTAAACGTTTGCCTCTAGTACGTACAGAAATAGAAGACAAAACTAATCCAAGGGGATTTTTCAATATGTTGTTTTCTGCGGAAATGTGCGATCTAGTAATAACATGGACAAATAGAAAATTACCTGTTATGAAGAACCTTAATTCATCGTGTTTTGCATATACCCGAAGATGCACAGACAGTGCATCAGGAGCGTCTTCAATCCAGAGAATATTGTCCCTATAAATTTAAAAGAAATCCAGCATTCAGTTGCATAAAATGCAGTAAACCTATTTGCCTGCAGTGCTCACGAAAATGCTGTATAAATTGTTGTTATTATAAACGAGAAGAGGCATAAAAAAGGTGTTTTAATATAACCTGCAGATTTTATTACTACTTGACTTTAGAATTTGGTTTATTTTTTTTTAACTTTGTGTTACCATTAGTTTTACAATCTTTTATTGCCAATTATTTTTTTTAATATTTAGAAGGAGTAAAGTATAATTTGTGCTTGGGACATTTTAAAAAACCAATGATTTTAAATAAATAAATAAATAAATAATCTCTTTATTGCCAGCAAAATCTTCTAGAGACATAGCAACGTCAGACAACGAGATAAGGCAAAAGCCCTTAAAGTTCCAGTATAAAAAAATATTTAAAATAAAATAAATTAAAACAAAATATACAAATTAGACATTTTGCATATTGCTCCTTTATATAACTGTTTTTTTATGTATTAAATAAATATGTTGTAATAAATGCTTTCAGAACATCTTGGGCATTATTTATTTACAAAAAAAAATTAATTTATATGTTGCATTTATTTTTAACTTGATATTTTTTAATAGGGGTCTAGCAGACTCCCTTGTTCGTATGATTGTAACAAAAATGGGTGTTCGTAGTTAAGGGTTAAACATGAGGGGTACCGGCTTACGTAGTCCGTTGT
Organism: Polydrusus tereticollis; assembly: GCA_963920685.1. NCBI lineage: Eukaryota > Metazoa > Arthropoda > Insecta > Coleoptera > Curculionidae > Polydrusus > Polydrusus tereticollis. The sequence goes on along the minus strand of OY987334.1, from coordinate 3,031,374 downwards.
CGTAATTACCATAGCGGCCATATTTATACGATATACATACATTATCAGAACGTACAGTGAGTTGTAGAAGCAACTGCTGGTACTGTGATGTGTCGGCGCTTCACAAAGGCCCTTATTTGCACACTATAATATCAGACAAAGGATTCTAAATTATAAATAAATTTACAATATTGTACCTTTTTATCTTTCATCTTTAACTCGAAAAATGATAATTGCTAGAATCGACTTTAATACTGGTGGTTTATTTATCCTAAACCGTAACAGTAAAATACAAAATTACAAAACGATAATCCGACCAGTACTGACGTGATGCACCGTAAACAAAACAAGACTGGAAAAACTACAGAAAGTACAAAACAGAGTTTTATGCATAATAATAGACTCACAAAGACACTTACCAAACGACATCATACACAGAAACACACACATGGGTAAACTTAATACTTTTCACGATCAAATTACAATAGAATATCACACAAGAGCAAGTACATCCACGAACCTACTCATACTGAATTCGCACATTTGCTCACCACATGACTCAAAACACAAAAATTTAAAAGATTGGCTCCCCCTACATTGAAAAACTGAGAGAAATCCAAAATAAATTTGCAGAAATCCAAAGTCAAAAAAATTCAAACAAACCGTGCAATAAAGTAATTGTCAAGATATTTCAACAAATAATAATAGTAAAAGATATATAGGATATCTGACTCAAGAAACGGAATTATGTAGCAATATTTTTGCAGGCGTTTGGGTGCATAGTTTAAAAACAGAATTATTTTTAGACGGATTTCCTTGTTAACTGCTAATTGCCGCATACAACTGCGAATATTGTCGAGGTTTTAGTTAATTTAGTAGAATGTCTCTATTTTGTACAAAAATAGAATTTTATGTCTGGATTTTAATTGCATCAACACGCGATTGTCCAACACAATTTTTAAATTGCTTCCATAATTGTCACAATACAGTGAAACCTCTGTTTACGACCGCCTCTATAAAGTGACCACCTGCGTTAAACTACCGGTTATAAATTCCCCATATTTAAAAACGGAAATCCCATTGTTTTATACTCTGGCCCATCTGATAAGCGAGCGCGGACACTCATCATAGGAATGTTTAGTAAACATTAATGCAAAAACCACCCTCCATTAGGGGCAGTAAAACCCGACCCGACAATTCTTAAGACATTTTCTTGTGTGTTTTAAGACGTGAATATTCGAAGATGGCGGGAAAAGGGAAATATCTTTCTTTAAGCGAAAAATTTAAAATTATCGAGAAAAGTGAAAAAAGTGGTTCGAGTACCAGGAATTTGGCTGAAAAATTGAAATGGGTAAGACCCAAGTGACTATGTTACTTCAAAATAAAGCAGAAGTTAGAAATTGGTTTCAAGAAGGTGGCAACGGTGAACAAAATAGAAACTTTTCCAAAACCGAAGGATTGGCAGTGGACCAAGTTGTTTTTAGCTAGTGTTGTATAATTTTAATAATTCACGCAAAAGCCCTTGAATCTGCTCAATGTCTAGGACTGGATAACTTCACGGCATCAAATGGATGATTAGAAAAGTTCTGTCGTCGGCACGATATTACCTTCAACAATATATGTGGCGAATCAGCCGATACCAATGTCAAAGACGTAACTACTTGGAAAGAAAGGTTATTGACCATTTTAAAGGATTATTCCCCAAGGGACGTATTTAATGCGGATGAGACAGGTCTTTACTATTGTGCATTGCCAACAAAATCATATGCACTGAAAGATGACAAGTGTACTGAAAAACAACGATTTACAATTTTGTTCTCTGCAAATATGGAAGGTGAGAAGGAAGAACCACTTATAATAGGCAAAAGCAGAAGAATCCTCGATGTTTTAAGGGCGCACATATCGATAAGTTACCTCTCCACTGGGTCTGGAACAAAACAGGGTGGATGACAGCAGACATTATGGCAACATGGTTTCACAGATTTAATACCAAGATGAAGACGCAGAATAAAAGAGTGGTATTGTCTCTGCATAATGCAATGTCTCATTCCGAAATTACACTGGATAATGTCAAACTATTTTTCTTTCATCCAATACTACCTCAAATTGCCAACATATAGATCAGGGCATTATTTAGAATTGTAAAATGCTCTACAGAAGCTACCTTATTAAGAGGCTTTTAACGTGTATAGCCGGTGGTTGTCCTCTTTAAGAACTCGAAAATAATGTTACTATAACCAACGCCTTGATATGGATTTCGGTGGCTTGGCGCAATTTGCCCCAGTGACAGTGAAAATATGTTTTATGAAAGCCGGATTTACGTGTAATACAGATAATATTGACGACTTCGAAGAGGAAGGAAATATTCCGTTCGCACAACTGTTTCCTAACGCTAAGAACACATTTGTGAACTTCAAACAATTTGCCTCTATTAATAACGATTTGCCAACAGAAAGTGTAAGTAACGGATGAAACTACTTCCAAGTGAGACAGAGTAAGAGGAACCTGAACTTGCTCCAGTGTCGAAAATATGAAGTCTTTTTGAAGCCTGCGCAAGTTTGAAAAACTTTTTAACAATGTTTACAATTTTGGCAAGTCTACAAATATTTCTCAATTGCTATTAAAATGTGAAACTGAATTTTATAAAAATAAAATAAAAATTATGAAACAATCATTAATTTATGATTATTTAAAAAAAATAAGAATTTCAAAGCAAACATACAATACATTGTATAATACATATTATGTTAGTATGCACGTGCAGTATATTATATATTATATTTATTTATTTAAAATTATTTTCATATAGTATGTAGATACTTATTTATAAACAAACACTGTAAAATTCAGACCAGTTGTTTTAATTTTTCTCTATTAACCGACCAACACTTGATTCCTCGAGGGTGGTCGCCATTGAGAGATTTTACTTTAGTTTGATAATATAATTATTCCGAGGTGGATTTCTTTGTTAGTTGCTGCATACAAATGCGAGTATTGTTGAGGCTTTATTTAATTTAGCAGAATATTATTATTTTGTCAAAAAATAGAATTTTATGTCTGGATTTTAATTGGATAAACACGTGTCTGTCTAACACAATTTTTAAATTGATTTTCTAATTGTCAAAATATCTTAAAATACTGGTGTCAATTAGATATCTGAAATATATTGTCATGAAAAGAGGCCTTTTCCAAAATTATTATTTCATTATACATTTAAATCATTTATTCACGTTTCTCAGCCTGGTGACCTACAAATTTAGTAGTTTACTATTTATTATTTCACTATTTACTATTTGAAACACAACGCAGAGTTGGTTATTTATTGATGTTATACCAATAGTCATAATAATAAAATAACACATGATTGTTAGACAAACCATAATGGATATAAATAGCATCCTCGGTGATACAGAGGCTAGCTATCGAGAAGCTCTTAAAGAGCTATCGAAAGGCTCTCAAGGAGCGTTCAAGAAGCGATCACACAGCCATCAGCTGATAGTAGCTCGGTAGCTCCGCGATTCAACCAAGCCATTTCATCCCCCGACCCCGAGGGCATGTTGACTGAATAATGTAAGTTAGAGGTAAGAAGTAAGAATTGAGTTAAGTGTTAATATGATTGTGGTAAGAATAAAGAGCTTTGTTTTTTAGACCTGTGCCCTTTTATCCCTGTCACACTCTTAGAACCCCCTTTTTGATGAATACCAATTTTTAACGTGACGATATCTTTATACAAATGTAAAGAATGCTATGAGCATCTTTATAACATTACTACAAATAATATATACTTTTGTAACAAAATAAGAAATAATATGCAGGCTGCCAAAAATTCTGGAATATTGAAAATATCTCAAAAACCACTTTCGATTCTGTTTTTACTTTTTGGAACAGGATATTACGTAAATTGAAACAAGGTCTGTTTCTGGGAACAGATGCCACGACTTAAAATAGCCAAAAAAAAATGCGGAATTTTAGCTCTACATTATTTTCTACGGCATTTGTAAACAGTACGAACCAAACGCACAGCAATATAATTTGTGGATATGCCAATTAAAAAATATAAAATTATTATTTTTTTTTCGAGACATCTTGTTCAAGGTATGTTTGAAGTGTTAAATGGTTATTAAAATTTATTATTTAGAACAATTTAATTTTTCCTCTTTATAATTTTAAAAGTAGATACATTTAAAAATTTGTTTACTTTCTCACTTTTATCTGTGTGGTAACGATTGGATGCAGAAAAAAAAATCGGACCGTGCTTTCGAGAGAATAAAAATAAAAAAACTGAAAGAAAGTTACATCTTTTATGCCTTTTATAAATGTCATAAAAATTTATTTACATCTTGACATCTCGCTATCTGCTAGGTGTGTATGTTATAGGATACAGTGAAAGAAACTTTTCATCAAAAAGTATTTTCGCAATCATAGATATTTTTCTGAAAGTTATTGAGTTGGCTTTATTTCAGAACCATGAACATTATCTGTTTAAAATTTCATCTGTATCAATAATTGTAGATACGCTTCAACAGGGACTGAAAATTAAGAACGCAAAATAACATAGTCTGATCAAAAAAAAAAAACGACGGTCTGTACAGGGTGTCCATTTTTCGTGTGTTTTCATGTACCAGCTCCCTTACTATAAATACTGTATACTTCTATACTGTTCTATTATTTCATGAAACTTTCATTGCCCCAAACGAAATTTGCATAGCCCTCTCAGTTTCTGACATACAGGGCGATTTTGAATTTTTGACGGTCCCCTGTATCTCGACTATTTGATAAATTATCAATAAGGTACGAATGGATTATTATAGACTATAGAGCCTTTTATGTAGAACTCATTGGAGTAGTTAGATTTCTTTTTTTTAAGTTTTGTGCTTCAGTTGTGACCCAAACTTGTGTTTTTTAAATGAGCTAAAAAAATTCGGCAGTTAGAGGTTTCTCGGCATGCGGAATTGAAAAATGATATCGGCACTGTTGCCAGATTTCCCAGTTTTGCGCTACACATAGTGGTCTCGTTATTTTAAATTGAATGCCCCATTTATTTTTACTCCAAGGAATTGGACGTCTCAAGCTTAGCAAGATCCTAATTTTTTTAAATTTTATCTCTACTAGTTGCTGAGATATGACAACACCGCATTTTCAGTCAAAAGTACTGGAACGCTTAAATATCTTCAAAACCGCTAAAGCTGCGCTTAAAAAATTCGGCAGTTAGATGTTTCTCGGTATGCGGAATTGAAAAATGATTTCGGCACTGTTGCCAGATTTCCCAGTTTTGCGCTACACATAGTCGTTTCGTTATTTTAAATTGAATACCCCATTTATTTTTACTCCAATCAATTGGACGTCTCAAGCTTAGCAAGATCCTAATTTTTAAAAATTTTATCTCTTCTAGTTGCTGAGATATGGCAACACCGCATTTTTTGTCAAAAGTACTGGAACGCTTAAATATCTTCAAAACCGCTAAAGCTGCACGTGAAAAATTCGGCATTTGGCATTTTAAACTTGGTAAGATCCCAAATTTTTAAAGTTCTGTTTGCACTATTAGATACTTGCCAGAAAAACTATGGGATAGCTACCTATTCTAGAATGATCACTAAACTTATCCGAAACGCCCGAAAAGTGAATACCTTATAAACAAGTAGATGCTGCTTCACTTTTTTTGAAAACAATTTCCGTCGCGTTGCCATGCTACAACAATGACAAATTAAACACATCACTGTCAGTTAAGCAGCTTAATAACTGTATTGATTATAAAATTATAATTTTATTATAGTTTTGTTCACTCAGAGACCCAACGTATTGATATTTTGATTTTTCGTGGATATGGAAATAAAACAAGGACATCTCAAGAAGTCTGCGACTTGTTTATTGGCCGCTATCCTAACAACCCCATTAAAAAGTCCAACGTACACAGAACTTGTCGACGTTACCAGGAAACAGGGTCCATAAAAAGTTTACCTATAACCGGACGTCCAAAAAATGCTACAAGTGATGAAACGAAATTTAACGTTTTATTAAAAATAGAGGAAAATCCAAAAGTAAGTACCAATCAGTTAGCTCTAAATGCCGAAATTTGCCAAAAAAAGGACTATCTTGAAGGAAAACAAATTAACGCCGTACAAGATTCATTACACTCAAGAACTTTTAGAGGATGATCCTGACCGCCGTAATGAATTCGCCGCAATCATGATGGAAAATATGAACCGAAATCCCTATTTTGCGCACAAAATTGTATTCAGCGACGAAGCTACTTTTTGCTTGAACGGCCAAGTTAATAGGCATAATTGTAGAATTTGGTCTAGAGATAACCCCCATTGGATGGAAGAACTTCACACCCATTATCCTGAGAAAGTTAATGTCTGGACGGGAATATTGGGTGACAATATTATCGGACCTTTTTTCATAGAAGGTATATTAACAGGACAGAACTATTTGGAGCTCCTTAGAGATTGTATAGTTCCTGCCATTCAACAAAATAGAAATGTAGGTGAAATATGGTACCAACAAGACGGTGCTTCGACCCATTATTTATGGGTAGCCATGCAGTTTGTAAACAATTAATACCCAGGGAGGCTAATTGCAAGACGTGGTGCATTAGAATGGCCACCTCGACCTCCTGATCTGACTCCACTGGACTTCTTCTTGTGGAGTCATTTGAAGAATCGTGTCTACAAAAATCGACCAGAAAATTTAAACGAACTCTGCGAAAGAATTCGCACCGAAGTTGCTCTAATAACACCGAATATGTTGAGTAACACACTACGAGAATTTATGATCGACTTGGGTACTGTCTGGCAAATAATTGGGCCCACTTTGAGCATTTATTTAACAACTAGTGTATAAATAATAAATACAAATAAATTCCTTGGAGTAAAAATAAATAGGGCATTCAATTTAAAATAACGAAACGACTATGTGTAGCGCAATACTGGGAAATTTGGCAACAGTGCCGATATCATTTTTCAATTCCGCATGCCGAGAAATCTCTAACCGCCGACTTTTTCAAGCGCAGCTTTAGCGGTTTTTAAGATATTTAGGCATTCCGGTACTTTCTACTAACCCGGTATAATTATTTTTTATCTTAACCCTCTTTTAAGAGCTGTTATTCTTTAAAACGGGGGTCGGTATTAACCTGAAGAGATGGTAAGATAAAATGAGACTTTAAAATGTGTTTACCAACTTTACCCTTTTAATTACCCAAGCTAACTCATCAGGGTGGGTTCACTGGATTTCATATCCGGTTCTGTCCAATACCACGATGCTACCAAAAAGCATTACTACTATACTTACTTCTTACAGACCATGGAACATCAAGTTAACAACATATAAAGGGCGCCAGACAGTTTTTTCTATAAGCAAAACTGCCAAAAAGAATATAAAATATATAGGCAAACTGACCTCAAGGTAAAAATACCCCTAATAAAAAAATTACTACTATCTAAAAACCAAAAATATTCCAACGTACATCTCACAGGAAAAGACACCACTGAAGTTCCCAAGGAAAGAAGTAAATGCTTTAGACTGCCACAATGGTTAAACGTGTCCAAGGTAAAAACAAAACAAATAATAAGAAAATAAAAGAGAACGATGTTAATGTGAATTTGAACATTAGCTAAAATTGCGTTGACATCCAGATCAGTGTGGAGCAACCTCGTATCATAGCCTCAAAATGACAAGTCCGAAAAATAAACCACCAACCCGAAGAAAAATCTAAGATATCCCCCCATGGGGTGTAAGCTGAAAGGTGGAAGAAAAAGGATTAAAAATCAAAAATAAAACTAGGATAACCCAAGAGTCCACCATACAAATGGGAGTGAATTGTAGTACCCACCAAACTAAAGAATACTAGGAAGTATTGTAAAAAAAATCCAAAAAACTTATTTTAGGGTGTTCCGAAAGGCGGCACTATCAAAAATCCTCCAAACTCAAATGAAAAGGGAGCTCAGGACCCATACAGTAGTACGACCCAGCTTGTTTCCCGAGAAAGCTAAGTTCCGGAAGCCCAAGTCAATACCCCCCATACAGACCCCTTCCAATTTCGGTTCTAACCTAAGTTAGAGATGAAAATGGAGCTATTTAATACCCAACGCCCACCAGCCTGTAAAACAAAAATACAATTTTAAAAATCCTTAACACTATCTTTAGTGTTAGGACCAAAAGAACCTAGTCGAACTAATGTCTTTAAATCGTCTCATACTAGGAGAAATCGTCAAAATCGGTATAACTTATCTTAAAGCATGTAACTTCATAATTCAAAAACTGCAAGAGAGTTACCAAGAGAACCTAAATATGCACAAAAAAAACGAAAGAGAGCCAAAGGGTTGTTCAAAAATTTACCCACCGCTAAGGGTAGTTAGCTGAAGACTAACATCCTAAAACCAAAAACTCTAACGAAGTCTCACCACATGTCGTATCTGCACTTATCCCATTTCACGCTAAGATAATTGCCAACACGCCGTAGGCTAAACCGCAATTAGAATCTACTTTATCAAAATCCAAAAATTCCAAACAAACCAAAACGGTGGTAACAAAAGTAACAAGGCAGCTGAAGGCTATCCTTAATAAAGCATTTTCAGTGGGCTCCTACCACAACTAGTGCTCAGTGCAGGATAATTCTTTGATGTAATTCCAGCAGTGTCTATACATCCATCAGTCTCGCGCCATGATAAATGTCTAGATACTCTGCAGCCCATCACCGCAGGGCTGAACAACCCAAAAAAACAAAAAGTTATTCAGTTACTCTCCAGTAGGAGCGTAATAAGGTTTCAAGTCCTGAACGTGCCATCTTCCCTTGGATTTGTTGTCCTTGTCCACCAACTCGTACACACAGTAACCACATTTCTTTTTGACCTTATAAGGCCCCTCGAATTTACCAGCTAACTTAGCAGAAAAATAGTTACCAGCATCTGACAAGGCCAATAATAAAGTCTAGAAACTTTATAATAGGTTTTATGAACGCCAAAATGTCCACTAGTCGGAGTGTCGTGACAAGAATAAATAACTTCCTTGCGTTTCTCCTTTGGTATCACCAACTTCCAATACTCAGCATCTTCTCTCAATTCGGGAACATCGAGCTGAACATACTTAAAAATTTTGTCATCACTGACTCGCCATTGTGGATAGGATAAAGGATTTTCCAAAATACGCTTCCTAAGTTTAATATACCACTTGTCCTTAATATCCTGAAGCTCAATGTTTGAAGTTTCCAATTCACCGCTAGTCTCTGGAACAGCTCTAGACATCAAATCTGGTCCACAATGATCACGACCCTTCCTATGAACGACATTATAATCAAACTGCTGAAGGCGAAGTGCCCATCGACCGAGACGACCTTGCGGATCCTTCAAATTATCTAACCACTTCAAACTATAATTATCCGTAATAACAGTAAATCTTGTATATTCTAAATAGCAACGTAACTTTTCAATGGCGAATAGTACTGCAAGCAGCTCTCGTTCAGTAGCAGAATACAATCTTTCTTGACGACTCAGAGTCCTTGAAATATAGCAAATGACATGTTCTCGACCATCATAAAATTGACTTAAAATTGCTCCAACTGCGTAGTTACTGGCGTCTGTAGCTAGAGTGAAGTCATGCTCGAAGTTAGGGCATGTCAAAATAGGTGCCGAAATAAGTGCATTCTTGATATCCTGAAAAGCTTTCACACAAATCTCATCCCAAACAAATTTTATTCCTTTCCGGAGTAGACGAGTCAAAGGAGAAATCACATCATAATACTTTGGAACAAACTTACGATACCATGATATCATACCAATTACTCTACGAACTTCAGTAATGTTTTTAGGAGCTGGCATGTCAGTAATTGCTTGAACTTTGCTCGGATCCACAGAAATTCCATTACGGTTAACTAAATATCCTAAATACTTTAACTCAGAGCGACAAAATTTACTTTTCTCCTTATTCAGTGTTAAGCCAGATGTCTCCAGACGTTGAAATACCTCTGCAAGAACCTCTATATGCTTCTCAAAAGTCGGCGTGACCACAATCACGTCATCGAGATAACAAAACACATAAGGCTGTAGCTCAGGACCTAGCACAGTATCAATCAACCTCTGGAACGTAGCGGGAGCGTTGTGAAGACCGAAGGGTAAACGACAAAATTGAAATAGTCCGCGTCCTGGTACTGTAAAAGCCGTGTACTGCTTACTGGACTCCTCCAATTCCACTTGCCAATATGCGCTCTGCAAGTCCAAAGATGACAAATAGCGTGCTCCACCTAGTTTGTCCAAAGTAGCAGAGATATAAGGCAATGGGTATGCGTCCTTAGCGCTGGACATATTAAGACGGCGAAAATCTACACAAAAACGCTGTGTTCCGTCGCGCTTAGGTGCCAAAAAGACAGGACTAGACCAACTACTGGTAGATCTTTCTATTATACCCGAAGAAAGCATTCTATCAACCTCTTGATCGATTAGTTTCTGCTTAAAAGGTGATACTGGGTAATACCGCTGCTTAATAGGGTCGCTGTTAGTGACTATCTTGTGTTTGACAACAGAAGTACAACCTAGTTTGTCTCCGATCTTATCAAAATACGCAGAAACCAATGAATCCAGTCTTGCTTGTTGATCAGCTCCTAAGTCTGCTTCACACTGAACTAAAGAAAGCTCTGGGGCAGAAAAGTCTTCATCCGAAAAATGCCACTCACCTTTTCTCATGTCTGGTACTATTCTTAACTTAATCCAGAAATCAATGCCCAAAATCAGTTCATGACGCAGCTCCGGTACCACATACAAATCAACTATCCTAACTACGTCACGTACCCTAACTGGCACACAAGCAATACCAATGCAAAGGCAAGAATCATTATTTGCGACAGTACAAGTAGCTGTCCTATTCGGATCTAATTTAACTCCTAAATTCTTTAATTTAGTCCAACCCTTTTCGCCAACAAAAACTTTATTTGCGCCCGAGTCAAGTAAACCATAAAACTGTAAACCTAAAATATTAACTTTTAAGTATGGACACTCTCCAGGACCTACGTGAGCAAGAACGTAATCTAGAACGATTCTATCTTTAAAATTCAGATCTGTAGAATTCAAAACATCTAAACTATTTTTATTCGAGATATCAGAGGTCGACAAAACAGTGGGAAGCGCCTTTCGACCTAACGACGTCTCCCCGAGTCGTTTCCCGAATTCTTAGATTGTTTTTTGTTACATTCAGGGCAATTCTTTTTAGTAAAATCTTTTTTACCACATTTAAAACACTTAATTATTTTAGATGTGCAGTTTTTAGCCATATGATTAGGCTGATTGCATTTAAAGCAAACCAAAGAATTACTACTATTACCAGATTGATTACCCTGAACTTCACGAACTAACGGTTTATCTTGATGTTTTGAAAATTCACGTCTAGGCGGATTATAATCTAAGTCAGGTTCCAAAGATAAATTTCCTCTGCGAGGTGATCTAAACTCTTCAACGCGCAGCCGAGTCTCTTCTAGTTTACGACATAATTCGATGACTTCAAAAGGTGTGTGAATGTCATGTAAGGTTAAACGCTCCTGATAAAATGGTAAAATGTTAGCTCTTAAAACTTTAAGCCTCAGGTCATCAGACACAGGTAAAGGCATACGATCAAAAAGTTTAGTCATAGCAGCTACATAAATACCTATCGGTTCATTATTGCCTTGAGTTCGCTCTAAGATTTGCCGCCAAAGTTTATCACCCAAGTGAGAGGGAAGGAACTCATCCTTTAATAATTTCACTAAACCATCCCAATCACTACAATACCTAACAATGAGATGATAATAATTTAGGGCATCTCCCTCGAACAAATCCGCAGCACAACGAAACAAATCTGCTTTACTAACACTTCTCGAAAAACAAAGTTCATTAACGCGTTCGAGAAAAGCATTAAAACTTAAACCGCATGAGTTTCCTGAAAACTTAACGTCCCACTTCCAAACTGGTAAGCTACTAAATGAAGTTAAAGGCATCATCTGTGTAGATGGTCCAGCTTGCGTTAAATTAAGATTGCTAACATTTGGGGGTGGCGTATTTAAATGATGTAACGTAGACTGTCCAGTAGGTGTCGATTGAGCTGGAGATTGTAAGACTGAATTAGAAAAATGCGGGTTTAAAGGACCTACAGGTTGAGTTTGTTGAGTACCGATCACTCTAAGCCTATCTTCATAGTCCGAAATACAAGTGGTCAAGCTAACTAATACTTTAGATCTTTCCACGTTTACATCCTTATCTTGATCCGGAATCCTATCAATGCGACCTACTAAATGCGCTATCTTAGTTTCAATCTAACGAGATTGTGTAGAAGATCCGTTAAAAGCTGTAATAATACCGCCTAATTCTCTTATTTTACTACTACACTCCGTAATTTCAGATTGAGGATCAAGAGACTGTGAACTATGAACGCTACTACCCGATCTTTCTAGAGAAAGCAGCGAACGCAAACATTTTCTTAAAGTATCTACAGTTCCAGATTCTGAAATACCGCGAATTTTCAGCTCGTACTCTAACTCACATTTATTTAAACGATCAACGTCTAAACTATACATCGTGCTAAATATGTTCAAAACCTTTTTTTTTTTTTTTAAATATCAAAAGTAGAACAAAAGTCAAAATCAAGTGAAGGTAATAGCAGTTGCTAAAATACCTAAAGTAAATCAAAGTATATCAGGTGAACTCCCAAACAAAGCAAAGTTTCAATAAAAAAAATCAAAACCTGAAAATAAGTTTACCCTGTATACAATATTTCTAACAAAATTTGTCCAAAATATATAAGTGTCAAATCCAGGTATTAGCACAAAAGAATAAATCAAAACTAACAAAATATTTCAAATAAATTACCAAAATACAAAGTTACTATCAGGTATCAGTACCAAAAATATTCAATAAATGTGCTAAAAAAATTAAAATGTCATAAAAATATTTAAGTGTCATAAGATTATTCCATGTATCTGTAAGAATACCATCACAGATATCAGCAGAACCAAAGAGAAATCTTTTAATTTGTTCTACAGGTTTATGAAAGAAAAGTCACACTACTTGGCAACCCTGTATATAAAAAAAATATTGAATTTCAATTCAATATACCTCACCCCCTCAAAAAAATAAGGGAAATTATTACCAAAAAAAAATTTGCAAGTCACTAATCAAGTCAGGTCTAAACCAAAAAAAGTGTACCAAAAAACACTTTAAATCAAAAATACCCAAGCTTGACAATGTCTCTTACTAAATAATTCCCTTAGCTAGACTGGGGTTTCAGTCACAGTAGAAAACAAGCAAGTGCAATTAACTTCCCTATCAAAATTCAAAAAAAAGTCACTCAAGTTTGCACAGGCATTAAACTTTAAAAAAAAAAATTGGTGGAAAGCCAAGGTTCTGTACCAAATTTAATTTTAAAAATCAAATTAAATTTCTAAATCAAATGTAAGAATAGAAACTGATATATAAATGTGGAAAGTAGGCTCGTAATAATCTATCGTGCCACAGTACTATTTAAACAAAAATTCAAAAATTTTACTCGAGCAAGGTTGAATCAAGTTCCTGCAAACTGAGTGTTTTACTAACCAAATAGAACAAAAAAACAGTTGGGCGCCAGTGTTATGCTTAAAAACGGGGGTCAGTATTAACCTGAAGGGATGGTAAGATAATATGAGACTTTAAAATGTGTTTACCAACTTTACCCTTTTAATTACCCAAGCTAACTCATCAGGGTGGGTTCACTGGATTTCATATCCGGTTCTGTCCAATACCACGATGCTACCAAAAAGCATTACTACTATACTTACTTCTTACAGACCATGGAACATCAAGTTAACAACATATAAAGGGCGCCAGACAGTTTTTTCTATAAGCAAAACTGCCAAAAAGAATATAAAATATATAGCCAAACACCACAAATAGGCAAATGAAACACAAGATAAGGTTGACTGGTTTATATTAACAAAAAAACTACCCTGTAATTGGGTGAAGCCCTTAAATAATAGGGTGTGGTTTAGAGGGTCATGAGATTAAGAAAGCAAAGTATAAACTAGGAATTCTCAATTCCAAAATGACAGAAAGGATCTATGAGCAATATTTTAAGAAAAGTTTCACTAAATTAGTAAAATAAATAGTCCAACCTGGTATACTCAGCGCAGTGATGTCGACATTACCTTACAAAATGCTGGTACCTTACAGCATTATAAAAGCATGATAATTAAGAAAAAAAATACAGATATGAATAAAGGTAACGGTTTAGAGTATTTTAGAGATTCATTTATTAGGTTAACGAGGTTTCAGCAGCCTAGGCGAAGCTTGCCTTCAGCCACAAGAAATCTTACAAGGTATCTCCACCAAGGGATGTAAAAAAAATTAATAGGGTAAAAGGCCTTGGCAAACGCTTAGACTAGTCTGTCTGAGACTGTAAATGATATGATTGGTATTATCTTAAAAAACTTATCTGTCGATGAACATGAAAGGTCCATGTACTCGATCAACTGCTACCAGGCCAAGGAAATTGCAGGTTGGATCTGCTAGCAAAATCAACTATCTATAACAGGTCCTAAAACCAATAGGTGACTTCAAAAGGCAAACGTCCAAATGTCCCGAAATGCCTTGGGTTGGCTTTTAAGCCAAAAAAATGTACCAAAACTAAAAACCCTCACAATACCATGGAGGGCCAGAGAAAAACGTGTCGCAAAGAAAGCCGATGTTCAGTAGCCTCTTAACGTGAATAAAATCCGAGAAACTCGCTAATCAATCCATACTAACAAAACCTACATAAAGGCCAAATAGGATTGATTAAAATTGAAGTTCAGCCAACATATCCGCTACACAGCGTGAATTTTCCGAAGAAATTCGTCTGTTGATCTGAGTTCTTTCACGTCTGGACAAAAAGTAAAATGGAGACCCTCAAAGAGTTTAAAGAAAACGAAGGAGTGTCAAAAGTTGATTGACAAGAAATTCGCCACAGAATCAAGCTCTAGATGTTCACTAGGTTCGAGTGCAATTCCACTCTAGGTCAGTAGGCTAGTTGCGGTAGAGTACGAATGAGAACAGACCTACGCCCACCCTATCGAACCGTATCGACGCATAAAATAAGTCGATGCAAACGGCCGAGCGAATAAACGGTCCGAGCGACGTACCAATAAAAACGACCAAACAGCTGACTGGCAAATTTCATATGTAAACAAATTCAAATCTGGTTTTACAAATGTATTACGATGGATTAAAAAGAAATACGAAGTAAGAGAAATCACGATGGATATCAGAAATAATTAGCCATAACTGATTACCTGAAAAATTTAGTAAGGAATGACCGAAATACAAGGTATGCTTGCAATAATACATAGTTAACAAATTCAGACCATTACAGAGCGTTTAAAAAATATATAATTGACCCTATTTATTTCTTTTAAAAAAGGAGAATTTTAACATTTTTTGTAAAATTAGTCAGTTTTCTTATAGAAGTCTATGCCATGGTTAATCACGGATAGCCATAACAGAAAGCCAAATTCTGTAAATGCTCCATTACGGATTGTTGTCAAAATATTAGTGGTATTTGTTTGATTTTGTAAGTTTATGTTTTATTTCTGTGAAAAGTTATTCAACATGGCACAAAATAATAAATATGAAAATTATGAAAAACACGATATGTAGGTTTGTTTTACCCAAGCTAATGAAGACGCGATCGCAGAAGAAGCAATAAATGTTTTGGCCTCTGTCATGGTACAACAATCCATATCATGCCGAAAAGTGTATGATGAAGTTGCGACTAAAAAATCAAGAACGCAGTTAACACTAAAAAAATATAAATTTAAACCATACAAATAGCATCTCGTCCAACATTTGCATCCCGGTGACGCAGAACGTAGGATCGTTTTTTGCAACTGGTACCTACAAAAGTTGCAGAAAAACGCAAATTTTGAAAGAAGGGTGGTATGGATCGACGAGGCCTATTTTATGAGTTCTGGTATCTTAAACCAAAACAATTCTTCAAGGTGGTGGTCCTAAGAGAACCAACACGTAATATTTCTACGAGAACGTTAAGGTCAGTGTGGATTTAACGTGTCATGTTTAATTGTTGGCACTAAAATTAAGTATTTTATCTATGAAGGAACTTTAACCGGAAATAGACAACTAAATATAATTCGAGATGCACTAATGGAAATATTAGAGGCTGTTCCTTTGGCCGATTTATATAATATTTATTTTTGGCGAGATGGCGCTCCTAGTCACAATTCTCTTATAGTCAGAGAATATTTAGAAACCATATTTCCCGAGAAATGGATTGGTATCAATAAGCCTGTCAGGTGGCATCCAAGATCAACCTATCTTTCTGTGTTAGATTTTTTTATGGGGGTATTCAGAAAATCAGTTGTATTAGAAACAATACCACATTATTGATTAACTTCGAGAAGCTACCCATCAAACCTTTGGGCTTTTGCAGGAAAGTCCAATTATTTTAATAAATGCATTGCGAAGAACCGAAACAGTGTGTCGAAAGTGTTTAGAACACAATAGAGCCCAATTCGTACAATATTTGTAATTAAATAAAATAATATATTTGTTTTATTGTGGGTTTAGAGTAGTGTAATAATATAAAGTTGTATAATAAAAATAATGGGTTCCATTAAAAGAAGCACAAGTTTGGGTCATAATTCAAAAACAAAACTTTTTAGAAAAATCTAACGATGCCACTGTATTCTACATAAGAAACTTTATAATGACCCAATTTTAACCTTATTGATAACTTATCAAATAATTGAGATACAGAGGAGCGTCAAAAATGATACATTCTCGAAATTGCCCTGTAGGTGAGAAACTGAGAGAGCCATAAAAATTTCGTTTCTGGCAATGAAAGTTTCATAAAATAATAGAACAGTGAGCCGCACACCCTATCTTTCTATCTTTTATAATAAGGGAGCTGGTACATGAAAACACAAGAAAACTGGACACCCTGCATACTAATAAGAGTTGCAGCACGTGGCTACATCTCGTGGCAACCACACGTATCAACCCAACCAGGACAGCGAGAATCCATATAGGTTCAAACGCTGGCAAGGCGGCCCATTGCGGGCAAACTACGTTGGGTGTCGCTGGAAGCCAGTGTATCGGTTCAGCCTACCGAAAGCATGTTTAAATTAAAAAACACAAACTTAAAATAAGTTTGTGTATAGAGTTGTCCCTTATCCTTTCCGTCAGGCCCAATCCTTGGACGCGTTTCGCCGTTTACGGCTCCTCAGCAAGGCTCCGGGTCTGACGAAAAGGTAAGGGACCTCAAAGTGCTTTAACACAGAAATGCAAGTTGACGAATAAGAGTTGCAGCACGTGGCTACATCTCGTGGCAACCACACGTATCAACCCAACCAGGACAGCGAGAATCCATATAGGTTCAAACGCTGGCAAGGCGGCCCATTGCGGGCAAACTACGTTGGGTGTCGCTGGAAGCCAGTGTATCGGTTCAGCCTACCGAAAGCATGTTTAAATTAAAAAACACAAACTTAAAATAAGTTTGTGTATAGAGTTGTCCCTTATCCTTTCCGTCCGTTTGGTTGGGTTGATACGTGTGGTTACCACGAGATGTAGCCACGTGCTGCAACTCTTATTCGTCAACTTGCATTTCTGTGTTAAAGCACTTTGAGGTCCCTTACCTTTTCGTCAGACCCGGAGCCTTGCTGAGGAGCCGTAAACGGCGAAACGCGTCCAAGGATTGGGTCTGACGGAAAGGATAAGGGACAACTCTATACACAAACTTATTTTAAGTTTGTGTTTTTTAATCCTGTATACTATTTGTTATGAAGACTTCCTAAATCCTTAACATGCACTTTCAGAGAAAATTCATAATTTGTTTGACTCCATTGAATTTCCTCAAATACATCAAATGATTACTTTTAATTAAAAAAATAGAACTTAAAAAAACTAACTCATACAATGTAAAACTGTCCTTTATTCATCAAGTGAGAAATAGCACAGAAACTTCTTTTATTTTTATGTCGCCAAACCATTTTATACCCGTTGAGAATCCGTTAATTCGTTTTAAAGTCGACCTAATGGATTTTAATAAAAAATTACCATTAAAAATACAATGGAAACAGTGGAACCACAGGCTGAATATATTAGCGAAATAAATAAATTGTTATGAATAAAAATGCACCCAAAGTAAATATTTTAAAATTGTTTATACAATAATAATTTATGATTCTGGTGAGGACCTTAGCTTTAGCACAGAGTTAGCCAAGGGCTGCGCAAATATCAGTTTAATGTGCTAGACTTTCATTAGGTATTATTTTTTAATATTGTTCAGTATCACGATAGTGTATATGATTTTGATCCTTGTGCAGCCTTCGTATAGGAAGAAACAAACATATTCTTACAAAATTGTACATTTTTATTTAAGTGTAACTAGTGTAAGTACCGATTAAGTGAATCAACCTTGGGTTACTCTGAACTCATGTCATGAAGTAGTAAAGACAAGCACCATTGAGCCATGCTTATCAATAGATAGAGATAGCAGCAGTTAAGTTGGGTTTTATCTGGTACGACAGCATCAATTTACCCTTTACCTCACCGGCGAAAGCGGGTGAATACCTCACCTTGCCCAAAGTTGGCGGGCGCCCAATCAAAAGCTTCATACCCCTGAGTTTGTCCCTTTGCTTTCCGTCAGACCGAATCCTTGAACGAGCGTTCGCTGTAATACGGCTTCTCGGGAAGGCTATAGAGTTTGAAGGAAGGGAAAGGGACCTTACGGTGCATTTCAACACATAGTGTAAGGATTATACAAGATGTTGCACGTGGCGACATCTCGTGGCAATCAAGCTATCCACCCAATTAGACCAGCGAAGTCTTAGAGAAGACCAACTGCTGGAATGGAACCTACATAAGCAGGTGGCGCTGGAAGCCAATTGTCGGTTTCTGCGAACCGAAAAAAAGTTTCTAATCTTCTTTCTTTTATATCTCGTTTTTGGTTCGCAGAAACCGACAATTGGCTTTCAGCGCCACCAGACATTAGATTACCTGCGTATGCGGGCTCCATTTCAGCTTTTGATCTTTTCTAAGACCTCGCTGGTCTGGTTGGGTGGATAGCTCGATTGCCACGAGATATCGCTACATGCAACATCTCGCAAATGTATCTTGGCATACTAATAGTTTAGAAAAAAATGTTATTTGCCTAAATAATTTAGAAAAAATATGGACTAACCAAGTTTATAGGGACTTAAATAGTCGAAATTAAGTTTTTATGCCATTAATAGGTTACAATTAATTTTTTTAATGATAGTTGAAGGAAAGTCTTCTCCACAAGAAAAATGCAATTTCATTTATTTAAATGTATTATTGTATTATTATTAATTATGTATATATTCATACTCATGTAGGTCAATTACCTACCAAAATCAGATACAGTAAAATCTCTCAATAGTGACCACCCTCGGGAAATCAAATGTTGATCGGTTAACAGGGGTGGTCGGTTAATAGAGAAAGATTAAAACAACTGGTCTGCATTTTACAGTATTTGTTTATTAATAAGTATCTACATTCTACATACAGTGTCCGCAAGAAAGTCCGCATCAAATGGGATTTTTTTTTATTATTAGGTATAGGTAAAAATTGAAAAAGCACTTAGTTTTTGCTTACCTAAAAACCAAAAATGACGTATACTAAAGGAGCTGCACGACTTGCGTTACCTGCCAAATTTGACATTTTTAATAAAATAGGTTCAAAAATGCCCTTATTTATCAAAATATCGAAAAACTTTATTCAAGAAAGTTGTTCATTTAGGCATTTTTAGTCTCTGTACGAAATTTCTAGTCTAATACAATTTTTATTTTTTTCCAGTTTCTTGAAAATTTTGATCAACCCTCGTAGATTAACTTTTATACAGATGTAAAACCATTTGCCTTTACTTCATTTGTTATCTTAATGCAATTTTGTGTAAAATTTTTGTTTCCAATTATTTATTTTGCTTTAAAAACTGAAATTGTTATTGATCAGTATGTAATATTTGATGCAAAGTTTATCTAATTACATCAGTTTTGCCAAAAGCGACGTTTCTCATTTTTCTTAAGTTAGTAAACAGATGTACAAAAAGAAAATATTAGGAAGCTTCCGTTGAAATTTTACTTAATTAATATTGGATCAAAAAGAATAAATATTAATCGCTCGAAACATTTTATTCAACAAAAATATAGTTTACAGGTAGGCGATGCATTAATAATAAATAATTATTTTAACAAATCAGTTTGCTAAAACTATTTACTAGAATTATTAATAACTATTACATTTCTGTATGTCTGCCCTCCCGTTCTATACAAATTTCAGTTTGTTTTGAAACGTGTCTTACAGCGTTACTTATAAAATCTGGATTTATCTCAGAAATACAGTGCCGGATGATATTCTCTAAATGGTCAAGTCTCTAAATGGCCTGTTTTTGCACACCTCATTTTTTAAGTATCCCCAGAAAAAAAAATCAAGGGGTGTAAGGTCCGGGGACCTCGGCGGCCAATGACAGTCAAAACCAGGACCAATGACTTTACCTCGAAACATTTGGTTTATTGAAAAAGCAGTTAGTTTTTGCTTGTAAACTATATTTTTGTTGAATAAAATGTTTCGAGCGAGTAATATTTATTCTTTTTGATCTAATATTAATTAAGTAAAATTTCAACGAAAGCTTCCTAATGTTTTCTTTTTGTACATCTGTTTACTAAATTAAGAAAAATGAGAAACGTCGTTTTTGGCAAAACTGATGTTATTAGATAAACTTTGCATAACATTACATACTGATCAATAACAATTTCAGATTTTGAAGCAAAATAAATAATTGGAAACAAAAATTTTAGACAAAATTGCATTAAGATAACAAACGAAGTAAAGGCAAATGGTTTTACATCGATGTATAAAAGTTAATCTACGAGGGTTGATCAAAATTTTCAAGAAACTGACAAAAAATAAAAATTTTATTAGACTGTTAAAATTTCATACAGAGACTAAAAATGCCTAAATAAACAACTTTCTTGAATAAAGTTTTTCGATATTTTGATAAATAAGGGCATTTTTGAACCTATTTTATTAAAAATGTCAAATTTGACAGGTAACGCAAGTCGTGCAGCTGCTTCAGTATACGTCAGTTTTGGTTTTTAGGTAAGCGAAATAACTGCTTTTTCAATTTTTACCTATACCTAATAATAAAAAAAAAAATCCCATTTGATGCGGACTTTCTTGCGGACACTGTATATTAGTGTATATGTAAACAATTTCAAATATTTTTGTTTAAATTAATCAGAACTAAAATTAAATGAGATGAAGCCAGTTCACCAATATGTATTTCCCGCACGTACATACCAACATATATACAGTGTACTGTATGTTTGCTTTAAATTTTTATTTATTCTCTCAAACTTGCGCAGGCTTCAGATAGGCTTGATATTTTTGACACTGGAGCAAGTTCAGGTTCCTCTTACACTTAATGAGAGTCAATTCTGCACTTTCTGTTGGCAAATCACTATCAATAGAGGCAAATGGTTTCAAATTCACAAATGTGTCCTCAATGTTAGGAAACAGTTTTGCGAGCTTTTGTAGAGCATTTTAAAATTCTGATTAATGTCTTGGTCCAAAGGTTAGCAATGTGAGGAAGTATTGGGTGGAAGAGAAGTAAGTTTGACATTATCCAGTGTCATTTTGGGATGAAACGTTGCATTATCTAGAAACAATTCAATTCTGCTTCTTCATTTTGGAATCAAATCTGTGAGGCCATGTTATCATGATGTCTGCTCTACACAGAGCAGAATTGTAAATCGTTGTTTCGCTGTTTGTTTCAGTACACTTCTCATCTTTAAATGCATATGTTTTTGTTGGCAATGTACGATTGTAGAGACCTGTCTCGTCTGCATTAAATAGGTCCCTTGGAGCATAATCCTTTAAAATGGTCAATAGCCTTTCTTTCCAAGCAGTTACGTTTTCGATATCGATATGGCTGATGTGCCACATATTTTCTTGAAGGTACTATTGTGCTGACGACGAAATTTTTCTAAAAGAAAAAAGATCGTTATGACGCGTTCGTCATTCATGAATGTCAGAGCCCCTAATAAGTATTTCGAGAAGATATTCAGGCTGCTAAAATTTTAGTACCTTAAACACTAAAGTAGGTACCTAAATGTAACTGAAACCTCTGCTCTAACCTTAACCAATTGGAATTCAAGAAGTGCTGGGTGATATGATCAAATTTTCTAAATCCATAACAAAATGATGTATATGTCAGTATGCACGTGCGGTATATACATTTATTAGTAAAGTAGCTTAATCCTATTAAATTTTAGTTCTAATAAATCGAAACAAAAATATTTAAAATTATATACATATATGTAGATACTTATTAATAAACAAACACTGTTAAGTGCAGACCAGTTTTAACTTTTCTCTATGAACCGACCTACATTCGATTCCCCGAAGGTGGTTGATATTGAGAGATTTTACTGTATTTACTTCGAAAACACATTATAATATTTGCTTTCCTCTACGCCCATATATTTCACTGAGTGTAACTCTTTCTTGAAATTTGTTACGCTTCAACGAAACCCCAGTCTTAAGGCTAAATCCTTTATTGATGAATCCAATTACTTTAAGTCCTGTTTTGCCGAATATAGTAATCCTATAAACCAAGGAGTTAACACTGTCTTATTTAAGCAAGCATTGGATGTAAAACTGGATATTAGGTATCGAGTAGAGGGCACTTTAAAAAATATATTAACATTTTAAGTGTTCAGTCTACGATAAGAATATCAGCTCCATTCGTTAGCCTATAACTGTATGTACAGTAGGGGATCCGATCCCGGTACATATGGTGATCCCGAGATTTCGGGATTCGTTGTTCTCTAATCCCCGGATCCCGGGATTAAAATTTGAACGTTTTTAGCAATTTATTATAAAAAATAATGCCTAACTATTTTTTAAACTAGTATAAGATTAGAAGAAACTAGAAGTGAGTAGAAACTTGAAAACGGAGTAGACTTGCAAATTAAGTTATGAAAAGTGTCATGTTGATGGTATGAAGATTTTATATAATGAATTATGAAAAAATATTCTAGTTTAAATAAAAATGATGATGAAAATATTTTAGATTTTATTGATTATTATACAATACAGTAAAATCTCTCAATAGCGGCCATCCTCGGGAAATCAAATGTTGGTCGCTTAACAGGAGTGGTCGGTCAATAGAGAAAAGTTAAAACAACTAGTCTGCATTTTACAGTGTTTGTTTATTATTAAGTATCTATATATTATGTAAATAATTTTAGATACTTTTGTTTAAATTTATCAGAACTAGAACTAAATGAAACGAAACAATTTAGCAATATGTATATACTGCACGTGCATAGTAGCATATGGGGCATTCCACACAAAATTTGCAACTCAAAATTTTTTTTCCACGAACAATTTTTTTTACGGTTCAGCAGTCAAAAATATTTGACACGTATTTTTTTATTTTAATGTGTTGCACATATTTTTCGAAATTTTTTTTTTTTTAAATTTCACGTTCGTAAAAAAAGCACCTTTTCCGATCGCTTATACAGCAATATCGAATAAAGATATAAAAATTTATTACATACATAAAATGTTCACCTTTTTCTCAGCTTTCGAATGGAGTATAATAAAACTCAATTTTGTAATTTGTTAAATGACAAAAATTGAAAACTTATAAACAAATGCAATTTTTCCAAATTTGGACATGATTTTTTTCCTTTTTTTTTATGGGAGAAAATCAAATCAACCCTTTTTTAAAATACTCTTAAAATTTTAGAATCGAGAATTGAATACCTACGAAATAATAAATTTTTCAAGCACGGCTTGCACGCGCAAAACGCGCCGCAGCTCGACTCGCTCGGACTGGATTATAAAAGTTCTGCACCCCTACGCGCTAAGTAAAACATAATCTTGTACTTTAGTTATGTTATTATTGTATACTTTAAAAATAAAGAAGATATTTTCTATTATTATAAATTCAAGGTGGTCGAAATAAAATGACTTGAACTGGAATTTTAAGTAATAGGTGTATTTGTTATTTTTTTGACCTGCTATAATGTATATTCTTTGTACAACCATAGTTAAATAAAATTCTATTCTATTCTTTTCTATTCTATTCTATTATCGATAAAATTGTACAATAATTTTTCACCAAATAATTTTACAGCTTTTAGAACATTTATAAGTTACTTCATTTCTTTTTACATTTGGATCTATGTTTGACTGATGATTTACAAAAACTTAATATTTCAAAAGCGTCGCAGGAAGAAAATATTTTCATTTTCAAATCGTTTTGTCCGGCTCAACATAATGAAATTATTGTGTTCCTGATATCGTTTTGCATTTTTCAAAACGATTCTGGAGAAATTTTTCTGCTCTTGCATAGTCCTCTGAACATTTGTATATCACAGAAATATTAGGTAGAGAAGAAGTTGTTTTAGCCCACTCATACAATTCAGTTGCGAATGAAATTTGATCATCAGTGATCATTTGTAAACTTGCTCGACGTGCTATTCTTTTAATCGTTCCTCCAGCCCCGTCGCAAGGCCCTTTTCCGTGGGCCGTTGCGTGAAAATGCCACTGTGCGGGGCGGTTAAAGTCAGATTCGTGATGGGCTTCAAGAAAAACGTACACAGCTATCGCGTCATGCTTCTTGCAGTCAGAAATGATTATTAATGTTTTGTGCTCAAGTTTGTTATCGACCTTGTGATAAAAAACGATTGGGAATATGGTTGCTTGGTCGTTGTTCCAATGAAAACCCGTTATGGCGTTTTGAATAACAAATGCATAATTTTCCGCAAAATTGCAGATAATTAAACTGTGATCATCTTTGAGATTGTTTTTTACATGCTGAAAATGGGAAGCTTGTTTTTTGGCGATAAAAGAATTCTTCTTCTTCTTTGTATGCCTATCCGGGTCGGATGCTGGCGACCATCTGAATGATCATAATTTTGTTGACTGCTTCCCTGAACAGTCCCGTGGTTGACTTTCCGAACCAGACTCTTAGGTTTTTCAACCATGAGATTCTCCTTCTTCCTGGTCCTCTGCTTCCGTAAACTTTACCTTGTAGGATGCATTGGAGGAGATGGTATCGATTTTCATTGCGCATTATGTGCCCAAGATATTCTAATTTCCTGCATTTAACGGTGTAAAGGACCTCACGTTCTTTCCCCAGGCGTCGTAGGATTTCTTCATTGGTCACCCTCTGCGTCCACGACACTCTCAGCATCCTTCGATACAGCCACATTTCGAAGGCTTCCAGCTTCCTCTCAGTAGCAGCAGTCAGTGTCCAAGCCTCTACTCCGTAGTACAAAACAGAAAAGACGTAGCATCTTAACAACCTGATCTTGAGGTTTATGTTCAAGTCATGGCTCTTGAAGCACTTTGTCATTTGATTGAACACTGCTCTGGCCTTCTCTATCCTGCATCTGATTTCCTGTGAATGGTCCCACTCTTCATTAACACAGGTACCCAGGTATGTGTATTTTTGTACTCTTTCCACATGTTTTCCATTTATAATTAGGTGGTCATCCGGGATATTTCTTTTACTGATGATCATTAATTTGGTTTTGTCAAGATTTATATCAAGACCATATTGCTGACTGATCAGTGTGATTTGTGTCATCAGGTTTTGCAGATCGTCTAGGTTATCTGTGAACACGACGGTGTCATCTGCATATCTTATGTTGTTCAGCCTCTGTCCATTCAGGTTCACCCCCGCCTCGCTATTCTTGCAGCTTTGCAAAAACTTTGAACAAACTTGTCTGTTGTTATAGTAATTTTTTCCAAACTTGATTTCGGTTTAGTTGCCCATCGCTTGTGCGTTATACTTTTGACCCCATTTTTTTCAAAACTTCGGAGATTCGCTCATATGTTTGATCGGTAGATCGACAATTCTTACATTTTCCAAAAAAACTTTCTTTCTTTGGATTTTCACATGTAAAATGCAGGAACACATCTTCATAATGCGCCACACGATAATTGCTGCTTTGCATCAATATAACCAATTGACTGCCTAAAAACCAGGATAATCTTAGTATTACAAAAAATAATGAAAATATTATTTTTTACCCAATGTCATCAGTCTCATGTTTTCATGAATAGGACACAAACAAACATTACGCGTCCCACCAGAACCAGCAAAAATACAATGTTCCGGTCGGAGTGAGAAGAATTTCGAAAAACCTATTTTAATCCCTTCATCTTCACGCATAAAATGTTTATAAACGTCTTTGAGATTCCCAAATATTAATCTTTTTTGAAGAACGATCTTTTTCCCTTTGATTTTTACTCATTTTGTATCCTTTTGCCCTGGCATCATGACACTCACATCATCACGTTCGTAGAAGTTTTTGACTTTAACAATTATTTCAGGAGAAAATGGTTTTTCTGTGGAAAAAAATTCATAAACTTTTTACATACAGATATCAATAGTCCGATAAATGAATCGATATACGTTACTTTTTATTTCGGGCATCGCTAAAATTCCTTTTCTTTTTGACAGATTCCTTGCTTTTGCAACAAGATATCTTGATGTTCCCATTGTATGTGCTGCCTTGCTTACACTCCAGTTTTTTGGCAAAAGGCTTAAAATTCTCATTTTATCTGATTTAGTTGTATCTTAATCCAATTAACATTTTTTAATTTTCATTTTGTCACCATAAATATAAGAAAAATTTTATATTTACTTCGGAATAGTCACTGAATACAGACAAACAATCATTATCAGTCTCGGAAAAGTCAGAATCTGAGATTGAAGTTTCATCAGCAGAATTTTGTGCCACGCCTGGATGGTAAAAATTGTATTATTTTCACTATTTTTACGAAATTGTGTAGCATTATTGTTTAAAAACTTACTAAAACTATTTTTCTGCATTTTACTTGCTCTCTGCCTACACGTTGCACACAAAACATTACTCGGTTTCAAAAAATCAAATTTTTCAAGATGTGAATCAGAAACTCAACGCAAACTTTTTCTTTGACTTCCACCATTATGATTTTTCAAATCAAACGGATTGTAACAGCGATCTTTGAATTTTGAACACATTTCTGACGACATTTTAACCCTTCTTCATCGCCAGAACATAGCAAATAATAAACTATTAGGGTTAGCGCCTGCGCGACAAGTTTAGACGAGTCAAGCCGAGTCCGAGCGAATCGCGCTGCGGCGCGTTTCGCGCGTACAAGCAGCGCTTGAAAAATTTATTGTTTCGTAAGTATTCAAATCTCCACTCTAAAATTTTAAGAGTATTTTAAAAAAGGGTTGACTTGATTTTTTTCCATAAAAAAAAAGGAAAAAAATCATGTCTAAATTTGGAAAAATTGCATTTGTTTATAAGTTTTCAATTTTTGTCATTTAACAAATTACAAAATTGAGTTTTATTATACTCCATTCGAAAGCTGAGAAAAAGGTGAACATTTTATGTATGTGATAAATTTTTATATCTTTATTCGATATTGCTGTATAAGCGATCGGAGAAGGTGCTTTTTTTACGAACGTGAAATTTCAAAAAAATTTTTTTCGAAAAATATGTGCAACACATTAAAATAAAAAAATACGTGTCAAATATTTTTGACCGCTGAACCGTAAAAAAAATTGTTCGTGGAAAAAAAATTTTGAGTTGCAAATTTTGTGTGGAATGCCCCATACATATATTTTACAATGTACCGGGTGTCCAAATAAGAAAGGACGCCGGCTATATCTCAGGAACTATTAGTCCCAGAGCTTTCAGGTAAAAATCTTTTGTACAAAATAGGCCATAAAAAATTGCTGGAAATAATTTTTAAGTTTGTTAGTCGTCCGCTAGGCGACGCAACGAACACTCGAAAACATAATTCTGTGCTTATCTCCAAAAAGACATACTAAAGGTATCCCAAAAACACAATATTTGAAATCTTGATGAGACTATGAAAAAATTTAGTTTGGGACTTTTTGCCATCACTCTTGAAATAAGGGGTGGGGAAGGTTTAAACATGCTGCTAACAAATGCCATACAACTTTTTTGTTTTTTAACCGATTTCAATGATTTTAGCATAATTTAAAAGAGATTTTCCCGTTTAATAGAATTAATAGTAAAAATAACAAAATTAAATGATTTTGTCGCCGCTAGGGGGCGTTATTTCAAGAACTCGACAATTTTCCCATTTTCCTAGGAAATTTCAAATGTAATGAGGTAGTTTTTTACATTTAGATGGAAAGAGGATAGAAAAATAAGGAATTTAGTGAAAACCGCAAGTCGATATTTTAATCCTATCCCAAGATATACAAGATACACAAGAATAATTTGGGAAAAAGCTTTTTGCCTTGCGTTTTGGGTAAGTAGGCCTGGAAATGCAAAAATTAAACAAAACATCTGTAGTTATCACTAAGGCTTATTTATCGGACGCCATTCTTTGTCGTTGTTGTGGTATTGCAATTGAGCTTAAAACAATGAGAATTTCCAATGAAATAATATTTATTGTGCAAGCCGTTTATTTGCATTTCAACAAGCGCGATCAATTGAAATGGCACAATTATATTTACAAAGTTTTACTACTCCCCAGAATCTGATTAATTCGGTATCAATATAATATACCATGTCAAATAATAATCAGTCCGATCTGCAAGAAGAAACCCTACTAACGGCAGTATCTAAACTTTAAAGTGCTACTTTTGCGGAGGTAACAGACACCCTAGATACGGCAGCTGATGTTATTTGCAAGAACTGCAGCAAGAAAGGCCATTGTGCTAAAGTCTGTCGAAACACGAAACCTAGTGGTATAACTGTAGCAACAACTAAAATTATAGCTGGTATCATGTGCGCAGCTTCTTAAAGAAATTGAAACAAAACTACAATACTCATAAAAGCAATAGGGAATTTCGATTTTGTGTTCTTGGTAAAAATCTGCCCTATTCGGTAGAAGAAGTAGAAAAAATGACGGCATCCTGTCCCGTATGCGCACATGTTAAATCACGATATAAAAACCCTAGCGCATTGATAAAAGTTAGAAAAGTATTTAAAAAACTAGTATTATTATTAAGTATTATTATATTATTATTAAGTATTATTGATGAATATACGGGATTCGCTTTTGCTTTTCCTTGCTTAGATCTATCAGCAGCTACTTTAATTGTTCCATTCTTCCGTTCTATTTGCCAATTTCCTTGGAGGTTATATGCTGTTGTTCTGCTACTTGATATGCCTCTTGACTGTAAAAACTGTTTAAATTCCATTGATATAAAAGCAGGAGATATTTGTTACGGCTTGAAGAAGGCAGCGGTCTTTTAAAATCCATCGAGAGTCTTTCTGAATAACAGACCCAGGAGAAATAAGATCTAACATTTGCTGGAAGTATTCTTCAAATATATCAGCGTTCGTGTTTTCATGATAGTCTTCAGTCCGTTTTGATTTAGATGCTAGTAAGCCGCCATCGACAAATCCATTATTGCTACCAATGTGAGTATTTTACCTTTTCCCGAGGGTGCTCTTATTCCAGTGGACCATCCTTCCATGAAAGCTTGCCTCGTGCTTTTT
The DNA here is from genome assembly GCA_963920685.1 of Polydrusus tereticollis. Lineage (NCBI taxonomy): Eukaryota > Metazoa > Arthropoda > Insecta > Coleoptera > Curculionidae > Polydrusus > Polydrusus tereticollis. The sequence goes on along the minus strand of OY987334.1, from coordinate 3,001,901 downwards.
ATATGTTTATGCTGCCATATTTTACCAACGGTATAACCCTCATTTAACCAAGTTTCGTCCTTATAATAGATATTGCTGTATTCCCTTCGAAACTGTCTAACTGCCCTCAAATATCGTCGTTGCCAGCAGATGATTTCGTCTTTCTCTATTAAAAGTGATTTTCTGTTTTGAATTTTTTCATAACAAAAATTCATTTCCTTTAAAGTTTATCATATTTTTTTCTTACCGATGGGTGGAATAAAATCATCCTTTTTCATTTCAGACATTATTTTGTCCAAGGTAGGTACTTCTTTTTTAAGTAAAACGAGTGTATGATTCTTCTGATGACAGTTTTTTTATCCTCATTTATTACAGTTTATTTTTTTCCTATCAGTGTTTTTACAAAACGCGGTTTAACATGTGCGCATACGGGACAGCATGCCGTCCTTTTTTCTACTTTTCTACCGAATAGGGCAAATTTTTAACACGAACCCAATGTACCATTCTTGTTACTCCTGGGTGGCATAGAGGGCTATGAAGTTTTTGTAATTTCAGTAGGATTTAAACTAGCACAAATGCGGGATAATGCATCTTCAACAGTATTTTCTCTTTTCGAGCGGTAAATTATATTATATTTATAACATGCAAGGTCTAAACGCCAGAGTTCTATTTTATCATTCTTAATTTTTCCTAGGTGTCTGTCATTAAACATAAAGGAAAATGATTTCTAGTCTGTTACAAGTCAAAAAGTCTTCCGATTAGGTAATGTCTCCACTTTCGAAGCGATTTGACAATGGCACATGCTTCCTTTTCTACAGCTAAATCACGTCGCTCACTTTCTGATAAAGTTTTTGAGAAAAATGCTACTGGCGATCCATCTTGCGAAAGCGTTGCATCTATCGCATAATCCGATGGAGCACTCTCGACGGTGAAAGGTATTTCATTATCAATTGCAGTAACTACAGATTTGACAATATCAGCTTTAAAGTTATCAAATAATCTGACCGCTTCTGCTTCTATTAGAAAATACTGTACCTAGTTTATATTAAAGGTTTAATTTTCTTAGAAAGTTGTCGTATCTACTTGGCATAATGTGAGAACATTCCCAATATACGTTTTAATGAAACATGATTACTAGGTGCAGATAACTCCAAAAAAGGACAAAGTCGCTTCGTCTAATTGTCTTATTTTCAATAAAATATCCAAGTAAGTTTATTTTTGGTGAAGGGAGTTTTAATTTTTTAGATTTAGTTAGTCTTTATTTTGTAACAACTTTTAGAAATTGCTGCAAATTTGAGTCGCACTCTGCTTAGTCTTTTCCGCAAATCGTTACGTCACCCAAATATGTTAATGTACCTCACAATTTTTCACTTTTAATGATATTATTAACAACTCCTTGAAAACGAGCAACACCATTGGTTACTCCAAAAGGAATTCATAAAAATTGATATAACTCACCAATATAATTGATATTTTGATAATTTTGCAATAGCATCTTTTATACGAGGCAAGAGATAAGCGTCAAGCTTAGTGAATCTATTAATAGTTTGTGCATAATTTATAACCATTCAAGAGGCATAGCAACTAGTGGAACAATAGCATATATTCCTCAAAGAAATGGTCATATAGAACAGGAGAATGGAATAATTTATAATATAATTCAATTGGCATTAAAATCAAAGAATCTTGATGTTAACAATTGAGAATTAGTTTTGTAAGAAGCTTTGCTATGTATTAAATCAGTACTTTGCACTGCTCTCAACGCCATCCCTCATGAAAAAATGTTTGCGTATAACAGAAAGTCTACTGTATGGCAAAGTACATCAGGAAAAGTTTAATTGAAGAAAAATGTTCATTTTAATAGGTATGAACCCCTTGTTGAAGAAGTGGAACTGTTAGAATCCAGTCCTGACTATTCCCTTGTAAGACTTCCAGATGGAAGGGAAATTACAGTATCTAATAGACATTTAGCCCCTAGAGGAAGTAAAAATGAAAAATAAAATCAAAACAACAACTATTTGGACATTCTTGATTTTCAAAACTCTACAGCAATTCCAGAATCCGAAAGTATGGCGACTGAAAATGAAACTGAGGAGATATTCCGTGAAAATCAGACTTTTGAGTCATCTACTATCCCACAAAATGATGTACTTGAAGGGAGACCAAGTAGACACAGAAACTCCCAAAATATTTAAATGAGTATCAACAATTTTAAATGAAGGGAAGAATGTGATGACTATTGTTATAACCTTTTTATTCCACCTGACTGGTGTTAATTTGTCAATGTCTCAGTTCATATTTGTCATAAACTATTACTGTATTTTTTAGTTAAATAAAGCCAACATTTTGGTAATCTTTATTAATACTTATCATTCCATACATATATCTGTAAGCCACTATAAACGAATTTAAAAAAAATAACTGATTAGTCATTCGTAATTTACCTAAATAAACCTAAGTGATGCATATACAAAGCTCGTCAAAACAAAGATTAACAAACTACTGCTTAAAATGCGACTCAGCTATGCATCAACTAACCAGCAAGTATAAGCATACTATAAAGTACTTTCTAGCACCAGCAATTCACTGGTTTAGGTCATACGGTACATGGGACTTACAGACATTTGAATCTTTCGTCGATCCATCGAGAGGTGCGGCATTTCATTATACTTATTGAACTAATCCTTTATTTTACCCAATTGCTGCGTTACAATAATGAAAAGCGCTTTTTACGAATAAAATTTACAGATTTAATACCGTGATATCAAATTTTAATCCGGGAATTCGGGGTCTTCAAAATTCGATCCCCTATTGTATAGCCATAGAAAATATTTTGTTCTTCCAGGTGCGCCGTTTTGACTACCTATTGTTAAATCTTTTCCCCAATATTTTTGGGTGCCAGTATTCACCTTAGGATAACCTAAAATAAACTGCGACAAGGCAACCTATCCACTCTTACTCTGGCAACCCTACGCCCTGGAGGACGTACGTTAGTCCCTAAAAATGACCTATGTTGTGCTGCCTGAAAACTCACCCCTTAGCTAGCTCGACTCAGGGTAGGTTCGCTATTTTGTTTCTAGATTAAGTGGTCAAGCGCTCTTATAAGTAAAGTCCTTTAAGTCAAATCCTGAAGGCGTCACCTTAGTTTTATTTTACTTAAAAGCGTTAAAATGTTCTAGTGTTTGGCCTCAGAAAAAAACAAACTAGGAAAAAAAACACTTGTGTCACAATCGGTATACCTTAGCTTCTTATAAGCTCTCATTCACTCAAGTCCCTCAAAGTCACTCTATTTAAAATAAAAGCCAGATTCTCGCAGAGGCCAATACAAATATTTATTCTATTAAGTGGTGTTTAGTCCTTGACTACTTGGATTTATAAATGCAAGTTCCTCTTACTTTGGTGGACAATAGGTACTTAAAGTTAAAGATAGTTAAGTGAAATGTAATAACAAAATGGTAGTATTAAGTTTGACATGAAAGTTCTGAAGGTTTAAATTACAAAGTTATCATCAAAAGAATAAGTAAAAGTCAAACCCTGTTTGACAGGGTCTTGCACAAGACGGCATCTGTCAGACCTATACCATAAAAAATGACTGTTCAGTCTGATCTGGCAGCCACATAGACCTACATCCAGGACATGATGAGATATGAATCAAAATACACCTGCCCAGACTTGGAATTTCCGCAAGGTCTGTGCAAGAACCTCTCACAACTAACTAAATTTACCATAAGAGCATTGTTAAAGAACAATACAAAACCTTACGAGTACCTGTGGTTACTCGATGAGTATACTAGCCACTCAGGCGTAGATAAGCTAAAATGTTAAAGTTACAAGCGTTGAAGTTTGAAGAAACAAATGGCCCTTAGCCGGGAAACAAAAATATTTACTTTATAATGATAATTTGTAGCTATATTTACAACAAAATTAGCTGTAACAGACTACCTACTAGAGACTCTTGTGACGTCTTAACGCTATGTCGACATACGCGACACGTTTACAATGCACAAGCTTTGTACATAACATGGGTGCAAAACTTTACCAAAACACTGTATATCGAACATATGCAAACGCAAAATATTAAGATTTTAATTTGTTACTATGTTACAAGATACTCAGGAAACATGGTACTTAGCTGAAACTTTACGTGCTACACATGGTTCATGAAGACTCAATCTTCAGTAGAACATATACACATGGTCCCTGAAACAGCTAACGGGGACACTGCTACACAGCTAGTAGACACTTTAAGCATGTCCTAAATTTCAACCGTATCCGTATCCGCATCGATCTGCGCATGTGCAGAATAGATGCGTTGGACTCAATACGTTACGTTGCCCGCATCGTTACGGGCCTGCCACCGTATCCCTATCCGTAAACGTATTCCAACCAATCGACTGAATCGACCGATCTCTGGTTTATGATTTTGTCAGTTGTCACTTAACCTAATTTTTTTATTATTTTGTTATTTTTCTGAACTGAATTTTACAAAAATGTTTCAAGTTCCTAAAAAAAAAATACTTTTTTACAATCCCGAAGATGACCTTCACTTGTTAAGAGAGGTGGCGGGACAAAACCCTTACGATGACCCAGAAAGATGGCCTAAAATCAGAGAGAATGTGTTAGAGGCAACAGGAAAAGAATTTACTTTAAAAAGTTTGAAAGAAAGAGTGGCATTACTCGCCGAAAGATTTGCTACCAAGGCAGCAGCAGATGAATACAAGTAAGTATTATACATACATTTTACTTTACTGCTGGATGCGTTCGGTTTCGTATACGTATGGTTGTTGATGCTTAAACAGTTTTTTTTGCGGTCAACGTAACTCAATGCGTTACGGATGCGGATACGGATACGGAAAAAAAAATACGGTTTGCTAAAGTGTCTAATCTCCAAAAATTCGAATGGTACATGACAACTGGCACGTCCCGCATCCAAGCAACTTTAATAAGAAACTGTTACTCCAGTTTGAGCTTTTAGCTCTACAAAAAAAAAACCCTCAAATAACTAACGAGGGTTCCGATCCACCAAATGACGTCTAGGACCGCTAGTTGAAGTTCATGGCAAATCATTTTAAATCGGCATTCCGCCCAAGGAATAGCAAACTACAAAGCCATACCATTTTTTAATACATTTGTGAATGTTTTATCGGCACTGCATAGCCTTCCCAGCCCAAGAAACTAAACTTAGGGAGCTATTTCCACTAAGGCGCTTTAACTTCCAGTGTCCATTGTCGAAAAAGCCGATAACATTCCCTCTTCAACGTACATAGATACCAAAACAAAACGTCGACGAAAATTAGTCAACCCTATCTATGAAAACTAACCTCTTTTAATAACAAAACCTTGACATACCGCGTCAACCAATCACGACCGCAAAACTTATACACAATTAACCAGACGTGGTCGTGAAAATCCACAAAACTGTCAGTCTTTTCTTTTAATGACACTGACCTGCGTAACAAATTATCGATTTTTCTTAAAACAGCTGATTTACAACAGCCGAGACATTTAACCTACATCTCAAATACAAGGTTAAGATTAAAAAGTTCACGAATTACTAATTAACTGAAACAAGGATTTGAAATGAGGCCTATCCACAAGTAGTATGAAACAAAGAACCGAAGAAATTAATCTACTTGGCTATGTCTTACAAGGTACAAAACATCCCTGGAATTTAAGCATAATCAACAAGGATTTTAAACTGAACATAGTGAAAATTTTGGCTATTACAGGTAACATAATTAGTAATTAATGTTTAAGGTGAGAGGCTACCTAGGTACTTTAAAAAATTAAAACAGAAAACTTAATATAGATAACCAAACTATGAAAAAGCAATTTTCGAACTGTAACAGTCTATCGATTTTCTAAAATTTTCATAAAAAGAATCTAACCAATAAAAAGGGTTTGAATAACTTACCAAATATCAATAGGTATGCCAATAATGTAGGTTTCTGCATCTGACACTTACCTAAAACAATAAATATAATAATTACTAACTAACCAAATATTTTGCGTTATCAAAAGATTTTAGGTAGGAAACTTTTTTATTTTTAAATTTATGACAATAATTTACTGTTTATAAAAAGTTTTGCTTAGTAAAAAAATATTATTTAAATATAAAAACTCAGGATTATATCAGCGACAACATCTAAACGAAATTATAGAGCATCAAAAGTTGTTGGGATGTATGCATATATATGGAGGTTCTTAGTTCGAAGAAGTATCACAAGCTTCTGCGAGGCTGCCCTAGCAATGGTCACAAGCTGACAATACCAAGACATATGACTATCCAAATTGACGCCCAATAAATGGATTGATAAAGCCAAGGGAATTAAGTGTCCCGCCGTGACTATATCCGGTTCTTTTGCATTAACTTTTTTAGAAACAACTGCCGCCTGGGTTTTTTTAGCGTTAAATTCTACTTAGTTACTGTCACCACAAGACAGAATTTCTCCCAGGTCTTTGTTAAGATGTGAGACCTCTTGTTGCCTATAGAGATCGGCATTGACAGCCGATGTTCGAGAATCCAAAGTAAAATATGAAACAAGTGTGCTTTCATCAGCAAAGCTATAAATTTTTATTTTTATATTTTATATAATTTTTAGTTTTTTCCAAGAGACCGTTAACGTATAGTAAAAAGAGAGTGGGCGACAATATAGAACCTTGAGGGGCTCTGGCGTTGATGTTAAATGTGTCTGAAAGTAATCCGTCCATCGTCACTCGCAGAGAGAACGGTCTTTGAGAAACTTCGACAGCTATGAACAAAATTGAACCGGCATTCCGTATGCTCTCAATTTAGTTAGGAGCCCCTCATGCCATTCTCGGTCAAAGGCCTTGGAAATATCCAGTGCTACCGCCCGGGACTCCCCATGATATTCTTTTGAGTTGTTTCAAACGTAAGTAACATAAGCGAAAAGGTCTCCTGTTGATCTAGGCTTACGGAATTCATACTGGCGATCACTAATAATGTATAATGCCTTCCAGGTAATTTAATCACTCTTTGTTAATAGCCTTCTCCATGACTTTTGATGTAACCGAAAGCAATGCGACCGGACAATAGTTGTTTGGCAAAGTCTTCTTGCCTTTTCTGGGTATGGGCTGGGCTCGCGCAGTTTTCCAGCATAAAGGAATAGTTAATATTAAAGTCTAAGGCTAAGGTAAACAATCTAAAAGCGTTTTTGGAAAATCCTAATGCGTTTTAAACAAGAAAAATAAATCAGTTTCTTGTTAATTATTTAAAAATTTGATTTGGACATGTTTAAAATGGAAGCCCATGCCTTTACATGATTAGGTATACCTTAGATATTGATTATAAATACTAAGCCATTTAAGAAAATCTGTACACTGGAATCAAGGTCAAGGTATCTTTTTTAACAAAAAAAAAAAAGATTTCTTCAGATAAACTGGCGAATTATAAGGAAAAGGTTTTCAGAAAAAACTCTCTAATCCCTGTAACTGTATGTGATGAATCTCGGTTAACGCTTTTCAATTAGGATGGGTAAATGTTAAAATATCGCCGTATGATCTGACATTAAATCTCTGTTTAATGTGCTGTGAGATCTGTTTGAGTTTTGACGTAGATATTCTTAGAACTTGGAATGTAACAAGTTTATGGCGACGCTTATTAAATGACATTAAAATTTTCTGTCCTGCTTCTTGAACAGTCTGAAAAGAAACTGACTTGCTTATTGTAACTTCATAAGTCAAGCGACCAGGATACATTATTCACGCTTGCATGTGGTTTTGCTATATTAAATTGTCATCTTGACGACCAGAATAATAAGTGACAATGTACTGCGCTTTTGAATTTGAAATGAGGCAGCTATATTTGGATATTTCATATTAGGTGAAGGTAGCTTTATCGTAACTTTTATAAATAGCTAAACGATATTTTGAAGATATGTGTAGCTTTGAACTTTTGTACAGGGTGGGCCAAATTCAACAATTATAAAGCACAACTACTACAGTAAAATCTTTCAATAGCGACCACTCTCGGGGAATCAAATGTTGGTCGGTTAACAGGGATGGTCGGTAAATAGAGAAAAATTAAAACAACTGGTCTACATATTACAGTGCTTATTTATTAATAAGTATCTAATTAATTTTAAATATTTTAATTTAAACTTGAAAAAGTAGTCCATTCTTTCAGTGGAGGTGATATAATCAAATAAAAACATAATTTTATTATTAAGATCGTTATCCAACATGTTTCGGACATTTAAATGTCCATCTTCAGGGATACTAAAAGAAATTTCGCTATGTACTATACATAAAGAGAGGAGAAAAGGTACTTACCAGCAATTGATCTTGGTGGTTCAGTTTAGAAAATACGAAGTTCAAAAATGATAAGTCTTTGAGGCTGAATCTAGACTTTGGTTGAAGGTGAAAAAGGTTAACATTATAAAATTAAATAAAGAAATGACGTTGAAGGTAGAAAAATATTAAAAATTGAACTGAGGAGAAAGAAAATTTAGTATTTCGAAAGTTCACATCCCTCGTTGAAGTAAGAGAACCAGGTAATAAAGATTATTGGGGCAATGTGATTGTCAGTGAGGTTATTATGTTAGCTTTGAGCTATTTAGAGGAAAAATTGGGAATTCAGCTAAAAGAAACCTTAGGCAATCACAATTGCTGGCGGGATATGTGATTTCACATGATAAAGTGTGAAGGTTATGAAAATGACATATTAAAGACTGGTACCGGTTCTTAAATAATGTAAAAATACAAGTTTACTAGACAAAGGGCATTGGTCAATGAAGTTATTAAGTACTACACCTTTACTTAATAACTTCATTCAACTGAATTCCCTATTTTTGCTCTAAATAGCTCAAAGCTAACATAATAACCTCACTGACAATCACATTGGCCCAATAATCTTTATTACCTGGTTCTCTTACTTCAACGAAGGATGTGATCTTTCAAAATGCTAAATTTTCTTTCTCCTCAGTTCAATTTTTAATATTTTTCTACCTTCAACGTCATTTCTTTATTTAATTTTATAATGTTAACCTTTTTTACCTTGAACCAAAGTCTAGATTCAGTCTCAAAGACTTATCATTTTTGAACTTCGTATTTTCTAAACTGAACCACCAAGATCAATTCCTGGTAAGTACCTTTTCTCCTCTCTTTATGTATAGTACATAGCGAAATTTCTTTTAGTATCCCTGAAGATGGACATTTAAATGTCCGAAACACGTTGGATAACGATCTTAGTAATAAAACTATGTGGAGGTAGACTGAAGTCGTTTTATTTGATTTAAATTTAAATTTATCAGACCTAAAATTAAATGAGATGAACCCAATTTACCAATATGAATATACTGCACCTGCATATTAACATGTATGTATATTATACAATGTACTGTATGTTTGCTTTGATATTTTTATTTTTTTAAATAATCGGAAATTAAGTATTGCATCATAGTTCCTATTTTATTTTTATAAAATTTAGTTTCACATTTTAATAGCAATTGAGAAGTATTTGCAGACATTAAAAATTCGTGGGTTAGGGAGTGGCAAATAACACAAATTTATTCTCTGCGACGTTTCGTAACTTTATTGTTACTTTTTCAAGCACTGAATATTTAGTGTTCCTGTGGACACATCAGCAAACTATTTCCACAGGTGGTCCAGGAAATTTTATACTTTTTCACACACGAAAACTAGAACTCTTTGTGTACGTACTACTAGCGCCCTTGTCGCAGACAATAAATTTGTGTTATTTGCCACTCTCTAAACCACGAATTTTTATATCTAAAAATTATTGGGAGACTAAAAAACAAAGAATGTATTTGTAGACTGGTCAAAATTGGTAATATTATTAAAAAAGGTTTCTAAGTCACGCAAACTTGCATATAGACATACCTAGAACAAGATATTCCAGAAGAAAAAAAAAATTTTATATTTTTTAACTTGCATATCCACAAATTACATTACTGTGCGTTTGATTCGTACTGGTCACAAATCCCATAGAAAATAAAATAGGGCGAAAATCCCGCATTTTTTTGGTTATTTTATGTCGTGGCACCTGTTCCCAGAAACAGACCCTGTTTCAATTTACGTAATATCCTGCTTCAAAAAGTAAAAACAGAATCGGAACTGGTTATAAGATATTTTGACAATAATTATAAAATCAAATTAAAAATTGTTTTAGACAGACACGTGTTAATCCAATTAAAATCCAGACATAAAATTCTATTTTTGTACAAAATAATAATAGTCTGCTAAATTAAATCAAACCTCAACAATACTCGTAGTTGTATGCGGCAATTAACAAAGAAATCCACCTAGGAATAATTCTATTTTCAAACTAAAGTAAAATCTCTTAATGGCGACCACCCTCGGGGAATCAAGTTTAATAGACCAAAATTAAAACAACAGGTCTGCATTTTACCGTGTTTGTTAATAAATAAGTATCTACATACTAAATGAAAATAATTTTAAATATTTTTGTTTCAGTTTATCAGAACTAAAATTAAATGAGATGAAGCCAATTTACCAATATGTATATTCTGCACGTGCATACTAACATATGTTATACAATGTACTGTATGTTTGCTTTAAATTCTTATTTTTTAAAATAATCAGAAATTAATGATTGCTTCATAATTTTTATTTTATTTTTATGAAATTCAGATTCACGTTTTAAAGGAGTTGAGAAATATTTGTTGACTTGTCAAAATTGGTAATATAATTAAAAAAGGTTTTTAAGTTACGTAAACTTGCGCATGCCTCAGATAGCCTTGATATTTTCGACACCGGAGTTAGTTCAGGTTCTTCTCCTTGGATCTCTTCAATACACTCGACGATAGTCAATTCTGCACTTTTTGTTGGCAAATCGTTGATGCAAATTGTTTTAAGTCTACAAATGTGTCCTTAATGTTATTAGGAAATAGTTGTGCAAACGAAATATTATCTTCCTCTTCGAAATCATCAATATTATCTGTAATACACATAATTATGGCTTTCACTGAGGACAAATTGCGCCAGATCACCGAAACCCTTATCAAGGCGTTGGTTATAGTAAAATTATTTTCGATCTCTTGAAGGGAAAAACCACTTTCTATACATGGTGAAAGCCTTTAATAAGGTAGCTTCTGTAGAGCATTTTGAACTTCTGAATATTGTTTTGTTCCAAAGGTTGGCAATGTGAGGTATTATTGTGTAGAAGAAAAATAAGTTTGACATTATCCAGTGAAATATTGGGATGAGACGTTGCATTATCCAGAAACAATACCACTATTCTATTCTGGTTCTTCATTTTGGCCTTAAATCTGTGAAGCCATGTTGTCATGATGTCTACTGTCACCCATGCTTTTTATTGTTCTAGACCCATTGGAGAGGTAGCTTATCGATATGTGCGCCCTTAGAACATCGAAGATTTTGCTTATTATAAGTAATTCTTCCTTCTCACCTTCCATATTTGCAAAGAATTGTAAATCGTTGTTTTGCTGTTTCTATTCCAGTACACTTATTATCTTTCAATGCGTATATTTTTATTGGCAATGCATGATAGGAGAGAACTGTCTCATTTGCATTAAATACGTCCCGTTGGGAATAATCCTTTAAAATGGTCAATAGCCTTTCTTTCCAAGCAATTATGTCTTCAATAATGATATCGACTGATTCGCCACATATTGTCTTGTAGGTAATGTCGTGCCGATGACGAAATTTTTCTAACAATCTATTTAATACTTTGAAGTTATCTAGTTCTAGACATTAAGCAGATTCGAGGACTTTTGCTTGAATTATGGACCCGAATATTGGTAAGTGCTTGTTTCGCGTCTTACAAAATCAGTTAAAAACAACTTAATCCACTGCCAGTCCTTCGGTTTTAGGAAATTATCTTTTTCGTTCATTTTTTCCACTTTCCTCGATTATTTCAATTTTCTCGAGAAAAAAAGAAAGACATTTCTCAAAACACACAAGAACTGTTCAAAACAAAACTAATGTTAACAACCGATTTATCAGCCTTTAAAGCAAATTGAATGCATCCGCCTGTAATAAGGTAATTAGTGTATGTACCTTTACTAAAAATTCCAATAATGAGTGCCCGTGATCGTATAACAGATGGGTCGGTAAAGAGGAGTATCGGTGTCCAAGGCTTAATTGACAAACTTAATGGTAAAAACCGCATATCGATATCTACACCGTTTCGGAGACACAGGGTGTTTTTCAAAAATGTGCAAGTATCTGCAACTTTTCTCCAGTTAACATTTCTTACTTATTTTTTTTTAAATATTTCCACAGCATTTTTTTACGTAGAATCAAGTGTAGATATGTAAAAAATTTTAAACTAATATTTTATATTAGGTATCTATCAATAACTATCAACAACTTTTTAAATAGGACACCCTGTATTTTTTGCATATTTGAGTAGAGCTTGAAATTACCATTCCAAAAATATACCACACTTAGTGTTTCGCTTAAGGTTTCTTTGAAACACAGAGGTTGGAATTTAAAACAGACTTTGAAGCGCGCACTTTCGTGCTAAAAGTCAGCTAAATCTTTAATGGCGACCGATGCCATACTACAGACTAATTTGCCAACCTGTGATTTAAAATTGAAGAAACAGTCCATGCTTTCAGTGGAGTCAAAGTAATATACAGAGTGGCAAAAAAGTCGCGCATAATGCCTGTAACTTTTGAATTACCTCGTATACGAAAAAGTGACCTTTATGAAAGTAGTTCAGTAAATTATTCCCCAGATTTCTACGTGCATAAATTTTTCTGTCATTTCTGGTTTGGTTGCCATAGAGACTAACTTACTTTTTTTTTTAATGGAACACCCTGCAGATGATTGGATATTTGGATTCTACTGGGAAAACTCTGAATTTTTTGTATTTCACATTTTTATCTATTTAAAATTGTAAGAAACTTTATAATAACAAAATAAATAGCCTAGAAAATTGAAAAACTTAACATCGGAATAATAAACAAGTAAAACCCTTTCAGTGGATCAGATGTTTAAAATGACCACCATTTTTTGCTAAGCAGAGCACCAGTCGATCCCTGAACCCATCTACAACATTTTAAAGGAAGTCCTCTAGAATGGTCCGAATTTCAGAACTAATTCTGGCTTTTAAAGATTCAAAGTCATTTGGACGGTTAACGCAGACTTTGTTCTTTAAGTCTTCCCACATAAAGAAGTCGAGGGGGCTAAGTCCGGGGATCGCGCTGGCCAGGCAATAGCACCTCTTATGCCTATCCAACGTCCTGGAAATTTTTCGCTAATGTATTATTTAACATTTGCCGCTTAATGCGCAGGTGCTCCATCCTGCTGGAACCAAACCTATTCGTTTATACCATTATTTACACCCGTTGAAACCATTCTGCAAGAAGGAATTATGTGATACCTGAGGAGGTTCAGATATTTTTTGCCAATCAAATTACCATCTATTAAAATAGGTCCCACAATATGTCTATTAACTATGCCCGCCCAAACATTAACTTTTTCGGGCCTCTGAATATGACCTTCCTGGAACCTGTGAGTATTCTCAGCAGGCCAATAACGATAATTGTGTCTATTAATAATGCCATTTAAATGAAAAGTAGCTTTATCCGAGAAAATGATATTTGTTGCGAAGTTATTATTGTTATTGTATCTTTCCATCATCAGCTCACAAAATTCAGCTTTTCTATAAAAATCGTCGTCGTTTAACTCGTGCACCAACTTTATCTTGCATGGATGCAACTTATCCTGCTTAAACAAATTGTTCACTGACTGATGAGACACATTAAAATCAATTTCCATTGACCTGGATGATTGTGTTGGATTCTCATGTATTGAGAGTATGATATCCAAAGCTTTGTCTCCCCGGTTGCTGTTTTAGGTCGACCTGATCTAGCAGCTTCCCTAACACTGCCTGTTTCTCGAAATTTCTTTACCACTTGACACACCGTTGACTGGTTTATTGAAGTCCTATTTGGATACAATTCATTGAAAAGTTGACAAACCTGATCTTGAGATCTCTTCATATTTCCTTAACCGCTCATTATTTAAAGTTCAACTCGTTGTTTCTCATTTAGATGAACCATAGTGTAAACAAATCAGAAATCAGACAATAGAAAATTAAAGAGGAACTCAAAATTGACACCTCTTAGGGCGCTGTCATGAAAACACCTTGACTCAACTGGTGGGTATTAGGTAAGAATAACTATAATTAGGAAATTTTTTCATTTTTGAGCTGTCATTATCTCGAACACGCTTGCAGACAGGTGAAAATACAAAAAATTTAGAGATTTCTTAGTAGAATCCAAATATGCAATCATTTGCAGGGTGTTCCATTTAAAAAAAGTAAGTCTCTATGGCAACCGAACCAGAAATGACAGAAAAAAATTCATGCAGGTAGAAATATGGGGAATAATTTACTGAATAACTTTCATAAAGGTCACTTTTTGGTATACGAGGTAATTCAAAATTTACAGGTATTATGCGCGACTTGTTGCCACTCTTTATATAACTGCAGTGTTTTGAAAGTAACAAATTGACTTTCGCATAACTGACATAACTTTAAACAGTGCATCCGTAATTATTTGATCGTAATCATTTAAAGTGTTTTTAAGAGTTTTTAGCTATAAAATTCGTTACTGATATTACAAAATGGTTGACTTTACAAACTCAGAAATAGCCGATACGTATTTTGTCTATGGAATGACCCAAAGCAATTCTAGAGTGGCTAGACGCATTTATCAAGAGAGATATCCTCATCGCATTGTACCAAATAGACAAATATTTGTAAGAATACATGAAACGCTGTACGAATCAGGCACCTTTCAAAGGTCGACTACTCCTATTGGGAGCCTATTGGGAGACCTGCAACAGTAAGAACAGTGAAGATGAAGGAACAGTTTGACGTTAATTTCTGGGTGCAACTTATGGAGAATACTGCAAGTCTACAGTCATGGCCACCCAGGTCACCGGATTTAAATCACTTGGATTTTCTCCTTTGGGGGCATTTAAACTGCCTCGTTTATACATTTTTATTAGCTTAAAATGTTGAATCCTTATCAAAGTAATGCAACAATATGATGCAGTCAGCCTTGGTAATTTCAAAAATAAAATAAAAATCCAGGTCCGCATATAAAAAAAAATTGACGAAATGTTGGATTTGAAATTTGATACCACAGTCTAATTGAAGAGAGAGAGTGGCAATAAATATGTTAAATTGTTTTCAATTATCTATTTAAATAAAGACAGTAAAACATATAAATTAAAATCGCCAAATTAGGTTCTTTCGAAAATCTTCGGAAGTAGTCAGAATACACGAATCTTCTTGGCGGCATATTGATTAGCATTGAATTGCGCAACTTTGCCCTAATTTAAACTTCCTCGTATCTCTTACCGTTTCCAGAATCCCAATGGTGCGCCTCGAATTTGTAGCACCTTGAATGTCCTCAAATTAGCTATTTTGGCGGAACGAAGGATAAATGATTTAGGTCACTTTTGTTTATGTCAGTGATAAATATTAATATTAATTTACAAAAAATGTTCAGGTTAGTTCACTTCTTGGTCGTGGTAGACTTTTTCTCATTAAATGATGATTTACAAAAATTGTTCAAAATGTTGACCAGTTGCTTCAGTACAAAGATTGCCGTCGGTTCATTGACTCGCGGACTCTATGGAATATTCCGAGAGTAGCTTCCACATGTGTACAGGGTTTCCAGAGATATTCATGTTCATGTATTCATGTATATGTTTTATTTTTATAAAAGACCTTTCTTTCCTGATTCCAGAAATATACAGTTTGTCAATATTTCATTTGCAGGAACCGTAATTAAATTAGTTTCGTTTAATTATTCTAAACGGTTGAATATTTTGTTAAATGGATTATGAAGAAAAATCAGATATGATCCGATTATTCTATAGGCATGCTAGTTATAGACCAAAGACTCAAGACCAATACCGCATTACCTATCCAGGAAACTACAGGAAGACCCACACCATGCGTTGATACAATAAGGTAAAAATAAAAGTTTGAAATTAAAAATGCTCCTTTATTGGACAAACAATAAGAAAATTTAAGACTCGCATTAATGAAAATTGTAGAGATAGAAAGAGCATCTAATTTAAATTTATCTCCCTCTAAAACTAAATCTAACTTTTTAAGGCATGTGCCCATAAACAAACACAACTTCAACCCATGCCCAAGCACTAAATTCTTACATTTTTGTAATAAGAGCAACAAATTGGATCTGCTTAAGTTCATGAAGATAAATAGAATTATTAAAGACCCAAGTATCAATTGCGTTAACCATCAAATCATTTACAACAGCACAATTTTTTTCAATGCCTTAAATTTTCATTAATCATAACTAAATTCTTCGTGTCTTATTTCAATTTACATACAACTGTTAATAAGCGTGCTGCATAATGGAACGTGGCAGAATCGTAAAATGGCGAATAGAATATTTAGAAAAAATAAACGAATTTAGAAAAAGAGGAAAACAGATATGTTACTTGGACGAGACCTGGTATTATATTTATGATACTGCCAAAAAAGGCTGGATCTATGAATAATTGAATTACAAATGGGCTTAAATTGTGCAGCAAAAAGTTGGAAGAATGTAATGTGGATTACCACAAAAATATGGATTTAAATATTTTTGAGGAGTGGTTTGAAAATTCTTTAATTTCAAACTTAAAATCTCACAGTGTCATTATATTAGATAATTCCTAGACAAATTCATAAAATACCCAACATGTCCTCCAAAAAACAGGAAATTCAAGAATATCTTCTTTAACATGACATTTTATCGAAGAATCGTATACCAAAAAAGAATTGTTGGAAGTACTTCATTTTAAACAATGGGAAAAACAGTAAAAATACGGCCATACTGTTTTAAGGCTACCACCTTATTTTGTATTTTTAACCCCATTGAACTTATGTGGGCATAATTAAAAATGAGACTCCGGAGAAAAAAATGTATTTCCAAAATTCGATTGAAAAAAGTAGCGGAACTTATTAAGGAAGAAGTTTTAAATATTAAAAAAGAAAAGTGGACGAAGGCCACTGAAAAGGTTATTAAATATGAAGAAGAATATCGAAAGTTGGGACAAATTCTTCCCAATGGTGGTGCTGGATTAGTTATCAATCTAGCAGAGGATGCAGAAGATTATTTAGACGTATCTTTGGATGAAAGCTCCAATTGAGACATCTAGGGTAAATTAAAAAGGAGAAAAGATATGTTTTTTACCTTAAGCTCAAGTTCTGCTTAAATTCATAATTTTGTGATCTCGTATGGTATGATATTTACGATTTCTGAAAACCTCATAATAAATTTGAAGTTAAAAATAATATTGCGATACTAACGAAGCGAATCCGACACTGGCTACTTATTGAAATCGACACTGGCAGGGTCCTGTTGGTATTCACGAGTTTTTTCGAGTTTTTTTAAAATCTCACTTATAGTTAACGAGGACTATATATGTTTTTGAAATCGGATCACGAAATGCAATTCACGCGTGTGGTTAATAATAAGGGCAGCCATTTAAAAAAATTCAAAATGGCGCCGTATCTGTCAAATTTGCGAACCTATATATTTTTTGACATTCAATTTGACTTCCTTGCGAAGACTCTTTGAGAAATATGTATGTGAGCGACAACCCTGCAGATGGCAGAAAACCAGATGAAGGTTCAAGCCAACAGAGCCCTTTTCTTAGTATGGACTCTTATCGTTATAGTTTTAGGCCATTAAGTATTATTCAAGCATTTCTTTATATTTAGAGCTTAAGTGACAGATTTATGTATGGCTATTAGTTTTTAGAATTATTAGGGTAGGCGATAGAAAAAGAAAGTTTGAAAAAACACTTGTTGACTGTACGTCATATGGGCAGTGACGCTCTAGCTTTGTCTTGATTTAATTGTAATTTAAAATTGCTGCTGCTAATAAATATTTGGAGAAAATACGAGATTGTATTATTTTCTCACATCAGAAGTGGGATAGGATCGCTAAAAGTACCACAAATCGCAATTGTTTTGGACGCATGTGAACGGCGTATTTGTGCTGATTGTTTGAGCGGAGTTGTATAGTGTTGTCAAGAGACTTATCAATAATGACCGTATCGTTGTACTAGATTGTATTTATCGTTGAAAAAAATTGTACGCAGTTTCAAAATGGAAGAATTTGTAAAAATGTTCGCGATCAAGTTCAGTGAAAACTCTGCAAGAACAGGGTAACAAAACTGCTGTGTCTATTCCTAAAATTGACCCTGGTTTGGACAATGGCAGTAAAATGATGTGCTGAAATAGAGAAGTTGGGTGAACTATTCGATTGGGCGGACTTCGAATTACTGGTGAGGTGTGTTTCTGGTCTTCAGGGCGAAGCAGCTGAATGGTTTTGATCCTGGCAGCCTGTGGACAAGTCATGGGGAACGTTTAAGGCAGAGTTGTGCAGTCTATGCCCACCGAAAAAGAACCTTAGCGAGAAACTACGCAAAGTCAGCCTCTACACTATTGGAAATGTTGAGTCCTACTGTGAGTATCCCAAAAAAAGAGTGTCTTTGATCAAATCTTTGAGTTTTAATTTGCCTGAGAGTGAGAGTCAGTTGCTAGAAATTGTTAACGGGGACATTAATAATGTTCAGGTTAGAACGGTTCCATTTAATGGTAAAATCGACTTTGTTATTGAGCTCTTGACTCTTTTAAATAAGAGAATTTGACAAGCTTTCAAATAAAAGGATTTATCCTTCTATTTTTAATAGGAAAAATACGGCTAATCAGCAAACATGCGTTTATGGCAATGAACCCAGGCACGTTAGTCATTTTTGACAAAAAAGAGGATAGTTGACCATTCTGCGGAAGCTGTAAAGTGTAAACGAAAATATTTTGGTTAAAAGTAAAATTATAATTATGCTTCTATTGTTGCTATCAACCTTCTACCTTTCATATCGTTAATGTTTTTTTGTATGGATGCAGATCCTTTTTTTGCACTAAGTTTTAGTTTAGGACATACTTTCCAACTGTTTAATAGATACGAAATCTGAGTGCAGTTTATTACCGGAATGTATGGCAAAAAGAAAAACTAAGTTGTAAAATGGGAACCCGCCTTTATGATTTTGAAAGATATTGGGTGTGTCTCTTTGGTTACAAATAATAGGACCCCCGTAAATATTGAATGTAACGGTACAGCTTTCGAGATTTGTTTTTATATTTTAAGTAGTTCAGCAATTGTACCAGTGCCGGTTTTGGGCCGTGACCTTTTTAAGTTAAAATTCATAATGACAATAGCGGCACTTGCCTCTTCCTAAGCTTCGACCGAAGGTCATAAATAACTTTTAGTTTCCACCGATGTCATTAGTACGCCTCTGACAGGTCAGGATAGGGCCGATTGGTTGAGTTTACCTGAAGTCAATAAAAAAAAGAAAAGATCACTACCGGTAAATCGGTAACACCAATAACTACTGCATAATTAAAAATATCTTTGAAGGAAGATAAAATAATTAATGTTTCGCCTTATCGCATGGCTTTAACCGAAAGACAAAAATGTGAAATTAATAACTAAGGATTTGTTAAGAAAAAAAAAGGTTTTTTGCCATAATATGCAAGTTCAATTATTTTACTCGTTCAAAAAAAAAGATGGTAGCGCGAGGATGTATTGCGATTATCGCGCTCTTAATAAAATGTCAATTAAAGATAGATTCCCACTATCGAGAATCGATAATCAATTGGATAGGATAGGCAAAGGAAAATATTTTAAAACTTTGGGCATGGCGTCCGGCTGTTATCAAATCCCTATTGCAGATTTTTCTATCGAAAAAAAACCGCGCTTGTGACGTCGGATGGTCATTACGAATACCTGCGAATGCGAATGCCTTTCGCCCTTCCAATACGCAAGCTGTTTTTCAGTGGGTTATTTGTAAAGCACTTGACGATCTGAGGGACAGAGACTCTTTGGTCTATTTGAATGATATTCTTATTCCTTATGTAACGATAGCTGAGGGTTAAAAAAAAACGAGATAAAGTTTTAGAATACCTAGCAGCGGCAGGTTTCACTTTAAATATTAACAGGTGTCATTTTTTTGATAAATACATCGAATATTTGGGTCACGAGGTATTAGAAAAAGGTGTAAAGCCAGGTAAAAATAAGGTTAAAGCACTATTAAAAGCAGCCAATCCACAGAACGTAAAACAAGTTAGGCAATTTATGGGTTTGGCAAACTATTTTCGTAAATTCATTCCAGAAATGGCCGCTCGAACGGCTTGTATTACTAAACTTACTAAAAGCAATGAGAATTTCAGTGGGGAGAGGATCAAAAAAAAATTGCTAAGGAGTATATGTGTCTGCATTTCTTAGTCAAATACCTTTATTAGCCATTTTGGATGCGAGTTCGATAGGTAATGGAGGTATATTATTTCAGCGCCATGATAACCAACGGCGGGGTAGCATATTTTTCAAAAAGAACATCTAACGAGGAATCGAAAATATCAGTGCTACGAACTTGTATAAAGCATTTTGGTATTTATTTGTTGGGTCTTAAATCTAAACTTATTACAGCCTGTAATTCTTCAAAGTTATCACAAAACAAAAAAGGCAGAATGGCTGAACAGGATTCTAAAGTTACAAAATACATTAAATACCACAGTTCAGAAAACTACTAGTTTCTCACCCGTTTATTTATTAACCGGGGTTGAGGGTAACATTCCAGAAATAAAGATATTAACGCATTAACCGAGTCTCTTTCATCAAAAGACATTTGTAAAAATTTGTTAAATGACAGAAAGCTGGCATACATACCAAGGTATTATGAAGCAAATAGACTATGCTAAAAAATTTTTTGATAGAAAGATGAGATCTAATAAAATTTTAAATGTAGGCCACCATGTTTACCATCCATCGGGTAATAGCCACCTTTTTAAGCTGGATGATAGCTTCGAGGGACTATTTAAAATTACCCAAATCTTACCTAATGATAGATTTGACCTAAAGAATTTGGCAACAAGCCGTCACAAAAGAAATTATTAGAGTACGGCTTTGAGACCTCTCAGACGAATGTTAAACAATACTTAATAACTAAGCTATTATCAGCAGCCTAGCTTGCGTGAGCGAATGTAAAATTAGGTATTTTTGTTTGTTGTTAGAGATATTATATTGTGTTGAAAGCGAAACGCTTTGCACCACTATTATTTTTTCTGTCTGTTGAAAGCGATACGCTTTGCACCATTACTTGTTTTATTTTGTATGTGTTGAAAGCGGGACGCTTTGCGCAAATATTACTTTTTCTGTGTGTTGAAAGCGGGACGCTTTGCACGAATATTAGATTTTTGCGATTTTTTTGTGTGTGTTGAAAGCGAAACGCTTTGCACAAATATAAGTGTTTTTGGTGTGTTGAAAACGAAATGCTTTGCACCGATATTTAATTTCTGTGTGTGTTGAAAGCGGAAACGCTTTGCATGAATATTAGATTTTTTTGTGTGTGTTGCAAGCGAAAACGCTTTGCATAAATTTTTGTTTCTTTGGTGTGTCGAAAGCGGAACGGTTTTTACCCATACTTGTTTTTTGTGCGTGTTGAAAATAATACGCTTTGCTCAAATATTATTTTTTATAATGTGTTGAAAGCGGCACGCTTTACACAAATAATATGTGTTTTTTCGTGTCCAAAAGTGGCAGAAATGTTTTTCCATGTTTGGTTTTATGTTGAAAGCGAGAGTCTTTCCACATTGAATAACGGAAGCAATTTAATAGAAGTTGATCTTGTTGTGATCGATTCGGCAGGCCTTATTTATGCTTCTGTAATGAATCTAGGCACATTTCTGTTGTTGTTTTTCTTTTGTTTCAGTTTTCTTCAAAACGGTAATTCGAGATCGAATTACGGCGTCAGGTTGGCCGTGTGAGTGACGACCCTGTAGATGGCAGACAACCAGATGAAGGTTCAAGCCAACAGAGCCCTTTTCTTAGGATGGACTCTTATCGTTATAGTTTTAGGCTATTAAGTATTATTCAAGCATTTCTTTATATTTAGAGCTTAAGTGACAGATTTATGTATGGCTATTAGTTTTTAGAATTATTAGGGTAGGCGATAAAAAAAGAAAGTTTGAAAGAACACTTGTTGACTGTACGTCATATGGGCAGTGACGCTCTAGCTTTGTCTTGATTTAATTGTAATTTAAAATTGCTGCTGCTAATAAATATTTGGAGAAAATACGAGATTGTATTATTTTCTCACATGTATTTTGTTAGTTATTATAGCCAGCAGAAGAATGGCCAATCGGGTGAGGCACTTAAAAAAATGTCCCTGTACTCATTAATTCGAGGCAACTCTATGTAGTATTATTTAACTCGATTTTGGGTAAGTCATTATTTATTCCATTTTAACTGGTTGTTTTACCAATTTGAAATCTCTTCTAGTATCCCCTGAAGATGGACGTCTAGACGCCCGAAACATTTAAGGAACATTACAAACAATTTTTTATTAAAATTTTGTGGAGGAGGACTTGATGTTTTATTTGCAAAAAAAGTATATTGTGATGTCCTCTACCATCCTATAAAGTTTGTCGGCATGTTTTCGGGACACCCTGTATGAAACCTAATGTATAGTTTATTTCATCAAATTATTCTTTTATTTCATTTTTTGTAAAAGAAAGGAAAATTTGGAACAAAAATGTTTTAAATCTCTGATATAAAATAAACGACTTTTATTTTAGAAATTTACTTAATATCACAGTTCGTGTTATGAATATGCTGACTTAATTTAAATTATTACGGTTCTGCAATTTTATGACTGTTTTAGTACTAGTTAGGAAACACCATCAAACATAAGCAATTACTTTTTTTAGTGCAATTATATATTTAATGGTTTATCTAACCTTTAAATAATAGCAATCTAATAACGCTAAGGTGACATATAACATAATCACTTATATAAAAAAAAAATTGTACTTAAATACTTGTCTAGTGAAAATAAATTAAACTAAAAGCTTTTAAAATTAATTATTACAAAGTCAGCTTTCACGCCTCTTACGAAACTAAATAAATTGAAAACGAAATAAATATGACAATTTATTTACAGGGTAATAATGTAACAGAAAAGTACCGTTAGTTAACAGAAATGTTTAAAAAAAATAACATATAAATTGAACGCAAAAACTACTCCTTGGGGTGGTGATTGAATAGACCTCCAATTTCTTTAATACAAGTCTAATTCTACGGTGAATGTCGCGAGATGCCCGAAGAATCTAAAAAAGATTTCTTCTTATTTCATTTCTAACTTGAATAATTCGCTGAAGCAGAGCCTCACGGATATCCACCTCCGCTGCATAAACTATGTTGCTCATATGACCCCAAAAATAACAATCGAGTGGATTTAAGTCCGGCGATCTCGCTGGCCAGGATACCGGTCCACCTCTGCCAATCCATATATCAGGATAATTCTCATCTAACCAGTTACGAACGGGCCGTCTAAAATGAGCAGGGGCACCATTCTGTTGGAAATACACCCCCAGCCTGAATCTTAAGGGTACATCGTCGATTAGTCCTGCTAATTGATTTTAAAGAAATTTCAAAATAAATTCTTTAGCATTTCAATCGGACCAATCAATTATTTTCCAGCTATTCCCGTCCATAAATTGACGGAGACCCTATATTGACAGTTTGATCCTTCCAAAAGTGAGTGTTATGGGTATTAAACACTTTGGTCCCACTAAATGTTGCATCATCAGACCAGAAAATTTTCATTTGCAAATGTTGATGTTCTAAAATCCGTCGACATAACTCGATCCTGGGTGTCAAATCTCTAGGCAACAGCTCTTGAACCCTCTGTTAATGATATGGGTGAAAACCTTGCATCTGAGTTATTCTTCCTATCTAAACTAGATATTCGTTATAATTATGGATAACAGTATAGAAAACGTGTATAGATCACCTTCGGGCAATCCTAATATATTTTGTGAAAATCTTTTAAATGTACTTAACGCTTTACCAAAGAAATCCGGCATCATTCTGACAGGCGATTTTAATATAGACGCTAAGAAGGAATCACAGGATTTGCTTCAACTGAACTGTCTGTTTCTTTCATTTGATCTACGAATGCATATACACTTCTCTATACGAATTAATAAACAAAGCGCAACACTCATTGATTATTTCTGTACTAACCTAAAGGATCAGGTGATTTGTGTTAAGACTAACCACAGTGGTCTAAGCGACCATGAGACGATAATAGGAATACTTTTATTAAGAAACCTTAAACCTAGACCTGAAGGTACCACAATTTCTCGCAACTACTCACTGAGAAACATTACAAGATTTAAAAATAAGGCCATAAACTCTGATTGGTCTTTTCTGGCTGACAGTGCCTGTCCATCTGATGGATTTACACTTTTGCAAGAACATGTGATAAATTGCATAAACTCTTCATTTCCTAATAAAACAAGAAATAAGCATAAAAGAAAATAATTCATAACATTAGGAATACGAATCTCTTGTAGGAATAAGCGATGCTTATCTTATGTTAGCAAATTTACAAGAAATTTTAATTTTCACTTAAATTTTAGAACATACAAACCTATATTAAGAAAAGTAGTCATGCGAGCAAAAAAATCTGTATTATATGCAGGAAATAACTAATTCTAAAAATTCAAAGAAAATGATCTGGAATATTGTAAATCACATCTCTAGTCGAAACAAATCTGAAACAAATAACAAACTTACACTTAAAGTAGACTCTCAAGAACTTACTGAATCACGTAACATTGCTTACCACCTAAATGACTATTACGCTAATATAGCACGAGATACCACGAGGAATATTAATTGTAATGATAGGACACACTTTTCTCATTTTCTAAATGAACTAAAACGAAATTTGAATAACAGTTTTTACTTAGCACCGACCTCTGTTCCGTAGGTAATCGATATTGTCAAGGGCTTCAAAAACAAGGCATATACTGGCTTGGATGAGGTTGCAGTAAGGGTTGTGAAGGCATTCCCAAGAAGTGCCTACGAGAAACTTGTTGAAATTATAAATTGGTCTTTTACCGAGGGCATCTTTCCTAGTAACCTTAAGAACTTACTAATTGTTCCGATTGATAAGGGCGAAAAAGTTAAAAATGCCTCCAACTTCCGACCTATGTCCCTCTTCTTCAATATTTTCAAAGATTGTGGACTCTGTGGTTAAAGTGCGTGTTACATCGTGTTTGGATAGGTTCCGTTTTTTGTCTTCGACTCAATTTGGATTCCAACCCAAAAAAGGTACGAGGGATGCTGTCTATGGATTTTTAAATAATATATGTAGTAGTCTCAATGACGGAGGCGTCACTGTGGCAGTGTTCTTCGACCTTGCAAAAGCGTTTGATTGTGTGAACCATGACATACTCTTGGAAAAGCTTACGTTTTATGGATTTAGAGGTATCGCACATGACTGGTTTGGATCTTACCTACTGGGACAAAAACAGGTAGTTCAAGTACTAGATCCGAAAGGAAACAGAGTTCGTTCCCATACTAGGGACATCACTGATGGAGTTCCACAGGGCTCCGTCCTGGGGCCACTGTTGTTTTTACTTTACATAAACGATATTGCATGGTTGGACGTTAGAGGTTCATTTACTCTATTTGCGGACGATACCTTCTGTCTGCTGGGCTGAGGTCGAATTATAAAACTTGCAAAACATGGTTTGATGCAAGCAAATTAGCAATAAATACAAATAAAACTAAGTATATGGTATTTCTAAATAAAGGTCCTCTACCACTGAGAATTGGAACTTACGTGGTGCAAAAGGTGTCGGATTATAGGTTTCTGGGATTAACGGCCGATCAGGGCTTGAAATGGGATGCACATTTTAAGAGACTATCCAAAAATTTGGCATCACCTCTCTTTGCTCTAAGAACTGTAACTCTTGAATTAAATAATGGGCAAATTACTCGGGAGGTATCCCACGCATTGTTTGAATCCGATCTTCGATAATGTTTAATTTTTTGGGGCTACACTTCTGAAAGCCGACTACAGTCTCTTCCTGATTTAAAAACGAGTAATGAGAATCATATGTAACAGCGACACACTTGCGCACTGTAAGCTACTGTTTAAATCACTCAAAATCCTTACCTTATATGATTTGCTTATGTTCGAGAAAGCGAGACAAGGAATAACATACATAATTATCCCACAAGATTTAGAAATAACTTAACTGTCCCTCTGTCTCGAAGTGAACTATCTAAGAACACAATCTATCACTTGGGAAAGACGCTTTACAACGGTATACCCCTGATCACAAGACAGCTAAGTTCTAAGCAATTCAGTAGCAGGATTAAAAAATGTTTATTACTGAGCGCTAATTATTCCCTTGCCGAGTTTACTCATAATACAGTTCGTTTGCTGCTACCATCATAGATTCCTTGCTTGCTTTGTGTTGTATTTTAAATTCTGTTACTTTATATTTATTTATTTAATACTCAATAATTTATTTAGTCCGTGTTGTTTGGATAATCATTGTATGTTTATTATTTATTAGTATTATGCATGTATTTGTTATATATATATTATTGTCATTCTGTTAAGTGCCTTTTACTAGTTTGTAAGTTATACACCTATAATTGATCAACACCTTTAATAGGTCATGTTACAGACCTTGTTTGTAAGTTATACGCCCATAATTGATCAACACCTTTAATAGGTCATTGTACAGACCTTGTAATGCAATGTATTGGAAAAATAAAATTGAATTGAACTGAATTGAGTATGGTAAAATAAAACGCATTAAAATTGATTTCGAAATATATACGTCTCTAGCTAATGGTCTGGGTGCGACTTGAGAATTATCTTCTATTTGTGGAACTGAGTTTTCCAAATCATAATTCCCACTAGGTTCTTGCCCACAGAGGTGTTGCAAAGAACCATTCTTTACCAATTTCCTATAAACTTTTTCGAATACTCTCCACCCCCAGGAAGTCTTTGTTGCAAAAAGGTTTTAAGGGTAACATCTACCCCTCCTAACGAGTTCAACCGCGAACTGGGTGTAACCCACAAAACAATCGAACATCTAGTTGACATGTTTCATTTTAGGGTTCAGAGATGTCCCTTAAGGGTTTAGTAAGAATTGTTTGTGGGACCATAATAAATGCTGGACCAATATTTGGATCTCTTCCTCGACTATATATGACGATAGAGGAAAATGAAGAAAGAAGTTGTTAAGAAACTAATAATGATTCCAAACATAAATCTATATACAGTGAGGGCAAAAAGGTAGGAACAAATTCATTTAAAATTCCACCTTTAATTTTTTGAAAAAATGCTCGGACTATACTTATAAATGCACTAAACAGGAGCAAAGTTTAGACGATGGTGCCAAACTGCAAACTAGTGCAAACTGAAACGAACAACATCGACACGATGCAGGGTGCCAAAATCAGAAGATATTGTCCCTCCTACTCGTGACAAAATCTACTACATTCAGACGCTTCAATATTCACGGAATTCATGGAAAAATATCTTTAACTCAATTTGGATCTAAACGACACATATAGCGTGTTCTATATAAATGATAAAGTTGTTACTACTTTGTAGCAGAAGCGGCAAGATCTTGTTGCCAAAAATGTTATAGCTAATTGGTTCTCCACACCGTTCATTACTTAAATAAATAATAAATGCCACTTAGCCAATAAACATCATTAATTAGTATTCATTAAGCTTGCATCAAATTGGTGAAGTTGTAATTAATCAATAATTATTCATTTTTTAAAAAATTATTAAATGCAATAATGATATAAAAATACCTGTTCCAGGGGAAAACATTAGTCTAAAATACAGCAGTGCCGATTTAAGTTAAAAAAATGAATAATTTGCAAGATATATCGGATATACAGCAATTCTACAAAGACACTACAGTGTTCGTGTCGGGAGCGACAGGATTTATTGGAAAACTAGTGTTAGAAAAAATTTTGAGGGCTCTGCCAGTAAAAAAGATATTTGTTTTGGTTAGGAAGAAACCTGACGCATCGTCAAGTGAAAGGCTTCAACATATTTTTGAATCACCGGTAAGAGCAACAAATACCTAAAATTAATAAGTGCATAAAGTGTATGAGAAGAAAATCTACCAATCTATTCTGCATTTTGTGATTAGTAATTTTATTAATTTTTACTCTAGTTTAAGAATAAACTTATAACTTCAATTATTTCATAGAATATTAGTGTCAACACCATCCTGCATGTTATAAAAAATTTAAAACATAGCAGATACAGGCATGAATCTGTATTAAAATTGTTGTAAAAGTGTAAAGTAAATACAAAGTTTTAAAAAGCCGCATTAATAGATTTCCGTGTAATTCGAATTACTGTTTTAAAACAGAAAGTGATTTTTTAGCAATTGTCACATTTGACAGATAAATAATAGTTATTTACGATATAAGTGTTGTAAAGATTCATATTACAACACGAGATGTTAAAGTTGTTAAACGAGGCGTCAGCCGAGTTTAATCAAACATCGAGTGTAGTTATATGAATTTACAACAAGAATATTGTACAAAATTTTATCTACTTTCATCTATGAATAAAAATATTTGGTAGAAGGCATTTTTTTTTTAAATAAAAATGCACCTGCTATTAAAAATCGTTTTGTAAGGGCATCTATTACAGCACTAGTGCTGTAATAGATGCCCTTACAAAACGATTTACAGAACTGTAAAATTCATATTACTAAATGAAAGTAGATAATAATATATTACAGTCCGAGCTGGAGAGTATTTCCTAACTGTCGAGGTTAACTAAAAAAAAACATGAAATTTCCTAAGGAGGTTTGTATACGATTTTATTTACAACCATCAAGATTTTGTGACAATAATAAAATTTACGTTTTTAAAATTTAAAAATTGCAGAAGTTAGTTTTGAAAAATTTAAATGGTTGTTATGAGATGAACAATTAGGCATAATTAAGTCATAACCTTCGCGGGCATCCCGAGTTGACAAATTTTGTAGTGAAAAATAAAAAAATATATATCTAGCGATAGACATAAATTGCACTTCACCAGATGTTTGAGAAAGGGCTGGCAAAGCGGAGGAATGTTCAGTTCCCAAAAAAAGTCGTAAACGTTACTAAAAGGGTTTCAAAATATATGAAGACTGGTGCACCTAAACAAAATGTAAGAAAAATAGTCTCAGATTGGCACATTGCGCCAATTTGAGCAAAAATAAGAAACCGTCTACACTTTGGTCAATGTAGAGACAGCATGATAAAATTCATGTTAGCTCTCAGAGAGAGAGTTGACATTTCATAATTTGGGAAGCTTATTGTATTCCTAAAAAAGAAGGGGCTATAAAATAACCCAGTCTAACACTTTTGAAGGAAAAATATAGAAGATTTTCTTTAAAAAGCACTGCAGGAATTTCTTTCAGTCAAGGTAAAATAATATATTTTAGAAAATTTAGATAATGTTGAAAAAAATTTTAATTTTTTTTTCGTGTACCCATTTCAGAAATAACGTCTCTAAGCATTGTATCGGGTGTTTCAGAAGTACGGTACGTTACTTAAGGGAGCGATTTCTTATGATATTCGAAGAGAAAAAGTTTATATGAATACGTGTCCAATGTTGCCCCGTATTTAATATACAGGGTGTTAAAGTTTAAAAAAAAAATCGTTTTTTATAAATAATATCCTTTTGTCGATTTTATTGAAATTTGGTACCGTTATTCATAATGATAAGGGGCTTAATTAGCCCTAACTAGATTAAATTTATTAAGTCTAGTGGCATCCTGGGGAGCACCTTAACGCATATTATTGACAAAAAATGTACGATACCTACTTCTTTCTAATTTTGATATTATTTTTCGGATTTACCAACTAATAATACACCTTTGATTTCAATTATAGCCTAGCAAATAAAAATGCTGAACAAGCTCGGCGAATTTATCAGGAACGTTATCCGAGCAAAGACTTGGAGTTTTAAACGTAGTACGGAACTTCCTGGCAGACCTGCAACAGTAACCACGCCTGAAGACGATCCTTCAACTAGTGTTAGAAAGGTAGCAGTGCATCTTCAAACAAGTTCAACTGTCTGGAGGGTTCTGCATCTTTATCAACTATACCCATACCATATTAAACGTGTGCAAGCTCTGCTTCCCCGTGATTTTCAGCCAAGGTTTACTTATACAGTAGCAACAATTTTTTACCGAACATTTTATTTACCGATGAGGCCTCTTTTTCAAGAGAAGCCAATATGAATTTTCATAACGAACATTTTTGGGCGGACGATAATCCTCCTAAAATGAGAGAAGATCGTTTTCAGCAACAGATTTTGATGAAGTTATGGGCAGGGATCATTGGCGACTATCTTATTGGACCATACTTTTTACCACCTTGATTGAATGAAAACTCCTATATGCAGTTTCTATCTGAAGAACTTGACGTTTTGTTAGAAGAAGTACCTCTACAAATAAGAACTAATATGTGGTTTATGCATGACGGCGCCCCAGCTCATTCGAGCCTAGTTGCTCGTCAACACCTCGACAACACTTTTCCTAATTCCTAATTGCTGGATTGGACGTGCAGGCCACAGGTTGGTCAGCTCGCAATCCCGACTTGAATCCTCTAGACTATTATTTATGGGCCACCTAAAGTTTCTTGTATACAAGACGCCTGTACTAGATAAAAACAATTTAAGAATTCGAATTATTGAAAGTTGCAATATTATACGAAATAATGCAGACATTTTTGAACGTTTAAGAGAATCAATGGTGAGACTATTGAAATCGTGCGTTTTACCAGAAGTGGCTATTTCCAACATTTACTTTAATTAACTGTTGCAGTTTTTTTTGTATCATGATTTAAAAAAATAATGTTGGTGTTAATTTAAATGTTTTAATTAACTTCTAAATACATAGGTATTTTTTTTGTACGTGCAGTAAAGTGGTTTCTATTTTTAATGCACATTATAGGCAGCAAGAGGTCTCACATCTGAACAAAGACCTGGAGGAAACTCTGTCTTGGGGTGACAGTAACCAAGTAGAATTTAACGCTAAAAAAAACAGGCGGTAGTTTTTTCTAAAAAAGTTAATGTTGAAGAACCGTATATAGTCATGGCGGGACACTCGATTCCCTTGGCTCCAACACTTCATTTATTACGCGTCAATTCGGATAGTCATATGTCTTGGCATAGTCACGTTGCGGCCATTGCTAAGGCACTCTCGTAGAAGCTTGGAATACGTTTTTAACTAAGATTCTCAATACACCCCAACAACTTTTGAAGCTATATAAAGCCCAAATTCGACCATCGCTAGAGTACTGTTCGAATATTTGGGGCCGAGCTCCTAAACATACCCTGAGATTGCTAGATTCCATTCAAAGAAGAGCTATTTGCCTGATCGGTGACCATGATCTGACAAACAACCTGGAGAGCCTTGAACATCGAGGGAGGGTTGGCGACTTTAGTCTTTTTACAAACATTTTCATGGCAAGTGCTCAACTGAGGTTGCCCGCTTGATTCCACCCCGAGCGGTGCATGATAGAAATACACGACGAGCCACTGCAGCCCACCCGTACGTGGTTCGGCTTGGTGTCTCTCGAGCGACACTGTTTAAAAATTCTTTCATCTGAAGAGCGTCATCACTTTGGAACGACCTCCCTGAGGCCGTGTTCCCCAACAAATATAATCTCCAAAGATTCAAGACCTACGTGAATCGTGTTCTGCGCACACGCACGGCTCGCAGAGCGCCATAAAGGATTTATCTTGCAGTGTTGTGCCTTATCATGAACAAAAAGAAAAAAAATTGTAAATACTGCCCAAAAGCATATATAGGCCAATCTGGGAAAAGTTTTTAATCAAGTCAAAAAAACAATTCCATTGATGTTAATCATTTAATAGAAAC
This sequence comes from Polydrusus tereticollis, assembly GCA_963920685.1. Taxonomy (NCBI): domain Eukaryota; kingdom Metazoa; phylum Arthropoda; class Insecta; order Coleoptera; family Curculionidae; genus Polydrusus; species Polydrusus tereticollis. The sequence goes on along the minus strand of OY987334.1, from coordinate 2,970,137 downwards.
CTACCATAATTTGGACCCATACCACAAATCTGTGCCCATACTTTAAAATATTACACACAGAGAAGAAAGGAAAATTAGATGTGTTGAAATCCCTTGAAATTAATGATCTGAAAAATTTCCACCGTTCATTGAATGGCCAAACCTAAACTAATAGATTCCCATTGTAACATTTATTTTAATACCCTATTTACAATAATTACCAAAAATGTTTTTAATGTAGTGGAATTCATAAATAGTGTGTTATACTTTTCTTTAAATTTATCATGAAATTTCACCAAGTAACGGCAGAAAGAGTGCAAACAAATAAAATACCATTTTCCTGAATAATTATTTATAGGGAAACAAAAAAACAATAAACTTATGTAGTCGTATACATAAAACAAATACCCTTTTTGAAACAATAAGCTCCATGCGCCATACATTTCAGCTTTATGAAAATATTAGCATTACAATTAAAATATTAACATAACATTCAGTATTATAATAAATACTCATGAGGTTGGTTGTCATAAAATTCATAATAATATTTTCGTAAAGTTGACTTAAGCATATAAAGGTCTTTAAAATTGTTTGGCTTTAATTTTTCTTCTGCTAGTGTGGAAACTAGTCAACTGGTTCCGTTGTAGTGGTTTCACAGACGTTGATTTCCGTTAAGATAGCGGAAGCCCGTTGTCAGTAAATCTCAATTTATAAAACATTTCTCCATCAAGCGTGTATTTTAAAACATGCACACTTTAGGATATCCTTTACCACGACCAGGACAAATGCTTTTGATAAACTGAATACCATCAATTTTTTTAATAAATTCGTGATGTAAATATGTAACTGCATACTGACGTGGTTTCTTTCTGGCAGTTTTACAAATAGAAATATTCTCAGCAGGAACATCAATATCCTTGCTTTTTGAAACTCATTCTACCGCTAAGTGAATGCAATGTACTTCCATGTGTGTATGTCTAGCCTCAAGCAGTTTTTGTTCATTAATTATTACTTCTTATTCAAAGAAGCATTCAGTAACGCATTCGACCTAGAGAATTCCTATTTTGATAGGTACAGCCGTCACTATACTGTAGCAATTTTAAAATTTCCACTACTTACCTTGTGTGCAATACTCGGCTTACCTTTGATTTTTAGAGTCATATTATCACAAAGTTCATTGTATATAGTTATTTTGTTCAAAATTTGTTTATTTAATTGTGTGATCTTTGTTTACACAAAATCAGTCGAAATATGTGGAGTTCGTAGTACTGCGTTCCTTTTTCTGTTTGGACCATGTATTTCCGTTTGGGTCCCCTGTCAAGTCGCAGAACGCTCAGTTTAACTTTTGGCAATTTTAGGTAATAACAAAGTTCATTGGAATTATTTTCTTTATTTGATTATTGAATTTATGTGCTGATAAAGCCCATACTCTCGTATCATTCTAATCTTCTGTAGGGTGTCTCTTGTTCTCTTTTTTTTTTGGTTATGTTAAGTTGGCAACACTTTTGTGTCAGCTGGTTATTTAGGGAGAAGGAGTTATTGATATTCTCGTGGCCTTTGATCAGAATCCTTGAATCAAGAAAGTCAAGCCACGAATTTTTTAGAAAAAGACCACGAGGTCTCAGAGCCCTTTTAGATGATAGTAAGCTTTCTTAACTCCTTTTTTTAGTTTGTCGTCTTTGTTGAGACTTCAGTTTTTGCTGCCGTTCGGCATTAATGTAGGTTAGAAAAATCATATGAGATTTTAAGGCCCACGTAACATCCTAGGAGCTTGGGTTCTAGTTGTCCTGCACGAGATTAATTCCACCTGACCTACTAGAAATAGCCCGGATCAATCCACATGGGGCCATCCTAAAGGATTGAAGTTTGAACTAGCTGCACAGAACAGTACAAAGTTATCTGAATATATTTTTCTATAATTTAATTATATCTTCATCACTGATCATAGTACATATGCACATTTAGCCATTTCAATTTTTATTACCTTTGACATAGAACCTTTCCATGAAGATATTATAAAGGTTCTAGAATCATCCCCGAGGTTATACCAAATTTTCGTTTTATATCCTTGCGCCCGGAAAGGCCATTTTTTATTTTATGGACTTAAATAATATAAAGTCAATCATAAATTAAAATACTTTTTTATCTTGTAACTCAAACTTGCATAAACGCCGTTTTCTTATCTTTATTTTTAATAAAAACTTTATTTTTTTCTCCTAGTTTTAATTTAAAACGGGTTTCTTCGAGAATATGGACAGTTTCTTTGAAAAACTTTATTGTTTGTGTGGAAAAATTTTGGTTTTACTTATTGCATAGATTTCCAATTCGGTATATTTTCCTGGTTTGTACTGCTATCAAACTAGGTGGCGCCCAAGGCAAACCAGCGACAAAGGGACGGTGTAAGTATATAACGAACCACGACCTAGTGTCTCCGCAATAAGAGTTACCGTGCGCACTGAGTATAAGTTGATTTAATTTAATAAAATAATTTTGGTGTATGTTTCATCTCATGTGGTATTATCTTGTTTTCGAGAAAGTCCACCCAATTAGTTGCAAATTTTCCAGACTTCACTCCTCCCTCCACCTCGATCCAGATTAAGCAATAACCATCTTTACTGATGAGATTGTAGAAGGCTAGATTATGTACCTATAACTTCTTTTTGTAATAAAAACTGCTGATATTCGATTTAGGCGCCAGAAGCACCAGTTCCAGATCTACAGTAAAAACAAATATTTCTGAACTTTTATCTTTGGCCTTCTCTTTTCTTGCCTCTTCTGTCTTTTGTAGGTGCGTTTTATAGTCCTCTTTAGAAACTTGACCTACCATACAGGCTGCACATTTTTCAAATTTATCCTTCTTTGGGTGAAACAGAGCAATATTTTTAATGTCGAATATTTTAGAAAATACAGCTATTGATAGATAGTGGACGTATGTTACGACTTTTACACCAGTCTCTAACATAGAAATCACACAGGCGTTGCTTGGAATGCCAATCAGGTAATAAATACTTTTTCGTTGTTGATGCACGGCAGGAGTAAGATTCCAAAGTTGAAAGTGCATCAAGAAAAGCTTCTAGTTTTGCGCTCCTCTTCAAAAGGGTATGAGGTATTAGGTTTGATAACCCTTCGTCTTATATTCCCAACAGTACGTAATCGTTGTGTCCGATTTAAAACTGTCCATCTGTCAATTCTAACAGTGTTTAAAATTAAAGTTCTGCACACTGTAACAGCGAGGTCATTTACTTTTAAATGGTAAATTAAGCTTTATGTCCTTCTCGACATATTTTCGTTATTTCCTTTCGATCACGGGGCAGCTTCCAAAAGCATTGTAAAATTTTTGTCCTCTTTTTTCACAGATTGATGTACATGGTGTCCAGTTTTCGATGGTTTTACGGGGTATCTCCGTTATTAGTAAAGATAGAAGGATACAGTTTTCGCAACACTGTACTACTTTTTTGTGAAACAGAAGATGTCCCAATCAGAATTTTTCCGGTCGTCCTTGTTTCTGATATATGGAATGATGTTTTTGTAATTTTACATTTTGGGACCCCCCCCCCCATATTTAGGTGACCCTGTAGCTCATCAAAGAGAAAACAAATGTTCTTTTTGTAGTTTTTTGCGTAGAATCCAGTGACGTACTCGGATCTTTTCTGCGTTCAATAGTTTCCGAGAAAAAACAAACTTTTTTTTTAATGGGTCACCCTATATATTTTTTAATAATATAATTAATCTTATAATAAGCTTCTTAAAAATATATAATACCCTATTTTTATTTTTAATACTAAGCACGAAATTTACGTTTTATTAAAAAATATACATTTTTGTTAATAGGCCATGAGGGTATATAAGAATGAAAGGGACACAGTCATTTATGTCATATTTAAAACCTCTTTAGTTTCTGTCAGAGTATTCACGCTTTCCAAGTTGTTTTAAAATATCTAATTAATAGTAAAAAATCAGTTTGTCCTAATTATGGCAGAAAATGTAAACTTTGAAAATAATGAAAAATACAACATGCTCGATTGATATGTCCATTGTAATGTAGATGAAGCATTATAATTGTATTTCAGTAGGTAAATATACGTCTTTTTGTAGTATCTCTATGAGGATTTATTAAATTTCTTAAATTACTTATATACAGGGTGACAATTTAAAAATTTGAAATGGCCATATCTTAGGAACGAAGAACTAAAGAAAAAAACGCAAAAAACAGTTTCTATAAAACGAAGGGGGAACAAAAACAAGCGTACTATCCCACCCTTATCTGCAACCCCTTGGACAGGGTGAGACACACCCTAAAATCTTAAATAGAAAGGGGGGTCGAGTGATACATCATTTTGAAGCTCTTGAAAAATGCTTTCCAATGGTACCATAGAAAGCTACATTTCAGGAAATTCTTCTCTGTTTATTAAGGAAAACAACAAATGAAAACACAATTTTGAAATTTTTTATTATTATTTAATTAAATGTTCAAAATGATTGCTACCAATATCTTGGCATATTAAGAGATATCTCTTAAGAATTCTAAACATTTTAAGCCTAGGTATTTTGTTTTGGTTTATTTGCTATGGTTTTTTTGTCGAAAAAAAAAATTTGTTTATAAATATTCGCATTTTATTATCACAGAATTTACTTTAAAAGTAACTTGTACTAGTATTATTATTTTAAGAACAGTTGACTTTCGGTTCAGTTTAAACGAAAGGCAGCACCTCTTATCTTTAACAATGGTGTACAGCACAGCTGAACGTGTAGAAATTATTTTCATTTATGGTTCCCAGAACCAATGTTTCTTAAGGACAGCTCAGCGTTTTAACGAAAGGCATCCAGGTCAAAATGTAAGCCCGGAGTATGTCCGCCAACTAGTAGCCAAATTTGAAGAAACTGGTTCTGTCGCGAATAAAAAGAGAAATCAACCGAGACTAGCCGACGAAGCAGCGCAAATTGAAATTCTGGGGCAGTTTGCAATGAATTCAACTTTATCAACTCGTGAAGCAGCTGTAGCAACTGAATTATCTCGTGAATCCATAAGAAAGGTACTTAAATTTCATAAGTTGTATCCCTATAAACTGCACATACTGCAAGAACTTTGTGACGACGACCCGGACAGAAGAATTCAGTTTTGTGAAATAATGACAGATAGAATTACGGCAGAACCTCGACTAGTTAAAAATATTTGCTTCAGTGATGAGTGTACCTTTTATTTAGATGGGCATGTTAATAAGCAAAACTGTCGTTACTGGAATGACGAGAACCCCCACGTATTTAGAGAAGGGCATACCCAGTACCCCCAGAAAATTAATGTTTGGGCTGGTATATTGGGAGATGGTATTATCGGCCCAATATTTATACAAGGAAATTTAAATGGCGACAGGTATGCTGAAATGCTACAGAGGTCTATCGAACCACCAATAGTGCGAGAATTAGAAAATCAGAGGGACATACTCGGAAATTTATCTTTAGAAGAACGCTTACTACATTTCCAACAGGATGGAGCACCTCCGCATTATGTAGTTGCCGTTAGGCAGTGGTTGGATGATAATTATCCCAACCAGTGGATTGGAAGAAGAGGTCCTGTTGAATGGCCACCTAGATCCCCGGACCTAACACCTCTTGACTTCTTTTTGTGAGGTCACCTAAAATCTGTGGTTTTTAAAACGCAACCTGAGTCACTAGAGCAACTTCAGCATAGAATAGTTCAGGAATGCCGTGCTATATCCAGAGAAACATTTGCAAATGTACGTGAAGAATTTAAAAGTAGGCTTTAATATTGTCTTCAAAACAACGGAAATCATTTTGAACATTTAATTAAATATTAATAAAAAATTTCAAAATTGTGTTTTCATTTATTGTTTTCCTTAATAAACAGAGAAGAATTTCCTGAAATGTAGCTTTCCATGGTACCATTGGAAAGAATTTTTCAAGAGCTTCAAAATGATGTATCACTCGACCCCCCTTTCTATTTCAGATTTTAGGGTGTATCTCACCCTGTCCAAGGGGTTGCAGATAAGGGTGGGATAATACGCTTGTTTTTGTTCCCCCTTCGTTGTATAGAAACTGTTTTTTGCGTTTTTTTCTTCAATTTTTCGTTCCTAAGATATGGCCATTTCAAGTTTTTAAATTGTAAGATGGCCATCAAGGTCACCCGACTTGTCAGTTTTGGATTTCTTCTTGTGCGGATACCTTGAAAATAAAATTTATTTTCTTTTATACTAAACAATTGCAGATTAAGAGATGCCACTGAAAGAGCATTCAGGGAGTTACAAACGCGGCCTTTTATTATTTTAAATTCATCAAGGCGATTAAGAACTATGTGTGAAATATTTCTAAGGCATAATGGAGAACAATTTGAGCAATATTTATGTGAAAGTTCTATAAATTTTCATATTCTGTTTCTACTGTTTTACGTAGTAAAACACAACTCGATTTATGCATTGTTATTATTTGTACTGAAATATAACGACTAATTAGATTAAGGAGTCCAAAATATATTTCTTTTGCAGTACTTATAATACCAGTATTACTTTTTTTTAAACATTCTTCATGGCTTACTAACAAAAAATGTATATTTTTTAAAAAAAGGTAATTTAGCAAGAGTAGAATAAAAGAATTATGATGGCGGCACCTTTTGTTTCACTAAAAAGTAGCGCGGTGCTGCGAAAACCGTATCTTTCTATCTTTACTAATAACGGACATACCCATGATCCACTATCCGATCTCAAAATCTCTAAGTCCTACAAAAAAAAGTTAAATACAAAAGTTTTTGGATTGCGACATATTTTTGAAAAATTTTCTTTGTTCGCCTACAGAGTGTTTAGTCTTTTGGCCAAGTACCAACTTTCTTATTTTAAATGAAACACCCTATATGTGACAATCTTTATGTACAGTATAATCATATTCAAAGTAACTAAATATGTGTCGGCTTGCAAGGTACAATGATCACCATCAGCCTTTTCAGTAATTAACAGATGGTTCTGAATTAAAGAAGGATCCTCATCTACATCAAGAAATTATATTTCAACATTTGGGACAGTAATAAAGTTGTTATTATTGGTTACAGTCAAATTCACAATACCATTAACTAGATCATTTTGAGTTGTATCGGTGGTATTAAGTGAGTTATTTCAAACTAATTTTACAAGTCTTTTGCCACGGTATCTAGAACCAAATAAAATAACCTGAGTTAATACTTCAGAACAACAGCAAAACTGTTAAGTATGGTATCATGACGACTCAGAATAAAAAAGAAAAGCTGCTAACTCCCAGATACTAACCACTAAATATCTTTTTAACTTAGCGCGACTATCCTGTAAAGCTTTTGCAAAAAATATAATTGTTGGTTAAGTTAATACGTACCTCTAATAGATACAGACACTGCAAACTATAAATTTCTTAGATATGATTATTATTAGTTGTATCACCTTTACAGCCATTGTTTAAAAACGTGTATTTATTCTTCTACAACACAATTATTATACTAAGAAAGAATTTCTTTAATTTTGTACTTAGTGCAAGTTTATTGAATAAATCCGTAGAGCGCTTTCGGCAGTTACGCCATCATCAGTACTACTTTGTCAAAATATAACAAACCACAAAACACAACATACAAGTATATGTATAAAACTTAACACATTAAAAATTTTGGGGCCTAAAGGCCGATGTAAATTACATGTAATTTACATCGGCCTTTAGGCCCCAAAATTTTTAATGTGTTAAGTTTTATACATATACTTGTATGTTGTGTTTTGTGGTTTGTTATATTTTGACAAAGTAGTACTGATGATGGCGTAACTGCCGAAAGCGCTCTACGGATTTATTCAATAAACTTGCACTAAGTACAAAATTAAAGAAATTCTTTCTTAATCTTTGATGGTGCACTCAGCCCTTTCCTAATTTTAAATTATTATACTGTTCAGCTGCCTATATTGCCAGGAGATAGCAGTTATTCGATGCGAAATTTGAAGATCGTCGATTTAGCAGTTTTACGCATCAAGAAAAATCACGAAATATGTTCTACTAATAGCTCAGCTGTTTTAAACATTTCATGCAGACTTTCTAATGGTGTAATAAATGTTATAAAATGGTTAAGAAGTGGAGTTAGCAGGTCACCACTATAGGCTGACAATTATGCTTTATTCATCAAGTGTATCGACCCACAGTCATAAGTTAAAAGACTTGTAAAGTTTACAAGTATCGTGTTTGCAAAGTGCAAATAGATGCTATTTTTTGTAATCCTGACATTAATTTTATTGAATCTAAGCTATAAACTTACCAGTATACACTGTAGCAAAGCAGTAAATTCTAAATCATGTAGTAGTTAGTAACCCTTGTCTGTTCAGTTCTATTCCGGAAGACACTAAGTTTTCTAAAATAAGTTACTTTATAATATATCTGTACCTATTTTTCCAGGCTTTTGATATTGTTAAACAGAAAAATAAAGGAGCATTAGAAAAAGTTTTTGTCATGGAGGGAGATTGCTCGTTTCCAATGTTAGGATTAAGTGAAGAAGACCAGAGGACGTTAATAAACGAAGTCAATGTTGTTTTTCATGTAGCCGCCAGTATAAATTTTAACGAAAAAATCAAGAAATCGACTTTAACAAATGTTCGGGCAACCAGGGATATGATTATTCTGGCGCAGCAAGCTCTACACTTAAAGGTAACCTCTTAATATCATCGCCATATTGGAGACTTGGCACTCAAATCTTGTACTCGTAAATATTTCGTTTAGGTACTTTGCAATCTAGAGACATGATTGTCATAGTATAATTATACAGTGAGAACGTAAGGGTTGGACCAATTCATTTACAATCCATCTGTTTTTTTCTTTTCGAAAAACCGCTCAGAACCGTAAATTTTTATTTTTGTTGCGTCTTTTTTGAAGCTTATTTCATGTATACAGGTTGTCCCAAAAACAAGTTATGGCGGTTTACTTTAATGTTTTAAATTGATACCCCTATTTTTGAATTCTTCATAAAATTCTAAACAAATTTCATGAAATATATCATATTCTTAAATTTAGCCGTTTGCGACAAAATTACGTTTTAATTTAAAACAACAATATATTATTTATCAGCGAAAAGAAAAGAAAACTCAAAAGAAATTAAAAGTCACTTTATCAAATGTTGGAAATAACCTCCATCAACAGTCTTGCAGTACCCGAGACGATCTTCAAATTATTGCTGAACGTTATTAAAGATGTAAGGTTCTATCAATCTTATGTTGCCTCTTCTTCTGTTCTTTAAATCTTAAATATTGTTTGATCGGTTAACACATACCTTTGACTTAAGATAACCCGACAAAAAAAATCTATAGGGGTTAAGTCTGGAGATCTGGCCGGCCATTTAATTGGACCCCGTTGGCCAATCCATTTTTCGGGAAAAACTGTATTAACGTACTCACTTATACGGATAATGTAATAAACCAGAGCTCCATCTTGCTGATACCACAAAAAATTGTTTAGTGGATCAAGTTTTTCTGGGTTAGGGTATAATGTGGCACGGCACGGTACTAGATCATTTTCTAAAAATTCTAAATTTGATTCAACAGTCGAATTTCCGCCAATAAAAAATTATCTCAAAATTCTATTTTCAACAATGCCGTCCCAAACAATTTCTTTTTGAGGATATTGGGTGTTACATTCCGTAATCCAGCATGGATTCTCTGTGGCCCAACACCGACAGTTTTGTTCGTTTACATTTCCATTCAGACAAGACATTTCATCTGAAAATATAATTAGTTTCGACAACTCTGGATGATTATTGCACATATTCATCATTATCTCGCAAAATTGGACTCTTCTGTCTGGATCATCTTCATTGATGAACCAATTGGAGTTTGTAAGGACGGAATTTATTTTTGTCTAAACAATTTAGGACGGATGTTTTGCAGATATGATTTTCCAAAGCAATAGTACCACTCGCCTTATGGTTGCCTTCCTGTATCAACAATAACACATTTAATTGTGTATCTTCTAATACTGCAGGTCGAACTTTCGTATAATTAACGTGACCTAAATCTCCATTTTTTTTTCTATTTTACTGATAGTAATAGTAGATCGAGATATCGGTTCTCTGCGTGGATACTTGTATTTGAAGGGTTCGCAAACTTCCATTGGTGTGTGTATTCTATCTCCATAACCAATCATTATTAATATTTCTATTCGCTCTCTTTCACCTAAACGAACAATTTTATAGAATTACAAGACTGTCAAAATAACTTCTGACAGACATTTTGACTTGAGGCAAGACTACTGAAATCAGGGGACAACCGTCACTCTCAGGGTCAATTGTATAGGCTTCGTTTAATCTAGAGTTTAAGCCTAAGTTTAATCATATATACTTTCTGGTTAACATTATAGAAGTTTGACAATGACAGTTGACAGTCTCACGAATGTTTACCAATTTTAAAACCTTGGATTTTTCTAGTATTTTAAGAAACGTTTTTAAAGTTTTTCTCAGTTAATTTGTTATACGTTATGGATGTTCCTTCTTATAAGGTCCCTAGAACAACCAATTTTTCAGGCCGAGAAATAGAACTTTTAATAAGGCTTGTTAAGCATTATCAGCAAGTAATTGAATAAAACAAAAGTGATGTAGCTACCTGGAGAGAAAAAGAAGAAGCCTGGAACAAACAAATGTATATATATGTAATGGAAAAAGAACTGCAATGGTCCTCAAAGGAATGTTGGAGAATTAAAAAAAAATACGAACCATCCTGTCAAAACACATTAAGTACAGGTTTATATACAGGGTGTAATTTAATTGAGTGCCGATACTTAAGGGTGATAATCTATGAATGATTCTAAGATAAAAAGTTCATATGGACATATGTCCTAAACCTCTTCATTTTTGAGCTACAGGGTGTTAACATTTTAAGAAAAATATAACCTTTTTATATAAATCACTCTTAGATATTTTTATGAAATTTTGTACATACCTTTTAATCAATAAGGAGCATTTTTTGACCTAACAGATTTATAAAAATTTTTACCAGTGACGTCCGTACGGGGTTTGAACTGAATATTTTTAAAGAAAAAATGGATACGCCACTGCTTTTTCTAAAAACGAAACTTACTTTTGAAATTCTCATTTATTTTAAAGCAAATTTCGTTTATAGACTTACTTTTGTACGACGCACCGTTTTCGCGTAAAAAATAAAAACAAAAAAAAATAAAAAATTTTATTTCAAAAATCGCGATTAATTTAAAAGGAAAAATTCCAAACCTTAAATCGAAAGCGAAATGACAAGAGAAGATAAACAGAATAAAGAACCCACATTATTTACAGTAGTTGTTCGAAGTGTCGTCCACCCACACGTATGCAAGCATGGACTCTTCTTCCCATAGACTGACGCACATTTTCGAAGATTTCCGGGGTGTTTCTTATGGTTTGGCAGCATACTAATATACGATTTCGTAACTCTTCTTCGGTATGAATCAGCACTTGGTACACTAAGCTTTTCAGATGCCCCCAGAAAAAATAGTCTAAACTGTTAAGGTCCGGAGATCTAGGTGGCCATGGCTGCGTTCCTCCGCGACCTATCCACCGATTGCGATAGGTGTGATTTAAAAATTCACGCACTCGTAAGCTAAAATGTGGAGGCGCACCATCGTGCATTAGCCACATCTGGTTTCTTAATAATAATGGAAGGTCTTCAAGCATTGGCGGAAGATCTTCTTCAAGAAAGTGTAAATATGATTGTCCATCAAGTCTTCTTGGGAGAAAAAATGGGCCTATCAAATAATCATCAATAATGCCAGCCCAAACATTTATTGAGAACTGTTCTTGATGATTTGATTCTACAATTGCATAAGGGTTTTCATCCGCCCATAAATGGTTATTATGGAAATTTCTTATTGAGTTTCGAGAAAAATTAGCTTCGTCGGTAAAAAGAATGTGCCTGTCAAATAACGGATTTTCCATCAGGTTTTGAAGAAACCACACACAGAAATTAATGCGCATCGGGAAATCTCTAGGGAGTAATGCCTGGACTCTTTGAATGTGATATGGGTATAATAAATTTTCGATGAGAATTTTCCAAACAAGAAAATGTGAAACATTAAATGTTGCCGCGATTTTCCTCGTGCTTCGGGGTTCTCCTCAATTTCGTGTAAAATTCCTTCTTCAAGTTCCGGTGTTCTTACTGTTTGATGGACTCCTTTAGCACTGTGGTCTACTTTTAAAGTTCCGGTCTCGTGGAGACGTCTATGAATCCTAGAAAATGTTCTCGGATCGGGTAGTACGCGATTTGGATACCGCTCTTGGTATATCCGCCTGGCTTCGTATGCATTACCGTCTGCAAGCCCATAAATAAAATGCATGTCAGTTAATTCACTGTTTGTAAAATTTACCATTCTTTTATTATAATTTAACGTCTTACTGTAATAATAATTATTTAATAATGCAAAATCAATGCCAGGCCTTTTGTCTTTATGAAAAGAAACGTCAAAATTGATGTAGCTTTACCCAGCCTACTGATTTTTATTTGATTTGCTTTAAGAGGGCATTTAATATGGTTACCGTTTTTTTCTTTTCAAACGTTCAGTTGAATGTCACTGGTGAGTAGAAAATAAATTGTTGTCCCAAAAAAAGTGTTTCCACTCATGGTGGGTGCCAATCAAATTCAACAAAATAAATAAAAGCAGTCTCAATGAACCGAAGAAAAAAATGTTTTTTTTGTTTTTATTTTTTTACGCGAAAACGGTGCGTCGTACAAAAGTAAGTCCATAAACGAAATTTGCTTTAAAATAAATGGGAATTTCAAAAGTAAGTTTCGTTTTTAGAAAAAGCAGTGGCGTATTCATTTTTTCTTTAAAAATATTCAGTTCAAACCCCGTACGGACGTCACTGGTAAAAATTTTTATAAATCTGTTAGGTCAAAAAATGCTCCTTATTGATTAAAAGGTATGTACAAAATTTCATAAAAATATCTAAGAGTGATTTATATAAAAAGGTTATATTTTTCTTAAAATGTTAACACCCTGTAGCTCAAAAATGAAGAGGTTTAGGACATATGTCCATATGAACTTTTTATCTTAGAATCATTCATAGAGTATCACCCTTAAGTATCGGCACTCAATTAAATTACACCCTGTATATATTTTTTGGTGCGAACAAAATTTATTTCACATTGTCCTTCACAAAGTTGGCTACATAGCGTATTATCCATTTAAATTAAATTAGCAAAATAATTACTTATTAAATTTTGCCGAATTAGATTTCCGTTTCCCTGGGATAGATTTTGAACATGATCTCTTATATTATCCTCACTTTAAACACAATTATCATCAAGTGGTTCTGGATCATTCGTAGCTAGTGCTATGTTATGAAGCACGGCAGTAGTTACGATAATTGCTAAAGTTGTATCTAACAGAACTCTCATCTCTAACCTTAAAATCTGAAATCGTCATTTCCAAATGTCATATTGTCTTTCGACAACATTACGTGTTCTTATTTGTGATTCGTTATACAAATTTTCAGCCCGTCTACCTGGATTTGCAAGAGGTATCATCACATGCTCGTCTAGGCTCTATTGTATACCCTGAATCACCCAAGATGTAACTATTGCCAAACATGCCTTGATTTATTTCAGCTTTTAATCTACTATTATTATATATTAATCGGTCATTTGTAGAGCCCGGCCATCGAGCCACTATATTTTTTATTCGCAATCTTGAATCTGATAAAGTTTGAACATTGAAAATAGACATTTCCTGTTACGATAATTTTAAGCATCTGGACCACCCAAAAGAAAAATAAATGAGTTTCATACAATAAATAAAATAGATTTATGTAATAAAAAAATATATTTTAGTCTGATATTTTTTAGTAGATAGTTAATAACCATAATTATTACTATTAGAAACCTATGTAGACGATAAAATTTTACCTGGTGATTGTATTCGAATGTGTGCAGTTAATTGCACCTATGACATTTGGAAAGTTTGCAACTCCCTGAAACTCATTTTTGGTTTCTTCTAGTTCTGCGTTGGTAAGAGGCATTTTTATATAAACTGCTGATCAATTGCGTTTCAGGAAGGCAAAGTATGGGTTAAACTTAGATCCAAGTAGCTCTAGAATTTTTTGGCCGATCCTAACGCGGTTTTTAGATTCTTAAAAAGGAAATAATTGAAAACGAGGCTTCTAGACTCATCTACCTCAACATCATCATATGTCTATAATACAGGGAGTTTCACATTTACCTCGCATCATTTATAAATTTTAAACGTTCCCAAATTTACAACCGTTAATTTTTTTGCAATTTTTTCCGAAAATTATTTTTGATAGGCTCTTATATCGGGACGTTTTTCTCGATATTGCTCTAGTGATGAAAAATCAAAAAATACGAGGGTTTATTAAAAAATAGCATTTATTGATAATTTAATTTTTTTAAAGTACGAAACTATCAACATTGTACTATAATTTTTGATGTTTCTATAATAAATTTTATGATAATTAACAAATTGCCATATACAGGGTTGAACAACATTTCTTATTTTTGGTAAAACCTCTAAAAATGCGAGATAATAGAAACAATTTCATTTCAGTCTTAGATTTTAAAAAAAAAGTGCAAAGATGGCTCTGAAATAAACGTTTCTATGGCAATGTTCATGACATTCAGTAATGTTATGTGTATGAATTAATTGTCCTAAGTTACAATTTTTGCTGGATTATTTATTAAAAACCCGAAAATGCCAGCTCCAAAGTTAGGTTCAAATAAAATTTTAAACGTAGTACGTTTAGTACTGGATGGAAGGAGTCATGAAGATGTAGGCACTCTGTATAATGTTCACTGCAGCACCATTACAAAAGTAATGAGAAGATTAAGGCAGCATGGAAGCGCTAATTACAGGCATGGCGGCAGCAGGCCTAGGATATTAAATAATCGACAAGCTCGGTATGCAACGCTCTTAGCCCAAAGACATAGAACATTTACTTCCAGAAGTATTAACGCAAGTCTACGTGCTGCGACTCAAGTTAATGTGTCAAATGTAACAGTAAGAAGAAGGTTACACGAATCTGGCCTAAGGTTGTTAGACGCATTTTTTGTTGTTAAAATACGAAACGTTAAACAATTTTATTTGGTTCTAAACCCAGGCGTAGAGGGGCATGTCCGTTACTGAGACCACATCATCGAGCTGCTAGGCGCCAATGGGCTTAGGAACACTGGGAGTGGAACGCGGAATGGCGAAACTGCATGTTCGTAGATGAGACGAGGGTAAATTTATACGGTTCTGAAGGGCGTATTTTTAATTGAAGAGGGCAAAATGAGAGGTATATGGAGGAAAATATGGATCCTCGAGTGGCATTTGGGGGTGGCGGTCGTACAGTTTTCGGAGGCATAATTTTTAATGGGAAAACGGAACTTTTTATAACCAATAATACAATTAATGGTTATTCTTATGCAAACGGCTGTCTCATTCCTATCGTTATTCCTTTTGCGGAGAACTTCGGAGAGGACTTTCTCCTAGTTGACGATAATGCTAGGCCACACAGGGCTCAAATCGTCAACGAAGTTCTTCACGCAAATAGAGTAAATCGAATGATATGGCCGCCAAATTCTCCCGATTGCAACCCTATAGAACACGTTTGGTCAAAATTAAAACTGGCACTGAGGTCCAGAGATAAAGGGTTCGAAAATTTTGAACAACTAAGGAAAGGTATTTTGGAGGAATTGAATCTGCTAGATCAACAGTTTATTAACGATTTAATTTTAGCAATGCCAAATCGATGTAGAGATGTAATACGCAATTAAGGAGGGCCAACAAAATATTAAATTTATTGAATACAGCTCTTCTGTCAATATTTTTATTATTATTGTAAATTTTCTTAAAAATGAGAAATTTTGTTCAACTCTGTATATAACAATTTGTTAATTATCATAAAATTTATCATAGAAACATCAAAACTTATAGTACAATGTTGATAGTTTTGTATTTTAAAAAAAATTAAATTATCAATAAATGCAATTTTTTAATAAACCCTCGCATTTTTTGATTTGTCATCAATAGAGCAATATCGAGAAAAACGTCCCGATATAAGAGCCCAGCGAAAATATTTTAGGAAAAAATTGGAAAAAAATTAACGGTTGTAAATTTGGGAACGTTTTAAAATTTATAAATGATGTGAGGTAAATGTGAAACTCCCTGTATTATAGACATATGATGATGTTGAGGTAGATGAGTCTAAAAGTCTCGTTTTCAAACATTTTCTTTTTAAGAATCTGGAAACCGCGTTAAGATCGGCCAAGAATTTCTAGAGCTACTTGGATTTAAGTTTAACCCATACTTTGCCTTCGTGCCACGCAATTGATCAGCAGTTTATATGGGTACTAAATGAGCTAACCCTATTGATACATCAGCAACAACGCGTGATGCTGTTCCAGGATCTATGCCTCTAAAATACCCCACCGCCCTCAGCATACTTCCTGTAGCATAGAATCGCAGCATTACCAGTAATTGTGTCGCAGGACTTAAAGCATGATTTCTAGAACACAAAAACCTGTTTTAGGATTTAACATAAAGCAAATTTTTTCCATACTTCGTTAACAGTCTGAGGTAAACATGTTAGATGAAATTTACATTCTTGGTGTTCTACTTACTGTTCAGTACTCCTTTGTAGCTGGGGAATAATTTGCTGGAGCAACTCTTTTACTGATGCTCTTGATATTCTAAATATGTTTACAAATCCTTGGTCTATCCATAAATTCATATGGATCCGCGGTCTAAAGACTTGAGCTTTTCTCGGATTTTCAATTATATTAATTACGTCTTCATCATTCAGAAAAATCATCAAAAATTTCAAAATTGTCCATTTTTTCAATTTACAACTAGGTACTAGCACAACACTACAGAACTTAACACAAAACTTAACGAGAGTACTTAGCATTAAAACGGCAAAAACTAAAAATTCTAAAAAGGCGAAAAAAAAAACACAAAAATTTCAAAACATTAAAGTTTAACTAATGTTCACTCTGTCAGTTGATAGTTAAACTCCAAATGGTCATTACAGTTGGGTATACAAAGGACATTTGATACAAAACTACTGTTTAACCGTAGCTTGCAGTTTAAACGAAATCTATACAACTGGCCCTCAGTGTGACAACCTAACAACCAAAGGCTTTATTTAGAACAGTATTCATGATTTAAGTAATAACAAAAAAATCATCTGTTAAAATCCGAATATCGATTTTATCGCAGATGGCTGAATTTAAGTACATATATGACATATTTCATGAAATTTATTTAGAGTGTTATGAAGAATCCAAAAAAATATTATAAAATAGGGGTATCCATTTAAAAACAAAGTAAACCGTCATAACTTGTTTTTGGGACAACCTGTATACATGAAATAAGCTTCAAAATATGCACAACAAAATTAAAAAGCATGCATTTAAAATGAATTTGTTCCAACCTTTACGATCTCACTATATATTTATCACTATAATAAAATTATTCTCTATTATAGCGTACACAGGGTGTCTTATTAAGGTCGGTCACTGGCCATATCTGGGAAACTACTGGGCATAGGGATTCAGGGGAAAAAATATTCAGAACTGAAGTAGCCACGAAATAATCCTAGAAATAATTTTTAAGTTCCGCATTTGGCCGCATCTAGGTGGCCACTAAACACACTACCCCTTACAGTCAAAAAATTCACGAACCCTTAGCGAAAAGTGTGCCGGGCATTCATTATGCTCATACCATATGCCTATTTTTAGGACCATAGGAACATCTTGTAAAAGGATGGGCAAGCCATTTTCAAAAAGGTTTAAGTAAGATTTGCTATTTAAATAGGCATTAATGAAAATAAGGGCCAAGAATTCTGTCTTCGAATACTCCGTATCCCCTGTTCCCCCTGTTTGGTGATTCCCAGTAGAAATATAACTAGTGCATGAAATATTTCCGGAAATTTTTGAAAATTTTGTCTGAAACCAATTTTTTAACAAAAGCATGAGTGCATTGCACCTGAAAAAATCCCGAACCCGCAGGGTGAGGGATTTTTTCTTTGGTGGAATGCACGAATG
The DNA here is from genome assembly GCA_963920685.1 of Polydrusus tereticollis. Taxonomy (NCBI): domain Eukaryota; kingdom Metazoa; phylum Arthropoda; class Insecta; order Coleoptera; family Curculionidae; genus Polydrusus; species Polydrusus tereticollis. Next base: position 2,952,135 of record OY987334.1, on the reverse strand, counting down.
TTTTTTTTTTTTTAAATTGGCTGAAGACCAAATTTTGAAAAATTTCCTTTAGGAAATATTTTAGGCACGTGTTATGTTTTGATCGGAAATTTCCCGAGTTTGTCAAAAATGACAATTATCCCCGGGATATTTCCAGATGTAATTTTCAAAACGGATGCAATTTGCACTTATCAATTTTTTAAAATTTCCGTGTAAAATTTTGAGTTAAATTGACACTAGGGAAATTTCCTTGACAATTTGTTTGTGACCACATGTGTGGATTCAGAAATAGATTTGGGGGGGGGGGGGCTAAGGAAACTTGAAGGTGTAAAAATAGCGCCGCAGGCGAAAATTTTTGGAGACCACGCCCAAATTTCGTTTTTGCCTACTATTCTAATATTTGCATTGAACAGATGTATGATAAATGATGAATATCATGGCTTTTCTTTTAAATTTGTATGCAAAAAGGTAGGTTTGAGAAACTTACCTAAACATGATATTAATAATATCGCACCCCCACTAGAAGAGAGTCACAACTCAAAAAATGCTATTGGTTGGTTAAGCACGCACGAAGCTTTAAAATTACTACTTCTTGCTTCTACAAAAGCGTCTTTTCATTATTTCAACTATTCACCGCTAGATAGCGAAACTGACACTTCTATTTTAAGATTGGTAATTTGCATTGCAATCTAAATATTTCTAAAACAGTGTCACTTTTGACTTTATACCAGTAACCACGTTGGTGTTATTTAAGTTTCGTCAAAAAAGGAGTCATTTTTTTATTTATGATAGCATTGGTTATTTGGTAAATTTAATAATATCTCAAAGTGAAATACAGTCAAATTTTGTGTTGTGATTTCTTTTTTGAACTTTTTCGCATCAAACTAATATTGTGTGCAATAGAATACCGTTACATTTTCGATTGTGCCACTTTTTCGCTTAGTTTGAATTCGAACTGTGTATTTAGTTGACTAAAGTGGCATTCCATTTTGTATTGTGACAGTTTTCTTGAACAAGTAAGTAAAAATATTATAAATACACAATAATAGGAATAATAATAAAAATAATATATTTTACACTTTACTTCATAGTAATAATTTCATTTTTCTTGGGAAACAATAGAAATGATCCTAAAATATCTCAAATACAATCTACTGATCAGATGCTAATGGATGACGAGATTGCTGTACGCGACAATTACTTTGATGGCGCTAGTCTACAGGCTACAAGTTTTCCTACTACATTATTTACAGATTTGACAAGACACTAAAACTAGGACACGATGCGCATACTTCAGTTTTAGTTGATGATAATAATGATGACTCCATCAAAGATCCAAACTATGAGTCCATCCTCGTCAGGATCAGGTAATAGTTCCAGATCAGGTAGATGTTCAACTTTTAAAATCCGACAGTTGATAACAGCTGACCAGATAATTGCAGCAGAGTAGGCCAAGTAGAGACTTCATCAGTCGTCACGCCACCAGTAGACAATCCACCAGTAGATATACAAGACGCCAGTCCAAAAAAAAAAGCAAAAAGCAAGTAGCAAATGTAAATGGATTGAAAAGTACCAATGCTAAGAAGTTACGAAACACTCAACCACGAAGTCTCAACCCTCTTGGGCTTAAAAGAACGGAAGTACCCATTTAAGCCCAATTACAAATTGCCCCGTAGCCGAATCTACTTATAGATGGCCCCTGTATATGAGAATTATGCAGCCGCTTCAAACGTCCGATAACCGTATTTTTAGAAAATATCAGAGGTACGAAACCGCTATAAAAGCAGCTAGCCGGCCGTCGGATCATTAGTATTGGTTTAGCACGAGTAGTGGTCATTACTAGTTGCAGAAGCGAAGTACGCGAACAAAGAGTCTTATATTAGTGTTATCTTTGTGTTGAATAAAGTTAGTAAGTAGTAGTATCACATCTATGAACCGACGTACGCGACAGTACAAAAATGTCTAAGGTACAGAAACGTGGCTGTGTTAACCCCGCAGATAGTTTTTGCTATATATGTTGTCAGTTTACCACTAAATCGCATTTTGGATGTTGTCAAACCTGTGCAACAAATATAAGTAAGTGGTTAAATGGTAAACGCTCTTCTATGCCTTTTACAGTTCCAATGATTTGGCGAGAACCAACAAATCATTTTAACGACTGTTTCTTTTTGCATGACAAAAGTTTCTGGTTATTCATGGAACAGCAAACATAATATTGCATATTCGGATATCCCCTCAGCAATAAAACCGTTTCTTCATGAAAAAGGTTTACCAGGTCCAGCGCCACTGACAACTTGGGAGGAAGACTTAGAAATGTATAATGGTAAGGCAGAACCTGATAATGTATCAGACAAGGACGATTCTTATTTTCCCGAAAGTGGAGGAAAGCAAGAACATCCACTTGTCCAAAGAGCACGCTGAAGTATTACGCTCTTGATTACAACAATGGAATTTACTAGACACTGGAACCAAACTTACAATATTTAGGAACCGTAACCAGGAGCTGTCCTCGTTCTTTACTATGCACAATATGTGTTCATGTTAATCCAAATAGTGTTATGGAAAACTTAGGATTTGCACATAACAAGGATAAATGGCGCTTTTTTATAGATTCTTCTAGAATAAGTTTAAAAGCAGTTCTGCTTCATAATGGCAACAAGGCCCGTTATTCCTCTTGCACATGCAGTTGACATGAAGGAAACACACGAAAGTATATCACTTATTCTAAATGCAATAAGCTATGATACGTATAAGTGGCAAATATGTGGTGACTTAAAAGTCATAGGACTATTACAAGGGCTTTAGGGTGGATTTACGACGTATTGCTATTTTCTTTGTCTTTGGAACAGTAGAGCAACACAGAGCCATTACCAAGTAAAAGAATGGCTTCCAAGAGATTAATATATTTCAGGGCAAGCTAACGTAAAGAATATACCTCTTGTTGATCCCAAAATTTTTGTTTACGTTTATTCCTAATTTTTTTACATGGCACATTTTAAAAATTTTACCGAAATATCGTGATTCCGACAAATTCCTTACACAAAAAAGGCATTTTTGTAAAAAGTAATTAGGCCAATAGTTTAGGAGAAAAATTGATTTATTTAAATCATTACATAAACTATTTTCGAATTGTGTTTAAACTAAAACATCAGAGTATTATTATGACGAACAAAAACTTAAATAAAAGAAAGATGTTTGTCCCTTTTCTTTCCGTCAGACCCAATCCTTGGATGCGTTTCGCCGTATTACGGCTCCTCGGCAAGGCTATAGAGTCTGACGAGAAGGAAAGGGACCTTACAGTGCTTTTTAACACATAATGTAAAGATACATATGCGATCCACCCAACCAAGGATTGGGTCTGACAGAAACAAAAGGAACAAATATCTTTCTTTTATATCACGTCTTCGGTTCGCAGACACCGACAATTGGCTTTTAGCGCTACCTGACATTAGATACCTGCTTATGCGGGTTCCATTCCAGCTTGGTCTTCTCTAAGACCTCGCTGGTCTGGTTGGGTGGATAGCTCCATTGCCACGAGATGTGGCCACGTGCAACATCTCGCATATGTATCAAAAACTTAAATGTCAAAAAAGCATCAAGAAACCTATGGTTATTATTAAGATAAATTGACAATGACAATAATTATGTCAGAACATTTTTTACTGTAATTTTAATACATAAAACAAATAGAGGGTTGTTGGATTAATAATAGTAAACTGAAAAAAAAAATAGAAAAGTTACAACAAAATAATGTTAAAAATGATTTCCATTTATATTAATGCAACTAGCTAAATGATTTCTCATTGAGGTTCGTACCCTTCCGAAAACTCCTTTCTTATTACGAATTTCTTAGCAACAGTATATTACTTGTTGATCCAATTATAGCACATTTTTAACAGGTGCTGAATATACTAAAGATTCTAGATATCCACAAACAAAGTAATTTTATGGATTAATATCAGGTGAACGGGCAGGCCAGGCAATGGGCCCATCTCGGCCTATCCATCAGTCAGAATATGTTTGATTTAAATGATCTCGAAGCAATCTACTGAATAGGGGCGGAGCCCCATCGTGCATAAAAGAGTTTGGAAGTCTTTGCTGGTACGACCCATCTTCAAGTAGAACTGGCAAAGTGTCTTGTAAGAAATCTAAATATGCGGGTTCACCTAAACGATCACCCAGGATACCTGCCCAAACATTAGTTGAAAATTTATTTTGAAATTGACTTTCGAAAATTGTATGGGGATTTTGTTTTGTCCATACATGGGTGTTATGGAAATTTACGATGCCTTCACGGGTATACCCTGCTTCGTCAGTAAACAAGCCTTTATTGAGTGAGAAACGGTCTTGGTGGCATTTTCTCTGCATTCAGATACAAATCTGAGTCCGAGGAAGTAGGTCTCGGATTTAGGCGCTTGAACTCTTTGCATATGGTATATAGATAAAGAAGTTGTTAATGTGAAATTTTTAATGTTATACCCTTGAAGATACCCTCTGCTAAGGCAATTCTACTTGTGCTTATACGTGGATTGGCTGCAACGCATTCCAGATCTCTTCCTTCTGCTCGTGGTGTCCGAGTAGTATGGCTGGCTTCCTCCAGTTATATTCTTATTTGGCGTAAAAGTGCCATTTTCTCTTAATCGCTGATGTCAATTCACAAGGAGTTTGACGGTTTGGAACCTATTCTTAATACAATTTGCAAGCTTCTCGAGCAAAACCATTAGCTTTGTCATACATAAAATGCATATCAGCTAACTCCGCAAATAAATAATCTGCCATCTTTTAAAATTTACACCTTACAAATACCACTTATTCAAAAAACTGTGCACTTGATCAATGATAACTAGAATAAATGGTAAAGACGTTATTGTCAATTTGTTTGCATATATTTTATAGGTTTCGCTTAGCCAACATCTTTTTTATTTTAATTTTTTTATCGATTTTTAATATTTTACCTAAATTAATTATTTATCCATCCTTGCATATAATAAACACACATGCACGAAATAATGAACTATATAAACACCTACGAACAACCTTGCTGAGCCGGCAATACACCGGGTACCGTTGCATGCTTAAAGTCCAAGTTCATGTCGTATTATAAATAGAAGTATTTTAGATTTAATAAAGTGGTATTCAACTAACTACGGTTATATTAATTTACCCCAACTAACCCCCCCGCAATAGAGGCATATAAATAAGTCCTATTATACAGGTTTCCTGATACCTTTAGAAGTCACCTGTAGACGGCCATTGCTTCCTTATATTCCTTATATGACATTTAAGGGGTACCTACAGTCACATGAACTTTTTTTCAGATTTCCAGCCACCGTGACGTTTTATAGATATTATTCCACCCCCTACATTGACTATATCCGGTGGGTTATCGTTACCGCTACCATGATCAACATCCATCTTATTGAAAATATTCCAAAAATAATGCAGGTTAATTGAGGTTAGCGACGTGCCATGCAACCAACCGTTTCTATAATAACGACAGAGCAATTTAACTTGATGCTGTGAAATTGTGTAGCGAATATTTATTTATAACATAGAGTTTTAGTCCAATAAATCAAATTTACAGTTGCACAAAAAATGTTGTTTGTATTTCATTTGTGTATTTATGACACATTTAAGAGTTCTTCTTATATCGAGGTGCGATCTCGGCAAAAAATTAACACTCTCATATGCCATTAAAAAAACACTTATTTCACGCACTTAATACAAAAAATAGTTATTTATGATGTGAGTGTTAAAAGTGATGTTTTATTTTGTGAGTGAAAAAGTTTGTAAAATGAGCGGAGCGTAGCGGAGCGAATTGAACAATTTCCCGAACAAAATAAAATTAATTTTAACACAAAGATCATACAATTTTTTTTGTATAACTGCCCTATTTCGATAATAAAATAGGGGAATTTGGAATGACATTAAACTTCAAAATGCATTTTAATATTCAAATAATCACAAGGTTGTTGTGAATGACAAACGTTGCCAACGCTATGGTTACTAACAAATGCTTGTTTACAAATATAAATGATGCTGTCATTTAAATAATTGCGTTCTTGTCTAATTTTTGTCTTTGGTTCTTGACTGCTTAATATGTTTGTCGATAGTGGAATATTTAATAAAAGTGTTGATTTGGTTGTTCCTGTGGATATTGAAGAGCCTGCAAGAAGAGCAACTGTGGAACTCCTAAAATTATTATTATAATTTTATTCGATTTCATCATAAGAAAATGTAGTGTTAAAAATATTTTTAACACGCTTCCACGTAAACAATCACTTTTAACACTGTTGACTGTCATTAAAAGTGTCACTTTTAATGGCAGTTGTACAAAAAAACATTTTTGATTAGTATCGTCTTGTAACCCCGATTTTTTAATTCCGTTCTGTTTTTAGACATTTGTGTACGTAGGTACTGCATACTCAAACAGTCCTAAGCAAGAAATAAAAGAAGAAATATACCAAACCAGTATAAGTGCTGAAAATCTTATAACAGCATGCGAAGTTTTGGAAGATTCATGTCTTGATAGTATGACAAAAACGTAGGTATAACTTTTAACAATAACAAAGATTTTCACATTAACAAGGACTTCTGGCTACAAAAATAGTAGACACTATTACAGCAAAACCTCTGTTTGCGACCCCCTCTATAAAGGGACGACCTGCGTTAAACGACCGGTTTTGAATTCCCAATATTTAAAAATGGAAATCCCATTATTTTACACTTCTCTTTACGACCCATCTGTTAATCGACCGCGGGCACCCATCTTCGGAATTTTTAGTAAACATTAATGCTAAAAAGATTCTCCATTAAGGGCAGTATAACCCGACCCGACAATTCTTAAGAAATATAGGTACATACACTTATTACTTTATTGCAGGCGAATCCGTTCAATTTGCTTTAAAGGCTGAGAAATCGGTAATTGACTTCAGTTCTGTTTTGAACAGTTTTTGTGTGTTTAGGGACTAACGTGAATATTTGAAGATGGCTGGAAAAACAAAAGGTCTTTCTTTAAGCGAAAAAATTGAAATAATCGAGGAAAGTGAAAAAACTGGTTTTAGTACCAGGAAATTGGCTGAAAAGTTTAAAGTGGGTAAGACCCAAGTGACTATTTTGCTTCAAAATAAAGCAGAAGTTAGAAATTTGTTTCAAGAAGGTGCCAACGGTGAACAAAAAAGAAAATTTCCCAAAACTGAAGGACTGGCAGTGGACCAAGTTGTTTTTAACTGGTAAGGCGCAAAACAAGCACTTACCAATATCCGGGCCCATATTTAAGCAAAAGCCCTCGAATCTGCTCAATGTCTAGGACTAGAATACTTCATCAAATGGATAGTTAGGAAAATCCGTCGTCCGCACGATATTACCTTCAAGAAAACATGTGGCGAATCAACCGATATCAATATAGACGTAACTGTTTTTAAAAAAAAAACCCAAGTGTCGTATTTAATGCCGATGAGACAGGTCTCTACTATCGTGCATTACCAACAAAAACATATGCATTGAAAGATGACAAGTGTACTAAAAAAAAACATCAAAACAACGATTTACAATTTTGTTCTGTGCAAATGGAAAATGAGAAGGAAGAACCACTTATAATAGGCAAAAACAAAAATCCTTGATGTTTTAAGGACACACATATCTCCAATGGGTCTCGAACAAAAAAGCGTGGATGACAGCAGACATCATGCTAACATGGCTTCACAGATTTGATACCAAGATGTAGAAGCAAAATGGAGAGCGGTATTGTTTCTGGATAATGCAACGTCTAATCCCAAAATTACACTGGATAATATCAAACTTATTTTTCTTCCACCCAATACTACCTCACATTGCCAACCTTTAGACCAAGGCACAATTCAGAATTTTAAAATGCTCTACACAAGCTAACATATTAAGAGGCTTTTAATATGTATAGGCAGTAGTTGTCCTCTTCAAGAAATCGAAAATAATATTACCATAGCCAACGCCTTGATATGGGTTTCGGTGGCCTGGCGCAATCTGTCCTCAGTGACAATAAGTAAATGCTTTATGAGAGCCAGATTTATGTGTAATATAAATAATATTGATGACTTCGAAGTAGAGGAGAATATTCCGCTCGTACAACTGTTAACTAATATTAAAGACACATTTGTGAAAATGTGACAATTTGCCTATATTGATAAACACTTTCTAACAGAAAGTTTAGAATTGAATATCATCGACTGTATTGAAGAGATCCAAGAAACGGATGCAACAACTCCCAACTCTGAGGCAAAGGAAGAGGCACCTGAACTTGCTCCAGTGTCGAAAATATCAAGCCTATCTGAAGCCTGTCCAAGTTTAAGAGACTTTTTTAATAATGTTAATAAGTTTAACAAATTTCTTAGAAAAGATAGGATCGGAAGGGGCGGTGGTGTGGGCATGTATGTGCGACAGAACCTTAAGGTCGAAATTTTAAACTTTAACATACAGGTGAGTGAAAGTTTTGAATTTTTAGTTGTTAAAATAAAACTTCCATCTCGGAATCTAGCTATTGCGGTCATTTATAGGCCACCAAACACTAATGTAAATAATTTTGTAAATGACATTGACAGCATTTTGTCTCTTACTTGTTCTGAATTTGATGATCTCATATTTATGGGCGACTTTAATATAAATTTTTTTAATTTACAAAATCCAATTTTGCATTGCTTTGAGTCTTATGGTTTCACGCAAATTTTAAATGAACCTACCAGGATAACAGACAGGACCGCAACACTGATTGACCCGATTCTTGTTAGCAACTCAGAAAATGTAACTTCGTCGGGCACATTGTCATGTGAAGAAATTTCGGACCATAATCTTGTTTATGCTGATTTTAAATTAAACTTTTCTAAGCCTAAACCAAAAATTGTAAGCTACAGATGTTTCAGGAATTTTATTTTAAATGATTTTCTTGTAGACTTGCAAAATTTAAATTTTTACCAAATAATAACGGAAAAAAATATTGATAATAAAATCTTAACCTTAAATAATCTACTTTTGTCAATTTTTAATAGACATGCGCCCTTCAAAACGTCTAAAGTAACTAAACCTAAAGCTCCCTGGCTCAATGACGATATTAGGCGATTAAAAAAGCTACGTTCAAGAGCATTATCAGCATATAAAAGATCTCGGTTGGAAGATGATTGGAATGAGTACAAACGCCTTCGTAATCAAACTTTATCTATAACAAGACTTGCTAAAAAAAATCATTTACAACGAGTCTGTGCCGAAAACAATCCACGTAGAACTTGGACGACTTTAAGAGATCTTAATATTCGTTCTAATAAAACAAATAACATTCCAGGTGAATTTTCTAATCCCGAAGACATAAATCAGTATTTTTCACAATATTTTCAAAATGTATCTAATTTATGCGACGACAAAATTACATTTTATAACAATAATATTTTTAATACTAATAACATTTTTTCATTTTCCTTAGCCACGGTAGAAGAAATTCATAATGTTTTACACAATATACGATCTGAAGCTTTCGGTATCGATAATATATCATCAAAAATGCTTAAATTAAGTAGTCCTTATGTGGACATATATATATTACATATTATTAATTGTTGCATTGAGCAGAAGTATTATCCCACTATGTGGAAAACAGCGGTCGGAAAGCCTTTACCTAAAAATAACAACCCTCAAGGTTTCTCTGATCTTAGAATAATTAGCATTCTTCCCGCAATTTCTAAAATATTTGAGAAAGTTTTGTACAATCAAATATTTAATTATGTTATTCAAAAAAAAATATTAACTGACAAACAATGTGGATTTAGAAAGGGGTTTAGCACTGCCACGGCATTAGTTTCTATGCTTCACGATATTGCGACTGCTTGGGATGAGGGATCGGTAACTGCGTTGGTCCTGTTGGATTTTTCTAAGGCATTTGATACCATAGATCATCGCTTGTTGTGTTCTAAATTAAAATATTATGGGTTTGACTCTTGTGCAATCGGTCTAATGTCATCATATCTGCGTGGCCGAAGTCAGAAAATAGTGGTTAATGGAGTGTCATCTAGCACTGCTTCGATATTGTCTGGAGTTCCACAGGGTTCAATTTTAGGACCATTACTGTTTATAATTTATACTACTGATATTTTAAATTCTGTTCAGAAATGCGGAGTAGTCGCTTATGCAGATGATACTCAACTCTACTATCCATTTAGAATATCTAGCGTTAACGACGCAGAGGTAGTTTTAAATAGAGAATTGGATTGCATACGTAACTTATCAGTTGAACACAATCTTATGCTAAACTCAAAAAAATCCATTCTTATGTGTTTTGGCAGCTCTAAAAATCGAAATTTTATAAAGGGGCATCTAAATATAAAAATTGATAATGTTACTCTACCTTTTGTTAACTACGCTAGAAATCTAGGAGTAATTATAGATGAAGACTTAAGATTTGTAGAGCATGTAAAATTCTTAAATAAGAAAGCATATTCTTCATTAAAACTAATTTTCAGCAACCGAGATATTTTAAATACCAATTTAAAAAGGATGTTGTGTGACAGCTTAGTACTATCTCATTTTAATTATTGCGATTTTATTTATGGCAACTCTCTATATCAGAGAGATATTTCAAAGATACAAAAAGCCCAAAATACTTGCTGTAGATTGATTTTCGGCCTTAGGAAGTATGACCGCATATCACATAAAATCACTGACTGCAATTGGCTTAACATGGAACATCGTAGGATGCATCACTTCGGTGTTTTCTTGCACTCATTGTTTACCACACCACACTCTTCCTCATTACTTAAAGCGAAATTTATTCAGCGTTCAGATATACATGACAGAAATATAAGAGTGATTAACAAATTTACTCTTCCTAGATATAAAACGGCATCGTTTCAGAGAAGTTTTCTGTATAATGCTGTCAAGTTATATAATTCTTTGCCAGACGAATTTCGATTGTATAATGTAAATAAGTTTAAATATAAATATCGGTCTTTCTTGTATAGCAAGCAGACGCGCATTACGTGAGTCAGTTGATGGGTGTCTTCGTGGGGTGGGCGCGGTCAGGTGTGATTCGGGAATTTCATAAAAAAAAATTGTATATAGAGTTCAGTAAGTATACTTTTTCATTGATTTGTTTAATTTTTCTAATAGTACTATCTTTCGATGTAATTTTTTTTTTTATTACAAAGAGACTAGCGACTATATTGTGGTTGAGTAAGAGTAGCATCTATGCTAGACTTCGCCACACTATTGATCGTCCTTCTCTTTTATTATTTAGTCTTAATTGTTTCAATTTTACTTTGACTTATGGCATTTTATGTTTATGGCATATTATGTGTAAATTACCTTTGAGTTTGTTTTTAGTAAAAGGCGTGATTTATTTATTTATTTATTTATTTATTTATTTAAATTACAAATATTTCTCAATTGCTATTAAAATGTGAATAAAAATAAAATAAAAAATATTAAGCAATCATTAATTTCTGATTATTTTAAGAAATAAGAATTTCAAAGCAAGCATACAGTACATTGTATAATATATATGTTAGTGTGCACGTGCAGTATATACATATTAATAAATTGGCTTCATCTCATTTAGTTTTAGTTCTGATAAATTTAAACAAAAATATTTACAATTATTTCCATATAATAAATTACTTATTATTACTAAACAAACACTGTGAAATGCAGATCACTTGCTTTAATTTTTCTCTATTAACCGACCACCCCTGTTAACCAACCAACAGTTCATTCCCCGAGGGTGGTCGCTATTGAGAGATTTTACTATACTAGAAGTGGGAAGCGAAGATTATCTATTAAGCCCAGGGGCGCATTCACGATTGACGTCGGACGTTCGTCGGGTGCGCACCGATTGCACACGGCGATAGGAAAATTCGTTCACGGTTGTACCGGGTAACATTTATACTCGTTCACGGTTGTGGATAACTTTTACCGAACGAAACAACTTTTTAACCAAGTCGCGAGACTGATAAAGTTTGTCCGGCATGCGCAAATGTATTGTTTATTGTTTATGGTGAAAGTTAAAAGTTGGGTTGTTTTTAAAATAAAAGTTTTTTGGGCGCGCCAAAACTTTTTGAGAATGTCGATTTCAAAAGATACCCACAATTTGCTCAAAAGAGTTTTGTTGCTGTCGCATTTCAAAATTGCAAAATATAATTTGACGTTTGTTTGTGTTGCTCTCGGCGCATGCCCGAGCCGTTCACAGTGTGTACATCTTTTTGTTTCGTAGACAGCAACTGGATGGATGTCGGTTAAATTTTACCTGGGTAATATTTACCAATTTGGTGAAAACTATGAACGCGCCCCAGAAGCTTGTACCACACTGCCACTGGGCGAGACACATAAAGAGATTTCTTATTTAAATGATATAAACTTTTTTCTTTATGCATCATAATAAATTAAAAACAAAAATGTAACATTATTGGATTATATTACGGACAAAAAAAAATCCCGACATCAACTGAGGTGAGAAACTAAGTAATAAAATACCTCAGTAAAAAAAGTTTTCGTATAATCAATTGTCTTAAGACATCGGTCTTTTGCTTTTGTTTTTTCCTGTGGATATCTTGTCGATAACAATCTTAAAAAGTTTTGATTTTAAATTAAGAATTTGATTTTCTTCTCATCTTCTTCTGTTTTGGTCTTACGTTCTTTTCTAATTCTCTATATTACATATCTGTATTAATTATTAGGCGGGGGCCAATCTTTAGGGCTTCGAAGTAGTTTTTCAAGATTAATGATGAGTGTATAGTCGTCGCCAGATATAAGTGAGGTTCCTATAAAAACTGATATTTTTTTATCTTCTAAAATCTGCCGTCAGTATTTAGACCGGGCTCATAGTTTTTCTGAATAGTTTAAATAAATGTTAAAATTAATCCATGCGTTATTTTTACAAAATTATTATATTCCTTAAGTAACAATATTTTGTTCAGTGTTCGTGTTTCGTGGTTTTGATAGATTTGATTTTTCTATTAGAGGACAATGTTTCGACCGTGGAAGGAAAATTCTCATAGGCTTTGGAGGCCGTGGAAGGAAGGAAGGATCCTGCTGGGAATTTGGTTGAATCCGTGGATTTAGATTTAGGCGAGTATTTATGAGAAAAAGAACGTCACAAAAAACCGTAAAGTATTTCTGAGCTTTCAGGTAAAGGAAATTTGTTTAAATATATACGAAAACCTGAAACAAGACCCTGTGCACATAAGATATAGCAAATACGAACTAGTGAAAAAGGTTTCAAAGCTAACAGAAGTTCCGTATAAGTACTTTATGTAATTGTGTAAACAAAGGAAATAAACAAAGAAAACAGCGATCCGATTTCGGTAAACCTAAAGATTTGGATTTGGCTACAGCCAAACTATTAAGAAGTTTAATTTATGAAAAATATAAAAATAAGTTCCCACTATAGAAATAATAGTAAAAAAACTGAAAGAGCTCGAAAAACCTTGTTTAGAAAGCACTTTACGACGAATGCTTAAAAAACTGGAATTTAAATTTAAAATTGTTAAGAAGCATGCTGCAGTAATGGAAAGTAGCAGAATCGTAAAATGGCGAACAGAATATTTAGAAAAAATAAATAAATTTGGAAAAAGAGGAATACAGATATATTACTTGGACGAGACCTGGTATGATACTCATGATAGTGAATGAAAACCATTAATTATGAAGTTCTGCTTAAGTTCATAATTTTGCAATCTCTTATGGTATGTATTTACAATTTTTAAAAACCTAATAATAAATTTAAAGTAAAAAATAATATTGAGAAACTAACGAAACGAATCCGACCTTGGGTACTTATTAAAATCGACACTGTCGGTATTCACGAGTTTTAATTTTTTTTTAATCTCACTTATAGTTGGCGAGGACTATACGTGTGTCTAATAGTCCGTCGGATAGCTTCGACTACGATGCACAAAGGAAAGCCGAGGTATAACCAAATGGGACCCTTTACCTTTTCAAAAAGGATGTTTTTTTATATAGGAAATGGAAATTGACGACACTCTCATTGGTCGAGACCAAAGATAATAATATAGGCAAAGGACTGAAAAAAAAAATACAAAACAAAAATATTATATAAAATATAAACTTCAAAACCGCATGCATAACTTTTGTGCCAAGAAAGATATAAACAGTGTTTTTTTTTTGGTCTATTCCGCATTTAGTTCTCTTTCTCTAACTTATTGCAAAAATTTGGTAAACCAGCAATATTCCTTTTGCGAGAAGCTATTCAATTTTTTTTTTACTAAAAACTGCGCAATTTAATAGGCTTCATTTGATTAATATTCGGTCTATATTTTATAATAAATCCGTTAGAGGCTTGTGATTGTAGAGGCACCGCACTGCGGCGGTGGCTGCCGCGACCCGATAATTATGCGTTGTCAGCTATTTACCCCCTGTAAATGTATTTACAGTAATTCCAGAAAAACTGTGCTGATTGTTGTGAAATAGAAAAGAAATGTTTTTGATGGTTACAAAATTCTCACTGCTTTTGTATATTTTAATATATTTCATAAATTATCTGAGGAATGAAGATATAACATTAGGGGCTTCATTTTCAAAACAACTATTCGCCATTCCGTTATTAACTCGAAGAGGCTAAGGACGTTTTTCTGGTTTTTTATATTCACAATATGTATGGTTTTACTTTTATAAATATTAAAATAATCAAGATTGCTTATTAAACGCTTGGAAAGACGATCCTAGTTGAGTATTGAAAATATATCATTATTTTTGTGGAAATATTATCATGGCTAAGCTTTGAGTATAATTTTTCCCATCTAGTAGGTCTTTAAATTGTGTGTGCAAAATTATTAATACTAGCGTGTATGTAATTATTTCCTTCAGGATTCATTGAAGTAATTTCATGGGGAATAAAAATACCATGATCAGGTTTTACTCAAGCGTGGCCCTCTGAAGATGTTAAAAATATCTATATTTCATCATAAGAACAACTTTATCTAATATAATAAAGAATATCAATAAGCTTTTTGATCCTCACAGCTTCATATACATGATGATAATGATATATGTACATGGTGGTCCACGTAAGATGACCCACTACCTTTTCTCGGAAACCGTAAGAGTTATAAGAAAAAGTTCAATGGAAAAGTTAATTGATTGTAAAGGAATTTTTATTTTATTATATTTTCATGATTACAGATTTATCTGAACTATTTTCAAAATTATTTAAAATAACGTTACTGCTAGCAATACTACATATATTCATATCCAGCTCTTCTACAATGCACCAGAACAACTAGAATCGCTTAAAATCGAGAAAATAAATGTACCTTTACAGTGAGAACGTAGAGGTTGGAGCAAATTTTTTTAAAATTCACGTGTTCCTTTTTCGAAAAAACGCTCGGACTCGTAAATTTTTTATTTTTGTTGTGCATCTTTTGAAGCTTATTTCGTGTATACAGGTTATCCCAAAAACAAGTTATGACGGTTTACTTAATTTTTCTAAATGGATATTTCATGAAATATGTCATATAACGTTTGCGAGAAAACTGATAATAGGATTTTAACAGATGATTTTCTTATTAATACTTAAATCATAAACACTGTTGTAAATAAAGCCTTTAGTTCTTAGGTTGTCACACTGACAGTGACGGTTGCCCCCTGATTTGAGTAGTTTTGCCTCAAGTCAAAGTATCTGGCAATAGATATTTATGTTATAAGTCCGTTAAATCAACTTTTACAGTATGAGTGAAATGTTTCGAGGCGAGGCGACGAAGGAGCCAAGTCTGAAATTTTGAAACGAATACTGTAAAGGATTTGCCGGACGAATGACGTACAAAATTTTATTTCATACTATTCTGTTGAAAATTATAATTATGTTTTGAAATTATAATGAAGTTTTATTCTGCGTCGTATATTTGAAAAGTGCTTATATTTACTGGTGGAAACATTGTATGTTTGACATTGATTAAACTAAAACTTACAAATTTCAGTCCGGTAAAGAAATTTTACAGGACTAGTCCGGTAAAAGAACTTTACCGGACTTATTGCTGTAAAACCTTATTTTCTGGACTAAATTCAAATATGTAAAGGTGTGTTTTACAATACAGTATGAAATAAAAGTTTTTTGATAATATTGTAATTTTAAAACATGGTACGCTTAAGTGAAAGGGAGCGAATAGAAATATTAATAATGATTGTTTATGGAGATAGAATGCGCACACAAATGGAAGTTGGAGAATAATAACTATCCTCGCAAAGACCCGATATCTCGATCTTCTGTCAGTAAAATAGAAAAAGAGTATAGAGGTTTAGGACACGTTAGGGGCAATTATACGAAAGGTCGACCTGCGGTATTAGAAGATACACAATTAAATGTGTTATTGTTGGTTCAAAAAACCACCACAAGGCAAGTAGTAATATTGCTTTGGGAAATCATATCTGCAAACATCCGTCCTAAAGTATTTAGACAAAAATAAATTCCATCCTTACAGAGTCCAATTGGTTCATGAACTCAATGAAGATGATCCAGACAGAAGAGTCCAATCTTGCGAGATAATGATGAATTAGTGCAATAAATATCCACAGTTTTCTGATCGAATTGTATTTTCGGTTGAGGCAACGTTTTGTTTGAATGGAAGTGTAAACAAACAAAACTGTCGGTATTAGGCCACAGAAAATCCACGCTGGGTTATGGAATTTTACACCCAATATCCTCAAACAGTTAATGTTTGGGCTGGCTTTGTAGAAGTTCGAATTTTAGGACCCTTTTTTATTGACAGACACTTGACAGGTTAAACAAATTTAGAATTTTCAGGAAATGATCTAGTACAGTGCCTTGCTCATAATACCCTAATCCAGAAGATCCTGATGCACCGAATTATTTTTGTGGTATTAGCAAGACGGAGGTCCGGCTCACTACATCCGCCGTGTGCGTGAGTACCTTAATACAGTTTTTCCCGAACGATGAATTGGCCTATGAGGTCCAATTAACTTGCCTGTCAGATCTCCAGGTTTAACCTCTTTAGATCTTTTTTTTTTGGGTTATCTTCAGTCTAACATAATATACAGGGTCGTTGGTATGTATGGAAACGGTCGATTATCTCTTAAAGCACAACAGCTAGGAAAAAATATTCCAGATAAAAGTTTTAGGGTTTTTTATAGCCTATTAGAGTCTTAAAGAATTAAGTATACAGGATGAGTCAGAAAGCCGTAGAGGAAAAAAGTTACTTTTTTTTAATAGAACATTCTATATCTTGGAATATTTTTAGATTTTACATAAAATTACAATTAATTTTTATAAAGTGCATTATAAGTCTAAACCTAATAATTTCCGAGATATCGACTTTTAAAAAATGACATTTTTAAATTTTGACAGCTTCTAGCTTTCTACCGTAAAACAGTTTACATGTCCGTATCTTATTTTTTAACTATCTTTCTAAAAGTGGTAACTTCCGGTTAAACCAGATGTAGCCTCGGATGTAGCTTAAATGCCGGAAATATGGTACTTCCGGGTTTACCGCAAATTGACACTTTTAGAAAGATAGTAAAAAACCAAGATAGAAACAGGTAAGCCGTTTTACTCTAAGAGAGCTAGAAGCTGTCAAAATTTAAAAATGTCATTTTTCAAAAGTCGATATCTCGGAAACTATTAGGTTTTGACATTTCATGCACTTAATAAAAAATAATTGTAATTTTACGTAAAACCCAAAAATATTCTAAGATACAGGGTGTTCCATTAAAAAAAAAGTAACTTTATTTCTCTACGGTTTTCTGACTCATCCTGTATAATCATCTTTTTTTAATTCTAATAGACATTACAAAACCATACAACTTTTGTTTTGATAATTTTTTGTAAGCTGTTTTATTTTAAGAAATAATCGACCGTTTCGAAACATACCAACGACCTTGTATGTTAACCGACCAAACAATATTGAAGATTTAAAGAACAGAGTAAGAGGCGAAATGAGATTAGATAGATAGAACCTTCCATCGTTAATAACGTTCTGCAAGAATTTGAAGATCGTCTCGGGTACTGCCAGACTGTTGGTGGCGGTTATTTCCACCATTTGATAAAGTCACTTTGAGTTCCTTTTGAATTTTCTTTTCTTTTCGCTAATAAATAATGTGTTGTTGCTTTAAGTTAAAACGCAGTTTTCTCACAAACGGCTTAATTGAAATATATTATATGACATATTTCATGAAATATGTTTAGAATTTTATGCACAACCCAAAAAAATATTATCCATTTAAAAAAAATAAAGTAAACCGTCATAACTTCTTTTGAGACAACCTGAATACATGAGATAAGCTTGAAAAAATGCACAACAAAAATTAACGTTACTTGACGTTACTTCTGGCGTCCCACAGGGCTCTCACCTGGGTCCTCTACTTTTCAATATATTTATTAACGACATTCCCGAATTCCTTAAAAATGCTAACTGTTTACTTTTCGCCGACGATCTGAAAACTCTTATGAGAATATCAAATAAAGAGGACTGTTTGCGACTTCAGTCCGACCTTGACAGACTTCTGAACTGGTCCGATCGTAATGGCATGCAATTGAACGCATCTAAATGTCACGCCATGGTTTTCAGCCGGGCTAGAAATACCATTGCCCACACATATTATGTAGGTCACGATCCATTGGATACTGGCAGTGATGTGAGGGACTTGGGTGTAACACTGGATAGCTCCCTGAGCTTTGTTAATCATATGTCGGCAATAGTCTCGAAATTATTACAGATGTTGGGTTTTATAAAGAGATCCTCTCGGGATTTTCGGAGCGTCAACTCATTAACATTACTTTACTGCTCTTTAGTCCGCCCCCATCTAGAATATGCTTCCAGCGCATGGAATCCTTATTACAACATACACAAACAGAAGATCGAACAGGTTCAGCATAAGTTTATGAGATATGTTGCATTTAAACTAAACAGTCACGTCCCTCTTAATTACGAGCAGTTAGAATCTGACCTTCATATTTCTACTCTTGAAAACAGACGCAAATTAAGGAATCTGAGATTATTCTATGACATTTTGAATTCCCATCTTCATAGCCGGGACCTGCTATGTAGAATAGGAATGCACATTCAGCCAAGGCAAACTCGCTCTGCACAGTCTTTTCATGTTTCTTTGCACAGAACCAATTACGGTACAAATACTTTTATCACTCGCTCCAGTAGGTTAGCCAACGAATACTCCAACTCTTTACATTTCTTTTCTAGTAGGTCCCATTTTTTGAGACAACTACATCAAGTATAACTGTATCTTGTCATTTGTACAATGTTGTGTTTTTTTTCCAATACTGACTTGTTTTTGCTTTTGTTTCTTTCTTGTGTAGATCTAAAATATTCTTTTGTCAGTTTGTCTTTTATTAGTTGTACTTTTACCCTACTTTTACTCTATTTTCTATCTTTTAGGTAATAGTATTATTTTATTTGATTGCAATATATGCTTTTTTTATATATATGTTGACTGTTAACTGAATTGGGCACTAGCCCGTTGATAAATAAATAAATAAATAAATAAAAAAATTGACGGGTCCGTGCTTTATTTGGAAAAAGAACACATGAATTTGATTGAATGAATTTGTTCCAACCTTTACGTTCGCACTGCATAATAGGTCTGGTATTTCTTTCCTGCACTGGTGTTCATTAATGTTGTTTGATTAAACGTACAATAATTATCAGAATTACTTTTAGTTATTTAACAATACTTGTTTCACAAATTGCAGCTGCTATATGAAGAATAGTTAAATCATTTTCACGAGTCGAAAGATCTTCGACTATTTTTTTTCAGACAATGAAAATTCGATAATGTTTTCCAAATACCTGACACTGCGTTTTTCGTTTTTCTCATTTCTTTCTTAACAATGTGTGTTGCATCTATTTACCAGTGATTTCCATTTCTTCTACTAGATGCAGGGTGTTTAGGCAAAAGACACATTCACCAAAATCAGTGATCGCGTTCATCAGAATAATGTGCTCAAGTAGCGCTATAGTAGTAATGATTGGTCGTATGAAAAGGTTCTGCTGAACGGGCGTTTAGCCAAACCGCAAATGTCCAATCTGTATGGCATTTAACTTCACTTTGTCTTTTCCTTGTGGCTTATGTAAATTTTGAATAACAAAGCACAAAATCAAAAACGATATTAAACATAAATTCCAAAAAAATTATTACAAAATTGAATTATGTTAGGTTCCTATAAAAAAAAACTACTTTATTTAAAAAGTATCATAATAACATTTATTTTTTACTATTTTAGGATTCAAAAAACAAAAATTGGGAAGCATTAGTAATAATATAATAAGTGCTGCATATAGCACAGGGTTTATAAAATCTTTACAATTTTAGATTAATTGGTGAATCACCTAACACTTACACATTTGGAAAACAAGTGACTGAGGACTATATTAGCAGAAAAGCCAGAAATATACCAATATGTATTATTAGGCCAGCATTAGGTAAGCCTTACATCTCTACATCCACAAAAATCAAATAATACCAAGACTTTGAAACTCAACCAAAAGTTACTTTATGCAGCTTGTTCAAAATGAAGTCGGCACTATTGCTAACTTTCTTATTATAAGAGATGCGACGTAGGTTAAATTAGTAAAGATTTGTGTTTTTATGTGCTGATTATTATGGCGGTGGAAAAAAATTGAACATCAGGATCACGTGATATTAACAAAAATATATTTTTTTTTAAATCGACCGGAAAGCAACCACTTTCTACTCAATTTTTTAACCGGAAAATGTCATTTTATCGGTCTAGACCAGAAAGTCATAAAAGAGGGACCGGTAAAGTACTTTACCGGTCCCTCTTTTTACTTTACCGGGCCCTTTTTTTACATTCCGATCAATATTTGAGAAAACGAACCAAACCCATAATAAGTAGGCTTTGACTTGATTGTTTCTTTCATGGCGTTTCATGGCAACGAACTGTCAAATTTGATACTGCTTATTAAAAATTGTGTTTAAAAGTTAAAAGTTAGATTATATTATGGAAATGAATGTGGATGAAGGTGAAATTCCTCTTGAAATAACTGAAGCGGCTGCTAGAGCTACTCACGATTTGTTGCCGCATAAGTCCAGGGACAAGTATGAAAAAACGTTTGCCGTTTTCAAATGTTGGTGTAAAGAAAAAAATGTCAGAAATATTTCTGAGGATGTTTTGTTAGCCTATTTTGCTGAAAAATCCGAAAAATTAAAATCATCTACATTGTGGAGTGTGTACTCGATGATTAAATTGATGTTAAATTTAAAAGAAAATTTGGATATAACGTACAAAATTGTACTTTTAACATAACAGTTCAAAAATAGATATTATTAATTATTAGAATAATTCTAATTTTAATTATTTATTAAGTACCTATTATCAAATAATATTTATTATAACTATTATAAATAAAAAAAATTCCTGACTATAGAGTTTTCAATCTGTTTAAAACTATATTAATGTAGTAAGCCATTATCTAAATTTTCTTGTACGCCACTGGTCTTGCGTCGATTTAAAAAAAAATATTGTACGTTACACAACCGGAAAGTACGTTTACAGGACTCGCAGGCTTCCAGGACTCGCCTGGCGGCTCGCCCTGGAAATTGCCTGCTTCGTCCTGTAAAATAGTACTTTCCGGTCTTGTAACGTAATATACTATTTCTTTAATGAAATGGGGTATTTTTGCTATAATAATTTGATACAAAAAGAAAATCTTATAAAAATTTTTCTTTTACTACATATCGCTAAACTCAATAATAACAGAGATATTTACATTTAAATGAAATTTTTAATTTATAAAAGCAGGCGGCTATGTACTATATTAAAGGCCTATCTCGACAGCTCTTTGACAGGCGGCCATCACAAAAAAATCGCAGGTATCCTTTAAATGTAATTTTTCATTTATTATCGTAGGTGGCCATTTACCGAATTTGATTTGCAAAAAAATACTTTTGACAGATCTTTTAATCTGTCGTGATAAGTTCAGTTTATTATATTTTGAATAAAATGGTATTTACACATTCAGAAATATGCGATCTGCTTGAAATATCCATAGTGTGCCAAAAAAATAACGAACGTGCTTTAGAACGATATCGTACAGTAGTCCCCGAAAGAAATATGCCTGATCGGAGATATTTTTTGATATTATACAGAAAGTTTAGATGCAATGAAAAAGTTTTTGAGAAGTCAATGCCAAAGAAAGTATTTATTATTAGCGAAGATACTGAAATAAATGTGTTGGCGTATTTTGAAGCGTTCCGCGAAAACTCTACAAGAGATTGTGTGCGAGATCTGGGACTATGTTTGGGAACTATTCATAATATATTAAAAAAGAACAAGTATCTACCCTACAAGTATAGACCAACACAGACTTTATTGCCAGGTGACCAAGCAAGACGTATGGAATTTTGTCAGCGGCTTATTAATACGTCAAATGAGAATCCAAATATATTGCACCAAATTTTGTGGAGTGACGAATCTAATTTCAGCAATAGGGGCATGTTTAATAGAAAAAACCGGCATTACTGGAGTCGCGAAAATCTTATGCGTTACCAGCCTTGTAATCCACAGAGGCGTTTTAGCTTAAATATATGGTGTGGTCTTATCGGTTCAAAAATAATTGAACCTGTTTTTTATGAAGGCACCCTGACAGACGAACGTTATGTAGAATTAATAAGAACCACAATGAAGGACTTTTGGATAACATTAATTTAGCAGATCGGCAAGAAATATATTTTCAACAAGATGGTGCGCCGCCGCATAATACCTATTTGTTGTTGCCAATCTTCTTACCGCACTGTTTAAACAACGTTGGTTAGCTACACGCGGACCAATTTTATGGCCTGCGCGTTCACCAGACATTACTCCCTTCGATTTTTATTTTTGGGGGTTTTTAAAAAACGAAATTTATAACAAACAGTACAACAATGTTGATGAACTGCAAGAATCCAATATTAACAGTATTAATAACATTGATGGACGAACAGTTTTGAAGGCTACTAGGAAAGTTTTAAAATGTGCTCGAAAATGTGTAGAAGTAGAAGATGATTTGTTTGAACACTTAATTTGACGTTATAATATTTTATTATTGTTAATGGCAACTAAAATCAATTTGTACAAAATGTATGTAATTTATTACTATAAGTAATAAAATTATAAGTTATTAATCAAAAATTATTAATTTTGTTTTTGTGATAGCAAAAATACCCCATTTCATTAAAGAAAAATATATTTTTGTTAATATCACGTGATTCTGATGCTCAATATTTTTTTTTGTAACCGCCGTAATAATTAGTACATAAAAATACAAATCTTTACTAATTTAACCGACGTCGCATCTCTTATAATAAGAAAGTTCGCAATAGTGTCGACTTCATTTTGAACAGGCTGTATAGTATTAGAATCCGAAATCCTTATATTAGTTTGCCGGCAAATTACATAATATCATATTTTGTAATTTAAAAATCCGAAAAAAATTGACATGGGAAGAAATTATTTATTATATTTTTTATGCATAATATGATAACTTTATTCAATTTACTACGACATATCCAGAAATTGTACGCCCACTACTACTCTCAAAGCACAATCGTTTTGAAATCATTGCGGTTTTTTAAAGAATTTTGGCGCCGCTATTCATAATGATAAGGGACTTAATTAACCCTAACTAGATTAAATTTATTAGGTCCAGTGGCGTCCAGGGGAGTACCTTAAGGTATATTATTGACAAAAAATGTACGTCACTGACTTTTTTTTAAATTCTGATGTTCTTGTTCGAATTTGCCAACTAATAATACAACTTTGTATCCTTGTTCCCTGAATTGTTTTCCTATCTTGCTTCGTTTTCGAGAGAAAATATATCAACCACTTTATTGCATGTACAAAAAAAAATACTTATATATTTCAAATTTAATTAAAAGATTTAAATTAAAAGTAAAATTATTTTTTTAAATAATGGACAAAAAAATGCAAGTTAATCAAAGCAAATGTTGAAAATGGCCACCTTCTGATAAAACGCACAATTACAATTGTCTCACCATTGATTCTCCTACACGTTCAAAAATGCCTGCATTATTTCATATTGCATTGCAACTTTTAATAATTTAAATGCATAAGTCGTTTTCATAGCAAGGTAAATTGCAACTTGTCGTAGATGTGTACGTAGAATCAAGTAACGTTACAATTATTTTTCTATAATTACAATACAGATCTGAGTAACTTGCACTTTATGCTAAAAAAAAGGTAGTCTTTTTTATTATCGATAAAATGAACCGCTTCCGAAAAAAATAATAATAAACGAATAGTTATAGAAGACCTATGTTCGCAAAAAAATGTGCATTTTATTTATTTAGCCGCACCAACAAAAACGTATTGCTGTTGCAAACGACACTATGGTACCAAATAAATTAAATATCCTACATTTTAAAACTTGCCATCTTTCACATCGCTGACACATTGATCCTTTACTTCGATACTAATTTACTGATTTTTGGATTTCGTGGTAAATTTAATTTTGAATTAATTAGAACTACGGAATACACGTTCGTTGAGTATGCAGACGTACATCTAATGTCTGGTCTTGCGTCTTACCATACTTTAGAAGCCAGAAGGGTATATCACGAAATATTTCCTAATCGTACGATGCCAAACCAGAAGATATTTCAACGAATTCACCAACGTCTCAGGGAGGATGGTGGGTGATTCCAGTTGATGAGGTTATTGGCTTACTTCATAATTTTAGGAAAGTTTGGAAAAAATAGTACTGATGCTGGTCTGAAAAGAACCGTACGTACGCCGCAATTAGGGGAAATATTTTAAATGCTGTAGATAACACTTCATCAACCAGCATTTGAAAAATATAAGCACAGTTTAGTACATCGAAAACAATAATACATGAAGTTCTTCAAGAACAGCTGTTATATCCATATCATTTGTTACAGTTTGAAAATTGCATTTTATAAGTTTGATTATCTCTGTTAAGTTTTCGGTTTTAAATAAATTGTTAAAATACATATATGTAGACTCTCACCTTAAACAGTAATTGTTAATTAAGTTACCTGTAATAGCCCAAAATTTTCATTATGTTTAGTTTCAAACCTTTGTTGTTGGTTATATTTCAGGAATGTTTTGTATCTTGTACGACATAGCTAAATGGATTGATTTCTTCTGTTCATCGTTTAATACTAGTTGCAGATAGGTTTGATTTCAAATCTTTCTTTTAGTTAATTGGTAATTGGTAATTTATAACTATTTAACCTAGTATAGAAGTTGTAGGTTAATCATCTCGAATGTCGTAAATCAGCTGTGTTTTAAGAAAATCGATAATAGGTCAGTGTTAGACTGACAGTTACTGTGCGTTTTCACAGCGACTTCTGGTTAATTTTTGCTTGGTCGCGTGGGTAGACTTTGGTCGCCATTAGTTTTCTGTGTTGTTGAAAGAGCTTAGTTTACGTAGATAGGGTGACTAAGTTTTGTGATTGTTTTGTTTCGGTCACTATGTACGTTGGAGAAAAATAAGAAGCGTCTCTTTCGACCATGGACACTGGAAGTTAGAGCACGTTTGTGGAAGTAGCTCCCCAAATTTAGTTTTTTTGGGCCGGGCAGACTAATGCAGTGTCGATAAAGCATCCACAAATGTTTTAAAAGGGTATGGCCTTGTAGTTGCTTATTCCTTTGGGCGGAATGCCGATTTAAAATGCTTTAATGTACTTCAACAGCGGTCATAGACGCCATCTAGTAAATTGGGAACCCTCGTTAGTTATTTGAGGGGTTTTTTTTGGTAGGGGCTAAAAGTCCGAGTACAAAGTGATGTACTAGTTTATTTTTTTTGGAATTGCCTGGACGCGGGACGTGCCAGTTGCCGTGTACTATGGGATTTCTTGAAGACTAGCTGTGTAGCAGTTTCCACGCTAGCTGTTTCAGAGACCATGGGTGAGTGTGTGTGAAGATTGAGTCTTCATGAACCATGAGTAGCACGTAAGGTTTTAGCTAAGTACCATTTTTCTTGAGTATGTTGTTGTAACTTAGTAACAACTTAAAATATCAATATTCTGCATTTGCGTATTGTTCACCATACAGTGTTTTGGTCAAGTTTTGCACTTATGTTATGTACAGAGCTTGTGCAATGTAAACGTATAGCGTATGTCGACATAGCGTTTAGACGTCACAAGAGTCTCTAGTAGTTCAAAGCGTTAGGTAGTCTGTTACAGCTACTTTTGTTATAAATACAGTACAATTTATGATTATAAAGTAAATATTTTTGTTTCCCGGCTAAAGGCCATTTGTTTATTCCAAATTTAGTACTTGTAACTTCGACATTTTAATTTATCTATGGCCGAGGGGCTAGCATGCTTATTGAGTAACCACAGGTACTCGAAAGATATTGTATCATACTATAACAGAGATTTTATGGTAAATTTAGTTAGTTGTGAGAGGTTCTTGCACAGACCTTGCGGAAATTCCATGTCTCAGGAAATGTCCTGGATGTAGGTCTATGTGGCTGCCAGATCAGACTGAACAGTCATTTTTTTTTCAGTGTAGGTCTGACAGTTGCCGTCTTGTGCAAGACTCTGTCAAACAGGGTTTGACTTTTTGCTTTCTTTTATCAATAACTTTGTAAATTTAAACCTTCAGAAATTTCATTGTCAAACCTAGTACTATCACTTTAATATTTCATTCCACTTACTCATTATCAAAATCTACTGAACCCTTAACTAACTCCCCAGGACCTACATGAGAAAAAACGTAATCTAACAAAATTTTATCTTTAAAATCAACACTATTATTGGTCGAATCCTGCTCTGAAATGCAAAAAGTACAACTGAGTGAACTGATTTCTCAAACCTGGGTTATTGGGGTGGGTACAGCAGCCCTCAATTCGTTGTGCCCGCGAGTGTATTAGACTCCACGGAGCCCACGTCGAACCCTCTTATGAATTTCTCAATAATTTCGTTAAGTTGCCTGCTATTGCATCACTGCGTTTTTTGAAATTTTTATATTCTTTCGGATTAAACAACTTAAAATAAAACTTCTTTGTTGTTTAAGTGACTTTCGCATCACACTTTGTTGTCGAGAAACAAAATAGAACTTATGGTCCTTTTTATTAAAAATAAACCATGAATTCGTTAATTATTCTTTTCCTCGAAAACGGTTCATTTCATCGACAATTAACAAGTACACCTGTTTTTAGTCTAAGGTGCAAGCAACACAGATTTATTTTTTGTCTTTATCATAGAGGGTGTTAAAAATTTAAAAATTAAGTTGTAAACTTAGTCCACCCCTCGTAAACTAAAAAAGTTAAATATCTTTTAAGGCGACTATTTTAGGAGGTCCTTCCTGGTGTTAATCACAATAAATTTTTATTAAATTATATTAAGTACTTTGGAAGTTATTCAAGAAAAACCGATTTCCAGCGGCGTCCTTCAGAGGCACATATCTCCGTAGGGATGTAAGAAAATATTTTATAGGAACTCTGGATAACTGCAGGATTTTGTCCTCCTATATTTTTGAGAGTAACGTTATACTCAACCATTATAATGACATTGTATGGAAAATGTTATCGGCGCGACAAAAAATTTCAATAATGGGTATTTTTAGCAGGACGAAACCTCAAGCCACGACGCGCTGAAAGTCAGGGAAATATTACAAAACAGTTTTTTTCAACAGTAGATAGGTACTAAGGATTCAATTTTTTTTTGGGGTTGTTTAAAAAATAGTCTAGGAATTCTCAAGCGTTTCTGATGGACGTAGATTTTTGTTCCTAAAATTACAAAGTGATTTTAGAGAATAAAATTAGGATGAGTGCTTAAGACCACAAGACAGAAGTGAAAACCCACCAATACGAGATTCTTTATTAACCTTTTACAATCTTACATCCGCAAATCTCAAATTCAAGACGATAAAAGAATCGATCCATAAAAAACAAATACACCGTCGTATTCTAGTATCTTGCTATTTTCCCGACTGCATCATGAACGTTGCATAGCCAAATCTGACGGCTCTGTCTCATACAATACCCACTAAAAGTGCTAAACGCGCCTAAAAAAGTTTCCACTCTAATAAAAGTTGAGCTACTACTATTCAAAGCTATCACAGGATATATTACCTGATTATTATCCTCGACAAATCCTAACACGCTTAGTTCTTCATTTTCCTTGTTTTCTTTATTATAAGTTTTTGATCTCGGCATCGTAAAAGAGCTGAATGTTTTTAAATTATGTTCCAGTCGTCGGAATATGTTCTTAAATGGTTGCTGCCTTTCCGGATAGCGAACAAAATATAAATATTGCGCAATTTCTTCTTTTTTTCCACTTTCAATATAAACTGATAATATATCAAATATTTCAAAATGTTGATAAGTCATTTTCACAAACGAATATGTAAAAATAAAATTGACGTTAAATGTTAATAACAACTAGAATGTCAACATAGTTGCTTCTCGGATATCAGCTTTTGTTTCATGGCCTACCGTGGTTAAAAGTAATAAAGTTTAAATTAATCGCCTAGGAAACCAATATCATCCATGATGTGTCATATATTTGAAAAGAGAAAAAAAATTTTAAATGCTATCTTTTTAGATTATGATGTGCACTGTGCAGGGTGTTCCATTTAAAAAAATGAGGTTAGGTCCGATAACTTTTTTACCTGACCCCGTATACTGATTCTGAAAAGGGCAGATTATTCAACAATCATTATAAAGAAACTTTTGCACAAAACATTTTTCTGTATCACTTTTACTAAGAAAATATAGGGTAATTATTTTAAAATAAAATAAATAAATAACACTCAGGTTATAATTTCCACTATATATACCTAGTGGAAATTATAACCTGAGTGTTATTTATTTATTTTATAATAATGAATTTCCATCAAGTATCGGCTACTTCAATAGAGTATTTAATTTTAAAATTGTCAATTTTTTGGTTTTCCCCGGTATCTCTTAAGCGTGCGAAAATTTTCAAATTTTGATTTTACCATTTTAAGTTTGACCCAAAAAGAGCACATGACACCTATATTACTTTTTTGATAGCACTAACAATTACGGAGATACCCTATAAAAGTGTCGAAAATTGGACACCCTGTACAAAACCTGTTAAACAGAGCCATGGTTCTTCTCAGGCAATTATAAAAATTCCCGGCAGTAAAGGCGATGTTAGGAAAATTTTTGCAAAAATCGTTCATGCACAAACGAATTGTAATGCCACTCACCATTTACTCTAACTCCGTTTCAAAAATACGCTGCAACCATGAATTTTTTGTGCTATTCCGTAAAACCCATTGAGTTAATTCAAGAAATCGGATAAATTAGCCATGAATTAACTGATTGATTGATAATGCTAGTATTTACTGACACCCAAGAGGTATTAAGCTTCACCGCTAAGCAGTACGCCCTTAGATGTAAAGTACATTTTAATGATAATAATTTTTGCTCGCAAGGTATAAAAGAAAATGTGCAAGTATCCAGGTCTGCTCTTGTAGACTTAAGCCTACTCAGCACACAGCCTATGCGTAAATGTGGTACCGACTGTATATATATTTAATTTTAGTTATGGCAACGCTGTCAGAACCAGTACCAGGATTTATTGACAACATTTTCAGTGTTAATGGTTATATATTGGCAAATTCGTCAGGAGTAAATAGAATGGTATATTACAAGAAGATAAATTTGCCTATTGTTCCTGCGGACATCGTCGTTAATGCTTGTATTGCTGCTGGATGGCAGACTGGAGAGTAAGTTTTAAGCCGGAAGGCATAATACTTTTGAAAATAATTCTAAAAATAAGTATAGGTATTTGCGTAACAATTAATATTTGAAAAGATGAGTTTATCCGTTTAAGGACCAGCCGTTGCTCCAGTTCTGGAATCATCTATACTCCGGTACCAAAATAATTGGCAGTGACTAATTTTTACCAGGGTATGCAAGACGTAAGGGGAACACCAAATCCAGAGGCGTGTCATTTTAAACAATAAAAATTCAAAAAATATATGAATTTTCTGTTTATTATTATAATATACATATTTACATTTACTATAATAAATGTAATATTATAAAGTAAACTGAAAACAAATTAAGCTTTTACATTTGGTGATCTAATAAAGTAATTGGAGAAACTAAATTACGCAGGTATAAAATCCAAAAAGAATAATAAAGCAACCGTATATGTTATTTATTTCATACTGTATTGTAAAACACACCTTTACATATTTGAATTTAGTCCAGAAAATAAGGTTTTACAGCAATAAGTCCGGTAAAAATATTTTACCGGTCTAGTCCTGTAAAATTTCTTTACCGGACTGATATTTGTAAGTTTTAGTTTAATCAATGTCAAACACACAATGTTTTCACCAGTAAATATAAGCACTTCTCAAATATACGACGCAGAATAAAACTTCATTATAATTTCAAAACATAATTATAATTTTCAACAGAACAGTATGAAATAAAATATTGTACGTCATTCGTCCGGCAAATCCTTTGCAGTATTCGTTTCAAAATTCCAGACTCGGTTCCTTCGTCGCCTCGTCTCGAAACATTTCACTCATACTGTAAAAGTTGATTT
Source organism: Polydrusus tereticollis (assembly GCA_963920685.1). NCBI lineage: Eukaryota > Metazoa > Arthropoda > Insecta > Coleoptera > Curculionidae > Polydrusus > Polydrusus tereticollis. The sequence goes on along the minus strand of OY987334.1, from coordinate 2,921,643 downwards.
ACCGGACTTATAACGTAAATATCTATTTCATAATGTTTTTATTATACTGCATAATAATAGAAACATATTATAATAGTGGATTAAGGGCAAAACCTAAACCTAAATTATAAATGTTTATAAATTTCCTAAGTATTGTTACCTAATGAACACTAATTGATAATAATTTGACAAATTATATTCCACGCCGACATTAAAAAGTGTTATAATGACAATACGTTACAATTTTAAGTTCATTATTACCATTACAGCGATTACTCACTATCTGACGATGAAAACATTTCATTACTGTCGCTAATGCTGTCATCTGCAGGATTTATAATAATAGGTTCTACCATGACTTCGACGCGTACATCTAAGTCCCACTTTTATTTTTCTACGCCCTCGACATGTGTGCGCGAACACGTTTGTAACAATGAACGACACAAAATACTTTAACCTGTATCTCCATAAGTATACTGGTTCAAAACTTTGCTTTAACTGGAAAATAAAATTTGTTTTGAATTTTATTGCACAGGTTTTTATTAACAAATCAATCACTTTGTCATTTTATACCCTAGCATGGGTATGACATACTAACACATTTCTAACTTAGACTCGTCAAACAACCACTTAACTCTTCTTAAATACTTTTTATCACTTTTAAATACTTTCAAATACTTTCCAACCATTTTTACGTAGAGAATTTGTCGTTCCACGGAGCGCAACCTTTCTCTGTAGAAATCAGCGTGACACTAGTCTGTTGACAAAACATTGTCCGTTTCGTACCGTCTACCGACACCTTGACCAATCAGGTACTGATACGTCACAATCCAAAATGGATTATTTCACGTCACAATGCTGTTGCCAACCAATGAGAAAGACATCCACTGTTACTATGCAAGCGGCGTTTATCATATTTACATTTACGTGTTAGGAAATGATACAGAATCGCCGACCGAGTTTTTTATACATAAGGTCTTGATTTAACTTATATTTTTATGGATGCACAACGTTGCCATTACTGTAATATGCGGTATTGCTAATTATATTGCATGTAAATATAATGTACTTTCCTCATTGTTTTAGCATTTAGTAGTTACATAAAAACATAGTAATATGACATACTAACACATTTCTAACTTAGACTCGTCAAACAACCACTTAACTCTTCTTAAATACTTTTTATCACTTTTAAATACTTTCAAATACTTTCCAACCATTTTTACGTAGAGAATTTGTCGTTCCACGGAGCGCAACCTTTCTCTGTAGAAATCGACGTGACACTCTACACTTTACTTTACTTTGAATCACTTTTGACCATTTTTACGTAGAGGATTTACCGTTCCACGGAGCGCAACCTTTCTCTGTAGAAATCAGCGTGACACTAGTCTGTTGACAAAACATTGTCCGTTTCGTACCGTCTACCGACACCTTGACCAATCAGGTACTGATACGTCACAATCCAAAATGGATTATTTCACGTCACAATGCTGTTGCCAACCAATGAGAAAGACATCCACTGTTACTATGCAAGCGGCGTTTATCATATTTACATTTACGTGTTAGGAAATGATACAGAATCGCCGACCGAGTTTTTTATACATAAGGTCTTGATTTAACTTATATTTTTATGGATGCACAACGTTGCCATTACTGTAATATGCGGTATTGCTAATTATATTGCATGTAAATATAATGTACTTTCCTCATTGTTTTAGCATTTAGTAGTTACATAAAAACATAGTAATTGAGCACAAATGCGGCGTTGCCGCTTAGATTAGTATTACGTTACATTACATTTCATAGAATTGAGTTCCACGCTTTTACTTTAACTTTCTACTGGGTCACGACAGAAATATGACGTGTGTCTCAAACAACATGTAATGCGCACTTATGCCAATCTGCTGTTTGTACATTCGCTATTGCCGTTATTAACAGTACTTTAACATCTTTTTATTTAAAAGTTTTATTTTCACGCGCCTCTTCGCCTTTTATCTGTGCCAATATAAGCTCGATTGGATTTAGTTCACAATGGTAAGGCGGTAAACGTAATATTGTAACACCTCGTTCACGAGCCATTTCATCCACTACATATTTCGTATATTTCTTTTTGTGAGGTCTTGCAAGATCGAGCAACTGCACTTTTAGCAATTTTTGCCAAATGCAATATTTTTTTCTTTGAGTCAGTCAATAATCTTTCTTTTTTGCGACGAAGAAGTGGGCAAAGCTTCCACCCGACGGCTGTGGTATGATGTATTATCCATCACGATTATCGACCCACGTTCAATACGAGGTAAGATGGATTTAAACCAATCTTCAAACACTCCCGAGTTCATATCCTCATGATAATCATCGGTTTTGCGAGATTCAAACACGTTTAACCCACCTTCAAGAAAACCAGAATCTTTCCCGATGTGGTTTATAATTAACCGACAACCTTTTCCTGAAGGAGCTTTCAATCCAGTGTACAGTCCATTGATACAGGCGTTACGTGCAATTTCCGACGAATGGCTAACTTTGTTTGCTGATCAATAAAATTTTTTTCCGTCCTCTTGTTTCCTTCTGATCGGACACTTTAGTATTCCTATTGTCCTTGATAGTTCTATAAACAGTACGACAAGATGTCTTAGTCAATGTGGCACAAAGTTCTGCTGCATCAGTGAATGATATTTAACTGTGTGTACTTAGAATTCCCTCAGACACATTTTTTACAATTGTACGCTCCCCAGGTTTTAAATGACGTCGTTTTGTAACTTGTTGGTTACTATCACTTGAAGAACTCGCCTGAATTATAATATTTGCTGTTTTGAATAGCCACCAAAATAATAAAACTGAATTGCTAATATCCTCTTGATTGAAACTTGTCTACGACACTGAACGTTGGTTAGAGCCGATAAGAAAGCGTGCGAGTGCCTCTAGACATGGGTTTTTCTTACATGCGTTGCTAAATTGAGTAGACCAAGTACCGTAGGGTGTAAAGGCCCCTAATCACATGCTGAATTTGGTACATTTTATGAGAATTTAAATGAAATATTTTAAAACCTGCCAACGTGTAACGACTTATTAATGCGCGGTTTTGAATGCTTTTATTTCAGTTAAAAGTGTGTGAATCGATGTTGGTTATTTTCTCCGCACACCGTCAATAGTGATAAGAACAGTTTTGCCAATTATTTTGGGATCGTAGTATAGGTTTAAAATAAACTATGCCTTTAAAATGTGGTACAGGGTGAGTCAACCATTGAGTAAAGTTCATTATCTCATTTGTTTCGGGAATTACCAAAAAACGTTAAATACAAAAGTTTTAGAGAATATTAAGGTACACAGTTTAAAATTATTTTTAAGTATACAGGGTGGTTCGAAAGACTGTGGCGTATATAACATTAGTTTTTTTAAATAGAACACCCTTTTTTAATTTATTTTTATATTCTGCATGAAATTCTATAACTTTTTTGTTAATTGTGTTATACCCGATTATACCGGGTGATGCATGGCTTAGTTAAACATAGGAGATCTAATGTAAATTATGAGGTGGCTAACTATTCGCTCCCCTGTACATTTTAGAGAAAAACTATATTACAATTTTTTGAAGAGGCCGATATAATAAATCCATGTGCCAAGTTTGAATACATTTTAATAAGCCAATCCTAATTTATTTAATGAATGTGATGGCAAAATTACGAAACTTTCATAGTTAAGGTAATACAGCGAACACCAGCAAATCATTATTTGGCATTGACAAAACGAAAAGTAACGTCAGTGACAACATTTTCATTGAATGCGCTCTAATTATAGCTGAATATTGATAGTTGTATATTTGCTGAATATTTTGGTTCTGTTTATGAACATGTAGATGACATGGAGAATGATTAGTTTATTGACGAGCGTAACCTATTCGATGTAGTTAATGTTAGTTCTGAGGATGTGTATGAGGGTCATAGGTCTAAAAATTAATAAGGCTGTCGGTCCAGACAACTTTGCAGCATAGGGTTGGTGGGCTTCTTCTCGACTCCCTTAAAAGTTTTGTATAATATGTCTCTTAAATCTCGCATTTTTCCTGATAAGTGGAAGGAAGTGAAAATATGTCCGGTATACAAAAATGGGGATAAAACGGATATAAAAAGTTATAGGCCGATAGCCAGCTAATATCTTTGAGTCAATAATTTATAAATATATATATATATAATTTGGTTTCTAGAAAAATTTGTTTGTCAGCACGGATTTATGAAAAAAGGTCTACTGTAAGCAAGCTCTGTAACATTAGTCAATGCATATCCGAGAATCTTGACAATAAGTACCAAGTTGACGTTATATACACTGATTTTGACAAAGCATTTGATTGGGTGTCGCATAGTATTCTTAGCAAAAGCATCCTAACTTAATAGGGTTTTTTGTGTCATATCTGACAAGCAGAAAACAAAAAGTTATAATAAAAGGTTATCAATCGAACTGTTTCCTGGCAGGATCGGGGGTACTACAGGGCTCCAACCTTGGGTCATTGCTGTTTCTGCTATTTATCAATTTGCAGACGATCTTTAGTTGTATTCAAGAATTGAAAACTTTAATGATTTACTATTAATTCAAGAAAATTTAAATAGATTAATAAAATGGTCTAATGAAAATAGATTAAAATTTAATACAACAAAATATATATGTCCTTAGTTTTCACAGAAGAAAGACACCAATTTACTTTGAATATACTATGAATGAATCACCATTGGCTCGGATTGAAGATATGCCAGATCTTGGAGTTACTCTTGACTCAAAATTATTACTATTTAGATTACATATTTTCCATATCACCAACAAAGCCCTACCAATGTATGGTTTTATTGTTAGAAACAGTAGACCATTTAGGGATATTAAACGCATACGACAGCTCTACATTTCATATGTCAGAAGTGTTTTAGAAAAACAAAATAAATTTCTAAGATACCTACTTCAATTACAAAGAAACTGAAAACAATGATTTTAACATCCCTGAAACAGAGTTAATACAAAAATATAAACTACCAGCAATATTTATGTACAAATTATTAAACAGCCAAGTCGATAAGTCAGTGTTGTCATAAGTCAATTTTTAAATACCATTTTATAATTCAAGAAACCCTTTCACTTTTTATATTGAAGGTGCAAAAACTAATAATTTTAGTAATTCCCCATTAATGTTATGTGTAATAGACTTAATGAAATTCGGGCCGAATGTGACATATTTAATCTTACGCTCAAACAATTTATCGCAGAATTAGAAAATCATTATAGCATATAAACCGTAGAAAATGCAGCACTCAAGAGGTTTTTAGCTCATCTATTAACAGACATACAGCTGGGTTTTTCTTCAAACAAATCAACTTCGGCGTTATTTGTAGACATACAAGGAGCATACGAGAATGTGGATCTTCAAATTTTATGGTCCAAGTTGGATAAACTAGGGATTCCTACACAAATCATCAACAATTTATATGCGATATACAACTGCCGTCACCTGTATATAAAGGCTCATAATGGTATGGAACAAGTATTGAAGTATGTAACAACAAAATAGAGACAAAGTTTCAAGAAACACTTAAATAATTCGATAACAATGGATTAACAATTTCCCAAGAGAAATCAGTTATGTGTACTTTCACTAGTAGATTTTCCCCGCAAAATACAATTAGGTTGGCTGATATGAACATTCGATACAAAACATCCATTAAGTACCTAGGAATGCATATAGACAAAAAATTATTATGGAAAGAACACATAAATCATATCATTAAGCGCACCCAAAATGGAATAAATGTCCTTCGAGCCTTCTGCAGTCATAAATGGGGAGCGGACCCGAATATCTGTTTATTATTTTGCAGATCTTTAATAAAATCAATCATGGATTACGGCAGCACTTTTTACGGATCAGCAGCCACCACACATTTGAAAAAAATTGACTGAAAATAAAATAAATGCCTAAGACTGAGCGTAGGCTACCTGAAAAGCACTCCAACTAATGTAACAGAAATGGAAACGTCGGAGCCCCCACTAAATCTAAAAAGAAGGGTACTTAGCGATAAATTAATATAAACAGATATTGGAACAAGAAGAAGTCACCACTCCTAGTAGAAAGTTATAGCTGGATCCCACAAATAAGACAATGTACACCAGACAGACATCATTCCTTACTTTATACCAGATAACGAAGCTTACAACAGCCCTCCAAGAATAGACTTTACAATGGAAAATTCATTAGATCTAGCATCAGCATACACAAAAAATTTCAATCAACAGTTAAGTACAAAATGGATTGCTTTCGAGCACATCTTCACCGATGTATCTTTAATGAATGGAAAGGCGGGGTGTGCTATATACCATGCCAATACAAAAACTTCAATAAAAATTAAGTTGTCAAATAAAACCTCAATATATACGGCAGAATTAGTGGCACTAAGAACAGCAATGGAATATTATCTGAACTACCAAGGAAAAGAAAAATTTGTTGTATTTTTAGACTGTAAAAGCGCATTGCAAAAAATTCAAAACTGCACGACCACAGGCACATTAAATTATCTAGTTTATGATATTATACAACTAAATAAAACTCTTTTAGACGATCATAAAGTTGTTTACTTGGTTTGGATTAAAGGGCATGCTGGAATCGCCACAAATGAAACAGTCGATCAGTTAGCCAAACAAGCAACAGAAGATGGAGATACACCTGCGTTGTTTAAAATACCATTTTCCGATCTATTTGTGAATGCAAAAAATAAACTATTAGAATCATGGTTAGCACAATACCAACAAGCGACCACAGGAATACATTTTAAATCGTTAAACAATAAATACAAAAAACAACCTTAGTTTCACTCAGTGAGAAATAGGGACTTTGTAAGAACTATTTGTAGACTTAGGAGTTTTCATGCTATGTACCCGGCTCACATGAACAGGATAGAACTTAAAACCAATAGTAACTGTGAATGCGGGAAATAGGAGAGATACAACATTGTATCTTAGAATGTCCGGTAAAACAAAATGAAATTAATGTATTTTTTGCCAATATAAAAACTAAGGTTTCATGGCCTGTGAATCTAAAATACGTACTAGCCATCGAAAATTTGCATATTAACAGATTAATATATGGTCACATCAAAAGACTCAACTTACAACTTTAGTCCATTGATAGAGGTAAAAAACCAAGTATATACTTAGTTTAGTTATTATATTACGTGTTTAGGAAAAGAAAAATAAATAAAAAAAGCAAAAAAAAGAGAAAGAAAAAAAAAAAAAAGAAGAAGGAAAAAAAAGAAGCAAAAAAGAATGCTCATAAAATATATAATAAGATAAAAATTACATTTGGCGACGTTACACATAGCCTGACATAGAGTTGTAAAAAATGGGTGAATATTTTAAAATTATCCTTAGAAGAAATTAATTCCTAAGTAGAGTACTTAATTAACTCTCTGACGTGACTGCTTTTAACATATTTGTAACAGTGTATTAACAAAGACTAAACAAGACAAAGCTGGCCAGTTGGTTTAAACCAGTGCCAAAAAAACTCAGATACAAACACACAAGCATATAAGTAATTAATTAATATTAAATAGATTAGTTGATTTGTGTAATTACTCCTACTCTGTAATAAACTAAATAATTAAATATTTCATTAAGAAAAAAGTAACTATGATTAAGTGGTATTACACCGGAAACAGTTTAAGAGTAATGTTTGAAATGTTTTCAGTTTAATTCCCTGATAATCCTATTGCTTCCATTTCATTAATTAAATTTTCATTAGTAAATTTGAGTCCAAAGGCACAGTAATAAATAACTGTAAATGCTCAACTTAGAATGTCAATAGAGCTAAAGAAAGGGATAATAGAGATCTTGATATTTTACTGCATGTGGAGGAAAATAAAATTATTAGCACGAGGATTCTTGGGCAAGCCGTAAGAAAACATCAAACCACAGTTTTGGGCACTTAAAAACAACACATAAATATTTTCCTTACAAATATAAAAAATCAAGAGCTACGGCAAGGTGATGAAGAACGGAGAATGGTATTCTGTTTTGAGGTAGTGGAAAGAGCAAATAATAATAGAGATTTTTTGAGAAATATTTTTTACCGATGAATGTACATTCACCCTCAACAACGAACCAAATGGTCAAATTGCCGGTATTGGAGTCAAGAAAATGAACATCATCTTGTTTATACTGGGACGCAAAATCCACAAAAAATAAATGTTTGGGCGGGAATTGTAGGACATCACATTATTGGACCATTTTTCATGGAAGACAACCATACAGCAGTAACCTATTTGGACTACTACAAAATCGAATTGAACCCGCACTAGAAGAAGTTGTACGCGAAAATCAGGAGATACGGTATCAAATGGATGGTTGTCCTGCCATAGTTCTCTCATGGTTAGGGAATACTTGCAAAATATTTTTAACGGAAATATTATTATGCCACGGCACCTATTTCTTTGGCCAGCCAGGCCTCCTGACTTTTCGCCAAACGACTTCTTTCTGTGGGGTCACTTCAAACTTCAAAAAATTTATTTATGAAGATGTAAATTCTGAAAAATCTAGACCAGCTCTAAAGTACTGTATTTTGCTAGAATGTGACAATGTTTCTTAATGTCAACGCAGTAATGCTAGAAATGAATTTTATGATCGGTAAGGATATTGTTTAGCTGTTAATGGAGGGTTTGAACATTTGATTACTTAATGTTTTTGTGAAAATCTTTAGCCTTAGGTATGTTATGTTAAATTAAAGGCTTAGTAAGGAAAACATTATGGTATTAATTACTTAAATGTTTAAACAACCCTCCATTAGCAGCTAAACAATATCCTAACCGATCATACAATTCAATTCTAACATTACTTAGTTGATATTAAGAAATTCTGTCACATTCCAACGAAGTGCAATTTTTTAGGTTGTCTAGATTTTCAAATTCTACATGTTTATAAATAAAATTTTTTAAGTGATCCCACAGAAAGAAGTCGTTTGGTGGAAGGTCAGGAGATCAGGCTTACCAAAGGATCAGATGACGTGGGCTAATAATATTTTGCAAGTATTCATCCATTTGATACCAGACCTTGAACTAACCTGGAAGGGATAGGCTTATCAGGGAATTGAACTGAAAACATTTAAGACACTGCTCTTAAACTGCTTCCTGTATAATACCACTTAATCATAGTTACTTTTTTCTTAATGAAATAGCTCATATTTAACTATAATTTAAGCGCCTTCAATAAAAGTGTTGTCACTGACGCTACTTTTCGTTTTGTCAGTACCAAATAATAATTTGCTGGCGTTTGCTGTATTACCCAAACTATGAAAATTTCGTAATATTGCCATCACATTTAATTGAATAAGTCAGGACTGGCTTATTAAAATTTATTCAAACTTGGCATCTGGATTTACTATATTGGCCTCTTCAAAAAATTATAATACAATTTTTCTCTCAAATGTACAGGGGAGCCAATGTTTAGCCACCTCAAAATATACATGGGATTTCCTATGTTCAACTAAGCCATGCATCACTCGGTATAATATTACATCACTTTACAGAATAATTTCAATGTCTTTAAATATGCAATTATAATAAATGCTCTAAAACACAATGTTCTTTTAATTTTGATAATTTTAGATTTCTGACATACTTTGCCTAACAACTTATGTTACTACTATAGGTTATATTTCCGTTAAGTATCTCTAATTTAACTGCTAACTGCAACGTTAAACGCTGAAAATTTCTGTGGCTTAAAACCTCTGTACCTACTATCCTGATGTATTTTAGTTGCATTAAACCCTTTTCGGTAGATATTTTATTACTAGCAGTATAGCAGTACCGGTAATTATCCACTTTTATATAATGTGGGAAATCTCTCGGATTCAGATAGAATATGAAAAAGTAATATAACAAGACTCTACAAAACTTTATCTTACAGGCCCTTCCTACGGAGATATGTGCCCCTGAAGAACGCCGCTGATAATTGGTTTTTCTTGATTAACTATAAAAGCTTTACAACTTTATGCTCAAATTTGTAACAACCTGTATGACAAAGACTAAACAAGAATAAATGTGGGTACCTTGCAACTTAGACTAAAAAAAAAGGTACTCTTGTTTATTGTCGATAATATAAAACATTTTCGAGAAAAAGAATAATAAACGAATAGTTGTAGAAGACGCATGTTTGCAAAAAATGTGCGTTTTATTTATTGGCACCAGAAAAACGTATTGTTGTTAATGATTCCTGCCCAGATATTAGTGGATTAGAACTGATGTTGATGATGCTAAACATTAGTGGGATGAGGATTTTCATCAGCCCATAGATGTGTGTTGTGTAAGTTCGTGATACCATTTTTAATACACCTTGTTTTATCGGTGACAAGAATAGTGCTAATGTAGTTTACATTATTTCGTTTCTGATCCAATAGCCGGTTTCCAAACTGCATTCTCCAAGAAAAATCTTCGGGAATCAGTTTATGTACTTTTTGTGAAAAGCTGTTCTTGAAGAACTTCATGTAGTATTGTTTTCGATGCAGTGGCGCAGCCAGAAATTTCATTCGGGGGGAGCCGGTTACAATCCCTTGCGTAGAAGGCGCCTCTTTGCGCCGCAGACGAAAAATTTTTTGGGTGCCACGCCCTTTTTTGGGTAAAATACGTATGATTGACAAGAGCGACAGCCCCCTAAAACTTCTGCAATAATACGCCGCTGGCCCTAACTAAATATTGATGAAAAAAAAAATTAGAGATTTCATTTTAATTAGTAAAAATCCAATATGGCCGCTCGAACCCGGCCTGTGATTGGCCAAATTTGTTATGCGTCTATGCTATGCGCTTATGTAAAGTTGTGTGCGAAGCCCTTTATTATTACGGAAATAGGAAATAGGTAGGCGGATCAGCGCTGCCAGACTTGGTGTATGAAATTATCGTGCAGCGTTGCCATAATTATCGGATTTTTCAGAACAATATGTCACAATTCGCCTAAATCCTTTTATCGTTAGATATCGGATTCCTACCTATTAAGAATATAAAGGTAAAGGTACAGTAGTTTGCAAGTTTTGGGGATCTATCCCCGGGCCCCCCCCCCCTGGCTGCGCCACTGTTTCGATGTATTAAACTGTGCTGATAATTTGTAAGTGCTCGTTGATGGAGTGTTATCTACAGCATTTAAAATATTTTCCTCTAATTGCGGCGTATGTACGGTTCTTCTCAGAAAAGCATCAGTACTATTTTTTCCAAACTTTCCTAAGATTATGAAGAAAGTCAATTATATGTTTAAATTACCTTATTAACTGGAATCACCCACCATTCTCCCTTAAACATTGGTCAACTCATTGAAATGTCTTCTGGTTAGGCATAATATGATTAGGAAATCTTTCGTGATATAACCTTCTGGCTTCTAAAGCATTGCAAGACACAAGACCATACATCGGATGCATATCTGCATACTCAATAAACGTGTATTCCATAGTTCGAATTAATTCACAATTAAAATCACCACGAAATCAAAAAATCAGTAAATTAATATCGAAGTAAAGAATCAATGTGTCAGCGATGTGAAAGATGACAAGTTCTAAAACACAGGATATTTTATTTATATCGTACCATAATAACGTTTGCAATAACAATACGTTTTCTGGTGCCGATAAATAAATGAAACGCACATTTTTTGCGAACATAGGTCTTCTACAACTATTCGTTTATTATTATTTTTCTCGAAAAGGGTTAATTTTATCGACAATAAACAAGAGTACCTTTTCTTATTCTAAGGTGCAAGCTACTCTGATTTATTATGTTTAAGTCTTTGTCTTATAGGGTGTTAAAAATTTAAGCATTAAGCTGTAAAGCTTAGTCCGCCCCTAGCCAAATATGTTTCAAGGACACTATTTTAAGAAGTCCTTACTAGTGTCCATCACATTAAATTTTTATTAAATTATATTAAGTACTTTGAAAGTTATTTAAGAAAAACCGATTTCCAGCGTCGTCCTTCAGGGGCACATATCTCTGTAGAGAGGGCCTGTAAGGAAAAAAATTATTTATATGTTTTCATGGTCTATCTGAGATCAAGAAATTTCCTACATTTTCTCGGACATCCTGTATATTTTGTAAACAAAATGTATTCACTTCAGTCAAATCACTGCCAAAAATATTACCTCATTAATCGGGTACCTACCTGTAAATTTATTGAGATTTAACCATCGTAAACCGGTCTTAAATGTTACTACTTCTCTTACAGATCATTCAAACTCTATGGATCGGAAGTACCAGTCTACCATGTAAGCAGTTGCGTGGACAATCCAATAACACTAGGTATATAAAAAATTAATTTATAGGTCTAACGTCAAATCTGTGCCAATACACATTTCATTTCTAACGTTAACTTAATGTAATTTATTATTTATTTATTAATTGAACTAACTTCACATCTTGTTAAGTATTAATGATTTCTCCAAAAACATAAATTAAAAATTAATGCGAAATTTTGAAAGTTCTTATGATAATACATCATATGAAAATGTAAAACGTAACATTTTTCAAACAGGTGACCAGTTATTCTGTTGCTGTAGAGGGTGTCCCAGAATATGTGGGCAATCTCCTGGATTTAGATAGAATATATCAAAATAATTTTACAAGCTTCTAAATTTTTTTTTCCTACGCCCCTCCTACGGAGATACGGATCCATAAAGGACGCTCCTGAAAACATTTAATTGGACCATTGGTATTGGCAAGAAGGTTAACTGCAGAATTTTATTTGGAATTTCTTCAAAACAATTTGACAGAACTTTTAGAAGGTGTACTGCCAATACGACGTAATATGTGGTTCATGCATGATGAAGCCCCGCCACACTTTAGTCTAGTTCGAGAACACGTAAACACGAACTTCGAAAATCGCTAGATAGGAAGAGAAGGATTGGCGGCAATGAATAACAAGAACAGAACAAGAAATCAAATTAAATCGTGAAAATGTGCGTTATCTACGGCTTGACAATATCCAAGGCGATCAATAAACTCCCTTTGCGCGTTTTCAACCATTTTCGGAGTTATGGCATTCACTTCTCTTCGGATCCTCTCTTACAACTCCTGCATATTGTTTGACATGTCAACTAATACTTTCGATTTAACGTAACCCCACAAAAAGAAGTCCAACGGAGATAGGTCTGGCGACCCAGCAGATCATTCGATAGGGCCTTTTCTTCCTATTCACCGATTGGGAAAGGTTTTATCCAAAAATGTACGCACATTAGCAGCATTGTCCAAAGGAGGACCATCTTTCTGAAACATTAGTTCTTCGTCAAGGGAGTCTGGGTCCAATTAATTCTGAAATAGAGCCACTAATTCTGGAATTAGGCCAAGTTGGAGAAATTCGAAATTTACTTGTCCAGTCAAAAACTGTTCGAAGAGAAATGGATCAATTACTCTTCCTCGCACTATTTCAGACCACACCTTTGTTTTTTGAGGGTAGTGGCTGTGAACCTTTATTATCCAATGCAGATTTTCTGTTGCCCAACAACGATAATTTTGTGTCTTCACATTACAGTTCAAACAGAACGTAGCTTCATCGAAAAAAATAATATTGTGTACTAAATTATTATCTAGATTGCACATATTTTGCATGCGTTCACAACACTCATTTCGCCGATCGAGATCATCTTCAAATAACTCATGCACCGGAATAACTTTGTATGGGTAATATTTGTGTTTTTGACAAACACCCAACATTTTAAAACAAATATTGACACATAGACTGGCAGCATAACCACCTAACTCTGTCAAGTAAAAAATTTGAATCTCTTTCGCCTGCATGGCGCTGGCTTATTTATATTCAACGTCCCTCTTGCGAAAAATAGCGTCGCTTAGCGTGCGGTGGGTACATGTGTGCTTGTCCAACTTTCGGAATTTGGCCTGGACGACCCTTTTCCGCCCTTAAGATAGCCAAAGTTACACTTTTTGACTGTTTTAACTGCTTTTAAAATTTGTATTAGTTGTATGCAAATAAAATAATTGAAAATAAGTATTCATATTCTAGGCCTTACTATGCGTGAAATTTCCTTGCTGATTAATAGACCCGGGGTTGGGACGTTTTAGTAGGAAGCTCCTTTGTACAAATATTTTATTTCTTTATCTATTAATTTCACATTAAAACCGTTTGGAGTTGTAACTCCGTTGAAAAAATTGAAATGTCCTGTTAACGGTAGTAACCACATAACTTCCATGACAATAATAATTGTTCCAGAAAAAGTGTCCTTCGGAGTAACCTTGTAGATACTTTTTCCAGGATATTGATAATTTTCAACTTATTAGTGACTTTTGTTCGTTTATCTTGTTTTATTTATTTCAGATCAACTACTTGACGAGACTGATTCCAATATGAGACAAGTTCCATCAAAGAAACTGTTAGTCTTGTATCCTTTATTCTTTAGAACTACTTGTCGATATAACTATTTTTTCTGGAGAATGATTTTTAACACTGGAATAGCATATTTGCTTGACTTCATACTAGGATTGCAAGGAAAAAAACGCATGTAAGAATATTTTTTATTTCACACCCTTAATATTGAATTTCTTCTAAAACCCGGAATAAAACTAGCAAGGTCTAGTTTCAAATACATAACACACCATTTACTACACATACGGCAAGAATTCGTACTATAGTAGATGAACACTAGTAACAATATTTAAAAAAAAAATATGTTTCATGCCCTGGCAGACTGCCGTGTCGACTACAGATATACGAACATAATCAAAACCGTCTATGAAAAGGCCAAAGCATGTGTTAAACTGCACGACGACACCGAAGATTTTAATATCGAAAGGGGTGTACGACAGGACGACGTTATATCCCCTAAACTTTTTACTACGCTGCTAGAGTACATGTTCAAGAAAATCGACCTTGGAGACATGGGTATAAATATCAACGGAGAGAAATTAAACCACCTGCGATTCGCTGACGATAACGTCTTAATAACCGATCGCATTGACGAAGCCAAAGAACTATTAATAAGACTGGACAATGCTTCAAAATCAGTGGGATTAAAGATCAATACTAGCAAAACCCAATACATGACAAATTTGGTTATGAGCGAAAATATGGCCATAGCTGATAGTTACATAGACCAGGTAGTCTCTTATAAATACTTTGGTCACGAGATTCGTGTAGGGAGAGATAACCAAACCGGTGAAATGGCTCGCAGAATAGGTCTGTCATGGGCAGCATTTGGCAAACTCAATAAGACACTGAAATCTAACATCCCAATATGTTTGAAGAAAAAAGTCTTTAAACAGTGTATACTTCCTGTGCTTACCTACGCCGCAGAAACACTAACACTCACTAAAAAAACCGTAAATAAAATACGCGTTGCACAGAGAGCTATGGAAAGATCAATGATGGGCTTGTCACTTAGGGATAGAGTTTCAAATGAAAGGCTGCGAGAAATGTCTGGCGTAACCGATGCTATTGAGCGCATAACAACATTGAAATGGAACTGGGCAGGTCACATTGCAAGAATGACCGACGGAAGATGGACCCGAAAAATCTTAGAGTGGAGGCCACGCCACGACGCGTTCCGCAATAGGGGACGCCCACCAACACGATGGACCGACGACATCAAGAGAATAGAGTCGAACTGGATGAACGCGGCACAGGATCGAGTGCGATGGATTAGACTACGGGAGGCCTATGTCCAGCAGTGGACGCAAACGGGCTGATTGATGATGATGATGATGAGTAACAATATTTTATTAAATTTAAAGAAGTTGTCCATAGTTGCAGCGGAGTGTTGTTTTAATTTAATATTTTATTACCTAAACATTACAGTGAAGTATTTAAATCTTCAAGAATTGCCAAAAATGACTAACACCATGTGACAAAGTCACATTTAATATACAGTGATAACGTAAAGTTTGTAACAAATTCATTTAAAATGCATGTGTATTTTTTTCGAAAAAACGCTCGGACCCGTCAATTTTTTATTTTTGTTGTGCAAAAACAAGTAATGACGGTTTATTTTATTTTTTTAAATAGGTACCCCAATTTAATAATGTTTTTTTTGATGTTGCATAAAATTCTAAACATTTTTCATAAAATATAATTATCATAATATATTTAAATTAGGCCGTATTAACTTAAAACAACAACACATAATTTATTGGTAGAGGAAATTAAAGTCTTACTTGTTATATTTCACAATTATAATTCAGTTGCTTGACACGTGTTTCGACCCTTGCGGATAATTATCGAAGGAGTACAATACTAAATTCTACGTGTAGTTACAAAGTTAATAAATATGCTAAATTCAAAAATTGAAAATAAAGACAAATTAACACATAGCGGGGTCTACCAAATACAATGTGATGACTGTGATGCAATCTATATAGGTCAAACAGGTAGAAACTTTAATACTAGCCTTAAAGAACATAAAACATCCATTAAAAAAAATATATATAACAGGAATAGCGGACCACTGTATAATAAATAACCACTTAATATCCAACAAAATAAAACCGATATATACTCAACACAACGGTAGAAAACTCAACCTATTAGAAACATTAGCAATCAAAAGAGCCCCAACAGATCGATGTAATGTTGTTAATAATCAAATTGAAATACCTTCAGGTGCCAATCTAATACTTAATAGTTTAATAACCTTGGATAGATATGCAATAAACACTGTCAATAATTATGAACGGAAAACCCCATAATTATATACACAATATAATTTTCTTAATTTGATTACTTAGATATAAATACCTCTATAATCACACCTGTAACTTAGTTGTACCTTTGGCCAATACCTGAAAATTAAGGACCAATATAACCCAAAATCTGTCTGTCAATTCACTTCATATTAATAATTTTATTTTAATGATATGTTGACATGCTTACCATTACTATTACTTGTCAGGCAACTGAATTATAGTTGTGAAATATAACAAGTGACTTTATATTCCTCTACCATGGAATATCCACTTCACCAAGCATGTAGCCCATCACAAATCAATTATACATTATTTATTAGCGAAAAGAAAAGAAAATTCAAAAGAAACTAAAAGTCACTTCATCTAATAGAGACTGGCAGATGTAGCTTTCGAGCGACACCTCTTGGCAATCAAATGCATCGTCGGTTTCTGTAACCTCACTGACGAGCCGTTATACGGCAAAACGCGTCTGGGGATGAATCCGACGAAGGCAAGCAACCTTTAAATTCTACTTAATCCAATGTTGAACATTACCTTCACCAACAGTCTGGCAGTACTCGAGACGATCTTCAAATTCTTGCAGAACGTTATTAACGAGGTAAGGTTCTACCAATCTTATTTCGCTTCCTATTCTGCTCTTTAAATCTTCAATATGGTTAAGTCGGTTAACATATACCTTAAGAATAGGATAACAAAAAAAAAAATGTAAAAGGGTAAATCTGGAGATCTGGCCGGCCATTCCATTGGCCCTCGTCGGCCAATCCATCGTTCGGGAAAAACTATATTAAGGTACTTACGCACACGTCGGGTGTAATGGCCCGGAGCTCCGCTGATACCACAAAAATTTGTTCTGTGCATCAGGATCTTCTAAACTAGGGTATAATGTGGCAAGGCACGGTACTAGATCATTTTCCAAAAATTCTAAATATTTGTTTCACCTTTTAAATTTCCGTCAATATAAAAGGGTTCCAAAATCCAATTTTAACAATGCCGGTCCCAAGCATTAACATTTTCAGGATATTGGGTATGACATTTCATAATCCAGCGTGGATTTTCTGTAGCCCAATACCGACAGTTTTGTTTGTTTACACTTTCATTCGAACAAAATCTTGCTTCATCCGATAATGCAGTTTCTTTCGAAAACCGTGGATGATTATTGCACATATTCGTCATTATCGTAAAACTTGACTCTTCGATCTGGATCATCTTCATTGAGTTCATGAATCAATTAGACATTGTAAGGATAGAATTTATTTTTGTCTAAATACTTCAGGATGGATGTTTTGGAGAAATGATTTTCCAAAGCAATATTACTACTCGCCTTATGATGGTCTTCTTGAACCAACAATAACACATTTAATTATGTACCTTCTAATACCGCAGGTCGACCTTTCGCATAATTGTCCCTAACGTGACCAAAATCTCTATATTTTTTTTTTATTTTACTGACAGTAGATCGAGATATCGATTCTCTGCTAGAATACTTGTTATTGAAGAGTTTAAAAACTTCCATTTATGTGCGCATTTTATCTCCATAACCAATCATTATTAATCTTGCTATTCGCTTTCTTTCAATTAAGCGTACCGTTTTTTAAAATTACAAGATTATCAAAATAACTTTTGCCAGACATTTTGACTTAAGGCAACTCTACTCGAATTCACAGAACAATAAAGGGTTAGAGAAATGTTACAACAATGTTAAAGTTTCGAAACATGGGCCATCTATGAACCAACTGCATGGCTTACCCACCGGCAAAATAGAATTATATTTTACCGATAATGCCATGATGGCATTATAGAAATCTGACATACCGACTGAAGAAATGCGCGGGAATATTTGAAAATATATTATAATTTTTAAATAAATTTTAGTTTTGATTCGATTTGACTGTAACATTACAGTTGGATTTCAAAAGATATATGTTTGGCAGGAATACACAAGCTGCTCGCCTTATAAGTAAATGTGAGCAGCTTGTGATAATTTCTAACCAATTTAAAAATATATCTTCTGGAATACAATTATATAGTAATGTTACAACCAAATTGAATCAAAACCTTAAAATTTATTACACATTAATTGCTTTTATTACTGTTTTTTTAATTATAAAACAATGTCTAGTGAATTATCATAATAAAAGAAAATATGATCAAAATATATTTATTTAGAATATTTAAATTAAAAAGATACCTACATATGATTTAAGAATACAATATACAACACTAAAGTCATGATATTTTTAAGAAATTAGATTTTCTCACTGATAATTATTACAGCTAAGGAAGCCTAGGAGTGTGGTTAGACTGAAACAGAAAAAAAATTGTTTTCAATTAGGATATAAGGTACCTACAATAGGTACGAAAACTTTTATGTTTTGCCCAATTAGAATGAGGAGAGAAACATTGGCCAGTTAAATTGCATAGCAGGTGCAATGTAGTAATGCTGGTATCCGCTGTACCCTTCCCGAGACACATGTAAAAGCTTACACTCTCAAGGACTACATTCGAGGACACGGTATATTCTACTGTATAACCCCATACTGTACGAAAACAAGTAAAACCCAATTAAAGGAACATATTCCAGTAAATACTCTTCATACCTATCACTAAATTTGCAAGCAAATCATGGAAAAAATATAATACCTATGTTATTCTTCCTATATTGGATTTTAATTTATTAAATGTCATTTTTTTATTAACTCATTAATGCCCAGGTTTATAGGTTATAGTTAACTTCATTCTCCAGTTCATCTGAGGCTAAACTGTATTTTTGAAAATAAACCGAACTAACCTAAACATAAGTAGTAGACTAAAGAATATCAATAACCATAGGTATACATATATCCAATGTTTAACTACAAACAAAATGTTTGTCCTGTACCTAGACACAGACTAATTTAATAGTATTTCTACCAAAAACATTTTCTAAACTTGTATTTTATAAAAGGCAATGCAGTATTTCAGTTAGTGGCCCACTATATTATGCAAGTGATATCAGTATATTGATACATTCACAGACAGTTATTAGAAACTACAAGTTACTGAAAAATAAAGATTACTACAAGCTGTTAAACATAAGGGATGGTGTAGGTATATGTAAAAATATTCATAATTTAACTGCAAGGAAGGTAGGTAAACAGAAGTGATTCACCAGTTTTGAAAAATAAGGAAGGAACTAATTAATAACATTTTTACCCAGACACACTTCAAAAGATCATTATTAGAAAGTTGTGAATCTAAAACTATACTTATCAAATACTTACTTTAGTATAATACTTACAATAAATATACTTCCAAAAATCATCAATCCCAAAGCATGGTCGACAGCGAAGTTGCAGCTAAAAAATATCCCAAAAAGGAACTTACTTGCTCATGAAAAAAAAAACTAAGGACTTAGATATCACTATAAGCTTACCAAAAAGCCCCACTAATTCATTCCAAGATCAAATTAAATCCATTTTATAAAGAAAAAAGTCGTGGAAAAAATCACAAACGCGTCAGAACACCAGACGAGAAGTAAACTGTCATTGTCATAAAATAAATCAGTGTTGCAAAAAAAAACACTAGTTTTTTAATGTTTTTGTAAGATTTTATCCGAAAATGATGATAGTATGAACTTAAATTAATTACATATCCAATTAAATCATTAAAACTTATTAAAAATATTCGATTAGCGAAGATTATTAATGAAATCTTAACTTAAAATAAGAAAACCAAAAGTTACTAGCAGATATGTCAAACCCTCCCGCCCCCCTGACATGAACTGCCCA
Organism: Polydrusus tereticollis; assembly: GCA_963920685.1. NCBI lineage: Eukaryota > Metazoa > Arthropoda > Insecta > Coleoptera > Curculionidae > Polydrusus > Polydrusus tereticollis. The sequence continues at coordinate 2,901,218 of OY987334.1, read as the reverse complement.
TAAATTGCTTGTTGCCCTACTCTCGTATTTTAGTGACACCCCCCTGCTCGAATTAGGGAACAACCGTCACTGTCAGTGTGATAACCTACTAACCAAAAGCTTTATTTATAACAGTGTTCATGATTTAAGTAATGATAAAAAAATAATTTGTTAAAATCTTAATATTGATTTTATCGCAAACGATTGAATTTTAGTACTTATATGACATGTTTCATGAAATATGTGAGTTTTATGCAGAATCCCAAAAATATTATAAAATAGGGCCAGGGGTATCTATTAAAAAAAAAAAAGTAAACCGTCATAACTTGTTTTTGGGACAACCGGTATACATAAAATACGCTTCAAAAAATGCACAACAAAAATAAAAAATTGACGGGTTCAAGCGTTTTCCCAAAAAAAAAAAAACACATGCATTTTAAATGAGTTTGTTCCAACCTTTAAGTTCTTTCTGTATATAAGTTTCACATAAAGTGTCATATGCGCGCAGTATCAAGTAAATAATTTTGCAATTTAGCTAATTAGTTTGCCCCAAAAAAGTTCAAATGACGTAGGTAACAGACCCGCAGCACGATATAGTTCAACCAATCGAGAGATTCACTTCCCCGGAGTACCCAAGAACTGGTCGGGGAACGTGCATCAGGCCTGGACATTGAAAACGACTAGAGAATAACTCGAGTCCCGTCTATCTTACGACCTCATATCAGATCGACACCTAAACTGAACTCCAGCCTGCTGTACCGTTTATACGAGTAAGGCCTATTCTATACGAGCCACAAAAACGCGACCGGTTAGACGCTCAGTCGCTTGAAAATTTTGCCCATTCTATACGAGCGTGTTGACGCCGCGCCTTTGTAGCGCATCTAACCGGCGAGTGAAACGCGACCCATTCTAGACTAGCGACAAAACGCCTCATATTTGCTATGGATCCCGTACAAGTTGGGTGTAATGCTGTTCACCAATTAACGTTATTAAGTTTTTTGGCCAAAAAACGTAAAAAAAGACGTTGGTGGGTACACCCGGTTGGTGCTAATCGCCTGACCTTAGGGGTGTTTCATCTTAGCTTTGCAGAACATCGGAGATATCCTGAGAAGTTTTTTCAGTACTACCGGATTAGAATATTCCCTACTTTTAACATCATAGAGAGGAGGTTGACCCTCGATTTCACAAATAAATTGTTCAGTTTCAAACATCTTGTTTGCAAAGATACCAAGCACAACAATCACAGAACTCAAAAATTTAACAACAATGATCTGCACTACTAGTCGTGGACTGCTGAAGGACAAATCGGCTCGGCCGGCCGGACGCTTGCAAGTTGCTACATGTAGAATGAAACGCCGGTCTCCGGCGCGCGACTTTTACGCAACCTCTTGCGTTCAACACGCCGGCACGCCAACGACGCGTCCACACGCGACCGCAAAGTTGCCCGTATAGTATGCCCAATTAACACTCTGTGGTTCTGTGACACACGCGTGTCGCTCGCAGGCAAACGGTCGCGTTTTTGTGGCTCGTATAGAATAGGCCTAACACCTACATTTAAAGTACCACCCGTTATCGCCGTACTATCTTGATATTAGCGCGGATAAATAATGTATGTGTTGACTTCGCAGAGAAACAAAATAGAGTGTGTGAACTGCTTAAGGGACGTATAGGTTCATGTGTTTTTACGCTGGCTCACCAACCCGGAGGCTTATTTACAGATCCTAACCCTCTGCAGCGCTCTCCGATTCCGAAGTCAGCCGAACGCCACCTATATCACCCTATCCCGATACAGTACTCCGGCGCTGCAATGGGTTAGAGTTCAGGTGTCCAGTTTTCGTTTTACAGGTTATCTGCGTTATTAGTAAAGATAGAAGGTTGCGGTTTTCGCGGCACTGTGTTACTTTTTTAAGAAACAAACGATGCCATCAACAGAATTTTCATAGCCCGCTTAGTTTTATAGATACGGGGTAATTTTGAAAATTTTGCATTTTGCATCTGGGGTATCTCCGTTACGCTGCAACTTATCAAAAAGGTAAAAATGAATTTAATAGTTTTCTTCACGTAGAATCCAGTGGCTTAGTCAGATTTTTTCTATGTTTAATTGTTTTCGAGAAAAAGAACAAACGTGCAATTATTGAAATGGGACACCCTATATATTTTCAGCTATTATGATTCAGTTTATCACAAGCTTTTCAAAAATATATAATACTTTATAGCTGTTTTCAATGTGAAGCTCAAAATTTACATTTTTCAACAAATTTAAATTTTTTTTTAGTAGGCCATGACGGGTATTTAGGAAAACAGAAGATGACAAGCTTGTTATCTAAAAAAATCTTTATTTACTGTCAGAATAGGTTATCCATTTTCTGTTATTTATTTCTATTCAGTTTCGATTAATAGCAGTTTTTTCTTAATTATGGCTACGAATGCAAAATTCGAGAATTATGAAAAGCACGATATGTTCGTATGTTATATTCAGTATAACGAAAATTCGGATGAAGCATTAGAAGTTCATTTTAACAGGTATGGGCATTTTTTTATATTTTCCATCATATTTTAAAATTTATAAAAACGTAATATTCGCAGATTCTCAGAAAGAAGACAGCCGGATAAAAGAATATTTAACTTAATTGAAGTCGGTTCATTTTCCAAACCCCGACCTAGTATTTACAATAAGGAAAACCAGGACATTAATAAAGTAAATGTTTTGGCTTCAATTGAAACAAATCAAAGTAGTTCTTGTAGAACAGTGGAAGGTTCTGTCGGTCTTACAAAATGAAGGGTTCAAACTATTCTAAAAAAACACAAGTTTAAGCCATACAAATTTCATGTCGTACAAAACTTACATCTCGATGACGCAGAGCGCCGCGTAGAGTTTTGTAATTGGTATTTACAAAATGTAAATAGAGAAAATCATTTTGAAAGAACGATTATATGGTCTGATGAAAGTCATTTTACCAGTGCCGGTATATTTAATCGGCAAAATACTAGGTTTTGGTGCCAGCAAAATCAACATGTTATATTTCCACGGAAACTGCAAGGCAGATTTGGGTTTAGCCTTTCATGCTTCATACTGGGAAGTAAAATTTTATATAATATATTTGAGGGCGGTCTCACTGCAAATAAATATTTAGAAATTTTGGGAAACATTGTGCCCAAAATAGTAGAGAATGTGCCCCTAGCTCATCTTAATAGCTTATATTTGCAACAGGACGGAGCTACCGCTCACAATGCTCAAATTGTAAGAGCATATCTTAACAATAATTTTCCTGGCCGCTGGATTGGAACACATGGACCTGTAAGATGGCCACGCAGATCACCCGATTTAACGATTTTGGATTTTTTTTGTGGGGCTACCTAAAAAATAAAATTTATACGGTCCAGTACCAAACGATGGCAGATTTAAGAGAAGCCACTTAACCTTCCGTCGGGCGCAGTTGCCATACGTACATGTCCGCGCGCAGTGTATCTAACAGACTCAGATGTATATATTTACCAATAATTATTAATTTTAGCATCAGTAATGAAACATTAGCAAATTGTAATTATTTTTAAATAGATTAATTAACCAATGGATAGTTTTAGTAATATTAAGTAGCAGTCAGTGGCGTAACAACCGCCCCCACAGACCTTTTGTAAACAACAAAAAGATTGTGATATTTTAGAAATATTTATTTGTTATAATACAGAACTAAAACTTGTAAATTATAAGAACTAAATAATATAAAAAAAAACTGATACAATAAGGATAATCTATTACTAATTTATTATTAAAAGAGATTTTGTGTATCTCTCAGATCAATATGGCTGCCGTTAACTCGCAAGACGTTCGAACACTAACTGGCGCGGGCGTATCGAAAGATCATCCAAAACCATGAAGCTACTAATAAGTGGGGAAAATTCCGGGTTAAGGCTGGTTCACAACATACAAAATAACATCCTCTGTATCTATTAGAACGGTTGTGCCCGACGAAACGTTAAAGAGCCTTTAGGGAGTTACAGGCACGGCCTTTTATTATTTTAAATGCACTGAGGCGAATCAGAACAATGTGTGAAACATGTCTTAGGCATAATGGAGAACAGTTTGAGTAATATTTATGAGACAGTTTCCTAAATCATCAAATAATCGTAGCTTTTAATTTTTGAACGTATAACACAACTGAGTTAATTGTTATTTATATTTATAAAAGTTATTGTTAGAGGTATATATTTTTAAAATTAGTGTTTTATATTTGTGAGAAGCTTGTGACAATTGTTTAATCTTAAAATTTATACGGTGTGCCGTTTAAAAAAATGTATATTTGTTGAAAAATGTAAAATTTGAGCTTCACATTGAAAACAGCAATAAAGTATTATATATTTTTGAAAAGCTTGTGATAAACTGAATCACAATAGCTAAAAATATATAGGGTGTCCCATTTCAAAAAATGCAAGTTTGCTCTTTTTCTCGAAAACAATTAAACATAGAAAAATTCTGACTAAGCCACTGAACTCTACGTGAAATAAAATAACAAGTTCATTTTGTACCTTTTTGATAAGCTGCAGCGTAACCGAGATACGGGGGGTGTCCCAAAATGCAAAATTTTCAAAGTCACCCCACCCCGTATCTAAAAAACTAAGGGGGCTATGAAAATTCTGTTGATGGCATAGTTTGTTTCTCAAAAAAGTAACACGGTGCCGCGAAAACGGCAACCTTCTATCTTTGCTAATAACGCAGATAACCCGTAAAACATACGAAAACTGGACACCCTGTACATACCTATCGTATAAGGCGTAAACATAACCCGTATAAAACAAAATTAATTAAAGTAAACATTGTGATTTTTGTGGCCAGTGCAATTTGTTATATTTTTCTATTGCCCAAAAAAATAATAGCCACGCAATAGAAACCTTACGCTTATGGGAGACCTGGAACCGCAAGAGGTCGCTTTTCTGAGTTAAACAGTCCGTGTTTTGCAGTAAATTTAAATTCTCGCTGCACATATTCAGCTGGTCGGCGAATAGAGTTGCCGGGTCTCGTTCAATTTCCTACATAGCAATGAAAATCAACCGGCATGAAAACCGTTAGGGTAAGGCCACACCCCAGGTGCTTGGCTTACTGGTAAGAGATCAGCTAGGCACAAAGATAACATAATATCTTAGTGAACAAACATACGGTCAACAATCGAACCGTCCTACTCGCTAAATATATATACAGGGGTTTCGTTTATATTTAGACCCTATCTAAAGCGAAAACAATTAGTGATAGAAAAAAAACTTAAAATAAAAAGTTTTAGGATTTTACTGAATCATCAGAATTTTCAAAAGATTATTACAATGCCGAAAAAAATAAGCAACTTATGTTTTTTTAAGTAGAACACCCTGTATCTATTTTATTTAAATTATAGATATTTATTTCCTGATTCCAAAAATATATAGTTTGTCTATATTAGCTCAAACTGTTCTTAAGATATTAACAATCAAAATTTTAAAAAGTTGTATTTATTTTGGTTTATGAGTCTAGAATGCCTTTAAAATCAAATGGTCTACATTGGTGATGCTTCTCTTACTATTAAAATAAGATTTAGAAGGCGTTGAAAAATAAATGCAACAAGTTTAATTCCATTTTTTTTTATATCTATTGATTGATTATCTACCTTGTAACAGGGGCTACATTATTGGCTGGCGCACCGTCCTGCTGCTAGATAAGCGTAGCGTGTTGGTCGAGAGGAAGCTCTTCTAAAAAGTTTTGAATCTCATTCTCAAGAAATTTCAAATATCTTAAGCTAGTTAAAGCCCTATTATAAATTATTGGGTCAATGACTTTATTTCCTATAATGCCGCACCAAACATTTATACGGCCCTGAATTTTAACAGGCTGAACTTCGTGGGGATTAGCTTAGATTAGTTGCCCAAAAATGTTTATTTTTCGATTAAACATACCAGCTGTGCTGAAACTTGCCTCGTCGGTGAATAAAATTTTGTTTTAAAGATTCCCAGCATTTTCACGCCTTCCTGAAATATTCAAACAAAACTCTAACCGCTGCCTCTTGTGATCTTTTGTTAATCTTTGGACTGGTAACAATTTATAGGGATAATAACAGTATTTTTTTTTTAATTTCGTGAATTTTTGATAAAGATCTAGAAAATTTAGAAAATGGCCCGTCGCACCTGGTACAGAATACTCAGGATTTTCTGTAATACAAAAGTACTTATAGTAGAATTTAATAATGAGTATAAATAATGGAAATAATCACCTTCATTGAACAGCAAGACATTTGAGTCTAATTCCTCATCCCTAATTGCTGTCCTCTTTTTCCTTTCTAAGCTTTTAATCTCTTCAAATTTTTTCACAACGTATTTAATAGTGTTTTTGGAAGGTAAAAATCTATTGGGAAATAACCTGTGGTATTCATTACGAGTTTTAAATGAATTTCTATTATTTGAATATTATAGACGGATAACATCGAAGTTTTCTGCTGCAGAATATACCATTTTATTATTATTAATACGAAAAAAAAAATATTAGTTTATTACAAGCAAACCAAGAAGCAATGTCAAAAATGTCATAATAACATTTTTATTTTCCATGGCTTCCTAGACGTAATAATTGCAATAAGAAAAGGCCGGCAGACTTTATCATTTGATTTTCAAGGCATTCTAGACTTATAAACGAAAATAAATACAACTTTTTAAAATTTTGATTGCTAATATTTTAAAAACGGTTTGAGCTAATATAGACAAATGATATATTTTTGGAATCAGGAAATGAATGTCTATAATTTTTATGTAATAGATACAGGGTGTTTTATTTAAAAAACATAAGTTTCTTATTTTTTTTTGGTATTGTAATCATCTTTCGAAAGTTTTTTGCTAAGATTCTGATGATTCAGTAAAAATCCTAAAACTTTCGCATTTAAAGTTTTTTCCTATCTCTTATTGTTTTCGCTCTCGATAGGGGTCTAAATATAAGCGAAAGCCCTGTACATCTTTACCTTATCATCTCGTTCGGGATAACGGTAACCAACTGGATTGTGTACAGGGTGTCCAGTTTTCAACCCCAATCAGCACTGCATGATTAATCCTTTATGGCGATCTGCGAGCGGTGCGTGTGCACAGGGAACGATTCAGGTTGGTCTTGTATCTTTAGAGATTATACTCGTTGGGAAAAACGGCCTCAAGGAGATCGCTCCAGAGAGAGTGTGGATCGAAGGACACTAAACTAAACCACGTACGGGTGGGCTGCAGTGGCTCGTCGTATATTTCTACCATGCACCGCTCTGGGTGGAAGCAAGCGGGCAACCTCAGTTGAGCATATACTAGCTCCATTATCATAAAAAATGGGAATATGCAGCTTATTGTTCTATTATTTTATGAAACTTTCATTGCCGCAAACAAAATTTTCATGGCCCTCTCAGTTTCTGACATACAGGGCGATTTTGAGAATTTGTCATTTTTGACGCTCCCCTACATCTCGATTATTTGATAATAATAAGGTAAAAATGGGTTATTATAGAGAATTCTGTGGCTAAGTTAATTTTTTTCTAAAGAGTTTTGTTTTGACCCAAACTTGTGTTTCTCTAAATGGGACACCCTATATATTATCCATTTTTCGTATAGAAGGCTATGCCCGCAAATAAAAAACAAAACTAGCATTGTTTTTATTATACAACTTTATATTATTAGATATCTCTAAAACCAACAATAAAACAAATATATTATTTTATTAAATTACAAAAATTGCTCGAATTGGGCTCCGTTCTGTTCTAAACACTTTCGAAACACCGCTTCGATTCTTTGCAATGCATTTAGTAAAATAATTGACCTTCTCTGAAAAGCATACAGGTTTGATGGGCAGCTTCCCGAAGTTGATCAGTATTGTGGTATTGTCTCTAATATAACTAATTCTTTACATACCCTTATAAAAGAAAATCCAACACAGAAAGATTAGGTAATCTTGGAGGCCACCTGACAGGTCCATTAGTACCAATCCAATTATCGGGAAATGTGGTCTCTAAATATTCTTCCACTATATGGGAATTGTGACTCGGAGCGCCATCTTGCTGGTAATAAATATCATTTAAATCTACCAAAGGAATATCCTCTAATCTATCTTCAATCTGGACTTAATATTAACAATTTATATACAATTTATGCCTCTCAGATAGTTCCGACGGAGGCTGTTAAGAAATCGTATTTTCGTCTATACTTAACAGAAAATATAACTAGAGTTTTAAAACTCCAAGAACCGACGTTTGCTCAAAATGTCTAAAGCTTTGTGAACAGATAAAATACGAGAAAAATGTGGAACTTAAAAATAAACTTATTAATGAACAAAGAATACATAAGCTCCGAGCTAAGGCATTCTTCGAATCACTCTGCGAAAGCAGAGAAGACCTCCGTACTTTTTCTTTCGATTGCCAAAAAAATTAAATCCTTCCTAAAGTTCCCGATCAAAGCGCCTATTGTTAAAGACAGCTTTATTTTTATAATTTTACCATTGTTCAGAGATGGTTAAAATTTTCACTTTCCAGAAAAAAAACGTATTTTCTTATTGTTGGACCGAGAACATGTTTGGTAAATGAAATTTCCTATGCAGTGTTTCATCGACTAAATGAGCCTTTTGGCAGTACGACAAAAAATATACGACCAGATGTGGACGGATATAGCAGCCAAAATAAAAACTCCACAATAATTGGCACGTGATGCAAGTGGTTAACACATAACGCTCTACCAAACGTTCATCTTGTTGAGTTGGTCTTTCCTGTAGTTGGCCACTCATTCTTACTATCAGATAGTTTTTGGCCAAATTGAGAAGGAGCTGCTAAAAAAAAAAGTTATAACGATGCCCGAAAAATACATAACAACGGTTTCACGAGTAGCTACGATTGTATGTATATGAAGCAACGCTGCAGTATTTATAATTGATAGTCTGCTGTACAAGAGGTCCTTAAACTAGTTGGAGCATGGGGTTTTAAGTTTATAGAATACAAAAGGTTCATTCTAAAACGATATAGATCTGAAAATATTTTAAGAGGCGAACTTTATTACAAAAAACGATTTAGCAAACTTCGTTACTATTACACGAAAAGGAAAACAGATACAAATGGTAAATCCTAAAAAAGTTGCACTCAATTCTCATGAAGTTAATACGTTAAGGCTTCGTGATGTGGGGAAGCTCTGACCAATCATTTTGGTACAGAATGGTCACAAATTGATCAGCTACATTATTATCGATAACTACTTATTCATAGTGATGCACAACGAGAAGTAAATGAAACTTCTGGAGATTTTGATCAAGAGTTGGAATCTAACGAAGTTTGTGAATATCACCCCGAAGCTCCAGAGATCTTAGTTTAGTTTAATTTGGATAAAGTGTTTATACTTTCGTAATATATTTTTTCTTACTACGCAACTGGTATGTCGCACTCTAATTTACTTTAAACCAGTTTTTATCAGTTGCAGAACCGACAATATCCACTAAGTTTATTCTTAAAATCGGCAATCTCCAACTTAAAGTAATTAAAAATTAACTTATCAATCATTTTCTAAACTACTTTTTTTGAATATACGATGCCGAAAGCTATTTCCATGATCTACAATTACACATAGTATCATATTTGCATCTAAACAGTTTTTACAGTTTTTTGTGGTTTTCTTAAAACCATAGAAGTGGGATATTGCCGCCTTTGGTTCCATACCCCTCAAATTAGATAGGCGCTTATCGTAGAAAAGAATGAACTAATATTTTCAAACCCTTTCAAATTATCCTCGACTCTCTGCAACCGGCGAATGGATCATCCAATGCTCATCTCTGACCCTTATTCAGTTCAGAGCCACTTCTATCTTGCCGTTGAATCATATCTGACCCATTTAGCACTACCTTTTTGGCTGCTTTTTTTCGGAAAGTGCATTGGTTCCCTCTCTTCTTCTTAAGCGAAGTTTCTGGCTGATGGTAATGATTGTTGACCTTCGTCCTCCTGGTCCGCTGGTTGTAGCAGGTCCTGCCACTATGACGGTAGATAGCTTCTTCTCAGTGGGATTTTTGTGGTTCGGGATATTTGGTCCTATGACTTCGCTACTAGTTGGCCGTGTCTCACAGGGTGGCTCCGCCCTGTCCAAATTGGTCCTTGACTCCTTTTTCTTCGTAACTCGTGTCTGGATATTAACCAATGCATTTTGGCCTGCATTCACCCTATTGTAAGATTCTACTTCTGTTAGGGGTGATTGGGGGTAACTGGACTATGCGTCGTTGATTCTACTCAATCATTATATGAGGCTTAGTAGGAGTCAGTAGGCGCCTCCACCATATCACGACTTTTTTAGCACGTTCCCTAAAGACCCTGGGGGGCGGGGGGCGTACTTGAGCCCAAAGTGATTATTTTGAGGAAGCGTGGTTGAATCATGATGTTATGCCGTACGGCGGTTAAACTCCTCGAGGGTTTAGGAGGAATCAGGAGAGGGGCGTTTTGCCTTCTGAAGCTAAGGAAATGAGGTCTGGTCGGAAGAAAGGTGCCATGTCCACCTAATGCTCGAGTATTTATACACAAAAAGTCTAAAGGTGTAAAGACATAGTTGTAGTGTGGGTGCCGCAATTTTGTTGACAGTATTATCACTACACAATGCTCACCTAACCTAGTCTCTATTGTTTTGTGATACTCGCAACAATGAACACTTACTTATACCCTAAGACTGTCGATAGTGTATTCATCGATCCGTTGAATTTTGCGCTCCATATTAAAAAACTTTTTAAATACGTCCAGCCGGCGCGGACAAGTACAGTACGAATCTCAAGAAATTATGGCACTCTGATTGGCCAAATTTCCATACCGCCGCCCACTTTTATTCGGGATGACGTTAAAGTTTCGGCTGCCAAATTCGACGGTGTATTTTAACAGCGACGATTTCGTGCAGACATAAGCCGTCCTCGCATTTATTTCTTTTTAACGTAGTATAGATAAGAACAGAGTGAAGCCATATTGACGCTTCGCTTCTAGCGATCAAAAATACTGTCAGTAGGTCGAGTTTTACATGGTGATATTAATTTCTAACTGATTCAGGCAATAAGAAGCGGAAAATGGGATTAGAAGGCCAATAGAAAATTCATAAGAGGAAATTAGATATACCTTTCTTGGCGTCCACGTTGACTCTTAAAGTAATATCGGGTTATTCAAATGTAAACCATAATGTTATATTTGTGGCGCTTCAACGCACTTCAACTTCCGAAAACTTTTCGCGACTAGACTTTCTAGGTACTTGAACATTACGACGGTTAAAAATGAATTAACTTTCCTCTAGCAATCCCACCTCTTCACATAAGAAAATTGATCAAAACAACACCTGAAAGTGCTCGCAGATGTTTACACAAGTGTTTCAGTTACTGGAATCCCTCTATCGGCAACAGAAAAACAAAATATTTCGACTTTTTGCAAAGGCAATAAACTAAATTTATTTGACAGTTATTGGAAAATAGTTGCAGCTGGTCGGCAGATGTTCTGCATGTGTTACTTGTTGACACCAACGCGATCCGTCCCCATTCCGCGATCTATTCAGATAAAACTAGTTTAAGTTAGAGCTTTGATCAATCAGGAATCGTACCAGCACGTCTTCTCCGAGGTGGAAGAGAGATTATTCAAACTTTAGCAAAGATTTTTCAATAAAATGATTATAGCTAGTATTTTTTTTAGGTTTACCAAAGCCGTAGCAAAACTTCACAAATTGCATGATTCCTACGAGTTCTTTGTTTCCTATTCAGTTTTTTTCCACTCGGACAATATCGGCAAGATGCTGAGGAAAATGTCATCCAAAGACAGGAAACTTTTTAACTTAGATATCGCTGAAATCAACTGGAAAACTTATTTTATAGATTATGCTAAAGGGATACTGGTTTATCTTCCGTTACTACACTTCCTGAAGGACAGCAGCATTATAATTATTTACGAAACGTTTTTATTGGTATTATTCTAGCGGTAATTTGCTTTACAATTTATATGGTGTTTTTTTTGCTAAACTTTTTTTTTTAAATTGAATTGATATATTAATACATATAAATTATATTTCGCGCATTGATTCTAATAAGATAGAATTACAAAAAAATATTCAAAATTTTAAAATGGCCACTATTAAATTTGTGGTAAATGTTAGACTTACCTATGATTCTTACAGCCATATTTCCACAAAGCGCATATTTTATAATTATTTTGTTCAAAAAATTGTTTATTGAGTTGTGTCATCTTTGTTTACAGGGAATTAATCAAATATGTGGGGTTAGTCTTAGTCTTAGTCTTAGTCTTAGTTGCAATGGCCACCCGTCTTAACGACAATCAGCCAGCTATGATGTGGGGTTAGAAGTAGTGCGTTCGCCTTTCTGTCGGTTGATCTGCCTCTTCCTATTCTATGGATGGCAGAGGCGCCGCAGATAGGTTGGCCATGTATTTCCTTTTCTGTTTCCCGTCAAATCGCAGAACGCCCATTTTTAAAAACAAGGTTGATTGGAATTATTTTCTTTGTTTCATTACTTAATTTATATTTTGGTGAAAGCCCCAGACAATTGTTTCGATCTGATCATGTGTAGTGTGTCTCTGTTCTCTTCTTCTTCCTTTCCGGTTTTGTTAAGTAGGCAACACCTTTTGTGTCAGCTGGTTGTTGGAGGAGAAGGGGGGTTTCTTTAGAGTTCTCGTGACCTTTGAGCTCGCTTTCTGAAAAATACCTTCAGAGAAGAAGGTCCAGCCTGTCGCCGTTGGGTCATTTGTTTTCAAAAACCACGAGGTCTCACTCCCCTTTTAGAGGTAAGCTCCTTTAATTCCTTCTGTTCTTTTGGTTTGTTGTTTTGTGGAAATTCAGTAGGTAATTTACTTTTTTTTCTTTGGTTATTTTTAGGGGCTTGGGTTGTTATTGGGTTTTCGCCAGATGTAAGGTTAATGAACCACATGGTGGACTTTAAGCCTACGAGCTGCCGTATGGGTGTTGGGTGCTACAGAATTTTTTTTTAATCCAAGTTAAAACTCCACCCGGCCACATCAGGAGGCCCAGCTGAAGAAGCTGCCGCAGCAGAAACGAGCAGGCTGGTATAGTTACCCAGATTTTCTCGATGAGATAGTCAACTTGGTTGCGTATCATTATAACTTCATTACTACAATTACTCAAAAATCAATTTAAGCACGTTTATTTAATTTAATTAATAACGTTTTTTAAATGTAAAGCCATCCTGACAAAGGTAACACTTTTATGACCATACATCATTAAAAATATTAAAAGGTTCTAGAATCTTCCCCGAGGTTATACATAAAATTTTTATTTTAAAACCTTGCGCCCGGAAAGGCTGTCTTTTCAGTCATTATTTTTTTTTGGTTAATACTAAATTCGAATTTTCCTACAACATATAAAACTAACAAACCCTTTTGTTATCAATTAACCTACACTCTTTTTATTTAATAAAATATTTATTGTTTGTGTGGGAAAATTTGAGTTTTATTTATTGCATGGATTTCCAATAGAACTGATATTCGATATATTTTTCCTGGTTTGGACTTCAATGAAACCAGGTGGCGCCCAAGGCAAACCGACGACGAAGGGAAGGTGTAAGTATAAATAATGGACCACGACCTAGTGCCTCCACATAAAGAGCTACCGCCAGCAAGTAATGACAACCTGTTGTCCATGACAAAAGGTTGCCACTGTCACAACAAAAAATATTTCTTGTAAACACAACTGGTTCTGCAAAACAGCACCAAATACTGTTTAGATCTGAACTTACAAAAACGATAGCAACTATAAAATAATAAATTAAGCATAAGAAAACGAACATACTTTAGCATAAAGCACTATACCGGGTGTAAATGAAATCGTTGGTTAGAACTCCACTTCATTATTCATGAATATAAGAAACACAAATTTGAGTGTGTGGTTCAGGGAGATGCAAATTTTGTATCAAAAATATCACTTTCGGTTTAAACGGAAGTGAAGTTATATTGCGTATTTTAACACCCTGTGTATCTTTTTAGATTTTCGAATATAGCCCTTAATTTCCATATCAATGACATATTACAAGTTTTTCTTAAATTCAAAATGGCGACGGATCTAACAATGCTTTAAAATAGTAAAATTTGTAAATAGATTATTTATTTTCAACTTTTAATAAAAATTTGAAAAAATATTTATTTAGTGTTTCATAGGATTGATCCAATACTTAAGAATCTACTTTGTTTAGCAAAGAATTTATCGGCGACAGCAACAGACCTCAGTTGGACAGACTAGCGGAATCACAACTTACTGCAAGATACACCCTAAACACCGCTTACGCAATGCGAGAAGTTCGAAACTGTGTCGAAAGCCAGGTCGATCGAACTCGGCGAATTGATATACATTTTATTCCGTCCGTGGCTCGCGTTGTTGCAACAAAAAACCCCTGCGGTAAAAACTAGACAAAATTTAATACTACCTAGTTAGTGGCTAGATATGTCGTTGTTCCTTGTTTAGTAGGCACCTACTTATTATGATTATTCTAATAAATAAAATTAAAAACAGTAATAATTTCCATCTTTGCGTTTGGGAAATATTCAGCAGTTACAACGCCGCCAGGCGTAGAATATAGAAAAATATACCTATACTACCTATATACCGGGTGTCAACGAAATCATTGCACAAAGCACCACAGCGTCATGTCAAAAGATATTTTAATCATTGGTTACTGCCATGTTTGAGCGGGATCTCAATTTTTACCTAAAAACCAAATTAAAATCACTTCGGGTTTTACTGGAAGTTACGCTATATTATTTTTTATAATTGACAACCTGTATTTTTTATTGTCCAATCACATTCTTCTCTAAATTACCTTCTCAACAACATACAACAAAGTGATATTTTCATTCAAAATGGCGGCTTGTGAGCTATTTTACAAAATTCAAAATGGCGCCTATAAGACAACGTATGCAATTAATTTAATTTATTAAATTAACTGACAAATACACAACAAACACCGCTGAACTAAGAGAGTTAAACAAGGAGATATCAAAACAAATTAGAAGAGATATTCGAACCTATAACAGAAACGTGAGAATAAAGGTATGAAGGTTCTAAGAAAGACGATGTCAGAAGGTAGGAAGAACATCAGTAACCAAAGAATGCGAATGGCCGGATAACAACCAATAAAATGGAAATTCTCGAAATGGTCGAGACTGTCTATTCCGAACTATATCGTAGCAGAGACATCTATTATCAAAATATAACTAAGGCCCTAATAGAAATGAAGAACAATAGAACCCCAGGCGAGGACAGTATAACAATCGAATACATAAAAAATGGAGGAAATGTTCTACATCGGACTATCTGCAAGCTATTTAATGCTTGCTTAGCAAATGGGACAACCCCGTCACAATGGGACCGAGCAAGTATAATAATTCTTCATAAAGAAGGAAACATTAGAGATCTAAAGAAGTACCGCCCCATAAGTATTCTTTCTCATATCTATAAATTATTCACCAAGATCATTACAAAAAGAATAACAAATAAACTTGACCTTTACCAGTCACTTGAACAAGCGGGCTTCCGAGCGGGCTTTGGCACAAACGACCATCTCCTGGTTATGAAGGCGGTTATAGAAAAGTCCATAGAATACAATAAGCCCCTTATTCTCATATTCGTCTACTACGAAAAAGCGTTTGACACGGTTAACCAGCAAAATATGCTAAAAGCATTAACAGAAACTCGAGTGGACCATAGATCCACCACAATTATTAAAAATATATATCAGAATGCAAAAGCGTCCATCAGATTACACGAAGACACTCGAGATTTTTGCATTGAACGAGGAGTGCGTCGAGTCATATCACCGAAACTTTTTACAACCCTACTAGAATATATGTTTAAGAAAGTAGACTTTGAAGATATGGGTATAATTATAAACGATAAAAAATTAAACCATCTTAGATTTGCAGACGACATTGTGCTTATTACTGACAGGGTTGATGAAGCCAAGGAAATGCTACGAAGGCTCAATGAAATGTCAAACTCAGTAGCACTTAAAATAAATATCGCTAAAACTCAATTAATGACTAACCTTTTCATAAGCGAAAACATTAAGCTGGACGGGTCAAATATAGAACTAGTGAATTCATACAAATATCTGGAACACGAGCTACGTATTGGAAGATACAACCAAACATGTGAGATCACCAGACGAATAGGCCTAGCTTGGGCTGCATTTGGAAAACTGCAGTACGTCTTTAAAGCGAATATCTCGATGTGCCTAAAAAAGAAAGTCTTTGAACAGTGCGTGTTACCTGTACTTACCTATGGGGCAGAAACGCTAACCCTTACCCAAAAAACGGTGAATAAGATTGCTCAGAGAAAAATGGAAAGATCAATGCTTGGCATTTCGCTTAGAGACATGAATTCAAAACACCAGAATCAGACAAAGGACAAAGTTGACATATGCAGTGGAACGTATAGCAACCCTGAAGTGGAATTGGGCTGGACATATTGCACGTTTCTCGGATGGGCGCTGGACGAGAAAGATCATTAAATGGAGACCACGACAAGAGGCATATCGCAGCAGAGGTCGGCCGCCTACAAGATAGTCAGACGATATAAGGAGGATTCAAACCAACTGGATAAACATCGCACGAGACAGGACAATGTGGAGGATGCTACGGGAGGTCTATGTCCAGCAGTGGACACAAATGGCTGTTTGATGATGATGATGATGAATGATGATGTAATTATTACGGGGAAAATAGTAATAAAATCTCGTAAATTGGACCCTTTCATAACTCTTTAAGCAGCGACATTTAATTTTTTATCTTTAGTTTTTGAATAAACATAATTTTTTATTTTTAGAAAAAATCGTATCTTTAACCCTAGCTTACGTAATTCTTTCAAATGATATGATATACTTTTCTTTATTTAACATGAAAGGCTAAAGTATTCTAATCCATCTAAAGCCATTTTGGAAATCAGAATGCTTTTGGTTCAGTTTAAAACAATAAAAAGAAATCGGTGCATTTTTTAATGTAAAGATTATAACTTATTTCCATCTAAGTTGGCTTAGGAAAACAAAATAGTAAATCAAAACGCCATTATTATCAGAGTATGTTATTTTGCAATAAAATGTTTGTGGTTTTTCATGCTTTTGGGTGTAAGTTTGATGCATAGTTCGATCAAATAACAATAAAATTACTAAGTTTACAAGAGAAGAACAAATTGATATGTTAATTGTTTACGGAGAAGGTCACAAAATTGCCCGTCGAGCTGAAACATTGTACAGAGAACCCTATCCAGATCGTGAATCGCCTAGTTCAAATTATTTTCTATGACTAGAAAAAACGTTAAAATCAGAAAAAACAATGATCAAGAGGACGATGAGAACTTTGTTGTAAACGAGGAATCTGAAATAATTGAATGGACTTGCATTGCTATACAGGGTGTTTCAATAAAAACTCCCAAGCCAATTATTTCGAAAACTATAAGTGACATGTAAATTCTGTAAACGCCAGTTTTTAGCCCCTATAATTGGCTTCACAACTGTGTAAAAAATGTGTTTAAATAATACAAGATGTAGGTGGCGCCATGGTGCAAAGAATTTTTTCGATGACAGGAACTTTTAAATGTTGTGGTTCTTAAAGATAATTAATTTTTGATCAAATTATGTCTCATAAAAATTTTTGATAAATCCAACATGAACGGAGATATTTGGGGTTAAGTTTTTTATTAAAATAATTTGAAGGAGTATTTTAATTATAAATATTTTTAATATCCTTCAGCAGATTTTAATTTCATTTTGGTAATGATAATTTTAGTGATAAAACGCTCGTGTAGCGCTAAATTATTACGTCCAGTGACGTCTCAGGGGACACCTTAACAAATAGTATTGGCAAAAAATAAGACGCCACTGAGTTTTTGGTAATTTTTATATTTTTCTCGGATTAAGCAACTAAAAATATCGTTTTATTGTCTGTTAAATTGTTTTCATATCTTGCTTCGTTTTCGAGAAATAAAAATATAAACAATTTTATTGCATATGCATTAAGAAACAAAACCATAAATTATCAATAAGTTGTATTTTTTGTTGTTTAAAGGCAAAGTTAAAACATTAAAGCATAATAAAATAAAATTAAAAGATGTTTTAAATTTTATGAACGAACTGATGAGAAATTATACAAAATTATTAATGAAAATTAGAAAAATAGCAAAAACTAACTAATGGGGTCGAATGAGGTGTTCAAAATGATTGCCGTTTTCATACACACACATAGCAAATCGATATAATAATTCGGTCCTGCAAACTCTCAATAGTGTATTTTGATTAATAGCGGCTATAGTAGCATGAAATTTGTTGTAAAGGTCAGCCATGTCTTCTATTGTAGTGTAGATTTCATTTTGTAAGTAGCCCCATAAATAAAAGTTCATCGGGGTGAGATCAGGGGACCTTGCTGGCCATCTAAGATCCCCATTTGTGCTGATCACTTTTCCTGGAAACGTCACATTTAGATGATTCATAACGATATTGCTATTGTGTGCTGGGGCACCGTCTTGATGAAACCACATAGTATTTACGTCAATTCCTACATTTTGTAACAGCAAAGGGAGATCGTTTTGCAGAAATTGTAAATAACGAACTGAAGTTAAATGTTTATGGTACAAATAGGGCCCGATTATGTAACCATTTGCAATACCACACCAAACATTTACCCCAAATCGTGTTTGAAATTTAGTCTGTCGCATCCAGTTAGGATTTTCCCGGGACCAGTAGCGACAATTTTGTCTGTTAATTACTCCATTGTTGTAAAACCGGGATTCGTCACTCCACATAATTTGGTATATTAAATTTGGATTTTCTTAAAAAAGAATATAAAAATGTGCCAAAAAGTTTAATCTGCGCTGGTAATCTTTTGGTTGTAGATGATGCACTAAATGAATCTTGTATGGAAAAACCCCATTTCCTTTTAGGATTCTGCAACACGAACTTACTGTAATATTAGTTTCATCTTTTAATTTTTGTAATGACGTTTGTGGGCTAGTTTCTACTGTTTGTAGGACTATAGCTACATTTTCGTCATTCGTAACCCTCTTCCTTCTTGGAACCTTTCCCTTTTTAAAGCGACCATATGTAGCTAAGTTGGTACACAAAGCTACAAAAGATTTGCGATCGGGTGTTGGTCTATCTGGAAAAAGAGCTCGATAGCAGCGCACAACTTCTGAAGCATTTTGATGGCATTCTCCATAAACTAAAACCATGTTCAGGTTAGTTCAGGTTAGTGTTAATAATGTTAATTATTTAATGATTTTTGTTTTCCAGAGATATGCATTTTTATTTCTCGAAAACAAAGCAAGATATGAAAACAATTTAACAGGCAATAAAAGGATATTTTTAGTTGCTTAATCCAAAAAAAATATAAAAATTACCAAAAACTCAGTGGCGTCTTATTTTTTGCCAATATTATTTGTTAAGGCGTCCCCTGAGACGTCACTGGACGTAATAATTCAGCGCTACACGAGCGTTTTATCACTAAAATTATCATTACCAAAATTAAATTAAAATCTGCTAAAGGATATTAAAAATATTTATAATTAAAATACTCGTTAAAATTATTTTAATAAAAAACTTAACCCCAAATATCTCCGTTCATGTTGGATTTATCAAAAATTTTTATGAGACATAATTTGATCGAAAATTAATTATCTTTAAGAACCACAACATTTAAAAGTTCCTGTCATCGAAAAAATTCTTTGCACCATGGTGCCACCTACATCTTGTATTATTTAAACACATTTTTTACACAGTTGTGAAGCCAATCATAGGCGCTAAAAACGGGCGTTTACAGAGTTTACATGTCACTTATAGTTTTCGAAATAATTGGCCTGGGAGTTTTTATTGAAACACCCCGTAGATCCCACATCTTACTTGCGAGAGATAGGACA
The DNA here is from genome assembly GCA_963920685.1 of Polydrusus tereticollis. Lineage (NCBI taxonomy): Eukaryota > Metazoa > Arthropoda > Insecta > Coleoptera > Curculionidae > Polydrusus > Polydrusus tereticollis. The sequence goes on along the minus strand of OY987334.1, from coordinate 2,881,343 downwards.
ACAATATAAATAACCACGAAAAAGAATATTAGAACATCATGGCTTTAAGCCTTTTAAATACCAGGTTTACCAGCATATGGGAGAAAACCACCCTGTCAGAAGACTACAATACTGTAATTGGTTTCCAGGGGAGAACAATGTCAATAACGGTTTCCATCGAAACATAATCATTTCCGATGAGGCAAGATTTACAAACATAGGTATGTTTAATAGGAATAATACACGGTCTCGGGCCGTTCAAAATCCCCACTTAGTAAGAGAAGGCGCTTTTCAGGAGCGTTTTGGTGTAAATGTCAGGAAGGGAATAATGGGAGCAGGAATCGTTGGCCCAGTATTCTTTTTTGATCATTTGAGTTCTGTTCAATATTTAAATAATCTTCAAAACACCGTCGAGGAATTTGTTGACAGCTTACCTTGAAATGCAATAAACGAAATTTATTACCAGCCCCTGCGTATAACTCAAGGATTGCCGTAAACTTTTTATATGAAATGTTTAGTTAGTTCGGGTGAGTCTTAAAAACACTTTAACACCCTGTATATCAAAAATGGGGCAACTCCGGACACATGTTCATATAGAATATCATAAGGAATCACCCCCTTAAGTTACGTACCGTACTTCTGAGATGCCCTGTACATTCTTAGTCTTATAAGATTATTGTTCTTTATGTATTGGATAAGGTTGCCTTTTTCAATTATTTTATAGTCTTACTTACAACTTTTACATTAGGTATATCTTTTTAAGTTTAAAAATCCTTTTATAGTTCAAGTGATCTTAAAAATATAATAAAATTTAGGGTTTAGGCTTAGGGGCTGAAAAAAGAGAGTTTTCTATTTGAAAGTTTTGTCTGAAAAATGCATAAGTGTTAACAAAATTTAATGCCTACCGTAAATAAATACATTTGTAGTAGAAGGTTATTATTGTGAAGTGAAGTATTCTATTGCTTATTTTTCTTGTATATTGTATTAAAAAATGTTTAAAAGAAATAAAATTTCGATTTACTTAATTTCAAGTTTGAGGTTAATTTACCAAAAACTTCATAATGGTTTTGCAGAAGCAAGCTGCGCAAGTCCTCGACTAAAAATTCGCTCCCAGGACCCTGATTTTTGATGGCAGTAAAATAGAAAACTCCCTAAGGGAAATATCTCCTTGACTTTTCTCTCTCGTGGCAAATAACCTAATTTGGAATACAATAGAAAGCAAATTGGAGAAGGGAGGAGAAATTTGCTCAAGAGAAAATAAAAGCAGAGTTGTCACAAATTTTGACCAATTAAAGGTCAGATCGTTGCCAGCTAACCCTACTTTTTATTAATCAAAAAACCGCAGCTTAGATTATCATTTTTGGTAAAACCAACAAAATAAAGTGAAAGAGGGTCGATTCAGGTAATTTAAGCCGCTAACCTCTTACGTATGTCATCCAGTTCTCGCATGCTCCAAGGAAATTTACTAAAGTCTCTGCGTTTTAAGAAGTCCGATATCGGATTAAATCACCAAGGGATGTTATCGCTTTTAAAACAGTAAGTCGGTTAAGTTACAATATCTTCGCACCTTCGCTATACTTGATCACACCGAACATCCCACTGGTTTACTGTATTCTATTACTGGGCGAAATCAGTGGTTTCAAAACAAAATTATCTTAGAATTACGCGTTGAGCATAAATAATAATTAAATAGATAATTAAATTATTTTGCTATTATTATAGTTAAATCTATATAATAATCGCTATTTTCCAAGAACCAATTAAAATTTGCTTAAGTGCGGGATGGTTAAATATGTTAAAGATTTTGTCACGTATATACTTTTCCGATAATGACATTATTTTGGGATTATTATAATTAAATCTTCATAATAATTACTATTTTCCAAGAAATAATTAAAATTTGCTGAAGTGCGGGATGGTATGTTCTACTTTATTTTAAATAAGTAGTTGTGCTTTTCACTTTTAGTTTGTTTCTCATTGTGTGTGAATTAAAATCAGTTATTAAGCAAAGTTATGGAAAATGTTCAGCAAGGTGGCACATCGCCTAGAAGGCATTTATCTCCAGGTGAACGCCGTTTGGTATTACAAGTGGAACGTTATTTTACTTTAGAAAAAGATAACTCGGGCCCGTTAGAGTCTGTTTTGGCAGTGCAAAAACGAACGTCTGATGCTTGCGGCATTTCAGAGAAGACCTTAAGAAGACTTCGAAAAAAGAGTGAAGAGGATTTGGACAAACCATATAAAAGGGTTCGACTCCATTCAAAAACCTTGGATTTATCCCAAGGGATAAAACTCTCTATTAGGAATATTGTTTATGATATGTATAAAGCCAAGGAATATGTTACCCTCAAAGCTATTCTTGAAAAGATAAAGCAGAGAAAACTTTGCGATATTGGAACTAACAGTTTGTCCATCATCTTAAAACATATGGGTTTCAAATATAAAAAAACGAACAACAGAAAACTGCTTTGCGATCTGTCCAATGTTGTTTCGAAAAGATGGCAATTTTTAAGGGATTATTTAAACAACAAAAAATCGGAATTGTCAAGACAAGTTGTTTTTCTTGACGAAACATGGGTATTTGCAACCGGAACTTCAACAAACACGTCTTGGCAGGATGACTCAAAGCATTGTTATTCAAGTACCCGTGCAAGTAATGGAAAAAGGTATATTATATTACATGCTGGTAATGAAGAAGGTTTTGTTTTAAATGCCAGTTTGATATTTTCATCTACAAAAAAAACTGATGATTATCACGGCAATATGGATGCTGAAATTTTTGAGCATTGGTTCGAGGAAAAACTTTTAAAAAGTTTAGAAAAACCTTCCTTAATTGTTTTAGACAATGCCTCTTACCATACGAGACTCGAAGAGAAATTCCCTACAAGCAGCTGGAAAAAGGAAGAAATAAAAGAGTGGTTGTCAAAGAAAAACATAAGCCATGAAAATTTATATTTAAAAAGTGAACTTTTAGGCAAGTGTAGAGAGCAGTCATTTAAAAAAAAGTATGTTGTTGACGAATTAGCCCTCAAATATGGACATCAAGTTTTGAGATTGCCGCCCTACCATTGCCATTACAACGCAATTGAATTGGTATGGGGTATTAGCAAGAACTATTATGACAAACATGCCTGTAAAAATATCGGTAAGCCTAGCGTTATAAAGTTATGGGAGGAGGCGCTTAGCCAAGCGGGCAAAGAAGAATGGCGGAAATGCATGTTATTTAGAAAATGTAATTCATCAACATCCAAAATTACCTTCAATATAATTTATTGTTTGAGAGGCACCGACATAATGCTCAAGAGGTTTTATGGCTTAGCGGACTTCTTAAAACGCACAGACTTTAACATAAATACCCAACTCCACCAATTTTTCAATCTATAGTAAGTATAATTAAACAGAAATTTAAAGATTTTGGTTATGTAAGAGACCTTCCAAGATCAGGCATACCCAAACATATGAAAGAAACGAAACTAAATATTCTTCTTTTGGCAGGAGACACTGAGGGTCTTCTATAAGAAGAATTATATGAACAAATAAGTATTTTTCGTACAAAAATAAGCTGATACATAAATTAAACAAAGACGACCCTGATTGACGATTAGGATTTTGTGAAACAATGATGAACATATGTCGAGATGATGAAGAGTTTATTTACGAAATAATTTTTTCTGATCAATCAGCTTTCTATCTGAATGATGTACCTAGTAAACAGACAAACTATCGATACTGGTCAGCAACAAATCCTTGTTGAAGCACTAAAGCCCATACACAGTACCCACAAAAAGTTAACGTCTGGGCCGGTATTGAGGGAAATCGAGTAATTCGCACATATTTCTTTGAAGAGCCTTGACTGTCCACAGATATTTAGATTTTTTTGATCTACTTTAGCAGTTTTGTTTGGAAACGCAGAAAACCCAAACTTATCAGCTGGTGATATTTGGTATCAGCAAGATTGTGCGCTGCCCCATTTTTATCGCGATGTTCGCAATTTTCTCGACAGGGTGTTCGCACGGAGATGGATAGGTAGAAGGGGACAAATAGAATGGCCAGCCAGGTCTCCTGATCTGACTCCTATGGACTACTATTCGTGAGGTCACTTAAAACATAAAGCGAATTTTAATAAACCCAACATTATTGATGAACTGGAAAATATAATCCGATAAGAAATTAGACAAATAACGCCGGAAACCGTCCATAATGTTTTAGAGGGGTTTACCTACCATCTTGGATACAGTCAAGAAGTAAATGGGAAGCAATTTGAACATCTAATTAAGTCATTTTTTGATAAATAATATTCATAGTTTACTAGGATCAAGGAAAATATTAGTTTCATTTTAAACGTCAATATTTCTAATCCGAATAATTTTATATAGAAAGGTTTTCACAATCCATGTTGACTATCAGTATAGAGCAGCATAATCTCGACCGCTGTCCAATGCATTTTAGTCCGAGAGTGTATATGTTAAATTTCTTATTTCTTATTGTCCTGTTTTAGGTTTCCATTCAAACTTAAAAGGTCTTAAAAATAAGATGTAAGCTAATTTATAAACACTGCTTGCAATAAATTTATACAATAATTTTGTGCAAATAATTAATTTATTTTATTATTTATTTAAACGGTAGAGAACCTATGCGCATCGACTAAATGTAAATAGTAGAATTCAACAGAGAATGAAACCGTTTCATGGTGCTGGTTAAAAAGACGAATTCTTAAGCATACCTGCGCTCTCTGACATGGATTTACAAAGTCACAAGTATCAGAAGAAAACCTGCAAAGGCAACACGTCAGTCCTCGCTAGGCAACACTATGCCCGAGCTGGGCGTCGTGTCGGTTTAGTAACCGAAAAGCAAGTGACAAATAAATAGTAGATATATCGAGACAAGAAGAAATTTGTAATACAAATATGAGAAGTTGAACAGAACTATACTGACGTTATTATTTGTTGTGTATTTTTTTACCCATGTAAGCTATAAATAATGATTGTGTTACACAATTATCTACCTGTCCATCTAACATCCTTATTTTATTACTTCAATACACATTCAATATTTTTTTAAACCAGTTCAACATTATCTCAAAATGTTAATTGTTTAATTCAACAGTTCAGACTCTTACCCGAGAAAAGCAAACAACGAGAAACGACAATATAACATTTAGCTAAATCATTGGAGCGGGAGGTAACTCGGCCAACTGTCATAAGTTTAAGCCGGCCGTGTTTCAGCCGTTAGTCCGGTAGTCGATGATTTATCGTTATCGAGTTTAGTTGTCATTTTGGTTGAAAGAAGTGTATTGTTTAATTGTTTGTTTTTGTGAGTGCTGTGCTTGTAAAGATATGCCTGGTAATACCTGTGCGTTTCGAGGGTGTCACTCAAAAGAAGATCAAGCAATAAGCATGTTTGTATTTTCAAAGGATCGTGAACAGTAAGTACATTTGCACCGCTTTAGGATTGTTGATTCAAAATGTAAGGAAAGGTAACAGAACTGCTGTTCAATATTTAAAAAGAAATAAAGGGATACATAAGAAAATACTGCTCTTCTACATCTATATTAGTTAGAACCTACTTACGCACTGTCTACTTTATCCGTAAAACTCTAATTACACACACACAGCCAGGCGTGTTACGTACTATTATAATGTCTGCATTAACAAGGGCAGTTTTCGCTAACACTCGTACCGTAATTTTCAAAATAGTGTATAATAGGCTTCTTAACACTTTTGGTATATAATATACTATTTCATTTCCCTTCTAAAATGTACTATCACTAAGTAACGCACAATTAATAAAACATTTCAAAAATATTTTTATTTTATTTCATTTTCTTATGATTTTACGAAATTTGCTGGAAAGCTAATTACATGAAACAAAGAAGTTATTCATGAAAAAGGTACTTCTTACTGGGTATCCACAGTTTCTATTTCAGTGTAAAGCATTTACTTTATCGCTTTAGTGCTTTTTTTAGTGTAATAACCCGGCCAACTGTCAAAATTTTAAGGTGAAGGATATATAATTTGGTCCCCATTTAATCAATGCTAAACGCGGGATTTTGTCGCTTCTCATTGTTAGATTTTCTCGACTGTTATATTGTTACGCACTTGTTTTCTGTTGCTTGTCGACGTATGATGTATGTAAACAGGCGATGAAAGATGAGTTGATGTATAAACAGTACGACGCCCTTTGCATAATTTGCAATTGATTTTCGCAGAATTCTAGTGAAGTTTGGAATTAAAAGCTGGCAGTGTTGTTATTAATTATTAGATAAAATTATATGGTAAGGGATATTAGTTGTTAACTTATTTGCCATTAATTTATTTTCTTAGAGGCATCCAAAACAAGTGGAGCATGACATAGATGAAGAAGGCTGCAGATTACCGACCACAAAATCCTTTAGGGTCTGATTTCAAAAATAGTGACAAGAATAAAAAATTTAATGAATACATTACTAAATTATCCAACAACCCTTATAAATAATTGAATAAGTCGTTTGTAAAATAATTAAATACACAAACATTAAAATTTTGAATTTTCCGAAACCATTGTACTTGTAATTAAGACCCCATGTATTAAGAATAATGTTGCTTAAATACTTTACATCTAAAGAAAACGCTGTGATTTTGAAATACGTTTGCACCATTGTGCATTTTCATGGGACTTTCTACATACTAACTAGCCGTTTTTTGGAAACCAATAATTACTATTACCTCATCCGGAAACTGTTCAGCCGTAGATATGCTAAATTAGTATTGATCAGTAAAGTTTACGTATCTTGTTTCCTATCTTACCGGGCATCGGGCGGTTGGATGGGATCCAGGTGTTATCGAAACGAGCAGATGTTTCTGTAATGCAAGCGGAATATCAATAAGCAAAGTTTAACAAATCTATCGGAAACAGACTGAACTACCAAGTAATTTAGTGTAATAGTCAGTGGTTAGTATAGGTAGCTACTGTTGCGGCATTTAAACTGTAGACAGCACTTTGTTATAGAATATTGCTAGTATTATTACTTTTTTACTTGTACAGGGACATGTTTCTAAGCGTCTTACCTGATTGGCGATTTACCTACTGACTATAATAAAAAACAAACTACATAAGTCTCGATGATTTTACGCAAATTTAATGTGAAAAAATATATAGGTTTACAAATTTGACAGATACAACGCCATTTTGAATTTTTTCTAAATAATAACCTTTGTAAATAACAACACGAGTGAATTGCATTTCGCGATCCGATTTCAAAAACCTACAGCGGTAGATATTTATTTTCAGCTATTTCGGAAATACGGGGGTTCCTAAATTGCCTTCATCGATTATGTATTTTAAGTGTCTCGCTTCCTTTAATAAATAGACTTTTTAAGCTGAAAACCCCAACTTTTTTCTAGTAACATAATTTCCCGTGGCCGAGCTGTTTTCGCTATAATCAAATATGACAGATGTCAAAAAGTGACAGATGCGAAGCCATTTTGAACTTTCTTAAATGGCAATCCTCATCAATAACATCATGAGTGAATTACATTTCGCAGTCCGATTTTAAAAACCTATAGTTGTTGATATTTATTTTCAGCCGTCTCGGAAATACGGGGGTTCTCAAATAGCTATCATCGACTTTGTCTTTTAAGTGTCTCACCCAAAGACATTATAACAAATAGACCAAATTGTTTACATTTTTATGCGGCAATTATCATTCATCTCTGTCGCTCAAAATTGGACATTAGCCGGCTTTATCTGTCAGAAATATTAGGGAAAACTGTTTTTAAAAGATTGAGTTAGTAATTGCAGTAACGTCCAGAACCTAATATACAAAAAAGTTATGGTGTGCGTATCAAATTATGCATTTATGCTTGTAATGTTATGCGGATATTTTATTAAAAACTGTTAAAAACTTTAAAAAATATTAACATTATTGTTATATTATCTTAGGCACTACGGCAGCGGATAACTGTAAGTCCGTAAGAAAACACGGGGAAATTAAATTTGAGCAAAAAATATTAAAACTTTATGCGATATTGAATTTACTACAAACTTTCTTTGATACGAACCCACTAATAGCAAATATTTTGTTTATTTAAGTTTGTTAGAATTAATATAACATACATTTTATTGCCCGTTGGTCTGGTTTGACGTTTCATGCGAAACTAACCTTAATTTTTCGTGATTCCGTGTTGCTGTGCGTCTATTTTTTAACAATAACTTCAGGTCTTTTCACAAATGGCATTAAAAAACTGTTCTATTAAGAGAAACAAAAGTGCACATACATGTCTCTGTCAATTATATTGTTTACTATTTCTGAAAAATTTCGAAGCATTCAAATAGTCGGTGCAAAGAGCTAATAGCTTCTCTAGAAAGCAATTTTTCAGGAAGAACTTAACAACAATGGCCTGTTGTTACCCTTGACAGCAGTACAGAGAAGTAAATTTATAGAGTATGTTAAGGTCTAGATATTTTATATCTACTTTACTAATTTTTAGCGTGTAGCAGCTGCCCTAAATTTGAATATCTCTACTGTAAGCGCAATTTCAACAACAGTTGGAAAATAAATTATTAGAATCACCTTAAAACAAACGTTCTACTTCAAAGAGAGTTGTAAATGTGTGAAGATTGGATATAAGTTCTATTCGTGACACTATTTATGAAATGTACGAAACAAGTAAGTTATATTATGTAAAAATTATAATATTCTACATCGGTTATTTATAAGCTGTAACTTTTTTTAGAACATCATGTAACTTTGATAACTTTAAGTTAGAAATTAAAAGACAGAGAACTGTTTGATGGTTGTCTTAACTCTTTAAGAAACCTCAAACTTTCCCATGTAGCTTTTAAACGACTGGTATTTTTGAAAGAATATATTAGAGAAAAGGAAAAAGAGAAAGAAGCATCCTTGTACCAATTCATTTTCTTGAATGAGACAGGGATTTTTCAGAATAGTACCATTGGTCGATCTTGGCAAGATGAAAATAAAAGAAGTGTTAGATCTACTAAAGTTGATGGTAAAAGGTATTATGCAGTAAGTAAATATATAAACTATGGGACATTTTTGTACATTTATCTTCTTCTTATGAAGAAAAAAACTGTGCAATTTCCTCTCTCGGATATTTTGGTTACAAGCTGGCAACACTGTCGATAACTGACGTCACTCGAAGGGTATGACGTGCATCGGTTTTTGTTTTGCATTAACCATATTAATTTGAAAGAAATGCTCACAGTCACCTTTAAAAAAACGGAATCAATTTTGCTGCATCTTCCTAATAACTTTCAGGAAAGTTTCAGGAAAACGCTGGAACAATATAATTTATTTAATTTCACTATTTGACATCTGTCGTATTTAATTATAACGAAAATAGATCGGCCACGGGAAGTTATATTACTGTGAAAAAAAATTGAGGTTTTCAGCTTAGAAGGTCTATTCATTGAAGGGGTGAGACACTTAAAAGACAAAATCGATTATGGCGATTTAGGAATCCCGATATTTCAGAACGGCTGGAATAAATATCTAATAAATAACTATAGGTTTTTAAAATCGGATCGCGTAATGCAATTTACTCGTGTGGTTGTTTATGAGGGTTACCATTTAAAAAAGTTCAAAATAGCGTTCTATCTGTCAAATTTGTGAACCTATATATTTTTTGACATTAAATTTGGCTTCCTTATGGAAAACCACTAAGAAATGTATAGTAAGTGTTTTTTATTATAGTCAGCAAAAAAATCGCCAGTCGGGTGGTCTTTCTTTTCGGATTCCAAATCTATATAGTCTGTCTCTATAAGCTCAAACAATTTTTAAGATATGAGCAATGAAATTTTTGAAACGCAATATTTATTTCAGTTTGATATGTCTAAAATATACCGGTGTTAATTCATCTACGCATGTCTTAGTCACGATGACCGGGATTTTGCCACGATTTTTACGGCATTGTCGGTAGAAAGAATATTTTGATCTTATAGCTCGGCCGCAGTTTTTGCTAAACCCAGCTACCCTTTTAAAGGCACTGGTATGTGGAAGAAGTGCAGGCTTCAGTGCTAGTTATGATGGCATTTGATACTTTTTTTTAAATTGGAATTTGACTGGAAAGCCATACAGCCAATCTAATACTTCGTCTTCTTCATAGATGGTCGTCAGAGGTTAAGCAAACGTTCCGCCGAAGAAAGGTTCGGAAATGGTTTTTTAGGCTGCTCAGCCCTAATTGGTAGTTTATTCAGTGACCATGTACAAGTTGGGGTTTGAAGCTAGGAAAAGATCCAACAAACTAGCAAAATCACTACTTCGGTTTGGAATCCGAGTTGGTTCGCTTACAAATTGATCGAGGTTAGGGCTGATGGCAAAGAATTCAGCTTCGCGACCTTCCTCGTCGATTGTATTTGAGAATTAAGCCAGTTGACATTATGAACGTTAAAGTCGTCAAGGATGACAACTTTAGGATTGCGATGGTAGGTTTGCCAAAAAGTCGACAGTATAAGCGACTGAAGAGAACACGTCTCTGTATTAGATATCGCTTGGCCACCGGCAAAGGCAGCAGATGGGCTTTGTTATTCTCTATATTGGTCTTTTAAACTACATTGCTTCAAAGACTTTAGGCTCATCTGTCTCTTCTTGTTGACATGAAATATCACTGCTTACGAAGAGACAAAGACCAAAGTTGTGCCTAAAACAATGATGAAAGTCGTTTCTAGGATATAGAAAGCTGGTCGTACTTATCGATAATACGACCCTTGTTTCACTTTGTGTTAGTATATGAGGTTTGGTCGATTGTAAATGTTAATGGACTGCATTGATGATTTGAGTTCAGTTTCGGTTAGTTCCAGAAGTCAATTTGAAAGTTGCTAATTTTGGGTTTCTTGACAGCTCCAAGTGTACCACCATTTCCACTGTGAGTGTTGTTCGATGGACCCGCCTAGCTATCGGAAACGGTCGATGTCGGAATAACTTAATAAGGCACCAAGACCGGCCCCCACCCGAAGATCCGACTGGGTGGCAACTCCGGAGTATTAAACCATTATCATCGCGTTATAATATATTTACCACCCTGGAGACCGGAGATATCGGCACAGTGATGAAACGTTAACTCAAAGAGTAAGTTCACGCCACCTAAGCCGAGGCGATGGTATATCACAAGGCGTTGTCGGGTGAGCCAATATGAAGACTATAATTTAAAATTTTTGAAAAAATATATAAAATATATGTTTCACTTAAAAAAACATTATTTTGTATTATAACATTTGGGGCCCCTGTATAATCTAGAATATTTTTAAAACATCTAGGCTACCTCAATCATGATACATAAAGACATTTTGGCAAAGTTCTTTAGTTTTCGTATAGTATTCCACCCGGGTATCACTTGACCACCCTGTATATACATATATAACATACCTGCGACTGACATAAAAAAAAAATAAGACAATATAATAATAATATAATATATAGAAATAATTAAATTTGGCAGAACCGAGTCTAGATTTTAAAAATGTATTTCAGTAATGAAACAAATTTGAGTGCAAAGCGTGACCTAATTAGGCCGAAAATATATCGGTCCTTTTAACAAACTCCTAAAAGTACTAAATGTAATTTCAAAACCAGTAAATCGAATTTTACAAACCAATCCGTTTTAAATTTGCATTGAATTTGTACGCTTGACGCGTTTACAGACAATCTATAGCTTTCGTAATTTAGTTAGTAAAAAATGCGATGATATAGTATTCGGACATGTTGAACGGGATTTAGACAATCGCTCAAAAATGGTAAATTAATCACAAAGCGAACGTTCTTGAATTAAAAAGAAAACTATTGTTGAAACGCAGGGCTTTATTTCCTCTTACGTTCAATCAATTTTGTGGTATATTTCCACAGGCGTGTGACTCACTGGTCGTTTTTGTTGCGATTGGAAATTAAACTCGTGCTAAAGCAAAATAACTGTATTTAATATACTTTCGGAATTAACACATTATAACTTCTGGCGAAATTAACACATTATAACTTCTTGCACAGAGATATGCACACTTAGTACCCGTACTTAGGGTGAAACTTCCACTTTTTACATAGAAATTAGTACACTAACATTTCTACAGATTTACCACTTGGTACAAACAGTAAAATGACCGCCAACAACCAACTTTGGTTGACGGGACGTGTTGCTAGCTTTCTTGCTCAATCAACAGTGACTCTTAAGTCTTAATTAGCGCCCAAATCAGCGGCTGGAGCCGCTGCACGTATACCCTATGACACGATTCATTCATCTTTTGTGGCCGACGCCAAGCTTCCGCCAATCCAGTGAGCGCATTTTACAGCGAACAAAATTGGAGCGTGACAGTGGTCTCCAGCTGCTGCCCTGGCGCGGCTCCAAAATACATCATTTCTTATACCTACTATGTTATGAACGAAATCGTAAATTTGACATGTTACGCCTACTATGTTGCAACTAAACTAAACAGTCCATCTTTGGACAACTCATTTCAACTTTTAGGGCTGTTCCCCAACATTCTCCCCCACCTTGAAGCACTTGTGATTCAATTCAATTTAATCGAACATTATGTAGTACATCCCCTTTCTACATAATCTACTCTTAGAAATTAACACTCTGGTATCCAACATTATACCTAACTTAACAACGACAACCAACATTACATAAACGTTAACAGCCATGACCATCAATATGGTTGTAGACTCTACATCGTCTCATGATCTGAGTCAAATACCCCATGTTCAGAAAGAGAGCTGCGCATGTGCCACGTGCAACGCAACCATGCAGCTGTAACTATAACCATTTTTTTTTAACTTTTACTAAAATATTTACAATATGACCGAAGGTCCCACAAAATTGTTCAGCATGACACACGATTTCATGTATCACATGCCCCTCGTATTTCCAAACATTGTCAAAGTTATCTCGACTCCGCAAATGTTCATTGTCTTTTACTGGACCCACTTGACATTATCGTACATAAGCCAATGCTCAATCGTCCACTTGAAGTCCTGTTTTGTTCTGTGAACATAATCTTGACCTAAGTGTATAAAGTCCCAAAGAAAAATAAAGTCTTTCTTTTCCTTTGTTTTCACGTAATCTGAACGTAAGTGACCCGTATCCTATTGAAACCTGTAGAATAGGTTTCACAACAATCTTAATATTAAAAAGAACCTAAAGTTCTGTACAGCCGTCCTACCCGTCCGAATTGCACAGATTGAATGTCCTATTTTTCACAACTGGCACATTTTTACCGAATCATATATTGTGTTAAATGACTTTGATATTCTTTGAAGAATATATTCGAAATTTACTTTGAAAGCTCGCTTCAAGCACTGTCATAAAATTCATTTTAAAAAACTGAACACACGAGGTCCAGATAGCAAGCTCCGTTTGAGCTGCACATACACGTTGGCATTCCGCAGCGACACCCCTAACTACTTCCCTTGTAATGTAAAATAATAATAAAAGAAAAACTAAAAAACTAAAGAACGGTGGTTCTGAGAGACACCTCTATCTTTAAGTATTGACATTGGAGTCGAATACTGCGAATGGCGCTACTGATGAGACACCCCTAACTTTCTTGAACTGGCGCTACTGTGAGACACCCGTAACTTTGAGTATTGACATTGGAGTCGAATACTGCGAATGGCGCTACTGATGAGACACCCCTAACTTTCTTGAACTGCCGCTACTGTGAGACACCCCTAACTTTGAGTATTGACATTGGAGTCGAATACTGCGAATGGCGCTACTGATGAGACACCCCTAACTTTCTTGAACTGGCGCTACTGTGAGACACCCCTAACTTTGAGTATTGACATGAAGCACAAGGCGTAAATTTGCACCCCACGTCACACACTCACAATTTTCCCGAATCCCCACCCGAAGAAGACCTGATAATTCCCCTGGACTGGGCTCAATAACCCCTTACCCGCCCCAACCCAGAGAAATGACACTTGGTAGTGATAGACAGCACTACTCGTGTCTTGTAGTGCCGAAGCCGCAAAGTAGATAGAACGAAATGGAAGAAGGAGAAGTATCAGAGTGACAGGTGCTCCGCAGAGCGAAAGGTGGAACCAGATTCCGCCGGAAACCAGAACCGAAAGGGCAGTGCGCTACTGTCAGGGTAGTTCACGTCTTTAGTCTTTTGACACCAGGGACGCTCCTATTGTGTTCTTGAAAAAGCTGCCAGAAGTTTCCAACTGTGCGAACTCATACGACGCTCCTTAAGAGCGAAGGGCCAACAAAAACGACAAAAAGAATGCAAAAATCATGTAACCGTTTAGGTTTCCCGGGGAGTCTTAGCCTTCGACCCCCAGTGGACTTAAGGCAGGCCACCACGCCAATAAAGGACTGACACCTTGTGTAAAATAAACCACTATAAATGAAACGTACGCTGAAACTTATTATTCAACAAATTAGTAATCGAGTAGATTAAGACTTAAAATATGGCCACACGCACGAGGTACGGTAACCTATAATCAAAAGTAGTTTGGCTTAGTCGTGATGAACTTCAGTATTTACATGTGCCTGGTCATAAATGAGAGGAGACACTTTTGCTATAGACTTAGTGAAAATGCTGTCAGCTGTTTTTAGTTTTACAACCCTCACGTTACCATCCTTTCCAGGATACACTTCTAGCACTCTCGCTAGCGTCCATTGCAACGGAGGTACGTTATCCTCGCGTAATAGCACCACGTCGTTTGGGACTATATTTCTACTAACTTTTAACCATTTAGGACACTGTTGCAGACGATTGAGATAATCTACCGACCATCGCTTCCAAAAGATCTGTTGAATTTTGGTACACTGTTGCCAAAATTTTAGCCTATTATCGTGGATTTCTGTCAAATCGCGCTCAGGGTATGCGGTTAAACTTTCCCCTATCAAAAAGTACCCTGGTGTTAGATACCCGAAATCTGAAGGGTCGTTTGTCAATGGGCATAATGGTCGTGAATTTAACACCGCCTCGATTTGCGTCAAAATCGTATAAAAGTCTTCGAATGTGAATTTTGAAGTACCCATTAGTCTAAAAATATGATGCTTCGTGCTTTTTACAGCAGCTTCCCACAATCCGCCCCAATGAGAAGACCTGGGGGGGATGAATTTCCACTGAATTTCATTTTGGGCGAGATATTCTAAAAAAGGCTTACACTTTTGCGCATTACTGAAAAACTTGTAAACATCGTACAATTGATTACTCGTCCCCTGAAAGTTTGTTGCATTATCGCTGTAAATAATAGTAGGATTACCTCTACGAGCGATGAAACGTTTCAACCTCATCATGAATGCTTCAGTTGACAGACCAGTCACTAGTTCGATGTGAATAGCCTTTGTTGACATACACACGAAAATTGCAATGTATGCTTTAATGTACGGCGCTTTCCGTAATCTAGACGATCTTATTAGGAATGGGCCCCCGTAATCAATCCCCACTTTTTGAAATGCACGTGCTGCTTGCACCCTATCTGTAGGAAGATCTGCCATGATCTGCTGAGCTGGAAGAGCTCTAAATCGCGTACACGTGATACAATTCCTTATAACTTGCTTCGTTTCTCTCAAACCGTTAAGTGGCCAGAACCGTAGCCTAAAATTTGACAGCACTGACTGAGCGCCAGCGTGTCCTAACCTCAAATGTTCGTACTTAAGCATGATCTTTACTGTCGCGTTATGTGAAGGCAATAAATACGGGTGCTTATGATCAAATTATATATCCGCATTTTCAAGTCTGCCTCCCACTCTAATTAACTGGCTCGAATCCAAAAAAAGTTTAAGATGCTTGAATTGCTTATCTGAAATTATTTGATTGTTCTTTAATTCTGAAAGTTGCTTTGGAAAACTCTGGCGTTGCAGATTTTTTACCACGAACTGGTATGACCTATCAAGCTCACCAACCGTGACAGTTGCATCCTAAATCTTATTATCTTTATTCCGAAGGTTATGTATAAACCGGAACATAAAGGCTAACATACGTATCAGACGTGAAAAGTTAGAAAACCGAGAAAAATAATTTATCCAAAAATCACAAGGTTGCTCCTGGCACACCGTTGGAAGTGCCACCTTCTTTTGCTCCGGCAGATTAGCAATGTTGATCTGCTGATCATATAAATTCAAATCCAAGTTAACGTCAAGTAAGGCCCTTGAAACCAGAATCCTGAAGCAATTACTTCGTTTGAGAAATTTCCGCGCGACAACATATCTGCAGGATTGTCTGCAGATTTGACATATCTTAATTTGTTTTCCAACGAGGAGAACCGCTTTTCAGCCATGTTAAACGAATCACCAAGTTTCGTATACTCACCCGGAGTTTTAAACGGCATATTGACCTGAAACGAACCGTTTTCTACACGTTTTGTAGTATTAATAAAGATACTTTCTGCCAACTGATCGTCAGTTGACATTATAGGTTTTGAAGACACTTCTTCGACTGTCCAAAATTTCGTCAACAACTTATCCACGTCTTGCGTTTGCAAAAAAAATGACGCGCTACTTCCGCCTACCTGCGTAGAGTGCCCTTTCACCGGCGATGTACAATGTGCAGGTACCTTCCCTGCTATAATCCACCCAAGTGTGGTATTTACCAAAGTAGGTTTGTTAGAGCCTAAAATACACTGCCCCTGGCTCAAAATCGAATAGTACACATCAGCGCCCAACAACATGTCGATATCGGATGGAATATTAAAAGTTGGATCAGCCAGCCGGCTTTGTAAATTATACGGAATATCCAAAGTTTCTACTTTGATAGGGATTTGCGGCAATTTGTACGTGATACTATCCAAAATGATACACGATGCCACTGGATAACAGATATCCTGCGTTTTCGAATATATAGTAACGTTTGCCAACTTAGTACATACAAAACTGTTTTGTGAAACACTTGAAATATTTAATTTACAATTAATAATATCACACTGTAGCTGCTCTACTAATGATTTAGTAATAAACGAGCTTTGGCTTCCATTATCCAACAATACTTTCGCTGTTATCACATCCCCATTCTTACTCACAAGATTTACCTGCGCGGTTGCCAATAATACGTTAGAATGTTCATTTGCCAATGCTGAAAGAGACACTGGTTTGGTGGAACTTATTTGGGCATCCCTACTTGACTTACCCTGTAAATTTTGTATACCGATATTTTGAGGAATAGGCGTCTCCGTACTCGTATTTAAACTTGACACGTTGTGTGTTCGATTCCCAGACCCGTTGTACTGCCCGGATGGCCTTAAGAACGATTGATTATTTAAACTGTTCGCGTTGTACGAGGTTTTGTCGTTATTATTCTGGGAATATCGCCCGTTTTGCACGGTACCTAAATTTGCATTTCGCGTGGAATTTTGTTGTTGTGCGGTGCCCGAACTTGCATCAGGACTACCTCTTGGCACATTTCTATGCAACGTTGAATGGTGCGATAAATTACAATATTTACATCTACTTTGTGATTTGCACTGAGCGACAGAGTGTGCACCCAGACAATTAAAACACAATCGCTTCGATTGTACGATCTGTTGCCTTCCATATAATGTTAAATCCAAATATTTTTGACACGCATATGTTCTATGATCTGGAATGCCACAAATACAACAATACTGATCGCTCTGCTGTTGACTAGCAAAAAACGATTCTCTGTTATTACTAGTTGTGCCTCTGGGCTGTGAACTTTGTTGTTCACTACTACTAGAAAGATTTTCGAACACTAAACACCTACGTTGTAAGAATTCAAAGAAATCTGTTAACTTTGGTAAGCTATTTAAATTACGATCCAGCTCAAATGCCTTTTTTGTGGCGTAATCTAATTTATTTTCCATAATATATACTAACAAATATTCAAGAACTTGAGTCTGAGATACCGGCAATTGTTTTAACGACTCCACTGTCTTTGTATTATTCGCTATGAACTCCCTTAAATTATTTGAATTTGGCTTAGTTAGCACCGGCGCACCTAAAATAGTTTTGAAGTGGTTATTTATCGAATCTATTTTGCAAAATGTCAAAAGCAATCTGAAAGTTACTTCCTATTAATTCAAGAGAATCTATTAGCTTCAAAGCCTCGCCCTTGAGTGCAGATTTTAGGTACATTAATCGTTGTACATCCGAAAGAACTGCGTTCTCTATAATTAAAACCTTAAAGATTTCTGCAAAAGACCGCCAATCCGAAACACTGCCATCGAACGATGGGACCTTCAAATCTGGCAATCTAACACCCGAAGAAATATAATGTTGCCCCTGATTACTATTCATTACACTACCGTGTGCATTATCTGCGCTTAATGTTTCATTAAACGCCGCCACCAAAGAATGGTATTTGCCCTCGACTTCATCCCTATCTAAATCGTCTGGATCTAAATATTCAATACTATTCTGTAAATCAGAGTACGTCCCATACGCTTTTCTCAACGTCTCCTCTCGCGATATAACTTGCTTCAGTGCCTCTTTGTCTTTTTTATTAGTATTATACCATGTTTGAATCCTCGTGATCGCAGCCTTTGCCACCCCACGTTTTCTTTTTAACTCGCTTAATTCACTAATATTAACTGCCTCGTCTGAAGGCTCCATTTTTTATTTTTTTAATGACTTTTGCTCTCTAACTAGCAACACAATTTACTCAGAGGTGAAGTCGAACACAACACTACCTTAATGTTGGCTACCAAAGTGTAATGCTACTAACAAATCTAGAATTATCAACAACAATACTACTAGAATTTCTACATGTAACGTTTTTACCTTCCGCTGTCTCTTTGTCGACACTCACTTAACTTTCACTTCACTGATTTCACTGGTTTGGAAGTCTCTTACTGCCTCTTCCTGCTACTTTTTTCCTTTAACTTTACTTTCGCACTTATTCAATTTTCCAACATCCGGCTCGAAGGACCATGTTGAAACGCAGGGCTTTATTTCCTCTTACGTTCAATCAATTTTGTGGTATATTTCCACAGGCGTGTGACTCACTGGTCGTTTTTGTTGCGATTGGAAATTAAACTCGTGGTAAAGCAAAATAACTGTATTTAATATACTTTCGAAATTAACACATTATAACTTCTGGCGAAATTAACACATTATAACTTCTTGCACAGAGATATGCACACTTAGTACCCGTACTTAGGGTGAAACTTCCACTTTTTACATAGAAATTAGTACACTAACATTTCTACAGATTTACCACTTGGTACAAACAGTAAAATGACCGCCAACAACCAACTTTGGTTGACGGGACGTGTTGCTAGCTTTCTTGCTCAATCAACAGTGACTCTTAAGTCTTAATTAGCGCCCAAATCAGCGGCTGGAGCCGCTGCACGTATACCCTATGACACGATTCATTCATCTTTTGTGGCCGACGCCAAGCTTCCGCCAATCCAGTGAGCGCATTTTACAGCGAACAAAATTGGAGCGTGACAGTGGTCTCCAGCTGCTGCCCTGGCGCGGCTCCAAAATACATAATTTCTTATACCTACTATGTTATGAACGAAATCGTAAATTTGACATGTTACGCCTACTATGTTGCAACTAAACTAAACAGTCCATCTTTGGACAACTCATTTCAACTTTTAGGGCTGTTCCCCAACAACTATATTACATTTTGACTGGTTGAAATATCAAATAAATATTTTAAATTGTTTGGGCCTGAAATCAAAATTACAGGATACCAATTCAAGGCGAAACATTAAGAACTGGCATTGCAGAACATGCATAAATGATGATACTTCACAGCGCCATTCAGTTTTATTAAATGTAAAATAAATGCCGCTACTAATCTACCTGTGGTGTATCTATTCAAACTGGTATTTAATGATTGTCCTATAATAGACCTTAGAAACAAAACACTTATTATTCTATTTTATCCAGCGATGTCCTATACAGTGCGCCCGAAATTGGTGCTGACAGTATTGCGATCTCGGAAACTAGAAGAGATAGAAAGGCGGTTCAATGAGGAAAGTTTTAGGCAATTATGTAAGTAGTATATTGGTGCTTACGGATCGATTCGATTTATTTTGGTTACAACGTTTCGGTTTCCTGTAACCATCATCAACTTTCTTTTCTCTTATGATCGCCATATTTTTTACTCATCGAAAAGTACCTAATTTTTTCTATACTACGATATCAAACACTAATACAAAATGAAAATTTATAACCTCAAAATAACAAAAACATCATATTTACGAACATATTTGGCAACACCGACATCTCGGAAAGTTCTTTTGCATAAGAATTAAACTTAATTAAGTAGAATATACTAAGGTTCAAAATGTCGACCATTTTTTTCAACGCATCGCTGACATTTTTTTTTTACAGATCTAGTTACACGATTAATGGTATTACGGTTAATATGACTAAAAATATTCCTAGTTCGCTGCTCAAGAACTTGGCGGGTTTCAGGGGGATTAAATTCGTACACCTTATTTTTGACAAATTGTCATAAATAAAAGTCCAATGGGGGAAGGTCCGGAGACCTAGCAGGCCAGCGCACAGGACCACTGCTAGATATTACCTTTTCACCAAAAGTCTCTGATAAAAATGTTTGTACTTGTCTGGAAGTATGCGCGGGACAACCATCTTGCTGCAGCCACACGTTATTAAATTGATCATTGGGAACAACTTGAAGTGCAGGAATAATTTGATTTTGCAACATTGCAAGGTATCTTGGACCGGTCAATGTTTGGTCATAACTAAAAGGACCAATTAGCTGATTTTCTAAAAATTATAAAAAGTATGCAAAAGATTCATCGTAATCATTATAATATAGCTAAATAAATTGTAAAGATAAATAATTTAAGCATTTTTTGCAGTTAATTCAAACCAAAATAAAATATTTCTGACTATTTATTCCACACAACACATTAAATCCAACTTGCAATCTGCGTGGTTCGAGTAATTGCGGGTTTTCAAATGCCCAGTGATGGTGATTCTTTTTATTAAAGATTCCACAATTGGTGAAATGTGTTTCATTTGTCCATAAAACATTATCAGAAAATGTGAGGTTTTCTCGACATTTATTAAGATACCAATTACAAAAAATGACTATCCTATCAAAATCACCTTCTTGAAGTCCTTGTACAATTGTTGGCTTGTAAGTATGGTATTTAGCAACTTTTAATACATCGTGAACGTTGGATTTTGGAATTCCAAGCTGTGTGTTAGCGATTCTTGTAGATGAAGTCGGATATTCATTAAAATGTTCTAAAATTATACTATTACGATTTTCGTTATCTATTCCATATTCTCCAAATTTTTTGTTATTTTGAAGTTATACATTTTTATTTTGTATAAGTGTTTAGTATCATTATACATACAAAAATAATTTAAATCAAACTAAAAAGGAATTTCGCTGTTGCTAAACAAAAAAAATAAACAATTAACAAACCCTTATGTTCCTCCTACACTTACGAAAAGTTTGTAGAACTGGCAACACCCTGGCGATAGACCGTCGAGGCCCGCTGGCAATTTAAAGTGCGAACTATTTTTACCGAGTAGGAAAATTAATAGCGCAGCATATAAATATAAATATAAATTTATATGCTGTAGACAAGAACAACAAATAATTAAAAGTTATGCCAATTGGGTGATCCCTTATTAGCTTTAAAATTAGTTGATGTTTAAGGTTTGCGATATTGTGATTCGGACAGCGGTGTGACTGGTTGAAACGATTTATTGTAATTTACATATTTCATTCTCTGCTATAACTGTGTGGTTTTAGACAAGTAAGTCTTTACTTGGTACCTATATTTTATTATATCAGTATGGCTTTCTGGCGACAATTTAAAATAGAAGGTCAAGGTGAATTATCGCAGGAATATAATGAGTCGGTGCCAGAGTCGGCCATCGAAAGCGAAATAAGTCCGGAATTAAGAAACAAAGATTTACATATTCAATGTCAACGCAATATTTAAATATGTGCGTGTGTTTAAGAAAAGAAAATCCGGAAAAATTGAAAACGTACTTGTAGTGAATTAACACAACTTGGATTTTATTAGAATTAATCACGTCATTAATTTGGGGACTACAACCGGTCATTTCATAAAGCGCAAACCAATAAATCAAATAAATCGAATTCAAAACGCCTGACAATACTACAACAGATTTTATTCTGCAAGCTATTTACAACTTTTACGAGGATGATATAGTGCCAACTTTAAAACTGGTTCGTAATAAATTGCGAGGTTACCCTGATTATAAGTAGGGCTGGGCGATTATGAATTTTCATAATCGATTGTCGATTGTTAAAAATAATTGATTATTTCGATTAAATCAATTAATCGAAAAACAATCGATTAATCGAAAAAAATTCGACTAGTCGAAAAACAATCGATTAATCGGAAAATAATCCATTAACCAAAACAATCACAATTGCATACTCTATACCATGATGATTTAATTTTTTGTTAAATTTTTTAATATTTGCCTCACTTGGTTAGCCTAGTTCTTTTATTAGTTTGTTTTCTTTCAAAAATTCCAGCAAACAGTAAACATAATACGGGACACAAATTTTATTTAAACGTTATATTACAGTTTTTTCAAGAAACAAAAGCATAAGATTATAATATGTTTATATGTAGGTATATTAGATAGTTTATTCCAACAGGAGAATTCGCTTAGCAGGCTGCTTACTAGGAATATGAAGATTCATAATCGTATAATCGAAATATATTCAATTAATCGATTGACCGATAAATACATGCGTTCTTTGCAGGCGAAGTCGCGGGTACAAGCCTCTTATCGATATTAACTATATTTTTAAATTATTTGGCAAAAAATTGCCATTCTTCTTTACAGAAAGACCGTTTAAATATTATTAAATGCATATGTTCTTTGCAGGCGAAGTCACGGGTACAAACCTTTCATCGACATAAACTATAATGAACGAGCTATAATATGTACTATTTAATCGTATTAAAAATTTACAACAATCCGCATTTTAATAATTTGATAGGAGTGACGCGTTTGATCACGAGTTTAATGCTTTTTTATGTCATCAAAGTAAGTTTAAAACAACCTTAGCAAATGCATGATTTACTACATAATTTATTTATATTATTGCACATTACACCAAATATAATGAACGTGGGAGAATGCGGGTGATTCAAATGAAAATCAGGAGTTTGTGGACTTTGTTTAAAAGGCGGGAAGATTCTATGATGATATGAGAAATCGGGAGGTCTAGCAGCGCTATAGAATAAACCTATCGCGGAGCTAGGTTGAGGCAGCTGCTGGTTAAGTGTAAGACCAACCTTTACCTCTAGCGGTAAGGGACGAACTTCGCCTAGTTAATACAGTACCTAACTATAAGTGACAGTTAATTTCAATTATATTGTGTAAATTGTAACTTGTGCTGTTTTTGAACAAAGATTATTATTATTATTAAAAAATAATAATCACTGAAAAATGTAGGCAAGAAAAAGGTCTTATTGTAGATCAACCTAGACAGGGAGGTGGATCAAGTAATGATGGTAATACGGCAAGACGTTTCTTTGCGAATCATCAGCAGACGGCAGAAATTACTGGCATAAATGAAGTTCTTATATGACGTTTTGGGATTATTCTACAAGCATTATCCAGTGGGTTTAAGATAAATACGAAAGAATTCAAAACATATTCTATGGATACTGCCAAACCATATGTTAATCTGTATAACTGGTATAATATGCCTGCCAGTGTCCATAAATTTTAATTCATGGGGCTGATGTAATAGACCAACTAATTTTGCCAATCGGGCAGCTATCAGAAGAAGCGGAGGAAGCTCGCAACAAAGATTATCGCAATATACGTGAACATCATACAATCCCGGACAAATACAAATATAGATATATTTAACTACGGTTTTGCCGGAAGTGACACCAACTTTCGATTTTTAAATGGAACACCCTGTATATTATTACATTATTGAAATCTGCATAGTTTTCTGAATCCAATGATACCACAAAAGTGACATTTGAAACGTAAAAAAAAATTTTTATTATTTAATTTTCCATTTAAGTGTGCCATGACGGTTCCGATTTATTCCAATTGACCCGTCTAATGCTAGAAAAATCGAAGTCCCGTCTAAAATACTGAATTGCGTTTTTTATGAGCAAATAAATTTCATCGTAATCGTTTTTGGGGTAAACCTCAATTTTTTCAAATGGAACCATATTGGTACCGTGGTACCATTTCTTGGTACTAATAATAAGGAATTTATTCATACCTGGTAATAACATGTGCGATAAATACAATCAAAATTACAGCTAAAAGAAAATAAGAAAATACAATTATTTTGTTCTAATTTAATGCTAAGAAGTTACTAAGGTGGCTTTGAAAACAATGAAATTATTCCTTCAGATTGCCAAATAAGTATTGTGTATTGGTGTGTATTGGAAAAGTCTTTACATTTGTTGTTATTTTTGTTCAAAATGCCGCACATTTGTACAAGAGATGAAAAAGTGGACATGTTAATTATTTATGGGGAATGTAGAAAAAATGCCGTTGCGGCTAGAAACCTTTATGCCGACCGATATCCTGATAGACAATGTCCAGCGAGAAATTACTTTAATCGTCTTGAAAATCAATTTCGAAGAGAGCCTAACCATGATCCCGAAGAAAACTTCATCATTGACGAAGGAACGGAAATTATTGTTTTAGCTCGAATAGAAGTTGATAAGACTGTTTCTTTAAGGCAAATTGGGTTTGAGTTGGAAATTATTTACCAAACGGTGAGCCGAATCTTGCACAAACATAATTATAAATCTTTCAAATATCAATTGAACCAGTACCTGTACGAAACTGATTATAAACGTAGGATGGAATATTGCAATTGGATCTTGCAGAATAATGTGCAGCCAAACAATACTTTTTTGGTAAGGATTTTATTTTTGGACGACTCTAGTTTTACAAACATGGGATTATTTAACCGACAAAATACAAGGTATTGGTCACAAGGCAATCAAAATTTATTGCGGGAGGGCAACTTTCAAGTGCGGTTCGGTTTTAATGTTTGGCTTCGAATACTCGGTCGTAGAATCACTGGTCTAATAATATTTGAAGAACCCTTGACTGGAGCTAGATACTTAGAATTTCTGCAAAATGAAATTGAGGACAGTCTAACTGAATTACCTGTCCATTTACGACAGGAAATATATTTCCAACAACATGGAGCTCCCCCCCCCCCCATAATTCAAGAATAGTAATTGATTATCTTCAACGGGCATTCGAAGAAAAGGTAATTTCGACGAATGGTTCTGTGAGATGGCCTCCAAGGTCACCCGACTTAACGCATCTTGATTTGTTTGTTTGGGGCTATTTAGAAAACATTGTCTATGCAACCGCTGTTACAACCCGCGAAGACCTGGAGTTGCGAGTAAGACGTGCAATTAATAGTAAAACGGCCCAGTATTTAGCGAACGTTCTTCAAGAAACAGCTATGCGAGTTCAGAAGTGCATTGACGTTAATGGCCAGCATTTTGAACAATTATTGTTGTAATGTTTCGTGTTCATTTTTTGTATTCCAAAGCCACCTTAGTAACTTCTTAGCATTAAATTAGAACAAAATAATAGTATTTTTTTATTTTCTTTTAGCTGTAAATTAAAAATTAAATAATAGAAAATTTTTACGTTGGAAACTAACGGAGATACGGGGGGTGTACCATGATCCTGTTACACCCGGTATAGTGATGATAAAAAAACACTTAATACCCGTTTATCATTATATTTTATTTTACGTGAATTTGATAAAAAGTCAAAATTCAATTCCAGAGCTTGAATCCGTATTTGGGGATATAATAATGGGATCAACTGCCGGTAAAATACAATATTTATCCTGCTTCTCTATGACTTGCTGGATACATTTTATCCATATACCACTGTTCAAGCCGCACGCTTTAATTAAGTATAGTTTATAAATTAATTATTTTAGTTTTATTTTCATTTTCGAAAAGGGAATAATATATTCATTTTATTTTGTTCATGTAGAAATAGGGTATGTTCATATAGTTCATATTTTTGCTATGCACAATAAATCCGGTGCGTTTTACAAATACATGTAAATTCCGCGCACCAGTTTGTGCAACAAAAAATAAATGTTTGGTCGGGAGTAAAATCCTGCCGTACAAAGGAGGAGTACAATTTTTGACGCGCTGCCTGAAGTACCGCGGTACCGCGGTTTCAAGTGTCTCGTTTTCCGTTGCATGGAATTGGGAGAACATTCAAGAAAATACACCGGACAGCCGATTGGAAGGTAGGCGAAAAACTAGTCAAACATTTTCGGATTTTTATATCATGTTTTAATTATTATTTGATTATAATATTTCATACGGCTCGCTGCCCCAAAATTATTATTTAAACCCAGCGACCTAAAAACAACTACAACCATTTTTTTCAATCTCAACTCAACAATTTTCATTTCATGGTCACTTCTCGGCCGGATTTTTTGGGATAGCAAGCAATAATTATCGATATTAATTTAACATTTTTCCATTTTTAAAACAAATTTAAGTAAAAATAAATATTTCAGTTATACATGAAGTTCGATAGTAGCTTATCAGCAGATATTTGAGTTGTCCGTTTTTTTGAATAATCGTTAAAAATTCCAGTGCAACTATTTATATTTTTATATGATTTTTTCAATATCTCTCTATACAGGGCGGTGCGATATCTAATACATTTACCTCCACTTTTGAAATTAAGAGTGCATTTTCTCAGGTTTGACGTACGTTACTCTCTCTAGTGTTCCAGTTCTTCTTTTCAAAAGTTTTCTTTTGTATTTCAAAGTAGTAAGGGTGAATTTAAAACTAAATTTTAGTAGTTTTTTTGCAGTTTTCCGTATAATTTTCATTGATAAAGTTAAAAATCTATGAAATATAGTTACTCAGAATAATAATTTATAGATCTTCTCAACTTATATGAGACATAATTATATTTTTTTTATTTAGTTCAAGTCTCTAGAAAATTATGGCTTCAAAACAAATCAAACAGTTTCGCGCTGTTAGAGAGATCTACATAGATCAATTGTATTCCGCGTATGCTTTAGCTCAATCTGCATCTGTAGATAAAATTTTATTTCCATGATTGGAAGCTATTTGCTCAAAAATAGATTATGTTTATGCAGAGTTTGAAAAAGTTCACATTTCGATAATAAATACTCTTGCAACCTTAGAAGTCGCCGATTTTGACGAAGAAAAGAATGTCAGCTCGGAATTTCTTGATAAATACTACAGTATTAGGCAAACATATAGTGATTTATTGGCTTCGAGGAATAAAGTAATAATTCAAACAACTGTAGCTCCAACTTCAAATTCAAGTTCTGTAGCTAAACTGCCAAAAATTACATTACCTACTTTCGATGGTAATTACACCCAGTGGACTACTTTTATAGATTTATTCAATTCTTTAATTCACAATAATACATCTCTTGATAACATTCAAAAGTTCAATTATTTAATTGCATCTCTAAAGGACGAACCTCTGGCTCTAGTTAAGGCTCTACCTCTTACAGCTGATAATTATCAAATTTCTTATGATTCTCTAACGAAACGTTTTCAGAACTCTCACTTATTAAGCAATACCTATTGGTCTAAAATTATGAATACCCAGAAATTAACAGGCGATTCTGCGCCTGGGCTCAGAAAGTTAATAAATACTTTTGCTGAGAATCTAGCTGCTCTAAAAATGTTAGGTTTACCTACAGAAAGTTGGAATTTTCTTATATTTAATTTAATGATTCAAAAATTAGACTCAGCGATAGTAAAACGTTTCGAGTTACAAGATGCTTCTACAGATATTCCTTCGTATGAAACACTAAAAGAGTTCCTTAAAAAAACAATGTACTGCTTTTGAATCAGCTGCCTTAACTTCAGCTAAAGGTTCATCTAAAAATTATCACAATTCTCAAGGTAAGGGTAGTAATTTAAAATATTTTTCTCAAAATCCTCACAATTCCTTAGTTTCAAATACAATTCCTGATAGTAACAAACCTCAAACTCACTCTTGTATTTTTTGTAACTCTGTAAATCATCACATTTATAAATGTCCTAATTTTCTTTCTAAAACTCCTCATGAACGCTCGCAAATAGTAAGGCAAAACAATTGGTGTGTAAATTGTTTGCATTCAGCACATTCTCTTTCCTCATGCAGTTCGAAAAGAACATGTCAAGTCTGCAAGTATAGGCATCACTCTCTCCTGCACTATGACAGACAGCAACAAAATTCTCATGTTTCTCAACAACCTGTCAATTTCGGTCATCAATCTGGAAATTTTCAAACTTAACAGCCCACCTCCGAGGGTAGTAATATATGTCAATCAAATTTAAGTTCTTGTCAACAGGTCACATCTCAAGGTCAATCTACTCTTCAGATTAGCGTCGCGGAACCTTCATGTTCCAGTTTTCCTAATATTGCTCCAAAGTCATCAGTCGACTCGTTTAGTGCGCAAGCCCAGTCGTCTCGTTCCGGATCCGTTGTTCTTCTTGCCATTGTACAGGCTGAAATACTTGACACCTACGGAAATTATCAACCTCTTCGAATATTAATTGACAACTGTAGCCAAGTAAATATTATTTCTCAGAAATGTGCCAATCGCTTAGGCTTGCCACGCTCAAAAGCTTCCTTGTCCGTTTTTGGTGTTGGTCAAGCTAACTCTCAAGCTCTTGGTTTAGTCAACTGCACTGTTCGCCCAACGGGAAAACTAAATTCAGTTTTTCAATTTGATGCGGTTGTCCTACCAAAGATATGTTTAAAAATGCCTACCTCTTTTATTCCTACTCAGACTTGGAAAAATATTTCAAATATTCAGCTCGCCGATCCTAAATTCAACCAGCCAGCAACCGTTGATTTACTTCTCGGATCAGAAATGTTTCCTCATATTCTGGAAAATGGTTTCTTAGTTGGCGATAATCAGGAACCATCTTTAATGAATACGGTATTTGGCTGGATTGCTCTTGGTAAAGTTTCTTTAAATCTTGAAGAGTCACATTTTTCCCTTTTTACCTCCGTTGAACCTTCGTTAGATGATACTTTGAAAAAATTCTGGGAGCTTGAAGAGGTACCCAAGGTTCAACCGAAATCACCTGAAGATATTCTTTGCGAGGAACATTATGCCAATAATACTTGTCGTGATCCTTCAGGTCGTTATATTGTTTCACTACCCTTTAAGGAGACACATCCAACCTTTCCAGGTTCGAAATCAATTGCTTATAGAAGGTTTTTATCGTTGGAAAAACGCCTTATCCATGATTCTTCTCTTTATGAAGAATACTCAAGTTTTATGAGAGAATATATAAATTCACGGTACATGGAGTTAGCTCCAGATTTGGTACTAGACTCTGATTCTCACTATTATATTCCGCATCATTGCATTTTGCGTCCTGATTCCTCCACAACTAGACTTCGCGTTGTAATGGACGCATCAGCAAAATGTATTTCTGGTATATCCTTAAATAATGCCTTGTTAACAGGTACTAAATTACAAAAGGACCTTACTTCCATTCTTCTTCGGTTTCGACTTAATTTTTGCGTTTTTACCGCAGATATCAAGCAAATGTATTCTCAGATATATCTGTCCCAAAGCGATGTTGACTATCAAAGGTTATTCTGGCGATTTACTGCCGATGAACCGATTTAAACCTACCGCCTTTTAAGGGTTGCGTTTGGTGTTAAGTCATCCCCATTTCTCGCCCTTCGAACTATTTCTCAATTAGTTCATGACGAGGGACACAAGTTTCCTCTTGCTTCTAAAATTCTGCTCAATGATATTTTTGTTGATGACGCTGTTTCAGGTTTTTCATCGCTTTTGGAGGCCGTTTCTGCCCGAGATGAGCTAATTTCTCTGCTCAAATGCGGTGGTTTCAAACTAAGAAAATAGACCTCCAATATTTCACAATTTCTCGAAGGTATTCCGGTGTCTCATCTTCAACAACAAATTTATAGAGAATTCGATCTTGATGAGGATTTAGGTATTAAAGTTCTGGGATTAAAATGGAATCCAACTTCAGATTCATTCTCGTACTTAGTTAAGCCGCTCGATAGAGAGTGTACAAAACGCACGATATTATCGGAACTCGCCAGAATATACGATGTTCTTGGTTTCCTTAGTCCCTTAACATTTTTTGCAAAACATTTGATTCAAGATCTCTGGACTCGAGGACTCGACTGGGATGAAATTCCTCCACAGAATGTTCTGGAAAAATGGATAGCCTATAAACGTCAATTACCGTGTCTTTCGCAGATTAAAATTCCTAGATACCTTTTTTCTAGCCAGACACTTTCTGGACAACTTCACGGTTTTTGTGATAGCAGCGAAAAGGGATACGCTGCAGTAGTATATCTTCGTTCTTCGGTCGAAAACAACATCAGAGTATCTCTTGTTTGTGCAAAAAGCAAGGTTGCTCCGTTAAAAGAATTTCGATCCCACGCCTCGAATTGTGCGCAGCTTTGCTTCTCTCTGAACTTTTAGCTATGATTTTAAATCTTTACTCAGAAAAAGTTAATATTGAACAAATCTTTGCTTGGTCTGATTCCACAGTAACTCTTGCATGGATAAAGGATTCACCTCATCGTTGGAAGTCGTTTGTGAGCAATAAGGTAACTCGAATCCAAGAAAATCTTTCTCCATCTCATTGGTATCACGTGCGCTCAGAAGACAATCCAGCCGATGTAGCATCTAGAGGGTTGCTCCCTTCTGAACTCGTATCTTGTTTTCATTGGTGGTGCGGTCCAGATTGGCTCAATTTAGATCAATCCAGTTGGCTAGTTAATCATGATGGTGATCTGATTGTTGACACGTGCGAGGAGGAGAGACGGATAACTCTTGTTGCATTTGTTTCGCTTTCATCCGTAGATTCTCTTTTGGAAAAATTTTCTTCTCTTTTCAAAATTCAAAGGATTCTTTGTTACATTCTACGATTTATTCACAATTGTAGGAATCCAAGTCAACGTAAATATGGACCATTTGTTGCAAATGAGCTTCATGATGCGCTCTTGATTCTCGTTAAACGAGTTCAGCATACTTCATTTTCTGTCGAAATTGAAAACATCGAAAGCTCTAAACCTCTTTCAAAACCGTTTCGACGTCTAAATCCGTTTATTGGAAGTGATGGTGTTCTCAGAGTGGGCGGTCGTTTGGTTCATTTAGGTCTCTCCTATGATCAAAAATATCCCGCTATACTTCCACAAAAGAATCGGTTAACCGAACTCATTATTGAGCAAACTCATAAGGACAATTTTCATCCAGGTCTCCAAACCCTCCAGTTTCTCATTTCACAGCGTTTCTGGATACTTTCCGCCAGACGAGCTATCCCTCGTTCTCTCTCTCAATGTCTTAAATGTTATCGTCTCAACCCCACTCCTGTTCAACCATTCATGGGAAACCTGCCCTCATTTCGGGTGTCTCAAGCCAAACCATTTTCTATTGTAGGCGTTGATTATGGTGGTCCATTTATGGTAACTATGGGAAAATCTCGAGGTGTCAAGGCACAAAAGGCATACCTTTGTCTTTTTGTATGCGCTAGCACAAAGGCTATTCACCTCGAATTGGCTTCAGACCTTTCGTCTGAAGCATTTTTAGCTTGTTTGAGAAGGTTCATAACTCGACGAGGGCGCTGTGTAAAAATTTTCAGTGATCAGGGAACGAACTTTGTTGGTGCGTCAAACGAACTCGAACAATGTCAAAATTTATGCAGCATTCCTCCGCTGAAGAAAAAATTGAGTGGAGTTTTAATCCACCAAGCTCTCCGCATTTCGGTGGGTTATTCGAAGCCGGAATTAAGGCCGCAAAATCACATCTGTTTCGGGTCATTGGCAGTCAAGTTCTTACTTATGAGGAACTATATACCTTATTATGTCAAATAGAGTCATTACTCAATTCTAGACCTCTTTGTCCTTTGAGTAGTGATCCGTCAGATTTATCTGTTCTCACTCCAGGCCATTTTCTTACCCTGGAACCCCTAACCTCATTACCTGATCCAAATCTGGAAAGCTTACCACTTAATCATTTGAGTCGTTGGCAGTTACTACAACGCTTTCATCAAGATTTCTGGAAAAGGTGGCACAATAGCTATCTAAACACGTTGCAGCAACGATATAAATGGAATACGCAAAGTCCAAATATCGAAGTTAATACGATTGTTCTCATAAAAAATGATTCTCCTCCATTATCATGGAAACTGGGAAGAGTAATAAAGCTTCATAATGACAAAGATGGCATTGCACGAGTTGCCACCGTACGTACGGCTTCTGGTCAACTACAAAGGCCATTGGTAAAGCTTTGTCCTTTACCACATCATTAAATTTTATTTTTTTCTCTTAAAATGTACGCATTTCAAAGTGGGCGGTGATGTTCAAGCCGCACGCTTTAATTAAGTATAGTTTATAAATTAATTATTTTAGTTTTATTTTCATTTTCGAAAAGGGAATAATATATTCATTTTATTTTGTTCATGTAGAAATAGGGTATGTTCATATAGTTCATATTTTTGCTATGCACAATAAATCCGGTGCGTTTTACAAATACATTTAAATTCCGCGCACCAGTTTGTGCAACAAAAAATAAATGTTTGGTCGCGAGTAAAATCCTGCCGTACAAAAGAGGAGTACAATTTTTGACGCGCTGCCTGAAGTACCGCGGTACCGGGCTTTCAAGTGTCTCGTTTTCCGTTGCATGGAATTGGGAGAACATTCAAGAAAATACACCGGACAGCCGATTGGAAGGTAGGCGAAAAACTAGTCAAACATTTTCGGATTTTTATATTATTTTTTAAATATTATTTGATTATAATATTTTATATGGCTCGCTGCCCCAAAATTATTATTTAAACCCAGCGACCTAAAAACAACTACAACCATTTTTTTCAATCTCAACTCAACAATTTTCATTTCAACCACTGTCGTTTACTTGATCAACAACTATGCTTATATTTTCAAGTACAGAAGCATTGTCAGTTGACGATTGGTTATATTTTCTCAGTTTGTTCTTGACGGCAGCCCAAATCATCTCGATTGGATTAAATATACAATAATAGGGGGGAGGCGTAAAATAGTATGACCATGTGCTTCGCATACTTGTCGATTATATATTCCTTTTTGAAGTTCTCTTTTTTTATAGCTTCGAATAACATTTTTTTCTAGCATTTTGAGTAATTTTCATGTTTCTACTTTCCAAGAATTTCATCCTTCCTTGTGCTACTGTTAGGAAGTTTGTTATGTAGACGCGAATGATAGGACGCATTGTCTATATCAATGACAGAATTGGGGGATATATTTGGCAGTAATTGTACAACAACTTCAATAAACCATTTTTCGAATAGACTGGCGGTCATATCTTTACGGTAATCAGCCGATAAGTGCTTATTATATTATATAGTATATTTTTGGCCAACAACAATAAAGCGTTAGAAACAAAAAACTTAGTATTGCCTGCGTGTAGTATGATAACTCGTTTATCGCGAGATCAAGGTCCATTTAGTGTGCACTTATTACTATCATCCACCCAACCATATACACTATCACCCTTTTTAATTGGCGATATACCTTAATTTCAAGTAAATATTCTTACCGCCCTGCTACGATACGAGACGATTCCATTATACCATTCTTTTGTTCAATTTTTTGGACTAAATAACCTGAACTAACCCGCCATGGAATCGGCTTCCACATTGTTCGTTTCATTATCAGAAACATCAAAAAGTCTTCACAACACCATCTTGATATTAAATATTTAAATAACAACAATGTCAACAAGAACGGTAACAACAGCAACAGCAACTACAACAAAATAACTTAGAAAACACTACACTCAGGCACACTTTTAAGATACTTTCTAAAATTTCCAATAACGAATAAAAGATTAAACTGAATTTACTTCCCCCTATTTTAATAATTAAACTACACCACTGTCAGGAGCAATAGGTAAAAAAAACCAGTGGAACAGACATTTTTTAGGCATCATTTTATTTTTTTCTCCACCAAAATTATTTCATCAACTAGAATCGGCCCGCGGGGAACGCGTGGGCAAGAAAAAATTCATACGCATTCTAATCATCATAAAATTAGGTCATTTTTATTTAAAATGTATTGGTAAACTTAGCAAACCCGGTACATGACCCTTTTTTTTAGCTATTCGAATTGACTTCGTATAGACTATTCCCAATACCGACAATTTTGTTTACACTTCCATTCAAACAAAACGTTGCCTCATCCGAAAATATAATTTGTTTCGAAAACTGTGAATGATTATTGCACATATTCATCATTATCTCGCAAAATTAAACTCTTTTGTCTGGATCATCTTCATTGAGTTCATGAACCAATTCGACTATATAAGGATAAAATTTATTTTTGTCTAAATAGTTTACGACAGATGTTTTGCAGATATGATTTTCCAAAGTAATAGTACTACTTACCTCATGGTGGTCTTCTTGCACGGACAATAACCATAACCAATAATACCACAGGTCGACATTTCGTAAAAGTGTGACCTAAATATTTATATTTTTTCTCTATTTTACTGACAGTAGATCGAGATATCGGTTCTCTGCGAGGATACTTGTTATTGAAGAGTTCGCAAACTTCCATTTGTGTGCGCATTCTATCTCCATAACCAATCATTATTAATATTTTTATTCGCTCTCTTTCACTTAAGCGTACCATTTTTTAAAGTTACAAGTTTATCAAAATAATTTTCGCCATAATAAAAAAATCATCTGCTAAAATCCGAATATCGATTTTCTCGCAAGCGGCTAAATTTAAGTATATTATGACATATTTCATGAAATATGTTTAGAATTTTATGCACAAATCAAAAAAATATTATAAGATGGGGGTATCAATTTAAAAAAATAAAGTAAACCGTCCTAACTTGTTTCTGGGACAACTTGTATAATAACTGAAATAAGCTTCAAAAAATGCACAACGAAAATAAAAAATTGACATCATCTACCTGCAAATTCTAGCTTTATGGCAAGCGATGTCATCTCTAACCAAAAGCCTTAAAGTTTATCCAACTAAACCCTTTCTGGATCAACGATCACAGATTTTACTAGGTAGAAAGGTTGTTTCATCGAAAAAATAACTAGCAACGACACGACTCACAGGAATAACCGCAAGATATGTTAATATTTCAACTAGCGCCCCCTACCTTCCACTGCCAAAACTTAAATGATGTGATTTACAACGATATATTCAATTTCATTGAACCAAGTTGGAGCTATTAATGGTTTTACTAATAAATGCTTACCTTCGCCCACCACTTTAATTTGGTGAACTAAACAAAACTTTTAAACTAAAATTATACAGAATTTTCTAAAAATTAGAAGGCAAATGTTTGCCAGATACCTAAACTAGGTAAATTAAGGAGAAACTCCGTTTTCTAATTTGTAACAAGTGATATTCCCTCTACCGGATTTTTCACAGTGATTTTTCTTGATCACATTACAGGGCGCCTAGAATGATCGTTTTTACCAAAAATAATTGCAGTTATCTCTGGCCTTACCTTATTTAACAACCCTGCGTTTGATATGCTTAAAGTTTCAGATGTATCGATATAGCAGAAGAGATTTCAACGTTAGGTTATAAATTTAGCAAGTACGACCGGAGTTAAAAAGTAACGCACTGGATACACACGATGCACCTATAATGATTATAACCTTAGGTTTAAATATTTATTTTAATTCTTAGGTATCGTCAAGCTAGAAAGAAACAGAAACATGCTTTTTTAACTTATGATCATTATGTGAAAATCCATCCTTATAAAAGGTCGAAGCACAGAGTTCAATTTATTTTTAATTGCCTTTCGCTGCTTTGTTTCGGACACATTGCTCAGTGTTAATTCCCATGTTCTGCAGGTATACAAATCCAATGTGTTTTTCCGGAATACAAACAACATGCCAATTGGAGTTTAAATATTCAAAGCCTATTAAATATTTGAAAATCTCATTTAAACTTGATCGAAACACGGACTTTACCGGTGGATTTACAAAGATTGTCATTTAATTCACATTTAATTTGGGTGTAAATTCGGTTCCTTTCCACGCAAAAATAAAAGTTTAAATGAGGATTATTTATTGAATATTTGAGTGGTCTTTTAATTTTTAATAATTTTTCAGAAATGCTCTTGTCTTGCTTTAAGGTATAATATGCATACAGACAGAACGTTAAGGTTGGAACCAATTAATCTAAAATTCATGTGTTTTTTCTTCAAAAAAACGCTTGGACCCGACAATATTTTATTTTTGTTGTGTTTAGGGATTGGCTGGCCAGCGCGATCCCCGGAATTAACCCCGCTCGACTTCTTTTTGTGGGCACACTTAAAGAATAAAGTCTACGTAAACCGTCCAAATGACTCAGAATCTTAAAAAGGTTTTACTTGTTTATTATTCCTATATTAAGTTGTTCAATTTTTTAGGCTATTTAGTAAGTTGGTCTCTATGGCAACCAAACCAAAAATTAACAGAAAAAATTCATGCAGGTAGAAATGTGGCGAATAATTTATTGGACAACTTTTATAAAGGTCACTTTTCGTAGACGAGGTAATTTAAAAGTTACAGGCATTATGCCTCTTTTGCCACTCTGTATAATGTTAATGTTAATTTACAACAATTTCTTTTATAGAAAAGGCGAAGTTCACATATGGATAGTATCTAGGTGATATCCATCCTGATTGACTCAACCTTTTACATTACACTGGGGAACAAATTTTAACTTTTTCTTTGTTTCCTGAACAAAACCTATTTTTTTTATTAAACTACACCCAAGTAACTAAAAAATACCTATTAAAGATTTTAGTTAGCTCGCAAAAAAGATCTGAATTATTTGTTGCAAAATTTTAATTTATAGGCATTGTTGGTTCAACAATAGCAATTAAATAGCACATTTTTATCAGTGAGTCTAAAGTTTAGACACTCATTTTACGTTTCTTAGCTTGTCTTTTGAAAGCAGCCTCGGGGGCATCTCTCGTAATAGTCCAACAGTAGTCGGCTAACATCTCACAGTTCCATTTTCCCTGATACCTTCTTCCCATGTTTAAAATATCCTGGTGGAACCTCTTACCGTGCTCGTCACTTACAGCACCACAATTTTCCGGAAAGTAATCCAGATGAGAATCCAATAAATGAATTTTCAACGACATATTACACCCTAGGTTTTGGTAACATAAAAAAAGTTGGGCCACCAGGTTTTTATAGTTTTCTGCTTTTATGTTTCCCAAAAAATATGTTGCAACCATTTTAAAGGCATTCCAAGCGTCCTCTTCCTTGTCTTCAAGTATGGAATCGGATTGCGCATCTCCGACAAGCTTCCTAATTTAGGGACCCACAAATATTCCCTCTTTAATTTTAGTGTCACTGATTCTAGGGAACTTTTCTTTTAAATACCTAAAAGCACGGCCTCCTTTGTCCATGGCCTTCACAATTTTATATGAAGTGGCCGTAGTAAAATCCTTTCTGGGGGAACTAATGGAGCGCTGGCTACATTTTTCTTTCCTGGCTCAAAAGACTCTCTTGGTGGTCAAATTTTCTTTATGTAGTGATCCGATCGTGCATGAGGAATCAATGAAAAGTCTCCAGTCTTTTGGATCATAGTCCAGATTTAAAGCTACCATTAATCCCTCAATGGCCTTACAGGCTACCAAATTGTTTTCCATGTTAAAAAATGGTTTTTCTGACGGCCTCGGTACACAGAAACTTTTACTTCATCTTGAAGTAAGTTGCATTGTCGCAATCGAGAGGCCAATAGTTCGGATTTTTACTTAAGCAATTCCAAATCCCTTATAAGGTTATTCACTTTGACTTATTTTGTGGGGCTTTTTACTGGGAAGTTCACAGACAAAATCGGAGTCTTGCGAGGTTGATGGGCCGGCGACATTTTCCAGTACACTACCGTTTGAATCCATTGGATCATCATCAGAATCAAGGCTATATTCCTGAGGTGGATTAAGTACAGCCAACTCGCCACTGTGAGGCACCGGGCATATGGCGAATTGTAAATTTAGATACTGTATCGCGGACCCTTTTTTCTCCGAAAAGCCTTTTTAATGGGAGGTGTCAAACAAAAGTAACAATTAGTAACGTGGTCTTTCAGTTCTCGCGAGATCATACGAACAGCAAAGGGCATGTTACGTTTTTTTCCACTTAGCCAACCGCGAATGTTGGACGCACATTTGTAGCAGCAGATATGGGAAGCCCAATTTTTTTCCTGCCACATATACAGCCAACGTACAAGTGATAAGCCTTTTGTATTAAAGGGCTAAGTGTACGTTTTTGTTTCACAAAAGTCACTTCACCACATATATAACAAAAATAATCCGGTTTATTTAGACAAACTCCCGACATGTTGCTCAAAACTCTCTAGTTTCTCAAATACGAACAGCTCTTAATCAACTGGTGGCTGAAATACAACTAACAAACAATTTAGGATTTATGTTGTATGTATTTAAACCCCTTATAAAGTACACCTGCTATAATAAATCCAGGTGCTCATTTCATAGTCGAATTTTCCTATACGTTACGGGCAGGTAGGTAATTATCATAATCAGCATGGATGTATAAAACCGGAGCTAACTGAGACTTTGCAAGATAGATTGTTAGTTAGTATAATAAAATCAGTAAGATTTTGCTACTTTGGTAACAGCATTTTTTCAGTCCATAGGCTTAGTATCTATGCAGTCATATAAAATGTAATTAAGCTTAAGATTGAGATTTATAGTAGTTGTATCTAAATTAATTACATCCTGGCTTGCTTATTAAACAGGTGTGCAAAGAAATGGGATTTGAATTTTACTGGCGTAAAGATATTGAGGCGGTTGGAGAGAAAGTTGTACAGTCGGCAGCATTAAAAGTAAAGCAGCGTTTAAACATGGAGGATTTATGTAGGGGTGGGGTTATCATAGCACGAAATCAAACGGGACTTTTTTGACATAAAATTTTGTGAGGAAGAAGTCACATGAGGCAAAACAGGCCTTCCATATTCAACCACCTCGCGTCAGACAGCTTGTGTTATATTTTATTGCGTTCACGAATTCCGTAAAGGAGGCGTAAACAGGAGTTTTGTGCTTTTGAATTTTTTGTTACTAATTAACTGTTAAGTAATTTCCATAAACTATGTCTCCGTGGTCAAATATTGAGAGCACGAGAAAGTAAGTAAAATTTTAGGTTTTGTTGATAGCTCTTGACGGCTACTATAAAGAAGTTTTAGTCTAACGAAGACCCTCTGAAGGCATTGGTTGATATACTGTTCGAAACTTAAAGCACTATTAAAAACGAC
Source organism: Polydrusus tereticollis (assembly GCA_963920685.1). Classification (NCBI taxonomy): domain Eukaryota; kingdom Metazoa; phylum Arthropoda; class Insecta; order Coleoptera; family Curculionidae; genus Polydrusus; species Polydrusus tereticollis. Next base: position 2,842,197 of record OY987334.1, on the reverse strand, counting down.
ACCCCAGTATTTCTCACGGTCTTTAACAGGCAGTAAAGAGCCACCCATTTTTACGATTATACAGTTCTTGACAACATCTACGTCGTCCTTTCAGTTATCATTACGCAGCATTTTCTTGGATTTAAATATAGCGAGTGTTCTGAAGAAACTGTTTGAAACCTGCTAAGATCCTGGCTAATAGCTTGGCATCCCTCGACAACGTCTTTGTCGTGTCATCAGCATAGTAGTATGACTTTTAATTTGACTCCGTTATGCAAATCCCACTACGGATCCGATTATAGATGAGAGGGTCTCCAGAATTGTCGGTATTTATAAAACAATTGAACATACTCTTCAAATTGTTCCCGAAGTAACTGTAAATGAAACTAAATCTCTTATAAGTACCCTTTACATAAGAAAAGCCTCGGATTTCGACGGAATAAAAAATGCGGCGTTGCGAAACCTACCAGACAGAGCTTTGGGAGATATAGGAACGTTTATCCCAGGTTATTATCAAAGAAGGCCATTTCTCATGTGCCTGAAAACACGCCACAATTATCTTTATTCACAAGAAGGGGGAATACCACACAGCGCTGGCGAGTTACAGACCTATTAGCTTGCTATCAAGTCTAGGCAAGAGCAGAAAAAACGATTTTCTCTCGTATAAATGATTTTATTTTTACGCAAAATGTTTTACCTAACGAACAGTTCGGATTTCAGCCTGAACACTGCACAGTTAGGAAAACAACGAGACTAACATTGCAAATCACCCAGCGCTTCAAATAGAAGAACGCACACGGGAGCGGTCTTCTTTGACGTTAGCAAATCTTTCGACAAGGTCTGGCATGACGGCCTTCTATTAAAATTAATAAGTATCGGTGCTCCAAATTACCTCGTCAAGGTAGTGGGATCCTTTTTAGAAAATTGAAGTTTCGCAGTATCATCAAAAAACTCGCATTCCGGGACAAGACGTTTTGGGACCGGAGTACCGCAAGGCTTACCTCTGTTGCCTCAGCTTGGAAGATTCGGTTGAATCCCGTCAAGACGAAGGCCATCTTTTTCTCGAAAAGTAACGTAGAACGTCCTGAGACTAGGCTCAGAGTCAACGGGGTTTAGATGAATTGGTGCCAGGAAGTGAAATACCTGGGACTTATCTTTGATCAAAGACTGAACTGGAGGCTGAATTCAATCAACTTTAAGAAAGCTTGACAGCCATGAACAGAATTTATCATTTGGCATTCCGCATGCTCACATTTTTGCCATACTCGATCAAAGGCCTTAGAAATGTTCATTGCTACCACCCGGGACTCCCCATGATGTTCTATTACGTTGTTCCAAACGTAAGTAACATAGCTATAAGGTCTTCTGTTGATCTAGACCTACGGAATCCATACTGGCGGTCACTAATAAGGTTGAAGCCTTTCAGACACTTTAATAATTTTTCGTTGATAGCCTTCTCCATAACTTTTGATATAACCGAAAGCAATGCGACTGTTGTGTGTCAAGGTCATCTTGCCATTCTTGGGTATGGGCTGGACTCACGCCGTTTTTCAGCCAGAAGGAAATATTCCTTTCTTGTAAGATAAGTTAAAAAGCCTACAAAATACCAGCGTCAATTCGTCAACTCATTAATTACAATGACTTCAATATCGTCAAAACCAGAAGCTTTTTTGGTGTCACGTCTCCTCAAGATTTGTTTAACATGGCGGTGCCGGAAAACAATCTCGGGCACTCTCGATTCTACAGGAGGAATGTTCGGTGGCTGAAAATCAACCGTTGAATGTGAGGAGAATAGTTCCGTTAGTAAGTTTGCTTTTTCCTGTGCTTTGGTCGCAATAGTGCCATCAGAACGTGTTAGAGGTGGAATGGTTGACTTGGTAAAGTTCTGACTGACGAACTTAGCTACCGACCAAAATGATCTTGAGCCGCTAGGACATCAAGAAGTTTGTCTTTAATCCTCTGGTTGTGTGCTTCCTTGCTTTCGTTTATCATTTGCCTGTTGCATTGGTTTCGAGCGGTAAAAAAGATGGTATGATTTTTGGCGGTAGGGTTTTGACGCCATTGTCGGTAGAAATAATTTTTTGATTTAACAGCTCGTTCGTAATTTTCGGTAAACCAAGGCTTGCCGTTAAAATGACACTTTTTGAGAAAGGGATGAAGGCTTCCATGCCAGTAAGGATAACCTCCGATACTTATCTAGCACAGGTGGATGGATAATTAGAGGTAAAACAAACGTTCCGCCAAGGAAAGGTTCGAAAATAATCCTTTAGGTCATCCCGCTTAGCTGATGTATAACGCTAGATCTTGCGTTGTTTACGAGGCTGTTTGGCACCAATTGATAGTTTGTTCAGTGCCGAAATAAGGTTGTGGTCAGACGTTCCTAACGGAGGCTTTACGGTGACAGTGTACATGTCGGGGTTTAAAGTTAAGAAAATATTCAACAAGCTAGCAAAATCACGATCTCGGCTGCAATCCGAGTTGGTTCATCCACTAGTTGGGTGAGGCCAGAGCTGATGCCAAAGGATTCGGACCAGCGACCTTGCTCGTCGATTATATTTGAGTATTTGAGACAGTTGACATTATGAATTTTAAAGTCGCCAAGGATGACAACTTCGGAATTGGGATAGTGGGTTTGCAAGAAGGCGATAGTATTAGCAAGTGATGAGAACAAGTATTTATAAGGGGTATCGCTTGGCGGCCGGTAAAGGCAGCATATGGGTTTAGTAATTCTCTGCGTTGATATTTTAAACCACATTACATTACATTACGTCAAAGTCGTTAGGCTCTGACAATGAAACAAAAGCCAAAATTGCGGCTAATCTGCCCCTGTATATCGTATACAGCAGTGGACTGATAACAGAGCCCTGTGATACTCCCGTATCATCTGAAGGTCACCAGATACCTAATCCCAGAGTTTGACGTATTTTACGATTAGATGGCACGATACTTTAGAAGGTTTACTTCGGGATATGAGAGCCCAATTAACATCTAAAAAATTTGGCGTAGCTTTATCAACTCAATAATTACACTCTGCAAAATAATATTCAAAAAGCATTGATGATTACTCTAAAATTATTGAGCAACTCTTAGTAAGTTTAACGTTAGCACAAGCCGATAATGATGATAACGCTGTACCCATTTTGCGCAAGGGAGATAAACGTATTTTCAAATGGTTTAAGAAATAATGATGTAAGAAGTATAATTAAAGCTAGAAACTATCAAAATCTTAAAGATGCAATAATTGCTGCAAAAGAGGAGGAATTTATTGGTCTTGTTGGGTGGATGATGCATTTATTCGTCATGGGATATCGCCCTAAAGGTACATCTGTCGTTGTACAATACACAAAATCTTTCAATTAAAAAATCATTTAATACGTTGTCTTGTATCCCTTTTAATTTGGGTGCTATGCTGTTTACTATTGATAGTGAAAACACCAGCAGATGTTTTATTACAAATAATTGAAATGTAATGTAGTAAATTTTGCATTGGGTACACCAATAACTTTTCATTAGGAATCTAGTACATTTCATTTATTTATATTTATAAAACACACAGTTCAATTCAGACACACAATCAACAGTTCCCCGGTACACACAATTTAAATCATTTGTTTCGGTTCTGCATTGAACTGAATATTGTTTAAACAATTTGATGTCTATTTAATACAAGTATTTTAAATCTTTGCTGTGTGATTATAGGTACAGGGCGACTTATCATAATGTCGCACGCTCTTAATTTTGTGATCATTCATGCTAGGTAAAAATAAAAAATATTGCCATGTAGGGTATTTGGAATAATTATTACGGTTATGGATTAAATAACATCAAATGTTGAGAAATCGGGCATAAGAGAGCTATGACAATTCTGTTTGCGGCATCTATTGTTTATATACAGCGTGTTAATGTGATCATATTCCAAACTTCTAGGGTAGATAGAACATATTAAAAAAAAAGTTCATACGAACATGGGTCGGGAAACGCTTCCTCACGGAGCTAGAGCCCTTTGTAGATGGCTTTTGTAAACTAGTTTCGTTTTGTAGCTTCAGAACTACTTCAGCTGCCGCAACCAATTTTGGGACATAAATTACTGTTAGTAAGTTCATCTATTTGAGCCTATTGGACAATATTAACTTTAACCAGAGGCGTGTGAATCAGGGGGGTATTAGAGTCAACTTGACCCCATTCTTCCAAAAGTCGCTAAATATCACCGTTTCTTCGGACATTGGCTGAAAACAAGTTAAGATACAGAAATTAATTATTGAAATCTTAAAGAAATTAGGTCAAAAGAATAGTGAGGTTTAGTACAGATATCAAGAGATAAATTAATCAGCGTTATTATTACGGTAGGTAGTACAAAAAGAAACTTAAAATAGTAGTTGCTGAAAATGCTTGCCACCACGTTCGATACATTTCAGCCGCAGCGGAAATTATAGCCACCGAATTTTCTTCTGACTCGACTGGAGTTATATAAACGAGACTTCTCATATACCCCTTAAAAAAAAGTCTAAAGTTGTTATATCTGGGAAACGCGCTGGCTAGGTGACAGGGCATTCGTGGCCAGTCCAATGTCTTCTAAAATTTTCATTTAGGTGCTCAGAGACAAGAAGTGAAAAATGAGCTGGCACTCCATCATGTTGAAACCATAAGTTCTGTCGAATATTTAGCGGCAAATCATGTTACAATTCTGGCAACACAATTTTTAAAAATTAACATAAGTAGTACCGATTAAACGAGAGGCAACATGATCGGTCCAATTAATCGTTCTCCAACCGTACCGCCCCCCCATGTGAACACCATGAGGATTTTCCTCAGCACATAAAAATGCCTTTCTTTGTAAACTTAGTCTCGTCAAATCAAAAAACGTGTCCATATTTCTCTAAGAGACCTGAATATAATATTCAACCAAAAGAACCAACACAAAGTCCCGGTCTCAAATAATTTAATATTTAAAAAATATTCGGTAACATGTTTCACCTTTAAGGCATCATCAGACCTAAAAAGATGTCAATTAACACGCATATAAGTGAGCGAATCTTACTAGTAAACCTACCTGATACACCAAAAAACAATTTAAGAAGAATAAAAATGTAAAAATATAAAAAATATAAAAAAAAAAGATAAACGTTACAATCACATCATTACAAAACAGTTAGAACTTAAACTAAAAATTGTATATAAACAAATGGGTACAACAACAAACTAAAAGTGTAAAGTTCGTTAAATAAGTACTAGGCATAGTAAGCGGAGGAGATGCAGTCACCCAGGGAATAAACTCAGTCCAAAATATAACAGCCATTAACACAAAGTACGAGCGTACCAGCATCAAGGACGTCAATGCTGTCAGTCGATAAAATTGGCGGAGAAAATTTGTAAGGTTAAATGTTGGTTACTAGCAGTCCGCTGTTAGTACTTTAAGTTGTTAAAAATTAAATAAGGCTCGAAACTAAAGACCTCATTAACGCAGGTAAGGACGGGGCTCTTTTTAGCTTTCGTTATTTCTAGTTTTTCTAATAGATCTAGTTTTTTACTCTTCTGACATTCATGCAAAACATTAACATTTTCAGATGGCGAGAACTGGTGTTTTGATTCAAGTAGATGGTTCGCAAAAGTAGACTTAGTGTTGGTTATATCAGTATTCTGGTATTTATTAAATAAGCTAAGATGAACTCTGCTGGCGATTCTCCTGCCCGATTGGCCGACATACACCGCCGGACAATCTCCGCAATGTAGCGAATAAACTCCTTATTTTGAAAGGGGGTCTACTTTATCTTTAGTGTTGATTAAATGCCGCTTAAGAGTGTTACAGGTCCTGAAAGCTACTGCGATGTTGTGAGGTTTAAAAAATTTTGCTAGTTGTGAGGAAATGTTGCCGAAATAAGTTAAAGCTCTATAATTTTTGTGATCCCGTGTATTAGCACGTATGATATTATAGGTTAGTTTATATTTGTTTACAAACTTATAATAAAGTTTATTGATTATTGTCAAAGGATATCCATTATTTCTAGCCATGAGTTTTATTATATTGAATTCCTTAGTGAAAGCATTTCTAGACAAAGGTAACTTGAATAGTCTGTAGAAAAGCGAATTGAAGGTGGCAAACTTGTGAGAAAAGGGTGAATTTGAATTGAACTGAATAACGTTATCTGTAAATGAAGGTTTTCTATAGACTTCAAAGTTAATTTTATTGTTATTTCTTATCAGGAGTAAATCTAGGAAAGGTAATTGTCCGTTATTCTCGATCTCAAGTGTATTCTGATATAAATCATTAACGAAACTGAGGAAATCTCTCAGATCTGAGTCACTGCCATTCCAAACTATACATATATCATCAACATATCTTTTATATGCAAGCAGAAACCTAGAGAATCTGCTATTCATGATTTTGTTCTCTAATTCGTTCATAAACCCCTCGCTCAAAAATGGAGAAAGACAAGATCCCATTGCCAATCCTGACTTTTGCTTAAACATTCTCTGATTAAATTGAAAAAAGTTTTGTTCCAGAACTGTAGATAATAACAAGATTAGGTCTGAAATTAATAAGTTGGGTAAACCCTTCCTTCTTAGCAATCTATCAACTAAATTGATGCAATCAGCTGGGGGAATGCTAGGAAATAAATTCTTCACATCAAGTGATATCAATATAGCATCTGGTGGAAGTTCTAAATTTTTTAAATAATTCGAGAACTCAAAGGAGTTTTTAGTTGAATAGACGCATTCGAAATTTGTGGTCTTTCTAAGAATGTCATTAAGCCAAGAAGAAATTTTGTAGCATGGAGAGTCGATAAAGGATACCACTGGTCTTATAGGCATATTAGCTTTGTGAACTTTGGGTAATCCTTATAGTAAAGGTGTTTTGGGATTCATTGGGTACAGTTTGTACTTATTTGTGCCAAAGTATTCCAGGGTTGTCAGAGTTTTATCTAGAATGTTTTTTTAACTTTAGTAAAATAAGCACTAGTAGGATCCCTATTAATGGCACAAAAGTCCCCAGAATTCAGAAAACCCATAACTCTACTTATGTAATCGGTCCTTGTCATAATTACCAAACAAGAGCCCTTATCCGCCTTAGTCAAAATCAAATCATTTTTCCTTATTTTATCATTCAGCGACTTTAAGTGTATTTTATTGTGATGGTTGACTTTATTATTTATTATTTATTGGAATTCAAGAAGCTGATGATCTTAGCTCTTAGAATATTATTATTTTTATTAGCGATATCGGTAGTTTGAATTATATTTTCTGCTTCCACAGCCAACATTTCTTTAACATGAGAATCAGTTTCATGTGGAAAATTAAACTTAAGGTGAGTTTATTCGGTACATTGCGAAGATTGTCCGGCGGTGTATGTCGGCCAATCGGGCAGGAGAATCGCCAGCAGAGTTCATGAACATCTTGGCTTATTTAATAAATACCAGAATACCAACACTAAGTCTGCTTTTGCGAACCATCTACTTGAATCAAAACACCAGTTCTCGCCATCTGAAAATGTTAATGTTTTGCATGAATGTCAGAAGAGTAAAAAACTAGATCTATTAGAAAAACTAGAAATAACGAAAGCTAAAAAGAGCCCCGTCCTTACCTGCGTTAACTAGGTCTTTAATTTCATTTAATCTTATAAATTTTCTCCGCCAATTTTATCGACTGACAGCATTGACGTCCTTGATGCTGGTACGCTCGTACTTTGTGTTAATGGCTGTTATATTTTGGGCTGAGTTTATTCTCTGGGTAACTGCATCTCCACCGCTTACTATGCCTAGTACTTATTTAACGAACCTTACACTTTTAGTTTGTTGTTGTACCAATTTGTTTATATACAATTTTTAGTTTAAGTTCTAACTGTTTTGTAATGATGTGATTGTAACGTTTATCATTTTTTTTTATATTCTTTATATTTTGACATTTTTATTCTTCTTAAATTGTTTTTTGGTGTATCAGGTAGGTTTACTAGTAAGGTTCGCTCACTTATATGCGTGCTAATTGACATCTTTTTAGGTCTGATGATGCCTTAAAGGCGAAACATGTTACCGAATATTTTTTAAATATTAAATTATTTGAGACCGGGACTTTGTGTTGGTTCTTTTGGTTGAATAGTCTCGTCAGTAAAAAGTACATATTTTGGATATTGAGGTTCTTCTGCACATCGGTCAAGAAACCACTGGCAAAATTCTGCGCGGGGTATGCAATCATTTGGTCCCAATGCTTGCACTTCTTGAGGATGGTAGGGGCGAAGAAGCTGTTCATGAATAACCTCCCAAACACGGGGCATCTGCGACTGCTCAGGTATTTATAGATGAATTATTTTCAAATTGCTGAAACACCTCTTACTCAAAATCCGGGGTTTGCATGGTCGTTTGCGCGCCATCATCCTACCGTTTTATTTTTACGGAACCAGTTTCCCTTAGTCGTTGATTGACCCTTTCAAACTGTGTGTGAGCTGGGATTTGCCTTTTAGGAAACCACTCTTCATAAAGCCATGAAGCGGCTCTGCCATTACATCGAACTTCACCATGAAGGTGGAATAAATGTATCGAGCGTGGTGGCAGGCATTCAACTACTAGTTTAAGTTTCTTTTTGTACTACCTACCATAATAATGACGCTGATAAATTTATCTTTTGATATCCGTACTGAACCTCATTGTCCTTTTGGCCTAATTTCTTTAATACTTCAATATTTGATTTCTGTATCTTAACTTGTCTTCACCCAGTTTCCGAAAAAACAGCAAGAAATTAGGGTTCTAGCTCCCTGAGGAAGCATTTTCAGACCCATGTTCATATGAACTTTATTTTTTTTCCTGTGTTCTGTCTACCCTAGAAGTTTGTAACATGATCACATTAACACCTTGTATATACAGGGTTTTTGGTAATTACGGTACGAAACTTTAGAGGGTGATACGTAAGGTCGTTTTAAGGAAAAAAGTTCCTATGAACATATGTCCGGCATTGCTTCGTTTCTGAGATAGAGGGCGTTGAAGTTTAAAAAAAATCGGTCATAAATATCCTTAAACCAATTTGGTTTAGTTATTTGAAGTAATAAGGCGCTTATTTAGCCCTAACTAGATTGAAATTATTAGGTCCAGTGGCGTCTTAGTGGGTACCACAGCCAATTACTATTGAGAAGAAAAAGTACGCCACGGCCTTCTTTTTTAGTTGTTCAGATTTGGCAACTATAAATACAACTTTTTGGTCTCTTGTGTTTTTTTTTTTTCATATCTGGCTTCATTTGCGAGAAAAAAAATAAAAATCACTTTAACTCATTTTAAAAGCTATCCATGGACAACATAAAATAACAACCAAAAATAAAAAATAAACATTTTCGACCTTACAGTAAATGAGCAAAATATCCACCTTCTCATAAAATGGACGACTGCAATCGATTTGTCAATGATTATCTGATACGTTCAAAAATACCTGGAGTATTCCTTATGATATTGCAATTGTCAATTATCCGATTTCTTAAGTCATTCACATCTAGTACAGGCGTTTTTTAAACAAGAGCCTTCAGATGACCCCATTAATAGAAATCAAGAGGATTAATATCAGGACTGCGAGCTGGCCAATTTTGAGGTAATGCACGTCTAATCCAGCGATTAGGATAGGTGATATTGAGATGCCGATGAGCAAGAACACTAAAATGAGCTGGTGCCCGGTCGTGCATAAACCACATGTTGACTCTACATGTAGGGGCACTTCTTCTAACAAAATGGGCAAATGATGTCGCAAAAAGTCCGTGTAGGTAGTCACCAATAATTCCTACCCAAACGTTGAGCGAGAATTATTGCTGAAGATGACTTTCTCTAATAAAGTGGGGATTCTCGTCAGCCCAAAAATGGTCATTGTGAGAGTTCATAATAACATCTCGTGAACAATTTGCCTCGTCCGTAACTAAAATATTTGGTAAAAAATTATTATTGTGTGCTATCCTATGAATCAACCACCTGCAAAACATTAATCTTGGGTGAAAATCCCGAGGCAGTAGAGCTTGGATCCGCTGTATGTGATATGGGTGCAGGAGGTTTCTATTTAGAACTTCCGAACGGTTTTTGGGCTGACTTTAAGCGGCAGTGCAATCTTCCTGGTACTATTTAAAGGATCTTCCCCTATCGCATCAAGTATACCTTCTTCTAGTTCAGGCGTTGTTACAGTTCCTGTTCTTCCACCACCTGTATTTTTATTAAAACTCCCAGTTTCATATAATCTTGCATGTAGCGTTCTAAATGTTTTAGCACATGGGATTACTTTGTTAGGATATCTGTCCTGGTAATTTTTTATTTTTAGTTGTTATTTTATGTTGTCCATGGATAGCCTTTAGAATGAGTTAAAGTGATTTTTATTTTTTTTTCTCGCAAACGAAGCCCGAATTGAAAAAAACACAAGAGACCAAAAAGTTATATTTGTAGTTGCTTAATCCGAGCAAATAAAAAAACTATAAAAAAAGCCAGTGGCGTACTTTTTCTTATCAATAATATTTGACTGTGGTGCCCACTGAGACGCCACTGGACCTTATAATTTCAATCTAGTTAGGGCTAAATAAGCACCTTATTACTTACATACGGACTTGCTAACGGAAATGCATATGAGGCTTAATGTTTGCATCAGGAGCGTTATCCGAACCGCACAACTCCTACTGCAAAAACGTTTTCAAGAATTCACACTCGGTTGAGAGAAAAAGGAAGGTTTGAGAAAGCTACTTATCTGGCGGGTGCACATCGAACAACAAGAACCCAAGAAACCGAGGAAGCAGTTCTTAATCTGGTAGGAGAACACCCGGAAACAAGCACCAGAAAAATATCGCTGACATTTGTGATGTTCTAGTATGAAAAATTTGTATTGACTATTTCACTAGAGTGTATTACACCGGCAATAAAATCAGTATTTAGCTAACAATACAACTACCTGGACTGGTGGTCGACAAAATCAACCAACTTCGTATTGCCGCGACCATTTTTTGACATTTAGAGAAAAGTCACCTGAAAATACAATGATTTTTTATATTTCTATGACAACAATTATTTAATTGAAGTCATGTCAACTGAACTAAAAAAAAAACGCGCAGATCATCAACTACAATAATTGTAATTTTTATATGTAGGTAGTTTTTATTACATGTTTTATTACTGGATTTGTTTAAAATTTAAATAAAAGTTGTTTTAAAACATCCGTTTCCATTTATTCTCACTCTCGTCATGTCAAATACCACTCGAAAAAAATTTAAGTCTGCAAAATTGTTCTCTTGGTTTATTTAAGTTTGTTGCTGTTAGCAATTTCGCTCATGAAATTTTTTTTGTCAATTTCATTCGTGAAACTGCCTAGCAACAAACTTTCATACCAATCGAAAATTTTGCCGACAAAATTTTTTCTCTTGTGGTATTATACAGGGTGACGCGGATCTAAATGAACATACTTCAACACAAGACAAAGAATACCTTGGGGGTTCTTAATCACCCATCTTTGATAGTTCAATTGTCGATAGTTAATAAGATACAGGGTCTTTTATGAACTTCAGCAATTTTTTGTTCTTGTCATATTTTTTAATGCACTCCGTATAAAATTTTCATATTGGGTCAACATCTGTAACCTATCTGTCGCTTAAAATTGCAGTATCAGAAAATTTTAAATCCCAGGCCCGTATTAAAAAAAGTTGACATTTTCAATTTTTACATTTTTAACACCCTGTAGATCAATTTTTTCAAAATATTATTTTTTTATTGGAAAGAGCATAAAGAATTGACCCTAACGGCATAATTTTCAAAGTTCCCGCACCCATCACTTGATTAGAATAAATGGTTGTTTTGTAAAAAATTTAAAAATGGTGCATATTTGGAAATTAGAAATTAAGAAAATAACAATAAAAAAGCAAAAACTGCTTCCGAAGTAAAAAAATAAATGTACTAAACGTTTAATAGTTTTAAGGAGACTAAATTTTAGGGAACAACACAACAACAAATAACAAAGTAATAATAATAATAACAAAACTGCAAGTTAAAATCGACTGCTTAAAATCTAATACATAGAAAAAGTTTTAGCAAGAATTAATTTTAAGAGCACTTTAGCAGAACACTGTTATTTAAGAAGCTGTTCAAAATGCCCTCCATTGGCTTGTTCACATCTTCGTCTTTTGATGTTTAAATTTGACACTGCTTTTCTAATTGCGTCTGGGTTATTTTTTATTTCCTGAAAAGCATTAATAATTCGTTGCAAAAGCTGCTCCCGCGTGTTGATTTCTTCTGAATAAACCAAATTTTTCATATTCCCCCAGAAAAAAAAATCCAAAGGATTAAAGTCCGGCGACCTGGCTGGCCATAACTGGGGCCCTCCACGGCCTATCCATCTGTTAGAAAACGTAATATTTAAAAATTCAGATACAACCCTTGCAAAATGTGGTGGGGCCCCATCATGTTGAAAAAAGAGCCCTCTCACGTTAGCATTTTCATTCTGCATAAGTCCTGGCAAAATGTTTTGTAAAAAATTTAAATATTGATTTCCATCTAATCTTTTAGCAAAAAAGTGCGGCCCAATTAATTTATTATTTATTATACCTGCCCAAACGTTTATGGAAAATTTGTGCTGCGAATGCGATTGTCTGATGGCATGTGGATTTTCTAACGACCATACATGGGAATTCCTTGAATTATTTACACCATCTCTTTTAAATTGTGCTTCATCGGTCCAGAGGATTCGATAAAGACTCCTTTGGTGTCTACTGGGCCACTGGCAAAAGAGTAACCGGTTTGCATAATCGCCAGGTTCCAATCTTTGAACTTCTTGAACATGAAACGGATGCAAGCCTTCCTTTTGCAGTGTTACATTAACTCTTTTTTGCGGGATTCCTAGACGTGTCGCAATTTTTCGAGTAGATGTTTTGGGATTATCTTCAACAAGATTTAAGATATCTTCTTCCTCCTGAACTGGATGTCGTATTGGTTGATCAATATTATTGTCGGTGGGAAAATGTCCATGTTCTCCAGCAAATTAAAATACATTTGCAAATGTTATGCGATATGGACATCTTCTACCCGGAAATCGCCTACGATATTCCCGAACAGCAGCTCTTCCATTACCGTTACAAAAACCGTATACAAAAATAATGTCGGCATATTCGGCATTTGCAAATTGGTAAGGCATCTTCAACAGAAAATTGCAATAATTGTTAACCGAATACTAACAAAGGTCAGACAACTGTCACATATCTGATAGTGACTTGAATTGTTGCTATGGAACAGTAACTCGATAGTCTTTGGTTTGTTTTTAAATGAGGCAAAGCCTACTTTACAAAGTTTGAAATTTCTGACTGTAATTTACGATTTTTTGTCGATGTCTAAAAAGCAATCATTATCTTGCAGTTTTGTTATTATTATTATTACTTTGTTATTTGTTGTTGTGTTGTTCCCTAAAATTTAGTCTCGTTAAAACTATTAAACGTTTAGTACATTTATTTTTTTACTTCGGAAGCAGTTTTTGCTTTTTTATTGTTATTTTCTTAATTTCTAATTTCCAAATATGCACCATTTTGAAATTTTTTACAAAACAACCATTTATTCTAATCAAGTGATGGGTGCGGGAACTTTGAAAATTATGCCGTTAGAGTCAATTCTTTATGCTCTTTCCAATAAAAAAATAATATTTTAAAAAAATTGATCTACAAGATGTTAAAAATGTAAAAATTGAAAATGTCAACTTTTTTTAATACGGGCCTGGAATTTAAAATTTTCTGATACTGCAATTTTAAGCGACAGATAGGTTACAGATGTTGACCCAATATGAAAATTTTATACGGAGTGCATTAAAAAATATGAGAAGAACAAAAAATTGCTGAAGTTCATAAAAGACCCTGTATCTTATTAACTATCGACAATGGAACTATCAAAGATGGGTGATTAAGAACCCCCAAGGTATTCTTTGTCTTGTGTTGAAGTATGTTTATTTAGATCCGCGTCACCCTGTATATGATAATTTGTTATATCCCTACCACATTCAAAGAGTTCAGGCACTCCTCCCTCGTAATTTTCCATTACGTATCAACTTTTGTCGTTGGTTTCTCCAATGCCTTATTCAAAATCCTTTATTTAAAAATCAAATCCTGTTTACCTACGATACAAATTTCTCACGCAACGCTATACGCAATTTTCACAACAATCATTTGTGGTCAGAGGAAAACCCCCATGCGATACAGGAATCACATTTCCAAGAACAGTTCTCTCTTAACGTGTGGGCAGGAATCCTTGGAGATTATTTAATAGGCCCATTCCTTATTCCAGGAAGATTAAACGGAGAGAGATATCGTCGCGCGATAATATTTAGATCGTACTCTCGGTAACCGTTGGATAGGTCGGGGAGGGCCTCAACCATGGCCCCCTAAGTCACCAGACTTTAACAGTTTGGATTTTTTTCTTGGGGGCATCTAAAATTCTTAGCTTACCAAACACCTATCCAAAATGAAGAATAATTAAGAAATCGAATAATTAACTCTTGTAGAACGATTCAAAATACTCCAGGAATTTTTCAAAGAGTGCAGGAATCAATGAGAAGAAGATTGGATGCGTGCATTAAGCAAGGAGGTGGAAATTTCTAACATTTATTGTGATTTTGATTTAGTTTCATATCTAGTGTATAGTTGCTTATTGTTGTTTAAAAATTACCATTTCAAATGTTTCTGTGCTGATTAAAAAAAAAGTTTTAAAATTATTTCACTATTTGACAAACACATGCATCGATTAATTTAAACCAAAATATCTCGAAAACGGCTGCTTGTAGCGACTTTTGGTAAGCATACAATTTTTACGTAAAAATGATAGAGGAATCAATTTTTCTTTTAGGAAATGTTACACATACACGCACGAAAAAGAGAAAAAGACCTGTCACCTACAGGCGCCCCCTATAATTAAAAGCCAAACGAGGATCAAATTTGAATATTTCATATTAAAAAGTCCCCAAATACCAATTTTCGTCCAAATATAGACATTATTTCAAAAACTATTTACGAAAAGCAAAAATAAACATAAGTTTTTAACGCCCTGTACCTCAAAAATTAAGGGCTTGCGAACCCATGAACTTTTCACTTTATAAATAACTGAGGAATCGTCCTGTAAAATATCGGACACTTATTAAATAACACCCTGTATATATATATATAAAATATGAAAAAGGAAAGTCTCTATCTCAACTAGTTACCGTGATACCTTGTCATTGTATCAAAAGATACAATACATCCGGTAGATTTAAAAGACGAGATTTTTTTTCCCCGTGACGATTTCAATTGGAAACTCTAACTTTTTTATAAATCTGCTTACTGTTTTAAACTGTGTTAAATTGGAAAATCAAAAGTGGATTTATGATTTTTCTAAAAGCCCTTGTCGCTAAACGGCAAAAACCAACGATCAATTTATTTCATTCGGTTGTCATCCCCTGTTGGTAGGGAAAATTGCTATTTATAGATTTCCGATATATATGGGTATATTTTAAACTGCCCGTTGGGATTTTAAACAAAATATTTATTATGCCGACAAATGGAAAATTGTATATTTATGAACGCGGTAAGCTTTATTATCGGGGTGTAAAAAAGTACAGGAAAAATCGTGGAACTGGTGGAAATGTGGACTTTCCGCCCATAGAATATTTTTTAAGAAATTGGTATTATTATTTATCTGCGAAATATTGAATCTTAGTCAATATACAGTGAGGACATAAAATCAGGAAAAGTATCTTTTTCAGGTAAGTGAAGCACCTGACTAAAAAATGCTCGGATACGTCGATTTTATTTTATTTTCTTGCATCTTTTCAGGCTTCCGAAAGTTATACAGAGCGCTTCAAGAAAATTTGGCACTGTTAACTTTACTTTCTTAAATGGAACATCCTATATTATATTGCATTCTTGGATTCTACGGAAAATTCTAAGCATATTTCATGTAGGATGTTTTCGAACTATAGGAACAATAATATTGAGAATCGAACTTTTTACCAAATTATCTCCTTAGTCTTTAAAAGCAAAGGAAAATGAACCATACTTTCCTAACATCCTTACATATCAATACCTACTCAATGGTACTTACAGATGGTATTGTTAAATTTATCACAAAATTATTACGACCGAAAAATAAAGCAAACCTAACTAGTTTAATGAATTTTCAATACCAATAATCCAAATGACACATTTTACCATAACAAATGCTGAAACTCATGCCCATTAACTTCCTGGCAATATTCTAGCCGATCGATGAATACTTGTTTCACGTTTCGATTGAAAAAATTCGGATTTGTTCAATTTTATCACTTATACAATTTTTCAACGCATCTACATTCGGAGGTCTGTTGAAGTAAACTTTGGTTTTTAAATATCCCCACAGAAAATAATCTAGGGAAGTCAAATCCGGAGACCTGGCCGGCCCTTCGACGGGGCCACGACGTCCTAAGCACCTGTTAGGAAATGTCTTCAGATACTGCCAAACAATTAGCGCGTAGTGAGCTGGTGCTTAATCTTGTTGAAATCACATACTTGGAGTGAATATATCGGACTCATTACCTGGATACAATTGTCGCTTCATCGGAAAATAAAACCTACAAAAAAATGGATCCAGGTCCTGGCGCCGCATAAAGCGAAGTTGTCCAAACATTCACCGTTTCCAACAGTCATGCGGGTTCTTCGAACAACATTCAAAATGGAAATGGTGTAACATCTGAGGTTGTTAGAAGACCCAAAATTAGCAGCTTCCGAATCGACTTCTGCAATATAAGAGGACTGAACTCGAACATCAATGCAGTCCGTCAACAGTCAGCAGTGATATTTCTTGTCAACAAGAGGAGTCAATCAAGCCAAATGACTTTGATGTAATATGGTTTAAAATATCAACGCAGAGAATTACTAAATTATTTTGTTGCTTTTACAGGCCGCCAAGCGATACCCATTATAGACACTTATTCTCCTCTCTTGTACTTGCAATCGAGTTCTTGCAAACCCACCATCCGCATTCCGAAGTTCTCATCCTTTGCGAATTTAACGTTCATAATGTCAACTGGCTTAAATACTCAAATACAACTGACGAGCAAGGTCGTGAAGCTGAATCCTTTGCCATCAGCTCTGATCTCACCCAACTCGGATTCCATATAAGGTGGTGATTTTGCTAGTTTGTTGGATCTTTTCTTAACTTCAAATCCCGACTTTTACGCTGTCACCGTGACGCCCCCGTTAGGAACGTCTGATTACAACCTTATTTCGGGACTAAACAAACTACCAATTAGTGTCGAACAGCCTCCTAAACCACGCAAGATCTGGCATTAAACATCAGCTAAGTGGAACGACTTAAAGGACCATTTTCGAACCCTTACTTGGCGGAACGTTTGTTTTACCTCAATCCATCGATCTGTGCTTGAGAAGTGTCATATGGTATCCGTACTGGCATGGAAGCTTTTATCCCTGTCTCGAAAAAGTACCCTTCTAACGGCAAGCCTTGGTTTACTAAAAATTGCGAACGAGCTGTAAAGTCAAAAAATTAGTTCTACCGACAATGGCGTCAAAACCCTACCGTCGAAAATCGTACCATCCTTGTTAACGCTCGAAATCAATGTAAGCAAACGATAAACCAAAGCAAAGAGGCACACAACCAGAGGTTCAAAGACAAACTTCTTAAATGTCCTAACGGATCAAGATCATTTTGGTCGGTAGCTAAGGCCGCCAGTTGGAATTTTACCAAGTCAACCATTTTATCTCTAACGCATTCTGATGGCACGCACCATTGCGACCAAAGCAGGGAAAAAAGCAAACTTACTAGCGAAACTATTCTCTTCACATTCAACGGATAATTTTCAGGGAAAAACTCCATCGAACATTCCCCCTGTAGAATCGAGAATGCTCGAGATTGTTTCCCGGCAACGTCCTGTTAAACGAATTTTGAAGAGTCTTTATATCAAAAGAGCTTCTGGTCCTTACGAAATTCCAGTCATCGTAATTAAGACATGCACTGATGAATTGACATCCGTATTTTGTAGACTTTTTAACTTATCTCATAAAAAAAGAAATATCTCCTTCTTACAGGAATACTGCGCGAGTCCAGCCCATACCAAATAAAAAAGGGAAGAAGACCTTGCCAAGCATTGCTTTCGATTATATCATAAGTTATGGAGAGAGCTATCAACGAAAAATTATTAATGTAACTGGTAGGCTTCAACATTATCATTGACCGCCAATATGGATTTCGTAAGTCTAGATCAACAAGATCTTCTCGTTTATGTTGCTCACGTTTATAACAAGGCAATAGAACATCATAGGAAGCCAAGGGCGGTAGCACTAAAGATTTCCAAGGTTCCTGACCGAGTATGGCATGAGGGGCTCCTAACTAAAGTGAGAGCATACGGAATGCCGGTTCAATAATGTTCATGGATATCAAGCTATCCTAGAGACTGTTCTCTGCGAGTGGCGATCGACAGATTTCTTTCAGACACATTTAGGGTTCTATATTGTCGCCCACCCTCTTCTTAGTATATATTAACGATCTTTTGGAAAAAACTAAAAATCCTATACTGGTGATAAAGTTTGGAATAATAGGATTATATCTGAACAGGTTAACTTAAAAAAAAAACACTCAGACACGTCGATTTTTATTTTTATTTCTGCACTTTTTAGCTGATACTAGAATATACAGGGTCACAGGGTGTTACATAAATGAATTATCACGTCAATGTCACTTTTTGTAAATGGAATACCCTGTATATTATTTTATTTTTTGATTCCACGTAAGATTCTAAGCAGCTTTCGTTTATGATGTCCTATACCTATCTTCAACTGTTTACGAATTATTGACAATTGAAAATTAGACATCTTCAATGAAAATAAAAATATATATTGAATTGTTTGAGCGTTTTTTTTTAAGTTAACCTGTTTACAGATATTTCTATTATTCCCAACTATAT
Source organism: Polydrusus tereticollis (assembly GCA_963920685.1). NCBI lineage: Eukaryota > Metazoa > Arthropoda > Insecta > Coleoptera > Curculionidae > Polydrusus > Polydrusus tereticollis. Next base: position 2,823,318 of record OY987334.1, on the reverse strand, counting down.
TTTCATTCGTATAGGGTGTCTCAAAAAAAAGTATCAATTTCAAATTTGTTTTTATAAACGAAATGACACTTTTTAAATTAACATATTATTTTATTTAATGAACATTATTTACAATAAAGGAATATGCCTGCCTATTTTAATAAATGTTGGAAGTGGTATCCATTCACAGCTCAACAATGACCCAATCTATCCACAAACTCTCTTTGGACGTTAGTAACAATATCTGGGATAATTTGCCATATCGTGGCTCTTATTCTTATTTTCAACGCTTCTAAATTTTGTGGTTTATTTTTGTATACTCTCTCTTTAACGTAGCCCCATAAGAAGAAGTCGAGCGGAGTTAAATCGGGTGACCTTGGTGGCCACTCTATTTCGCCCCGTCGGCCTATCACACGATGCTGAAACGTATTGTCTAAATATCTTCGAACATTTGCGCTAAAATGGGCAGGAGCTCCATTTTGCTGAAACCAAAGTCTATCATCAAACGTATCTGGAATATCCTGATTTGGAAATAGTGTAATTAAGGCAGGTACAAGTTCTTCCTCTAGAAATGACAGGTATCGTTCGCCATTCAATGTCCCCTCAAAAAAATATGGCCCGATGATTCTATTCTCAACAATTCCCGCCCAAACATTAATTTTCTCCCTATACTGCGTATGTCCCTCTCTATACCATTGTGGATTTTCATTTCACCAATAACGAAAATTTTGCTTATTTACTTCCCCATTAAGGCAAAATGTGGCTTCGTCAGAGAAAATCACGTTTTTTACAAAATTATTATTATTTTGGCAGATATCCATCATTACCTCACAAAACTGATTCCTTCTGTCTGGATCATCGTCATATAGCTCTTGAACTATTTTTATTTTATAAGGACGTCACTTTTCTTTTCTTAAGAACTTCACAATAGCTAAATGATCTACATCAATGTTGTCTTGGTTTAAAAGACATCTTGTACTTGAATCAGGATTTTCTTCCAGCGACATCAAAATATCAATTTTAGTATCTTCAGGGATGCCTGGTCGTCCTAAATGCGGCTTGTCTCTGACATGTCCGAAATTATTAAATGTATTTAATAATTTACTTACAGTGGTCTGACTGATTGGCTTTCTCTCCGGGTATTTATTATTGAACATATCACACACTTCTTCTTGCGTTCGAGTTTTATCTCCACAACCAGCCATAATGAGGATCTCGACTCTTTGCGTTTCTGTTAAGAACATTATGATAAAATAATACAAAATAATCAAATAATCACAAGGCGTTTGTCAAAAAAGTGAATTAGAATGACATCAAATAACATCACTATGAACGCCAGATATTGGTAACCATGCTAACGTCCAAAAGAGAGTTTGTGGATAGATTGAGTCATTGTAGAGCTTTGAATGGATACCACTTCCAACATTTATTAAAATAGGCAGGCATATTCCTTTATTGTAAATAATCTTCATTAAATAAAATAGTATCTTTAAAATTAAAAAAAGTGTCATTTCGTTTATAAAAACAAACTTGAAATTGATACTGATTTTTTGAGACACCCTATACGAATGAAAATAAAGTTGAGAATAATAGAAATATCTGTGAACAGGTTAACTTAAAAAGAAACGCTCAAACAATTCAATTTATATTTTTATTTTCATTGAAGATGTCTAATTTTCAGTTGTCAATAATTCGTAAACAGTCCTAGATAGGTATAGGGCATCATAAACAAAATCTGCTTAGAATCTTGCGTAGAATCAAAAAATGAAATAATATATAGGGTATTCCATTTACAAAAAGTGACATTGACGTGATAGTTCATTTATGTAACACTCTGCATATTCTAGAATTAGCCAAGAAAATGCAGAAACAGGCAGCAAGAGGTCTTATATCTCAACCAAGACATGGAAGAAATTCTGTCTTGTGGTGACAGTAACCAAGTAGAAATTAACGCTAAAAAACCCTGGCGGCAGCTTTTTCTAAAAAAGTTTATGTTGAAGAACTGGATATAGTCATGACGGGACACTAGATTCCCTTGGCTTCATTAATTCATTTATTGGGCATCAATTTAGATAGTAATATGTAAAGCTCGGATTTATAGGCAACAAAAATTGAAGAAAAAGGCGCTTATACAGCGTGTCCAGAAACCATCTTAACATATGGGAAACTTTTTTATTTTTAACTTTACGAAAAAAAATTATTCTTCATAAAAAGTTCTGCTTGTTGATAAAATAACATTCAAATCAAAAGTTTTGAGCCAGCACATACGGGGTATTCAGAAAGTCAATAATATTAATACCGTAAATGGAAAACTATATTTAACAATTTTAATTACAAAGTACAATAATGAAATACTACACTAAGCTTCAACATGACCACCGTTTTTTTCCATACAAACGGTTGTACGTCGTGAAAATTCCATTACTGCATTTCTAACCATCTGAGGGGAAATTTCTTGGACACAATCTCTGATAATTCTCTCTAAATGGTCTATGTTCTCGAAAGGTCTGTGGGTATACACTTTTTGTTTTAAAAATCCCCATACGAAAAAATCCAGAGGTGTTAGATCAGGTGACCTTGGTGGCCAAGCAAATTCTTATCTTCGTCCAATCCATTTCTGTGGAAATGTCCGGTTTAAGAATTATGTCACTCTTGCAGAGCTGTGGCATGGAGCGCCGTCATGTTGAAACCAAAGTGTTGGTCTTATATTCATTGGTAGTCCATGAAAAAATTCAAATAATTCCGTGTCCAAAAAGTTCAAGTAAATTTCACCGGTAATATTTTCTCGAAAAAAGTACGGCCCTACAATTTGGTTCCTAAAAACGCCGCACCAAACATTTGTCTTGAAAGAATACTGGTCACGACACTCAATTACAAAATGAGGATTCTCATCACTCCACCACCTACAGTTTTGAGAACACACTACTCCATTTGAGGTGAACATCGCCTCATCTGAAAACAATATTTTTCTTGCGAATAGTGGGTCATCTTCTACCTCACCTTGAAACCAAGAGCAAAACAAAAATTGTGAATCAAAATCTCTAGGCTGCAGTTTGTGAAGAAATTTTGGCTTGTATGGGTAAAAATTATTTTTCCTTAAAATAACTTGGGCAGTGGACTTTGTAACAGGTCGTGGAACAGTTTGTGAAATATTTGTCAATGAGATTTTAGGATTTTCCACGACAGCTAGCAAAACATTCAATTGGGTATCTTCGTCCGTACGCCAAACCTGATGCTTGTCAGAAAATTTATTACTTACAGATCCGGTATTTTTAAATTTATTAAAAATATCTCCAACCGTTACATGGCTAATAATTTTATTTGGATATCTTGCATTAAAAATTTGAGCAGCCTCTCTGTACGTCTTGTAGTGGTCTCCAACAATTAACACTATTTCAACTTTTTCCTCAATTGTAAATTTAAGCACCATATTTAATTAAAAGGAAACTGTCCGCCTTGACAAATAAAATAATTAGTTGTCATGGTTTCATTTAGTTTTCCAAGGCGTGCTGGACCTACTAAACGAGAATGAATACCGCTTCTTAAAATATTGCTCGCCCTTTTCTGAAAAATTCTGTGAGATAATTAGAGAAACTATGGAATCAGGAAAAACAACAACATTACGCCACAGTATCTTTGTTTTAAGCTAAGTCGCCTTTCGAATGGCAACTTTAGACCATTTATTATATTTTTGACAATATCGAAAATTGTCATTAAAAAAAATTGATCAGAACCAAAAACCACGTTTAAATTACAATTAGGTAATGCAATGAAAAATTAGGTTTTATTATTTTTTACGAATTTTTCTTCCACAATCAAAACAATTTCAATTTTCTCCTCAGAAGTTAATAACGCTACCATTTTTATGTTTTATAAATTTTAACGCGTTTTGACGGTTGCTGTCAAACATTTCTTGCTATCAACAATTAATTTGTATGTTACAACCATCCTAGATTACATGTAACTACAGTTAAATTTGCATTGTTATTGTAGACATACGTTTCAAAAAAGACGAAATAATTTTTTCAAGGTAAATGGGCGTAATTTCATATTTGAACGTGGTTTTTAGTTCTGATCACCTTTTTAATATAACAATTTGCGATATTATCAAAAATAAAGGTACTTTACTTTTAAGCCAAATTCATATTTTTTGACTTACCTCGTATACGCCTGGGAGAATTTAATATCTGATAGTTGCATTTTAGGTTTTAGACCATGCAGAACTTTTTATGAAGAATCACTTGTTTTCGTAAAGTCTAAAATAAAAAAGTTTCATATATGTTAAGATGGTTTCTGGACACGCTGTATAGGCAAAGATTTTTATAGAAAAAGGCAAAAATATTATAACATATAGGCAACATATAGGCAAATGCCTTTAACTCCATTATTATTAATAATACCTTATTTATTATTTGTTTTATTATACAAAGTGAATTAACTTAAAATTAACTTAACACAAATATATTTGCACAACATAACTAAATAATTGTTAATTAATAATTAAACATTGCAACCACTTAAAATTTTATCATTAATAGCTACAACTAAGTGCTTTTCTATATTTTCTGTTTTAAAACTCTGTCTTCTATCACTTAAAATTAACTTGTACATGGAAAATGAACGCTCTACATCGACAGATGCAATTGGGGCATATTTAAGAGCGGATAATAAATCTGGCTCAATGTGTAATTCCTCGGAAAATGTCCCATTGAAAACTTTAGCAACATCAGATAAAAACGAGAAACCTTCATTCTTGTCAAAAACAAATTTCATTTTTTTAGAAATTAATTGACCATTACTTCCAGGTGCTCATTTAATTTTTGACTTTAAATTATCTATTAATTTAACTGACACATAAATTTATTTCTTGTCTTTCTAATAAGGTAATTGTTGTAACTATTATTTTATAATTGCTATTGATATATGCGAGTTGCTGTTTCAATTTCGGATTTTTTAATATATTTTTTGCTTCTCGAATTGCTTCGGAAATATCATCATCAAATTCTGACATTTCTAATTCTATTTCATTACAGTGTTCAAAGTAAAAGAAAACTGCTTCGAGCCACGTTCCCCACCTTGTAATTACTGGTTTAGGTGGCAAAGGGACACCGGGAAGTCTTTCTTTATATATCCGCACCCTCAACGGAGCCTTTAAGAAAACTTTTTTCATACAATTTATTAAATCATTTACCAACGGAAACTGATTTCTTATTTCTTCTGCAATTCGATTTACCCCGTGGGCGACACAAGTGCAATGAATTAAGTTGGGATAAAAAATCTTTAAATTAACTGCAGCTTTTAACATATATGCCGCAGCATCTGAAAGCATTAGAACTATTTTAGTGACCGGTACAGCATAGGGTAAGAAAAGGTTTGTTAAACTATCTTGTATAAATCTACTTATAGTTAAATTGTTTGTTTTTTCTAATTCTTTAACGCCAACTAAATAAGGTTTGCTTGGAAAGTTTTCGTTCAAAATTCCAATCATCAAATTAGCTATATATCTGCCGCATACATCTGTCGTTTCATCCACGATAATATACAAGAAATTACCCTCTAACTCCCGTTTAATTTTTATATAGCATTTGTCCATAATTTGTTTTCTTAACGTACTCTCCTCCGGTAAAAATTTTTTAAAATGTTTTTCAAAAAGTAACTTAAAACTAGGATGATTAACTTTATACAGAGGAATGTTGGATGCAATCATCATCTGGCATAAATCAGCTAGATTTATATCTTTATAATATATATCCTTAGAGCAGCCATGTCAAACTCAAAATCACTGGTTGGCCAAAAGCATGAAGACCATAGACTAGGTGGGCCGCAAAACCTAATCTTAAAGAAGACAAACTACTGAAAATCTTAACGAAAAAAAGTACTATTATGTTAGATTAGAAGTATATTTATTAGATTTCCAATAAAAAGGACATTACAAAAACTTACAAACATTAACTTCTTTTGCCAGATATTTGACATCTTTTGTCTTTAATTAAGTTGTCTATTTGTGGCGTGAATTTATCGGCGGAAATAACTTTTAAAACTGCGTCCAAGTGTGCGTCCGTCAATCGCGATCTTGCGGGAGATTTGTTTCCTTTCATCAAAGAAAATAATTGTTCACACTTATAGGTACTTCCAAACATTGACAGGATTTTACAGGCAAATTTTCTCATTTCTTGGTATTGAAAAGGCAAGTACTTATAAAATTCGAATGTACCAACACTATCAAATTTTTCTTTTAAATGGGTTTGACACTGAATCTCAATCACTTCCATCTGCAAGTGAGGGGGAACTTTATCAATATCGATAGTGAAAAGACCAGTAAATAAAGAAAAATTGTTTTCTTGGGACTTAAAATCCTGAAAACGCTTTTCAAATTCTGACAGAAGGCTTCCCATTTTCTCTGTATACATTTTGTATGATATTGGGCCACTTGTACTTTCCTGATACGCCTTGCAAGTCGGAAAATGTGACAGATTATCCACCGCTAACTGGTTTTTCCACAGCATCATCTTACACTTGAAAGCTTTAACATGATCATGCATATCTGTTATAACTTGACGTGGTCCTTGCAATTTCGTATTTAAGTCCGACAAGTGTTTTGTGATGTCTACCATAAATGAAAGATCTTGTAAAAAAGGTACGTCGGATAATAAGCTGACATCTTGTTCTTTCACTTCCATGAAAAGGCGTATTTCTTCTTTGAGTTTCCAAAACCGATCGAGAACCATAGAACACGAAAGCCATCGCACTTCTGCATAATAAGGTAAACCAGTGTACTCACTTTCTAAATCACGTAAAAACGCAGAAAACTGTCGCTGATTCAAGCCACGTGACCTTATGAAGTTTATCATTTTTTTCACTGACTTTAAAACGCTTTCCAACTTGATCACTTTTGAGCATAAAACTTCTTGGTGGATTATGCAATGAACATGATGAAAATCTGGTTTGTCACTGCCCGTTTCTCTGATCTTTGTTTGTAATATTTTAATGAAGCCATTATTTACTCCAGTCATTGAAGGAGCTCCGTCTGTTGCAACGGAACACAGTTTTGACAAATCTAAATTGTACTTTTGCAGAAGTCCATAAACAGCATTGAAAATATCCTCCCCAGTTGTTGTATCATGCAATGGTACTAATTCCAGTAATTCTTCATAAACGTTGATATCTCTATCAACAGCACAGATACGATGCTCATCTCCAAGTTTCCTCTTACTTCCACTTGGTTTTGAAACAGACATGTTAAAAACTTTATCCGAAATAAATAACAATAAGTACTGTTACGTGTTGTAACAATAAGTACGCAACTAAACTCGCAATTCTATCGCAACTGACTCATAACTAACTGAACAACTGAACTCAATCGAGCGGTATTGGCTTATATACGGATTGTGACTTCTCGACAGTTCTTTCCAGAATGTTCAGGTAGCGTCATCTGTATTCTCGCGCGATAGAACTTTCCGGAACAAGCCAGGCTTTTAGGTTGAGCGCGCATCTTAGTTCATGCTCCTAAACACTGGCACTATTTGGGCCATTTTTTACCAATCGTAACAGTACTTTATTTTCGGTTTTTAACAGGCTCGCGGGCCGCATTACATGGCTGTTTTCAAAATTGATTCGGGGCCGCAGGAAAATGCTCAGTGGGCCGCATGCGGCCCGCGGGCCGCATGTTTGACATGGCTGCCTTAGAGGAATTTAACTTTTCTAAATTTCGTTTGTGAAGTGGAGTTCCACAATGCTGGTCAATAAAGTACTTTTTAGTACTTGAAATCTGAGAATTTTAAAAAATAACAATAATCAGAATTTTAATACCACTCTGGAATTTAGTTATGCGGTGAGTGAGAGAAAGAAAAAATAAAACTTACCGATTTGCCGCACGGTTTACAAAATACTCCATCTCCTTCTAGAGAAAGTTCCGGATGTGGTCGGATCCATGCACTTAACTTAGAAGTCATCTTTCTAAACAAACTCGCAAAACGTCTTAAACTTTTTAAAATGTGTGTTCTTTACTTTTCGGCATACGCAACAAAACTAAACTCTGATACAGTAACCGTCTGTACAACTGATAATTATTGTTTAATATAAAAGGTGGTCAAAGATTTAGAGATTTCCCAATAGTTAAGCCTCTTGATCCTCAAACAGGTACATTTTCCTAGAAAACCATTAACGAACAAACCATTAATATTCTATTACTAGCCCAAAATTTTATTATAGAGAGGTTTAGTAATAGTAATATGAATAATATCATGAGTAGGTATAGTTGCGGTCAAGCAAATATTTGACGCGTGATACTTCCATATTGTCATGGGTGTCAAATACGGCAGGCCACTCATAATATAAAAGTTACTAATGGCTAATTTATATTATAATAATTACCACCCACTCGAAGTATTTGTATCTTTATCCTTTTATATGACTAAAAAGAGATATACATAAACCGAGTTACCTTCTCGTCGATTTGGTCAAATCATATGGGCTGCAGATCCGCATTTTATTTATTAATTTAATCGTTATACACTACTAAGATTGCTTTTGTTAAGACCTGCGATATTAATGGTCAATCCTGAATCCCACCATTACAATGCACAGAATTTATCAAAACAAATTTATTTATATTATAATTCATATTCTTAGACCAATTTCCCAGCAATCATTTTCTGCAAAGGTTTATAAATAACAATATTCGTCAGTCCGGCCCTGACTAAGTATCAGCTGTAATAAAGTTGGTGAAATCGAAATAACCTAGTATTGGACAAATATGACAAGATGGAAGTGTCACGCGTCAAATATTTGCTTGACTCCAACTATAGCATAAAATTTCAAAAAAGGCACAAAAAGGCGGAATTTACGAAAAAAGGCAAAATATGTAAAAACGCATAGAATAGGCAAAATAGGCAAAAAAAGGCAATTTGCCTATAATCCGAGCTTTAGTAATATGTCTTAGCATAGTCACGTTGCGGCCATTGCTAGGGAAGCCTCGCAGAAGCTTGGAATACATTTCCAAGCTAAGAACCCCAACAACTTTTCATGGCCATTTTTTCGGCCATCGCTGGAATACTGTTCACATATTTGGGGCTCTACTCCAAAACACACTCTGAGATTGCTGGATTCCATTCGAAGAAAAGCCATTCGCTTGATCGGTGACCATGATCTGACAAACAACCTGCAAAGCCTTGAACATCGAAGGCAGGTTGGCGACTTAAGTCTACCTAGCGGTGCATGGTAGAAATACACGGCAAGCCACTGCAGCCCACCCGTACGTGGTTCAGCTTAGTGTCCCTCGAACGACACTGTTTAAAAGTTCTTTCATCCGGAAAACGTCATCACTCTGGAACGACCTCCCTGATGCCGTGTTTCCCAAGGAGTATAATATTTAAGGAATTCAAGACCAACGTGAGTCGTCTCCTGTGCACACTCACCGCTTACAGAGCGCCATTAAGGATTAATCCTGCAGTGATGTGCCTAATAATAACTAAAAAAAAGATCGTTTACGTTATTAGTTAAGCCTGGAACAAAAGCTCTTGTATACAGGGTTACGCATCGATCCACGACCCTAATGTATTTTAAAATAATGTTTAGGAAGTTGACTTCCCTGTGGCCCAATACAAATAAGTTAATCATTACCCATGCTAAAGCTGAACCAATACTTTAAAAACAAACAAATCCGATTATCGCAAACAACCGAAAATAAAAAGTAAATAAAATAAATCGCCGCCATAGATTAGAGTTTTACGACAAGGGCGCTAAAAAAGAGTAGTGAATCTTTTATTTCCGACGATTCCATTAAATAAATTACGGGATCGCTTACCCATACTAGGTTAGTCCCAAAAACCAATACTTACACCTAATAACACGTTTTTGTCGAGTTAAATTTCTATCTTACTTTATGGCAAGAATAATTATTGTAATGTTATTATGTTACCGGCAAAATATAGGGTGATTCACTATGATGTCCCATCCCCTTAACTTGTTTAATAATTTTTTATTGATAGCCTTCTCTTTAACTTTTAATATAACCGAAAGCAATGCGACTGGACGATAGTTGTTTGGCAAAGTCTTCTTGCCTTTTTTATGTATGGGCTGGACTCGCGCAGTTTGCCGGCAAGAAGGCAATATTCTATATTTGTAAGATAAGTCAAAAAGCCTGCAAAATACCGCTGTCAATTTATCAGCACATGTCTTAACTACGATGACTGGAATTTTATCAGGACCAGAAGCTTTCTTGTTGTCAAGACTCCTCAAAATTCGTTTAACATGGCACTGCCGGAAAACAGTCTCGGGCATTCTCCATTCTACAAGAGGGATGTTCGGTGGAGTTTTTCCCTGAAAACTAACCGTTGGATGTGATGAGAATAGTTCTGGCACTATGTTTACTTTTTCCTATGCTTTAGTCGCAATGGCACCATCAGCACGTGTGAGAGGTGGAATGGTTGACTTGGTAAAGTTCTGACTGACACAACACATAATAGTGCTTGTAGATAACGATTTATGACAGAACGTATCCCGTCTCGAAACCTTATATTACGGTCAATTTTATGACTCCTTCTAGGTCCATTAATAACGACCCTTCTTGGCACATAGAACATACAGGTAATAAAAATGTGTAACGTCAAAAGACATACATTGCAGGAGGAAAAACGTATATTACGCCTATCGGAAGTTGATGCCAGCTTTGCTAAAATCAGTTGGCGAAGTTCACGAAGCTTTAAATCTGAATTAAAATAAAGAAAATTAAGGAATAAACAGCTTTTGTTAATTATTGACAACAACGAAAATTCTGTAATTTTTTCATGTAAAAGTAATTTGAAGTTCTAATTTAAATCAAAAGTAATTTATGTAGATGGAACGTTTTCTTACTACACTAAATTTTTTAAGCAATAATTTTCGATTATTTGATGTTTCAAACATTATTTCTAGTATTATTTTGTTTGATAATACACATAACTAACCTAACTAAACTTGATTATGTGAAAATAGTTTCGGATTACTACGCATATAATATTTAATATCACTAAAATCTAGTTAAATTCTAGTATTAAGTTTATGAAATATTTAGTAGAATGTCCGTCTTTATAGTTATATAATAACTACCATTTTAAAAGCAAGGTAATGCTTGTTTTATTATACATATAGACAAATAATTTCTATGCCAAGATGGGTTATGTAAGAGTACCTGTCTAGATTTGTGCTGACTTGGCCTATAATTGTACCATTTACTTGCTGGGTTTGCCGAACTGGGCAAACTGGGCATCACCCTTTTGACGAATTATCAAAGCTGAAAATTTTGTGATAGCCTAGGAGGTAAGCTGGATTTATAATTTGACGGTGACTGGTACTGCTCCACGTTTGACGGTGACCGGTGAAAAATAGGATTTATAATTTGAATGTCGCATCACCGTTGGGCATAGAAGGTTATTTCAAGGTTATTATATTTAAATGTGTTTTTTATTCCAATTGCAAATTTATTAAAATATTTTACAAGTTAAATTAATATGGATTATGGATGAGAAGTCGCTGACTTTTGAAACCATAAATGCTAGACCAAAAAAGTATCCTAGTGTGACGTACGTCCAGCCGTTAAGGCACGTGCCAGCATTTTACGACATGATTGGTTATATTCCCAACAGCGATCAGAAGAAGGTAAAAGATGCCCATCTCGACCGTCAAGCTACCGTCAAACAGCACCGGAACAGAAATCTATAAATCAAACAAGGGTAGAGCAATTTATTTATCTCTACCTGCCACCGTCAAACAACGTCAACCAGTACCACACACCACTAAACTATAAATCTAACTGTAAATAAAATTATGTCTTCCTGTTTTTTGAAATCGCAATGAGAGGTACGTTACTCTTTGAACAAACAGAAAGCGTTTAATAAAACAGCAATTACCCAATTATGTTGTAATGGCAAACATTGCTCAGCTATCAGCAGAAACAAATACGGCGAGGGATAACCTCAAAAATATTGACGATTTCAACTATAGTGCAACTGATGGAGGTTCAATCGACAATACTTTGATCGATATTTGGTTGATCTCAAAAACAAAAGCTTAGCTTGGGTAGAATTGTTCTATGAACGTTTTGCCTTAGCGTTGACCGTCTGCACTCGAAAGAAGGATTGCAATACAGAGCTATTAGAAGCTATACAAACTCTACTTTCATGATGGACGGCACATCCGTCATGCTTTCTGTCTTCTGTCACGGAAGTTTCTTTATCGCTGCAAGCATAGATCGCTTATTATCTTGTGACAATTTAATTTTATCACTATTAAGTCAATAGAACTGACCTAGTTATTGTAACGTAAATCACATATTTAATTTGAATGTTAGCTTTAAAACTGGTGACAAGTGCAACGTTTTGTTTTCTGTATAAAACTAACACCGACCATATTTTGGTTTCCTACTCAAGGTTAATGACCTTCTTTTCGGTGTCTTGGGCTAAACGGGATTACATTTCGACCATATCTTCAATCACCTTATTTTTCTTGCATCAACTACCCCACCATTTCGTATACAACAGTATTTCTGTGGAAATTTCTTTGTTTCGGTTTTCAATCTTACCTATCAGGGTTAGGTCCAAACTTCCCAAGTTAACTTCTTCCTTTTTTTTTTAAAGATTAATGGCCTGTATATCAAGCAACCGAATTCGAATGTGACCGCTTGTCGAATGTCGAAGATATTGGGATTATTGTTTATTTGAGGAAAATTTATAGTGATGTTACATTGATTATACAACAATAACTAAATTTAGGTACATCTGTTTTATTTCACTTAACTTATATTATTAAATTTCTAAATCTCAAATCAAAACTTAACTTGTAATTTTAATTTATTTGCATTTTACACTTCGTTAAGTTATTTCTTTAAATTGTGATTTATAATTTAACCTGACCCTGGATACTTTAACTTTTTATAGTTAATTTAACTGTTTTTATATAGTTCCTTTTCCCTTTAGCCCTCAGTTATTTCCATTCACTTTTTAACTTGTATATTTATATAAATTTGATTACTTTAATATAAAGTTGGTATATAAAGGAAAAAGGAGCTAGGTAATTTTACTAGTAAACTATTAGCAAGGGCGTTTGTTTTTCTTAATAGGGCCTTGTTAAACCTCCTCCCGCGAACTAGGGCAATTGGTACGCGTGCTCCACGGCTGGTTCTGTCCGTGTTTCCTGACAGCTTATAGTTGTTATATTTAATCATTAACTTTTCCTAAATTTTATCAATTTGATTTTCTTTTCCCTATCAGTACTTCTTTACGGCTTTGTTTATTCAGCGGTGCTCATCACAGCATTGCTGAAGAGTACAGGGTGGCCAACTAAGAATGCGAGGTACTGTATCTGGGAAACTATCCATCGTAGAGGCTTGCGGCTAAAAAAATTATTACTAAAACGGCCAAGAGAAAAACCTGGAAAATATTTTCAAGTTTCTGAAATAGCCGCTAGGGGGCGTAACTGCAATCTTGAATCTAAAAAAGTGATGTTTCTGTAAATTCCGCTATATTAACCCAATAAAAAAAATCCTGATCTTTAAAGTCGAGGATAATCTTAACCTTTTTTTTTGACACTTTTTGCAGTATCTCTAAAAATAAAGCCGATTTGAACAAACTTGGGCTCGTTAAAAGGAGCTATTCTTGGCTACAAACATCGTTATATTTGAAGTTTTGTAAGTTTCACATATCGCCGCTAGAGGGCTTTTTTCGACATTCCAACAGAAATGGTTAATTTTCTCAACAAAATAAAATGCATTGGTATGATTTTTTTTCCATAAAAAAGTAGCTAAAGTAATGCCTAAACTAGCTCGCAAAAACCGCATCTCGATATCTTGTTCCTAACCCAAAATATCGGCAATAGAAAATTTTATACGAAAATCCCTTAAATTTTTATTTTATTGTAACTATATCGTTCTGGAATTCTTTCTATTATGTAAGTTGTGGCCCTAAAAAGGACCGATTCATAAAAGAAAGATTTTTAATGCCCCCGCAAATGCTCGAAATGCTGACCATCACGTTCTATGCACAAAAAAGACAATTAATAGAAGCAGGCCATGAAAACAAAACAAATACCTAATCAAAACATAAATAATCCAAATTGTCAATAGTTGTCAAAGTTTTGCGTTACTTTGAGTAATTTTTGTGTTGGACATATCACGAACAACGGTTCAAGATATTTTAAAGGACCATAGGTAAGTTCTAATGACCATCAAAGTTAGATATTCGTTTAAACTTTTTTTAATTACTTTTAGAATGCACCCATATCATGTCGTTTTGCGTCAGGCCTTAAAAGGGGAAGATTTTGATCGGAGGTTGGAGTATACAAATATATAAATATACAAAACTTCAAATATAATGATGTTTGTAGCCCAAGAATAGCTCCTTTTGACGAGCCCAAGTTTGTTCAAATCAGCTTAGTCGTTTTGAAGATACAGGATGTTATTTACGGAAACGTTTGGGCACCCCCACCACTTAATTTTTAGAGATACTGCAAAAAGTGTCAAACAAAAAAGGTTCAGATTATCCTCGACTTTTAAAATCAGGATTTTTTTATAAGGTTAATATAGTGGAATTTACAAAAACATCACTTTTTTAGATTCAAGATTGCAGTTACGCCCCCTAGCGGCCATTTCAGAAACTTGAAAATATTTTCCAGGTTTCTCTCTTGGCCGTTTTAGTAATAATTTTTTTGCCGCAAGCCTCTACGATGGATAGTTTCCCAGATACAGTACCTCGCATTCTTAGTTGGCCACTGGACAATCCTTGCTTTTTTTTAATAACAAATATTTTTTTTTTTTATTATTTGTTTTATTTTTTTCGGGCAACAACATAAAAACGCAACTGAAGTGTACGTCGCAATCTGGGCAAGAGACATTTAGTTCCCTAGTCTTTGCATTTAATAAATAAACTCCCAAGGTATTTAATGGAGCACAATACAAACCAAATCTACTTTCTAAATTCACCTAAAATAAAAAATATTCACTCTCTTTTTTCAACAATCGTAAAATGACGGATTACAGGACTAATTTATTTTATTTGTCTGTTAATCTCGGGAAATTCAGTTTTAGTATTTTGAAGCGAGAATATTCCAGAAACTTGGGATTTAAAAGCAATGTCGCTGCACTCGTGGAAAAGCAATAACAGACATGTCATTTGAAAATACAAAAGCTCTTGCGAGACAACCCTAAATTGAAAAAAAAAAGAATTATAAATCAGTCGGTAAAATAAGAAAAAAAAACACAGACGGTCTACCTTCACAATATACCGGGTCCGTAAAACGAAGCGGGTATGGAAGATTACATCCTTAACGAAGAACTTATCAAAAATACTGAAACAACATGAGGTCTGAAATTAAAAGTGGCATATTTTGAAAATATTTTATATTATACAGGGTTGCTCAAAAAAATTAGGCGAAAAAACTTGTATTTGTTTAAATGGAACACTATGTATATTATTGGCCCAAAAGATGGGCATAGAGCTGCTGATCATTTCAGTATAGGTTTATGTGGAATTATTGTTACTAGCATAGGAATAATTACGATTTTATCTAAAAAATTGCCAAAGTTTAGTAACCATTTCCAAATTACTTAAAGCAACTGAATGAAATAGTACACACAAATAATATTTTAAAATGTTGCCCATCTCTATAATAAAAAATATTTGCATTCAGTACATTTATTATACACAGGATAATAACATTATTCAAAATATTAAAATTTTTTCTTTTTTTAAAAAGAACACCCTGTATATTATTAGCACAGAAGATGGGCATAGTGCTGCTGATCATTCTAATATAGGGTTATGTGGATTTATTATAAGTAGTTTAGGAACAATTACGATTTATCTAAAAAATTGCCTAAGTTTAGTAACCATTTCCAAATTACTAAAAGCAACTGAATGAAAATAAAAAATAATATTTTAGAATATTGCCCATATTTACAAGAAAAAATATTTGCGTTCAGTACATTTAATATACAGGGTGATCACATTATGCAAAATATTAAAATTCTTTCTTTTTTAAATAACATACCCTGTATATTTTTTGATTTTAAGAAAGCCCTTTTAATATCCTTTCTACTGATGCCATAGTTGATACCTCTTAGAACCGTATTTTAGATATTTGTTATATTAACTTTAAAACCCAACATTTCTGCTACTTTTTAGGAAAATCTAACGGTAACGTTTTAAAGGTTTGCATTTATTATGTCACGCACTTCAATTTCTTAATGCACTAATTTTGATAACCTAGCATTAAATGGCATTTATTTCTGCGATAAAGAAACTAAATGTTAATAATTAACAGATTTATTAAGACATAAACTGGTCAAGAAGAAGATCATACCATTCAATTTTTAGACCTATTTTCAAATTGCTGTAACTTTTTTAAAAATTGACATTTTTGAACGTAGTTTCCAAATTTGGAAAGCGCAATTCTTCTACTTTAACCTGCATTTCATTTTCATCATATTTTTGGTAGAATCAATATTATTATGATATACAGGGCGATCAATAGAGTGCTGCAAAAAAAACACAAAATTTTAGTGTGTGCCATTTCAGTGGTGATTTTTTTTGGTCGTTACAATATGGGTTTTTACCAAGGTAAGATCAATATCTCTAGACGTTTTTGACAGTTTTTGGATTGAGGACCTCTGGCTTTAGATAGACCACTAAACGTCAAATTTTGGTAATAATTTCTTTAAAACGCTATAACTGGAAAACGGATTGATGGATTTCAACGAGTTTTTCACATTCAGAAAGCCCATTACATGGAGATGTTCTATGAGCTACGCATTTTACGAAAGGTGAGAATTTTATTAACATACGGGGCCAACAATCACCAAGAACGTAACTGATTCTGAAATCTTAAATGTATGACAAATGATTGGACGCTAATAGGACTATGAGTCTGTTTTGTTTTAAAATTGATCGAGTTGATGTTTGGGACAATATTTCGAAAAAAATTCTACCGTTTGTCGATCAATGCTGTTTAAGTACCACTCAGCAAGAATGCGTCCTGTATCATGGCATCAGGTCTGAATGGCAGTTATTCCAACAACGTCTTTTAAGTTTTAAACATTTCAAAAGATAAATTGGGGTATTTGATCGAGTATTTGATATACGGGGTGATCAACAAAGTCATTAAAAAAAATTAAATGTTGATTTGCGCGTCATTTGGACAGCAAAGTGTTTCACTTATAAACAATATTAACAACATTAATGGTAGCAAATAAAATTGATTAAATTTTAACAAAAAAAAAAAATAATAACAAATAAAATTAATATTGAGTAGGTCCAACGTGAACTCTTAGAACTTCCATTACTGTTCTTGGCATGCTACTCACCAAGTTTGCAAGGAAGTACTGGGGAATAGAGTTCCATTTCTCTCTTATTACATTTGCCAATTCATTCAAGTTGTTAAAATTATGCTCTCCGTCATTCAATCTTAGTTTTATCCAACTCCATACATGTTCTATCACATTCATATCTGGTGATCTTGCAGACCAATTCATCCTTTGGATGTTGTTATCCCTTAAGACTTTGTTGACGATTCTGGCTCTATGTGGTAGAACGTTGTCATCTACCAAGACAAAATCGTCACCAAAGTTTTGTGCAAAAGGAATAACAATATTCCGAATGAACAGTTCTCGATACTTTTCAGCATTCGTCGATTCTCCTATCAAAATAACCAAATCCGTTTTCCCGTCCAACATCACACCACCCCAAACAAGAACTCCTCCACCTTCAAAAGTTACTCTTGCATCCATATTTTCTTCCAGATATCATTCATTTCTTGCTCTCCAGACTAAAATTCTTCAATCACTGTCATACATATTAAACCTACTTTCATCCGTAAACATGCATCTACTCCATTCTGCTATCCCACAGTTAGCATGATCTGCACCCCACCGCCTCCTTGCAGCTCTGTGAGTAGCCAGCAAAGCTGGGCAAGCAGCACGCCTGCGCGCCTTCAGTCCACGCTCATGGAGCCGGCTCCTTATCGTTTGCGTGGATACCCTTATGCCAGTTGCTGCTTGGAAGCTTCGGCAATATTTGGTAGCATTTAGGGTCCTACAGCGATTAACGTTTTGCATTATTAAACGATCTTGTCTGGCTGTTGTTTTTCTGGCTCGTCCGCAGCGACCTTCTTAGCGGTAATTTGGACTACCATAGGTCCGTGCTCTAGCTAGTGTCCGTTTAACAATAGATATTGTGGTGTTCACAATTTCCTCAATATCCTGTATAGTACGGCCTCGATGGCACAACCTGTAAAATTATTAGTTATTTAACTCTATTTTGTAAATTTCGGTAGCCAAAAATTTACCGCACTATAATTTCTCAATTCATTTTGGCTTAGTCTTGGCATTTTTAAAAAGTAAAATTAGCTTTAAAAAAGACAAAAATTTTACTTGACTTAAAAATATTCTATGACAATGACATTATTTCATCGTTGCTATAGAAACGTATTGCTGCTATCGGTAACTTCATTGTATAATTGACATCAACTTAGCCTTGGAAATTTATCAATTTATTGAAATCCATCAATCCGTTTTCCAGTTATAGCGTTTTAAAGAAATGATTACCAAAACTTGACGTTTAGTGTTCTATCTAAAGCCAGAGGTCCTCAATCCAAAAACTGGCAAAAACGTCTAGAGATATTGATCCTACCTTGGTAAAAACCCATATTATAACGACCAAAAAAAATCACCACTGAAATGGCACACACTAAAATTTTGTGTTTTTTTGCAGCACTCCATTGATCATATATCATAATAATATTGATTCTACTAAAAATAAATGAAATACAGGTTAAATTAGGAAAATCGCGCTTTACAAATTTGGAAACTACGTTCAAAATTGTCAATTTTTAAAAAAGTTACAGCAATTTGAATATAGGTCTAAAAATTGAATGGTACGATCTTTTTGTTGACTAGCTTAGATATACCTAAAATGAATATAAAACAATGAATTACAATACAAATTTAAGAAGGCAAATGGGTTGACACAACAAAACTTAGCAAATCCTTTTCAAATGTTCTTTCCTGTGTAATGTGAATGTAGCCTTCGAGCAAAATTTTGCTGGACATCTTATAGAGTTCGTATTCTAATATTTCTAAATGCCTCTCGTATACCATCTTTCATAACGTCTGGGTTTGTAGAAGGTATATTTATATTTACTTGTTCTTTAACGTATCCCCAGAGGTTGAAATCAAAGGGTGTTAAATCAGGGGACCTAGGATGCCAAGCGATTGGTCCACCACGTTCAATCCATTGATTATCTCGCCAATGATTTAAAAATTATCTAGCTGGCTCATAATAATCAGCCGTCTTGTTAAAACCGGAAGTTTTGGAGAGTGTCGGCCTCTATAATTTGAACCAAACTGGGTAGATCATGATTAAGAAAATTTAAATAAACTTGTCCCGTAAAACGCTCTTCAAAGAAATATGGCCCAATAATGTAAGGCCCTAATATTCCTCTCCAGACATTAACCAACCAGCGATTTTGGTTATCTACATGTCGAACCCAATGTGTATTTTTAGTAGCATAATAATACATATTATGTCTATTTACGATTCCGTTATTTTTAAATGTAGACTCGTCACTAAAGAGAACTTTTGATAACATATCTGGTACACCTCTAACTTTATTAAGCATCCAATTAGAGAATGTAATTCTTCTTAAGAAATCATCATCATAAAGTTCTTGGTATAATTGTATGTGATAAGGATGATATTTATACTTTTTCAAGATCCGTCGCACGCTTGTTTCCTTAACACCGATTTCCTAAAAATTAGATAAAATCGTAATTATTTCTTAAACTACTAAAAATAAATCCACAAAACCCTATATTAAAATAATCAGCAGCTCTATGCTCATGTCTTGGGCTAATAATATATAGGATGTTCCATTTAAAGAAGTAGAATTTTAGTTTGCCTCACTTTTTGAGCCATCCTGAATAATGCAAAATATTTTTAAAATATGCCACTTTTATTTCCAGACCTCATGCTGTTTTAGTATTTTCGAGTTCCTCAATTAGGATGTAATCTTCCGTCCCCGCTTCTTTGGCGGACCCGGTATATTTAAAAGTTATCACACAGTGAAAAATAAGTAGTAAAGTGGACTTACCAGTGATTGACCAGGGTAGTTTTGCTAATTAAAATTAGTATAAGTAAGTAGAATCTTATGCTGAATTGTGACCAGTAGTGGTTTGAACTTTTAAGTAGTCAGTAATATAAAGCCATGCTTAATAAAGACCAGTTTTAGTAAAATATGAAAATTGTTGAAAGGTTTTGTAATATATTAATGCGAAATAAATGAATATGATAATCGAGAAGTTAGAGAAGTTTAAATTTTGTTGCGGCATATACTACGGTCTCAAAATAATTGGCAAAACTGTTTATATAACCATTAGCGGTGTGCGGCGAGAATAATTAACATTGATTCGCCCACTTTTAAGTTAAATAAAAGCAATCCAAACCGCTTGGGAAGATTGTGCATAAATAGCTCATTACATGTTGCCAAGTTTTAATAGATTTCACTGAAATTTCCATAAAATTTACCGAAATCGGCATGTCATTAAGGGCCTTTTCACCCTACGGTGCCTGTTTTACTTAATTTGGCAACGCAGGTAGGAAAAACCCATGTCTAAAGGCGCTCGCACGCTTTCTTATCGCATCTAACCAACGTTCAGTGTCTTAGACAAGTTTCAATCAAGAGGATATTAGCAATTTAGTTTTATTATTTTGGTGAGACGGAGAATGAAGTCAGATGGCTCCATCTCGTGGTGCTGGTAAAGAACACTAATTCTTAAAGCAAACCTGCGGCCTCTGACATGGACTTACAAAGCCACTAAGACATTAAGTCACAATTGCAGGAGTCCTCTCATAGGTGCTTTTTCCTTTTGTCAGACCCCATAGTCTCACTGACGAGCTGTAATACAGCGAAACGCGTCTGAGGATGGTTCTGGCAGAAGGAAAAAGCAAACCCTTCATTTTTTTTTTATTATTTTGGTGTTAGTTTGGTGGCTATTCAAAACAAATATTATAATGAAGGCGAGCTCTTCAAGTGATAGTAACCAATAAGTTACAAAACTACTGACAATGGTAAAAAATGTATATGAGGGAATTCTAAGTACACACAGTGGAATATCATTCACTGAGGCAGTAGAACTTTGTGCCAAATTGACTAAGACATCTTGCCATACTGTTTATAGAACTATCAAGGACAATAGGAATACTAAAGTGTCCGATCAGAAGGAAACAAGAGGACGAAAAAAGATTGTTATTGATCAGTAGACCAAGTTAGCCATTCGTCGGAAAGCGCATGCATTTTTTTTTCGAAATGAACTTCCGAATTAAAAAAAAATTCTGCCGAAATTGAAAGGGATGAACATATGCAAAAAATGTCACGAAGAGTTCTAATGCGTACACTACGAGAATTAAATTTTCGATTCTTAAAACGAAATCGCAAAAGTCTTTTGGTGGAAAAGGAAGAAATCATATTGTGTCGTAGAAAGTATCTAGAAGAAATACAACAATATCGCTGGGCAGGGAAAATAATTTACTTTACGGACGAGACATGGTTAAATGAAGAACATACTGTGAATTACATTTGGCAAGATCTCAACATTAAAGATGCACGTAAAGACTTCATCAATGGACTATCCACTGGATTGAAAGCTCCTTCAGGAAAAGGTCGTCGGTTAATTATAACCCACATCGAGAGTGATTCTGGTTTTCTTGAAGGTGGGTTAAACGTGTCTGAATCTCGTAAAACCGGTGATTATCATGAGAATATGGACTCGGAAGTGTTTGAAGATTGGTTTAAACCTATCTTACCGCGTATTTAACGTGGGTCGGTAATCGTGATGGATAATGCACCATACCACAGCCGTCGGGTGGAAGCTTTGCCAACTTCTGCGTGGCGAAAAGGAAAGATTGTTGACTGGCTCGAAGAAAAAAATATTGCATTTGGCGAAAAAATGCCTAAGGTGCAGCTCGATCTTGCAAGACTTCACAAAAAGAAATATACGAAATATGTAGTGGATGAAATGGCTTGTGAACGAGGTGTTACGATATTACGTTTACCGCCTTACCATCGTGAACTAAATCCAATCGAGCTTTTATGGGCACAGATAAAAGGCGAAATAGTGCGTGAAAATATAACTTTTAAATTAAAAGATGTTAAAGGAGGTTTAAAAATGGCAATAGCGAATGTACAAGCAGCAGATTGGCATAAGTGCGTATTACGTGTCGAGGGCGTAGAAAAAAAATGTGGGACTTAGATGTACGCGTTGAAGTCATGGTAGAACCTATTAATATAAATCCTGCAGATGACAGCAGTAGCGACAGTAATGAAATTTTTTCATCGTCAGACAGTGAATAATCGCTGTAATGATAATAATGAATTTAAAATTGTAACGTATTGTCATTATAAGTAACACTTTTTAATGTCGGCGTGGAATATAATTTGTCAAATTATTATAAATTAGTGTTCATTAGGTAAAAATAGTTAGGAAATTTATAAACATTTATAGTTTAGGTTTAGGTTTTGCCCTTTGTCCACTATTATATGTTTCTATTATTATGTAGTATAATAAAAACATTATTAAAATAACATATACCGTTGCTGTATTATTCTTTTTAGATTTTAAACCTGTGTAATTTAGTATCTCTAATTACTTCATTAGATCACCAAATGTCACCAGTTTAATTTATAATATTATATTTATTATAGTAAATGAAAATATATTATAATACCTAATAAAGAAAAAAATCATATATTTTTCGAATTATTATTGTTTAAAATGACACGCCTCTGGAATTGGCGTTCCCCTTACGTCTTGCACAGTTGCACACCCCGTTAAAAATTAGTCACCGCACATTATTTTGGTACCGGAGTATAGTAGAATTAATGAGGTGAAGAATAGGGGTTAGAATAATTTGTTGAGAAATGAAGGCAGTAAGTGGTAAAGTCGACATTGTTAAAGGATTATTGTATTAGTAAGATTAATGATGTGAAATAAAAGTATCTGATAATCGAGAAGTTAAAATATACTGGGCTGCCCAGAAATCCGGAATAAAATTAATATAGCCTTAACCTGTAACTTTTGGGGAAAATGCTCGGACACGTCAATTTAGTTTTATATATGCTCACATTTTGACGTTATTCGTTTGTTTTTTTAAAGACCTTTTTCAAAGATATGACGACATCGATCTTATTTTTAAATGGAAACATACAGCGTGTGATACAAAAGCTAATATCTCGTAGAGTATGCTCATAATTTTTGGCGCGATTTTGGCAAGCTATTTAAAAATGGCGACTGTTAAAATTAAAAAAAAAATCCCTATTTAAATAAGCGGAAATGATAAATCATTCATGTTTATTTTACCTTTCAAGGTAAGAAATCTTCATTGTTTCACGTTCTGACATTTTGTGACATTGTGAACTTGTAAAATTAATTTAGGTATTTCCGAAGTATTATTTTACAATTTTCTAAACAAAAATGGTTTTGTCGCAAAGGCAGCGTATCGAAGTCTTGATATTGTTAGGATGTGCAGATAAAATAAGGAGTTTTAATAAGATTTCTTACCTTGAAAGGTAAAAAAAACATTAACGATTTATCATTTCCGCTTATTTAAATAAGGATATTTTTAAAACTTTTAACAGTCGCCATTTTGAAATAGCTTGAAAGAATCGCGCCAAAGATTATGAGCATCCTGTACGAGATATTAGCTTTCAAGTGATGTATCACAAGCTGTATGTTTCCATTTAAAAAAAAATCGATGTTGTCATATCTTTGACAAATGTCTATAAAAAAAAACAAACGAATAACGCCAAAATGTGAGCATATATAAAACTAAATTGACATGTCCGAGCATTTTCCCCAAAAGTTACAGGTTAAGGCTATATTAATTTTATTCCGGACTTCTGGGCAGCCCTGTATTTATAAAATAAAATTTGCAAGGAGTAGAACATTGAACAAAGAACGAAGAGGGAGATATCTGCATGGTTACTGAAGTAGATTGGGACAAAATTGGAAATACTTACATGACTTCACGTATCATGCTTCGTTTTCGAAAAAAAAAAACACCGATTTGTTTCAGAGTTAATTAAAATATGAGGTAAAGATAAGTTTTGATGTCTAATTTACCTGTTTTGTCAATAACAAGTCGAAAATTAATAACTTTACTAACGCTAAAATGGCTCAGTTGCATTCCAATTATGGCCTAGCAAATGAAAATGCTGAAGAAGCTCAGCGAATTTATCAGGAACGTTATCCAAACATAGTACGGCACCGTGCCAAAACATTTATACATGTCCATGCAAGATTAAGTGAGGCTGGGAGTTTTAAACGTATTACGGAACTTACATGAATTAGGAGCTAAACCTAGTTATTTTGATCTCATGCTATGAGATTATTAAAAAAATTGTTAAATAAATCGGAACAAACCACGTTGTTACATACGGACATCACTTATCAAGTACAAGTAACATGTGATTTAAGACAGATGCAAGTGACAGCTGTATTTACAGAGCCAGAAGAGAAGCAAATCAATCGTATCGATCAACGGTGTTATATGTTGTAATCTTTTGAATAATAGCCTTTAAGGCCCCTTATTAATACCTTCTGCCATGTAAGTGCTTCCAGTTTTCTCCCAAGTTACTCCAGTAACCCTGTGAATCTATCCTTCTTTGTTCTTTGTTCAATGTTCTACTACTTCTAAATTTTAACTTGTAACTATGTTAACTTTTTCCCCATTCTGCCTTCATTTCTCCACACCAATTTAACTCTAAATCTTTATCTCCTTTACTCTACTATACCATACCAGCATTAAAAAAAATTTTGACTAACCACTTTCTGCCTTCATGTTCCAACATTAATTTACCCTTAATTCTTCACCTCTTTAATTCTACTGTACCGCAACAAAATTTAAACTTATTATATTCTATGGAAAAGTTCATATGAACATGTGTCACACGGAGTTGCCCTGTTTCTGATATACTTAGCCCTAACTAGATTAAATTTAGTAAGTTAAGTAGCATCCCGGGGAGCACCTTAATCCAAATAATTGACAAAAAAATGTTAGCCACTGACTTTTGTCTAATTTTTGTAATTTTTTTGCGGATTTACAAACTAATAGTACAACTTTTTTGTTCCTTGAATTGTTCTCGAATGTTACATTGTACTCGAGAGAAAAAATAAGAACCACTTTAATGCATGTTCAAAAAAAATACCTATGTATCTCAAAGTTAATTAAAATATGAGGTAAAGGTAAATTTTGATGTCTAATTTACCTGTTTTCTCAATGACAAGTCAAAAATGAATAACTTTACTAACGCTGAAATGGCCCAGATGCATTTCAGTTATAGCCTAGCAAATGGCAATGCTGAAGAAGCTGGGCGAATTTATCAGGAACGTTATCCAAACAGAGTACTGTCATGTGCCAAAACATTTAGACAGCTCCATGCAAGATTGAGTGAGACTGGGAGTTTTTAACGTAGTACGGAACTTCCTGGCAGACCTGCAACAGTAACCACGCCCGAGTTCGAAGAGGCTATACTTTGAGAAATAGAAGATGATCCTTCAACTAGTGCCAGAAAGGTATCCATACCATATTCAACGTGTGCTTCCTCATGATTTTTAGGTAAGGTTTGATTTTCAATTGGTTCAAGAAGACCACCACAAGGCGAGTAGTACTATTGCATTGGTGAATCATATCTGCAAAATATCCGTCCTAAGGTGTTTAGACAAAAATAAATTTCCTCATCAACAAAGTCCAATTGGTTTAAAAAATCAATGAAGATGATCGAGAGAGAAGAGTCTAATTTTGCGAGACAATAATGAATATGTGCCATAATCATCAACAGTTTTCAAAACGAATTGTATCTTCGGACGAGGCAACGTTTTGTCTGAATGGAAGTGTAAACAATTAATGTTTGGGCCGGCATTGTTGAAAATAGAATTTTGGGGCCCTTTTTTATTGACAAAAGTTTGACAGGTGAACCATTTTTAGAATTTTTAGAAAATTATCTTGTACCGTGCCTTGCCACATTATACCCTAATCCAGAAGATCCTGATGCACCGAACAATTTTCTGTGGTATCAGCAAGACGAAGCTCCGGCTCATTACATCCGCCGTGTGCGTGAGTACCTTAATACAATTTTTCCCGAACGATGGATTGGCCGAGGAGTTCCAATTGATTGGCCGGCTTGTACTCTAAATTTAACCCCTTTAGATTTTTTTTGTGGGGTCTAAGGTATATGTTAACCGACCAAACAAGTTTTAAAGATTTATAGAACAGAATAAGAGGCGAAATAAGATTGATAGAACCTTACGTCGTTAATAACGTTCTGCAGGAATTTGAAAATCATCCCAGGTACTGCCAGACTCTTGGTGGAAGTCATTTCCAACATTTGATAAGGTGAGTTTTAGTTTCTTTTAAATTTTCTTTTCTTTTCGCTAATAATTAACTTGTTTTTATTTTAAGTTGAAGCGCAGTTTTCTCGCAAACTGCTGAATTTAAGTATATGACACATTTCATGAAATATGTTTAGAATTTTATGCAAAACCCAATCCATTTAAAAAAATGAGGTAAATCGTCCTAAGTTGTTTTTGGAACAACCCTTATACATGAAGTAAGCTTCAAAAAATGCACAACAAAAATAAAAATTAACGGATCGGAGCGCTTTTCGAAAAAGAACACATGAATTTTAAATGAATGTGTTCCAACCTTTACGTTCTCACTCTATATACCTACAACAAAAATAAAAGAGGAGAAATGTAAACTGGTAAAATAATAACAAAAGACAAAAAACTTTTACAAAATCGTTTTTATGTAAGTATCTACTACTAAATTTGGACAGAGCATTGAAACCAAACGTGATAAGAATTTATCCTTTTCAGAGAAAATAAAACGTTTACACAAAAAAATGATGAGCGAGTTATATCGCGAAATGGATCCATTATAGATTTGGAGAACAAGAATATGGGATTATACATGTAAGTAAGCAGAAGAACCGATTTTCGCCATTCATATAGAAATCGATTCTGTGCTTCGTTTTAGTGCGTTCCTAATTGGACTATAGTCCACCTTACGGATCTGTGACTATAAAAGGAATGCAAACACAATATATACGTTGTTGCCGTAATATACAGTACAAATATCTTACTTAATATTAAATAGCGAATTTTCACGTCTGTTTACGTTATTTTGGTGATCTGCTTATATCTTTGTAATTAACGTGTCAACTACATATATTTTATTTTACAGTGAACCATATGAAAATCATATATCCGATAGGCCAAATATCCCAAGAAATAATAGTTATTCTTTTTTTTTCCTGAAATCTGGCAACTCGAGACCCCAGCTGATTTCTATTGAAAATATTGTTAAAAAAAAACGTGGGCTGTGAGCTCAAATATTCTGTCTCTTTCGGGTACATTGCTGATTCAATATTTTTTTATCGTACCAAAGTGTGTCATAGTTAGTGCTTCGTAAATTAAATCCTAAAGGTGTTACTGTCAGTGGCGGCCAGAGTTAAAATTTATTTTTGTTGTGTGTTATTTTCCTAATTACAAAGAATTAGTACACGCGAGGAAAAACTTTTCATAGCCAGGCTGAAAAAGTTTTCGCCAACATATACAGGGTATGCAATGATAAAGCGACCAATAACCAGTTCAAAATACCGCTGGGACAAACGATAAAACGGACTGATATATATGTATACGGGAGTTTGCAGGAATACTGTAAAAGAAATTAAAAAAGAAGATGGAGAGAAGAAAAGGGCATTTGGAACATTTATTATCATCCCCTGCTAAAAAAAGAGCTCGTCCTTCTATCAAGGGACAAGATTGACGATGCCGATTTTTCAATTTCAGGCATACTATAGATCACTTCTATTTGGAGTTGAATATTGTTCCCACAACAAGAAAATTGCTACAAAAATTGCGGGAAGGCATGGATTTCTCACATAGTAGAGATACTTTTAGGCTACTATTAAAGGCTAATGGGTTTTATTTCCGCAAATGTCAAAACAATAAAAAAATATTGAATTAAAGACCTAATATTTTCCATTGGCGTTAGAAATATTTGAGGGCAATAAAGAAATATCAAGAAGAGGAACGGAAGAGCAACCAGAGGAACGGAAGAAATTTTGTCCTTGGATTGCACATATTTTGACATAAAATGTAGGTATACAGGATGTCTCACAAAAGTGTGGCAGAAAAAATATTTTTCCTTAAATGGAAATTCCTCTATATTATTACTTTTTCGATTCTCCGGAAAATTCTAGACATGTTTTATGTATAATATCCTAAACCTATCTTCAACTGTTAACGAAATATTTACGTTCAAATATTAAAATAACACTTTATTGCAGCTAAATTACATTTTTTAAAGTCTTAAAAATTATTTTAGCAAATGCTGGGAGTGCGCGCCATTAACAACTCTGCAATACTCCAGACGACCAAAAATTTCCGCTGTACTTTGTCTACGGTTTCTGGAGAAATATTCCTAATTACTTTACGAATGCTCCCTTTGAGAATATCAAGCGTGCGTGGCTCATCTTTATACACTTTATTTTTAACACAACCCCAAAAAAAGTAGTCCAGTGGAGTAAGGTCGGGTGACCTAGGTGACCACTCTAATGATCCACGTGTGCCCATCCACCGGTCTGGGAAAACATTATCTAGGAATCTTCTAACAATCGCAGCATAGTGGGGCAGAGCTCCATCCTGTTGAAACCATAACACTTGGTTTGGCATGTCTGGATTATTTTTATCAGGATATCCATCCTGTTGAAACCAAAACATTTGGTTTGGCATGTCTGGATTATTTTTATCAGGATATAGTGTCGCTAGTGCTGGAATTAAGTCGTTTTCTAAAAAGTCTTGATAACATTCTCTCGTCAAACTTTCTTCAAAGAAGTGTGGTCCTATTACTCTGTTATTATTTGGAGTGGACTATAAAGGGACAACTGGTACCGCATATAGAGTATAATGAGGTACTTCCGGACATACAGTCTGGCTTTAGAAGCGGTCATAGTTGCGCGACAGCGTTGCTTAATGTCACAGATCACATTTTTAGGGCCATTGACTCAGGTAACTTAACAGTGTTGGTCCTTCTGGACTACTCCAAGGCATTTGATACCATTAATCATGACTCTTTAAAGTTAATTTTAAAATATATCGGACTCTCGGCATCTGCAGTTTCATTCTTTGATAGCTATCTTAGTGGCAGGCAACAGCGAGTGACTCTGTATGGACGGATCTCTGATGCCAAACACATATCAATTGGAGTGCCTCATGGGTCCATATTGGGCCCAATCTTGTATACAATTTACACTGCATTCCTAAAAAATGTTGTTACGAGCTGCTCTGCACAAATGTATGCTGATGACACTCAGTTGTTCTACTCATTCAATCCAAGTGACTTAAATCGTGGCTGTGAGCTTATTAACAATGAATTGAATGCCCTTTTTAGGTTTTCACAAGAACACTTACTGACACTTAACCCAAACAAAACCGTCGCTCTTCTGTTCGGCAGAAATAAAGATCGGCTAGAAAATAAAAATAATATAAAAGTAAAAATCAATGATGTGTCAATACCTTTCGTTGAAGTGGCCAAAAGTCTTGGACTCTGGCTAGACACGGATTTGAGATTTAACAAACATATTTCTGAGTGTGTGAAAAAATGCATTTTTAAACTTAAATTGTTGTACAACTCCCGGACTATTTTAGATTCGAATCTTAAACTCATGCTATGTGATTCTCTTATTTTGTCCACTTTCAGTCATTGTGATGTGGTATATGGTGCATGCCTCACAGCCTTCACCTCACATAAGATTCAAAAAATTCAGAACTATTGCCTACGTTTTGCATACGGCATTAGAAAGTGTCACTCGGTAAGGCACAAGTTGAGGGATGCGGGTTGGTTGAGTATGAAGCAGCGGCAATTGTTTCATGCAGCTGTTTTATATCATAAAATAATATTGTTCAAAAAACCTTCTTATCTACGCCAAAAAATAACTTCCCGTACTGACGTTCATAATTTAAATGTAAGGTTCAAAGGTTTGATCACACCACCTATTCATAAAATGTCGGTTTTTGAGCGGAGTTTTTCTTACAGCGTTTCGGCTCGTTACAATGCTATCCCTACAGATCTAAAAGCAAAGTCAATTGCATCGTTTAAAAAATTGTATAAAAGGAACTTACTGGGAAATTGATAAAATTAATGTAGGTACTTTGTACATGTTTTTGGTTTTTTGTTCCTTATTTTCATATGTATCCTTGCCTTAGGTATTTATGTTTATTTATACTTATTGCCGTCGAGCTTATTGCTAATTATAGTTTCATCTTTTTCTTTTTCTAGTGTATAAAACTTTGTGAATAACATAAATCTTTGTGAATAACATATAATGCTCCTGCACTGTTAAACTTTTTTAGTTAAGGGTAGTTGTTAGGTATTCTAGTTGTAAACTCTGTTTATATGTTATATTTTAGTTTTTTTTTAAAGGTTAAGTGGAAGACCAACTCTTGTTTCAAACAAGAGATGAACTTCGCCCTTTCAGATAAACATGTAGAGTATAAATTTTATTATTGTGAATTGAACAAATTTGATTATCTGAATAAAGATTATTATTATTATTATTATTATTATTAATAATCCCCGCCCATAAATTTACCTATTCATAATTCTAAGAATGACCTTCCCTAAACCAGTGTGGATTTTTTGACGCCCAGTATCTAAAATTATGCCTGTTTACTTCTCCATTAAAGCGAAACGTTGCTTCGTCTGAAAAGTATATCTGTTTTACTAGTCTAGGGTCATTATTAGTTCGCTCGATCATGGTCTGGCAAAACTTGTTTCTGCGGTCTGGATCATCTTCAAATAGCGCTTGAAATAATCGAATTTTATATGGGTGCCATCTTTCCTTCTCTAAAAATTTTATTATCGTCGACCTATGAATCGTGTTACCTAAAGCCAGCTGAGTACTTGAGAGGTTCGGATTTTCGTGTAATGAAACGAATGTCCAGTTTTTTGTCATTAGGAACGCCAGGCCTAGCGTCAATTCTACTGATTGTAGATTGACTTACAGGTTCTCTATTTGGACCATAGGCGTCGCTTCTACCAAATATTTAAAATACGGATTGTTGTTAATTTTTAATATGATTAAATATTATATATTATAGCTTGTTCATTATAGTTTATATCGATAAAAAGTTTGTTTCCGCGACTTTGCGTGCAGAAAATATTTTTAAAA
The DNA here is from genome assembly GCA_963920685.1 of Polydrusus tereticollis. Lineage (NCBI taxonomy): Eukaryota > Metazoa > Arthropoda > Insecta > Coleoptera > Curculionidae > Polydrusus > Polydrusus tereticollis. The sequence goes on along the minus strand of OY987334.1, from coordinate 2,792,085 downwards.
TGGTCTTTCGGTAAAAAATAGGCTCATTTTGCCGAAAACAATTTACAAAAATTGTCTTTGTCCAGCAAGGACTGCAAGGAGGTATGAGTTTTTCTTGCCAAGAAAGGACAGGGATAGGTGCTATGTTAGTTGAAATATACAGTTAGTAATTAGAATTCACTATATATATTTTAACAACAAATTGATCGCATCAGCAGAATCACAGTAAACGTTCTGTAATATACCACATTTTTAAGATACGTGTTAAACGAACATAAGTAATTTAAACTTCATAAACAATTTAATGACTGAAATCGTCAGAACTTTCAAAAGTAGAATCGTTTCCAGGCTGTATTACTACTGGCGCTATAGGTGGTGAAACAGAATATCCATTTTCTGTTTTTTTAACATGAGCTAGGCAGTTTTTCCATACATCGCTACTCATTTCGTTATAACCTACCGAATATTATCAAGGACAATTGCGCTTAAAGTTGGTGATCGATTATTGAATAATATTCTTTGCTGACAAGAGCAACACGTTAGGTACAAAGCCATCTTCACTGACGGCATGAAGAATAATAACGCGTTTTCCTCTCGAACACGGTGTACCAAAAGTACAATTTATACTGTCTGCCCAACCATACTTAACAACATCATGAGTATCAAACCAAGTTTCGCCTAAATAAATTATTTTCTTAATTCCGAACTTGTTTTGCTTTCGATGGCTGACCAGGGCACCGACTCATTATATTCCTGCGATAATCCACCTTGACCTTCTATTTCAAATTGTTGCCAAAAAGCCATACTGATATAATAAAATATAGGTACCAAGTAGAAACTTACTTCTCTAAAACCACACAGTTATAGCAGGAAATAAAATATGTAAATTACCGTAAATCGTTTCAACCAGTCATGCCGCTGTCCGATTCCCAATATCGCATACCTCAAACATCAACTGATTTGAAAGCTGATAAGGGATCACTCAATTGGTAGAACCTTAAACTATTTGCTGTTCTTGTCTACAGCATATAAACTTGTATTTTTATGCTGCTCTATTAATTTTTCCACTCGAAAAAAATAGTTCGCTCTTTAAAATTGCTGGCGGACCTCGACGTTCTGTCTCCAGGGTGTTGTTAGTTCTACAAAGATTTCGTAAGTGTAGGAGGAACATAAGGGTTTGTTAATTGTTTATTTTTTTTTTTTAAGAACAGTGAACATTCTTTTTATTTTCATTTAAATTTTTTTGTGTGAATGATATTTCTGAAGTACTGAGAAAATTATTATAATATTCATGAATGGTTTGTTTCTTCTTTCTTTGACATTCAAATTTTCTTGGTTCAAAGTAAAATTGCAAACTAGCTTTTTAAGAAAGTTGCTGACTATCAATTAAATACTCATACAAAAGAACACTTTTAATAATAAAAACTTAAAGATCTGTAAAAAAAAAGATCTGACGACCCCGATTATGATGCCGGTTTTTAAATGGCAACCCTCATGCAATACAATCGCCTAGTTATTTTTGAGGGTTGCCATTTAAAAAAATTTAAAATGACGTAGTCTCTGTCACTTTTTGACATTTGTCGGATTTGACAATAGCGCAGATCGCTTGCTCACGGGAAATTATGTTACTGGGAAAAAACTTAATATGTTCAGCTTAGAAGGTCTATTTATTAAAGGGGTGAGACACTTAAAAGACAAAATCCTTGGAAGCAAATTAGGAACTCTCGTATTTCCAAAACGGCTGAAAATAAGTATCAACAACTATATACTTTTAGAATCGGATCGCCAAATGCATTTTAATCGTGTGGTTATTTATATTATTAAAAAAATTTTGAAAAATTAATTCACATACGACCTTTTATAAGTAAAAGTGAAATTAGGTAAGTTGTTATTTACGACTTGATGCCTCATGTGCAAGGTTTTTGTTATTCCAAAAAATAATAAAAATTCGATAAAAAGAACATGAAAAATAAATAACTAATCCCTACGAAACTTTTGATAGTATAATGACTAATATTTTTAAGGTAAAAGTGAATATATTCTAGAGGTGATCTTAATAGATACTCTGCTAGGCGTAGTATATACCTAGTAATAATAATATTATTATTATTATTATTATTATTATTATTATTATTATTATTATTATTATTATTATTATTATTATTATTATTATTATTATTATTATTATTATTAGTATTATTATTATTATTATTATTATTATTATTGGTAATAATGGTAATAGTAATAATAATAATAGTAATAGAAGAAGCAACGCCAAGGAGTCAAACAAGAACCAGTACTTCGACCCCCGAAGGTGCTGCGCAAGAGCTACAGCCAGTGCTCGCCCAAGCGGGACGTCCTAGACAGCGCATGATGTGGACAACAGCCATTAATGAAACTATAATGCGTACTTTTTACAGGGTGACACAATTAGGACAAGATACGACCGGATACCGTCAAAGACTGCACGCTGGTTTCTGCAATACATACCTTCAACTCCAAGTCTCAGAGCAAAGAGTAGCAGATCAGTACAGAGTAATACTCAGAAATAGACTCATTTTAGAGACCAGATTAAACATAATTAAGAGAGAAATTGAACGAGAAATCCAAGAATAAGAAATTGGCTAAGAAAATGCAAGAAATACAACAGAAGCGCCACAACCCAAAGACGATGGAAATGTACTTCAAAGTACAAGAAGAGATTTCGGCTGAACCTCTTCTTGCTATATATTTATGCCAAAAGCACATCACGGCAATATTATTGGAAGTATTATGGATTGCCAGATTGTAGCACGAATACTGTCTTTGTTAAAAACAAAAACAGATGAGTGATGTAGCTGAGGACAGAATAGCACTTGTTGGAAGTTTACACACAAGGTCACCACTAAGGTTGTTTCCTGACTTGCTACAGAATCCTCTGCTAATTGGTTGTATGCAGCTTCAGCTCTCCTATGGTGAACGTTGCTTTCAACTTCAATTTTTTTCATTTCCTCTTCTGATGGAGCACCAACAAGCTAAATAAAGAGTTTGTCACAGTAAGAGCAGAGAGGCCCTAACCAAGCATTTCATTTATTCGAAAGCTAGATGCTAATTTATCCGAATATGGTTCATTTTCCAAAAAACGAGAAAAATATGGAAGCAGAACAACAGAGGAAGAGGTTGCTATTGTTTTAAACCAGGTTTGTAATTTTATCCATTTGTTGCGTATGTACGTATCGTATCACAGTATAGCGGGAGTGATGAGTATCAAGGTATCGAACCAACTAACTAAATTATAAAATGTGACTTATTTTAAATTGTAATACAAATATTTTAGGTAAACCATAATCCCTCTGTTTCCACCCGTCAGATTGCCGCAGAGGCAAATAATAATCGGACCACGAACAAAACAAAATTCTGGAGAATTTTAAAGAACAATAATTAATTAAACCATTTAAAATTCATGTGCGTCAAACAATACATCCAGGGGATCCCGATAGGAGGCTAACATATTGCTTCTGGTTTCGCGACCAGATTACACGCAACAAAGATGCTTTTTTGAACAGTATTATTTGGTCCGATGAGTCAAAATTTACCAATTGTGGAGTATTTGATCGTCACAACGAACATATTTGGGCCATCGAAAATCCTGAAGAAAATCGGGAAATTCGCCCACAAGCTCGACTCAGCATAAATGTTTGGGCTGGAATATTGGGCGATCGCATTTTAGGTCCCTATTTACTCGAAGAAAATTTAAGTTCTGCTGGATATTTAAACTTTTTAAAAACTGATTTTCAAGACTAGCTCATGGATTTATCTCTAGCCACTTTACGAAACCTATGGTTCCAACCGGATGGTGCTCCTAAACATAACAGCAGGATTTTCCGCCAATTCCTCCAAAAGGAATTTCCAGAGCGCTGAATAGGAAATAGAGGTTTTGTAGAATGGTCATAGAGATCTCCAGATCTTACACCATTGGATTTTTATTTGTGGGGTATTACAAAAGATTTAATTTACAAGCGGCCTGTCAATACTAGAGAAGAACTAACTAACAAAATCATAATTGCTCTTGTAACCTTAAATAGAAGGGGCGTTTACAGAGTAGTTAAAAAAATTAAAACAAAAATAAACGACTGCATTAGAGCAAATGGTAATATTCTCGAACACTTGCGCCGAAAGTAAAATTTTTTATTTATAATTCTTTTTTGTATTGCTAAAAGTAAACTTAATAATTTAATAGACAAATGTTAACATAACAGGCCTGTGGTCTGCATAGTAGGTGTATTAACATAACAGGCCGGTGGTCTGCATAGTAGGTGTATTTAAGATTTTACTCCGAATCCATCGTTTCTAAAAATAGAACCCGTCACATTGAGCGCGGGGATGTTTTTCCGTTTTGTCTAGTCGGGTTCGGGTTAAGTTAGTTAGTTCTTATTATTCTTTTGTACTAGCAGGGCTAGAATAAATGTTTCGATGATCGAAGTGTCTTTTAATAATACTTCCCTGTTATATAAAACAACAAATGTTTTTTTTAACAATTTAGTTACTTGACTATCCTAATTCCATAGGAATAATGTGTTGAATAAAGATGGATTTATGAATAAAACTATGCGTTAGACAGAGATGGGTGATTCATAAATTTTAAGGTGTTATTTCATAAAACTAATATTTTTTGGATGGTTGCGACACCTTATTGCCTTAAGGAAGTCAGAAGGTAACTAAAAATAAAATAAAAAATCCAGGGGCGTATTTAAAAAAATAAAGGTGATGATGACTGCCCAAAAACGAAACGTTAGATTTTTAATTTAACAAGACAATCTTGTAGAGAAGAAATAGTGGCAATGACAAGGTGTCATTTATTTTGAAATTTCTTTTCAAACAAGCTCAGCAAACAATAAAAATGTTTTTGCAAAAATTCGGTTTTTTTCGAATATCTTCGAGAGTACTCGGAATTTTTCAATTCTTAAAGTTGCATTTTGTTGAGAACCAAAATGTACAACTTTGCCATAATTTAACCGACCTGTGTCTCTTATAATAACCGAGATCCCCATGCATGCACTCGAATTTGTGGCACCCTGCATTATAATGATTATATTTTTCTATTTTTGTAATATTCACCTGTTAGAAAAGAAGAAATTATAAGAAGAATTAGTTGAACTATTTTATTATAAAGCGTATCTACTTAATAAGGATAACTGTATAAATCAGCTAGCTGTTGAGCTGCACTCTTGCCTTTCCAACGTATATCTTATGTATAATTAAATTAATTTTATTATTATTACTATTATTATTATTATACATGCAAGTTTCGGTATTCTAGATAACTCGGTAAATATTACAGAAAATCACTATTCGTTTGGTACTGTTATATGCTAGCCAAAATGAAAAATATGTATTTATCAGGAACAAAAAAGTTCATTCTTCGTTCGTTCAACGATCTGAAATAAATCCAAAATTTTAAAATGTACCTCACTCCTAAATTTCTTTCTAAATTTCTGTAATTTGAAAATGCCATTTTATATCTTCCTTATATTAAAATAAATAGAGACCTAAAGTATAAATTATAGAGTGATTAGTGCGCTAGTACGAAATTGATTTTAAAATTTAATTTGGGTCGTTTCTGCCTCGAGGACACTGGTTTCACGACGCTCTATCTTTACTTGCTTGAGTAATTTGCGGAAATGTACTTAGAAAATTTCGGTCCAATTTTGGTTTTATTGCCAGTAAGAATAAAAATCCGACTTTAACCGATTTATAACGGTGCCATTAAATAATTCTTTTCTCTGGCTTTAATAACTTTAATCTTGCCAAGCTTTGAAAATGCCAGTGATTGCATCGCATTTACCAAACATTAGCATTTTGTTATTTATTGTTAGAAGAGAGTTTGACAATAAACATTTCCTTTTTTCCAACTAATATGGCCTTAGGGAGAGCCCCCACCAGAGCAGTGAACTGCTTGAGGTGAAGTGTCCGTGAAGCACACATGAAACGCACTTCATGCGTGCTTGAAGTACACGCACATCAAAACATTGTATGAAGTGCATGCAGTGCGTAGAAAAGCAAAGGTTAATGCCGTTGTCAAAATGTCATCATCCGATGATGAAGATGTTATAACATGCTACCAGAATTCATTAATAAATTATTGACCATCAAACATTTTTATTAAAATTGTAAACACTAAAATAATTTCCCAGGGGTAAACCGTCCTGGAAATGTCAATATCAATCAATACCGAACACTGCAAGATATAACCTGAAAAGCTATAATTCGGAGGGAGTCAAGTAAAAATAGAATAGTTCATATTTTTCAGCATGCATGCCGTGCGGCACTGCATAGTGAGACGACTCACTTCTTTCGTACGGCTTCTGTGTGCGTCATTGCATATAAAAGCAACCTAACCTGAACTAACCTGCACTTTGTACCAACCTCATGCGCACCTCATATCTCTTCACTTGAAGTGCACATCTTTGGTTGGCGCTCTCCCATAGCATGGCGCATACAGAAGCCGCACGGCTGCCGTGTGAAAGACGTGAGTCGCCTGACTATACAGTGCCGCACAGCACGCGTGCTGAGAAATAGGACCTAAGAGTTTAGTCTTCACTTCGTACGTTATTAAAAAGTTTCAAGTTGACAAGCGTTCACAAAAAACGAACGGTACGCTTGACTGGCATTCTTCAGTCTCCTTGGCTAGAATTTCGCGAATTTCTCCCTATTATATTCTTATTTTGTGACACAGGTCGACAAGTCCTAACTTCTAACCTGTAATTCTATTTTGTATTTAGAATGCCTCAAGTTAATGACAAACAAAAGCAAATGCTTTTGGAATTCTTAACCGGTGCTTTCACAAATACTTTCACCAAGAAGGAATGCTTAAGGATTCTTTTGGGAGACATGTATGATGTTAAGATTTGCACCAACTGCCTAAATTCAAATTTGTTTATTCTAAACATTCTGGTGAACTCAGGATCCGATAATTCCTCCAGTGCACTTCTCTTAGCACCATGGATATATGAAAGCTATCATTTTCCGCATTGCATCATCTAAATCAATAATTAGGTTAATATGTAATAGACCCTCCATTCTTTATGAAATGAATGAGAAAAATTCAATTGCTATTTTCAAATTACTGGCTTTTTAAACAGTAATATAAGGTTAGAAAGTCAGGTGACAAGCGCTCACATACCGAAATTCCGACTTGCCAATCTCACCGATTTTCGTACGTTTTTCGAGTGAAGAATAAGATCCCTGTTCTATATTCGCTTGACGCGCGCCGAATTATGACTTTTCGCATTATATCTCGCAGTGTTCCGTATTGATTGACATTTCCAGGGCGGTTTAGCCATAAGCATCAGGCCACTATCGATCGGCCAATCAGAATCTCTGCTTGTTACTACGCACGTGGGTACTACTATTATTTGATAGTTTTAGAGAATATTATAAAATAGCAGACAGTTTTTTACATTAGGATTTAACTCGAACGTATGTGTTATGATACATGATATCCCTTAAGATTGATTTTAACCTTGTTACTTTATTTTCCTACTGGGTCACGACAGAAATATGAAGTGTGTCCCAAACACTAATGCTAGTCAGCTTTTGTGTCATTTGTTGGTGATCTGGTTAATTCTGTCAATGGAGATGGGCAGGTGTGGAACTACATATTAACAGAATAGTAATAGCTTGGTTACATAACCTTCTGGATAAAAGAACGCAAGAGGTAAGAGTTGGTTACAGCATTCCTACTGGTTCTAGTGTGACATCTGGAGGATTTTTATTTGTGGGGTATTACTAAAGATTTAATTTACAAGCGGCCTGTCAATACTAGAGAAGAACTAACTAACAAAATCATAATTGCTCTTGTAACCTTAAATAGAAGGGGCGTTTACAGAGTAGTTAAAAAAATTAAAACAAAAATAAACGACTGCATTAGAGCAAATGGTAATATTCTCGAACACTTGCGCCGAAAGTAAATTTTTTTATTTATAATTCTTTTTTGTATTGCTAAAAGTAAACTTAATAATTTAATAGACAAATGTTAACATAACAGGCCTGTGGTCTGCATAGTAGGTGTATTAACATAACAGGCCGGTGGTCTGCATAGTAGGTGTATTTAAGATTTTACTCCGAATCCATCGTTTCTAAAAATAGAACCCGTCACATTGAGCGCGGGGATGTTTTTCCGTTTTGTCTAGTCGGGTTCGGGTTAAGTTAGTTAGTTCTTATTATTCTTTTGTACTAGCAGGGCTAGAATAAATGTTTCGATGATCGAAGTGTCTTTTAATAATACTTCCCTGTTATATAAAACAACAAATGTTTTTTTTAACAATTTAGTTACTTGACTATCCTAATTCCATAGGAATAATGTGTTGAATAAAGATGGATTTATGAATAAAACTATGCGTTAGACAGAGATGGGTGATTCATAAATTTTAAGGTGTTATTTCATAAAACTAATATTTTTTGGATGGTTGCGACACCTTATTGCCTTAAGGAAGTCAGAAGGTAACTAAAAATAAAATAAAAAATCCAGGGGCGTATTTAAAAAAATAAAGGTGATGATGACCGCCCAAAAACGAAACGTTAGATTTTTAATTTAACAAGACAATCGTGTAGAGAAGAAATAGTGGCAATGACAAGGTGTCATTTATTTTGAAATTTCTTTTCAAACAAGCTCAGCAAACAATAAAAAGGTTTTTGCAAAAATTCGGTTTTTTTCGAATATCTTCGAGAGTACTCGGAATTTTTCAATTCTTAAAGTTGCATTTTGTTGAGAACCAAAATGTACAACTTTGCCATAATTTAACCGACCTGTGTCTCTTATAATAACCGAGATCCCCATGCATGCATTCGAATTTGTGGCACCCTGCATTATAATGATTATATTTTTCTATTTTTGTAATATTCACCTGTTAGAAAAGAAGAAATTATAAGAAGAATTAGTTGAACTATTTTATTATAAAGCGTATCTACTTAATAAGGATAACTGTATAAATCAGCTAGCTGTTGAGCTGCACTCTTGCCTTTCCAACGTATATCTTATGTATAATTAAATAAATTTTATTATTATTACTATTATTATTATTATACATGCAAGTTTCGGTATTCTAGATAACTCGGTAAATATTACAGAAAATCACTATTCGTTTGGTACTGTTATATGCTAGCCAAAATGAAAAATATGTATTTATCAGGAACAAAAAAGTTCATTCTTCGTTCGTTCAACGATCTGAAATAAATCCAAAATTTTAAAATGTACCTCACTCCTAAATTTCTTTCTAAATTTCTGTAATTTGAAAATGCCATTTTATATCTTCCTTATATTAAAATAAATAGAGACCTAAAGTATAAATTATAGAGTGATTAGTGCGCTAGTACGAAATTGATTTTAAAATTTAATTTGGGTCGTTTCTGCCTCGAGGACACTGGTTTCACGACGCTCTATCTTTACTTGCTTGAGTAATTTGCGGAAATGTACTTAGAAAATTTCGGTCCAATTTTGGTTTTATTGCCAGTAAGAATAAAAATCCGACTTTAACCGATTTATAACGGTGCCATTAAATAATTCTTTTCTCTGGCTTTAATAACTTTAATCTTGCCAAGCTTTAAAAATGCCAGTGATTGCATCGCATTTACCAAACATTAGCATTTTGTTATTTATTGTTAGAAGAGAGTTTGACAATAAACATTTCCTTTTTTCCAACTAATATGGCCTTAGGGAGAGCCCCCACCAGAGCAGTGAACTGCTTGAGGTGAAGTGTCCGTGAAGCACACATGAAACGCACTTCATGCGTGCTTGAAGTACACGCACATCAAAACATTGTATGAAGTGCATGCAGTGCGTAGAAAAGCAAAGGTTAATGCCGTTGTCAAAATGTCATCATCCGATGATGAAGATGTTATAACATGCTACCAGAATTCATTAATAAATTATTTACCATCAAACATTTTTATTAAAATTGTAAACACTAAAATAATTTCCCAGGGGTAAACCGTCCTGGAAATGTCAATATCAATCAATACCGAACACTGCAAGATATAACCTGAAAAGCTATAATTCGGAGGGAGTCAAGTAAAAATAGAATAGTTCATATTTTTCAGCATGCATGCCGTGCGGCACTGCATAGTGAGACGACTCACTTCTTTCGTACGGCTTCTGTGTGCGTCATTGCATATAAAAGCAACCTAACCTGAACTAACCTGCACTTTGTACCAACCTCATGCGCACCTCATATCTCTTCACTTGAAGTGCACATCTTTGGTTGGCGCTCTCCCATAGCATGGCGCATACAGAAGCCGCACGGCTGCCGTGTGAAAGACGTGAGTCGCCTGACTATACAGTGCCGCACAGCACGCGTGCTGAGAAATAGGACCTAAGAGTTTAGTCTTCACTTCGTACGTTATTAAAAAGTTTCAAGTTGACAAGCGTTCACAAAAAACGAACGGTACGCTTGACTGGCATTCTTCAGTCTCCTTGGCTAGAATTTCGCGAATTTCTCCCTATTATATTCTTATTTTGTGACACAGGTCGACAAGTCCTAACTTCTAACCTGTAATTCTATTTTGTATTTAGAATGCCTCAAGTTAATGACAAACAAAAGCAAATGCTTTTGGAATTCTTAACCGGTGCTTTCACAAATACTTTCACCAAGAAGGAATGCTTAAGGATTCTTTTGGGAGACATGTATGATGTTAAGATTTGCACCAACTGCCTAAATTCAAATTTGTTTATTCTAAACATTCTGGTGAACTCAGGATCCGATAATTCCTCCAGTGCACTTCTCTTAGCACCATGGATATATGAAAGCTATCATTTTCCGCATTGCATCATCTAAATCAATAATTAGGTTAATATGTAATAGACCCTCCATTCTTTATGAAATGAATGAGAAAAATTCAATTGCTATTTTCAAATTACTGGCTTTTTAAACAGTAATATAAGGTTAGAAAGTCAGGTGACAAGCGCTCACATACCGAAATTCCGACTTGCCAATCTCACCGATTTTCGTACGTTTTTCGAGTGAAGAATAAGATCCCTGTTCTATATTCGCTTGACGCGCGCCGAATTATGACTTTTCGCATTATATCTCGCAGTGTTCCGTATTGATTGACATTTCCAGGGCGGTTTAGCCATAAGCATCAGGCCACTATCGATCGGCCAATCAGAATCTCTGCTTGTTACTACGCACGTGGGTACTACTATTATTTGATAGTTTTAGAGAATATTATAAAATAGCAGACAGTTTTTTACATTAGGATTTAACTCGAACGTATGTGTTATGATACATGATATCCCTTAAGATTGATTTTAACCTTGTTACTTTATTTTCCTACTGGGTCACGACAGAAATATGAAGTGTGTCCCAAACACTAATGCTAGTCAGCTTTTGTGTCATTTGTTGGTGATCTGGTTAATTCTGTCAATGGAGATGGGCAGGTGTGGAACTACATATTAACAGAATAGTAATAGCTTGGTTACATAACCTTCTGGATAAAAGAACGCAAGAGGTAAGAGTTGGTTACAGCATTCCTACTGGTTCTAGTGTGACATCTGGAGTGCTTGAAGACAGTGCCATCGGCTCTCTAACATTTATAATTTTTATTAATGACATCTATACTAACCTCTCAATTTTAATCTACACGTCTTTTTGCTAATGATTGCATCATCTATAGACAAATTGAGGGAGCTAAAGACTGTGAAACTTGACTGTGTAATTTAAATATTAATACTGCAGCACTGGTAGATGATAAAACTCAACAGATATCTTTCAGTAAAAAACGTTTTCACCATAACTTTACTCTCCACAGTGAATACATCTTATCAACCAATGTTGTTAAATATTTCGGAAATCATCAGCAGATATTAGAAGGAATTATATTTATTTAGGACTATCACGTTTTAACCAAAAATTCAAACAATAAACTTTTTCCAGTGACTCTAAAATCAATCAAAATATAGGGGCGCACCTAAATTAAATCGCATAATTTTCTTTTTCATTTTAACAGTTTAAAATGTACTAAATAAACGTTGCTTCGTTTCATTTTTCAACACAAATTGCAAATAATATTTCACCGCCATTATTGCATGTGTGTAACATCATTTATTTTGTGTCAGCAACTAAGAAAAACATTTGGAAAATAAATAGCTTTTGAGGCACTTAATACAAACACATGTACACAAATATATTACACTTTTAGTGAAATTAGATTACTCGTTTCCATTAGGTACATCTATAGGCAAACAACCAAACTATCAACTTGGGTTTAGGTGGGTCTCTGCCATTAAGGGTAACGCTGTTTGAAGTCAAGTTACTTTCTTTCCTTGAGTTTTCCGCCTCAATTTTTCTTTTTCTTTGTTAATCTCTTAATATTTTCTCATTTATATCATTTTTATCTGCTTCTTCTTTAATTGTGCTTGCCCAGGTCCTCCTCTTAATTTTTCCAATCCTTTTCTCAAGTTCTCTTGTCTTATTTTTTCGTTTACGGCTTTTATCTTTAAATCTCTAAATGTTGCATTTTCTCTTGATTTTTCTCAGGAATTTCATTTTTACAGCATTAATTATTTTCTTTTGACGTTCATGTTCTACTTCTGAACACATTTCAAGGAAAACGTTAAAACAATGCTATACTTGCACATATTATTCAGGCTATTGTTGCATGAAATTAAAATACTGTTGTACTACAACCTTATAAGGTCGTAGCAAAACATAATCGGTGGAAATTTGATTATTGAATAAGGTATAAGGCTACCACTTACCTCAGCTAGCTCAAGCTCGTGGCAATTGTAAACCGAGGTGGTTCTTTTAAGTAAGGTCCTTGTCAGTAAACTACAATATGTACGAGCATGGTCCCCAAAGGATGCTACTATGCAAGTCAGGATTTAAGAATGACGATTCGAGCGCGACTCACAGTGTCTATTAATTCTAACTTGACACAACAACACCAAATTGCTGTGAGTAAAACAGCAGGATTCACACACTGTGCCAAAACAAAACACAAAAATGAATGCTTAGACGTTATTTAATTAAGAAAAAAGAGGTCAAAGAGTTTTTTAAATTACAAACAACAATAATACTTACAGCCAGTTAATTTACCAAACCAGACAAAAAGGTAAAGGTATGCGTTTTGCTAGTTTAAGTGCTCATTCATGCAGCGCAAGAGTTGCAACTCCTTTACACATCGCTTTATTCATCTGAATGATTTGTGTAATACGGCAAATTACTTAAAATGTTAAATAATATTGGAAAATACTGTTAAATTATGATATACGCAATGCACGATACTTTATGGCTTTGATTAGAACTAAAATATGATACGAAGGAAAATTACATTTGGCTGTAAAACATAATGAAATCACTACGACATTTGTACCTTAATTAAAATGAAATGATACTTGTCGGTAGGGTCCTCCTATAGGTGACAGGTGCCCTAAAGAGATGGCCCTTGTTGCTGTTCAGCAAGGGTGGCAAATAGTAGCATTGGCCCTTAAATAGGCCTCACAAACATTCCAAGATCAGCCGGAAATCCAAGGGTTAATAAGGCGGCGAGCTGGAAAACGGCAGTGACAATGAGACCACTATGAGGTAAAGGAGGGATAACTCTGCTCTAAAAAAGGGTGAGAAGTTTAAGGTTATGTTGCAAAAATCTCTTAAAAATATCGATAATCCACGAAAATATACGTTGTGAACTCTCCATATGTATGTGCTTCAATTAAGATTAGATGTGCAGATTTTCCGAATTTTTCCACAAGGGCTAAGAGTCTGACCAGTCGTCAGAATTTAGTTTGACCGAATGACATCGATGATAGTTTTCAGTCAAACCCAAGAACCCACCGAAAAGGTTACAGAGAATAAATTATATTTATTATCATTATTATTTAAAATGAAAAGCGATTTTGCGCACGGAGGTAGATCTACGGACATGAGGTTCTATGCCATAAAAGAAAACATTACGAGAACAACCTAAAAGTAACAACGTTAGAGCACGTGTAACAAAGACAGGAAATTATATTTCGGCATGAATAGAGACAGCCTTATGATGGATTCATTGATTATAATTTTTTTTAGTTTGGTTATATTAATGTCAAAGACACATGAAGTTTTGTGACATGGTACCTACGTATTTATAAAAACTGAATAACTTATGCCCGTTGTAAAACTATTTCACTGGCAGACATAAATATTAATCAGTTGTTCTTGCAAGGGGCACGCAACCAATTAAAGTAACAAGAGCCACTTATTCCCTTTAATAGTGCGCTATGTTGCCCTATTTCCATGCCATTTCAATATCAAAATTACTAGGATAAGAAAAATTTTTTAATGTTGTTGAAATTATATTAGTATACTCTTTTCTAGTTTCTTAAACATATTAATATATATATTTTGCATAAATTCATTTAATTACAGGGATTCCTTGCTAACATAAAATAAATTATAATTAAGCAACTACACGTTTCTTGTCCGCGTTTATTTGGTAGCTACAGATGCATGTGTCGACCAATAATATGTACTTTAAGATAAGGTGTGACGAGGGAATAACGGATATTCACGTTTAAAGGTAAAGTTTCACAAGGGAGTATACTTTGACCAAGTTTTTACTATAGTATGTTTGTTTTAATTCGGAACATGGAAATTTGGTTGCAAAATTTCAACCTAATGTTGGGACCTCTTCCACTGTATAAAAACAGTTATCTGTAGCGAGGATCTTAAATTAGCTCAATCACTAACCTAAATGCTCAAATAGTTCTTTCGTCTATTGTAAACAATTTTTGTTTTACACTTTTTTCTGTTTTTTGAAATAAAGTAGCTTATCGTGTAACAGACATTTCCTATGTTCTTCAGAAGACAATAAATGATGGAATTATATTTTATTATCAATTGAAGGCACCCAAAATAATAAAGTAAAACATTTCTGCTGCATGCTGCAAAAGTTTTTTGCAATCGATATGCCATAGCAAACTTTCGCTACTTTAATAGGCACGCTCTAAATAGGTATATTCCAGTCTAAATGTTAATAAACTGTTACAGTCTATTTCAGAAAGATGTAGTGTAACAATCTTTTTGTGCTTGTTACAACGTTAATGGATGGCCCGAGTTTTATCAAATTTTGACCAATTTAAATAATTAAATTTTTTAAAAATTTTTTGAATATGTCCCTGTCTAAAAGGTTCTAGACCCAGACTGGTCCCCTTAATATAATAACCTACGTATAGGCAACCCGTAATATGACGATATGCATGACTAGCTGTCGGAATATCACTTGCACACCCAGATGGTATAATGCGATCTTTTACATTTTTGGGGATGACTGTCGTTTATTCGACGTTACCTAACCTAGTATTTTGGATGCATTTAGTTTCGGGTCAAACGTGCATCTATTTTCATGGCTTTTTTGGTTAAAATGAGTAGATTCCCGTTTTCAAGTTCAAAGTGCCCTCCAGCTTTACTTGTCATTTCCGGAAGTCACATGGGTTTTCGAAGCAGTACGAGTCACGAGTGGGAAGTTGTTTTTTTTTGGATAGGAAAGTCTATTTAAGGACTTTACGGCGTAGTGCGTCGGTCTGTTCGTTCTAAATACCGGTCCAGAAGACTTGAACAGCAGGTGACGAAAATATAAAAATTATGGTTTTGTGTTAATAATTCACATTTTATATGTGTCGGCAATGGCCGGATCGGAATTTAACACAGAAGCTGTCTTTTGAGCCTTAAATGGGATTGTTTCGTCACCTAGACCGTAGGAAGCCCGACCATCTGGTGAGTAGTATTTTTGGGTTTCACAAAATGGCGTCCTAATGTCCACGTTTTGTTTTAGGCTTCATTATTTATTATCTTTTATTATCTTTCATTATTTATTATCCTTTATTAGCCTTTATTATCCTTCACTATTCATCATTTTTCTTTTATCAACTTCTTTTTCTACTTCCTTTATCTACTTCGATTACCGTCTATTTTTCTTTTATCTTCTGGTTCTTTTATCTCCTACATCTTTTATCCTCTACCTTTATTACCTTCTATTACCTTCTACTTCTATTTTCTACGTTCTACATGGATTTAGCCATGTGTTGGAAATGCTTAAGTCAGTATTCGTAATCTGGAGTCTTCCTCTTAATTCTTTACCCTGCTATGGATCCCATGTCTGGAATGGAGGATGTATGTCTTAGAGAGGCCAAGACGAGTGGGGGTGTCATTTTGGATGAAGTTCCTGTTTCGGTGCATGTGCCGGTCACCCCGACGTGCTGTATGGTCAACCGTCCACATTGATCTGATGCTGGAGTTTGACGCATAATCCGTCGTGCCTGTCTGCTAGAGTCCTGCCTTACATGAGCTAAGTAGCATATTTTTTCTCCTTGTTTACTGTACTAACACCACTTCCGACTAATTTTTATTAAATTTCATAAGATATAACACCAAAAAAACCCTTCCTTTAAGTTTGAATAAGTAAATTTCATGTGTCCAATAATTCAGGATAATTTCACCTCTGTACTTCAGTTAAATCACTCGTAATGTACTATTAATGGGCCTAGAGCCACCTTTTTATGTTATATTGCTAAAATGCCTCCTTTTTATTCACTTGTAACGTTTTGACTGGCACAATGCCACACTTACCGGACTTAACCTTTTTTATTTGATGACTGATAGCCACTAAAAGTCAATTTGTTAACCTTAACTTAATTTCCTATGTTATAAACCTTTTATGTGGTGATTTGGTAGACTGTATTATATTTGTATATTCTTCCCTCTGTATATTTTGATGTATAGTGTATAATTACCCTAGCTTCGCTTAAGACTGTTGTAAATTCTTGTAGATTTCGCTTAAAGTGGATGGGTCACTCCAGTAATGTATATATTGCCTAAACTACCTATCTTGTATCATACGAAAACTTAGTTTTCAATTTAAGACCGAAACCTCCCTCGTCAAGGAATGCTTGAGTGGTTGGTCTATTTATTGTAAATTCATTTGCATATTAATCCCTAGTAGGTTTTATGCTTACCTAGCTGGAACAGGCTAGTTTCGATTTATGAAATTAACTTTTACTCGTCAAGGAGTATAAGATGTTTATTTTAATTATCTTAAATTGAGATTTACATTAAACAAAAAACGTAAGTCTTACTTTCTAACAGAAGTAGCGGTTAAATGTTTAATTTTTAAGTATTATTCTAGAACTTCCTCAGGAAGTATGCATTTTCGCACTAAAGTATTGAGATATTATATCTGTAATTTCTTTATTTTTGCTTAATGTGATTAAGATATCCCTATAGAGTATTGAGTTATTTCTATAGCTGTAATTTTCTCTATTTTGACTTAATTTTATTAAGATATCCCTATAGAGTATTGAGTTATTTCTATAGCTGTAATTTTCTCTATTTTGACTTAATTTTATTAAGATATCCCTATGAATTTGTTGAGATATTCCTATATCGGTAACCTCTTCATTGGACTTAACCTCGTAAGGGATATATCTATATCTGTTTTAAGCGGGTTAATAAGAGACTGATAATCTCGGTTTTGAATGCATTACTTACTGACCCAGATATTTTAGTTACCATCAGTATGTATTTTTTGTCATTCTAGGTTTTGGTTATATCTATTAGTTAGACTTAGCTAGATAATCTTTATCTTCACCCCTAAGCCTTTTTTGCTGGGAACATAACTAAAGTTTTAAGTTTCCCAATTCTATTTTGGAATAGGGCATGGTAAATGTCTTTATTAATATAACCTGGAAGTGATATTACTATTTATGAATTTGATTCTAAATTCTAACTCACTTTAAATTCTGGCGTAGGGAATGCTATATATATATGTATATGACTTTATATTAACTTTACCCTAAATGCCGCTTTACTTTGAATTTTGGGCAAAAGGGTAAATGTCTTTAATTACATAACCTTGAAGTTATCATAAATTTCTCAAGGGATCTTAACCAAATTTTGGGGCATCGTAAGTGCTTCAATTGACCTTTCATTGACTTTACTATAAAGAATATTTTATTTTCAATTTTGGCATAATGAATGCTATAATTTGATTTAGTTTACATTAAATTTAAATTCTGTTTTATTTTGGTCACTACCTTTAAAGTAATTACACTTTAATTATGTTCAAAGCTTTATGTAGTATTTGACTCCTATTATTGGGTGTTTAGAAAGAATCCTCACTTCTTATTCTGTTTGATTTCCTACGATCTAATATATCTTTTAGTGGAGCTGTCTAGCTCATGTCATATCTTTTTCTATGTTATTTTTTATATCTTCTTTCTCTGATTTAGTTGCTTAGCCTTTTATTCAAATTATTTTTCTATGTTATGTTTATTTCTTCCTATATGAATAAAATGGGTGTAGTTGGAAAATATTATTCTTTTAATTAATAAAATAGGAATTGATTAAAGTAATTGTTTTATTCATACTGCTTTCTCTTTCAGGGCTAGGGAACTAAATATTCTATTTGCTATTTTCTTTATAATCTTTTTCAACCCCTTTGGTTGATGGCGCCCAAAAATCTTATCTGAATTAAATCTACGACCTTAGCTCTCAAGCGAATTAAAAAACTGAGTGGCCGTGGTGACCCAAGTAATTAATTAATAAACATATAACAAGAACAATCATAAATTGAATAAAGGAGATAAGAATCCTTTTTTATTATCATTTTTTATTTTTTTTTATTTTTTATTAATTATTACAAATGGCGCCCAACGTTGGGCGCCATTTGTAATAATTAATAAAAAATAAAAAATAAAAAAAATAAAAAATGATAATAAAAATTCTTATCCACTTTATTCAATTTATGATTGTTCTTGTTATATGTTTATTAATTAATTACTTGGGTCACCACGGCCACTCAGTTTTTTAATT
The DNA here is from genome assembly GCA_963920685.1 of Polydrusus tereticollis. Classification (NCBI taxonomy): domain Eukaryota; kingdom Metazoa; phylum Arthropoda; class Insecta; order Coleoptera; family Curculionidae; genus Polydrusus; species Polydrusus tereticollis. Next base: position 2,773,285 of record OY987334.1, on the reverse strand, counting down.
CGCTTGAGAGCTAAGGTCGTAGATTTAATTCAGATAAGATTTTTGGGCGCCATCAACCAAAGGGGTTGAAAAAGATTATAAAGAAAATAGCAAATAGAATATTTAGTTCCCTAGCCCTGAAAGAGAAAGCAGTATGAATAAAACAATTATTTTAATCAATTCCTATTTTATTAATTAAAAGAATAATATTTTCCAACTAACACCCATTTTATTCATATAGGAAGAAATAAACATAACATAGAACAAGAATTTGAATAAAAGTCTAAGCAACTAAATCAGAGAAAGAAGATATAAAAAATAACATAGAAAAAGATATGACATGAGCTAGACAGCTCCACTAAAAGATATATTAGATCGTAGGAAATCAAACAGAATAAGAAGTGAGGATTCTTTCTAAACACCCAATAATAGGAGTCAAATACTAAATAAAGCTTTGAACATAATTAAAGTGTAATTACTTTAAAGGTAGTGACCAAAATAAAACAGAATTTAAATTTAATGTAACTAAATCAAATTATAGCATTCATTATGCCAAAATTGAAAATAAAATGTTCTTTATAGTAAAGTCAATGAAAGTAAAGTTAATATAAAGTCATATACATATATATATAGCATTCCCTACGCCAGAATTTAAAGTGAGTTAGAATTTAGAATCAAATTCATAAATAGTAATATTAATATCACTTCCAGGTTATATTAATAAAAACATTTACCATGCCCTATTCCAAAATAGAAATGGGAACTTAAAACTTTAGTTATGTTCCCAGCAAAATAGCTTAGGGGTGAAGGTAAAGATTATCTAGCTAAGTCTAACTAATAGATATATAGCCAAAACCTAGAATGACAAAAGATACATACTGATGGTGACTAAAATATCTGGGTCAGTAAGTAATGCATTCAAAATCGAGATTATCAGTCTCTTATTAACCTGCTCACAACAGATATAGGTATATCCATTACGAGAGTAAGTCCAATGAAGAAGTTACCGATATAGGAATATCCCAACAACTTCATAGGGGTATCCTAATAAAATTAAGTCAAAATAGAGAAAATTTCAGCTATAGAAATAACTCAATACTCTATAGGGATATCTTAATCACATTAAGCAAAAATAAAGAAATTACAGATATAATATCTCAATAACTTTAGTGCGAAAACGCATACTTCCTGAGGAAGTAATAGATTTATACTTAAAAATTAAACATTTAACCGCTACTTCTGTTAGAAAGTAAGACTTACGTTTTTTGTTTAATGTAAATCTCAATTTAAGAGAATTAAAAAACCATCTTAGACTCCTTAACGAGTGAAAGTTAGTATCATAAATCAAAACTAGCCTGTTCCAGCTAGATAATCATAAAACCTACTAGGGATTAATATACAAATGAATTTACAATAAATAGACCAACCACTCAAGCATTCCTTGACGAGGGAGGTTTCGGTTTTAAATTGAAAACTAAGTTTCGTATGATACAAGATAAGCAGTTTAGGTAATATGTACATTACTGGATTGACCCATCCACTTTAAGCGAAATCTACAAGAATTTACAACAGTCTTAAGCGAAGCTAGGGTAATTATACACTATACATAAAAATATACAGAGGGAAGAATATACAAATATAATACAGTCTACCAAATCACCACATAAAAGGTTTATAACATAGGAAATTAAGTTAAGGTTAACAAATTGACTTTTAGTGGCTATCAGTCATCAAATAAAAAAGGTTAAGTCCGGTAAGTGTGGCATTGTGCCAGTCAAAACGTTACAAGTGAATAAAAAGGAGGCATTTTAGCAATATAACATAAAAAGGTGGCTCTAGGCCCATTAATAGTACATTACGAGTGATTTAACTGAAGTATAGAGGTGAAATTATCCTGAATTATTGGACACATGAAATTTACTTATTCAAACTCAAAGGAAGGGTTTTTTGGTGTTATATCTTATGAAATTTAACAAAAATTAGTCGGAAGTGGTGTTAGTGCAGTAAACAAGGAGAAAAAATATGCTACTTAGCTCATGTAAGGCAGGACTCTAGCAGACAGGCACGACGGATTATGCGTCAAACTCCAGCATCAGATCAATGTGGACGGTTGACCATACAGCACGTCGGGGTGACCGGCACATGCACCGAAACAGGAACTTCATCCAAAATGACACCCCCACTCGTCTTGGCCTCTCTAAGACATACATCCTCCATTCCAGACATGGGATCCATAGCAGGGTAAAGGATTTAGAGGAAGACTCCAGGTTACGAATACTGACTAAAGCACTTTCAACACATGGCTAAATCCATGTAAAACGTAGAAAATAGAAGTAGAAGGTAGTAAAGGTAGAAGATAAAAGATGTAGGAGATAAAAGAACCAGAAGATAAAAGAAAAATAGACGGTAATCGAAGTAGATAAAGGAAGTAGAAAATGAAGTTGATAAAAGAAAAATGATGAATAGTGAAGGATAATAAAGGCTAATAAAGGATAATAAATAATGAAGCCTAAAACAAAACGTGGACATTAGGACGCCATTTTGTGAAACCCAAAAATACTACTCACCAGATGGTCGGGCTTCCTACGGTCTAGGTGACGAAACAATCCCATTTAAGGCTCAAAAGACAGCTTCTGTGTTAAATTCCGATCCGGCCATTGCCGACACATATAAAATGTGAATTATTAACACAAAACCATAATTTTTATATTTTCGTCACCTGCTGTTCAAGTCTTCTGGACCGGTATATAGAACGAACAGCCCTAGGCACTACGCCGTAAAGTCCTTAAATAGACTTTCCTATCCAAAAAAACAACTTCCCACTCGTGACTCGTACTGCTTCGAAAACCCATGTGACTTCCGGAAATGACAAGTAAAGCTGGAGGGCACTTTGAACTTGAAAACGGGAATCTACTCATTTTAACCAAAAAAGCCATGAAAATAGATGCAAGTTTGACCCGAAACTAAATGCATCCAAAATACTAGGTTAGGCAACGTCAAAAAACCCGGCAGTCATCCCAAACATGTAAAAGATAGCTTAATACCATCTGGGTGTGCAAGTGATATTCCGACAGCTAGTCATGCATATCGTCATATTACGGGTTGCCTATACGTAGGTTATTATATTAAGACGAATCGGCCTGGGTCTAGAACCTTTTAGACAGGGGCGTATTCAAAAATTTTAAAAAAAATTTAATTATTTAAATTGGTCAAAATTTGATAAAAACTCGGGCTATCTACTAACGTTGTAACAAGCACAAAAAGATTGTTACAAATACCCCCTTTCAACAAAAAATTAAAAAAAATAAGAAATAATTCAGGACAATTGAGTACCTCTTAACGTCTAATTACCAAAAAATTTTTAGGCTACAGGTTGCCTTTACATTTGAGATACAATATACATTTCGGTTTATATTTTAGTCTTAATTACTAACTTACTAGCTATGGAAAACGGTTGGGTTTAGGGCTGGTCAGCGTCTTCAAGATCAAGACTGCTATCCAGAGGGGATTTAAGATCTTTAATGTGATACCGACCGATGCTTTTATCGTGCTCATCCTTAAGTTCATAAATGATTGGAGAAATTTTCTTAATGATTTTACATTTAATGAATTTCTTTGCCAGTTTTTTAGAAAAATAATTCCCAGCGTCAAAAATTATTTTGGTATCATAGAAAGTAAAAATCTTTGTCCCTATAAATTTGACGACAGACAAAACTTAGCTCGAGAACTGTCTAAATTACCAGACATTTATGAACAAGTTATTAAAAACATCAATAAAGCTTATGAGCGAAATAAGAAATATTATGATTTGAGAAAAAGAAATATTGAGTTTAAGGTGGGTGACGTAGTCTATAAAAGAAATTTCATCTTGTCTGACGCTGGGAATTATTTTTCTAAAAAACTGGCAAAGAAATTCATTAAATGTAAAATCATTAAGAAAATTTCTCCAATCATTTATGAACTTAAGGATGAGCACGATAAAAGCATCGGTCGGTATCACATTAAAGATCTTAAATCCCCTCTGGATAGCAGTCTTGATCTTGAAGACGCTGACCAGCCCTAAACCCAACCGTATTCCATAGCTGGTAAGTTAGTAATTAAGACTAAAATATAAACCGAAATGTATATTGTATCTCAAATGTAAAGGCAACCTGTAGCCTAAAAATTTTTTGGAAATTAGACGTTAAGAGGTAATCAATTGTCCTGAATTATTTCTTATTTTTTAATTTTTTGTTGAAAGGGGGTATTTGTAACAATCTTTTTGTGCTTGTTACAACGTTAATGGATGGCCCGAGTTTTATCAAATTTTGACCAATTTAAATAATTAAATTTTTTAAAAATTTTTTGAATATGTCCCTGTCTAAAAGGTTCTAGACCCAGACTGGTCCCCTTAATATAATAACCTACGTATAGGCAACCCGTAATATGACGATATGCATGACTAGCTGTCGGAATATCACTTGCACACCCAGATGGTATAATGCGATCTTTTACATTTTTGGGGATGACTGTCGTTTATTCGACGTTACCTAACCTAGTATTTTGGATGCATTTAGTTTCGGGTCAAACGTGCATCTATTTTCATGGCTTTTTTGGTTAAAATGAGTAGATTCCCGTTTTCAAGTTCAAAGTGCCCTCCAGCTTTACTTGTCATTTCCGGAAGTCACATGGGTTTTCGAAGCAGTACGAGTCACGAGTGGGAAGTTGTTTTTTTTTGGATAGGAAAGTCTATTTAAGGACTTTACGGCGTAGTGCGTCGGTCTGTTCGTTCTAAATACCGGTCCAGAAGACTTGAACAGCAGGTGACGAAAATATAAAAATTATGGTTTTGTGTTAATAATTCACATTTTATATGTGTCGGCAATGGCCGGATCGGAATTTAACACAGAAGCTGTCTTTTGAGCCTTAAATGGGATTGTTTCGTCACCTAGACCGTAGGAAGCCCGACCATCTGGTGAGTAGTATTTTTGGGTTTCACAAAATGGCGTCCTAATGTCCACGTTTTGTTTTAGGCTTCATTATTTATTATCTTTTATTATCTTTCATTATTTATTATCCTTTATTAGCCTTTATTATCCTTCACTATTCATCATTTTTCTTTTATCAACTTCTTTTTCTACTTCCTTTATCTACTTCGATTACCGTCTATTTTTCTTTTATCTTCTGGTTCTTTTATCTCCTACATCTTTTATCCTCTACCTTTATTACCTTCTATTACCTTCTACTTCTATTTTCTACGTTCTACATGGATTTAGCCATGTGTTGGAAATGCTTAAGTCAGTATTCGTAATCTGGAGTCTTCCTCTTAATTCTTTACCCTGCTATGGATCCCATGTCTGGAATGGAGGATGTATGTCTTAGAGAGGCCAAGACGAGTGGGGGTGTCATTTTGGATGAAGTTCCTGTTTCGGTGCATGTGCCGGTCACCCCGACGTGCTGTATGGTCAACCGTCCACATTGATCTGATGCTGGAGTTTGACGCATAATCCGTCGTGCCTGTCTGCTAGAGTCCTGCCTTACATGAGCTAAGTAGCATATTTTTTCTCCTTGTTTACTGTACTAACACCACTTCCGACTAATTTTTATTAAATTTCATAAGATATAACACCAAAAAAACCCTTCCTTTGAGTTTGAATAAGTAAATTTCATGTGTCCAATAATTCAGGATAATTTCACCTCTGTACTTCAGTTAAATCACTCGTAATGTACTATTAATGGGCCTAGAGCCACCTTTTTATGTTATATTGCTAAAATGCCTCCTTTTTATTCACTTGTAACGTTTTGACTGGCACAATGCCACACTTACCGGACTTAACCTTTTTTATTTGATGACTGATAGCCACTAAAAGTCAATTTGTTAACCTTAACTTAATTTCCTATGTTATAAACCTTTTATGTGGTGATTTGGTAGACTGTATTATATTTGTATATTCTTCCCTCTGTATATTTTGATGTATAGTGTATAATTACCCTAGCTTCGCTTAAGACTGTTGTAAATTCTTGTAGATTTCGCTTAAAGTGGATGGGTCACTCCAGTAATGTATATATTGCCTAAACTACCTATCTTGTATCATACGAAAACTTAGTTTTCAATTTAAGACCGAAACCTCCCTCGTCAAGGAATGCTTGAGTGGTTGGTCTATTTATTGTAAATTCATTTGCATATTAATCCCTAGTAGGTTTTATGCTTACCTAGCTGGAACAGGCTAGTTTCGATTTATGAAATTAACTTTTACTCGTCAAGGAGTATAAGATGTTTATTTTAATTATCTTAAATTGAGATTTACATTAAACAAAAAACGTAAGTCTTACTTTCTAACAGAAGTAGCGGTTAAATGTTTAATTTTTAAGTATTATTCTAGAACTTCCTCAGGAAGTATGCATTTTCGCACTAAAGTATTGAGATATTATATCTGTAATTTCTTTATTTTTGCTTAATGTGATTAAGATATCCCTATAGAGTATTGAGTTATTTCTATAGCTGTAATTTTCCCTATTTTGACTTAATTTTATTAAGATATCCCTATAGAGTATTGAGTTATTTCTATAGCTGTAATTTTCTCTATTTTGACTTAATTTTATTAAGATATCCCTATGAATTTGTTGAGATATTCCTATATCGGTAACCTCTTCATTGGACTTAACCTCGTAAGGGATATATCTATATCTGTTTTGAGCGGGTTAATAAGAGACTGATAATCTCGGTTTTGAATGCATTACTTACTGACCCAGATATTTTAGTTACCATCAGTATGTATTTTTTGTCATTCTAGGTTTTGGTTATATCTATTAGTTAGACTTAGCTAGATAATCTTTATCTTCACCCCTAAGCCTTTTTTGCTGGGAACATAACTAAAGTTTTAAGTTTCCCAATTCTATTTTGGAATAGGGCATGGTAAATGTCTTTATTAATATAACCTGGAAGTGATATTACTATTTATGAATTTGATTCTAAATTCTAACTCACTTTAAATTCTGGCGTAGGGAATGCTATATACAGGGTCCTGCAATAGTGCGTCAGGCTTCCATAGCTCCTATACGAATTTAGTTAGGAATTTCATTCATATGCTAACTTATACTGTATCATACGGGGTACTTCAGGAAAATATTTTTTTATATACAGGGTAGCCCAAAAAAGTGTGGACATAAAAAGTTTTGATTTTTTAAATGGGATACCCCATATTTTTTTGCATATTTAGATTTATGCTATTGTCCTTTATAAATGCCTAAAATTTTGTTTGATTTGCTTTTTTAGTTTAAGAGCAATCAATTAAAAACTAAAAAAAAACATATTTTGCAGTCGTGAAAAAAATATCAAAAAAACAATCTAAAATTAGTTTTTCAACCACGGTATGAAGTGAGTTTAATGACAAGAGGTTTAAAGATACTATGAATCGAATAGTATTTATCTATTTTATACAGGGTGTTCATAATATGGTTTCAAAAATGACACATTTCAAACCTATTTTTCTCAACTTTTCCAAATGGAACACCCTGTATATTATTTCGGTATTTTATATAAAATACACAAGCAATTTTTTTTTGTAGTTGAAGCATATAAGTTATTTCCAGCCGTTTTCGAAATAAATGCAAATTTCATAAATTATGTTGATTAAACAGAGTTTATTTTTAAAATTAAGCGTAGGCGACTAGACTAATATTTAAAAACTACAGTAATTGTTCAAAATGTCTTCCATTTTGTTCTGTGCACAAGCCAACACGCTTTTCAAAAGATCTGTTTACTTCTCTTAACATTTCAGGGGAAATGCTCGCAAACACGTCTCTTATCCTTTGCTGCATATTATTAGCAGTTGTAGGTGGATCTTTGTAAACAATTTGTTTTACGTGTCCCCATAAAAAAAAGTCTAGTTTTGTAAGATCCGGCGATCTAGCTGGCCAGACCGTGGGTCCATTTCTACCGATCCATTGGTTCGGAAAGGTATCATCAAGATAATTTCTTACCTCCCGTGAAAAATGTGCCGGAGCACCATCTTGCTGAAACCACATCCTATTTCTTGTATATTGCGGAACGTTTGCCAATAAACCTGGTAAATCATTGCGTAGAAAGTTTAAATACATGGGTCCATTAAGATGACCTTCAAAGATATGAGGACCTATCATAGTTTCACCAACAATTCCACCCCACACATTTAATGACCACTGATGCTGGTGATCGATTTGTCTCATATATCGCGGATTTTCCGTGGAGTAATAATGAAAGTTATGTCTATTTACACTACCGGTGTTATGGAAGGTTGCTTCGTCGGAAAATAAAACATACTTGAAAAACATTGGATCCGCTTGTATTTTAGTGCTTGCCCAGGCACAAAATTCGGATCGATTTTGAAAATCTCTATCGCTGAGCGCTTGATGCAATTGAATATGATAGGCATGGAATCGATGCTTTTTTAAAATCCGTTGCACAGATCGTTCACTTATACCTGTTGCGTTACCGATTTTATTTTGGCTTACGTGTGGATCTTCTGTGACTGTCAACAACACCGCAAGTTCATTTTCCTCGTTAGTAGCCGTCTTTGTTCTTTCTTCTTTTGTATACACAACATTTCCTGTTTCAACAAATCTTAGTAATAATCTTTTAAAACTTTTTTCTTCCGGGCGCCTTCTCTCTGGATAACGTGACGCATAAATTCTAGTTGCTAACAAGCAATTTTTTTCGCTCTCGCCAAGTACAAAAATCATATCGACCAACTCATCTTTATTAAAATTCATTTTAATTTCTTATAACTTATTCGCCCGATATTACACCTTTTTAAAATGAATTAAAGAACTTGTCAAACTAAGTATAAGAATCCATGTTTTATTTCAAAGCCTACTATGGGCTTTAGGGATAAAACTTACTAATGAACCTTTTTGCTGGTATTTCAATTGAAATGTTAAAAGGAAAGTAAACAGACCTTTTCAAAAACATGTTGGCTTCTGCACAGATCAAAATGGAAGATATTTTAAACATTTGCTATACTTTATAATTATTAGTAGGTGTAGTCGCCTACGCTTAATTTTAAAAATAAACTCTGTTTAATCAACATAATTTATGAAATTTGCATTTATTTCGAAAACGGCTGGAAATAACTTATATGCTTCAACTACAAAAAAAAATTGCTTGTGTATTTTATATAAAATACCGAAATAATATACAGGGTGTTCCATTTGGAAAAGTTGAGAAAAATAGGTTTGAAATGTGTCATTTTTGAAACCATATTATGAACACCCTGTATAAAATAGATAAATACTATTCGATTCATAGTATCTTTAAACCTCTTGTCATTAAACTCACTTCATACCGTGGTTGAAAAACTAATTTTAGATTGTTTTTTTGATATTTTTTTCACGACTGCAAAATATGTTTTTTTTTAGTTTTTAATTGATTGCTCTTAAACTAAAAAAGCAAATCAAACAAAATTTTAGGCATTTATAAAGGACAATAGCATAAATCTAAATATGCAAAAAAATATGGGGTATCCCATTTAAAAAATCAAAACTTTTTATGTCCACACTTTTTTGGGCTACCCTGTACATAAAAAAATATTTTCCTGAAGTACCCCGTATGATACAGTATAAGTTAGCATATGAATGAAATTCCTAACTAAATTCGTATAGGAGCTATGGAAGCCTGACGCACTATTGCAGGACCCTGTACATATAACGAGTGATTATTAATTATTTTGCTCAAGGGCGGCTGTGACCCAGTATACATAGTGTAGCAGTAGCGCGTAGATTAAATCATAGGGCGAATTTGCAAGAAAGCAGCGTTGTCACGTTGAAAACCTAAAATAATGTTTTTTGACGGTATGTAATATAAAATCCTGAGCTATCTTACTTTGAAAGCCTACTTTATATGGCCGCCTCCTACTTCTAGACACCTTCTGATGTTTCTTCTTACCCTCAGAGACACATTAACCAATACGTTTGGAGAATTATTAATTTCGGCAATTTTTTCTGAAATCCTTCGTTTAAGATCATTTATATCCTCAATTATTGGTGTTCGATAAATGGAGTTTTTTATAAAAGGCCACAAGAAGAAATCGCAGGGTGTTAAATCGCAGGAACGAGGTGGCCATATTTGTTGCGTATTTCGGCTTATAACTCTGTTTTCAAAAAATTCACTTAAAAATTTTAAATTTTCTCTGGTTACATGAGGTGTAGCGCCATCTTGTTGGAAGTAACCTTCCCGCAATTCATCATCGTGAAGCTCATTAATAAATGTTGTCAGAATTTCGATCCGATATCTCTCAGCTGTAATTGTGCCATCAAAGTAAATTGGGCCTACTATTCTTCTAGAACTAATTGCTGCCCACACACCAACTTTTTGAGGATGAAGAGGTCTTTCTACAAAAACATGCGGATTTTGCGTATTCCACATTCGCATATTTTGTGAATTAACATAGCCTGATAAATAAAAATAAGCCTCATCGGTAAAAAATGTTTTTTCAAAAGCACCACTATTTTCTTCTTGAAAATTGTTTAAAAACCATTCACAAAAATTAAGTCTTTGGGGAACGTCATTGGGAAGGAGTTCATGAATAGCCGTAACACGATAAGGGGGTATTGATGCAGATCCTTTTTCAAAAGTGTTTGACATGTACTGTAGCATAAATCAAAAATTTGCTGAATTTGTTGAGATAAATGCCTAATAGAAGTTGAAGGATTATTTTCCATAATTTGTCGCGCTTCTTCAATAACCTCATTCGATCGTTTCGTTGGTCTTCCAGCCCCTTTTTTATGTTAAACAGAACCAGTCTGACGAAATTTATCAATTAGGTATTGTGACCCAGTACGAAAATTATGAAAGGTCACCGCAACATCAGGAAACTCGTTTCGAAATTCATCAAAGCAGTCACAAAAAAACTGTCAACAATAAAAATTTTTTGTGCTTCACTAAACATTTTTACTGTAGAACTTTCAATCCGGCAACAAAGCTTCACCAAAACTTGATACGTTGAAAAATAAAAAAAAAATAAAAAATTAAATCATATTCTGCAAATAGCACTTTATAATAGTCAAAAGACGACTCCCCGGAGAAATATTAGTTAAAGCAATAGTAACCTACCTTCAAATAACTGCAAAAATTACAAAATTTCTCCAATTTTTAAACTTTACAAATGCACAAATTCAAATAAGACGTAAATGTCATAAAACAATCATGTCATCTTATCTACGCAGTACGGCCATGACGCTTTTAAAATGCATGGCCTCCCTTGAGCAAAATAATTAAAAATCACTCGTTATATGTATATGACTTTATATTAACTTTACCCTAAATGCCGCTTTACTTTGAATTTTGGGCAAAAGGGTAAATGTCTTTAATTACATAACCTTGAAGTTATCATAAATTTCTCAAGGGATCTTAACCAAATTTTGGGGCATCGTAAGTGCTTCAATTGACCTTTCATTGACTTTACTATAAAGAATATTTTATTTTCAATTTTGGCATAATGAATGCTATAATTTGATTTAGTTTACATTAAATTTAAATTCTGTTTTATTTTGGTCACTACCTTTAAAGTAATTACACTTTAATTATGTTCAAAGCTTTATGTAGTATTTGACTCCTATTATTGGGTGTTTAGAAAGAATCCTCACTTCTTATTCTGTTTGATTTCCTACGATCTAATATATCTTTTAGTGGAGCTGTCTAGCTCATGTCATATCTTTTTCTATGTTATTTTTTATATCTTCTTTCTCTGATTTAGTTGCTTAGCCTTTTATTCAAATTCTTTTTCTATGTTATGTTTATTTCTTCCTATATGAATAAAATGGGTGTAGTTGGAAAATATTATTCTTTTAATTAATAAAATAGGAATTGATTAAAGTAATTGTTTTATTCATACTGCTTTCTCTTTCAGGGCTAGGGAACTAAATATTCTATTTGCTATTTTCTTTATAATCTTTTTCAACCCCTTTGGTTGATGGCGCCCAAAAATCTTATCTGAATTAAATCTACGACCTTAGCTCTCAAGCGAATTAAAAAACTGAGTGGCCGTGGTGACCCAAGTAATTAATTAATAAACATATAACAAGAACAATCATAAATTGAATAAAGGAGATAAGAATCCTTTTTTATTATCATTTTTTATTTTTTTTTATTTTTTATTTTTTATTAATTATTACAGTAGAGTAATAAAATGGAAAATTCCGTCCAGTTCGGCTCAATTTCGGTGTCGGCCATAGGCGCAGGTAAACTTTGTGCATTAAATTATTTATGATAACTAACCAAACATTTTAGAGAATTAGGTTAACGGGTATTAAGATAAAATAGTAGTGTTTGTAATATTAAAATTTCAAGTAATTGCGTATGAGGATTAGGAAAGGTATGTTTTCTCGCCTGAAGTGTCAAGATCGAAATATTGTGTAGGGATTAGTTAGGTAGTAGATTATAAAGTTACGTTTGGCGTTTAACAGGTACCATTTAACAGGTACCGAGTTTTGGCTCTGGCCTCTTTGACTGGATCATATAAATAGGTGGTAATTTGGAATATACTTCATATATCGTGTGTGTGTATGACCTTTATAAGTATATTTGTTTAGTTTAACGCATCAGTATTTGCTGTTAAGCCGTATATAGTACTCACAGTATTATAAGATTAGTAATAAAATGGCGACATTCACACCAACAAAAAGATGTTCCAATAATTCTCCACTATCAGTGAGTGAAAAAGTTATTATTTTAAATGTACATGATTGCACAAAATACGATTACCCGAATTTTACTGTACAAGAACCTGTCGACCGATGTTCCCGAATGACTGGAGTTGGAAAGTCCACCGTTTTTAAACTATTGCGGCAGAGAAATACAGCAGGTCAAGTGGAACCTCCCAAGAAGAGTCCAGGCAGACCAGTAAAAGTCTTTGATGAAGACACCAAAAGTGTAGTTCGAAGAAAAGTTCACTCTTTTTATTTAAAAAAAAAATTAAAAATACCCACCCTAGATAAGATTCTAATGGAGCTTGGCCAGGATGACAGTATTTCGTTTATAACTAGAAAACTTTTATGGACCACTTTAAAAAATATGGATTTTGTCTGGGAGAAGCATAACCGTAAATCACTTTTACTGGAAAGCGATGAAATTGTTTGCTGGCGGCGAAAATATTTCAGAATTATAAAGCAGTACAGAAGAGAGCAGAAGAAAATCTTTGTATCTTGATGAGACGTGGATTAATGAAGGTTATATAGTACCAAAATTGTGGCAAGACAAAAATATAACCAGTGCTCGCCAAGCTTTCATGGAAGGCCATGGGGTATTAAGGTGTCTTCAGGTAAAGGGAAGAGACTTATAATCGTCCATATTGGAAGCGAAGATGGATTTTTAAAAGGTTTGCTAACCTTTCAGTCGTTCAATACGGGAGATTACCACGAGGATATTAATTCGAATGTTTTTGAGGACTATTTTGGTGAAATGATAAAATATCTTCCAGCTGATTCAGTAGTAGTTATGGATAGAATAGAATAGAATAGAATAGAATATAACTTTATTTCATATGATGCTTTTACAATACATACTATACACAACTGGTAGGTACCATAAAACATAAAAGAAATGACGTCAGGAAATTACACTTTTATAATTACATATTAGTTAAGCTACTATTACCACTTTATGTATTCACTCCACTTTTACATGTTAAAGTAATCTTCAAGTTTGTATGGTTCAAGATCAATAAGCAATTTTTTAGTCTTTAACTTAAACTGTTTATAACATTGTACATTCTTAATTATATTTGGTAATTTATTATAAATTCTTATACACATATATGAAGGGTTTCTTTCCGTCATTGTTAACCTATGGATTGGATAAGTTATGTCTAATGTTCTAGTATTATACACATTATTTACATTATTTGTTAGGAATTCCTCTTTATGTTTAAATAAATAGAGTAAACATTCATGCAAATATAAGCCATATATTGTCAAGATGTTGTTGTCTTTAAATTTGCCCCTACAAGATTCTATTATACCCATTCTGAAAATTATTCTTATCATTCTTTTTTGTACAATAAAAATTGATTCAGTTTCTGAGCTAATTCCCCAGAAAATTATTCCATATCTAAGTAGTGCCTCGAAATTTGCAAAATATAAAATCTTGAGAATATCCCTGTTAACATAGTCTCTACATGTTCGAATTGCATAGCAGACTTTATTTAATTTTTTACCTATGCTTTCAATTTGGGGTGACCATTTCAAGAACTCGTCAATGATAATCCCTAAGAATTTAGTATATTTTACTGTCTCTATGTCCCTTCCATTTAATGTAATATTCATTGGTTTATCTTTTGTTGTTCTGCTTGTACTAAAAATCACAGCATTAGTTTTATCTTCATTAATTATTAATTTGTTATTTTCAAGCCATTTTCTTGCATCTGAAAAAAATAACTCTACTTGCTGAATGAGATATTCAGGCTCTTTTTCACCCACTAATAAATTAGTGTCATCTGCAAAATTTGTGATAGCTCGGTTATCACCATCTGCTATGCAATTGAGATCATTTATGAATATCAAGAATAGAATTGGTCCTAGAACGCTCCCCTGAGGCAGACCCATCGTTATCTCTTTAACATTAGACTTTACTGCTTGATTGTTCTTAGTAATTAATACCCGTTGTCGTCTATTTGATAGATATGAATCAAACCATTTTAAAGCATTCCCCTCAATTCCATAAGCATTAAGTTTTAAAAGCAAATAACTTCAGTCAATGGAGTCATATGCTTTTGATAGGTCTATAAATAACCCCGCTGCTAGCTTACCTTCTTCTAGTAGTTTTAGTATTGTCTGTGTGAATTGGTGGACTGCCGTTTGTGTCGATCTATTTTTAAGATACCCATGCTGAGTAGCACTAAATAATTTAAATTCATTAAAAAAACATAATAACTTTCTTGCCATTGCAAGCTCGAATATTTTTGAAAAACTATTTAGTAAACTTATTGGCCTGTAATTTTCCATCTGTTCCGGATCTCCTTTCTTAAGAATGGGTTTTATTAATGAGAGTTTTAACTGATTAGGAAAGATGCCAAATTTTAAGGAATTGTTCAGAATGTAACACATAATACCAGATATTTTGCTTATAGTAAGTTTGACTATTTTTGTAGGGATCTCATCTTCACCACTACTCCATTTATTTTTTATTTCCCTTGAGAGATCTGTTACTTCATGTGGAGACAATGGCTGTAGAAAAAGTGATCTGTTATTTTTTGGAATATTTAAATTTAATGGTGCATTTGTATCATGATTCCTTAAACTGGGAATAATTTGTATTAAGAAATTATTATATTCCTCCACTATTACCTCTGGACGTCCCCCAATTTGACATTCCTCCCTATCAGCCTGCTTACCTTTTATGTCATTTACTACAGACCACATAATTTTACTTTTATTATCAGAGTTACTTATTTTTTGTTGTAAAGAATTTGCTTTAGCTTCTTTCAGCATGTTATCATATTCGCGCTTTGTATTTGTATATTGATCTTTATAGTTATTGTCATGCCTACTGAGAGTAAGGAGTAGGTCCAATCTATTCTTGCATTCCCTAATTCTATCATTATTATATACATATATTTATCTTACGTTTGTGATTGTAAATCAATTTTTTTGGAAAGCTTTCATTGAAAATATTTACAAAGTCATTCATGAATATCTCCCACTGTCTATTCACATCTTTCCTAGTAACACTATATACATCTTCCCAGTCTTGCTGACTTAGCATTTGCAAAAAATACCCTATACTATTGTCATTAAAAGATCTTATGTATTTAGTGCTTATTCTACTACTCCTGTTCACTTTAAAAACTAATCTTTGAGCTGTGTGGTCTGACACATGATTTTCTATTACTTCACTAAGATCATACTGACTTAAATTAGTAAATATATTATCTATGCAGCTTTGACTATTTTCTGTAACTCTTGTATTGTCCGATATAGTTTCATATAACATGAATGAGTTTACAATCGATAGTAATCTAGTTCTGAGTTTATTTGGTTTTTTTAATTCTATGTTGAAGTCTCCTCCAACAAGGATTTTTTTGTTTTCGTTACAGATCATAGTCAAAATCTGCTCAAACCTCTGAAAGAATATGTCTGGACTTCCATTTAGAGGTCTATAGATTGATAAGGTAATAAATTGCTGATCACTTATAGTACATTCTGCTGCAGCACATTCTATTTCACCGATAATTGAACAATCAGTAATCCCTTTCCTGTTTTTACATTTTACCTGATTTCTCACATACACAGCTGCTCCTCCATGTCTTCCTTCATCGCGACATACCTTTGATACCAGCTTGAAATCCTGTATGCCTATGCATTCCAATTGTTCCCTACTCTTCCAATGTTCTGTCAATAGTAAAAACCTACACTCACCATGACTCTGCAAAAAACACTGCAACCGATCTACAGAGGTCCCTAGCGACTGCACGTTTTGATGTATTAAGCTAATAGAATCTACATTATTGTCCTCATTTTTCTGTTCAGTCTTGTTCTCCTCTAACTTCTCTCTTGATCTAAAAAATCTGCTGATTGCATGAATACATCCCTATGTCTCCTAAAATCAAACCTTCTGATGCCCACATTTTGTGGCCACACATCAGGATTGTAGAGTTCATCTTTTCTACTTAAAGGAGCACTTACCACAAATGCTTTTAACTGATTTTCTTTTGTAGGTAGTTCTTTGACATCAATCTTTTCATTTTCAAAACCAGGCGTTTTCACTAGGTAATTCTTTATAACTTCAGCTGATGCTGTCCTCTTTACCCTGTAAATATAGAGCCATACTTTTCTATCGCCTCCTTGAAACTCCTTGTTTGCATCTGAATCAGACTTTTCCTTTGTTCCGAATCGTTTTCTCCTGCGCTGCACCACTTGATAGCCATCATTTTCTTCATCTTCAACATGTTTGTTGTTATCATGATCCCCATTGATGGTTCGCTTGTTACCGTTATGGTTATTTGACCTACGAAAAAGTTCATTTGATCTACAGCGTTCAATATTTTCTTCCATTTCAATGGCCGATTTACGATTTTTAGGATTTGGATCTGGAAAATAGGTGTTTCTTGCGCCATCTGTTGACCCTCTGGCTGCACTGTACGGTCTTTCGGTTGATTCCGTTGCTGGTTTTCGTGGAGGAGGAATGCCATCTGATGGGTGCGAGGTGCTAGGACCGTTAATCTTTTTTCGAACCTCTAAATTTTTGATTTTTTCAAGTAGCAAACCATTGTTTTCTTTTAGGATTGCATTGTTCTCCTTTAAGATTTTGTTTTTATCATCCATCTCAGCAATTAACTTTTTTAATAACCCAATTTCTTTTTGACACTGTTCGCCTTCCATTTGCAATCGTTTGTTTACATTTTTTACATCTTCTGCCACATTTTGGCTGCTTGAGCAACATTTTGCTAAATTGTCTTTTCCTACTGCTATTAAGCCAGGAATTCGAAATGCACATGAATTATGGAACACCGCACTACATTGTACACATTTGATGATTGAATTCAACACTTTCTTCTTGCAATAATTGCACATTTTTTCGCGACCGTCTTCCGGTACATCATCTTCGCCCGCCATTTTGTTGTTGGATAATGCAAGCTATCACTAACGATGCACAGAGAAGACTCCAACTTCATCTTGGAGAAAACAAGAAATTATCGACTGGTTAATCAACAAAAGTATTGAATTTGAAGATAATTTGATAAAGAATGAACTATTAGCTATAGCAAATTTACACAAACATCGTTCTATGAAATATGCCGTGGAAGATATAGCAGAAAAGCATAGTGTAACTGTGCTGCGCACACCGCCATATCATTGCGAACTAAATCCTATAGAACTCATATTGGCGCAAGTGAAAGGATTTGTAGCAAGACACAACACGACGTTCAAAATGAAAGACGTTAAGCTACTGTTCGATCAAGCCATTAAGGAAGTGACACCAGAGAACTGGCGAAAAGCAGTCCATCATGTCATTAAAGAAGAGGAAAAAATGTGGGCTCTTGACCGCCTAATTTTTATTCTGTTAAAATAAAATTCCTTTTTACGAATATCCTTCCGGCACGCCTTTGTCAAACCATTTTCAGTGTTTGTAAATGGATGTCAATAGGCAAAACCCATAAATTGACCCTACCTGCACTTAATGAAAAGAAAGAATTTTGCAATGAAATCAAGGCCAAATTGTAAAAGTGGCTTAAATATATATTATATGTGTCTATACCACAATCCCCAATATTTAACCAATGACCTATTTGTTCTGAGGTTCTGCTAAAGTCTGTGCGTTTTAAGAAGTCCGCTAAGCCATAAAACCTCTTGAGCATTATGTCGGTGGCTCTCAAACAATAAATTATATTAAAGGTAATTTTGGATGTTGATGAATTACATTTTCTAAATAAAATAATTTAAAGTAAATAAAAAATTAGTTTAGGTAAAGAAAAATAATAATTTTTTAGCTTTTGTAGTATTCAGACAAATTAGTTTTACGAATTTTTTTTTATAAAGTTTTGGTTCTAAAAAGAACCGATTTTGTAGTCTTGCGACAGAACGTACCTACTTGTAGATAGGTACTACTAAAAGTAGTATTCCTCTGCATTTGAAATTTCACCCATGCTTTCAGACTCATCAGAATCAACATCATCGTCATCATCATCATCATTCGTAATAATTAACGGTCTTAATTCGTCTATAACCTGTTCTGTCTCATAAGATTCAAAAATAATTTTTTCTGTGTGTTTAATGCATTTCCGCCATTCTTCTTTGCCCGCTTGGCTAAGCGCCTCCTCCCATAACTTTATAACGCCAGGCTTACCGATATTTTTACAGGCATGTTTGTCATAATAGTTCTTGCTAATACCAATTCAATTGCGTTGTAATGACAATGGTAGTGCGGCAATCTCAAAACTTGATGTCCATATTTGAGGGCACACACAATGAGAAACAAACTAAAAGTGAAAAGCACAACTACTTATTTAAAATAAAGTAGAACATACCATCCCGCACTTCAGCAAATTTTAATTATTTCTTGGAAAATAGTAATTATTATGAAGATTTAATTATAATAATCCCAAAATAATGTCATTATCGGAAAAGTATATACCTGACAAAATCTTTAACATATTTAACCATCCCGCACTTGAGCAAATTTTAATTGGTTCTTGGAAAATAGCGATTATTATATAGATTTAACTATAATAATAGCAAAATAATTTAATTATCTATTTAATTATTATTTATGCTCAACGCGTAATTCTAAGATAATTTTGTTTTGAAACCTCTGATTTCGCCCAGTAATAGAATACAGTAAACCAGTGGGATGTTCGGTGTGATCAAGTATAGCGAAGGTGCGAAGATATTGTAACTTAACCGACTTACTGTTTTAAAAGCGATAACATCCCTTGGTGATTTAATCCGATATCGGACTTCTTAAAACGCACAGACTTTATTATTTATTTAAAGTTTATTTTTATTTAGCCACTCCAAAAGTCTTTCGAGTACGCTAATAGTCCTAATCTCTGCCTCAGCAAAATTGTCCGAAATGAAAAAAAAGTTATTATCGTCTGCGCATGCTATCAAACTATCATGTAATAATATACAGGGTGTTTCAATAAACCGGTACGTCAGGGGGTAATTCCTTATGGTATTCTAATAGAAAAAGTTCCTATGAAGTGTGTCCGGAGTTACCCCGTTTTTAATATACAGGATGTTAAAGTTTAAAAAAAAATTGTTTTTTTATAATTTTTTTTAATATCCTTTCCCGACTTTATTGAAATTTCGTAGCGTTATTCATAATAATAAGGGGCCTAATTAGCCCTAAATAGATTAAATTTATTAAGTCCGATAGCGCCCCGGAGAGCACCTTAACGAATATTATTAACAAGAAAATTTACGCCACTGACTTTTTTCTAATTTTGATATTTTTTTTTTCGGATTTACCAACTAATAATACAACATTCTTTTTTCCTGATTTTTTTTCGCATCTTGCTTTGTTTTCGAGAGAAGAAATTAAAACCACTTTATTGGATGTACGAAAAAAAAATTTTGTGTATTTAAAAGTTAATTAAAACATTTATTTAATATTATATAAAAAAACCTTCTGATAAAACGCACGATTGCAATCGCCTCATCATTGATTCTCTTACACGTTCACAAATGCCTGCATTATTTTATATCGCATTGCAAGAGACTTTAGGTGACCCCATAAATAATAGTCTAGAGAATTCCAGTGGGGACTGCGAGCTGACCAACTTTGATGACCTGCGCGTTCAATCCGGCAATTAGAAAAAGTGTTGTCGAGGTATTAATGAACAACTAGGCTAAAATGAGCTGAGGCGTCGTCGTGTATGAACCACATATTACTTTTCATTTGTAGAGGAACGTCTCATAACAGCACGCCAAGTTCTTCAGATAGAAACTGCGTATAGGAGTTTCCATTCAATTGAGGTGGTAAAAAGTGTGATCCCTGCCCATAATTTCGCCAAAATTTGTCCCTGAAAACGACCTTTTCTCATTTTGTGAGGATTATCGTCCACTCAAAAATGTTCGTTATGAAAATTCATAATGGTTTTTCTTAAAACAGGGACCTCATCAGTAAATAAAATATTCGGTAAAGATTTGTTGTTATGTGCTACTGTATCTAGCAGCTACCTACTAAAATCAAACCTTGGCTGAAAATCACGCAGCAGAGCTTGCACATATTGAATAAAGTGTGGGTATAGTTGATAAAGATGCAAACTTTGCAAACCCCTCCAAACAGTTGATGCACTTGTTCAAAGCTGTACTGCTATCTGCTTGGCACTAGTTGAAAGATAATCTCTTGAAGTACATAGCCTCTTCTAACTCAGGCTTGGTTACTATTGCAGGGCTGCCAGGAAGTTCCATACTACGTTTAAAACTCCCAGTCTCACTCAATCTTGCATGGAGCTGTCTAAATAATTGGACACATGGCAGTACTCTGTTTGGATAACGTACTAAAATCAAACCCTGATTGAAAATTACGGAGAAGCAGAGCTTGCACACGTTGAATATGGTATGGGTATAGATGAAAAATATGCTAAACCCTCCAAACAGTATATGCACTTGTCTGAAGTTACACTGCTACCTTCCTGCCACTAGTTAAAGGATTATCTTCTATCTCTCGAAGTATAGCCTCTTCTAACTTAGGCGTGGTTACTGTTGCAGGTATGCCAGGAAGTTTTGTACTACGTTTAAAACTCCTTGCCTTACTCAATCTTGCATGGAGCTGTCTAAATATGTTGGCACATGGCAGTACTCTGTTTGGATATCGTTCCTGATAGATTCACCACACTTCTTAAGCATTTCCGTTTGCTAGGCCATAATTGAAATGCATTTTGGTCTTTTCAGCGTTAGTATCATTTTTGACTTGTTATTGACAAAACTCTGTAGTCCCTTTGCATACCTAATGAGCTTTTATTACTATACACCTTTCTGAAATAGACTATAGTCCACGAATTTTAGAATCTTCAATGTGTCTATACCACAATCCCCAATATTTAACCAATGACCTATTTGTTCTGAGGTTCTGCTATTATTTATTTAAAGTTTATTTTTATTTACCCACTCCAAAAGTCTTTCGAGTACGCTAATAGTCCTACTCTCTGCCTCAGCAAAATTGTCCGAAATAAAAAAAAGTTATTATCGTCTGCGCATGCTATCAACCTACCATGTAATAATATATAGGGTGTTTCAAGAGTACGGTACGTAAGGGGGTAATTCCTTGTGGTATTCTAATAGAAAAAGTTCCTATGAGCGTGTGTTCGGAGTTACCCCGTTTTTGATTTACAGGATGTTAAAGTTTAAAAAAAAATTGTTTTTTTATAATTTGTTTAAATATCCTTTCCCGACTTTATTGAAATTTCCTAGCGTTATTCATAATAATTAGCCCTAAATAGATTAAATTTATTAAGTCCGATAGCGCCCCGGAGAGCACCTTAGCGAATATTATTAACAAGAAAATTTACGCCACTGACTTTTTTCTAATTTTGATATTCTTTTTTCGGATTTACCAACTAATAATACAACATTCTTGTTTCCTGATTTTTTTTTCGTATCTTGCTTTGTTTTCGAGAGAAGAAATTAAAACCACTTTATTGTATGTACCGGTTGTTCCACCTAAGGGGGTAATCGGCTATATCTCAGAAAGTAATAACACTAGGACTTTGGGAAAAAATATATATCGATAAAAGCGGCTTAGAGAAATTGCTGGAAATTATTTTCAAGTTCGAAAAATTACCGCTAGGGGGCGTAAGGGAACTTTCAAAATAGAAATGCCGATTTTCTCTTGATTTTTCTTAATAAAAATATGTCAAGAATATAAGCATTGTATTCTTCATAAAATTATGCAACTTTATGTTACGAATCGTTTTTTTCTATTTTCAATAATAAAGTGGTGGGAGAAGGTCAAACTTTTTTCCTTTCAAACGCTGATATCTCTGCTTTGGATAAACCGATTTTATTCAACTTGGTCTTGAAAAAAAGCCCTTTTTTTCCCCTACACGGTGATCTATTAACTATACCATATAGATTCTGATGGTGGCCACTAGATGGCGTTTTTCCGTAATTCCTCAATGAACAAGGATTTTCTCAAAAAAATCAAATGTTATGATATGACTTTTTCATCATATTTTATTTAAGGCTTATAAAGGCTATTAAATAGTGGCATAAAAATTACAGGTCCGTATTTAAAATAAAAAAGTTGAATATGGCCTATTTTTCCATATTAATTATTATTATCCCTAATTTCTCTAGTTCAACAAAATATATTAACTTTAATTCAGAATTTTCGAGCCTTCTAACTTTTCCGCGAAAATTTGAATTCAAAATTATAAAATTTAAGTTTTCGTCCATGGCGCCGATCCCCGCCGCTGCAATATTCAGTTCTTCAACCAGTCGCGTATGGCGCTATTAGGGAACCAATTTAGTATGTTAAGTTGCCTATCTATCCCCTCCATAAACGCAACTCTCTTGAATATAACAAACAATTTTTTCGATCAAATGACTTAAAGCGGATTCAAGGCCACGATCATTTATAAATCTAGGCTGACAAAATGACAACAAGTTATTTTTAAGCAAGCATTTTGTAAGAGAGGTTTTTATCACAGTCTGAAACAGTTTACAAATGTTCGAGCAAAGAGCGATACGTCTAAAATTCATGAGATTATCACACTCGCTGACCTTTAACAAAGGAATAACATCGGAATTGTTGAGGTTCTATAGGTAGATAAATATAATAAATACGCCAAAAGTTTAGCGACATTTCTTCTTCAGAGAATATTTTTAATATCTCATCGACCTCCGTCGAATGTGAGATTTTTAAAGATCATTGACCATAGGAACACTAAGCGATATACTAAAAAATGATGGTACGTTAGAAGTATCTGGAGAACGAAAAGAAAAACAATTTTGAAATTTTCACTACGGCCATAGGAGGCTGCGCGCTCTAGCTTTTAAAAATAATTTAGCGGTTGCAGTGGTGCCAGATCTATTGATAACTGACATCAACTTTGGAATTTTAAATGGGACGCCATGTAGTTTATTTAATTTTTAGATTCTACGAAGTAATCTAAGTTTTTTTTGTATAGGATATTTTTCCATTTCTCTTGCCGTTTCTTAAATATTAATTAGCTTGTGTTTTTTTTTTTTTACCGAAACTATGTGAATTAAAACTTCAATATAATAATAATAATAATAATAATAATAATAATAATAATAATAATAAATCGACTTTTATTGGCAAATATATAACAAATAATATAATATATTTCAAAAAATCAGATGCCTATAGGGCGAAGTTTAGCTGTAGCCTGCAGGATACAGCTATTCTTACACTTAACCCTTGTGATCAAATTACAATGTTAAATATTAATACAATACACTTATCAATAATTATAAATGAATAACTGTGGCAAAAGTAAAAAAAAAAAAAAAAAGTAACGGTTAAAGAAATATACCTACCCAACAACACATAACAAGGAGCAATAAACCGTATAAGTAAATTATGTAGTGTATTTTTTATAATTTTTTCTTATTATTATTTTGGAGCACCTTACCTATGTAATATTATTAATTATTATGTCTATGTTAAAATCGGGTTGCACAGCCCATCAATTCAAAGGAAAGTCCGGTCACATGACTAATGAGTAATAAAGAGATTAAAAAAACATTAATTCTGACTTAATAGCAATATACGCTTCAATTTCCTTTTAAAAGGTAAAACACCCAAATCATTAGGACAAAACGAGAGTCGGTTATACAAAGTGGCTGAACAATATGAAAAACACCGCTGAAACATGACAGTCCGATGCCGCGGAATATGAAACGACGCTCGAGACCTCACATTTACCGAGTGACAATCCTGCCGCCTCGAAAGTCTGTCGAACAGATAGAGAGGCCTATTTGTTGTTATAATTCGGTGAACAAAGGTCAAGAATAGCACCCTTCGGCGATTCTCCATGTGAAGCCAGTTAAGTTGAGCTAGGTGAGCAGAAACATGATCATATTTGCGAAGGCCATAAATATACCTACAACATGCATTTTGCACCCTTTGGATACGACGCCCATTAAACACATTCAAGTAGTTGCCATACACAACAGAGCCATAATTAAATAACGACAACACAAGAGTCTCACAGAGTAATTTCCTAAGTCTTACATCAAAACAGTGTCTATTTGCGTATAAGAGCTTCAAAGATAAATATGCACGTGGAAGTAATCCATTAATATGCTGGGTAAACTGTAGTTTAGCATCGAGGACCAAACCCAAACTTTTGGAGCTAATTTGCGGAGGGAGGACAATGTTACCTATCTGAATCCTAATGTCGTTGAGCAAATGATGAAGATTTTTATTAGCAAAAAAAATTAAACTACATTTTGTAGGGTTAAGTAGTAAGTTATGGCGCAGAGACAAGCACCTAATAGTCTCCAAGTCCTCATTTAGCTGAGCCATGGTTTCATCAGAGTCCCCTGGATCAAAGCCAACGTATAACTGTGTATCATTCGCATATGCTTGGATCCGAGAATACTTTACGCTCTTTAAGATATCTGCAGTGTACATCGAAAAAAGCAAGGGACCCAACACAGACCCCTGTGGAACTCCCGAAAGCACCACGGACAAAGGAGAACACTGAGAGTTAAAAGAGACCTTCTGAGATCTGTTGCTCAAATATGATGTTATAATAGAACTGGCGTCCCGTGAAAATCCATAATACTTTAGTTTAGCAATCAAAACTGCATGGCTAATAGTGTCAAAGGCCTTTGAGAAGTCCAATAACACCAAGGCCGTTGCTCTCTTTACATCCAAGTTGCAAACAATGTCATCAGTGACCCTAGAAAGTGCAGTCACAGTACTATGTCACTCTCTAAATCCGGACTGATATAGAGGTAAAATATCATATTCATTAACATACTCACTAATCTGTTTAAATAGTACCTTTTCTAATACCTTGGAAAGAGCAGGAAGGATGCTAATAGGCCTGAGATCAGAAATTGACTCCACGGTACTCTTTTTGGGTAGGGGAATAATGATACTAGTTTTCCAGTCGCTAGGAAAATATCCTACTTCAATACAGGAATTAATTATATGAGTAATGTACGAGTCAAGCACAGGGCTACAATACTGGAGCATAACAGGTGAGATATCATCAGCACCACAGGCATTAGTACGAAAACTTGCAATAAACTCGGTAATTTGCTGAACAGTAGCCATAGTGAAATTGAATGAAGAATCACTAAAGGAATTGTTGTCATAAAAGTTGACTAAATCAGCATCACATCCCTGTTTAAAGGCGGAAACAAAAAAATTATTAATATCTGTTGCATTACCAACAGTGACCGGAATGTCCACACTGGTGCGCTTTTTCACATTAAAGTCTTCAAGTGCCTTCCAAATAGCTTTGGAGTTATTAGTTCTACAAACGTTTTGCATATATATCTTCTTCTCTCGACGCATTGTTGACAAAGCAGTGTTACGCAAGAATTTGTATGAATCAAAATCGACTCTGTTTTTAGACCGCTTAAACTTTGCCAGTGCTAGATCCCGGCGCTTCATCAGCAGTACAGAATTCTCAGTGAGCCAAGGACACTTTGGTTTACTTACTCGTGCCGTCACCATTGGAGCATGCGCATTAAAAACCTCAATTAGATAATCATTAAATATTTGAACCTTTTGATCAATATTATGCACACCAAAAATATGGTGGAAGGGGGCGCGGTGAATATCATTCAAAAAGTTTGACAAATTAAAATTCTTAAAATCTCTAAAAGTAACAAATTTTTGTTTAAATTTGAATTTTCTAACTTTAACTACACAAAAAACACAACAATGATCTGAGATATGATCTGTATTTATAACTCCCGAACTATGTACCAAGTCATTATTAGAAGAAAAAATTGGATCAAGAAGAGTAGCCGTACCTTGAAGGGAGATGCGAGTAGGTTCCCTAATTATTTCACAAAATTCATAAGACTCAAAGCATGGATCAAGCAAATTATTAGAATCTAAAAGGTTAATATTGAAGTCACCCAAACAAAATATTTCATCATGCAAAGGAGTTATGTATGACAAATGGTTATCAATACACTCAATACAATCAGGGACATTAGATTTAGGCGGACGATAAAAAATGCCGATGGCATAGCTTTTTCCATTGAGCTTAAAGGATATCCAAATGTGTTCCAAAAGTTCACCAGGAGAATCAACTTTTATCACTTTAGGATTCAATTGTGAACACACATAAATCCCCAATCCGCCCCCCCCCCCTAGTTCCTCTATCAGATCTGAACAGACTAAACCCAGGCAGGGTAATTACATTATTGCCTATATCAGATCTCAGCCATGTCTCAGTAATGCCAAAAACATGAAACTGTTCCTGCATAACTAAATTCTTGATATCATTAAATTTATTTAATAGAGATCTTACATTCAGGTGACCGAGCTTTAGTTTGCGCATATTAGTATACAATAAAATAAATAAGTAAATCACAATAACAATCACTAAGAGGAGCCAAAAAACTATAAATTACAAAAGTAGGGTTAATATTATGAAAATAAAATCAGTGATTATAAGCCACCAGGAAGTACCTAAAAAATGGCAAACACTGCTCATGTATAAGTACAAACAAAGCAAAATTACTTTAAGATGCAAAAATAGAAACAAAGAATTAAGTATGTATATACAACCACCAAAGAAATTATAAAACATATATATAAGATGATCAAAATAAAATGGATAAACAGTTATTTTTTAAAACCGGAACGAGTAACAATAGTAGGTTGACTCCTGGGAATCTTCAAGACACTTTCTGTTGACTTGGACGGTGAATTAATGTCCAGTTTTCGTTTTTTATCCGAGTCAACCCTCGAGTTCCTACGAGCGTTCCGGGCAAAAACTTCAGTCGATTCTATAAACACGTTTTCAGAGGCTTCTTCCGACGTTATAGCAGGTGTAGTAGGCTCGCTAAAATTACTAGGGAATATCTGGGGTGGAAAACCCTGTTGTTCAGCAGATCCAGAAGCAGACAATTTGTCACTATTATTGGTAGTGATTTCTGAGTGATATTCTGAGTAGTTCAAATCCTGCAAGGAATAAATTGTGCCGCCCACAATCAATTTATTTCTTTTTATGCTGGCTGAATGCTTTTCTAATTTTGCTTGTTTTTGTTTTTGTACAAGAAACCTTCTTTCTTCCAGATCTTCTGGGATAAGATCTTCGTTTATAAAGACTCCAGAGCCTTTAAGAAGCGTTCGTTTTTTAAAAATATCCTGCTGTTGAATATTCGAAAGAAGCTTTAGTAATAAGGGCCGAGACTTGTCGGTTTTTTTACCAAGTCGATAACAGCTATTTATACTTGCTGTGTCGATAGTAAGTTTCACGTAATTTTGCAGCAAACTCTTAATATTATTTAATAAATCGTCGGCTGTTTCACCTTCTTTTTCTTCCACTCCGTAAAATATTAAGTTATTTCTCTTCTGAAGTCTCTCAGATCGTTTGAGCCTTTCAAGAAGTGCTTTATTTTCTTGCTCAAGTTTACTAATTTTACTATTAACCTGGACAATTTCGCTCTCTACCTTCGAAGTTAAATTTTTGACATCATTTATGACTTCGTCAATTTTGCTAGTTAGTGCAGCATTTCCATTTTGAATAAGCTTATAAATATCTTCAAGGGAAATCTGTTTGCCCTCCATAATTTACATCGATAGAATTTCCAGGAAACACAATCAGTACACTTGACAACAGCGCTTAAAAATTTATGCACATATGCGAGCTCTTATCACTGTTTTGTTTTTTTACAAATGTAAATAAGGTAATGGAATTTACTTCGAATTCTTCAAATTGTCTATAAATGCAATAATTTGAGGTTTCCACTTACCACGGAATAAGTAGGATCCTTAAGAGGTTGAGATCACACAAAAAAAATACTTAATTTTCACTATAACTACCGAAATACTACGTATTTGATGCAGAGTTATTATAACAGTCTTTTTGCAACGTTGCCACTCAATACATAACGATGGTGACATGACATGTCTCACTTTTTAGTTTGGGCTTGCTTATGTCAGATTAAAATAGCAAAAATGGAGAATAATACTTATTCAAATGCGGATATTTTAAATTTGTTTTATATTCACGGCGAGTGTCAAAGAATTGTTTCAAGAACCTGCAGAAGATTTAACGCTCTTTTTCCGAATTGACCGCCAATGAACTCACGGAAATGTACAGGCTCCAACAAGATATCAATTTCATCCTGTTACTGAAAATGAAGAAATGAAATTAACGTTTTGACGTATTTTCCTGCATATCCCCATGCTTCAATAACAAGTGCCAAAATGATATAGGAATAAATTGAACATCAATATGAAGAATTTTACATAAACATAATATGCATGGCCTAAAACTAATTACATTACAGGCTTTACAAGTAGATGATCCCCAAAAACGTGTAGATCTTGGCGAAATGTTATTAATTCGAACACAGGAGGATCCAGATTTTCTGAAAAGAATTATTTGGACTGATAAAGCAAAATTCTCACGCGAAGGAGTCTTTAACCGTCAAAATAATTACTATTGAGCTGCAGAAAATCCACACGTTATAAAAGAAAGAGGCAACCAACAAAGATTTAGTTTTATTGTATTTTGTTTGTGGATGAATAGCCAAATTTGAGCGGTGAACCAAACAGATTGGTTTTAACTACGATTTTCATATGTGGTTATTCACAATAGATGGTGGGGGTAGTTATAATAACGTCACAGCTTTCGACCATTTGGAATCCGCTCAAATGAAATGGTTTTAACCACAAAATACTTAACATTAGTTCTAGGCAGAGGTTTTGATTTTGAGTTGAAATCTCTCCCCCCATTTGTCGCACATTTTAGTTTACCTACCCCAAAACAAAATTGCAATTTTGGCCGTTTATGTCGATTTAGAAATGTCAAATTTTATCAATCGCGGTTGGACAACTGCTCCGGAGTAAGGTAATACTACAAAATGAATGGTGACAACTTTGGCGTAAATCAGCTGATTTATGACGTCACGGAAACATAACCGATACATATTCTACCAAGGTCGCTCGAATGTAGTGGTTAATACCAATCTGAAGAATGGTATAAACCAATCTGTTTGGTTCATCGCTCGAATTTGGCTTATATTTATGATGAAAATTTAACTTCTGCAAAATATCTCGAAATTCTAAGAACGACCGTATCTGACTTTTTGGATAATCTACCGCTTATCGATTTGAGAAATTGTTGGTATCAGTTAGATGGAGCTCCTGCTCATTGTACCCATGAAGCTTCCGCGGAACTGTATGATATGTTTAAAGATAGGTGGATAAGACGTAGAGGACCATGGAGTTGGCCACCGCGATCTCCAGATCTTAATCCTTTAGACTTTTTCCTGTGGGGTAGGATTAAAGAAGTGGTTTATAAAACACCAGTAAATTCAAAAGAAGATCTAGAAAATGGGGTAAGGTGCTCTTTTAAAGAACTTGATCCATTAGAAATTCAAAGAGCTACTACCGATCATGTGATGACATGTATTACCGATTGCTTATATGTAAATGGTCAGCACTTTAAACGTCTGACGTATTAGGTGAGAATTCCAAAAGTTTTAATTTACTTACAAAATCGGTTCTTTTCAGAACCACAATTTATTATGAAAGGAAATTTGTTTTGATCATGGCACACTTATCGATTTAGATCTTTAATGTCTAGTTCTCGAATATGAATAATTTATTTATAAAATGGTTTATAAATCGAAAGCGGTTCAAAATAGGTATATGAACACTCTATATGAAAAAAATTCAATTAGTCAACTCTTTATTAATATACAGGGTGTTCCAATTAAAAAAAGTGACTTTTGATCAAATTTTTGGGACACTCTGTATAGAAGTCGGCGATCCTATGTTGCCAAAATTAAAGTACCACATGTTGACTAAATGATGTTAAAATGTTACGTTGATTTGATATCTGGAGACGAAAATATTGAAGTTTTAATTCACATAGTTTCGGTAAAAAAAAAGACACAATATAATTATTATTTAAGAAACGGCAAGAGAAATGGAAAAATATCCTATACAAAAAAAAATCTAGATTGCTTCGTAGAATCTAAAAATAAAATGAACTACAGGTTGTCCCATTTAAAATTCCAAAGTTGATGTCAGTTATCAATAGATCTGGCACTACTGCAACTACGAAATTATTTTTAAAAGCTAGAGCGCAGCGTCCTATGGCCGTAGTCAAAATAAGCACAAAAATTAGTCCACGTTATAATCCAAAAACCATAAGCTTAAAGAAATGCTTTTATTAATACTTTTAACTACATTAAGGAAAAGGGATTATTTTTGGGTGATAAGTCTTTACTTAAACGTGAGAACACGGATATCGAAACTTTTTATTTTGTCAAAAAGACAGACATTCGGGATAAAATAAAAATTCAGAAGCACAGCCTACACAGATTAAAGCGGGGAAACCCCCAGCTGAAGATAAAATATCAGGATGAGTGAAGCCTTGGGAGGAATACTAAGTTTGTTTTTATTTGTAGTAGCACTAGATATACCAAAAAACTTACGAGATCGCTTACTAAAAGATGAAAAAAGTCGAGTTAACGGAGTTGTACTAAACGGATTATATGGTTTAATACCTATTAGCTAAAGACTAAAGAACGCTAAACAGAATCCTAGAAATTTATCAAAATAAACACTAACATAAGTATAGAAAACACAAGAAAGTGATTCTTCGAACAAAGAAACAGAACAAATTATGTATGAGAGTAACAGAGAACCTTCAACAAGAAAATAAGAAATGACTCTAAAAAAAGTGAGAACACAAGTTTTAAAGGTGTTGCTACATCAATTATTTCATATGGATCAAACAATTTGTTCAGACCTTTGTACATTTATGTCACTTTTGATTGTATAGTTTTTTATCACCTCCGGTATTGCGGAACACAGCGCCACCTACATGGGTGTATGTGTTATTATTATTGGGACCGTCATGGCGCTTGACGGTCGCCTCGCCACTTGGTATTTTTCAAAAAATATTAAGATAACTTATTTATAATCTAGTTTTATTTTAATTTGGTATGGCTATCGCCGTATTAGTTATTTTAGTAGTAGTAGTTTTCCTCATTCGCACTACCGGAATGTCGGTAACGTAAAATTGTTTGTGCCAATGTAAGTTAAACATGTGGTTCAACAAAATAAAAAAGTGATGTATAAACAGTGTTTCCTTTGGCGCTAATTACGCCATATCAACGGAACAAAAACCAAGAAGTTCAGGTAGTGGAAAAGCCCACGGCCCCTAACACAATTTATATATTGGGAATGTTTATGTAGGGTGATTCAGGAGGAAATGTCAATATTTTAGGTACGTATTGGGGAACCCAAAATAAACATAAGAGTTTCTATAAGCATAGGTCTTTTTTCCGGCCGTTATCGAAATACAGGGTAAAAAATATTCAAATTAAAATTTGTATTAAATTACACTGGGGAACAGCAAAAATGTTTCCGAGACCAAAATAGCAAAATCTGACTTATTTTATTAAACTAACTAACAATCTGTCTTGCGAAGGTCTCAGTTGGCTCCGGTTTTATAGATCCATGCTAGTTATGATAACTACCTACCTGCCCGTAATGTATGGGAAAATTCGATTATTAAATGAGAAGCACCTGGATTTATTATACCAGGTGTACTTCATAAGGGGTTTAAATAAATATAACATATTATATCCTAAATTGTTAGTTAGTTGTATTTTAACCACCAATGAATTGAGAGCTGTTCATATTTGAGAAATTAGAGAGTTTTGAGCAACATATCGCGAGTTTGTTTAAATAAGCCGGATCATTTTTGTTATACAGGGTGTTATGGAAATGACTTATTATATTTTAAGGGGCCACTCCTGGGGTGGCCTAGAGTTACACTTGATAGTTTTTTTTTCTAAAATCGGAAGTATTTTGAATTTTGTAAAATACCTTAAAACCGGACCATCTGTGCCTCTATGAAAGTTCATTACCCCTAAACACGTGTTTTTGACATGACAAATTGGCGGAATTTCTACAGACAGCTGATTACCTTGCGACGTTGCCAAGTATTCGGGAAAATCTTTTTTTTAGGTTTTTTAAAAAAGATTAAATCAAAAACTATACTGCGATTTCAATTAAACAAGCCTTATTCAATAGGTATAGTTTTTACTCACCCCATGAAATTGTATTGCTATCATAATACTTCGCTGAGTAAAAATCGTAGATACCAACAACAAGCCCTATGTCTGGAAATTTACACAGATAAACTATCACATCACAAAACATTCCCATCACATGTGTATCACATTATTCAACAACTATACACTCCAGCAGCAAAACCCAAACAAATTTTATGCCGTTGCAAGTAAATGAATAATAAGAAATGATATTAAAAACAAATTTATGAAGCCACATATGAAGCCATTGGGCGCATTCGAGAGACGAAACTGCTCCGCAGTGGTTACCGGTTATGATCCAACCGCTACCGATTCGTCGGCTTCCATGGATTTCGACTATTTCGACCAAAAGATCATCACGTTTGGTTCAAATGTCAAATCCATATCAGCTGTGCGTAACAAACATTAACCTTTCTTGTTTTGTGAAGCTTACCAATATACTCATCCCTTGGTTGAAACTCTTTGGTGGCAGTTAAAAAGTACGTTTTCCTGTTTAATGTATATGTTTTGTTCCTCCATTCTATTTACTACGTTCTTCGTAACCAAACTTTTGTTGCATACGTCATTTCCCCATTGACATAACGAACCGCTCTCTCCAAGCAGCGGAAGTGAAAGATGCTACCCAAAATGGCGACCGTTCCGTAACATGTTGGAAAGTGTCGTAAAAGTAGCGGTCGACACAACAAGACGATTTAGGAACTGCTCCGGAGCAGTTTCGTCTCCCGAATGCGCTCATTGACTTTGAACTGCTCAGTACCCAATCACAGAACAGCAACAAATCACATTTCCCGCCCCTTGGACTATCGTGTTTAAATGTTGTGTGTCCAGTTAAGAGGACTGGATTGGATACCGTAATTATTATTCTTAATTGCAATGGCCACCTGTCTTGACGACAATTAGCCAGCTATTATCATTACCAAGAAGAACAGAAGTCACAGAAGAAGAGAAAGAACATAACCGTATCAAACGTGTGTCGCGTTGTTTTCAATCCGGATTTTGTTATAAAGTATTAAGAAGTCTATAACTAGTAATTTCTTGTATTAATAACACAGAATTAAAGAGCTAATAACTTGATAATGTCCCGAACAGTTAATGTGTTGTTAAAGTGAATAAATGTCCCGCTAGAATCATTTGAAATGGTAACGGTATAACGTGGATTTCTTGCCGATATGTTTTTTATTTCAAGGTATGTACAAATAAAACTAGAGCAATACGTAGACAATTTTTCGTGTAATAGGGTAGAAACTAAAGCATATTAAAGTTAAGTAGAAAAAATTAAATATTCAAAAAAGGTTATCTGATGAAACTGATGTAGTAAATGTGGCAACACTGCTCAAAACACATGTTTTGGGCTGACGATATCTAAAGACTATCTGACAGTAACTGTCAGATTTTTGTCAACAATTTTTTTTTGACAAGTAGTACGAATCAGCTGTTTGATCATTGGCGCGTAGGTGTTTTGAGCTAAATTTTTGAAGGCATTTTTCTCGAATTTCTAGCTTCGAGCGCCATTTAACGCAATTTTTCCCCAATTCGGCTCGACCTATAGATTTACGGGTTAAAAAATAATAAGTCATTTCCATAACACCCTGTATATGTGGTGAAGTGATTTTTATGAAACAAAAACGTACACTTAGCCCTTTAATACAAAATGCTTACCACTTGTATTTTGGCTGTAAAATTGGAGACAGGATAAAAATTGGTCTCCCCATATCTGCTGCTACGAATGTGCGTTCAACATTCGCGGCTGGCTAAGTGAGAAAAAGTCTAAAATGCCCTTTGTTGCTCCTACGATCAAGCGAGAACCGAAAGACTACGTTACTGAATGTTACTTTTGTTTTACACCTCCCATCAAAAAAGGCTTTTCGGAGAAAGAAAGGTATGCGATACAGTATCTAAATTACAATCCGCTATACGCCCGGTGCCTCATAGTAACGACTTGCCTGTACCTAATCTACCTCAGGAATATAACCCTGACTCTGATGATGATCCACTGGATTCAAACGGTAGTGTACTGGAAAATGTCGCCGGCCCATCAACCTCGCAAGACTCCGATTTGGTCTGTGAACTTCCCAGTAAAAAGCCTTACAAAATAAGTCAAAGTGAATTAAGTGACCTTATAAGGGATTTGGAATTGCCTAAGAAAAAATCCGAACTATTGACCTCTCGATTGCGACAATGGAACTTACTTCAAGATGAAGTAAAAGTTTCTGTATACCGAAGCCGTCAGAAAAACCTAACACCATTTTTAACCATGGAAAACAATTTGGTTTACTGTAAGGACATTGAGGGATTAATGGCAGCTTTAAATCTCGACTATGATCGAAAAGACTGGAGACTTTTCATTGATTCCTCTAAAGTAAGTCTTAAAGCTGTGTTACTCCATAATAGAAACAAGTTGCCTTTAGTCCCATTTGGTCATGCAGTCCACATAAAAGAAACGTATAGCAATTTGAAATTGTTACTGGAGACCATACAATATAAAAGATATAATTGGCAAATTTGTGGGGATTTTAAAGTTGTGGCGATTTTGCTTGGAATGCAGCTAGGTTATACGAAATACTGCTGCTTCCTCTGCGAATGGGACAGTCAAGCACGATCGCATCACTACATAAAGAAAATTTGGCCTGTGGTTACTCGATAAGTATACTAGCCACTCGGGCGTAGATAAGCTAACATGTTAAAGTTACAAGCGTTGAAGTTTGAAGAAACAAATGGCCCTTAGCCGGGAAACAAAAATATTTACTTTATAATGATAAATTGTAGCAATATTTGCAACAAAATTAGCTGTAACAGACTACCTACTAGAGACTCTTGTGACGTCTTAACGCTATGTCGACATACGCGACACGTTTACAATGCACAAGCTTTGTACATAACATGGGTGCAAAACTTTACCAAAACACTGTATATCGAACAATATGCAAACGCAAAATATTAAGATTTTAATTTGTTACTATGTTACAAGATACTCAGGAAAAATGGTACTTAGCTGAAACTTTACGTGCTACCCATGGTTCATAAAGACTCAATCTTCAGTAGAACATATACACATGGTCCCTGAAACAGCTAACGGGGGCACTGCTACACAGCTAGTAGACACTTTAAGCATGTCCTAAATTTCAACCGTATCCGTATCCGCATTGATCTGCGCATGTGCAGAATAGATGCGTTGGACTCAATACGTTACGTTGCCCGCATCGTTACGGGCCTGCCATCGTATCCCTATCCGTAAACGTATTCCAACCAATCGACTGAATCGGCCGATCTCTGGTTTATGATTTTGTCAGTTGTCACTTAACCTAATTTTTTTATTATTTTGTTATTTTTCTGAACTGAATTTTACAAAAATGTTTCAAGTTCATAAAAAAAAAGACTTTTTTACAATCCCGAAGATGACCTTCACTTGTTAAGAGAGGTGGCGGGACAAAACCCTTACGATGACCCAGAAAGATGGCCTAAAATCAGAGAGAATGTGTTAGAGGCAACAGGAAAAGAATTTACTTTAAGAAGTTTGAAAGGAAGAGTGGCATTACTCGCCGAAAGATTTGCTACCAAGGCAGCAGCAGATGAATACAAGTAAGTATTATACATACATTTTACTTTACTGCTGGATGGGTTCGGTTTCGTATACGTATGGTTGTTGATGCTTAAACAGTTTTTTTTGCGGTCAACGTAACTCAATGCGTTACGGATGCGGATACGGATACGGAAAAAAAAATACGGTTTGCTTAAAGTGTCTAATCTCCAAAAATTCGAATGGTACATGACAACTGGCACGTCCCGCATCCAAGCAACTTTAATAAGAAACTGTTACTCCAGTTTGAGCTTTTAGCTCTACAAAAAAAAAACCCTCAAATAACTAACGAGGGTTCCAATCCACCAAATGACGTCTAGGACCGCTAGTTGAAGTTTATGGCAAATCATTTTAAATCGGCATTCCGCCCAAGGAATAGCAAACTACAAAGCCATACCATTTTTTAATACATTTGTGAATGTTTTATCGGCACTGCATAGCCTTCCCTGCCCAAGAAACTAAACTAAGGGAGCTATTTCCACTAACGCGCTTTAACTTCCAGTGTCCATTGTCGAAAAAGCCGATAACATTCCCTCTTCAACGTACATAGATACCAAAACAAAACGTCGACGAAAATTAGTCAACCCTATCTATGAAAACTAACCTCTTTTAATAACAAAACCTTGACATACCGCGTCAACCAATCACGACCGCAAAAATTATACACAATTAACCAGACGTGGTCGTGAAAATCCACAAAACTGTCTCTTCTTTTAATGACAGTGACCTGCGTAACAAATTATCGATTTTTCTTAAAACAGCTGATTTACAACAGCCGAGACATTAAACCTACATCTCAAATACAAGGTTAAGATTAAAAAGTTCACGAATTACTAATTAACTGAAACAAGGATTTGAAATGAGGCCTATCCACAAGTAGTATGAAACAAAGAACCGAAGAAATTAATCTACTTGGCTATGTCTTACAAGGTACAAAACATCCCTGGAATTTAAGCATAATCAACAAGGATTTTAAACTAAACTTAGTGAAAATTTTGGCTATTACAGGTAACATAATTAGTAATTAATGTTTAAGGTGAGAGGCTACCTAGGTACTCTAAAAAATTAAAACAGAAAACTTAATATAGATAACCAAACTATGAAAAAGCAATTTTCGAACTGTAACAGTCTATCGATTTTCTAAAATTTTCATAAAAAGAATCTAACCAATAAAAAGGGTTTGAATAACTTACCAAATATCAATAAGTATGCCAATAATGTAGGTTTCTGCATCTGACACTTACCTAAAACAATAAATATAATAATTACTAACTAACCAAATATTTTGCGTTATCAAAAGATTTTAGGTAGGAAACTTTTTTATTTTTAAATTTATGACAATAATTTACTGTTTATAAAAAGTTTTGCTTAGTAAAAAAATATTATTTAAATATAAAAACTCAGGATAGAACGAGAGAGTCTTTTGAGCCAGAAAGGAAAAATGTTGCCGCCTCGCCATTAGTTCCCCCAGAAAAGATTTTACTACCGACACTTCATATTAAATTGGGACTTATGAAAAATTTTGTGAAGGCCATGGACAAAACGGTCGTGCTTTTAGTTATTTAAAAGAAAAGTTCCCAAGAATCAGTGACACTAAAATTAAAGAGGGAATATTTGTGGGTCCCCAGATTAGGAAATTTTTCGGAGATGCGCAATTCGATTCCATACTTGAAGGCAAGGAAAAAGACGCTTGGAATGCCTTTAAAATGGTTGCAACAAATTTTTTGGGAAACATAAAAGCATAAAACTATAAATACCTGGTTGCCCAACTTCTTATATGTTACCAAAACCTAGGGTGTAATATGTCGTTGAAAATTCATTTTCTGGATTCTCATCTGGATTACTTTCTGGAAAATTGTGGTGCTGTAAGTGACATGCACGGTGAGAGAGGTTCCACCAGGATATTTCAAACATGGAAAGAAGGTATCAGGGAAAATGGAACTGTGAGATGTTAGCCGACTACTGCTGGACTGTTACGAGACATACCCCCGAGATTGCTTTCAAAAGACAGGCTAAGAAGCGTAAAATAAGTGTCTAAACTTTAGACTCACTGGTAAAAACGTGCTATTTAATTGCTGTTTTTGAACCAACAATATATTGTTTGTATATAAATTAAAATGTTCATTGTATATGCCTATATAAATTGAAATTTTGTAACAAATAATTCAGACTTCTTTTGCAAGCTAACTTAAATCTTTAATAGGTATTTTTCAGTTACTTGGGTGCAGTTCAATAACAAAAATAGGTTTTGTTCAGGAAACAAAAAAAAGTTAAAATTTGTTTCCCAGTGTTATTTATAACAAGTAGGCTAGCTTTTATATTTGTTTTATAGTTTTCAAAAAGTATGTTCTGGTGCTTTTGCACTGTTGCTTAGCAATAGTTGGGTATTGATAAGAAAAAGATTTGTCACTATCAAATGGTGTTCTGAATTTGTATTTTCTAACAATTTAAACATTAGATTCATTTTATTATGCCTGTGGCATTCTCTCATCGTGAATATGCTAATATGATATTCTTTTATGGCTTTTGCAACAGGAGCTCAAATGTTGCAGTCGCCGAGTACCAGCGTCGATTTCTGAATCGGAGAGTGCCAGATAGAAGGGTTTTTTAACAAGCTTTTACTACTGCTGGAGAATCCGGTATGTTTCCAAGTGCGAGAATTGTATCTGAACGGGAATCGGGACTTGATGTTCACCTAGAAGAGGATATCCTTAACGCCGTCGAAAATGATCCAAGCTTAAGTACAAGGTGAATTGCCGATACTTATCAAATTACACAATTGTCTGCTTGGAGGGATCTTCACATTAATTGTTTATACCCATATCACTTACAACGAGTTCAACATTTGCAAGATGGTGATTTTGCGTCAAGAATGCAATTCTGCAATTGGATTAAGGCAAATCGAAGACTGTACAAGTATGTTTTGTCCACTGATGAAGCACAGTTCACTCGCAATAGTATTAATAATCTTCACAATGAACGCCCATGGTCCTATGAAAATCCTCATGCTATTGTAAAATATAATTTTCAACATATGTGTGATATGTTAAATAGTAAATTAATCTCACAGGACAAGTATACTTAAATTTTTTTAGAGTCACTTGCAAAACCTATTAGAAGATGTTCCACTTAATGTACGACAGAACATGTATTTACAACATAATGGAGCCCCTGCACACTACAGTTTACAAGTTCGAAATTTTTTAAACAATAACGTTCCAAACCGGTGGATTGGTCGAGGTGGTCCGCATAATTGGCCAGCTAGATCGCCAGACCCTAATCCTCTGGATTATTGTCTTTGAGGGTGGTTTGAATCATTGGTATATCCAAGTAAAGTAAATACTAGAGATGCATTACTCGATCAAATAATATATGCAGCAGCAACTATAAGAAACATACCCGCATCCATTCATAGAGCGACACGAGCTAATAATCAGAGAGCTGATTTTTATTTAGAAATATACGGTGGCATTTTTGAAAACTATAAAACCTAGCCTACTTGTTATAAATAATTCAATAAAAATTTTAATTCGAATATTGTTTATCCCTGTCTTTCGGTAACGGCCGGGAATAGGACCCATGTTTATAGGAACTTTGTTTATTTCGGGTCCCCGAATACGTAACACCTTTACACACACCGGTACTTTACAGAAAAACATAAAAGGAAATTCTCCATCATTGTATCCACAAAACTAAACATCTCAATAAATTGGAAGAGAAAGGGACATATAAGAATTTTAAAATGGCATCATAAGCGAGGCCTTCTTATGATATAAAGTAAACATAAATCAGAGATGAGATGAAGAGAAAAACTTTTAGGTGGTACATGAAAATATTCTTTCACCTTATTAACATAATATGCTTATGGCACTGAAATTGGTTGCTAAATAAAATCAATAACAAAAATATGTCATATCTTCTATACCGAGTGATGCATGGCTTAGTTAAACATAGGCAATCCCATGCAAATTTGGAGGTGGCTAAATATTGGATCCCCTGTACATTTTAGAGAAAAATTGTGTTATAATTTCTTAAAGAGGCTAATATGGTAAAAACATGTGCCAAGTTTGAATAAATTTTAATAAGCCAATCCTAACTTATTCAATTATTATTAAATGTCATGGCAAAATTACGAAATTTCTATGACGCTATTGTCAAAAATAAGACGTCAAGCTGGACATAACGAATAGGAATTATTTTACAATAAAAACACATTTTCGTTTTACTAATCCGGCAATCACATATCCAAAATAAAAGACACCGTTATGGTTTTCTTAGTAATTAATTTAATTTAACGTAACATAACTAAGACTAGAGATTTTCACAAAATCATAAATTAAATAAATGTTCAAACAACCCTCCATTAACAGCTAAACAATATTCTAACCGATCATAAAATCCATTTCGAACATTACTGAGTTGATATTGAGAAATTCTGTGACATTGTAACGAAATACAGTTTTTTTACTGGTGTAGACTTTCAAATTTTACATCTTTATAAATAAAATTTTTTAAGTGACCCCACAGAAAGAAGTCGTTTGGCAAAAGGTCAGGGGAGCTGGCTGGCCAAAGGATAGATGCCGTGAGCCAATAATATTTTCGTTAAAACTATTTTGCAAGTATTCCCTAACCATGAGAGAATTATGGGCAGGACAAGCATACAGGTGCCCGCTCACTTGGGCGAAGCGGCGCGTCGCGAAGCGTATTTTTTCCGCATGAGAAAGTTAAGGCTTATTCATAGTAGCAGCGTCGAGCGTCGCGTCGCGTTTGCGTCGCGTCGGTCAAAAAAACCAACTTGTATATTTAAATTGAAACGTTCAGAGTAACAGCGTTTACTTTGCGTCGCGTTCCAGCACTCAGAGAGCGTTATCAGAGCGTCCGCGTCGTAAACAATCCGGATTGTTTTTTTGAAGCGTCGCACTATGCATTACTCAAAATGAGTTCGAACGAGGAGGATGCCAGCGAAGCTTTGATTGCAGAAATACATGCAAGACCGGCCCTATGGAACAAGACATTAGCTACTTACAAAAATAAGAATCTGAGAGATCGACTCTACAATGAAGCGGGAGCGATTTTAAACCTATCAAGTAAATATTTTCTATTGTATTATATATTTTGGTCTATATTTTTATTATATTTGGTCTATATTTACAGGGTGTCTTCTAAAATTATGTCTATTTTCAATTTAAATCAGCCGACAATTTGTGTTTATGTGTTAAAATAACTATAAGTTTAAATAAAGGTTTATTAATACCTAATTAATATTGTTATCAACAAAATAGTCCCTAAATACATTACGAATTTCTGTAGCTGCGTTGGTTGCTCTATTATTTCTCACATTTAAATGTCGTTGTACGTTGTTTTGTATGTTTGCCTGTTCCACGACGTGAACATAATCTTGATCATCATTTCCATCAAAATCCCTTATTAGGTTATGAAGTATGCAAGCGCATTTTATCACGTCTATTGCTGTTTCGCGTTTCAGTAAAATACTGGTATCAAAAATTCGGAACTTTTGATATAAAATTCCAAACGCATCTTCAATGCATTTTCGGGCACGTGACAGACGATCGTTATAAGTTTGCTTTTCGTTGTCTAAAACCCCAATTTTTGGTCGAGGATAGGGTCTCATCAAATACGTTTTTAAGGGGTATGCTTCATCACCTATCAAAACATTGGGTAAAACTATATTGGAATTGGGTAGTGCTTGTTCAGGAGGCCTATTAAATCGGTTAGTCTCCAACAAATTATAAAGTGCTGAGGATTGGAATACGCCACCATCACTTTCAGACCCTCGCGAGCCTACTTCAATGGTAATAAATTTCTTTTTCGCGTCTGCCACCCCCTGCAGACCTATGGAATAATATTTTAGATAATTAAAATATGATGTTTCAGTATTGGGTGGACATTTTATTTGACAATGTTTTCCGTCTATTGACCTGAAACAATTTGGAAAGTTCCAGAGCGTATTATATTCTCGGATTACCGCTTCAAGTTGTTGTTGACTTGGAATAGGCATATGATCTTTTAGTAACCTATTCCAAACAATTGGACATGTTTCTTTGATTATTTGAGAGGCTGTCGAGTATCCAATTCTAAATTCATGTGCTAAATGCTTATATGTCGTTCCCGTTGTTAAAAACCTAAAAATATACAGATGAATAATATCCACTTTTCCTTCTTTCCAATAATAAATAAATTAGCTATTGTATACAAACATAAAAGAATATTATGCACTGAATTTTGAACATTAGGGTAAAAAGTGTTTATTTTTAGAGGAAACAGTAGCAGCACGGTGGAAAAATAAAAAAGATAAATACCGTCGTGAGTTAAAAAAAAATTCCAAAACCACGTTCAGGGGACCCAGGCAACAGTTATAAATCAACTTGGCCATATTTTCAAATGATGACATTTTTAACTCACCTAATGACTCCAGCAACTAAAAGTGGAAATTTAGCCACTGGTAATGCTCACCAAGAAGAAAATGATGATATCGATATTGAAGGGGAGGAAGACCTTGGTAACACGAATACACAAGATGACGAAATATCAATAAAATCCCCGCAATCTGTATCGGCAGCATCTGTAGCATCACTACAGGAAGAAGAAAGACCATCGTCTGCCTCTGCATCTACATCTGCAACTTCCACAGTATTTCGTAAGGGTACTAGAAAAAGGTTGTGTGATATTAGAGATGACAAATTCTTTGAATTAGAGAACAAAAAATTGCAGCTCTTAACACAAAATTTGACGAATGACGTAGAAAAACCAGAAAACGAAGATTTAAATTTTTTTAAAAGTTTGATACCCTTCATGGATAGAATAAAAAATCCTATCCATAAACTACAAGTTCGAAATGATATACAGCAAGTGGTTTTAAACAAATTGTTATCTATAGAAGAGTCTACAGCGAGGACACATACAATATTGCCTTCAGTGGATGCTACATTTCCGAATATCACTACCTATCCCGAAAATAAATATCAATATAGGCCGTACTAAAAAAGATGTTTTTTATCTCTCACTCTGTTTTGTATTAATGTTGTTTTTTTGTTCCTTTGTTAAATAAGTTTATGTTCTTACCTTATAGTTTTGTATTAATGTTGTTTTTTTGTTCCTTTGTTAAATAAGTTTATGTTCTTACCTTATAGTTATAACGAGTCGTTCCGTTGGTGAAATATATCTATTTTTCACAAAATTTGATGCATTCTTTTCCAAATGGGTTCCAACTTTTTCCAACATATAATCAAAAGTGCGAATAGACATTCTTAGGTAATTAAAAAATCGATCTGGATACTGTCTTAACTCAGGATATAAATGATGAAATTCCCCAAATATATGTCTCTCCCGATTAATAGGATGCACTCCAATTCGCTTTCTTCTTATTCTTCTTAAGTAATATGGTGTTTCAAGCAACATAAATAAACGAAGTGCTCTCGTGGGAGCCATTTTAGAAACTAAATAATAAACTATTTACAAACACAACGCTGTCACTCTGAAAACAGCAGACGCGAGGCGACTCTCGACTCGACCCGACGCAAACGCGACGCGACGCTCGACGCTGCCACTATGAATAAGCCTTTTACATGTAAGTAAATGTGTATAGTTCTCGCCAACTATAAGTGAGATTTAAAAAAAACTCGATAAAAACTCGTGAATTTCAACAGGACCCTGCCAGTGTCTATTTCAATAAGTAGCCAGGGTCGGATTGGTTTCGTTAGTATCGCAATGT
Source organism: Polydrusus tereticollis (assembly GCA_963920685.1). Lineage (NCBI taxonomy): Eukaryota > Metazoa > Arthropoda > Insecta > Coleoptera > Curculionidae > Polydrusus > Polydrusus tereticollis. The sequence continues at coordinate 2,729,300 of OY987334.1, read as the reverse complement.
TATTTTTACCTTCAAATTTGTTATAAGGTTTTCAGAAATCGTAAATAACATACCATACGAGATCACAAAATTATGAATTTAAGCAGAGCTTGAGCTTAAGGGAAAAAACATATTTTTTCTCCTTTTTAATTTACCCTAGATGTCTCAATCGGAGCTTTCATCCAAAGATACGTCTAAATAATCTTCTGAATATTCTGCTAGATTGATAACAAATCTATCACCACCATTGGGAAGCATTTGTCCCAATTTTCGATATCCTTCTTCATATTTAATAACCTTTCCAGTGGCCTTCGTCCACTCTTCTTTTTTAATATTTAAAAATTCTTCCTTAATAAGTTCCGCTACTTTTCTTAATCGAATTTTGAAAATACATTTTTTCTCCTGAGTCTCATTTTTAATTATGCCCACATAAGTTCAATGGGGTTAAAAATACAAAATAAGGTGGTAGCCTTAAAACAGTATTGCCGTATTCTTACTGCTTTTCCCATTGTTTAAAATGAAGTACTTCCAATAATTCTTTTTTGGTATACGATTCTTCAATAAAATGTCATGTTTAAGAAGACATTCTTGAATTTCCTGTTTTGTGGAGGACATGTTTGGTATTTTATGGATATGTCTAGGCATTATCTAATACAATGACACTGTGAGATTTTAAGTTTGGAATTAAAGAATTTTTAAATCACTCCTCAAAAATATTTGAATCCATATTTTTGTGGTTATCCACATTACATTCTTCCAACTTTTTACTGCACAATTCAAGCCCATTTGTAATTCAATTAATCATAGATCCACAATACAAAATGACCATACGAGATCCTTTGCTTGGAGGTACATCTTTTAATTGACATCTGCTAGAGCCATCAGTCCAACATTTTTTGGCAGTATCATAAATATAATACCAGGTCTCGTCCAAGTAATATATCTGTTTTCCTCTTTTTCTAAATTCGTTTATTTTTTCTAAATATTATATTCGCCATTCTACGATTCCGCCACATTCCATTATGCAGCACGCTTATTAACAATTTTAAATTTAAATCCCGGTTTTTTAAGCATTCGTCGTAAACTGCTTTCTGAACAAGGGTTTTCGAGCCAAAATCTAAATCAACGGATTCAACCAAATTCGCAGTAGTATCGTTTAGAACATCTTCAGGTTCACAATAATTCTCTTTCCATGACCTCCAAAGCCTATGAGAATTTTCCTTCCACGGTCAAAACATTGTCTTCCAATAAAAAAATTAAATCGTTCAAAATCACGAAACACGAACACTGAACAAAAGTATTTTAACTTAAGGAATATAAATCCGAAATGAGACACTAAGTTAATAATTATTACTATCATATTATATTGTATTTATAATCAACGCGAAAGAAGACCAAACTGTGCAACAACAAACTGAAACACACTTAAGACACACACACATACTTGTTAATAGTACTCCGGCTATGGGGCCGTTTTTTTCACAAGGCACAAGGCGATTCAAGTATAGCGCAGCAAAAAATCGGAAACTAAATTTAATATTTTAGTGCGGGAGAATATGCTACATTAAATAAACTTTAGAATTATTATATCATTCTAGTTGTTGTTGAAGATTTAATAAGTCTGAAAATAACATATAAACTGATTAAAATAGAATTTTTGCAATAAATTTAAACAATAGTTTTGTACAAATAACGACTTTATTTTCATATTTATTTAAACTGTTCAGAAAAACTATGCGCCCGGTCTAAATACTGACGGTAGGTTTTAGAAAATAAAAAAATATCAGTTTTTATAGGAATCTCACTTATATCTGGCGACAACTATACTCGCCCACTTGCGAGGCGCGAAGCGTGGCGAAGCGGCAGTCGACGCGCGAGAAGTCTTGAGAGCAGCCAGGCGAAGTTTTACGCGACGCGACGCTTCGCGCCGCGCTAATGAGCGCATGACATACCGCTTCTCTGGAAAGCTCTCCAAGAATGCTTCATTCAAAACACTCACAAATCTCTCACACTTACTATCCGCATCAAGATCCATACAATCGACAAAATCCCATGATCCTGTGGAGAGCTTATTATAAAATGTAAATAAACCCTGCCGAGTAATGGGCCTAAATTTGCTTTTATTTTGAAAGAAATTGTTATTATTACAACAAACAGCAATGTCAACAATCTGACCCATATGGTCAGATATGTCCAGATCCACCACTTCAGCACGATAGACATCTACATCTCTACTCACAAATACATTATCAAGGCAGGATCCCTGCCTGGTTGCCACCTTTATGGTCTGCTGCATGCCAAATCCAGCCAGCCAGCTAAGACAATTCTCCCGCCGACCCTCACACTACCAAATATAAGATTCAAATTAGTCAAAAAGGTGTCGAAATGGCCCGACGGAGACCTGTACAATGCTAAAACATATAAATTAAATTTACTTATATAAACCCATGAATACTCTGTACATTTTTCTATAGTATAATCAATTTTAAAAAATCTTATACCAGCTTTCAGGTTTGCGAACAAATATTAGAGTCCCACCTTCAATAGATTCCTTTCTGGCAGAATAACCTACAGCATTATAACCATCAATATGAAGTACACCAATCTCTGTCTCTGACATTTAATGTTCGGTTATACAGAGCGCATCTATGTTTTTATATATACTTCCAGTTACAGCACTTTATTTTTCAAGGATCTTGCACTGATGTTTAAGATTTTAAGGTGTGTTGTTGTACCTCCTGTTCTATATTTGGACGGGCTGTCCTCTGATTTGTTCTTATCACATTTCGTTCCTGAGGTGACTCTATTTTCCTCAAGTTTAAAAACTTATTAACACGAACATCCACTGGCCAGAAGTTCTCATGAAGAATTATAGATTTCTTTATCTATGGGTATTCCAACTTTAAAGGAGCTGTAGCTTTGCTTCCTCTTAGTTTTAATCCGTTCACAATCTGAATCAACACCGTTCAATTTCAGGTAGTCTATGATATTATCTGGCTCGATGTCATTTGTTAAGCGTGACACTAATATTCAGAAGTATCTCCTGGGTTCAACGACCTTTAACGTGGAAACAGATTTCCTTGTACCTTCAATTGAGCTTGGTCTCAATCTGGGATCCATTTTTTATCGTTTGTTTTTCATCATTTTCCATCCATTGTTTTCATCGTCTCCTGCTTGTTTTGAAACTGACTTGTCAATTAAAATTTGTAGGTTAGAGTTATTTTCTTCTTGATGGTTAGGTGGGCTAACTTTTTTTGGGATCAGAACATCCGGGACAGATGTTGCCGACTTTGCGTCCATGCCAAGATTGTCAAGTGGCTCTTTATGCTTAGAGCCAATCACTGCTTCTTCTTTTTCTTTTTCATCTAACTCCTTGCCATTGCTTTCGGCAGGCTTCCCGTCTTCTTGGAGTAGGTTTAGGTTAGGATTTTTGAGACTTTTCAGCTTTTCCTCTAAATATTCATTATTCTCTTTAGGGAGTATATTGTTTTCATGTATTACCTGATTTTTACTTTTTAATTCATCAACCAGGGTCTTTAGATACATGATCACAACATATTTCTCTGGTTTTGGAGTCTCTTCGATTGGTTTGCACTCCTTACACATAAGATGAGTTTTCTCCAAAAATATCACTCTTTCGCTCCAATCTCAATTTAGAAGAACCCGATGTACACGAGCGTGACCTCTTTTTCCAACAAGATGGAGCCCACCACATTATGCTTTACCTGTTCGCGCCTATTTAGATGAAGTTTTTCCAAATCGTTGGATAGGTAGGAGAGGGACGATTGAGTGGCCATCCAGATCGCCAGATTTAACCCCTCTTGATTTTTTCTTGTAGGGATACTTGAAAAGTAAAGTATACGTGAATCGCTCAGCGAATTTAGAACATTTAAAAGCACGAATACATCAAGAAATTAGAAACTTTAAGGCAGATGTCATCAACAACGTTCAACCAGAATTTGGTAATCACCTTGGCTATTGCCAGATTGTCAATGGTGCTCAATTCGAACTTTGGATACATATTTTTACATTTTTGATTGAAATTAAATTTCCTTATCCACTACCTTATTTATCTTGTCATATGTAAAAAAATGAGCTCCTTCTGATTCTGCAATAAAAAAATGTGGTTTCCATTAAAAAAAAAACGAAAACGTTATATCTATTTTTTGATATACTTTGTATATTTCGCAGCAACGTTAAAAAACTCTAAACTGAAATAACAAATCGACGGGTCTGAGCGTTTTTTTTACAATACTTTTATATTTCTACAATACTTGTATATTTCGCTACTTTACGAATGCATATTATATTATTTATTCAATTTTGGTCACAAAGCCTGATTTTATTCAAACTGATGGCACATGTATGTCACCTTAGATAAAAACACAAAAAAAATAAAATAACAAACAAAAAGCATAACAAGTAAAATATTTTAGTCCAAAATTGTGTTATATGAAAATAAAATTAGGTGGTTCATAGCATTGTCAAATTTAGAATAGCGATCGTGAACGTGATAAGAGCTTGTTTTTTAATTAATACGCATTTCCTAAATATGACAAAAAATATATGCATTTATCCATTTTCGGATTACCCCAACACAAAGACTTTCGTTTTATGCCAATAATAAAAGAGGTTTAGTTCAATAAATCGCAAAAATTGAACTCAATAAAATCCCAAAAAGAAAATGATATCGGATACTCTACAAGGATCCTTTTTTGTTCCCTTATGGGATTGAGCGAATTGTCTGATCCGAACACTGCCTAACAGTTCATACACGAATAGGTACGGGCAGAACGTAAATCTTTGAAGGAAAATTAAAACGGTATTTATTTTGTTTCATAGCATTTGTCGGTAAAATATTGCTTAATGAAAACACCTTCCTTCGGTAAATAGTGTAGTCAAATTAGCAGACTCTAGGTGCTAAGGTGGAACAAATTGGATACCAGTGGTTAAAAGTGGAAATTTGAAGGGATGGGTGTCCAAAATAATATACTATAAGTCCCATCCAATCTGGTAATGGCAATTTTTGTACATATTTCATAATCTAAGTAAGTATTTGGCTAAGCTCGGTTTTAAATAATTACAAATAAACTGCTGGAACTTTGAAACGCAGAAAGAAAATTTTTAGTCTATATTTTAAACTAAATATCTCGGAAAATATTAAGGATATTTGAACGCGGTTCACAGCATATTGAAGCTCATTGTTTGGTCTTAGGGTATATTGATTAGTTTTGATTTGTATACATTTCGATTTCACAATACAGGGTGGTAAATGAAACAGTGCTTATTTAACAAAATTTCACGGAGGCCCCATTTCGTTCCAAAGATATTTTTGCTTTATTTCTCGGTTTTAAAAGAATCACTGGTTCAATTGAAAAAAACGACTTCCTGGGTCTTTGAATAAATGTCGTACTTTTACAATAATTAGAGCTTAAGCGAAAAACGACACTTTCGGATTTCATCACCCTGTATCTGTCTGGCAATTGCTCGGAAAAAAGGTTTTTAACTTATTGTTAGTTCCAAATTCTTGGCTTTTTTTCGCGTTTTAAAAATATTTTATACAGGGTGAGCAAAAAGTATACTTTCAATACCCTAATAATAATAATGTTTTTATTTTCCCAGTAACAGCTTCTTCTCGGTTTAATTTGGTGGCACAAGAGATATTTTAACCTTAATTAATACAATCAAGGTTGCCTGGATAATTTTGTTTATTGACATTTAGGTTGTGATGACAGGTAAGTTATTAATTTTATAAGAGTGTGGTGAATCAAATGTTTATAAAATAATAACTTCTCCGGTCTTAAAACCAGATTACAAACCACTGGCAACCACTATTACCAGTAGTTGTCATGTACAACGGGAAAACCGAATTTTATATTACCCGCCGAACTGTAAATGCTGAAATCTACCGGAATGACATCATCCTTCCAATTATAGTCCCGTTTGCGACAAATTACGGTAAGAATTTTTTATATCTTGATGACAATGCTAGACCTCATAGGGCTCATATTGTAACAGAGGGTTTGCGGGCCAATAACATTTATCGAATGGATTCGCCAGCAAAATCTCCTGACCTTAACATAAAAGAGTACGTTTGGTCTCGTTTAAAATTGTTGGTTAGATCTCGGGACAACACTCCACAAACTTTTGACGAGTTATCTCAAGCCATTATTGAGAAATGGGAAAATATTTCTCAAGAGTTTATTCGTAGTTTAGTAGATAGTATGCCTCGCCGGTGCGCAGATGTAATACGAGTTAGAGGGGGGCCTACAAAATATTGAGCTTAATATTGTTGACTTTTATATAGCATATAGCGTTGTTTATTTTTAATTACTTAAATTAATTTACAAGTATTTTTTTTGTATCATAAAAACATCAACTTTGAATTAAAAATGTTTTTTGTTGCAAATAAGCTACTGAAATAAAAAATTAAAAAACCGTCTTGGCATTTTAATCCATAGTTCTAAACACTTGCATTGAATTTTGAGAAACATAATTCTATCTCTTGTGCCACCAAATTAAACCGAGAAGAAGCTGTTACGGAAAAAAAAACATTATTATTATTAGGTTATTGAAAGTATACTTTTTTCTCACCCTGTATAAAATCTTTTTAAAACGCGAAAAAAGCCAAGAATTTAGAACTAACAATAAGTTAAAACCCGTTTTTCCGAGCAATTCGAAAGTGTCGTTTTTCGCTTAAACTCTAATTATTGTAAAAGTACGACATTGATTCAAAAACCCAGAACGTCGTTTTTTTCAATTGAACCAGTGATTCTTTTAAAACCGAGAAATAAAGCAAAAATATCTTTGGAACGAAATGGGGCCTCCGTGAAGTTTTGTTAAATTAGCACTGTTTCATTTACCACCCTGTATTTTGAAATCGAAATGTATACAAACCAAAACTAATCAATATACCCTAAGACCAAACAACGAGCTTCAATATGCTTATAACCGCGTTCAGATATCCTTAATATTTTCCGAGATATTTAGTTTAAAATATAGACTAAAATTTTTCTTTATGCGGTTCAAAGTTCCAGCAGTTTATATGCATTATTAACGAAAGTTTAAAACTTCAAAAGTTGTTTTCAGCTCTGTTACTCTAGAGAAAACAATACTTCCATAAAGGTGTCGTGACAATAAATAGATACGTTAAATTGTCAGTGTCGTTTTTACAATGTGGCAACACTGTGTTCACTAATAACAGTACTAGCAGGAGCAGCCAAAGCTATAATGTATTACTAAATAATTCATATTAAAAATATGTCCCAATAAAAACAAATGTAATAATAATAAATATATAATTAAAAATCTGGAAAATAAATCAACTTGACATTACTGTCAAAGTTATTATAGAACTGCCTGATATTTGCTTTGAGGTTATAAGTTGCAAAATAAATGAATAATTTCAGGAAGATAATTTTCAGTAACCCCAGTAACTTCCGACCTATTTCATTACTGCCTATTGTATCTGAAATAATTAAAAAGGTAGAGCCAAGAATGAGCTCGTTTATACAAGAGAACAAACTAATTTCAAAGGAACAATTTGGTTATCATGCTTAAAAGTCGACAAAAGATGCGTTGCATTTTTTCTTGGAGAATGTCTGTAGTAATTATAGATGAAAGATTTACTCTGGCGCTGTTTTGTGACTTACTTGACAAGGGCCATTGACTGTGTCAATCATGAGTCGCTGTTGGAGAAGCTGGAATTCTATGGGTTTCGAGGGGTAATTAGGGAATGGTTTGGGACATTTTTGGTGGGTCGAAAACAAATAACTGAAGTGTATGATTCTTCATACAATACTGTTTGCTCCGAAAGTGCTCTAATAACAAGCGGTAACTTCTGTTGTTTCTTCTCTTCGTTGAGGATCTTACATGCCTTCCATTGAAAGGTTATTTTACGTTTCTTGCAGACAACACCACTTTATGTTGGTCTAATAGCAACGTAGACATATTAGAGCAGGAAGTAAATAAGGATTTATCACTGCTTAAGAATTGGTTTGATTCTAATGGACTTCTTATAAATTTAGGCAAAAGAAAATATATGATTTTTAGAAATAAATGTAGTTTTAACGTGGAAATTCAGAGCACTAGACTAAGTATGGAATCGGAAATGAAGTTTTTGGTAATAACAATCGATATTGGTTTAAAGTAGGATGGTCATATAAATATTGTTACAAGAAAATTAGCATCAGGACTGCTTGCAATAAAAACGACAAGAAAGACTTTAAATCGAGAAGAAATGATGTACCTAATCATACTACTAGATTTAATCAAAATATTACAGTGCCACAGTCTAGCAGCTCACTAGCATTCACATTCCACCAAGGAAAGAACCTGTATAACAGAATATCCACACATATGAAGAATTTACCTATCAATATATTACAAAATATACTAAGAACGCGTCTTGTACATTCTGCAAACTATTCATTAAATTAATTTTAAAATAATCTAGTTTTCTTGGTATAATAATTATTATCTTGCTGCAGCTTAAGTTTAGTTTTAGCCTAGTTTAAGTTTTGTATATAAATTGTATATTATTATTCTTGTAGGTTTAAGTTAATATTGTACAGTATTGTGATGTTTATCAATAAAATTTGATTTATTGATTGACTGAATAGATATAGGTATTAAATTTATTTAATTTATACCGGCCTAAATGTAGTAAAGAGATAAGCCATTTTTTTTTCTGCTTGCTATTTTTCTCTTTTCAATGATGGGTTTTCCGTCCTGCCCATTAACCTCTTCACAATAACTTGTTACAGTTCGAAAATTGCATTTTCATAGTTTGATTATTTAAGTTTTCTGCTTTCTATTTTAAATTTTTAAAGCACCTATGTAGACTCTCACCTTAAACATTAATTACGAATTCAGTTACCTGTTAGTAGCCAATAGTTTCACTTAAGAGCGGTAATCACCAGCTGATCGCATCGACTTCGATTTTTAGCGATTAACATCGCGTCATGAAAGCGATGCGACGAGGTTGCAACGCCGCTCGCTATCAGACAGTAATTTTTTGCTAACCCGGAGAGTTTTCGCCTAGCTGCCGTTAAATGCATGTCTCTTCGCATTGACGCACTGTAATAAGGGGATTACCACGTTTGTTTTTATTTTGTAATGATAAAAAAGAACGTTGATAAACAGGGAAATTTCATTTAGTAAATTAATAAAGATAAAATAACGAAACAAACTGCCCGTATTTTATGATTTTGCCAATATTTGACTATTGGACAGAAGTTTATATTGTTGTGTAAGCAAATATTAAATTGTACTGTAAGTATTATAACCTTCATTGGATACCTACATTGATGAAACAGTGTGTTCAATTTTCTGTCATTTTTTTGAGAAATGTTATCAAAAAGGCAAATTTTGCGCTATTCAGAAAATTCCCCATTTTTATCGGTATTATTATTTATAAAGCCTTATGCAGCGTTTATACTCTGCAACAACAACAACAACACACACCGCTCGACAACCTTTATGTAACTTTAAATGTATATATGTGAAATAATTTAGTGGTGTATTGCGTGCATAATTTATTCAAAAATAAAATTTGTTACAATCGTAGCAGAGCGCTTTCGGCTTTCGCCATCTTCAGTGCTATTCGTCAGTACTTAATACACACTATCTTCAAAATTTGCATACTCTATCTATAAAACTTAAAACTTGGGAACTCTGCAGTAAGTCTCTTACATGTGAGTCAAAATTCATTAAAACTAATTAAAAGCCATAAATGGACGAAAAAACAATTAAAATATTTGGACAGCACGTTAAATTTTTAGATCGTGATTTTAAAGTGCACTACTCCCTACGGAGCAATATACTCTGCTGAAAATAGGATTGTCTTAAGTAACTTTCAAAGTACTTAATATAATTTAATAAAATTTTAATATGATGGACAATAGTAAAAACCTCAAAGAATAGTGTTTTTAAAACATATTTGCCTTTCTTAGTTTACCAGAGGCGGACTAAGCCTTACAACCTAATGCTTAAATGTGAATGAAACAATGCAGTCTTCCTCGACAGTTCAATGTTTAAATTAAATTTTAAGCTCCCAACATGTTTCGAATGCTTAAGCATTCATCATCAGGGGATACTAACATCGAGTTTAACAGAAATGTTGGTTGTGTAGTGTAAGAACAAAATATATCCTATTATTATATAAATATATTTATTAGTTTCTTGTCATATTCGTACACTCAGTATATTTATTATTATTAAACCTAACATGTAGACCTAAGGTAATTAAGGTAATTAAGGTTATTGATTTCGTAATTAGTATAACAAGTAAAATAAGCACTTTTGTAATGGGTACATTTTTGATATGAGAAATAGACATTATTTTTACTCGAAAGAGGAGAGTTTGATTTATCGTAAAAGGGGGTATTAAAACCCCCGTAACTCCCTTCGTTACATAGCGATCCTGTCTACGAACCAAATTTTGAGCATTTGAATATCGGCGAAATGGGCAAGACACAGAGCAAAGAAGAAATAATAATAGCACAAGCAGGGAATAGCGGTAGCCAAACTAACAGCCCCAGTACCCATGGTTTTGGCTCTATCCAAGATATCCTAAGTACATGCATTATTGTGTTGTTGGCAATTTTCTTTGGCTGGTGTATATTTAGAAGAGTCACAAAAGCGATGGTATAGAGAATGCGTGCAGAAATTCGGGAAGAAATCGGGAGAAGCCGAGAAACAGTTTAAATAAGAAGAGGAACATTTTAGGTTTTTAGGTTACAATAAAAATATGGTTTTTAAGATACAAGGAACATGGTAAATTTAGTGGACAAGAAATGGGATATCGGTACCTACTGAATTCATATATTTACTCGATGAAGTCAAAGTATTCAAGAGGAATTTAGTAAAGGACATTACGGAAATACGGCAAAAAGAGAAATATAATCTACGTAAGCTAATTAAATTTAAAAATTATACATTAGAATTAAGAACTATTAGGGAAACATTTAATAAAAAATCAAACGAGCCTAAGGTAATTAATACAGTTAGGGAATATATTCAGCAGATAGAACGATATTTAAAAGCTTGTCAAGGTGTTTTACAATCTAGGTTAGGGGATATCACGATAGCGGGGATAGAAAGCGAAATTTTGGTTTCCTCTGACTCAGATTCAGAACATTCTGACGAAGTCAAAACAGCAAAGATGGCTCAAAAATTAGATCCCAAGACTGCATCAGGCCTTCTACCAGTTATGGATGGTTCTGAAACCGTAACCTTACAATTAATAAATGGCATTGAGTGGTATGATGCAATTTTGGATGATGCGGGTAAATTATTGTTAACCACATATGTACTAAAAACGCGTTTATCAGGAAATGCAAATATTAGGTTAAAATCATCCTATGCTTCAAACCAATTGTTAGTTACAGATCGTAGGCGGCATTTTATTACAAAAAAATCCGCGACCGCTTTATCGTCTCAGCTAAATAACATAAAACAAGGGTCAAAGTCGGTAGAAGAGTTTGGGAAAGCGATTGAAGAACTGATGGTCGACCTAACTATATCTCAGTCTGGGGGAGACTCTAGAGGGATGGATATTTTGAGGCCGGTCAATGAGAAAATCGCTATAAGCTCTTTTGCTAACGGTCTTCAAAATTTCAGTTTGCGGACCATAGTGAAAGCGCGAAATTACGATACTCTTAGTGAGGCAATTGGTGGTGCGAAAGATGAATATCTAGGCGAAACAAATTCAAAACCCTTATTTCATATGCGAGGTAAAGGCAATAGTTGCTCACACCATTATTATAATAGACGCGGACAAAATACAAACTTCCGGAGTAATAGGGGTGCAAACAATTTTGGTGCTACCACTAACAATTTTAGGGGGCATTTTTCGCGTGGTCAGCAAGGTAATACTAATTTTAGAGGGAGAGGTGCTCGCTCTAATACTAATTATTATTCACCACGGGGACAGTATACTAGAGGACGATTCTTTGGTAATAATTCAAATTAAAGAGGGTATTACATGAACTCTGAAGAATTGGATAATACCAACGGTAATAATAGCGAAACATTTTTTCGAGGCCCATCTGAATAAAAATGCAAATTTTCCTGACCCATTTATATTTAATACTAATGGACTTAATTTTATTTATGTAAAATATAAAAATTAAAATTTAAAATTTTTACTTGATACCGGAGCTTCAATAAGTGTCATTTTTAAAAAACATCATAGACAGAACGGGAAAAATTAATTGTTTAAAGAAAATAAAAATTAACGGGGTCTCTGGGACAATTATTTCGCAAGGTTCGACAAATTTATTATTACATATAAATGGTGCAAAAGTATGTCACGAGTTTTTGCTGATCGATAGTTTTGAGGACAATGTACATGGTTTAATTGGAACAGATTTTTTTATGCGATACTTGGCAAAGTTAGACTACGAAAACTTTCTTTTTTCATTTAATGTAAATAATAAACAAATATTAACGTCTATTCACTCGAAACATGAGAATTATACTTGCATACCGGCTAGACATGAAGTAATAAAATATTTTCATATGAACAAAAATGAAGAATGCGTTGTAATACCGGATGAAATTTGTGAAGGTGTATTTGTTGCAGGAATTTTGGTAAAATCAATTTCTAATCGGATTCCGGTACGAATTCTCAATACACGCAATCAAGATGTGAACATAAAAAATTTTGCTCCAAAAATTGTGCCTGTATACTATTATGACATATGTCAGTATAACCCAGTCCACAAAACTGTAAACAAAGTAGATAAATTGTTAAACACAGCAAAATTAGATCATCTTGAAAAATCACAAAAATTTTCTTTACAAAAAATTTGCTCTAAATATTCGGATGTTTTTCACTTAAAAGGGGAAACTTTAACTACTACCAAAATTTACAAACAAAAAATTCATCTACAACCTAACACAAGTCCTGTTTATGTTAAACCTTATCGTTTACCTTATTCTTAGAAAACGGAACTTAACAACCAAATTGATAAAATGCTCCGCGAAAAAACAATTGAAGAAGCCTCTTCTCCCTGGTCGGCCCCTATTTTACTAGTACCTAGAAAAGCCGATGAGCAAGGAAATAAAACGTGGAGAATGGTAATAGATTATAGAAAAACGTTAAATTCAAATATACAGGATGATAAATTTCCATTACCGTGTATATCCGAAATTTTAGATTCGTTGTCCGGGGCAGTATATTTTTCACATTTAGATTTATCGCAAGGATATTATCAGATTGAGCTAGAAAAAGAAAGTAGGCCTTGTACGGCATTTGTAACTGACCAAGGACAGTTTCAAATGACTAGACTGCCAATGGGGCTTAAGATAAGTCCTAGTTCTTTCTCTAGAGCGATGTCAATTGCTTTATCGGGATTAACTTATTCGTCGTGTTTTGTTTACTTAGACGATTTAATAATTTTCGGTAATATTTTAGAAACTCATAACAGTAACTTAATAAAAGTACTGCAAAGATTACGCGACGTTAATCTGAAACTAAATCCTGAAAAATGTGACTTCTTGAAAAAAGAACTTTTATATCTCGGACACGTCATTTCGGCAGACGGTGTTTGTCCCGATCCTCAAAAGGTTCAGGCTATACAAAACTATCCTATACCAAAAGACGAAAAGGAAGTCAAGAGGTTTGTGGCATCAGCAAATTTTTATAGAAAAAGCATAAAACATTTTGCACAAATAGTTGCTCCATTAAATTATTTAACGCGTAAAGGTGTACATTTTCAATGGACACCAGAATGCCAAGAAGCTTTTAAAATTCTAAAGCAACCAATAGCCCGCCAGTGCTTCAGTTTCCAAATTTTTCTGAAGATAACACTTTTATAGTGACATCAGATGCTTCAAATAAAGCTTTAGGAGCTACTCTCTCGAACGGAGATGGTTCGCCAGTGTCATATATTTCTAGACAGTTAAATAAGGCAGAGGTGAACTATCCCGTTATTGAAAAAGAACTTTTGGGAATTGTTTTTGCAGTAAAAAGTTTCAGAAATTACCTATTTGGTAGAAAATTCATTATCTACACGGATCATAGGCCTCTTGTTTACCTTTTTGGAATGAACAATCCGTCTAGCAGACTTACCAAATTTCGATTATTGTTAGAAGAGTATGATTTTGACATTAGATATGTAAAAGGTAGTAATAATGTAGTAGCAGACGCACTATCTAGAATCGAAACTACATCGGAAGAACTGAAACAAATGGCAAACAGCGTGTGCAACACAATGTTTGTTATGACAAGGCAACAAGCTAAGAAAGAATTAAATAAGCAGAGTTTTGACAGTTCCGTACACGAACGGCTTGATCACCCAGGAATGGTGGAACTTTTAAAACCGCAGAAAAATTCTTGTGAAGCTTCTTGTATTTCAGAATTAGAATTTAATAATTTATCAAAAAATAAAAAATATGATTATTGTACAAGCCATATAATTTTTTCAGAAAAAGAAAATGCTTTAAAAATTAAGAATTCTCGATCGACGTTCGCATGCAGTGCATCGTTGAGAGAACTTAAGAATATTTGCATAAAATATAAGGTACCAGAAATATATATTTTAAAAAATAATAATAATGCGCAATTAATAAATATTATAGGTAGGGATCCCTCAGAATTAAAAATGGCTAATATAAAAATTTCAATTATAAAAGATGTACAAAAAATATCTAATATAGAAATGCGGCAAATAATATTAAATGATTTCCACATTCTACCGAGCGGCGGTCATACGGGCATTAACAGAATGTATAATAACATAAAGAAGTACTATTTTTGGCCAAGTTTGCATTCAGATGTTAGCGATTTTGTAAAACGTTGTGATCATTGTCAAAGGTTTAAACATTCTAGGCCTAATATTGAGCCGATGTCAATAACCACAACTGCTTCTTCCGCTTTTCAAAAATTATTTTTAGACCTCGTAGGACCTTTGACGGAAGACATATACGGAAATAAATATATATTAACATTGCAGTGCGAGTTATCGAAATTTGTCGAAGGTTACCCTATCCAAAATAAAGAAGCGAAAACGATTGCAAAATCTTTTGTGGATAACTTTATCTTAAGATATGGGATACCTGAGACAATTGTGTCAGATCAAGGTACAGAATTAATAGCTACAACTCTGAAGAAAGCTTGCAAAATTTTACAAATTAAGCAACTTGCATTAACAGCTTACCATCACCAAACACTAGGGTCGTTGGAAAATACACACAAAAATCTAGGCGCTTATTTACGAATACAAACAGCAGAACACCCGGACAGTTGGAGTTCATGGGTTCAGTTCTGGTGTTTTGCATTCAACAATACTGTTCACACTAACACTAAATACACTCCATATGAACTTGTGTTTGGTAAGCAATGCAAACTCCCTTCAAATATCGACACGGGTACTGAACCATTGTACAATTTCGATAACTACCCACTAGAACTAAAATATAGACTACAGAAAGCTTGGGATGATGCCAAAAATAACCTCATTCAGTCAAAAATACAACGAAAAAAAAGTCACGATTATAAAGTTAACGCGAAAACTTATAAAAAAGGCGACCAAGTTTTAGTAAAAAATGAAACCGGGAATAAACTCGAACAAATTTTTAACGGTCCATATGTGGTCGTAGAAGATAAATCACCAAATATTGTTATTTTAGTAGGAAATAAAATCAAAGAAATTCACAAAAATAGAGCTAAATTGTACAATAATAGTAACCAGAATTTCTAAAGATAGATACGCTAAACATTTTTTTTTCTTGTTTTTTTTTTTTCGCCGTAGGAGGTGTAGTGTAAGAACAAAATATATTCTATTATTATATAAATATATTTATTAGTTTCTTGTCATATTCGTACACTCAGTATATTTATTATTATTAAACCTAACATGTAGACCTAAGGTAATTAAGGGAATTAAGGTTATTGATTTCGTAATTAGTATAACAAGTAAAATAAGCACTTTTGTAATGGGTACATTTTTGATATGAGAAACAGACATTATTTTTACTCGAAAGAGGAGAGTTTGATTTATCGTAAAAGGGGGTATTAAAACCCCCGTAACTCCCTTCGTTACAGTTGTCGCAAATTAATTAGTACAACTTATAGAATATGTATGGTACATGTAAAGGTTGAAGGCTTGGTACGAACTGGTTATTTGTATTGAAATTAATATATTATGGAAGTTTTGATTAAATTTCAAAATTTTAATTGATGAAGAAACATTTTTGTAAATAATAAACTGATTGAAAACATATAAAGGAAAAGGTTTTATTTTATATTTTATTGATTTAAATGAGCAAGTTAAGCTATTTAAGAAATAATTAAAATTACACATTTATGGAAAAATTAATCTTAACTGACACATGGTGGTGGCATGGGGCTATGCCCCATATTTTTGAATATATGTAACTAATAAGCATTTTATTTTGTTTTTTGAAATTATTTAGAAGTTTTTAAATTTTAAATTAAAAAAAAAAAGAAAAAGTTGGTTATAAAATGATTTGATATATATATAACCTGTGCTATATCACAACCGCAGAACTCGCCCGCAACGTGAAAGTTGTTGAAGTTTCAACTTAATTAGCATTATTCTTTTCACGGATGAAGCAAGGTTTACCAAAAATGGTATGACCAACTTACACAACACACATGTATGGGCTGATGAAAATCCTCGTGCCACTATTGTCTTGCATCATCAACCAATTGATGCTCCAATCAATTAATATCTGGGCAGAAATCATTGCCAATTTTTTTATTGGACCATTCGTATTGCCGGAACGCTGAAATCGACAACTTTATTTGGAGTTCCTCCAGAACGCCTTATAGGATTTAATAGAGAACTCACCACTTGAAACCCACCGAAACATGTACTTCATGCAATCCGTATTCATCCTATAATGCGTAGCTAGCCAGTCAAGTCTTTGTTTGATAGCTTTATTCGAAATTTGCCGTCACAAGAGAGAGCCGCCCGTGGCTACGCTACTGGTATCACCCCAATACAGCGTGACCCCATTTTTTGTTCCTTTACCCTTTTACATTATTACGTTTCACATTTTTTATTCCTGCTCCTAAATCTATATGCGATGACATGTTACGGCACGAAAATCTCAATCAGCTGAGCAATCCTCCTTCACAATACTACATTATTTAAACTCATGTCTTTGCTGTTGAAAGCAGTAGAGAGATCATGAAAATTTTATAGTTATAAAGGTTAGTTAACACAACCTTTTTCGGACCTTTTTGTTTACTTATTTATTGGGCTATTTCTATTTCGCATTATACGGTTCAAATCGAATAATGCCCTAAATTTAATAACGTCAACATAAAAGGAATCCAATTGAAACTATCCAATCTCGTTTTGCTCCGCGGAATTTTATCAAGCTCAATTTCACGGGTCTCTGTCACAAAACGCGATTTAATATTTAAGTATGTGTGTTGAGAGGGACCCTTTCTTCGTTCCTGGCAACGTTTTTGTATCAGTACAAAATTGTGTTTATCCATAACGGGAACTAATGTACAAGGTTTTTAAAAAGTTACTGCCAAATGCCTTTTTACTTTGGGCATTTAGCGAACAAAAGTTAATATTTAGCGAAAAAGTTTAATAATACAACCTATCGTCTAAAAGTATTAGTTTGGTTTGGTTGGTTAGTTTAACATTTAATAGAACGACAAACTCCACGCCAGCTAAGTCTTTAATGGCGGCTGACGCCAAATTTTAAATATATTTGACAACCTTTGATTTAAGACTTCCTTAATTCAAGAAACATCTCTCGGACACCATCCTCTCTCTCTAAACACAAGCGTATCCTGTTTTTAAAACCATCAGAAATATTTTACATTTCTGGGCTGATGCTTCGGAAAGCTTCTCTAATGCGCTCCTTCATATTATCCATTGTTGTTAGAGCTATTAAAATAAACCGGATGAAGTCAAGTCGGGTAATCTTGGGGGACAATTCTGAGCTCCACCTCTTCCAATTCATCGATTTTGAAATTGGACGTTTAACAATTTACGGCACTACGATAGAAATGTGCTGTTGCTCCATCCATTTGAAGCCATATCGTTTCTCTTATGGCTGTGGGAATAGCTTGTAATAATACTGGCAATTGATTTATCAAAAAATAAAAACGTTACTCCATTTAAATGGTTTTCGAAAAAGTAAGGAGCGATTAAATATCGTCCCAGTATTCCGCCCCAAACATTCACTTCTTTCGCATAGCAATGAAAATTTTGTCTATTAACGGTTCCACTGTTGTGAAACGTGCACTCGTCACCTCCAGAACAATTAGGTTTTCGATCTGCTCATTGTAGGGTGCGCCAAGCAACAAGACCATATTTCAACGTACTCAAGGAGTTTAACGGTCGTTATAGCACAGGAGCGGTTTTTTTTGACGTTAGCAAAGCGTTTGATAAGGTCTGGCACGACGGACTCATTCTAAAGTTAATGTCAGGTATGCCGAACTACCTAATAAAGGTAATTCACTCATTTTTGACGCACAGAATTTTCGCGGTTTTGTTTGAGAATGCGATATTGACTGTTCGACACGCCAGAGCCGGTTCCCCCCTTGCACCGGCCCTGTACAATATCTATACCAGCGATATCCCTAAATTTGCTCGAACATAATTATACCTGCTTGCTGACGATACTGCGATCATCGCCACCGCCAAACAGCCAAGGTTGGTAGTCTCAAAGCGGCAACGCCACATAAAACTTATCGAGGCGCGATTAGACAAATGGAAAATTCGCCTAAATGACGCTAAAACCCAAACCATCTACTTCTCGAGATCAACATGTAAATTTCCCCAAACCAGACTTCAAGTCAAAAACACCAGAATAGACTTGTGTAATAACATCAAATATATGGGTCTGTCAGTCGATAAGAGGCTGGCTTGAACCGATAAAGTAGACCAATGCTTAGAAAAACCGAATGGTCAACTCGGCGCTATCTACTCGCTCCATCAACACTAGAAGTAGATTGGGCTTCATCAACAGTAGAAGTAGACTGGACTTACGAACAAGGACATTGCTGTACAAGACTATTATTAGACCTGTACTTATTTATGGTGTCGCCTCCTGGTGCACCGTATCTAAGTCAACATTCAAAAAAGTTCAGACATTCGAGAACAAAGTACTCAAAACTGACTAACGCTCCACGCTTCACAATGATACATGCGCTACATAATGACCAACAAATATCGAAAATTGCTGAACATATTGATAAACTTATTATCGACCACTACAAATGAACGGACGTTTCCTTGAATCCTCTGCCCATAGAATCACACATCCACTGAAATCTACTCAAATCATACAGACTACCGAGAGACTGGCTCACTCCTGCCCAGCCTCCTCTTCCCCCTCCACCACAATAAACTTATCGAGGACGATCACAAAATAATTAAAAATCCACACTTCTCTGCTGCTGTCTACCACCCCTCCTACCTCAACAAGCTACGAATTTGAAGATTTAGCATTAAACCTATGCCAAGTCTTGCTGAGAAGCTTACCTGTTTATAAATAGAAATTAGTAGTCCCCCGACTGATGTAAAGAACGAACATGATGCTATTGCACTCGTCACCGAATAAAAAAAAATTTAAAAATTTTCATTTTCTGCCACTTTGTCTAAGACCCACATACAAAATTCCACTCGTTTTTAAAATTGTTTTCAGAAAATTTCTGGTGACGTTGAATTTTATAGGGATGATAACTATGTTTCTAAAGAATCCTTGAGACGCTTGAATGGCTAATGTTGATATTTTGCGCAATTTCGTTCTCTGTAACAGGTTTCCAATTAGTGTTTTTTTTTTCTAGTGAACACTCATCAGTTTATTTAAATTTAGTTTAACAGTCTTTCGAAAACGACTTTTTTTTGGATGATTTCTGTTAGGAACTCTTCGAGCGTAAACTCGTGAAACCCGTAAGCAGTTTTGCAGAAATTGTCCAAGAGTAAAAATCATATTAATTCGTTCTTCTTTTGGATATATTGTCATTTTGAAATACTTTTAGAAATAACTGACAAACACGAATTATATTTATGTGACTTGTCAAAATGCCAAGGGTGACTTGATTATTATTAAATTGGTTAAAAATCAGTCTGTATTATAAATATTTGCATTTGTCATGAAATCGTGAGCAAATAGCTATGGAAAAGCTTAATACTTTTCCATAGACAATTAAGTTTCAGATATATTGCTGACGTATGATACAGGGTGTTATATTTGAATTAAACAATTTATGATCATTTCAGACTTAGAATTATTTTGTTGTACTTTTTGGACACCTTATATATATGTGGTACATAAAACCTAATCAGTTACTACAGTTCAGTATAAATTTGGTTAAAAGAAAGAAAATACATATTGAGAATTTAATCATTAAAATTGTTACAACATTTTCACAAAACACGAAATATTTCAAAGATCGTAGAGTTTAACTACAATAAACTCAGATGAAACTTATTTTTATCGTAATCGTACAAACCGAAAATAAAATAATATACAGCGCATTTCATTTAAAAAAATAAAACTTTAATGTGTTTCGTGTTTTTGGGACAACCTGTACGTTATGAAAATAATTTTAAAATGTACCCTTAACAGGTCCTTATCCATCTCGAGAACTTTTTCTTATCCAAAACAAATAATTTAGCTATAATAAGTCTTGTCGAATAACGTGAATAACCCTGTATATTCCCTCATGCGTCGTATACGGCATGATTAATAAGTACAATATTCTATCACATTTGATCACACTCACACTATGTCACTAGTGAGTTTTTGTTTTTACAAAAGATATTTCGATTTAATCTCTATTTTAGTGTATTTACCTAATATAGGAAATCAGTATACACAGTGAGTCCCAGAAGTATTCACGGCGATCAATAAACTCTCTTTGCACGTTTTCAATCATTTCCGGAGTTATGGCGCGAACTTCTCTTCCGATCCTCTCTTTCAACTTCTGCAGATTGTTTGGCTTGTCAACAAATACTTTCGATTTGAGGTAACCCCACAAAAAGAAGTCAATCGGACTTAGGTCTGGCGGCTCAGCAGGCCATTCGATAGGTCCTCCCCTTCCTATCCAGCGATTGGAAAAGGTTTAATCCAAAATTGTACGCAGATGGCAGCATAGTGAGGAGGAGCACTATCTTGCTGGAATATCAGTTCTTCGTCAGGGGAGTCTGGGTCCAATGGATTCGGAAATAAAGCCACTAATGTTGGAATTAATTGAAGTTGGAGAAATTCGAGATATACTTGTCCAGTCAAAGGCTGTTCAAAGAAAAATTGTCCAAATGCGGTTCCGCGCACTATTATTTCACTCCACACATTTACTGGCTGTGAACCTTCATCATCCAAGGCGGATTTTTTGTTGCTAAATAACAACAATTTTGTTTGTTCACAGTACCATTCAAACAGACCGTAGCTTCATCGAAAAAAATAATATTTTTTACTTAATTATTTTCTAGATTGTACATACTTTGCATGCGTTTACAAAACTTATTTCGCCTATCGAGATCACTTTAAATAACTCATGCGCTGCAATAACTTTATATGGGTGATATTTCTGCTTTTGAACTATTCGCTGAACAACAGATTTCCGCATGTGTAAACTAGACCTAATGTACGACAGAGGAGTACATGGATTTTCCTCCAAGAAAAGCAAAACGTCAAGTTGGTCATTTTCATCCCGAGCAGGATGACCAGATTTAGGCAAATCTCTAACAAGACCGAATTCACTAAATTTAGCCTCTATCTACTCAACACCTTTTGACATATGGAGGACGATCAGGATGGATTTCATTGAATAATTGAGCTGTTTCTATTTGAGTACGTGTTTTATCACCAAAGCTAACCATGCATATAAGTTCAACTTTTTATCTCTTTCCGTTACCTTCATCATTGTGAAAATGGCAACTTTGCAACGACTCTTGACAATTACTCATTTGAATTAAAACTAGGGAAATTGTAACTCAAAATCACGGTCTAAATATGAAATTTTTATTTATTATCGTAGCAGGCTACATGTTTCGCCATTTCTGACATCGTCAGGCCCATTAAAACACCCTTAAAATAAAGTTAAAAATAAAAATAAAAAACCAAAACTGTTTTGAATTGTAATGAATAAAAATGTTATGTTGAGATTGTGACTTTGAGTTACAATTTCCCTAGTTTTAATTTAAAACGGGTCTCTTTGTTATAAAAACACAATTTTTAAGTGTAATCAAAGATATTACGCCCTAAACAATTATCGGGCGCCAGTATTCACTTTGGGGTAACCTAAAGTATACTGCGACAAGACAACCTATCCACCCTTACTCTGGCAACCCTACGCCCTGGAGGATGTACTTCAGACAACAGTCCCTAAAAAAGGCCTATGTTGTGCTGCCTGAAAGGTCACCCCTTAGCTAGCTCAACTCAGGGTAGGTTCCCTATTTTGTTTCTAGTTTGAGTTGTCTAGCACTCTTATAAGTGAGTTATAGTCAAATCCTGAAGGCGCCACCTTTGTTTTATTTTACTTAAAAGCCTTTAAAGGTTCTAGTGCCTCAGAAAAAAACAAACTAGGAAAAAAAACACTAATGTTTTAATCGGTATACATTAGCTTCTTATAAGCTCTCATTCACTCAAGTCCCTCAAAGTCACTCTATGTAAAATAAAAGCCAAATTCTCGCAGAGGCCAATCCAGATACTTATTCTTAAAGTCGTGTTAAGCCCTTGGTTCCTTGGATTCATAAACGCAAGCTCCTCTTACTTTGGTGGACAAAAGGTACTTAAAGTTAAAATATAAATAAGTGAAATGAAATATTAAAGTGATAGTACTAGGTTTGACAATAAAAGTTCTGAAGGTTTACATTTACAAAGTGATCGATGAAAGAAAGTACAAAACAAGACGGCAACTGTCAGACCTACACTGTAAAAAAAAACGACTGTTTAGTCTGATCTGGCAGCCACATAGACCTACATCCAGGATATTGCCTCAGACTTGGAATTTCCGCAAGGTCTGTGCAAGAACCTCTCACAACTAACTTAATGTACCATAAGAGCATTCTTAAAGTACAATACAAAATCTTACGAGTACCTACCTGTGGTTACTCAATAAGCATACTAGCCACTCGGGCATAAATAAGGTAAAATGTCAAAGTTACAAGTGTTAAATTTAGAAGAAACAAATGGCCTTTAGCCGGGACACAAAAATATTTACTTTATAATAATAAATTGTAACTATATTTACAACAAAATAGCTGTAACAGACTACCTAACGTTCTGAACTACTAGAGACTCTTGTGACGTCTTAACGCTATGTCGACATACGCTACACGTTCACATTGCACAAGCTCTGTACATAACATGGGCGCAAAACTTTATCGAAACACTGTATATCAAACAATACGCAAATGCAAAATATTAAGATTTTAGGTTGACTACTTTTTAAAGAGAAATGAACACAGGGTAATGATACTTAGCTGCAATTTTACGTGCTACCATATTTCCTGAAGACTTAATTTTCAGTAAACACACACATGGTCCCTGAAATAGCTAACGTGGATACTTCTACACAGCTAGTCTCCAAGAATTCCAATAGTACACGGCAACTGACACGTCCCGCGTCCAGGCAGTTCCAACAAAAGAAAACTAGTATTCTAGTTTGTACTCGGACTTTCAGCCCCTACCACAAAAAAAACCCTAAAGTCGAATTTTAGATATACAACATGTAAGAGAAATCTTTCATAATACCCAACGAGGGTAATTAGATACTAAAGTTTAAACCTACCTCAAATAACTAACGAGGGTTTCAATTTACTAAATGACGTCCAGGACCGCTTGTTAAAGTTCAGCAAAGCATTTTAAATCGGCATTCCGACCAAAGAATAGGCACACTACAAAGCCATACCCTTTTTAAAACATTTGTGGATGTTTTATCGGCACTACAATAGCCTTCCCTGTCCAAGAAACTAAACTTAGGTAGCTATTTCCACAAACGTGCTTTAACTTCCAGTGTCCATAGTCGAAAGGGCCGATAACATTCCCTTTTCAACGTACATAGTTACCAAAACAAAAACGTTGACAAATTAAAAAAAAATCAACCCTATCTATGAAAAATAACCTCTTTTACACCATAGAAAACTAACGGCAACCGAAGTCAACCCACGCGACCAAGCAAAAATTAACCAGACGTGGCCGTGGAAATGCACAGAAACTGTCAGTCTGACACTGACCTATTATCGATTTTCTTAAAAACAGCTGATTTACAACAGCCGAGACATTTAACCTACATCTCAAATACAAGAAGTTATTTCTATTGATAACTTAAAAAGTTTACAATTACTAATCAACAAAAACAAATAGTTGAAATAAAACCTGTCTGCAAAATGGCTACAGCAAGAGAGCCATCGAGAGATCAATGGGCTTGAGATCATCTAGGCCACGGAAAACCGAACGGCGATCTACCACCTCTCGGGCATATCTGCCATATGTTCCGAGAGTCACGGACAGGATTGGCAAAGTTTTGAAGAGACATGACATCGGGACAATCTTCAGGCCAATAAAGAAGATCCAGCATACCATTAGGTCAGCCAAGGACAAGAGGGACCCACTTTCAGCTGCAGGAGTCTACCGCATACCCTGTTCCTGCGGAAAGGTCTACATTGGAACCACTAAAAGATCAATGGGAACGAGACTCAAGGAGCATAAAGCAAGCTGTCGACTAGGACAAACTGAGAAGTCTGCAGTAGCCGAACACACACTGAGCAACGGGGATCAAGGATACACTTTGAGAACTGTAGGTTGCTAGCTTCAGTCAATGGATATCACAACAGGCTCGTCAGAGAAGCCATCGAGATCCACAAACATCCTCATAATTTCAACAGAAAAGAGAAGACCCTCAGGCTCAACCAGATCTGGAATCCTATCCTCAGACACTCCCGAGTAATGCCGATCGATATTCCGAAGTCAACCGAAGCGCAACAAGCTCCGCCCCCTACCAACCAGTATAAATACAACCTGTGTTGTGGTATTCGACCTTGAAAATAACTATAAATTGAGTGATTTTCAAGGGAACTACCAGTCGGTGCAGAACCATAAATGAATAAACGTCTGCTAAAGTAGTTGAGCATTTGTTCCGGCTTTAAAATCTGCATAAGTCTTTTTCTTTGGACGACCGTCACCAAGCGAATTGCCAGTTGATCTTGGAGATTCCGAGACCTGGGTATGTCAAGGCGGCATACGTGAACCTGAAGATAAAAGCAAGGTGTAGCTGAAGAAGCACCGGTGGAGGACGCCGTAGTCGAGCCCGATACTGTGAGAAAACAGTGGTTCCTAGCCGATCCGAGGAGTTCGTACCTAGGTACGGGCAGAAATTTAATTTTAAGAAGAAGTATCACGATAACCGGTTATCGCCGACGTTGCCAACCTTGGACGAACAGTGCCATAACTGCAGCAGCTGACGCCATCGCCAGGGAGGCGTGTACAAGAGTTTACCACCTGGGCATAACCTGCACCAGGTCGGCAAGAAGGAAAAAAAAAACAGAACGGCAAACTAATTTTAAGAAGAAGTACAGCGATAACCGGTCATAGCCGACGTTGCCAAGCTTGGACCAACCGTGCCATAACTGCAGCAGCCGACGCCATCGCCAGGGAGGCGTGTACAAGAGTTTACCACCTGGGCATAACCTGCACCAGGTCGGCAAGACGAGAAAACCACGTGGCAAATAAGTTTTAAGAAGGAATACGGCGAGAACCGGACATAGCCGGCGTTGCCAAGCTTGGACTAGCCGTGCCATAACTGCAGCAGCCGACGCCATCGCCAGGGAGGCGTGTACAAGAGTTTACCACCTGGGCATAACCTGCACCAGGTCGGCAAGAAGTAAAAACCACGTGGCAACGTGAGTTTAAGTTGAATAAAGCCGAAAACCGGCGACGCCAAGAGCTGGACGTCGAGGCCTGACCTCCAGCATCTAGTGCCGATACCTAAGCGATAAATACAAGGACCTACCACCTGGGCACAACCTGCCCCAGGTCGGCAGCAAAGAAGCCAAGCGTGGCAAAGATTGTAATGGCCGAAAATATGGCATTATATAACGAAACCCCTCCAGCCCGAATGGCTGAGGACGAAGATAGACACGACATGCTCTCCACTACCGAGGCCGACCCCAGGAAAGGACCTGGGGCGGTTTCAAACTGCCCTGCACAGATCGCCACCCCTGAGACAACGACTGCAGCTAGCCGCGGAACTTCCAGGGATATGCCCCTTGAAGAAGGAAGCGAAGGCGAATTGTGCCAGGACATGGCGCCCAACTCGATGACTTACTCAAACCATAAGAGTAACAAAGAACCCTGTGACGACGTTAGGCCCTTTGGCCTAAGCGATCGCAAATCATTTGCGTACCTGCCCATGGAGTGCCCAGCTTTTAATACAAGAGCGAAGCGCCGATTATGGGAGGAGAAATATAGAATGGACGTGGAGATTCGTAGCGAGTCTGAAGAAGACTCGGATGATGAGTCCAAAGATACGACAATAGACGAGTTCTTGTAACCAAGAAGCTTCGTTTATGTTGAAAGAAATTCAAAGAAGAATTTCGAAAAAGGAAATGCCACCTGAAGAACGGCGGATGCCGTCTATCTTAGATGAGGAACTAGAAAGGCCAAGCTATGAGGACAAACCTAGAGGTCCGGCGCTGCCACCGTTAAGTCGGCAAATTCCGCCAACTCAAGGGGGAGTCCGGCATAAGCAGAGGTATGAGGAGAAAATTAAAGAAATGGTGTTACCACCGTTGAATGAACAAACAACAGAGCCAGGACAAGATTGGCAAGCCATGGAAGCGTTAAGGTGGAAGACTATGGAGGGATTAGCCCAATCTATAGGGCAATTAATAGATAAGCCCAGGAGAATGACTCCGGCACCGCCACCTAAATTTGCGGGAACCGATACGGAGGACCCGGTGCTATTTTTGAAACACATGCAAGATTATTGTATGGAAAGCGGTGCACCGGCATACCAATGGACGGACCTGGCAATTAGACAAATGACGGGACAAGCAGCCATCCGGATGAAGATTTACGCAGGAGGACAGATTACTTGGAAGCAGTTGCAAGAAGCAGTGCTTAGGGCATACATAGGACATGGGAGAGACGGGATAATCAGAATCCGAATAGGCAACAAGCAAGCGTGGTTAAACCTAGAAAACTAAAGTTTGTATTCCCAGATGGATCACCTGTAGAAATGCCTGGTACCAATAAGCATGGAGCGATGATTATGCGCGCCATGCAATACCAAATTGATCATCCTTCTCAAGGAGCAGACTATAAACATCAAGCTCTAAGAGACGGAATGTGGTACGCGTTGCATGCGGATGGTGAAGACTATGACCAGGAACTCCTACGTAAAGAGTGTGGTATTAGAGAAGAAAATAGGAAGGAAGATATGACTGAGGAAGAGGAAGACATAGAGGACCCAGAAAAGGTGCTATTTAATTTCCGGAGCAATGACTATATTTCCTGTGTTGATGATCTGGCAGATCCAGAAAACCGACACCCGGTTCAGTCAACAAGCCGGACGGTTAGCAACTTACCAACAAGGGTTCCAGCCGCCATTGAAGATAGCGAGGAAACAGTCAGTGATTCTACTTCAACTGATGGAGATACGGTGACAAATGAGGAATCGCCGATGACGGAGATCCGAAGAGACCGTAAGCAGCACCGACGGAAGAGACGACTTAGACAGCGTCAGGCCTCACCCCCAACTTCAGACTCGGAGGAGGGCGTGAAATTTAATAAAAGGACGTGTGTAGCGCTATTACAAGCAGAGAGGGAAGAATTCGCAGCTGACCAGTTGTTGCAACAAGAGAAGCGAGCGAAATACGAAATTTTGGAGCCACCAGACGTGGTCCAAAAGGACAAGGAAGCTGAATACGAAATTTTGGAACCACCAGACGTGGTCCAAGAAGACAAGGAGACGAAATATAGAATTCTGGAGCCACCAGACGTGGCCCAGGAGGACGAGTTCGATGTAATCTCGCCACCGCCAGAATTCGAGGACAAAATTGATATTAAGGAGGAAGAACTGACGGACTCCACGGCCGCCACTACTGCATGTTGTAACCAACCAGTTGCAGAGATAGCGGAACCAAGGGAACCGGCGTTGACCGACTTACAATTAAGAGATGGGCAGGAAGGCCAATGTTCGAGAGAAAATTATATAGGGTGGACGGTAGTCGCGGTAAAACGTACGCCACTACCAGAATCCAACCCGATAGCGGCTTTTGTAGAGCCACCTGTAACGGATTTATACCTATGTCCTCCAAGTTTGGAGACCTGGGTATGTCAAGGCGGCATACGTGAACCTGAAGATAAAAGCAAGGTGTAGCTGAAGAAGCACCGGTGGAGGACGCCGTAGTCGAGCCCGATACTGTGAGGAAACAGTGGTTCCTAGCCGATCCGAGGCGTTCGTACCTAGGTACGGGCAGGACCGAAATTTAATTTTAAGAAGAAGTATCACGATAACCGGTCATCGCCGACGTTGCCAACCTTGGACGAACAGTGCCATAACTGCAGCAGCTAACGCCATCGCCAGGGAGGCGTGTACAAGAGTTTACCACCTGGGCATAACCTGCACCAGGTCGGCAAGAAGGAAAAACAGAACGGCAAACTAATTTTAAGAAGAAGTACAGCGATAACCGGTCATAGCCGACGTTGCCAAGCTTGGACCAACCGTGCCATAACTGCAGCAGCCGACGCCATCGCCAGGGAGGCGTGTACAAGAGTTTACCACCTGGGCATAACCTGCACCAGGTCGGCAAGACGAGAAAACCACGTGGCAAATAAGTTTTAAGAAGGAATACGGCGAGAACCGGACATTGCCGGCGTTGCCAAGCTTGGACTAACCGTGCCATAACTGCAGCAGCCGACGCCATCGCCAGGGAGGCGTGTACAAGAGTTTACCACCTGGGCATAACCTGCACCAGGTCGGCAAGAAGTAAAAACCACGTGGCAACGTGAGTTTAAGTTGAATAAAGCCGAAAACCGGCGACGCCAAGAGCTGGACGTCGAGGCCTGACCTCCAGCATCTAGTGCCGATACCTAAGCGATAAATACAAGAACCTACCACCTGGGCACAACCTGCCCCAGGTCGGCAGCAAAGAAGCCAAGCGTGGCAAAGATTGTAATGGCCGAAAATATGGCATTATATAACGAAACCCCTCCAGCCCGAATGGCTGAGGACGAAGATAGACACGACATGCTCTCCACTACCGAGGCCGACCCCAGGAAAGGACCTGGGGCGGTTTCAAAATGCCCTGCACAGATCGCCGCCCCTGAGACAACGACTGCAGCTAGCCGCGGAACTTCCAGGGATATGCCCCTTGAAGAAGGAAGCGAAGGCGAATTGTGCCAGGACACCTGCGCCCGAGAATTTGTCAGTCTACTTCCAGCGCCAGAGATGGAAGGACCTCTGAAGAAGCTCGCCACTCGTGCTAGCGAAACGTTAGGAAGCAATTCCAACCGACGACGGCCTTTAGAACCGAATCAGGACTACACCAGTTCATCAACTGGCCGCGAAAGCCTTGACCAATCTGTCTGCAAGTACTATTAAACAAGGAACAGAAGAAACCAATCCACTTGGCTATGTCTTACAAGATACAAAACATTCCTGGAATATAAACATTAACAAAGGATTGAAACTAAACATAGTGAACTATTGACTATCAACGGGTAATTAAATTATTAATTAATGTATAAGGTGAGAGTCTACATATGTATTTTAACAATTTAAAACCGAAAACTTAACATACATAACAAACTTATGAAATGCAATTTTCGAACTGTAACAAGTTTGTTTGTACTTATTTGAAGTAAAATTGTCATACAGTTTTTATGGGAATTAACGGTGACAAGTCACCATCCAGAAATACCAGAATTGAAAAAAAAAAAACAAAATAAACACACAATGGGATGTTTTGCTCGATATACAAATAAATCCTCAGAAATACGGTCTTACTTATTCATATGTTTAATCGTAATTTTATTGATAATTGTTGAGTTTAGGTATAAGACATGGTACATGAAACATACTTAGATTCGATTCAAACATGGAATAAAAAAAATAGATGTTTTCATTTGAAAAAATGAAGTTGATGGTCGTAACTTATTTTTGGGCTACCTTGCATACATGAATTTACCATAAAAAAAACACATTAAGAAATAAAAATCGACGGGTCTGAGCATTTTTCCAAAAAACACAGCTGAATTTTAAATGAATTTAGACATAATTTCTGGGGCTCACTGTTTACAAAAACGTGGTAAAATAAATGATTATTTATTATTGTCCACTTAATTTATAGAAAAATGTTTGTCTTATAATAATAAAAGAACCGATACTTCTCTGATATATTTTCGTCAGCTTAACCTTGTACCGGCGACAGAAAATTGAGTATTTGCTGACAAATCCTGTGAAGTTCTAGTTGTCGGCTAAACCAATATGCTTTATGATGTAATTTCGTCGGGATATAGTAAAAACATCAGTATTTTCGTTCGAGGCAGGCGGGGTTGTGTACATAAAATTGCTTGTGTATTTTGGGCTTTTATAAATACAAAGAAGTTGAAAAGGTTGCGTTTTAATATAAATATTCATTAGTTATCGCAGGCAGTATTTTTATTGATAATGAGACTTGCAACATAAGGAGTTGATGGTATAATAATTAAATCGTCGCTTTGTTTGTACTGCTAGGGGATATTTTCGTGATCAGGTTAGTTCAGGTTAGTAAAGTATATCAAAAAAATTGTCCATATTTCTCTAAGAGACCTAAATATAATACTTAAGCACACAACACAAGGTCCTGGTCTCAATTAATATAATACCTAAAAAATAGTAGGTAACTTGTTTTGCCTTTAAGGCATCATCAGACCTAAAAAGATGCCAGTTAACACATATATAAGTAAAGGGCGGAATATATGCAAAGTGCATATAAGGGTCGTTGGCATGTATGGAAACGGTCGATTAATTCTTAAAGTAAAACAGCTAGCAAAAAATAGTTAAAAAAAAGTTTTAGGGTTTTCTGAACTCTATTAGAATTTTAAAAAAATAAGTATACAGGATGAGTCGAAAAGCCGTAAAGAAACAAAGTTACTTTTTCCTAATAGAACACCCTATATCTTAGAACATTTTTGGATTCCACAGAATATTTTATTACAACTATTTTTTAATAAATGTATTATAAGTCTAAACCCTATGGTTTTCAAGATATCGACTTTTAAAAAATTAGATTTTTGAACTTTGACAGATTCTAGCGTTCTAATGTTATGTCATAGAGCAAAATGGCTTCCATGTCCCTATCCTACTTTTTTATTATCTTCCCAAAAATATCAACTTCCGGTAAAACCGGAAGTACTATATTTCCGGCTTTTGAGTTACATCCGGTTTAACCGGAAGTTGACACCAGTGAGAAGATAATAAAAAAGTAAGATAGGGATATGTAAGCCGTTTTACTCTAAGACGCACCGTTAGAAAGCTAGAGGCTGTCAAAGTTCAAAAATGTAATTTCTCAATAGTCGATATCTCGGAAACGGAAAAGGTTTAGACTTATAATGTATTTATTAAAAAATAATTGCAATTTAATGTTAAATCCAAAAATATTCTAAGTAATTCTATTAAAAAAAAGGTAACTTTATCTTCCTGCAGCTTTCTGTATCATCTGTATACTTATTCTTTTAAAATTTTTATAGACTTTAAAAAACCCTAAAACTTTTGTCTTAATTATTTTTTGCTAGCTGTTTTACTTTAAGAAATAATCGACCGTTTCCATACATACCAACGACCCTGTATATGAATTTTTTGCATATTTTGCCAATTCTATAACAAAATTGGACGGCGGAACTTTCGGCCCCATATTGGGTAAGGTACCTGCTAGAAATTTTAGGTCAAGTAATCTTGCAAGAAATTTCGGCCCCAAACATTGCAGGTAATGCGAATTGAACCAAAAAGGTGGATTAGATGCCGTGTTAGCGCTGTTTAACCAATATAAGTCTATAAAAGGGGCAAACAATTAATAATAATATTCCCCGATGAACTTGAAAAAGGCGAATTGGAACCAAAAAGGTGGATTAGATGCCGTGTTAGCGCTGTTTAGCCAATATAAGTCTATAAATATTAAAGATAAAAGATTATAAAAAAATTAAAATGTTATAACGTTAGACCATTGGGGCCGAAAATGCCTGTAATAAAAACATGACCCTTCCATCCCGGGGCCGAAAGTTCCTGTCAAAATCGGGCTGCTACCTGGCCGGGGCCGAAATTTCCTACGCCCACAAAATGCACATTTTTCCCAAATTATTATTTTATAAGCTTATTTTTATGTTTTCGGCGTTCAACTTTTGAAGACGCCCGAACTTAAAAACTCGTACACTCATAGGTTTAATGTCTAATCCAGCACTTCTTTTAGGGATTTTCCAATCTGAAGATAAATTATATAATAATTAATAGTATACTTTGGGTATACAAAAAGTATTTATTGGGGGTCTCCGGTCTTGCAGATATATTGTTAGGGGTTATTCATTGTCATTTAATAATGCCTTATTATTATCTGCTGAACAAACTGTATGTAGATCGGGTTGTATTATGTACTTCTGTTTTAGTTTGTCGAAAGATTTCAGTATTTTCAGTGTGAAACTAGTGAGTTCAAATTTGTGTTCAAAATGTTTAAAGTGGCGAAAACGTCTTCGCGGATTAAAAATTTCTCAGAGTTAGAGTTTAGTGGAGAAAAAGTCTTCTGTAAACTTGTGCAAAAAATATTGCTTGTGAAAAGAAGTTCCAAATCGATCAACATTTGAAAACACCGCGGCATAAATCAAAGTTACAAAAAATGAAATCTGAGCCAGTTCAGCGAGTGTAAAATACACTCCTCTTGGAGTTGACTCATGAAACGTTGATTTTATTGAATTTTCATTATAGACATCTATACATCATATCATAACTATAAATGATTCCATTTAGAATTTTGTCCTCTATTACAATTTTTACATCTAATATCCTTCATTGCTAAAAGTAGCATCATGTTAGTGATTATCTTCTGTCGAGTCCATTGGCTGCATAAGGTACACGTTATGACCATGTATTGTTGAACCACTTCGTTCCCTCTTTTAATTTGTTTTAGTTTGTTTATTTAGGTACATCCTAAAAAACATAAATCTTAATTACTTTGTTGTTGAAGATGACTTTGACTAAAGTCGAAACTAGTACAACCTAATGTCAAATTAAATTATTTACACTCTTTAACCCTTATTTCACCCTAAAAGGACAAATATATTTTATTTTGGTGGTATAGACAGACCTTGTTTTCTTTCTTTAATAAATATTACATCTCTGTATTGGCTTGTATAGTATCGCACACTGATAGAGCGCTGATCTTTGAAAGATTCACAGGGGTCGCAGCCGGTATGCTAAAATGGTGTTCATCCAATAACCTTATTTTAAATACTAATAAAACCCCTTTAATGATCGTTCGAGACAACAACTTTGAGTTTCTATATATTCCCATTGATGGCAAAAGTATAGAACAAACTCAGGCTGTTAAATTTCTGGAAGTCACATTGGATGATGGTCTACAGTGGGAGGAATACGTTTGTTCTGCTGTTAGTAGAATAGGTAGGGCAGCGTATGCCACTCGTTTTGTGCGTCATCAGGTCGGTCTCAATGTAATAAGAATTTTTATATGGCTACTGTTAAGTCTATAATTTCGTATAGTATTATGTATCGGTATCGTGCTTCTAATGCACATACCAATAGAGTATTTGTAGCTCGAAAGCGAGTAGTTAGCATTATGCTTGGGATGCATTACAGGGGGAAAGTTCCACTACTTAAATATTATGACCGTGCCAGCACTATTTATTATGCTTGTGAGATCCAACTTCGATGTTTGTTAAAAATGGTGATGTCTCTGGTAACGTTATTACTTGGGGTAGAAGTAACTTAAGGATGCCTGTTCATCAAACAGCTCTTTTTCATGAAGGTCCCCTCCTGAGCTGTATAAAGGTATATAATTCCTTGCCCACGACTATTAAGTCTATTGCGACCAAAGTACAAGAAAAAGCAAACTTACTGGCGGAACTATTCTCTTAACATTCGACGGTTAATTTTTAGGGAAAAACTCCACCGAACATTCCCCCTGTTGAATCGAGAATGCCCGAGATTGTTTTCCCGCATCCCATGTTAAACGAATTTCGAGGAGTCTTGACACCAAAAAAGCTTCTGGTCCTGACGATATTCCAGTAATCGTAACTAAGACATGTTAACGAATTGACACCGGTATTTTGTAGGCTTTTTAACTTATCTTACAAAAAAGGAATATTTCCTTTTTGCTGAAAAATTGCACGAGTTCAGCCAATACCCAAAATAGGCAAGAAGACCGTGTCAAGCAGCTATCGTCCAGTCGCATTGCTTTCGGTTATATCAAAAGTCATGTAGAGCGCCATCAATAAAATATTATTAAAGTTCCTGGAAGCCTTCAACATTTTTAGTGACCGCCAGTATGGATTCCGTAAGTCTAGATCAACAGGAGACCTTCTCGCTTATGTTACTCACATTTGGAACAACGCAATAGAACATTATGAGGAGTCCCGGGCAGTAGCACTGGACATTTCCTAGGCTTATGATCGAGAATGGCATGAGGGACTCCTGGCTAAAGTGAGAGCGTACGGAATGCCGGTTCAATTTTGTACATAGCTGTCAAGCTTTCTTAAAGACCGTTCTCTGCGAGTGGCGCTGGACGGATATCTTTCAGACACATTTAACATCAATGCAGGATTCTCTGAAGGTTCTATATTGTCGCCCACCCTCCTTTTACTATACATTAACGATATTTTGAAAAAAAATAATAATCCTATATATAGCTTCGCTGATGACAGCACACTTGTTTGATCTTTTACTTTGGATGCTCGAACATCATATGCCAATGCACATCTCTAGGCAGCAAGAAGTCTCACATTTCAGCAAAGACCTGGACGAAATTCTGTCTTGGGGTGACGGTAGCAAAGTAGAATTTAACGCTAAAAAATCCCAGGCGGCAGTTTTTCTAAAAAAGTTAATGTTGAAGAACCGGATATAGTTTTGGTGGTAGACTCGATTCCCTTGGCTTCATCAATTTATTTATTGGGCGTCAATTTCGATAGTCATATGTCTTGGTATAGTCACGTTATGGCCATTGCTAAGGCAGCCTCGCAAAAGCTTGGACTACTTTTAAGAACTAAGAACCTCTATACACCCCGACAACTTTTGAAGCTCTGTAAAGCCCAAATTCGACCATCGCTGGTGTAGTGCTCGCATATTTGGGGCTCTGCTCCTAAACATACCCTGATATTGCTAGATTCCATTCAAAGAAGAGCCCTTCGCTTGAGCGGTAACCATGATCTGATAAACAACCTGGAAAGCCTTAAACATTGAAAGTAAGTTTGCGACTTGGGTCTATTTTACAAATATTTTCATTGCAAGTGCTCAATTAAGGTTGACCGTTTGATTTCACCCAGAGCGGTGCATGGTAGAAATACACGACGAGCCACTGCAGCCCACCCCTACGTGGTTCAGCTAAGTGTCCCTCGAACGACACTGTTTAAAAAATTTTTCATCTGGGGAACGTCATCACTCTGGAACGATCTCCCTGAGGCCGTGTTCCCCAACGAATATAATCTACAAAAATTTAACACCAACGTGAATCGTTTCCTGCGCACACGCACCGCCCGTAGAGCATCATAAGGGATTAATCCTGCAGTGCTGTGACTTATCATAAAAAGAAATAAAAAATCAGAGTACTGAACGATTTAAGCATAGTATGAAAACATGTTTAATCGAAAATGAATTTTATGCCAAAAGTGATTGATTTTATATGTATATATGTATATTTTTCTTTTTTTTTTGTTGATGTTAGGGAGTCAGTAGTGTTTATTATGTATATTTAGTGCCTTATACTGGCTGTCGATTTTTGTATTTTTGGATACTGTCTTTTATCGTTTGTTTTTATATGAATTTGACGTTGTCGATGTTCACTTATGAATGTTTACATGAGAATAAAGTATTATTATTAAACCGTTCCCTTAACAGCTAGGCTACGAGACCCGTTGCATTTTGCATAATACTACTAATACTAAATGCCTACTTTTTAAATAAATCGTATAAGTATTAAACGTCAGCTAATTGAAAATGAGTTATTCAGGAAGAACACCTGTCGCACAAAAAGTTTTACAATATCGCTTTTTATTAAAATAATTTAGCGTTATTCAAACAAGACAATTTATTCAATTCAATAACAGCGCAGCGTTTACCCGATATCGCTTAGCTCCCTTAGATTCAATTCAGCTTAATTTTACGGACATTTGGCAGAAAATGCGATTTAATATTCGGATCACTGATTGGAAGGGATCGTCGAATTGCGCCGGTATTAAAATGAAATAACTTAACGACATTATGTGTTTAACTACACAGGGGAGTCGTACATGTTAGCAGAGTTTCCCTTCGATTGTATTAAGATAAAAGATAAAACCTAGGGTACATTTGGTTAAAAGGAAGATAAGTATTGCTTACTTATTGTTTTATTATATCAACCATCATCGTAGCGCACCTAATTTAAGAAAACCATAAAATTGCTAGCTCATTTCCAAAAATTTATAGTTGCATCTAGGTATACAGGGTGTTTCAGAAGTACGGTACGTAACTTAAGGGGGTGACTTCTTACGTTATTCTAAGAGAAAAAGTTCATATGAACATGTGTCCGGAGTTAACTCGTTTTTGATATAGGGGATGTCACAATTTAAAAAAAGAATCGGTTTTTATAATTCTTTTAAATATCCTTTTTCCGATTTTATTGAAATTTGGAACGGTAATTCATAATGATAAGGGGCTTAATTAGAGCTAATTACATTAAATTTATTAAGTCCAGTGGCGTCCCGGGGAGTACCTTAACGAATATTAGTGACAAAAAAATGTACGCCATCGACTTTTTTCTAATTTTGATTTTTTTTTCGGATTTAGCAACTACTAATACAACTTTTTTGTTCCTTGAATTGTTTTCGTAATTTGCTTCGTTTTCGAGGCAACAAATAGAAACAACTTTATTGTATGTACAGGGTCTT
The DNA here is from genome assembly GCA_963920685.1 of Polydrusus tereticollis. Taxonomy (NCBI): domain Eukaryota; kingdom Metazoa; phylum Arthropoda; class Insecta; order Coleoptera; family Curculionidae; genus Polydrusus; species Polydrusus tereticollis. The sequence goes on along the minus strand of OY987334.1, from coordinate 2,692,247 downwards.
CCAACGAGGACTGAACAGGGGCTCATTTTTGAGCTTCCTTGTATTTAAAGAAAAATCCAAAATAACCAATCGATGTACTTTTTTCTGCAGAATTCAAAAATGAAACCAAAAATTTATTTGAACCAGAAACAAAAGAGTAACGCTATGGATAAGGTGTTTTTTAAATGGAACATAGCTTTTTTTATGCGATTTTTGGAACGAGTGATTTTTTTTTGTCCGTTCTGATTAAAATATTTAATATTGTGACAGCTATTTTTATTAAATTTTAATGTTTTATCCAGTATAATTTAACTTTAACCTGTTTGAAACATACACTAGGTAATAAAGGTATAATTACCTTTGAATCCTTCAAAGTCAAAAAATTTGACAAATTTACTGTAATATTGCCGAAATGAAATATTCATTGGATGAGAGATTGCAGATTGTTATCTTGTTCTACAAATGCCAAGAAAATGCAAGAGAAGCAAGGAGAAGATTTATTGCAAATTTTCACAGAAATATATCCGTCAATACTTTTCTAAGGATAAAGAACCTATTTGAGGAAAATAAAACATTACATGACAGAAAAAGAAATCCAACTCTATACTAATTTAAAAAAAAAAAACATTAATAATTTAATTGTTCAATGTGACCTCGGTTGTTCTCGAAACATGTGCGATGACCTCTTTGTAGCCTTTCCAAACTTGCTGTTATACTGTGATTTTCCTGGTTAAGGCGATTTATTTCATTCACAATTTTCTGCATGATCTCTTCAATATCGTGGTTGCGCTGCTTGTATACCACGTTCTTTAAATGGCCCCAAAGAAATTTGTCTAATATTGACAAATCGGGACTATTGGGTGGCAAAGCATAGGTTCCATTTCTACCAATCCATTCTTCATGGCGTCCGTTTAAATATTGAGTAACCTCACGCACGGCATGCGGAGGGGCCCCATCATGTTGCCAAATTAAATTTTGATATTCTTCCAATGGTAAATCTTCCAAAAAGTTCTCAATTTCGTTTTCTAAGAACTCGTAGTATCTCTGTCCATTTAAAGTCCCGTTAGAAAATATTGGACCCAAAATTCTATTATTTTTTATGCCACACCAAACATGGATTGAAGTCCTTCCTTGAAATTTAATTGTCTGAAATTTTCTTGGATTTCCAACGGCCTAGTGATGATTATTATGTCTATTGAAAACCCCCGATGTTGTGAATGTGGCTTCGTCAGTCCATAAGATATTTCTGAATAAATTAGGGTCTTCGTTTTCTTTCCGAATCACAATTTGGGAAACAAATTGGAAGCGAAGTTCTTTTTGTGCCGGTGTTAGATGTTGAAGTGGAAGGATATGATAAGACTTAAATTTATGATTTCTTAAAGTCCTGTGAACAGTTCCTTGGGTAACTCTTCTGCGTCTTACACCGCCGCCGTATTGAACGTCCCGAACTGCGTCCGAAATTGATTTGGTTGGATTCAGTCGAAAATAATTCACAATGGCACGGTCTCAATTTCTATTCCTTTCTGGATATGTTTTTCTGTCATGTAATGTTTTATTTTCCTCAAATAGGTTCTTTATCCTTAGAATAGTTAGTATTGACGGATATATTTCTGTGAAAATTTGCAATAAATCTTCTCCTTGCTTCTCTTGCATTTTCTTGGCATTTGTAGAACAAGATAACAATCTGCAATCTCTCAACTAATGAATATTTCATTTCGGCAATATTATAGTAAATTTGTCAAATTTTTTGACTTTGAAGGATTCAAAGGTAATTATACCTTTATTACCTAGTGTATGTTTCATACAGGTTAAAGTTAAATTATACTGGATAAAACATTAAAATTTAATAAAAATAGCTGTCACAATATTAAATATTTTAATCAGAACGGACAAAAAAAAATCACTCGTTCCAAAAATCGCATAAAAAAAGCTATGTTCCATTTAAAAAACACCTTATCCATAGCGTAACTCTTTGTTTCTGGTTCAAATAAATTTTGGGTTTCATTTTTGAATTCTGCAGGAAAAAGTACATCGATTGGCTATTTTGGATTTTTCTTTAAATACAAGGAAGCTCAAAAATGAGCCCCTGTTCAGTCCTCGTTGGAAGACCCTGTACAAAAAAAATATCCATGTATTTCAAAGGAAATTAAAATATGAGGTAAAGGTAAGTTTTGATGTCTAATTTACATGTTTTGTTAATAATAAGTCAAAAATGAATAACTTTACTAAAGCTGAAGTGGCCCAGATGCATTTCAAACATGGCCTAGCAAATGGAATTTTTTTTTTTTTTATGATAAGGCACAGCACTACAGGATAAATCCTTTATGGCGCTCTAGGAGCGGTGCGTGTGCGCAGGAAACGATTCACGTTGGTCTTGAATCTTTGGAGACTATACTCGTTGGGGAACACGATCTCAGGGAGGTCATTCCAGAGTGATGACGTTCTCCAGATGAAAGAATTTTGAAACAGTGTCGTTCGAGGGACACTAAGCTGAACCACATACTGGTGGGCTGCAGTGGCTCGTCGTGTATTTCTACCATGCACCGCTCTGGGTGGTATTAAGCGGGCAACCTCAGTTGAACACTTGCCATGAAAATATTTGTAAAATAGACTCAAGTCGCCAACCTGCCTTCGATGTTCAAGGCTTTCCAGGTTGTTTGTCAGACTATGGTCACCGATCAAGCGAATGGCTCTTCTTTGAATGGAATCTGGCAATCTCAGGGTATGTTTAGGAGCAGAGCCCCAAATATGCGAACAGTACTCCAGTGCTGGTCGAATTTGGGCTTTATAGAGCATCAAAAGTTGTTGGGGTGTATAGAGGTTCTTTGTTCGGAAAAGTACTCCAAGCTTCTGCGAGGCTGCCTTAGCAATGGCCGCAACGTGGCTATGCCAAGACATATGACTATCCAAATTAACGCCCAATAAATGAATTCATGAAGCCAAGGGAATTGAGTGTCCCGCCATAACTATATCCGGTTCTTCAACATTAACTTTTTTAGAAAAAACTGCCGCCTGGGTCTTTTTAGCGTTAAATTCTACCTGGTTACTGTCACCCCAAGACAAAATTTCTTCCAGGTCTTTGTTGAGATGTGAGACCTCTTGCTGCCTATAGAGATGTGCATTTGCAGCCGATGTCCGAGCATCCAAAGTAAAAGATGAAACAAGTGTGCTGTCATCAGCGAAGCTATATATAGGATTTTTAGTTTTTTCCAAAAGATCGTTAATGTATAGTAAGAAAAGGGTGGGCGACAATATAGAACCTTGAGGGACTCCGGCGTTGATGTTTAATGTGTCTGAAAGAAATCCGTCCATCGCCACTCGCAGAGAACGGTCTTTAAGAAAGCTCGACAGCCATGAACAAAATTGAACCGGCATTCCGTATGCTCTCACTTTAGTTAGGAGCCCCTCATGCCATACTCGGTCAAAAGCCTTGGAAATGTCCAGTGCTACCGCCCGGGACTCCCCATGGTGTTCTATTGCGTTGTTCCAAACATGAGTAACATAAGCGAGAAGGTCTCCTGTTGATCTAGACTTACGGAATCCATACTGGCGGTCACTAATAATGTTGAAGTCTTCCAGGTATTTTAGTAATTTTTCGTTGATAGCCTTCTCCATAACTTTTGATATAACCGAGAGCAATGCGACTGGACGATAGTTGTTTGGCAAAGTCTTCTTGCCTTTTTGGGGTATGGGCTGGACTCTCGCAGTTTTCCAGCAAGAAGGAAATATTCCTTTTTTGTAGGATAAGTTAAAAAGCCTACACAATACCGGTGTCAGTTCGTCAGCGCATTTCTTAATTACAATGACTGGAATATCGTCAGGACCAGAAGCCTTTTTAGTGTCGAGACTCCCCAAGATTCGTTTAACATGGCGGTGGCGAAAGACAATCTCGGGCATTTTCGATTCTACAGGGGTAATGTTCGGTGGAGTACTTCTGTGAAAATTTACCGTTGAATGTGAAGAGAATAGTTCCGCCAGTAAGTTTGCTTTTTCCTGTGCTTTGGTCGCAATGGTGCCATCAGAACGTGTTAGAGGTGGAATGGTTGACTTGGTAAAGTTCTGACTGACTGACGGCCTTAGCTACCGACCAAAATGATTTTGAGCCGCTAGGACATTAAAGAAGTTTGTCTCTGATCCTCTGGTTGTGTGCTTCTTTGCTTTGGTTTATAGTTTGCTTGCATTGGTTTCGAGCGTTAACAAAGATGGTACGATTTTCGGCGGTAGGATTTTTACGCCATTGTCGGTAGAAATAATTTTTTGATTTAACAGCTCGTTCGCAATTTTTGGTAAACCAAGGCTTGCCGTTAGAAGGGCACTTTTTTGAGAAAGGGATGAAGGCTTCCATGCCAGTAAGGATAACCTCCGATATTTCTGTTGCACAGATGGATGGATCATCAGAGGTAAAACAAACGTCCCGCCAAGGAAAGGTTCGAAAATGGTCCCTTAGGTCCTCCCACTTAGCTGATGTATAATGCCATATCTTGCGTGGTTTAGGAGGCTCTTCAGCACTAATTGGTAGTTTGTTCAGTGCCGAAATAAGGTTGTGGAAATGCTAAAGAAGCTCGGCAAATCTATCAGAAACGTTATCCAAATAGAGTACTGCCATGTGCCAAAATATTTAGACAGCTCCATGCAAGATTGAGTGAGACTAGGAGTTTTAAACGTAGTACGGAACTTCCTGGCATACCTGCAACAGTAACCACGCCTAAGTTAGAAGAGGCTATACTTAGACAAATAGAAGCTTATCATTTAAATAGTGCCAGAAAGGTAGCAGTGCAACTTCAAACAAGTGCATAAACTGTTTGGACGGTTTAGCATCTTTACCAACTATACCCATACCATATTCAACGTGTGCAAGCTCTGCTTCTTCATGATTTTCAGTCAAGGTTTGGTTTTAGTAGGTGGTTGCTGCATACAGTAGCACATAACAATAATTTTTACCAAACATTTTATTTACTGATAAGGCCTCTTTTTCAAGAGAAGTCATTATGAATTTTCATAACGAACATTTTTGGGCGCACGATAATCTTCATAAAATTAGAGAAGGTCATTTTCAGCAACAGTTTTCGGTGAATGTATGGCCAGGGATCATTGACGACTATCTTATTGCCTATACTTTTTACCACCTCGATTGAATGGCAACTCCTATACGCAGTTTCTATCTAAGGAACTTGATGTTCTGTTGGAAGACGTAACTATACAAATAAGAACTAATGTATGGTTCATGCACGACGGCATCCGAGCTCATTTTGGCCCAGTTGATCGTCAATACCGCGACAATACTTTTCCTAATTGCTGGATTGGACACCCAGGTCCGCAAGGTTGGCAAACTCGCAGTCCTGACTTGAATCCTCTAGACTATTATTTGTGGGGTCTCCTAAAGTTTCTTAAATACAACTACTGTACTTGATGAGAACGACTTAAGAATTCGAATTATTGAAAGTTGGAATGCGATACGAAATAATGCAGGCATTTTTGAACGTCTAAGAGAATCAATGCTGAGACGATTGCAATCGTGCGTTTTATCAGAAGGTGGCCATTTGCAACACTTGCTTTGATTAACTGTTTAATTTTTTTTTGTGCCATTATTTAAAAAAAGTAATTTAATTTTTAATTTAAATATTTTAATTAACTTTGAAATACATACCTATTTTTTTTGCACATGCAATAAAGTGGTTAACGAGAAAAATTCAAGGAATAAAAAAATTGTATTATTAGTTGGCAAATCCGAAAAAAAAATATCATAAGTAGAAAAAGTCAGTGGCGTACATTTTTTTGTCAATAATATTCGTTGGGGTGCTCCCGCGACGCCACTGAGCTTAATAAATTTAATCTAGTTAGGGCCTATTAAGCCCCCTCTTATTATGAATAACGGTGCCAAGTTTCAATAAAATCGGGATAAGGATATTGTAAAAAATTATAGAAAATCGATTTTTCTTTAAAAAAACTTTTACACCCTGTATATCAAAAACTCCGGACACACATCATATGAATTTTTTCTCTTAGAATATCTTAAGGAATCACCCCCTTAAGTTACGTACCGTATCTCTGAAACATCCTGTATACCTAGAAGCAACTAAATTTGGATTAAATTTTAATAAAATCGGGAAAAGAATATTTAAAAAAGTTATAAAAAAACTATTTAAAAAACTTTAACACCTTGTATGTACGTATCGTACTCCTGAAACACCCTGTATACCTATGCAATTAGACAGGGTAAGTGTTTTAAGGTGTTACAAGGCAATATCTAGAGAACGGTTTTAACTATATTGATGAAACTTTGGTAAGGTATTAGAGATATGGGGGACATATTTAACCATATTTTTTACATTTTATCCTTTTCTCAATTATGAGATGTATAGGGTAAGTTTGGAATTTTATATGAGAAATTCGAATTTACGTAAAAAACTACGTATATTATTAAACAAACTTTTTATTTGCTCCCCTGGTCCCCTGGTTAAGGAATTATTACCCAAAACTTAATGGAATTCTTAAAAACTTAATAAATTTACCAATAAATCAAGTTTACTTATTTCGGAGTTAATATGCGTTTCCATGGAAATGCGCAATGTTTACTTACATCAGTTGAAAATTTTGAAGTTTCAATAGTTATTTACCAGTTTATTGCTCAAAATATGGAAACGAATTTTAATGTACAGGGTGTTCTATTTTTGATAGTTTTATAGGGTATCTCGAAAATCATAAGGAATTTCATAAATCTGATATAGATGTTATGAGTTCTTTTTTTAAGGAAACAATTGCTGCGAAAACAGATTATGGCTACCTTGTTCCCCTGGACAGCTACAGGGTGATTTTCAAATTTTGACGGTTATTAAAATTCCATGTAACTTCTTTGTTATTATAGATACGAAAAAACTGTAAATTGATAAAATATGTAGTTTTTTCCGTAAAGTTCAGTGGCGTAGCCAGTTTTTTTCTATCTTGTTTAATTTTTAAGAAATTGACCCAACTTATATTTTTTCTTATGGGACACCCTGTATATTTTCAATTACGTTTATTCTGCTTACCATTAGCTTTCCAAATATATATACATTTTTGCAGTTTTCTAAAGAAATAGCTGAGTAATTTGCAAATTACTTTAGATAGGCCTATTTTGCACATAGCAAGCCCCGTTAGTAAGAAAAGGACAAAAGAATATGTATGACTAATTATTTTTTTATATGTTTAAAACTCTGAAAATATTTACCTCATCATTTAGTGTCACCAACTTTGGAAATACATCGATTTTGTATTTTTTAAATAAAAGATAAAGCATAGAAATATAGATCTACAAAACCATTTTTATTTTAAATAAACAACAAAAAAATATACATAACAATTACAACAAATGCTCAAATTGGAGCCCATTGGCATCGATACATAGCTGGCATCTTCTACGAACACCATTCAGGGAGTTCCGAATATTCAGGTGTTTTATGCTTCTTAAAGCGGCTTCAAAATGTTGTCTTAGTCCTTCAACCGTATTACTTCTGACGCTGTAAATTTTATTTTTTAAAAATCCCCAAAAATAAAGATCTAATGGGGTGATATCAGTTGAACGGGCTGGCCACCTAATAGGTCCATTATTTGCAAGCCATTTTTCTCCAAAATTGGTGTTTAGGCAATTTACCACAATGGCTGCGTTGTGGGATGGTGCACCGTCATGCTGAAAAAAAAGCTTTTCCCTCTCTTGTAATGGTATATTGTCTAAATAACTGATGATATGTCTTTCCAAAATATTCAAGTAAATCTCGGAATTTAGATTTCCTTCAAATATTTCATAGGCTAGAACTCTATTTCCCAATAGAGCCAGCCACACATTAAATCCAAATCGACCCTGATATACTCTATTTACTTGCTGATGAGGATTATGATCGGCCCACAGATGATTGTTGTGGCGATTAAATATTCCGTCGCTTGTTACTCGTGTTTCGTCGGTCCAGATTATTTTGGTAAAAAATAATTCATCTTCACGCAACATATTTAAATACAAATTGCAAAACTGAAGTCTCCTCTCTGAATCACCAGGATGCAAATGATGAGTTTTTCGAGGTCTGTAACATTTAAATTTGTTAGTTTTTAACAGACGGGATGATTTTGAGGGTACCACGCCAATATCTTTCTCAATATTTCTAAGTGAAGTGGTCGGATCCGCAGCCACGCATGCAAATACATTAATGGTTTCATTTGCTTTATTTTCCTTCTGATAGGTCTTTGGTCTTGCTTTTGAAAACGATCCATAATTAATAAGGTTATTTTCAAGCCTTTGAAAAATTCTTAAATCAGGTTGCTGCCGCTCCGGATATCTTTCAAAATACAAATCAGATGCTGCCCGACTATTTTTTTGACACTCAAGAAAACACTCTAGCATATTATATTTTTCAAAATTTTGGAACTTTTCCATTCTTAACCGCGTATATTAACTTTGCTTTATGACAAATTAAAGACAGACTGACATGTCTATAAATAATTTAAAAAAATGATTTTGTTATCCATGGCTTACTAAGAGATTTTTAAATTATTATCTGGTAAAATGTAAAATTTGCAAATGCAAAGAAATTAGTAGATAAAAAGTCATCATGCATTTATAGAAAATTTCACTTTTAATACAAAAAATATAAAAAGAATTAAATAATTATATGAACAATTAAAAAAAATATTATTTTTATTTCTTTTAAACATAATTTTGGAAGAAAGCTATTTTAACAAATTACAGAAAATTGGTCGAGTCTTGGGCATAGTGTTGATAATAAAAAATTAATAGTTTTTAGAATTTTGTATTGCATGTACTAAAATTGAGATATGACATTTTAGAAATGGTGAAATAAGACTTACTCTTTTGTTTTGCTCCTACCTGCCATCGCCCGCTACGAAAAATGAGGAAAATTTATGAAAATCGCTTATTATCGAATTATTTTATCAAAAAACTGATTACAAATTTATATATTTGAAAAGCTAATGGTAATCAGAATAAACGTAATTGAAAATATACAGGGTGTCCCATAAGAAAAAATATAAGTTGGGTCAATTTCTTAAAAATTAAACAAAATAAAAAAAACTGGCTACGCCACTGAACTTTACGGAAAAAACTACATATTTTATCAATTTACAGTTTTTTCGTATCTATAATAACAAAGAAGTTACATGGAATTTTAATAACTGTCAAAATTTGAAAATCACCCTGTAGCTGTCCAGGGGAACAAGGTAGCCATGATCTGTTTTCGCAGCAATTGTTTCCTCAAAAAAAGAACTCATAACATCTATATCAGATTTATGAAATTCCTTATGATTTTCGAGATACCCTATAAAACTATCAAAAATAGAACACCCTGTACAAGTTAATATGTTGTTAATTTTGGGGAAGTGCAGAAAAAAACTACAGATAAGCTGCAGTAGTGCGGGCATAGGGGTTCTCTAACCCAACAAACATCCTACGTACTAAAGACGTACTTACTGTGTTCGTTTTATGTCCCGTACGTACAGTAAGTAAAATGTACATTTTAAGTACGTATTTTCTCTGACATATTGTGTATGTACAACGATCATTCTTGATTGTACGTACAATGTATAATCCTTAAATGTACCAACGTCTAAAAAACGGTTGGGATGATACGTTGTTATGTAGATATGTTTTATTACATAATGTAACAATGTTTTGCCTTATGTAAAACTAAATTACTAATAAAAAATAATTAAATTAGACCTTTTTCAAACTTGGACATTTTTTTGTTCTGTGATTGTAAGGTTAATTATTATTATCCGCTACCGATTTAAATTTCGCGCTTGCTTACGTCGTAAAAATCCGACACTATTCGGACGTCTTTCTGTGCAGTTAAATTAACTTAACCAAACTTTTGAGTTTGTAAGTGTGGCTTCTTTTTGTTTGTATTGCCGATGTTTCTCAACGAGTTGGCGAATTTTACCAGGACGTTTTCCTCTAAATGCGTTAAATTTTATTTCTTTGTTCGTTAATTTATTATTTGATATACAATTTACAGGTAAATAGTAACTTGAGTGGTAGAAATGCCTCTTAAACAGTTTCGAAGCTTAAGAAACCTTAAAGGTACTTAGCTATGTCGATTACGATTCGTTTTATTTTTAGCTGAATTCAATGCTGAAATTTTAAGACACCATTTTTTTCTGAGAGGCTTGACATTCCAAGTAAAAAACTTTAAGGTATCAAATACTGAAACTATTAGTCCTGGGGCGCTTAGTCAAGTAAAAGTTACTTGTAATCGAGCTTGTAATAGTGAAGCAGATCTACTGGCACTTGAAGATTTCTTAAATCTACCAGAACATTTCAGAAAGTTGGTAAGATTTGACCACCCATTCTATTTAAAAAGTAGTATAGTAAAACTTGATATACAGATACCTATAATACGTATTTTAAGGTAAAATTCAATTAACAATTGAATAAGACCTTAACAGCCCTTTACGTTAGGTATTAATATAGTAAAAATGTTTATTTTTGATAATGTTTAAGTACATTTACCATTTTAGGAGTCTAAAATGTGCATTTTGGCAGGAAATAATTTGCAAGCTTTATTAAACGAAGCATGGGAGCATTTATTTGGAATCACCAGGCTGAAAAGATACCAGAAAAAAAGATTTTCGCAGTTTTTAATTGCAAAAGTTATAATAAGTATGTACTAATTTAAATGATGAAACGGAAATTGGACATTTTCAACTAGAGGTGTAGTGTATAGTAGTCAAGTAGAGTAGGATATGAGTGTATTTTGTATCTTGATATTATTTTTATTTTATCTCCCCTAATTTTTTGTTTTAATCATCTTAAAGTTTCTTTAAAATATGGCTTATTTTATTTAGTTGACTTGTATTTGTATATACTCTAAAAGATTATTTTTTCTGGGTTGTAATTAAAGTCTTTTCATTTAAGATGCCCTTCTGAAAACAAAAAAAAGCTGAAATAAAAAAGAGACAGAGCAGGAAATAGCCAGATTGCTAAGGAGGACCCCCGATTGACTAAAATATAAACAAAAAGCGAAAAATAATGATAACGATGGGGAAACAAATAATAATCCCGGGGTATCAGATAGATAATAATACATTCATATATGGGTCATTTTCAATAACCTTTAACTTTTGACTTATGCAAAGTCCGAAGAATTTTTTTTTCCGTATTGTGTTGCAATAACTTTTTTAGGCATATATTAAGTGTGTACAATCTTACTTTTAAGCCGAAACCAAAGAAATGTTTAGATGTGCAATTTTTTTTAAGCAGTTTTCATAACAGTGTCTAGAATTTTAACATTACCGTCACGATACTTTAAAGTATGTCAGCGGTAATAATTATAAAACTTGTATTCATTTTTAGAGTTTAACGGAATGTAGCCTTAAAATTTTATTTAAAAAAAAATCCAAGGCATTACTAATAACATATTAGAACAGCAAAACTTGAAAATAAATGGAATATTATGTAAAAATATAAAATATCATACAATAAATGTATGACTTTTATACAAAAACAAAATAATTAAATAAATACCCAGCATTACATTTTATTATACAACTGTTGTATTAACATTTAATAAACGTAAATTATTTTTAATTTGTTTATACGAAAATATTTATTGTGGAAAAAAGGTATCGTGACGGTAATGTTTTGACGTGTTGGGACGGTAATGTTATAAAATTGCAAAACAAACGTAACCACGTTTTCTCACTTATTTTATTTATACATATAAACGTTTAAAAAAGTAAAGATAATAAAATAAATTTGTATTAAAATAAAATTAAAGTAACACTTAAAAGTCAAGTGATTCCATTACAGAATATACTGAATTAGAATTTTCAAACTTAAAAATACGTGAAGATAACTTTATAGGATATTTTAAAGGGCAAGTATCCCTTTTTGTGAAATCTTGTGGACATCTGGTTTTGGGGGCCACGAAAAGTTGTTCTTGGTTCTGGCCATAAATGATATTTCGAGAATGTCCTTGTCAGCATTTAGTACCTGCCCTGGAACCACTGATCGTCAAACACTACTGCCACCCAATCACCTTCCTTATATTTAACGCTGCTGCTGGTTGATCCCATATTTTTATTACAGAAAGTATTAGCTGAAGTATATTTGTTAAGAAAATTTGAATAAAAAACTTATTACGAAAATTCGCAAACAAGATTAGGCTAAAAAGGACACGGTTACACTAAGGAATTCTAAGCTTATATTGACTGGGCATTAGGGTGTTGTGTGGACAGGAACTGAAGTTTCTACATCGAAAACATGACAATTCTCGTAAATTTAGAGTATGTCTTTCTATACTGATCCAGGTAAGTTGATGTAACTTCATGGTGTTAGGCAATGGCTTTATCCTTTTATCTAGTAGTTCTTCGACCTTTAAAGTATCTGTTTCAAAAATTTGAAAAATGTTTGTCTTTGAGCAACACTGTGATCAGCAGTTTTTTGACGAGCCATCAGCAACACTTTTACCATGGCCGCACTCCAATTCCAGGATGCGTTTTTGAAGCCTAATTGGTGACAGAAATGTGTGAATAAATAAAAGGTATTTTTGTTGCGGTGGACATGTAATATTTTAACATGTGGGTGCTCAGATTTGACTGTTGAGAGAATTGGCAGGATATGTGCCCATATGGCACATAAATCATGGCGAAGACTAGAAGAAACACTGCAAAACGTTTGACATTTTGCAACTCCATTTTCTTTATAATAGTAGCCTCCAGTATGAAGACTTAACTGTATTTTCGAAGCTCCGAAATGAACGCTTTGAATTTCATCAGTATATTTAAAATTGTAATTTTCCGAGAAGTCTATGATAAAACAAATTTCGTCTTCAGCCATTTCAGCTTTTACTGTTTTTAAAAAGATGCCTTGATGATAGATGCGATATGAATGCTGCAACATTTTCGGAGTCTCGTTTTTAAAAATATTTACCAATTCTTCAGCAGTAGCATTTAACTTCAGTTTTTTCGTTATTTTTACTGTTTTTTGCTTCTCCTTAATGACTCTAATCTCTGTTGTAGTGCGCCATTGATAATAGTGTAATATACTGCTGGATTCAACTCTATGGAACTGAACTCTGTCATGGCTTTTAATTTATTTTTAAGTACAACTAGGGGTTCATTTTGTGACTCATTATTGTTTGAATTTACAACGAATGTTACTTCTTGATTTGAACTACTAGTGGCCGAAACACAGACTGAACTACTCGAGTCCATCATGGAACTAAAAAAAAAAACATACTAGTTTGTGAATTATCCTGTTAGTCATAACAAAAATATAAATTTTATACTTGTATCATTACCGTCACTTGCATAATATTACCGTCACGTTTTGGTCCTCCTGCGAACGTGACGGTAATGTTTGTGACGGAAATATTAAAACATCAATTTAAAATTAATGGAATTATGTAGAACTGACTGAAAAGTTTGAGGTTAGGAAATCTTAAAGTAGCCGTGGTTTACAATATTGGCAAAAAATAGTTATTATAATAGGTACCATTAGAAGCAAATGGTCCTATAGGATGGTAATGTGTAGAGAAAAAATATTCTTTATAAAACTTACCTTTTTATATGAAAAAACACAACAAAAACAACACAGATTTTTCCCAAAGTGACATTCACGGTGTATACCAACACCTCCTAAATAATCCGTCACGTTAAATTTTCTGCGAGCGCTGAGGCCTTGTTTTTGAGGAGGTGTTGTGTATACCCGTCCAAGCAGAACTGCGAAACTCAATAACCACCACAACGAACGCCATCCATCAGTTGACATTGTCACTTAAACATCGCATGACGGCAATGTTAGTGTTCTTAAGTATCTTCAGTTATAATGCTTTAAAAGTGAACTTTGATATTTTAGGGTATTCGTAAATATTTAATTACGACAACACATGATCAATAAATATAAAAAATCCTTTGCTTACGTACAATTTAGTCAATATATTTGTAAAATATTATGCGAAAGTTGGGAATTTTACAAAGTTTATAGTGCCGGTAATGTTAAAACAAGCATTTACAAATAGAAAAAATAGCCAAACATACAAATTTTGTGGCATGTTATGCTTTAAACTCGTAAGCCGGATAATAAATAACAATAAAGCTAAAAAAAAATTCTACGCTGTTAATATTTTACAAAATAAAAATGCGATGACGCGGTATATGTAAAGTTAAAGGTTATTGAAAATGACCCATATACACAATATATATAGAATATTACTAAATATTAACCAACAAATTTATTGTAATATATTATTGTAGATACTTTATCAGTAGTTATTATTTATTCATTGTAGGTACAAACAACGTACTTCTTACGTATGTAGTACGTACATAGCACGAAGTGTGCGTACAGCTTTAACACGTACAGTAAATGTACGTACATTAAATATACGCTTACCGTACGTACATAAGATGTACTTGTCGTACGTCTTAATTACGTACAATTGTGTGGAAAATTTACGTACTAAGTTTGTAAAATGTACGTACTACGTCCAATAACGTACATGCATAAGACGTACTTTATGTCCGACTAGTACGTACTTAAAACGTCTTATGTATGTATTTATGCTGGTTAACCCGAAATCTCACATGACATTTGACTGGAAACCAGAAGTTGTACTACTGGCAATTTGAAGGCAATACCACAAGTTCGCAAGTAGAACTTAAACGAACGAAAACATGGCAGTAGGTGTTTTAGGAGCGGTAGCTATTGACCCTTGTGTAGGTGCCAGGCGGCTTGCAGAGATGCTGGAAAGGGTCAAAAATCAGTTATACTCTATAATATGGAGCTTGTACAAGTTTCATCCATACCATATTACGCTTCAAGAGCTGTATGGGCAAGAATTTGAAAATTGCGTTACCTTTTGCAATAGACTCACAAGGCAAGTACAAGAAAACAATAGATTCTCGAAAAATGTAATATTTTCTGACGAAGCCACTTTGCATGATTGAGGGCTGGTAGGATTTTGAGTTATTTCTCATTACTAGAAATTTATTTTCTTATTCTTGTTTGGTTGGTTTTCTTACGGTAAACAGACAATCAGCCGTATGATTAAACACACAAGTTAACTGTAGGCGCTAACTTAAAATTAACTGTTTTTCAACACAGTAAAAATTATTAAGCATACTTAATGCAAAACAAGAACCGATGCACGTCATACCCTTCGAGTTAAGTCAGTTATCGACAGTGTTGCCAGCTTGTAACCAAAATATCCGAGTGAGGGAATTACACAGTTCTTTTTTATAAATACAAGATAAATATACAAACATTTCCCATAGTTTATATATTTGTTTACTGCATAATACCTTTTACCATCAACTTTAGTAGATCTTTTATTTTCATCGTACCAATGGTATCATTCTGAAAAATCCATGGTTTATCCAAGAAAGCAAATTGGTACAAGGATGCTTCTTTTTCTATAATATATTCTTTCAAAAATACCAATCGTTTAAAAGTTACATGGGAAAGTTCTATAAGCCCTCACCTCGGTTCATCTTGTTTCCATCCGATGCCTATTTCCTTTAAGAGACTTCTTGAAGAGTTAAGACAACCATCAAGCAGTTGTTTGTCTTTTAATTTCTTATTTAAAGTTGTCAAAGTTACATGATGTTCTAAAAAAAGTTACCGCTTAAGCATAACCAATGTAAAATATTAGTTTTTGAAAAATACAACTTACTTGTTTCATACATTCCATAAATAGTGTCATGGATAGAACTTATATCCAATCTTGACACATTTACAACTCTCTTTGAATAAGAACGTTTTCTTTTAGGTGACTCCAATAATTTATTTTTTTCACTACTAACCTATAACATCGCCATTATTGACCGATTATTTACGTTAGAAATCGTTTTTCTCTACCTTATAAGTTATTATTGACCATGGTCAATAATAAGGCGTTGAAATCCATTATTGACCGATCTTCAAGAATCTATCTGAAGGCAGGTAACTTGATTTTTTGATTCTACAACATGAATTCATAAACATGAATGTGGTTAGGCAACCAGATAATTAACAATACATATTAGATTACTTGATATTGTAAAATATCGATACAATCAACATTTTTTCTGCTTCCATCCTTAATTCTGGAGGTGTACAAATAATAATATCACTAACATTTTCTTCGCTCATTTTTTAAAAAAACGGAAAACTCGTGAAATCTGATGACATAAATGAACAAAAATTGACATTAACAAAGCCACCTGACAAAACAACAAAATATTTCACCAATTCCAAAGCGCAGGTAACTTGATTAAAAAATATACTTATACCTACCTATCATTTTTTATAATTATTAATACTATAAAGATAAATGTCTTATAAAAGTTTGTAGTTGTAGAAAAAATATTATATTAACCACGGTTTAGACAGCTTATAGCCCTCGCGTCTTAAATCCCTCGTCGCTCCGCTCCTCGTGATTTAAACTTGCCGCTCGGGCAATACTGATGGCTGTCTAAACCTTGGTTAATAATATACTATTGCTTAAAATTTACTTCTCTAACTGCTGTCAACGGTAACAATGGGCCACTGTTGTTAAGTTCTTCCTGAAAATAGCTTATTAAAAAAGCTATAAGCTCTTTTCACCGGCTATTTAAGTGCTTCGGCCCATTTGTTGTTCTTAGAAAAACAGTTTTTTAATGCTATTTATGAAAAGATCTGGAGTTTTTTTGTTAAAAAAATAGACGGCACAGCAACACAGAAGCACAAAACAATTAAGGTTAGTTTTCCATGAAACGTCAAGCAAAGCCAACGAACGAGCTGGCGCCACCGCACCGTTTACAGTTGGGTTGCCAACTATCGGCCAATTAAATTCAAATTATATTAATTTTTACAAGCTTAAATACACAAAATATTTGCTATAAGTGGGTTCGTATCAAAGAAGAATACTTTAAGTTTGTAGTAAATTTAATATCGCATACAGTTTTAAAACTTTTTGCCCAAATTTAATTTCCTCGTGTTTTCTTACGGACTTTATGAGCTGATTGATGACGTGCATCGGTTTTTGTTTTGCATCAACCATAGGCTCTTTCGATTGTTGTGAAAACGGTATGTTAAAAGTTTACTTGAATGTTTCATCATAGGGCTGTATCAGCTGTGACAGTCCAAACTGGATGAGAACTCTTCCAAATCAACATCCCTGCTCAATCAATGTCTGGTGCGGAATTATCGGGGATTGAGTTATTGGCCCGCATTTCTTTAAACGGCATTTTAATAAAGAAATGTACACATATTTCTTTAACAAAACAATTACCCCAATCGCAAACCAAAACCAACAAATCATGCTATGTGATTTCAGTAGGACAAGGTTCCACCCCTTTATGCAGTAGAGGCCCGTAACTATTTAAATGAAATATTTGAGAACAGGTGGACTGATCGAGCTGATCCGGTCAACTTGCCTGCTCGATCCCCAGATTTGACCCCCCTTGATTTATTCTTGTGGGGCTTCATTAAAGACAAAGTGAAGGCAACTGCACCTACAAGTTCAGATGATATAAGAGACCGAATTCGTTCTGCCTGCTTATTAGTGACACCTGAAATGTTAGAGCGGGTACGAAATTTATTTAGACAAAGAGT
The DNA here is from genome assembly GCA_963920685.1 of Polydrusus tereticollis. Classification (NCBI taxonomy): domain Eukaryota; kingdom Metazoa; phylum Arthropoda; class Insecta; order Coleoptera; family Curculionidae; genus Polydrusus; species Polydrusus tereticollis. The sequence goes on along the minus strand of OY987334.1, from coordinate 2,674,711 downwards.
AAGAAAGTGTTTGGAAATTGAAGGGCGACATTTTAAACAATTTCCCAAGCATGGCAGACGTTAAATAATTTAAAATCAGGTAGTGAGTTATTTCTATTTTGCAATACCATACTAAATCATAAATCCGTAACCAGGGAAGAAGGTCAAAACTTTTTTGACAACATACGTTGTTTCTCACGTAGATTCGAATTTCAACAACAAAAATACATCATCTCATACCCCTTAAATTTGAGAGAGGAGCAAAATATAAAAAATATGGTTAAATATGTCGCCACATATTCCTATTGCCTCACCAAAATTTCGGGAGAATGTAGGAAATCTCTCGGATTTAGATAGAACATGGAGAAATAAGATGACAAGAAACATATTTAGCTTTTTTAGTTTACCATGGGAGAAATAAGCTTTACAACTAAATGCTTAAATTTGTAACACCCTCTATGATAAAAATTTCCAAAGAATAAATCTGGGTAGCTTCTACCTTAGACTAAATAAAACGTGCAGTTTGTTGTCGATAAAATGAACCGTTTTCGAGAAAAAGAATAATAAACGGATTCATGGTTTATTTTCAATAAAAGGGACCATAATTTCTATTTTGTTTCTCGACAACAAAGTGTGATACGAGGGTCATTCAAGCAGCAGTAAAATTTCATTTTAAATTGTTCAATCCTCAAATATACAAAAATTAAAAAGAAAAACGCAGGGATGTAACAGGAGGCACCTTAACAAAATTATTAAAAACTCGCGGGCACGACGAATTAAGGACTAATGTACCCGCCAGAATAATCCAGCCTTAGTCCTTTTTATATCACAATGAAACATGATTCTCTTTTTTTTCTGGTGTCCCCACAGGTAAAAATCCAACAGCGTTAGGCTGGGAGATCGAGAAGGCCAGACAAAATCCATCTCCCTTCATATTTTCCTCTTACTTCGTACGTACGGTTCTTCTCAGACCAGCATCAGTATTATTTTGTCCAAACTTTCCTAAAATCATGAAGAAAGTGAATAATATGTATTACCTCATTAACTGGAATTGACCACCATTCTCCCTTAGACGCTCGTCAACTCGTTGAAATGTCTTCTGGTTTGGCATCGTACGATTAGGGAATCTCTCGTGATATAACCTTCTGGCTGCTAAAGCATTGCAAGACACAAGACCATACAAATCAGTTCACAACTAAATTCACCACGAAACTCAAAAATCAGTAAATTAATGTGTCAGCGATGTGAAAGATGGCAAGTCCTAAAATGCAGGACGTTTTATTTATTTCGTACCACAGTAACGTTTGCAACAACAATACGTATCTTTGGTCTCGATAAATAAATAAATCGCACATTTTTTGCGAACATATGTCTTCTACAATTATTTGTTTCTTATTATTTTTCTCGAAAACGGTTCATTTCATCGACAATAAACGAGAGTACCTTTATTTTAGTCTAAGATGCAGGCTACCCAGGTTTATTTGTTTTTAGTCTTTATCATACAGGGTGTTAGAAATTTGAGCATTAAGTTGTAAAGCTTAGTCCGCCCCTGGTAAACTAAAAAAGCTAAATATGTTTCAAGGACACTATTTTATGAGGTTCGTACTAGTGTCCATCATATTAAACATATTAAATTTTTATTAAATTATATTAAATATTTTAAAAGTTATTCAAGAAAAACCGATTTCCAGGGGCGTCCTTAAGGGGCACATATTTTGTCTGTTCGCACGGCGAATGGCACTGGCGACCCTGAAGAAGAAAACGTCTGCAAAGACCAGACGAGCTAGTCATTAGATTTAATAACCAGCTCTGACTGATTCTTGTTAGATGACGAGTTGCCGTTGATCGTCCACCTTTTAGGATCAAGTAGACTCTCCGGTATTGCTTCCTTTCGTCGGGTTCTATAGCCACACTGACGAGCTGATATACGGCGAAACACATCTGGTCCCTTGAAGAAAAGTCACTAACCTCTATATTTCTAGAAGTAAGTGCATATACACCAATGGTTGGAATGAATGACTTTATTACATCCACAAATAAAATAAGTTTAATTATTAACAAATAAGAATACATACGGTTTACAAAAATAACAGGATTTTTTTATGATAGTGCACAGCACTGCAGGAATAATCCTTTAGGACGCTCTGCGAGCGGTGTTTGTGCGCAGGAAATTATTTACGTTGGTCTTGAATGTTTGGAGAATATACTCGTTGGGGAACACGACCTTAGGGCGGTCGTTCCAGAGTGATGACGTTCTCCAGTTGAAAGGATTTTTAAACAGTGTGTCGTTTAAGGGACACTAAGCTGAACCAGGTACGGGTGAGCTGTAGCGGCTCGTCGTGTATTTCCACCATGCACCGCTCTGGGTGGAATCAAGCGGGCAACCTCAGTTGAGCACTTGTCTGGAATCTAGCAATCTCAGGGTATGTTTAGGAGCAGAGCCCCAAATACGCGAACAGTACTCCAGCGATGGTCGAATTTAGGCTTTATACAGCATCAAAAGTTGTTGGGGTGTGTAGAGGTTCTTAGTTCTTAAAAGTACTCCAAGCTTTTGCGAGGCTGCCTTAGCAATGGCCGTAACGTGACTATGCCAAGGCATATGACTATTCAAATTGACGCCCAATAAACCAATTGATGAAGCGAAGGGAACCGAGTATCCCACCAAGACTATATCCAGTTCTTCAACATTAACTTTTTAAGAAAAAACTGGCGCCTGGGTTTTGTTGGCGTTAAATTCTACTTGGCTACTGTCACCTCAAGACAGAATTTCGTCCAGGTCTTTGTTGAGATGTGAGACCTCTTGCTGCCTATAGAGATGTGCGTTTGCAGATGATGTCCAAGAATCCAAAGTAAAAGATGAAACGAGTGTGCTGTCATCAGCGAAGCTATAGGAATAATCTTCCCTGGAAGCCGAAATAGATTTAACTACAAATCTTCCTAAAATCTATCGCGGAAAAAAAAAAGTAGATATCTAATATGCAACATAGCCACAAAATTGCATTTAGATTCATTGTATATTCATAACATGCATCCAGAAGCATTTTACATGAATCAATATCTATAACATATGAAAATTATATGCCATTTTGCGTATGAATATATTAATGTTTATTTAATATTCAATAGACATATTTTATTAATTAATATTCCAGAATGTTATAAAAAAAGAATTGGTGCCTACCACAATTTTATTTAAAATAATAACAAATTTAAAAGCAATTTATTTGAAAAAAATTATTTATAATCATCTCATAATAAATTTAATTTTAAAAAGGCTAAATTTGATGAAGTTAACAATTGCTTATTGGAAATAGATTGGTATTTAATGTTTCTTGATCTTAATGTCGAACAACTTTAACAAGAAATTTCCCCCATTGTTTAGTCTAAGTACAATCAGGATGATTAGGGAAAAGAAAAAGTATCATACCAAGTGGAAAAAATTTAACAACAATATTGATTATTTAACTTTCAAAATTCTTAGAGCGTGTTCGAGACACTTCACCTATGAAGACTATAGAAAGTTTGTGTCGGAAAGCGAGCAACATCATATTGATAATCCTTAAACATCTATGGCGTTTTGTAAACACTAAAAGAAAGAGCCCAGCTTCAATAAATACTATTATTCATAATAACATAATAATTAACGACTGCCAATCAATATGTGATACTTTCTCGGAGTACTTCTCTTCTGTCTTTTTAATATCAAGTAATGTACAGACTCCTATTTTAAGTCAGGAAAACAATATCATACCTATATACAAGATATAAACAAAAAATTGAAGATAAAATATTCTCACTACCTGATAAACCTGCGGGTCCTGATAACATATAAAGGGACTTTTACAACCTCTCTCTCTCTCTCTTATCTTTAATAGGACGTTGCAGGAAGGTACTTTCCAAAAGTGTGGAAAAAAACATTCATAGTTCCGATACCAAAAGCCGGTTATAATAAGTATTTTATTGAACACTATAGGCCTATTTCAAAGCTATCAACTTAATCAAAAATATTTGAAGGAATTATAAAGGTCTTTTTATATTTTGACGTTGAAAACTTGATAAATATCAAGCAACACGGATTTCTTAAACATCGTTCAGTTAAAACTAACTTATTCCTGTATTCTGAATATATATTAAAACACCTAAGTAGCCATATTGAGGTGAAGGCTGAGTACACTGACTTCAGTAAGGCGCTCGATAAGATAAGTCATATAACATTAGGTTAAATAGATTTGTTGAGGTCGGTGTGCACGGTAGCTTAATAAAGTGTTTTGAATCATATTTAACAGGGTGATTATAGGCTGTTAGTATTGGTAGTTAGCTCGTAAGGCTTAAGTGCCACATGATTATTGTTTTTGTGTTAGTGAATTTTGTGAGAGTTTGCTTACTTTTGTACTATGTTTTTAAGGATGTAGATATATAAATGAAATAAAAAGGATTTTAGGGCAATTTACATAATATTAATAATTCGTATATAATCAGTATGCCAAATTAAATTCGAACATAAGTCAAATCACAGAGTTCTATCCTTAGACCCTAATTTTACTCTCTTTATGTACTACTATGTTTGAATCATATTTAACAGGGTGATTATAGGCTGTTAGTATTGGTAGTTGTATATCAAAATTTCATCTAGTAACTTCTGGGGTACCCCAAGGATCACATTTGAGCAAACTTTAAGATGTACGCCGATGATTTAAAGGTTTATTGCTCCATTGAAGGCTTTGGGAATAGTGTTTTATTGCAGAAGGATATTACGCAACTTAAGCTATTCTGTCGCAATAACAGTTTATTTCCAAATTTAATAAAATGCCATTACGTTTCATTTTCACGTAATAAGAATATATTTCAGAATCATTATACTTTATTAGGTAACCAGAAGCTTGGTACTGTTAATCAAATTAAGGACCTTGGTGTTATTTTTGATGCCAAGATGCTGTTTGATCAACTTATTTACTATATTTCAAAAGGGGCGAATAGAATGTTGGGGTTTATATCACGTATTTGCTTTGATTTTAAAAACCCCTTTACGTTACGTTCATTATTTAAGGCATACATTATTAGTATATTAAAGCTATTGCTCTGTTATTTGGAATCCCCAGTATAATATTTATATAAATAAACTAGCGTCTGATCAAATTAAATTCGTTAATAAGAAATGTTTTAATAATACTCTCGATAGCTGCAATATTACCTGTCAAGAGCTTGATTTCATTTCGCTTGTTGATTGCAGTGCCAGTACAGATGCCAATGCAAAATTTACTTTCAAAATAGCTAATAATTTACTAGATTCTCCTGCTTTATTAAGTCATTTATATTACACAGTACCAACTTATAAGACCAGAATAAAAAATATTTTTACCTAAATTCGTCCAATACTAATTATTACTTAAATTCTCCTTTTAATAGATGTCAAGAAACATGTAGTGATTTATGTAATCTCTCAGAGGTTGATATTTTTGTTTGTTCCGTGAACATTTCTAGTACTATAGTCTGTTGCTGAATGCGAGAGAGCAATGAATCATTTTTGAACTATAAAACCTAGTGGTCTTCGCCGTATTCCATAGATGTAGTACAATTATTATTTCATATAACATTCGAAGTTGCAAGAATAGTTGCAATGTGTTCGAATATGACTGGAATCGGACAGTCAACAATATACCGACTTGTGCACGAGGATAAACGCGTCACCAAAGAAAAGTACGGGAAGAACAGAAACTGTAATAAATAAGGACGAAAAGACTGCCATCAGAAGAATCATACACTCGTTTTACTTGAAAGAAGAAATACCTACTTTGGACAAAATAATGTCTGAAATGAAAAAGGATGATTTCATTCCACCCATGAGAAGAAGAAACTATAGAAAACTTTGAGGGAAATGTATTTTTGTTATTAAAAAATTCAAAACAGAAAATCACTTTTAATAGAGAAAGACGAAACCATCTGCTGGCAACGACGATATTTTAAAGCAGTTAGACAGTTTCGAAGAGAAAACAGGAATATCTATTATATAGACAAAACTTGGTTAAATGAAGGATATACCGTTGGTAAAATATGGCAGGATAAACATATAAAAGGCACGAGGCAAGCTTTCATCGAAGGATGGTCCACTGGAATAAAAGCACCCTCGGGAAAAGGTAAAAGATTAATAATTACTCACATTAGTAGCAAAAATTGATCTGTCGATGGCGGCTTACTAGCATTTAAATCAAAACGAACTGGGGACTATCATGCAGACATGAACGCTGATGTCTCTGAAGAATGCTTCCAGCAAATGCTAGATCTTATTCCTCCTGGGCCTGTTATAGTCATGGATAATGCCAGCTACCACTCAAAAAATCCGAAAAAATACCGTCTTCTTGGAAAAATAATGACATCATTCATTCGCTTACTGTAAATAAGAAGATATTTCATGAAGATATGCTGAAGGAGGAGCTACTGGAGGTTATAAAGTTGAATGAACCTGAATGAAATCGCCTCAAAACGAAATATAACGGTACTTCGCCTTCCGCCATATTACTGTGAATTAAACCCCATAGAATTGGTGTGGGCGCAAGTAAAAGGGTTTGTAGCATTGTAGCAAAGCATAACACCACTTTTAAAATGAGACGTTGGAAACCTCTTGCAAGAGAGAATAAAGAGAGTGGGTTGTGAAAAATGGAGCAAGTGCATCGAACATGTTATTAAAATAGAAGAAAGAATGTGGGAAGCTGATAACATGCTGGAAAACACTGTAGAGCCCATTATTATTTTTCTGGGCCTCAACGACGATAGTTAATCGGACTACTCGGAACAAGACGACTAAAATTTAAAAATTAAGTTGTTGTATTTTACATAGTAGATTTTTTTAAAAATATTAATATTTATTAGAATTTACCTATTTATATTATTCTTACTTCTATATAAGTTTTTATCTACTTAATATTAGAATAATTAATATCTCAATTATCCGCCTATCTCTATAATTATTATAATCAAGTATATTATTATTATACTTTTATTGTAATAAACTACCTGCACTAACGACGCTGTTACATTACTTTCATTCACCAAACTCGTCTTTCTATTATATGCAAATTAGGGTGACCCTAATTTAGGACCGATTCGGGGGTGTAGGTCTGAAATACGGAATTTTTAAAAACTATCATTGCAATTTACCTGATTTACAATGCAACCTTTAAGCTGTCCACCCTGCTTAATGCGTCCTGTTATTGCAAATTTACATTATATTACTCTGTGACATTAAGCAAGAGAGTAAAAGTTGAAATTGTATATAGTTTCAAGTAGTTCACATTAATAGATTATAGAACATTTGTATTTTCATATCTATTTTATAAGGAGCACACGTGTTAGCATTTAGCCCTAAACTAAGTTTAGGTAAAGAATTTTTCACAATAAATGGATGACTCCGTTTAACTACCTGAGATGTTTTGCAAGAGCTCGGCCATAAAAATGCAAATAAACTGTCGGTCAGGGTCGGATTATAATTTGTAATTATAGCAGGTAATATTTAACTATCTTGTGCTTGCGATAACATCTTTCAGTCTTTGTGTTTCTTAGAAAGTGTTCAAGTTGTGCTACGGTTACGATACAATAATTTTAAATTATTTACCAAAAATTTATACGTATAAAAACAGATATTATGTGGCGTCCGTGGGTAAATATTAATAGTGGTTCTTCTAGTGTTCCGTTGAAGAAAAACCACTTATCTCTTGATGCTAAAAACATTGTAAAAAATGTATATAGTTCTTTACTTGACCAAGGACTTGAGGCGAGTGCTGCCGCAAGTGCAACAAGTGATATGACTAAGGTGCCTCTTAATACAGTAAGACGAATTGCAGTAAATCCCGTCAAATCAAGAAAGAAGCGTATAGATATCGGTTTCAAGAAAAGTATCGATAAAGGCGATAAGGACCTAATAAGACGAAAAATCTACACCATGTTCGAAGAGCAACGTGTCCCTACATTATAGAGTCTAAAATAGCGGCTCACTAATGACGAAACTCAAATAAACTGTAGTATCACCAGTCTTTGGGGAATTTTGTCTGAAATGGGCTTCAGATATCGTAAAATTGATAAAAGATAAGTACTGATGGAATCCGTCCGTTTAAGAAAATGGCGTTACGAATATATTCAAATTCAAATTCAAATTCAAATTCTTTATTTCTTCAATTTAAAAGCACAATACAATAATTGAAGGAAACGTCAAAATCACTTAAAGCTAATAAATCTCAATAAAGAAAAGGTAAAAAATAGTTAGTTAAAATTAAAGTAAAACACACACTACTTGGTAACACTAAACGTTAATAAAACATGGAATTTTTGGACATCAAACACTCACTGACAAACAATTACACATCCAACCATCAACCAAAAAAATCATCCAAACAGTAACAAGTCTTTTGAAGTAAAAACTTCTTAAGCTTCCTCTTAAACATAAGTACACTTGATGCATCTTTCACGTCCTGAGACAAGGCATTAAAAAATTTACAACTATTAAAATAAAAAGTTTTTCTGGTATAGTGTTGTCCGATGCCTACCAGTTGTCAAGAGCCCTCCGCTTCTGATATTATAATGCAGTCGAGCATTTCCAAAATTAAACTGTTCACGGTGTTTAAAAACATACAAACATGATTCCAAAATGTATGTATCATAAAAGGTAAGTATCTTTAGCAGTGGCGTAGCCAGCATTTTTGGGCGGAGGGGGCGAACTATCGGAGGGGCGCAGATTATGGAGCTAAAGCGCCGCAGGCAAAAAATTTTTCAGACCACGCCCAAATTTCGTAGGAATTCACCTTTATGCTCCTTGGGGAACAGGGATCTGGCCCCAAATGAAGTTAAAATCCGCTATATATAAAAAAAATTAATTTATTGTGATGAGAGGCTCTCAAAACCGGTTTTATTAAGTTTATTACTTTCGCTCTTCTTCACTAAAAATAAAATAAGACCGATCTTGTTTTTTAAGAATTATTTTTTAAGTAGTAAAGGGGCGCCAGGCCAAGGGGGCGGGGGGGGGGGCGATCGCCCCCCTTCGCCCCCCTGTGGCTACGCCACTGATCTTTAGATCTTTATAAGCATGGCGACATGTTTGTAATCTTTTCAGCCCGGCAATTATTCTAATAGCATACTTCTGCAGACGAAAAACACGAGCGGTCTGAGCCCCAGTACCCCAATTTAAAATTCCATACCTCATACGGCTATGGAAATTTGCATAATATACTGTCAGTAGCGTATCCTTACCACATTGTTGAGAAAGAAAATTTAAACCATAACATACACTCCGCAATTTGGCGCATAGGAGGTCTATATGACTGTTCCATTGAAGTTTATAATCAAGAGTTATTCCCAGCATTTTCGTATTGTCGCTGCAGTAAATGGGATTTGATGTACCCGACAGGAGAATAGGGAGATTATTTACCGTTTGTGGCTGCCTAGACAAAGTAAACGATAGTACTACCGTTTTATCCCAATTTAGCTGTAGAAAATTTTTCTGTGTCCAAGTTAAAATTTTCTCGTACACATTCTCTGCAATAACCTGAACTTGACGTGGATCTTCGTGAGTAATTAATACATTTGTGTCATCTGCATAACATACCGTGTAGACGTTCGATTCGTCGTTTAGAAAATTAATTATGTCATTTGAAAAAATTAAATAAAGAAGAGGACCTAATATTGAACCCTGTGGTACTCCCCGTTTAACACAAATTTTCCCGCTTTTCGTATTATTTATGTTCACAAATTGATAGCGGTCTTCAAGATAAGATCTAAAAAGCTCATTAGGAATACCTCTTATTCCGTATCGATCGAGTTTAATCAACAGTAGTTCGTGATGAACCAGGTCGAAAGCACGAGAGAAATCCACAAAGAGTCCCAAAGCTGTTAACCTTTGATCGAGAGCATCAACAATTTTTTTTTGAAATGAACACAACATAAGAAAATACCGATCTGAAAATCGTCCAATAATTTACCTCGACGAGACGTGGTTTGACACCCACGAAACACCTTCCAAAGGATGGTCTGATTCATCCGGCAAGTGCACAACAAAAGCTCCGTCAAATAAAAGGAAAATAATTACTATCTTACATGCAGGATCAGAAAACGGTTGGGTCCCAAATGCCTTGTGGCTTTCTGCGAAAAACATTAAAGACTCCTGTGTAGATTACCATGAGGATACGGCGGCAGAGCTGTTTGAAGAATGGTTCCAGAATTGTTTTTTGCCTAACATTCCTCCGAATAGCGTGATAGTAATGGACAACGCAAGCTATCATAGTCGACAATTACGGAAGATTACAGGCTCAAATAACACAAAATTAGAAATTCAAAACTTTATGACGGCGAATGACATATATTTCGAAGAGAATTATACAAAAAATGAACTTTTACAGGTTTTAAATGCATTTTCTATCAAGAAAACATATGTTTGTGACACAGTGGCCGCGGAAATGGGAATGTGGCACCAATTAAAATCAAAGGTTCGGTCATAAAATATTTCTCCGACTTTAAGTTGTAGTGTGGTAGAATTAATAAGAAACTGTGTTCCTGATATTTCCCCCCCCCCCCATAGTTGGAAAAATTCAGTTCGTCATGATATAACTATTGAAAATTCATATGTTACTCTAGACACAATTAAACCGATTATAATTAATTTGGATGATAGCGATAGCGACACAGAACTAAATATATAATAACATTGTATAGCATATATTATGTGTAATATAATATAAGTTTAACTACTAGGTATTGCGACTTTTCAGTGTAAAACATTTTTTGTTGTAGGTAGGTATACTCCCTGAGATCGTCTTCCCCAACGAGTATAGTCTCCAAAGATTCAAGACCAACGTGAATCGTTTCCTGCGCACACGCACCGCTCCTAGAGCGCCATAAAGGATTTATCCTGTAGTGCTGTGCCTTATCATAAAAAAAAAAAAAAAAAAAAACCTACATATGTATTTTTTTTATATATCATATCGCTGACAAATGTAATTATTTCTTTACTTTTTGCAAGACTTATCTGAAGTAATTTTAACCAAATACAAAAAGTTCTTGTTTTATTCGATTTTACTTGATATACTATGTATAAGGCTTTATATTTTAATTTATTTGTAAGATTTTGTGTCTAATACACAGTGGCGTAGCCAGCCTTGCAGGGCGAGAAGGGCAAACATACATGGGGGAGCTTTATGATTTTTAGAATCACTATTAGTATTAAAAATATGGTGTTTGTTTTTCAAAATATGTTACCAAATATTTTTCAATTTCAATAAATATGTTACAGGGTGTAATAAAAGTATATTTTTATTGTATATACGGGTACCAAGGGGCGCCAAGCTAGGTGGGCGGGGCCCCCTGGCCCCTACCTGGCTACGCCACTGCTAATACAATAATTGCAAAATTGACAATAAATGATTTTTGATTTGATACGTATTATTTATTTAGGATATTTCATGTCATTAAATAATATATTATTTAAACGTAGCAATGTGTGTAAAATTACTTGTTCTCTAAAAACCTTAATAATTTTAATTATATTGCATAATTACCTTCATATTATATTATATACCGAATTAAATATCTAAAGTCCTACCCTGTACTGTATTTGCTTGTTGATTGTGTATAACAATGGGATTATACCGGTAGTTTTATTGCAGTCAATAAGTCGATACCATTTAGGGTGAAAAATACTTTACTTTATATTTTTTGTGTGGATACTCTTTTTGGGTCAGTCCCGTATATTATCCATTTTTTTCCATAAATAAATAAATAAATAAATAATAATTAATATTAAATTTCTTTTCTAATTTTTTTAGGACATTTACTTACCTACGTCCTATTTCTTTTTTACTTGGGTAAGTACTGTTTGCTTAAATATCAAAATAGATTGCGGAAATGTAGAAAACTTTTACAAGTTTGCGATCACAAAGTTCGAACTTGCGAATTTGGAGAAGTGGTTGACATTGTTATTTTTTCTTGATGATGCACCAAAACGTCATTGGATAATTATTCTAATGTGACGTGATGCAGCGGCGACTAAAGTAGAATCAATCATAATCAGGCAACCGAAGGGTCCTTTCGCCAAACCAGAGACTAAAGGACATCTTAAGTTGACGTTCGATGTAAGGGATTCGGTATTCGGTAGTTGGCATTATTAGTTTATTGACAGCTCTGAATCTATCAATTTTTTCCCGAATAAGTAGCACGTGCATGTGTCACGTAATCAGTCGTATTATTAATAATATTGGATCAGGTGTCACTAAGAATTCGGAGTAGTAGGATGAGTGATCGAGTTATCCGAATATAGTAAAAGATTTAATGCTTAAAGGAAGAGGCGTCAATGGAGGTCGACCAAGGATTTCTCAATTATATAAATCGGTGCGGCGCCGTCGACATTTTTATTCGTAAATCTGTGTTCGCAGGTCGTGATTCAAGATTAATTTCCCTCTGAAAACCTTTCATTTATCGTAGCTTTGCTAGTTTGCATTGTTATTATCAATTATAAATTTTAGAATTTCAAAGTTATAACTAACAAATGTTTGTGCAACTGATGACACTATATTTGAGAGAAATAGGATTATTGTAAAATGGATTACTTAATCACTAATTTTGTTCATTTTTTATCCTCTATATTTAACCACGAATGCTTCAAATAATGGCATTGCAGGAATATTAAGTCACATTTTGGACAAGAAAGGCCAATAACGTGTATACCTCGCACTTTAATGCCTTACGATCTAAAATTGCATTCTTATGCTGCCATATTTTTCCAATTGTATAACCTTCGTTTAGCCACGTTTCTCCCAAATAGTACAACTTCCTATTTTGATTTTCAATCACTGACATAATGCATATTTACCAAAGAACGTACTTAGTCGAATTGGGAAAGACAAGACAAAAACATTATCTAGCATTCATAGACCAACATTCTTGGACACAATTTCAGTTAGGATGGTGCAAACGGCAAGCATCCGAGCATATTGGACTGTTACGGTTCGAAAATTGCATTTTCATCGTTTAGTTATCTAAATTAAGTTTTCGGTTTTAAATTTTTAAAGTACCTAGGTAGACTCTCACCTTAAACATTAGGTTACCTGTAATAACCAATATTTTCATTCATTTCGATCAGTTTGAAACCTTTATTGATGTTTATATTCCAGTAATGTTTTGAATTTTGTAAGACATAGCCAAGTGGATTGGTTTCTTCTGTTCCTTGTTTAACACTACTTGCAGACAGGTTTGATTTCAAATCTTTGTTTGAGTTAATTCGTAATTGATAAACTTTTCAAGTTATCAATAGAAATAACTTCTTGTATTTAAGATGTAGGTTAAATGTCTGGGCTGTTGTAAATCAGCTGTTTTTAAGAAAATCGATAATTTGTTACGCAGGTCAGTGTCATTAAAGGAAAAGACTGACAGTTTTGTGGATTTTCACAACCACGGCCGGTTAATTGTGTAAGTATAATTTTTCCGGTCGTGATTGGTTGACGCGGTTTGTCGAGGTTTTGTTATTAAAAGAGGTTAGTTTTCATAGATAGGTTTGACTAATTTTTGTCGTCGTTTGTTTTGGTATCTATGTACGTTGAAGAGGGAATGTTATCGGCCCTCTCGACAATGGACAGTGGAAGTTAAAGCACGTTTGTGGATATAGCTCCCTAAGTTTAGTTTCTTGGGCAGAGAAGACTTTATAGTGCCGATAAAACATACACAAATGTCTTAACAAGGGTATGGCTTTGTAGTTTCCCTATTCTTTGGGCGAAATGCCGATTTAAAATGCTTTGCTGAACTTCAACAAGCGGTCCTAGACGTCATTTCGTAAATTGGAACCCTCGTTAGTTATTTGAGGTAGGTTTAAACTTTAGTATCTAAATTACCCTCGTTGGGTGTTATGAAAGATTTCTCTTTCATGCTGTGTATCTAAAATTCGATTTTAGGGGTTTTTTGGTAGGGGCTAAAAGTCCAAGTTCAAACTAAAGTACTAGTTTTCTTTTGTTGGAACTGCCTGGACGCGGGACGTGCCAGTTGCCATACACCATTTGAATTTTTTGAGACTAGCTGTGTAGCAGTATCCACGTTAGCTGTTTCAGGGACCATGTGTGTGTGTCTTACTGAAGATTGAGTCTTCGTGAAGTATGGGTAGCACATGTTTCAGCTAAGTATCATTACCCTGTCACCATTTCTCTTTGAAAAGTTGTCAACCTAAAATCTTAATATTTTGCATTTTCGTATTATTCGCTATGCAGTGTTTTGATAAAGTTTTGCACCCATGTTATGTACAGAGCTTGTGCATTGTAAACGTGTAGCGTATGTCAACATAGCGTTAAGACGTCAGAAGACTCTCTAGTAGGTGGTCTGTTACAGCTAATTTTGTTGTAAATATAGTAACAATTTATTAATATAAAGTAAATATTTTTCTTTCCCGGCTAAAAGTCATTTGTTTCTTCTAAATTTAACAGCTGTTGAATTATTAAGATATTACCTAAACAAAGTTAGCTTCTTAAGACTTTCCAAATTGTTTCAAGGTCGCGAAACCGAATCCTTTGCCATCAGCTCTGGTCTCACCCAACTCGGATTCCAGACCGAGATGGTGATTTTGCTTGTTCGCTGGATCTTTTCTTAACTTCAACTCCTAACCTAAAGGACTATCTTCGAACCTTTCCTTGGCGGAACGTTTGTTTTACTTCTGAAGCATCCATCTGTGTTAGAGAAGTAGCGGAAGTTATCATAACGGGCATGGAAGCCTTCACCCCTTCCTCAAAGAAGTGCCTTTATAAGGACAAGCCTTGGTTAACCAGAAATTGCGAACGAGCTGTTAAATCAAAAAAGTTTGAGAATGGCGTCAAAACTCTACCGCCAAAAATCATACAATCTTTGTTAACGCTCGAAACCAATGCCAGCAAACAATAAACAAAAGCAAAGAAGCACACAACCAGGTTCACGGCTCAAGACCTCTTGGACGTTAGCTTAGGCCGTCAGTTAGAACTTTACCAAGTCAACCATACCGCCTTTATCACGTTCTGGTGGCACCATTTTGAACAAAGCACAGGAAAAAGTAAACACTGGCAGAACTATTTTCTTCAAATTCAACAGTTATTTTTCAGACAAAAACCCCACCGAACATTCCCCCTGTAGAATCGAGAACGCCCGAGATTATTTTCTGGCATCGCCATGTTAACCGATCCTTTGAAGAAAATTTAAAATCTTTATAGCTTTCCTGATCACAGCACATTTGTTTCATCTTCACTTTGGATGTTCGAACATCGATTGTCAATGCACATCTACATAGGCAGCAAGAGGTCTCATATCTCAGCAAAGGCCTGGAAGAAATTTTGTCTTGGGGTGACAATCACCAAGCAGAAATTAACGTAAAAAAGGTAATGTTGAAGAACCGGGTATAGTCATGGCGGGAAACTCGATTCCCTGGGCTTCATTAATTCATTTATTGGGCGTCACTTTGGATGGTCATATGTCTTGGCATACCCACGTTGCGGCTATTGCAATGGCAGCCTCGCAGAGCTTGGAGTTCTTTTCCGAACTAGGAACCAACCACAACCAACAACAAAAATTATTGATAAAAACAATACTATAAGTACTAGTTTACAATATTGATAGGGAAACACACAATTTGTTGATCAGTTTTGTTTTGTAATTGTATGTTTCCCTATCAATATTGTAAACTAAGTATATTGTATTGTTTTTATCAATAATGTTGTGAAATTTTAAATTTCTAATGTTACCAGAAAAAATTATTGCACCTTTACTATATATTGGTTCCCCTCTAGTGTATATGAATCCTATGTTTTAGTGCCCTAAGGATGGCCTAATTTTAGGCCGAAACGTTGGCAAATACAATCAATTCATTCCTACGTTTGTTTTTCATTTGACCTAAATCCAACCAAACAACAACTATAATAATATAATTAATAGTATTTACCTAAATTAAAAGAAAATTTCACAATCTCATTCATTAAAAATGTGAACTACTGGATTCCTGCTTTGCTCACATTTTGACATTCGTTTTTTTCAGACTAGTCAAATACAGTAAAACCTCTGTTTGCGACAGCCAGTATTAAGTGACCACCTGCGTTAAAGGACCGGTTATGAATTCCCAATACTTAAAAATGAAATTCCTATTATGTTATTTACTGATCCTTCTATTAAACGACCGCGGGCACTCATCATCGGAGTCTTTAGTAAGCAGTAATGCTAAAACACCCTCCATTAGGGACAGTAAAACTCGACCCGACAATTCTTGAGAAATACAGGTAACAGAAAATTGGCTAAAAAATTTAAAGTGGGTGGGTAAGACCCAAGTGACTATGTTAATTCACAATAAAGCAGAAGTTAGAAATTTATTTCAAGAAGGTGGCAACGGCGAACAAAACAGAAGGACTGGCCATGGACCAAGTTGTTTTTAGTTGGTTTCGTAAAGCGCGAAACAAGCACTTACCAATATCCGGGACAATTATTCAAGCAAAAGCCCTCGAATCTGCTCAACGTCTCACATATCGATTAGTTACCTCTCCAATGGGCCTTGAACAAAAAAGCGTAGATGACAGCAGACATCATGACAACATAGCTTCCCAGATTTGATACCAAGATGAAGAAGCAAAATAGGAGAGTGGTATTGTTTGTGGATAATGCAACGCCTCATCCCAAAATTACACTGGCTAATGTCAAACTTATTTTTCTTCCACCCAATACTACCTCATACTAGGGATGGGCACGATATATCGATGTATTGAAAACATCGATTTTGTGTTTCGATGTTCGATGTTTATATCGATGTTTTTTTATTCGATATTATTCGTTAACATCGATATTTTTTGCGATGTTCTTTCTGATGTTTTTTTCAATTAAAACTTGACATTATTTCAAAAAGTAGTACAAATAAAACTGACCTATCCACAATTACCAAGTTAGTAAATTAAATATTAAAAAGAAATTTTAATCTACTTACATCTAGTTGTTCAAATTTATTGTTTACTAATATCAAATAGATATGTATACTTTTGACTTTTTGCTTATTGTAGCCCCCCAGCCTAACAAACTTACTTTAATTGGCACAAGTGCGGCACGCGGTATTAGTATAAAGGAAACTGCAAAGACCTTATAATAATATCTTCGAAGGCTAACGACGAAAAAGTTCGGGGTAATGCTGTCGGCAGAAATACCTACAAAACTTTAGTTTCCCATTTTAAAAATATTAAATAGAGATATTTATTTTTGATAAAATAATACGCTTTGGTCGGATAAATTTTCTAGAAAATAATTTTACGTTCCATCAGCTATACAGGGTGCTTCAGAAATACGGTAGGTAACTTAAGGGAGTGATTTCATATGATATTCTAGGAAAAAAGTTCCTTTTCCCTATTTTATTGAAATTTGATACCGATATTTTGAATCCAGTTTCTATATAGTTTTCACGCTCTTTTTAGCATTTTGGTTTTATGTACTCCACAGGCTTTTGTTTCGTAAGTGAAACGCCCATGGTTTATTGCGATTTTATGGATCTTACTTGTATTTTAAGTAGACTACGGTTTCTTTTGAATATTTCTTATTTCGTTTTCAAATGGACAAATGTATTTCTACTTTTGTTTTTAATGGTTATATTTTTTTTTAATATAAGTATATTTGCATTTATTATATTAAAATGTAAAATTTATTTTAAACATATTTATCGATATTTATAAATACATCGATGTTTATAAATATCGATATTTTCTGACCGATTTTTTTACAACATCGATTCTCTATGTTCGATGTATAATTTGATGTCAACATCGATGTTTTAAAAATTTTGCGCATCCTACCTCATACTGCCAACCTTTAGACCAGGGAGCTATTCAGAACATTAAAATGCTTTACAGAAGCTACCTTATTGGAGGATTTTAACATGTGGTTGTCCTCTTCAAGAAATTGAAACTAATACTACCACACCTACTTGATATGGGTTTCTGTGGCCTGGCGCAATTTGTCCCCAGTGACAATAAGTATGCAGAATTGACTATCATTGGATGTATTAAAGAGATCCAAGAAACGGATAAAACTACTCCCAAGCCTAAGTCAGAGGAACTGGAAGCTGAGCTTGCTCCTGTGTCGAAAATATCTCAAAACTGGCCAAGTTTAAGATACTTAGAAAGCTTTTTTAATAATGTTAACAATTTTGACAAGTCTACAAATATTTCTCAATTGCTATTACAACGTGAATCTGAATTGAATAAAAATAAAATAAAAAATATGAAGCAATCATTAATTTAATTTCTGACTATTTTAAAAAATAAGAATTTAAAAGTCAACATGCAGTACATTGTATAATACATATGTTTGTGTGCACGTGCAGTATATACATATTGGTAAATTGGCTCCATCTCATTTGATTTTAGTTTTGATAAATTTAAACAAAAATATTTAAAATTATTTACATCCATGTAGATAGTTATTAATAAACAAACACTGTAAAATGCAGACAAGTTGTTTTAATTGTTCTCTATTAATCGACCACTTCTATTAACTAACCAGCATTTGATTCCCCGAGAGTGGTCTCTGTTGAGATATTTTACCATACAATAATTAAAGGGTGCTAAACCAAAACGTTGTAAGTGCCACATTTGTTGAAATGCGTTTTTATACAGAAACCCGTTGTAAGTGCCTTGCTTGAGCTGCACCTACATTTACAAGTCGAGGCGACCGCCGCTACTGGGATTTTTTGACACTAGCCAAGCAAAACGTTTTAAGTGCCGATAATCTAACTGCACTACCCAGCATTTAAACAATTGGGTTCTAGTCGTTTGCTGGACGTTAGGTTAGGTTAGGTTTCTCTAGTTTTGCTTTAATAATGGACGAACAAGTTAATTCTAGGGCTTCTAAAAGCAAAAGGCCTAAAAAGAATGTTAGTTCTTGGCAAAAACATGTTTTACAAACCAAAAGAAATTCGGGCGTTGGTTACACAACATTGCGTGGGCTTACAAGCAAAAGGCACTAAGTCAAGAATTTCTCAAAATGCGTTTTCATCGGTTCTAACATAAGTTATTGATCATTTATGTACTGTTAAATCGCACTAAGTCCCTGGTGCACTAATATAGGAATTACAGCAACAGGCAAAATGCACTATCAGCATTTTGTTAGGAATAAATACAAGTAAAACACATCAAGTCACTTAGTGCTTCTTGCTTGTACCTTTATCCCACAATTGTGGTAGAAATATTGCACTAAGTCACTTTAGATATTCTAGATTTTGATTCTGAACAAGATTAGGTTGTATTTTGGGTAACATAATTATTGTTTTTTTCTTTTTGATTAGTTCCTGTTGTTAGTTTTTGCTGATTAAAATTGTTTAGTAACGAAATAATGATGAGTTTCAACTAAGTCCTAAAAACAATAATAGTTTACAAGAAAAATGCACTAAGTCTTTGTTTTTACTTTTTTTTTTATTTGTTAATTGTAATTTAAGTAAATCATGTAAAAAACAGTGCATTGTCTTCCTAAAGCATGCATTTTTTGTTTGAAGCAGTTGGTTATTTCTAAATAATCTATTAAAAAATAAGGAATTTATCGAAACTTTAAATTGCTCATAACTCTTAAACCTGTTTTTTGACTTAGTGCCTTTTGCTTGTAAGCCCACGATTGAAAAGTAAGGAAATAGGTGAAAAAACAGAACCAGGGCAGGTAAATATTTTTTTATTATGTAAAACTTTTTCTCATTATTCGATTAATATTGCAAAGTAAACTCCATCCGGTTTTATTTTCTCTTTCCAGGCGACTTGTAAGTGTCAATTTGCTTGCCATTCAGTTACAGTTGCGTGTCGAAAAAAACTTTTTGACGACTTTTGGAAAATTGGCCAATACGATAGACAGCAAGGGTTTCTCAGAGGGCTTATACGTCCATCATTGATCAATCGTCGCAGGCACGGTACCTATGAGACTCCAGGAGAAAGCAGACGTCAACATTCCTTTCGGTACATGTTGCCACTACCCGGAGCATCCGAGATTCATGTTTGCAAGAAGACATTTTGTGAAACCTTCAATATTACACAGCGAAGAGTGCAACTGCTTGCAGAAAAAATATTAACCGGGAATATGGATATTAAAGATGAAAGAGGAGGAACACGTCCAAAGAAAAACTCTGACTGGAAGGACAAAATTAAGGACTATATATCTACTATTCCCGCAAGAGAGAGTCATTATAGCAGAAACGACAACCCAGATAGAAAGTTTTTGTCCCCAGATTTGAATGTTTCGAAACTATACAGAGGGTTTTTAGAGAAGTATACAGAAGGTGGAAGTAAGCCGCCAGTTTCTCGTCAGTGGTTTAACGACGTATTTTTATCGGATTTCAATTTGTGTTTTGCCCCACCGCGAGTAGATACATGTTCCGTTTGAGATTAAAAAAAAATCGAAATTCAAGGGAAAGAAGGCCAAGAGAAAGCCGATGCCCAAAATTCGTTGGAATTACATCAACGCAAAGCTCAATCGGCACAACAAAATATGTCGGATGACAGTAGGAACTCCAAGAATCCGGATTCATCTGTGTGTGTATTAAGCTTTGACTTGGAGCAGCAAATGTATATTCCAAGTCTGACACATACTGAAATGTACTACAGCAGGCAGTTGGCCTGCATTAATATGGGAATTCACTTAGAAGATTCCAATAAAGGATTTATGTGTTTTTGGAATGAAACTGTTGGTGGACGTGGTTCAAACGAAATAGCAAGTTGTCTTTATACTTTTATAACCAAAGAGTTGCAGACACAAAAAAGGGAACTTATTTTATGGTCCGATAACTGCTGCGGACAAAATAAAAACCAAATTATGTTAGCAATGCTGCTAACTCTAATCGCTGAAGATAAATTTAATCAAATAACCCACAAGTTTCCCGTATCCGGTCACACGTTTTTATCATGCGATAGAGACTTCGCTTTGATCGAGAAAGTCAAACGACGTTTGTCTCCCAAAGTGCCAAAAGATTTAATAGAAATAATGGCATCAGCATGTTTGAAGAATCCTTTTGTTATAATGGATATGACAAAATTCTTTGACTGGAAATCTGTTGCTCAGGAATATCTGGATACTAAGAAACTTGCCATATCAAAAGTCACCCAAATGCGAATTTCCAGAGAAAAATTTGGTGTGGTAGAAATCCGAACATCTTACTCAGACTTGGTTCCATGAACAGAGATTAATGTTTTAAAAAAAACGTTTCCCTTGATTCATTCCAGTCTTTACTAGTTGAATTGAAGGAAACTCCAAGATCATTATCAGCTGAAAAAAAGAAAGATCTTACTGCCATGTTACGATTTCTGCCTGAACGTGAGAGGGAATATTGTCAGGGCATAATTTCAAAGTAGTTTAGCCATATTCATATTAATAATTTAAAAAATTACATAAGTTCTTGTTGTAAGTGCCACCAAGTTGCAATTGCACAATGAGTGGCACATAAAACGTTCTGTTCAACATTGTTGCAAACATTTTGTGTTTACTAATAAAATAAACAATAATTTAGAGTTTAAGTTTGAGTGAAATGATAGATAAAATATGTATAAATAATAATATATAAACAGTTTATCACATGGTTTGCAAATCTTTTAATCAGACAGTTTTTTATTCGCCCTGTAAAGTTCTAATTTCGGTACTTACAACGTTTTGGTTTAGCACCCTTCAATTTTAGCATGCAAGATAATTTTTTGATCAATTTATCTCAAGAACGACGCCCTAAATCATACCTAATCTATCTCTATGAGGTTTTCTTATTTGACATAAAAATGCATAACAATTAATGTGAAAAGAAGTTTATTTAAACTCCGCTCTCCCCTATGTCTGACGCTGCATTTAAATTTCCAACATTTTAACGACAATGGTTCGTTTTTACCTATAACGTTTACTCGATTATCTAAATTTCAAGTGTGCATCTGTATTAATTTTTAAAATATTAAGACAAAAACAATCCTTGGAGTCTACTCCTTGCGAGGCTGTAGCTCGGTTATGGGGGATACAGAGCAAAATGTTACATGACCGTCGGAGCCTATTTGGACCCGGTCTTGCCGATCCCTGATTGTTGACCATACCTTTTGGGACACCCGATATTAGAAATTTGAGAACACAGTTTTTCACATTACATTCCGAAAGTCAATTTCGCATCAGTTTTAATATTTTTCCACCTGAACCGCACTTTGGTGGTTTTTTAGTTTTCGAATATTAAGTATTTGTACCTAGCATATAATTTGGTCAGGTTTTATCAGTTCGCCAGTTACGTTAAGGGAGTACTAGTTTTAAAGTGATAATTATTTATTATATCGGTTTATTTTTTAATATTTGTGTGAATCAATCTTTCGTAATTACATTTCTGTACTTCGATCTGTGAAAAAAGCGTTCGAATATTGCTTTCGATTTATCAATGAAAAGAGAAAATAATCAAATGAAAACTATTCCATTCTTTCTTGCCGGCGGACAAGCCCAATTTCACGGATAGTTTGCACTGGACACATTTTTAAAGTGGTCATTCATTCGTTCTAGGGAAAAGAATTTGCAGCAAAAATACTGGACGTAGAATTGTTAGATAATTTATATTTGGGTTCAGGTTTAGGTTATCTAGGTAACTTGCTCTATATAGGGTGTTCCAGAAGTACAGTATGTAATTTAAGGGGGCAATTCCTTATGATGTTCTAAGAGAAAAAGTTCATGTGAACATGTGTATGGAGTTGCCAACTTTTGATATATACAGGGTGTTAAAATAATACTAGACTAGAATATGAAGTCAAACTTAAGGAAGATATGACAACAACAAGTCTCAAAGATCTTCAAGCATCCACTAGTTTTCAACCCACAACACCTGGAACTACCAACCGTAAATTTAATCAAAATAAGAGAAAATTTAATAAAAAATTTAAGCAAAAGAGAGACACACAACATGAAAAATCTAAGAGGTTTAAAAATCATCCATATAAATCATCCAACATAAATTGTGGCCATTGTGGCAGAAAAAAACATTTAGAAAATAATTGTCAATTTTACAATCAAATGCTTGAAAACCAACGAACAATTCAAACTGTTTACCATAAATTCATAAATGAAGACCAGGGATTTGCTTTTATGATTAATCGACAGCCACTAATAGTCTAAAGAAAATGTAGAGGAATCATCATTAATTCTTGATTCTGGAGCGACAGACCACATTCTTAATCAAGAAAATCTCTTTACGGACCTTTATGATTTGCCGACTTCTATAGAAATTACAATCGCCAAGAATGACATCATTGTTACCGCAACAAAGAGGTGCTTAATTGATGTTATGTTACTTCCAATCTTGGCATCAATGAAAAATTTGAAAATGTTCTTTTCATTCCGGAAGGGTCGCACAACTTAATCTCAGTGCCACGTATGCAAGAAAATGAAATGACGGTAAACTTTAGACAAATTGGGGTACAAGTTAAGAAAGATAAGGTCACCATAGCAACAAGTGAGAGCATACGGAATGCCGGTTCAATTTTGTTCATGGCTGTCGAGCTTTCTTAAAGACCGTTCTCTGCGAGTGGCGATGAACTGATTTCTTTCAGACACATTTAACATCAACGCCGGAGTCCCTCAAGGTTCTATATTTTCGCCCACCCTTTTTTTACTATACATTAACGATCTCTTGGAAAAAAACTAAAAATCCTATATATAGCTTCGCTGATGACAGCACACTTGTTTCATCTTTTACTTTGGATGCTCGGACATCGGCTGCTAATGCACATATCTATAGGCAGCAAGAGGTCTCACATCTCAACAAAGACCTGGAAGAAATTCTGTCTTGGGGTGACAGTAACCAAGTAGAATTTAACGCTAAAAACACCCAGGCGGCAGTTTTTTCTAAAAAAGTTAATGTTGAAGAACCGGATATAGTTATGGCAGGACACTTAATTCCATTGATTTCATCAATTCATTTATTGGGCGTTAATTTGGATAGTCATATGTCTTGGCATAGTTACGTTGCGGCCATTGCTAAGGCAGCCTCGCAGAAGCTTGGAGTACTTTTCCGAACAAAGAACCTGTATACACCCCAACAACTTTTGATGCTCTATAAAGCCCAAATTCGACCATCACTTGAGTACTGTTCGCATATTTGGGGCTCTGCTCCTAAACATACCCTGAGATTGCTAGATTCCATTCAAAGAAGAGCCATTCGCTTGATCGGTGACCATAGTCTGACAAACAACCTGGAAAGCCTTGAACATCGAAGGCAGGTTGGCGACTTAAGTATATTTTACAAATATTTTCATGGCAAGTGTTCAACTGAGGTTGCCCGCTTGATACCACCCAGAGCGGTGCATGGTAGAAATACATGACGAGCCACTGCAGCCCACCAGTACGTGGTTCAGATTAGTGTCCCTCGAACGACACTGTTTCAAAGTTTCAAAATTCTTTCATCTGGAGAACGTCATCACTCTGGAACGACCTCCCTGAGATCGTGTTCCCCAACGAGTATAATCTCCAAAGATTCAAGACCAACGTAAATCGTTTCCTGCGCACACGCATCGCTCCTTGAGCGCCATAAAGGATTTATCCTGTAGTGCTGTGCCTTATCATAAAAAAAAAGGTAACCCATTAAATGGTTTAACAGGTATAAGTTTTAAAATATCTAAAAACCATACAAAAGCATATGGCTAAAATAACCGACTCAAACTCGGATAACTTAGTCGATTCTGAACTTCAAAATATTTCTACACAAACATTAAATAATGATTACTCTAAAATTCAGGACAGGTGAAAGAATTAAAAATCATCAGCCAATCCACTATTCTGAGGTTTCTGATCAAAGCATAGAAAATTATATTTATAGTTATTTACTATGTCAATAAACTCTAGTTAGTTCAATACCAAATTCATACAATGACGCAATTACGCTTTTTATTATAATAGTCCTTAACCTTATATTTCAAAGCTACATGTTGTAAATCAATTTTTGTGATTCTAACATAACATTATACAATACGTAATCAACGGTTATGATATTTTCGGCGCTTTATAAAGAAGCGTGTCAGGCAAAAATCTATTGTGGTAGACGGTCACAATACACTGTATCCAATTTTGACTTATATCTAAAAGATGCCACTAACTTTGTAAAAAAATACGAGCCGCGTATAATACAACATTCGATTCTCCTCGTTCTCTGGTAAAACAGATATCAGAAATGGAACTGTTAGCTTTGTCATTAGGCCGGCTAGAAAAGCAAACTTCGAAATGAGATTCTGCTAACTAAGACAAAAGGAAAACGTATACCGTCGTAAATCTCCGAAAAATATGAAATTTATTGACGTAAGGAATCATTTCTTAAAGCCAAAGTAAATTATTCTCTTGATATTTTATGCTGATCAACAATATTTTTTCAATTATTTAGAAAGTAGCGTGGATATAGAAATAGATGGATATTTGTGCACCTCAGTTTCACTAGGGAGCTTCTCGATTTATACAGGTTGTCATTGCCATCTCCAGTTAATTCCTGTCAAGGGATAATGCTTGGAACACTATTTTTTCTACGTCCATCAAATAATACCGGCATCATACAGGGTGTTATTTAAGAACGTTGCCAAACTTCAAGGGATTATTCTTTGAGTGATTCTAAGACGAAAAGTTCATATAAACAAAGGTCCAGTAATGTTTTGTTTTCATGATACAGGGTGTTAAACTGCTTTAATTAGATTAAAAAATTTTAAGACCAGTGGCGTCCTGAAAGGCACCTTAACTAAGATGTTTGGCAAAAAATGTCCGCCACTGATGTTTTGCAATTTTTGTATTTCTTTCGCATTTAGACTGCTTAAACTACAACTTTTTTATTTTTAGCATTTTTTCGTATCTTGCTTTGTTTTTAAGAAAAAACATAAAAATCAATTTTTAGAGTGCGTTGAAATATTTTTAAAAAATCTTAAGTATCAAGAAGACGCAAACTAACAGAAACAAACAAACAAGAAAAGTGCTTTATTAAAACCACTCTCAACTAAATGGCATGCTATTTTTTTAGTAAGAAAACATTTAACAGTAAGTAACACGAAACTTACAATAGTTGCTGAAAATCTCTTCCTTCAACTTCAATGCAAACATTACCTCGTCTAACATCGATTGCCGAACACGTGGAAATACTCCCGGCGTATGTCTCATCTGATCACATGAACCCCCTATCCGTTGGATTAATAATTCTTCTTCAGTGTTTACTGGAGTTTTATGGACGAGGCACTTTAAATGCTCCCAAAGGAAAAAAATCTAAGGGATTTAAATCCGGTAACCTGGGTGGCCATGACTGTGGACCTGCGCGAGCGATCCACTTTCCTTCATACGTTGCATCCAGAAATTGACGTGTTACTATGCTAAAGTGAGGTGGGCCTTCATTGTGCATGAGCCACATTGCTCCTCTTACTGGCAGTGGGACATTTTCTAATAGTTCAGGTAACAAAAATTCCAAAAAATTACGATACTCTTGACCATTTAATCTCGGTGATAAGAAATGAAGTCCAATGAGATAATCACCCACAATACCAAACCAAACATTCACGAAAAATTGTTGTTCATAATTATTTTCCATAACCGCGTGGGGATTTTCTTCCGCCCAGATATGATTGCTATTAAAGTTCATAATTGAATTTTGGAAAACACGCTTCATTGGTAAACATAATATGAGATATATAGGAGATGCTACCTGTTGTTGCAAAAACCAAGTACTACTACTCGCTGGGGAAAATCCGCGGGTAATAATACTTGAAAACGATGTATGTGGTAAGAATACAGTTGATATTCCCTTAAAATCTGCCATGCAGTAAAGTAAGTATTTAATTGTTGTGCAATTTTGCATGTACTTGTATCGGGGCTACGCTCAACTACATGTAAAACTGCTTCCTCCAGCTCCACTGTTCTTACTGTTGCAGGTCTCCCAATAAGAGTACCGACCTTCGAAAGGTGCCTGATTCGCACAGCCTTTCATGTGTTCTTAGAAATATTTGTTTATTTGGTACAATGCGAGGAGGATATCTCTCTTGATAAATGCATCTAGCCGCTCTGGAATTGCGTTGGGCTATTCCATAGACAATATGCATATCGGCCATTTCTGAGTTTGTAAACTGAGCCATTTTGTAATATCAGTAACAAATTTTATAGGTTAAAACTCGTAAAAACACTTCAAATAGTTGCGTATGCAATGTTTAAAGTTATGTCAGTTATGCCAAGGTCAAATTTGTTTGAAAAATTGTTTTACCTTGGCATGGCGCTCTTACTTTTTTCTTACTCTCACAACACTACTGTAATAAGTAACGTTATATGTTTCTTTCTATAATACTAAATATTTACCTAGTTAGGGTTATTAAAATCCAACACTACATGTGGCGTCATCTAACATTAAACAAAAAACTAACTAAATTATTGAGTTACTCATTATCAGTACTTCCAGTATCCAGAATTTTATCAAATTGCTTTGTTATCGAACAAAAATATAAATAAAAACCAAATAGAAAAGTTTTTTGACGCTCTGTATCCTAAGAATGAAACCGTTGCGGACCCATGCTCATATGAACTTTATATCTTAAAATTAGTCAATGATTCGCTCTTTAAAGCAGGGATGCACATACCGCATCCCGCTGTGGATATTTATGCGGCCCGCCAACGAATTTTAAAAGCGATATTTATACGGCCTGCCAACGAATTTTAAAAGTATTCTACTCGCCGCGCTCTGGTCTAAGCATATTGTTACGAGACTAGAAATCTGTCGCATCAACTAGATTACTTTAAGATTCGCGAAACACGTCGGTAGTATCCCCGAACAAAGTGGAAGGTTCTCGATGTTTGGTAACTCGTATAAATACGACGCATCGCCAGCTACCGGGGCAGTTAAGTTTTAACTACGAATAAGCGAACGTTATACTGATTGAGAACTGTAATCTGTGACGAGTAAATATTTCGTCGTTCGAACTTGGCCTCTACCTACGTTACAATATAATATCAATTTTGATATGGATGAACCAGGCCCCAGTAAGAAACGTAGTCGTAAGGTTGAAGATGAAAATCGACAGTTTCAAGATATTTGGACCGAAAAATACTTTTTTATTTCATCGCATAACAAAAGTGTCTGTTTAATACGCAAGAGTAGTGTTTCTATTCCGAAGGAATATAATGTGAAAAGGCACTATGAAACCCAGCATCCTACTTTTACCAAATTAACTGGCGAAAATCGAACGCAAAGAATTTCCACTTTACAACGGGAACTAATAGGCCAGCAAGCTATGTTTACAAAACCAATTCAAGATGCTGAAACAACTGAAGTTAGCTTTGAAATATCTCGAATAATAGCGAAAACTTGTCGGCATTTTAAAGATGGTGAGTTTGTTAAGCAATGTTTAGATATCGCCGCTAAAAAAATTTGTCCAGAAAATGTAAAGAAGTTTGAAAAAATTCAGTTAAATCGGATGACTGTTCAAAGAAGAATTACCGCATTAGCAGCTAATATAGAAGAGCAATTAGCTACGAAATCGAGAAGTTTTGAGTATTTTTCTATAGCACTCGACGAATCTACACATATAAGTTCCACTGCTCAACTCTTAATATTTTTACGAGGTGTAACGCAAAATTTTGAAGTGAGTGAAGAACTGATTGGTATGAGTTCTTTGACAAGTCAAACCAAGGGGAGCGACATGCTTAAAGCTCTTCTGGAAAAATGTTCTATAATGGATTTGGATTTAACGAAAATATCTGGAATTACGACTGACGGAGCACCTTCAATGGTTGGAAGTACATCTGGGATAGTAACTATGTCAAAAAAATATTTACAAACTAAAAACATAAATACCAAGGAATTAATGCAGTTTCATTGCATTATACATCAAGAGGCCCTCTGTTCAAAATTATTGGGATTTGAAAATGTGATGAAAGTTGAGGTACTGTAAACTTTATAAAATCACGAGGTCTCAATCACCGACAATTCAAACAATTTCTCAAGGATATTGAAAGCGAATATGGTGATCTCCTGTTTTACACTAAAGTAAGGTGGCTAAGTCGTGCGTTGACACTACAGCGGTTTCTTAACTTCATTGAAGAAATCCCATTATTTCTGGCGGAAAAGAAAAACGACGTCCCCGAACTCGACAACCCTGATTGACTGTGTGACTTAGCGTTTCTTGTAGATGTTGGGAGCAAAGCTCGAAAACGGCCAATGGTCGATATTTTTGCTCAATCTTAGGATTGGCTATTTTATAGCGACTAAAGTCCGAAGTTTTATTCAATTTTGGGCTTTGGCCATCTCCAAACAGCCAAACCTGAAATTGTGCAATTGCGAAACGACCAAAGCTATACAGCCACACTATACAATTTAAAAAAAAAAAGTTGGAACAATGTGTTATTTAAATTTGTAGTTAGTTTATTGGAAATCAATCATAAACACATTTAAATGGTTAAGCTATGTATTTGTGTCATTTTGTTCGAATTAACTTTTGATAAAGCATAATTTAATTCTAAGAATTTTAACATGAATTAATAAAACAATAAGGTATAAAATAATTTTTATTTAGGAAGGAACACATAATACATTAATAACTGCAATGGTTTAATAGGTATAACAATATTAATATAAGTATAAAATACTATAAAACAAAGAAAGTAAGACTACTGATTACTGTTATAAATAAAATAAGTAGAAAACCTAATATGAAATAAACAGCATAATATATGTCAAGATAATTTTAGACAACTTGACGATGAGTGACATTTTGAGCTGTATTTAACTACTTTTTTTAAAAAAATTTCAAAAATTGCATTTTTGTTTACGAACGAATACATAATACAAATATAACTGAGGTGGGTTAATATAATAATAATAATGATATAATAAAATATTATAAGACAAACAAAATAAGATTATTAGTTATTACAATAAAATAGACAGAAAACATAAAATAAAATAAAAAGCATAATATACGTCAAAACAGTTTAATACCATGCTCCCAAATGAGGCATTTAATGGAAAAAAAAGATATATTGATAATTATTTATTTCTGCAACTTGACGATGAGTGGCATTTTAAGTTGCATTTCACTTCTTTTTTTAAATAATTGCAGCTCTTGTATACGCAGTTCTTTCTACAACCACATCTCACAAAACCTTGCTTTGACTGAGATTCTATAGCAGCAGCGGTTCTTAATGTTATTGTTTTTTCTGGAACATCCTCCAATTCCATAAACTTATGATCAGCTACTTGGAATTCGTTCCTCGCGTACAATTTTTCAACAACTCCTGAAGCTGTCCCAAGCTGATAGAGGCCACTTTCTTCTTTCCGTTCCATAATAACGGCCATTACGTTTCTAGGTGCGGCACGCCCTCTATCTACATCTGGAATTTTTACCAAAACGTTTTGCCCACTACTAATAGGAGGAAATTTTTTGTTAGACCTCTGCAGCATTTCATCGGCTTGCCATTTCTGGAATTTGCATGATGCTTCACGTGCTTCTGTGATTTTTTCTTGACGAATGCAAATCCCACATGCTTTTTGAGGTGTAGTGTACAGGCACACTGTAAAAAAAAACCGTGTAAGTGAATATTAAGGTGGGTCGTAATAAGAGTTTAAGCGGATGAGTCACATAAGGATTTTTCACAAAAGTAAATACTTTGGATTATTCCTATTTAAATAAAACAAAGTTAAAATATCACTTACTTTTTGTTGTTTAATTTGATTGCTTGAGCTTCCATGTAAAACCACATGATTTTCTTCTATATCCGAGTCGCTGGCGGCATCCACATTAGTATTATCATTCAATACATTTTCCAACTCTTCCTCTGTGCTAATAGTTTGAAGAACCTCGCAAGGAATATCTGAATCCAATAGGCCATTTCGTACAGGAACCCCAAACATCGCTTCATATGGACTTCTGTTTATATCTCTATGGAAAGATCTATTTTTTTTCAACTGAACGAATCGAAGCCCGTCAGCCCAATTTGTACTTTTATTATCTGCCATCCAAGAAACCAAAATATCCCTAACATCCTGATTTGCCCTTTCTACACTTCCCTGACTTTGAGAATGCCTTGGTTTGCCATGAACTATTTTAGCCTGGAACATATCAGCAAGTTCATTTATGACAGCTGCCGTAAATTCTCTTCCATTGTCACTCTGGAAAATGTTGGGAGCGCCTATTATACAGAAAATATCTAACAGATTATAAGCTACCTCTGCAGCTCTTTTGGATTTCAAGGGCTTCAAAAAAACAAATTTTGTTAAGTGGTCCTGATAATTTAAAATAAATTTATAATCTTTGTCCGGTTCTGTTTGCATGTCAATCAGATCCACCTGCCCTCTTGAGTCCATGTTGTTGCTTAAAATTGGCCTTACCACTAGTCCCTTTCCTTTATTCTTTTTTTTTAGCTGACATTGTCCACATAACCGTAAATAAATATCAATCACATCACGCGTGATATTGCAGTACTTTTTTTTAAGTTCTTTGTCCATGCACCGTGTTCTTTTGTGTCCAGTATCTATGTGAGCTTTGTGAATAATTTCATACAGCTCATCTATACGGCAAAAATATTTTATTTCATCGTCATTTGTAGATCGCTTTTTTATAGGTTTTTCTACATCACCAATGGATAAAATGTCATACCTCTTAATGCGTCGATAATCCAATGATGTGAGCGGCTTGCTCTCTCCTCTTTTAAATAGCGAAGCTTTTACATCGGCTACTAATTCCTTATATTTATATTGAGTAAACAGGAATGTATGTTTGATTCACTTTGGTGGATATAAGCATCCAACTTCAATCTAAATTCATGTTCACTAACAGCAGACATTTTTAACGAGACAGACAATACGTGTAAACTCCCTCAATGCAAGGCTTAGACTGACACCACACACCACACTAAATAATACACTGGTCCGCCCACATTACGCTCGCGCCAAATTATATCTGTTTATGCTTGTCGAGTAACGAACCAAAATGACCGTTATTTTAAGTATTGGTCGTTTTGTAATTGCACAATTCCAGGTTTGGCTGTTTGAAGAAGGCCAAAGCCCGAAATTGAATAAAACTTCGGACTTTAGTCGCTATAAAATAGTCAATCCTAAGATTGAGCAAAAATATCGACCATTGGCCGTTTTCGAGCTTTGCTCCCAACATAGACATCACAAATCACTTGAATGTCTTAAATACGCGACTCCAAGGCAAAGATCAATTGATTTCGCAGTTATACTCTCATGTTTCGTCCTTTCAATGCAAATTGAGTCTTTTCAGGCCACAAATCAATTCAGCTAATTACAGCCATTTTTCGAACTACAAAAAAATTATGGAGAAAGTCAATAAAACTGACGTCAATTTCGCTCATGTTGAAAAAAATTGATATTTTGATACAAGCTTTTCAAAATCGTTTTATACACTTCAAAAAAGTTAAACCTCTATTGGACATTTTCAGCAATCCTTTCAACATTTCACCCGAAAATGCGCCGGAATCAATGCAGCTGGAATTAATAGACATGCAAAATGATGATAGTTTACAAAACAAATTTAATGAAGGTAATTTACTCAACTTCTACCGTTGCGTTGATAAAAACGCTTATAAAGAGTTTCTAGTAAATGCATTGAAATGCGCAAGCTTATTTGGATCGACGTATATTTGTGAACAAACGTTTTCAGTGATGAAACTAAACAAAACGAAAAATCGAAACCGTCTGGCAAATGAAAGTTTGGAAGCAATTTTAAGTGTGGCGACAAGTAATGTGAAGCCAAATATAAAAAAAGCTTGTAAGTTCAATGCAATGTCATGCATCAAAATAATAAAACATGAAATATTACATTGTAATGATTAGATTATCATACGATTACATAATTACAACAAACATTTTTGAAGGTTCTTTTATTTTTATCATTGTATTTCATACTATTTAAAAATAAAAAATTTTGTGTTAATAAGTATTGTTTGTAGTGGCCCGTCCTTGGCTTATATTTTTCCCGAGTGGCCCCTGTTCCCTATAAGTCTGTGCATCCCTGCTTTAAAGTTTATACAAGTGCTTAATATACTAAACTTTTAATTGCTACGAATAATACTATTGTGGTAAAATGGTTTTACTTACCAACCTATTTCCGCTGTCACAAGCAACATTATCAAACTTTGCCAGTCCTAATATGAATACACTTGTCAGCGTATTTCCTGCAGACGTATCCAAAAACTGAAAACAAAATTTAACATTTTAGCGTTTTGTAAAGATAAATAATTGCCTAAGCTTTAATCTTAAAAAAAACTATTAACGCCAACAATATACATATTTACGTAAGATCAAGCAAAACGTCCTTAAAGTATGTATATCTCCTTAACGGTCGACTTAAGGAAAAAAACTTTTATACAAAAGTTATACAGGTTAACGCCGCGCACCTTTTAAAAAATAATTTCAAATATACAGGTTGACTCAAAAATTTGAAAGAACGGGGAGCGTAGAATATGAAAAAACATCTAGGACCAAAACAGTACTCTATGAAGATAACCAGCTAGGCATTGCATTGGCGGGGGTGGAGAATCCAGACCTAAGTGTCAGAAAAATTAGTTCTAATTTGAAAATAAGAAAATCTTTAGTGAATAATTGTTTATTGGCAAACAAATTTTATCCCTATAAGGTTCAATTACATCAAGAATTAAGCAACAATGATTTTGAAAGAAGAACATTATTTTGTCAATGGGCCCAAAATGCCGCTACTGAAGATCAAGATTTTTTTAAATATGTCATGTTCACCGACGAATCGGCATTTCATAGTAATGGGTTCGTCAATAGACATAATTTTTACTTTTATGATACCCAAAATTCACATGCTCTGCTAGTAAATAATTTTCAACATCAGTGGAGCTTAACCGTTCGGGGTGGTGTTATCGACGATTATGTCATTGGACCTTATTTCTTTAAATATCACTTGAATGGTTGTTTGTTTTTGAAATTTTTGCAACATGACTTTGTTAGGCTAACTGATAATCTCCCGGAGTACATAACAAACAGAATGTGGGTTCAGCTCGATGAAGCACCCCCTCACTACAGCAGATATTTTCGGAACCATTTAAATGCACAGTTTCCCGAGCGGTGGATAGGAAGGAACGGTTGTTGAAAACCCAATAATATAATATTTCTTTTGTATCTAATATTTTTCTTATTTTAAGGTCCGATCAGTTGACCAGCGAGGTCACCTGACCTAACGGCTATGGATTTATTTTTGTGGGGCACCGTCAAAGTCGATGTTTACAGCACACTAGCAACAACAAGGGAGGACATGATGGAACGAATCCGACAATCATTTGGTAGAATTACCCCATTAATGTTGAGAAATGTGAGGGACTCGTTCTTCAAACGAATTGGCGCTTGCATTTTGCAAAATGGTAGACACTTTGAATACTTAATGCGTTAATATGTATTCGTTTTAAGTTGGTAAAGATATTTTCAAAATTGGAGATTTACATACATTTCGATAGGTAATAATTTAAGTTTCGTCTGTAATAGTACATTACGTATCAAGTTTAGAAAAGTGGAACTTTACTTGACGAGTATGGTTAGTTTGAATCCGAGCGAAGCGAGGATTTAATTTCCATATGAGTCGAGTAAAATCACTTTTCTGACGAGGTGCGTGTACTATTTTTTCGCATTTTGTAAGTAATTAATTATTTTGCATTTCATATTAAAATCTAAAAAGAATAGTTACTGAAGAAAACCTACAAAACTTAGTAGTATGACTTCTCGGTAACTTAGCAATATAAACAAGATGTTTTTTTGTGTTCGACGACTATTGACAGCATCCAAATAAAATCATATTTGAAGAGTGAATTTCACAAGAATTATGGAAATGGCTAATGAAAACGACTTGGAAGATATCTTGAATGCGGCTTGCGAAGCTTCTTCAAGTTTGCTTTCAGTAAAATCCAAGGAAAGATACGAGAAAGCATATAATATGTTCTGCGAGTGGAGAAACACCAAAAATTTTAAAGGCATTGACGAAAATTTGATGCTGGCATACTTCTACGAGAATGTTAGCTATTTTATATGGTTAAAGTGTGGTATATAGGTACTAATTTTTTTATTTGTTTTAGGCAAAAGTCCTCAAAGATTCCAGTTTATGGTCCACGAACTCTTTGATCAAAAGCACAATACTTATTAGTGAAAATACGGATATTTCACAATATAAAAAGTTAATCGCTTTCTTGAAACGTCAAAACGACAAATATGAACCTAAAAAATCAAGTTTTGACCATGGAAAACGTCACGAATTTTTTGAAGGAAGCTCCAGGCGACACGTTTCTGGCAATGAAAGTGGTATTAATTTTTGGGCTGAATGGCGCATGTCGGCGTGCAGAACTATGCAGTTTAACATCTAAAGATATAGAAGATTCAGAAACAATGCTAATAGTAACGTTACATGATACCAAAACAAAGAAAAAACGTGTATTTACCGTAGAATCAGATGGCAATGGGTATAAAATTTACCACAAGTACTTACTGTTAAGACCTAAAGCAGTAAGGCACAATCGATTTTTCCTGTTTTATCGTCATGGCAAATGTACAGTACAGCCAGTTGGCATCAACACTTTCGCAAAAATCCCACAAGAAATTGCGAAATATCTAAAACTTCCTGATGCTTCAAGCTACACCGGTCATTGTTTGAGAAGAACATCTGCAACTTTTCTTGCTAACAATGGCGCTGATATTCAGGATTTCAAACGGCATGGGGGATGGCGGTCCACAAGCGTAGCTGAAGGATACGTGGAAGAAAGCATTGAAAATAAATTGAAAAATTCTCAAGGGGTATTCAAAAATGTCCAACTGGGCCTACCCCAAGAAGTCCCCATAGGAATTGTGGTGAATGAAAAAAAGTTCAGCAACAACTACTTAATACGGCGAGGTCAGCAGTTGCATCCTTTTCTAACTTAAATAATTGTTCTTTTAATATTTATTGTAATAAGATCTAAAATAAACTAATTTCTTTCTTTTAAAATTGTGTTTTGAATGACATTGACGTTTTATGCAGTAATGGTTGCTATGCTGTAAAGTGACTCATTACTGTATGATTTTGAGGTCATTAATCTAGTGCATTACTGTATAAAATGCGAAAAAATTGTTTATAACTACTTAGATATGAATTACACACTTATTTATGAAGTTCTCAATTTTTTGGAAGTAAGCTTAAAAATGAATAAGCAAACATCAAAACTTCATAATATTAAGGTTTTTTAAGACACAATTTCTTGAAATCATGTTTCCTTCAACAACTTTTTGAAATAAGGTATCAGATATTGGTATCAAATTAAAGGGAATTAAAATATCTTTTGGGAGAGAATGTAAAATATAGAGTGTTTAATTAAAAAAAAAACGAAAACTAACTACTAAAGGCTTCAATATAATAAAAAAATTATATGGTGTTCCATTGAAACTGAATGAATTGAAATTGGCACACCCTGGATTTTTGAGCCAACCTGTATATTAAAAATTATTTTTAGAAGGTGCGCGGCGTTAACCTGTACAACTTTTGTATAAAAGTTTTTTTCCTTAAGTCGACCGTTAACGAGATATCGTCCACCGGCACACAACCTGTATAAGGCAACCTAGATTAAAAAATAATATATAAAAGAAAGAGAACTGGTCCCAGCGCCGAACTACTTAATTTAACATAAATACATATAACTTTTATCAATAACTTATGTATGCTTTGTAGCAAGTTTTCAAGTAAGTTGGAAATTGCAAATGTCCTTTCTGTAGCTAAAAAAAGTAATCCAAGTAAATTTTACCAATTTAGGCCACAAGTTGATTGCCTGTCTTATCTAAAATTTTGGCAAAAATCATGGCTGAGCAACTAAATAATTATTCTATTCAACAGCTCTATTGAAGCTTACCGATGATATCGTTTGTGCTTCTTATGTTAGTAGGTGTACCTGCTTACTGCTTCTCGATTACAGGAAAGCCCTCGACACCATTGACCACAATACACTGTACTTAACTTAAGTATTTTAGTCTCGTTATTACTGCTGTCGCATTTTTAAGAAACTACCTTAATATTCGACGTCAGAAAGTATCAGTTAACAACAATTTTTCTCATATGTTTTTTGTGCCCCTTGTTGTTTTCGCTGTATACGGCAGATTTTGAAGGCTAATTAAAACATTCATATTCACCTGAGTACGCTGAGGACTTTTAAGTATACTATAGCTTTGGTCCTGGCATGTTGAGGTGGCTAATATTAATATTAATCAATATCTTAAAATTATCTATGAAATATCTCTTGTCCACAGTCTCTCGTTAAATCGAACCAAAACGCGGCTTCCCGTATTTAGAAAAAATAATAATGATATCTTTGGGAACCATAATATCAATTTAAATAGTGTTAAGCTTGCTGCCTCCGAATCATGGAAGAACCTAAGTATTTACTTTGATTCTAAATTAAGATTTAGGTCGCATGTTGTGACAAGTTAATTTTATTACTTATAATTAACGAATAACGCATATTTGATTTGAATTTTAGCTTTAAAACTGGTGAAGACTTCAACGTTTTGTTTTCTGTATGAAGCTATATACCTAACTTTAGCGACTTTATCTTTGTTTCCTACTTAAAATTAATGACCTTCCTTTTGGTGTCTTTGGCTAACCGGGATTACATTTTCCCCGTATCTCTAATCATCCCATTTCCTTGTATC
This sequence comes from Polydrusus tereticollis, assembly GCA_963920685.1. NCBI lineage: Eukaryota > Metazoa > Arthropoda > Insecta > Coleoptera > Curculionidae > Polydrusus > Polydrusus tereticollis. The sequence goes on along the minus strand of OY987334.1, from coordinate 2,637,093 downwards.
AACAACCATATCATTTGATCATAAATAACAGTATTTTCGTGGAAATTTCTTTGTTTTGGTTTTTTTCAATTGTTATGGTTAGTTTTAGTTCAAAACTTTAGAGGATAGCTCTTATTTTTTGAGAGAATTTTTATATCAAGAACTGTATTTTAATTGTTCCACGAAACCGGGGTCATAAATTTGAACGTGGCCGTTTCTCAAGTGGTGACTTTTAGTTCTTTTTGGACATTTGACGCTTGTGAGATTTCTTGGTTGGCTTCCTTGTCTTTTTGGGGTTACTTTTACTTTCAACGGCGAAGAATAAGCCAGTACCTTTTTGTCCACGATTTTCTGAATCATCCTAGCGGTATTTTGGATAGACAAGTAATTTTTCACGTTGCCCATTTACGTGAGGTCTGTTGCGGTACGGATATTTTTGTAAACCTGACGTACTGTGCGGCCCAAGGAAAACCACTGGTGTTTTTTTTTTTTTTAGTTTCTTTGATGTTTGAAAGTAAGAGTCACCAGAACGGCAACCAAAACCTCTGGAGCACCCAACAACCCCTACTTGACCCCTGTATAACTCAACTTTAAGGCCCTATCAGCTTCTGCTAGGGTCTTCATCTTTCGTCTAGTCTTTACCCTCTTTCGTCTTGTCTTTACCTTTCTTCTGTACAAAGTCTTTATCTTCATCTTCCGTTCAGAATCATTAGTTAGTTTAGTATTAGTAAGTAACAATTTTTTTTTATTTAATGAATAAAGCCATCCATATATTTTAAATTTGGGTTTGATTTATATAGCTGCCCCCTTGTTTTTTTGTACCTTCATCTACGTGGTGTGAAAACTGGTAAAAAAACCCCTTAAAATAACAAAAAGGAAAAATACAGAATCCCTAATAAAAAAACAGAAATTGACAAAAGAAGCTTACCTCTCAAAGAGAAGTAAAAAGACCTCTTGTTGAGAAGGCTTCTTTCTCAGTTGGAATATTTAAATCAAATGCAGTGAGAATTTCAAGAAACCCTTTCTTCTTAAATCAACAGCTCAAGTCGAGAGTATTGACAACCTAACATAACCCAAGAAAAGAAGAACAAAAGACACTCTACGACAGATTAGGACAATACCAGGATCTGGGCTTATCCAGAACATAAATTAAATAATCAGATGAAGAAAATAACTATTGCAACAACTTTGTCATTCATTAAAGTGCTTGAAAGTAATACATGAGCATTCTGGTGCCGTCGAAAATACGTGATCAAACCTATTTGCCATGCCTTGTGCAAATAACTAACACAAAATCGAACACTATACCACTGACCCCACATATGTTGACTGATATATTGCCAAACAAAGGATGCAACTAGTCAAGTAAAATGAAACAAAATAAATATATAAAATGCACTTTGTGGAAATACGACTCCATAAATCAATCTAAGGTAAGCCTAACATCTCTTAGAAAGTCAAGAGTGGTAATTTTAAAATTGCTACAATGTATGCATGTAAATTGTTTCAAAGTCCGACATGGTCTTTCGTGTTGAGTAAACCCACTGACCATCAACCTTTGTACCATTCTAAAGTAACTCGATCATAACAACGTTTTGTTCTGTCGTGATTTTCGATAAAAACTTCGGAGAGCTTTATTTTTCATTCTCCTTTAGCTTTCACCTATGTGACCAAGGAGTAATAATTCAAGATCTGAGTGATTAATTCCACATCATGTTTTACAGCTTTATTTTGTTTATGTTATTTTTATATTATATGTGTAATATTGTGTAATCGTTAAATATTTAACTAGAAACTGCGAGTTTCTCGCCTAATAACATTAATAATAATTTGTTCTATCAATAGTGGTGTATGAAGTACTTAAAGGCATTAAGTCATCGCATTTCTAAACAAAACAAGCAGTTAAATGGAGCACAACTACCCTTTTTTCTTTTAGGTAAAATAACCGGCTCAAGTAAAGTGATTTAGATGCTTTCGTAAATTCGCCTAAATAAATAGCCTTCCCTGGTGGCGTTTTATCCGGACACGCCATTTTTGGTCAGTTTTCCCAAGATGGTCGTAACACATCGTTTAAGGTTCACATAAACAAAACTTTTAAAGTATATTTTTTTGGCTCTTTATTTATTGTTTAAATGCAAAATTAAGTTTTACTCTCATTAAAGCTTGCGTGTAGTAATGATACTATCTGAATTTATCCACAATGAGCCTATGCAGGGTGTCCCAAATTCGAAGGTAACCATTTGGTTATCGGAAACTACACACTACACTGAACAGCAATATTAACGCACCACTAAAAATTTCCAACAATTTTGATGTTATATTATCTTCTAAACCTATTGTCCGATTTAAATGATTGTTTTTGCACATGATAGGTTTATCCTTTAGGAATATTACTGTAATCGGAATTTTTGTTAGGAAGTTAATTTTCATGGTATACTGGGTGTAACAAACATGTTGTGTTTTTTCCCAAAATTTGAAACACCCTGTGGAATATTCTAGGATTCGTACAATATTGCATAGTTATTCTAACGTTGTTTTATCAACGTTTTATTTATTGGTTCAATTAGTTGTGTTCAATATTACTGAAGATATAGACGATTTTATATTCCAGTATACATTTCCATTAGAAAATCATAAGAAGTAACTTTAAAAAAATGGCACTAACAAAAAATAACAAATAAACAGATTAATAATTATGTTATAAAAATAAAGATTAATTAGTAGCTATGTCTTGCAATGTTGCTATTTATGTTTGTTAATCAAGGTATAAAAGTGTGATTTATGATTAAAATACAAGCTGATATAAAAAAGTGTCTATCTTCATTAATATTAACCACAACTAATTGAGCCAAAAAACAAAACGTTGAGAAAACACGTCGCTCACGTTAGAATTACTATGCAATATTGTACGAGTCCTAGAATATTCCACAGGGTGTTTCAAGTTTTGGGAAAAAAATACAACATGTTTGTTACACCCGGTATACCATGAAAATTAACTTCCTAACAAAAATTGCGAGTCAGTAATATTCCCAAAGGATAAACCTATCATGTGCAAAAAAAAATTATTTAAATCGGAATATAGGTTTAGGAGACATATAACATCAAAATTGTTGGAAACTTTGAGTGGTGCGTTAATATTGCTGTTCAGCGTATAAGGAGATATGAATGAACAAGTTTAAATTGTGGCAAAGTTGCACAATTTGGTGTTAAATAACATGTCTTTTATTCCTAGTGTTGCTGGAGATTTCTGGAAAAATTTTGAAAATTTGTTTTTATTTAAAAAGAAGTTATGAAACAAATTGCACTCTTTCGTTGTCACTTTCCCTTTTTTACAAGATGGCATCATCAGTTTTTGAAACCGACGTTAAGAACAAAAAACCAGTTTTTAAAATTTCGCTTTTTCCAGAAGTTTTCAGAAGTATAGGTTATCGCTCGAGTCTGTGTCTACAAAAACTACTTAAGGAATGTGCATGAATGCTGTTAAATTGATTTACGAAATGTAATCAGTTTTATAAAAATTATGCTTAATACTCCAGTACATAATGTAACGTAATTGTTAAAATGTAAGAAAATATTATTCTAGTTATTAGATCTGATCGAAATGTATGCATTGGTGTTCCGCAGGGATCCATCCTGGGCCCCCTGTTATTCCTTATTTTTGCGAATAATATCCAAAGTTTGACTCAAAACGAAAAAGAGTTATGTTGATAATTCTTATTTGAGTTGTAACAGTACCGCCGAGAGTTCGATTACTTTATTACGTGAAATGCTTGCAAGATTCAACACATGGTTTGCCAGCAATAAGTTATGTTTGAATACAACCTAATCAGTGTTTATCAGGTTCACTCCGGATCGATCAAATTTTAATAAGAGACTTCTTCAGGGCCAATGGTGGATCGATTGCACAGGTTGTTCAAACAAAAGTACTGGGTATACATATTGATAATACCCTATCGCGGAGCTTTCACTGCACTGAACTAAGTTCTAAAACTTCTCCGGTATGTTATGCTCTCTACCGCCTGCGTGGTGTGGTCGGCAGGAATACTCTCTTGTTATAACCATGCCCAATTTGTTTCTCGAGTGAAAAGTAAAATTTTGTTTTGGGGTTCTCCTCCATCGAATTTAAATAGAGTACGTTTTAACTTAAAACAACAACACATTATTTATTGTAGAATTAATACTACTCGGTCCGTTAACCGAACTGGCTCGTAATGCTGCGCACCTGGCGGCGACTCCTGCAATAATGACCGGCTCGTCTGGTCATTGCTAGAGTTTCCTTCTCCGTTTCTGACTGATTATTATCGGACGGGACAGGTGATGCATTTGATTGCTAAGAGGTGCCGCTCGAAAGCTACATCCACCATTCTACATTATCTATTGGCGAAAAAAAAAAGAGAATTGAAAAGAAACTGAAAGTCACTTGATCAAATGTTGGAATGACCTCCACCAACAGTCTGGCAGTACCCGAGATAATCTTCAAATTCTTGCAGAACATTATTAACGATGCAAGGTTCTACCAATCTTATTTCGTATCTTATTCTGTTCTTTAAATCTTCAATATTGTCATCGTTTGATATATACCTTAAGACTTAGGATAGAAATACATCTAAAGAGGGTAAATCTGGAGATCTGGCCGGCCATTCAATTGGACGTCGTCGGCCAATCCATTCAATATTTTCATTGCAACATTTTCCGAGTCAGTAAAAGGAAGCCACAATTATCGCTCTTCTAAAACAAAGCAAAAACCCCAAGCTATAACAAAAAAAATACCAACTGAACAGTTTGGATTTAAGCAAGGACACGGGACTACCATGATAGTGTCGAAGGTAGTACAGGATGCCATGAGTAGCCATGCACAAAATTCAGAATACATCGATACATCGAAAATCGATGCATTGAATTTCTATCCATCGATGTAACAGAAACATCGACTGAAAAGCATCGATCTACATCGAATTTATCAATGTATTTTTATTGGAAAATATGTATTTATAGTTTTGACTGTGGAGCAAGAAATTTCAATTTTGCGCTTGCTAAATGTTGGTGTTCATGGCAACATGCAACATCAATTATAACAACAATATACATAAAAGACTGGACAGTGCTATCAGTATCTTAGGTGTTTAATAAAGTGGCCATCAAAAACAGAAGAAATGTAGCTGGTGACACAAGCTTTTGTCTCCCTTCTAAGGTCGTTGTGCACTTGCAGGAAGCGATAGAATTTGGTTGTCACGTTTCTCTCACTCTTTACGATCATCTTCAAATACGCCGTGGGCCTTCTAGTACTTTATGTGGTATGTCGTATGACATTATCCAAGCACAAAATAAAGCACTGTTATCCCAAACGTGTTTGAAGTTTGCAGCTGTAACATGAAATATTTTTTAAAGGTTTATGAAAAATATACTGGTTTGAAATAAAAATCTAATTCGATTAGTTTATCAATTTTTTTAAAAGTCGATGTATTTTCAAAAACATCGATATTCCTATACATCGACCCAGCCTACTATTGACGTCATAAAACATCGAGTCAAAATACATCGACGTTTTGACCTGATGTATACCGGCCTATGTATGGCTTAGTTAAATTAATCCCATGTAAATTTTGAGGTGGCTAAATATTGGCTCCCCTGTCCATTTTAGGTCATAAAATTTATTTCTAACATTACTGATTTGACATTGAGAAATTCTGTAAAATTCTAACGAAATACAGTTTTTTAGCTGGTCTAGATTTTCAAATTTTACATCTTTATAAATAAAATTTTTTAAGTGACCACACAGAAAAAAGTCGTTTGGCGATAGGTCAAACCTGGCTGGCCAAAGGATTAGATGCCGTGGGCCAATAATATTTGCGTTAAAAATATTTTGCAAGTATTCCCTAACCATGAGAGAGTTATGGGCAGGACAACCATCCATATGATACCAGATCTCCCGATTTTCGCGTACAACTTCTCCTGGTGCGGGTTCAATTTAATTTTGTAGTAAGTCCAAATAGGTAACTGCTGTAAGGTTGCCTTTCATAATAAATGGTCCAATTATGTGATGTCCTACAATTCCCGCCCAAATATTTATTTTTTGTGGATATTGCATCTGAGTATGAACAAGACGATGATGTTCATTTTCTTGACTCCAATACCGGCAATTTTGAACATTTGGTTACCTATTATTATTTGCTCTTACTATTACCTCAAAACAGAATACCATTCTCCACTCTTCATCATCTTGCCGTAGCTCTTGATGTTTTTCATACTTGTAAGGAAAATAATTATGTTGTAGTGCGTAATATTGTGGTTACATGTTTTCCTACGGCTTGCCCAAGAATCCTCGTGCTAATAATTTTATTTTTATCTACGTGCAATAAAATATCAAAATCTCTATTGCCCCTTTCTTCAGCTCTACTGACATTCTGAGTTGAGCATTTACAGTTACTTATTACAGTATCTTGGGACTGAAATTCACTATTGATAAGTTTAATTAATGAAATGGAAGGGATAGGCTTATCAGGGAATTAAACTGAACGGAATTACCTAAACTATGAAAATTTCATAATTTTGCCATCACATTTAATTGAATAAGTTAGGATTGGCATATTAATATTTATTCAAACTTGGCACATGGCTTTATTATATCGGACTCTTCAAAAAACTATTATACAATAGCCCCAATTTAGCCACATCAAAATTTACATGGGATTTCCAATGTTTAACTAAGCCATGCATTACCCGGTATATATTATTACTGTTTACACAACCATTTAACGATAATACCTATAAAAGGTTTAACATAAATAAGCTGTTTAAGTCTCTGGATCCCTACCTTGCAAATAGTATGTTTTTCCTTAAATATTACAATTCCGATTTATTTACCAAGGTTACCGGTTATCGGTGTTCCCAAATACTGCCTCTGAATAAATAGTCAATTTACAAGCCGAGGGATGCTGGAAAAGGCCGCTGATAGGCGATCTGGAATTACGATTTCCTATTCCTGTATCGATAAAATAGTATACAAAGATTAGACGGAAAATATGTGGTTCCCCTTTTCATTTTGAAATTTCAACTTATATATATTTTAAAAAATTTGCTTTACTTATCATATTTCAGATTTATTAAACTAATACACCTACATGTATGGTTTGAGTAAGGTATATACGTAAAAGGGAGTAAAAGATAACATGACATAACCAGGGGAATCGAGGGGAATCTTGGCATAAAAAGCGGTATAATCTGGATTAACTGGTCAAACATATTCTAGATTTAGTGGTGAAACCATAGGCGTTCGTAAAAGCTATGTTCCATGAATGAAAATAAAGGTTTAAAAAAGTAATGTCTAAATTAATTTCAAATTCAGCGGTGTGTTTTATGGAAAAATACTTGGACTCATCTGTTTCAATTTCTTAATGTGTTTTCTTTTATAGTAAATTCATGTATATAGGGTAGCTAATGAATAAGTTACGACCATCAACATCATTTTCTCCAATAAGAACATATATTTTTTATTTCATTTTTGAATTTTGCATCGAATTTTGAGTATGTTCCATATACCATGTCCTATACCTAAACTCAACAGTTATCGAGAAAATTACGATTCAACATATCAACAAATAAGAACGAATTTCTAAGGATTTATTCGTAAATCGAGCAAAACCTTCCATTGTGTGTTTATTTTTTTTTTCTTAATACTGGTATTTCTGAATGTTGACTTGTCACCGTTTAGTCGTATATAATACCACAAGAGAGAAAATTTTACCTACACATTTTTTCTTGAGTGGTATTCGTCAAGACTATTTCACGAATAATATTAAAACACATACTTTGGTAAAAATAAATAAATTTACGTGAGATTACAACCTTTCAAAAGTAACAGTGACAATCTACTGTCAGTCATTAATTACCAATCTTAACAGTGAATGTAACTAAGGTAACAAAATTTTGCCGATTAAAAACTATGTTGCTAGCTATTTTCTGAAATTCTGATTGGTTAGTGGGGTCGGCAAAATTATGAAGGTAGTGGTTTTTCCGATTAAAAACAGGTAAATATCTAAAATTGCTACATTTTGATTGGTTCAAATTATGATGAGTGGAATAGTCTCATAAAAACTGTATGACAATTTTACATCGAATAAGTAATTGTCAAGCGTAGTTGCAAAGTTTCGGTTTTCACAATGGTAAAGTCAACGGAACGAGAAAAAAATTGAAATTCTGTGCATGGTTGGGTTTAGTTATAGAACGTACTCAAATAGAAGCAGCTCAGTTATTTAATGAAATCCATCCTGATCGTCCTCCCATATGTCAAAAGGTGGTGAGTAGAATGGAGGCTAAATTTAGAGAATTCGGTCATGCTAGAAATTTGCCTAAATCTGGTCGTCCTGCTCGAGTTGAAAATAAACAACTTGACGTTTTGCTTTCCTTGAAAGTAAATCCATGTACTGCTCTGTCGCACATTAGGGCCAATTTACACATATGGAAATCTGTTGTTCAAGGCTCATTGAAGGGCACATAACTAAATTAACCAAAAGTTTAAGGCAAGCATCAATGTATCAATTTTCTTAAAGACTTGTCAGATTGTGCGCTATTTCAAAAACCTTATTTACTTAAATGGCAATACAGCATTTTTTTGACAAATTTTGGTAAATGTTGAGATCCTAGAAAAAACAGAAGGAATGCAAGTTTTTGATTAGAGTGGTGATTTAAAATTTAATTTTGGTTATCATGCAAGAAATGTAAAAAATTTATCATTGGAAAAGGTAGCTTATGAATTGTACGGACAAACCCTGCTGTAATAAGATGACAATAACTAAAGGGCGAAATATATGCAAAGTGCATTTTTTTGCATATTTTGTCAATTTTATAATAAAATGCATATTTTTCCCCAATTATTATTATAAGAGCATATTTTTATGTTTTCGGCGTTATCAAAAAATTAAAAACGCCCGGTCATGAAAACTCGTAGACTCAAAGGGTAATGTCCAGTCCGGCCCTTGTTCCAGGGATTTTCCAATCTAAAGATAATTATATAATAATTAATATTTACATTTTGGTTATACACAAGGTATTTATTGGGGGTTTCCGGGGTTTGCGGGTATATTGTTAGGGGTTATTTATTGTCATTTAATAGTGCCCTATTATTACCTGCTTAAAAAACTGTATTTATGTCGGGTTGTAATACGCACTTCTGTTTTAGTTTGTCGAAATATTTCAGTATTTTCAGTGCGAAACCAGTGATTTCAAATTTGTGTTCAAAATGTCTAAAGTGGCGAAAACTTCTTCGTGGATTAAGAATTTCCCAGAGTTAGAGTTGAGTTAAGAAAAAGTCTTCTGTGACGCTTGTGCAAAAATTATTGTTTGTGAAAAGAAGTTCCAAATCGATCAACATTTGAAAACATCGCTGCATAAATCAAAGTTACAAAAAATGAAATCTGAGCCAGTTCAGCTGTGTGTAGCAAACGTATTTCAAAATGTTGGAGAAAAATGGAAATCTGAGAAGGAAAATTTCCAAGAAGACTTATGCAAGGCTTTGGTCGCAGCAGACATACCCTTAAAAAAATTGCAAAATAAGTAATTCAGAGGATTTCAACAAACTATTCCTAATGAATCCACGTTTAGAAAGAAAAATGTCCATTTAGTATACGAAACCGCTTTAGAACAAATTAGAACTTCACTGGGTGCTAAAAATGTTTACATTATTGTTGATGAAAGCACAGATGCTTGTGGCAGATATATCGCACATCTTATTATTGGAGCACTTCAAAAAGATAAAGCAATAAACCCGTATTTAGTAGCTTCTAAGCAGCTAGACAAAACTAATAATGTGACCGTAACCCGATTTATTCAGCAGTCCCTACTGAGCTTCCTTTTACGAAATCTAGTCCTAGATGAAAAATTTTTAGTGCTTTGGTCTGATGCAGCACCGTATATGGTAAAAGTAGGCCAAAACTTTAGAATCTTTTACCCCAATACGGTACATGTGACTTGTTTTTTACATGGAATAAACCAAGTCACAGAAACCGTCAGAACTGAATATCCTTTTGTAAATAATTTGATTTCATATGTAAAAAAGTGTTTCTTAAATCACCTCTTAGAGTGCAGAAGTATAAGGAGAGATTACAGGAGTTAGTTTACCGCCAGAACCTGTAACTACCCGGTGGGAACATAGATTAAAGCCGCAATATTCTACGCAGAACATTTCGAAACCATTAAAATAAAATCTTGACCCTATACTTTACTGCCTAAGTTGCAGTATTGTCCAATTACATTAGTAGAGGTTGAAAAAAGCTTCTCTTTGTATAAACATATTTTTACTGATAGAGGACAATCCTTTTTAGTTGAAAAATTTGACAAAATATTTAGTAATAAATGCCTTTTATACAATCTCAGGTTAAAAAATTGTTTACTTTTATTTATCTTTGTTTTTTTTGCATTTTTTTTTAATACAACTGCTTTTTTAGAACCCAGTGTGTTTCTTTACCCTATTTTACAATAATAGATTAAGAAATATGGCATACCAGTATGCATATTTGGCCATGAAAATGCATACAGTGTGTCCCAAAAGTTCCGCAATGTCCAATTATCTCACGAACCTTTTGGACACGCTTTATGAAATTTGGAACCTAGAGGGAATACAACATTCTGCGTTCGCTGGAAGTACCGGCGACGTTGTCATAGTCAACTTTTTATTTTTAAATGGTATACCCACTTTTTTTTTTTAGTGGATTCCATGCTTAATTTGCTTTATGCTGGTACCAAAATATCAGGTTCCGAAAGTAAAAGTAAGTTCAAATAAATGGTTTTTCTCAGAGCAGGTAATAGGTACCAATCCCGTTCTGACATCTACCTTTTCCAATGTGTTGCAGGTTGGACACTGACAATGATAATCAAAATACAGTAATAATACATAACATTAATAATTGTCTAAAATTATCGAGTTTAAAATCACGGTCTAAAATGGTTCATTTAACTGAAAGGGAGAAAACTACATTAATTATGATGCGCGGTTATGCAGATCGTGTGAAGCCATACACAGAGGTTGCTATTTTATTTAACAATTCATTTCCAAATCGTCATCCAATCGCTGCATCAACCGTTCAGAGAATAGTAAAAAGGTTTGAGGATACTGGCAGCTTAAAAGAGCGACCTAGATCTGGCCGCCGAAAATCAGCCACAAATGAAGAAAGAAGCTTAGATGTTTTACAGTCTTTTGTTGAAAATCCCCATTGTTTATTGAGAAAAACCGGCCTAGAAATTAGTAAGTCATCGGTTGAAAGAATTTTAGCTGAAAATAAATTTCGCCCTTACAAAATTCACCTAGTACAGGAACTTTTTGAAGACGATTTCGACAGAAGGGTTGAATTTTGTGAGACAATGATGTACAAAATTGATTAAGATCCCAACTTCTTAAAAAACATTGTGTTTTCGGACGAAGCAACATTTATGCTCCATGGCGTTGTAAATCGCCATAATTGCAGATACTGAAGTGATGAAAATCCCCATTGGCTACGGGAAGTGCGTACCCAGTATCCACAAAAAGTTAATGTGTGGGCTGGAATATTTGGAATCGACATAGTTGGTCCGTTTTTCATTGAAGGAAACCTGACTTCCAAAAGATATTTAGAAATGCTTCGAAACTTAATTATTCCTGAAATTAGAAATCTGGCTTGTCCAAACTACCAAAATGTATGGTTTCAACAAGATGGGGCCCCTCCACACTATGGTCGACAGGTTCGTGATTATTTAAATTTAACTTTTCCAAATAGATGGATTGGCAGGAGTAGTTTCATAGAATGGCCCGCTAGGTCTTCTGACCTATCACCTTTAGACTACTTCTTTTGGGGTCATTTAAAAAATAAAGTATTTGAAACTAAACCTGAAAATATAGAAAACTTCCAGCAGCGAATATTAAATGAAGCTGATCAAATTACGGAAGAAATTATACAAAATGTTCTTCAGAGATTTTATTATAACCTGGCGTATTGTCAAGAAGTACAAGGAAAACATTTTGAGCATTTAATAAAATAGTTTTCGTTTTAAAGTTACTGTTTTGTTACCTACAGATTTTTTGGATATTGTTTTAAAATAAATTGTTTGAAGCCTTTGATTTTTTTTCAATCTGATTTCTCAGAAATAGAAATAATTTTCTCTTGTCTATTAACCTAATCCGTTGCGATAATTATTTATTAAAATTACCTATACGTCAAATCCAATTGTCACAGTGTCCAACCTGCAACACATTGGAAAAGGTAGATGTCAGAACGGGATAGATACCTATTACCTGCTCTGAGAAAAACCATTTATTTGAACTTACTTTCAATTTCGGAGCCTGATATTTTGGTACCAGCATAGAGTAAATTAAGCATGGAATCCACTAAAAAAAAAAAGTGGGTATACCATTTAAAAATAAAAAGTTGACTATGATTTCTCGAAAGTGGAACATCTGGCAACGTCGCCGGTACTGCCAGCGAACGCAGGATGTTGTATTCCCTCTAGAATCCAAATTTCATAAAGCGTGTCCAACAGGTTCGTGAGATAATTGGACATTGCGGAACTTTTGGGACACACTGTATAGCTGCATATTTTAAAGGCAAACAAGGCATATATGTGTATGCGCATATTTTCGCTGAATTTAAGTACATATATTCCGCCCTTTAACAATAAGCTTTGTATAGTCTTGGATTAAAATGGATCATATTACACCTCAAGAGAAAATTGAATTAATTTTGTTGCATGTTAGTGGATTAAGAAAAACAGGCCAGAATTTTAAGACGAAATTTGGTAAAGTAGAAAGCTACTGAAAGTGTGCATTCAACAATAATATCTCGTAAACCACCTGTGGTGCTCTGTACAGGGTGGCCCGTTTATCTTGGGACACTACATTATTTCAGAAAGTATAGGAGATGAAGCGAAAAGTTAAATACAAAAGTTATAAGATATATGGTACTGCATATTTTTTAACTATTTTCATTTATACAGGGTGTCTAATAATAACGTAGCGTTAACATTGTCTTTTTTTTTAAATGGGACACCCTATATATTATTGCAGATTTCGATTCTACGTGAAATTCTAGATATGTTTCATGTGTAATGTCATAATTAAGTCTAAACCTTTTTGACATATATCAAATTTTATGTCAAAAATTACCTTTATAGGCCAAAAAGTAATTAGCAAATTTTTACATACTGAAGCATTTATTATTTAATTGGGTCTGATTTTCTTATAGAAAGGGACCTACTTTAGTAGACTGGTGTTGTATTTTGATAATAAATTAATACAGGGTGGTCAAAAAGTAACATTAAAATTTAAATTTAAAAAGTCTCTAAAAGTCATTTTTTTCAAATGGAAACTCCATATTTTTATAATTTTATCTTATTAAGCATACAAAATAAGGGTAACTTCGTATAAGGTTCTATATTTAAAAAAATTGTAGTTTTCGAAATATTGGCACTTTAACATTTTTCTATTGTAAAAATGCTGTAGTCGGCTCATAAGTTTTATTATAAGTTGGCCATGACGGAGAGGCGCGGCGAAAAAATACAATCCACCATTACAGAACTGTCACTATTAGTCTTTCTTCTTTTGACACAATATAATCTTGTTTAAGTACTTATTTTTCTTTTTACATTTAGATTACTAGCTTACTTAATAATGTTTAACACAGAGGAAAAGATGGATATGTTAGAAAGTTATTTATCACACAATAAAAATGGGACCCTGGCTCTTAGGGATTATATAACTAAATTTTCATTAAGGCGACACCCAGAAAAAAGATCTTCGATAGAATTTACCAGCAATTTAGAATAAATGGAACCTTTAAGAAAGAGAAAAAAAGGCGTCGTCATGTTTTGACTGACGAAGAGCAACTCAACATTTTGTTGCATATTGAAGAGACTCCCGAAACTTCAACACGGAACGCATCTTTAGAACTAGACGCAGAAGAACAACGCTTCAAATGTGCCTTCAAATTAACAATTTTAAGCCATATAAATATTGTCCAGTACAAAAATTAGAACAACGTGATTACAACACAAGGTTAGATTTTTGCAGTATTCTTATGGACAGACATTTTCTAGAAAATATATTTGATAAAGTTATTTGGACCGACGAGTCCATATTTACAACCGCAACACAAATTTTTAATAGAAAAAATACTCATTACTGGAGCAGCGAGAATAATAAAAAAGTTATGGAAGTTACTAGATCGGGAAGAACTTCTGTCAAAGTTTGGTGAGCCATTTGGAGGTCCAGAATCATAGTTCCAGTATTTTTTTATCGGAATTTAAATTCTCAACGGTATTTAGAGCTTTTAAATAATATCCAACTCCTTGTGGAGAATGAAGTGCCTGCAAGAGAACGGGCAAATTTTATTTGGCAGCAGGATGGTGCTCCCTATCATAGAAGTCAGGAAATTACCAACTATCTGAATTGACACTATAGAGAGTGGATTGGGGAAAATGGTAATTATGCCTGGCCTCCAAGGAGCCCCGACCTAACTCTCCTAGATTTTTTTCTATGGGGTACACTTAATGAGCGAATATACAAAGACAAGCCGTCAACTGCGCAGGAACTTGAACGTCGGATTCGAGAAGGTATTCACTACCTAAATGGAACTGACTTTGTGAGAAATGCCGTTTTGTGTTTAGAAACTCTTTATACCACCTGTATTGTTCAAAACGGAGGGCATATCGCACACATGTTGCAATAATTATGATACTTTGTCTCTAATTAAATTATTACCCTCGTTATTACCTAGTTTAATATGTTCTTTAATGAAGTATTCACCTATGATAACTGTGCATAAATCCAAAATGGTGCATCGCAGATTTCATGTTGTTATACAGGTTGTTTCACCATGGATGAAACGTTAGAAGTATGTGGCGAATAAATCTCAACCAATCGTTTTGAAAATTTTTACAGTAGAAAAATGTCGCCGCGCCTCTCCGTCATGGCCAACTTACAATAAAACTTATGAGCCGACTACAGCATTTTTACAATAGAAAAATGTTAAAGTGCCAATATTTCGAAAACTACGATTTTTTTAAATATAGAACCTTATACGAAGTTACCCTTATTTTGTATGCTTAATAAGATAAAATTATAAAAATATGGGGTTTCCATTTGAAAAAATTGACTTTTAGAGACTTTAAATTTAAATTTTAATGTTAGTTTTTGACCACCCTGTATTAATTTATTATCAAAATACAACACCAGTCTACTAAAGTAGGTCCCTTTCTATAAGAAAGTCAGACCCAATTAAATAATAAATGCTTCAGTATGTAAAAATTTGCTAATTATTTTTTGGCATATAAAGGTAATTTTTGACATAAAATTTGATATATGTCAAAAAGGTTTAGACTTAGGTATGACATTACACATGAAACATATCTAGAATTTCGCGTAGAATCGAAATCTGCAATAATATATAGGGTGTCCCATTTAAAAAAAAAGACAATGTTAACGCTACGTTATTATTAGACACCCTGTATAAATGAAAATATTTAAAAAATATGCACTACCATATATCTTATAACTTTTGTATTTAACTTTTCGCTTCATCTCCTATACTTTCTGAGATAATGTAGTGTCCCAAGATAAACGGGCCACCCTGTACAATAATTTCATTTACAACCGGTATAAAAGTACTGAAAAACATAAGCTTTGCAAATAATCCCTTACCAGTTTAAGAGAAGCAAAGATCTTGGTATAAAGTAACCCTTATTTCAAAGTCAAAATAAACTGGTCTCTCTAACAAACACTATTTGGCCAAGGTCCATAAGTATCGCTCTTCCCAGGATAAAAACTCAATTTACTAGCCACGAGCGCACTAACAAAGCCCTTCCCATGGCGATTTCGAATTCGGAAACCCTTTTTGCTTTATCGAATAAACAGCGCTCGGGGAATGCACAGTAAATATTTGGTTTCGTATATCTTCGGATCTATATGTAAATAAGCGAAACAAATCAGAAATTATGTATAACTGTAATATCGATGGCTGTTACGCCGTTCAACATCAATTTGTTTTTCATGATGACTTTTTTAGCCGATGTTAAAGTGAATATTATTTAACTTTCAAATATTTCATATCACTTGTTGAACGTTTGAAATTTAGGTACAATAAAATCTCTCAATGGTGACCACCCTCGGGGAATCAAATGTTGGTCAAATAACAGGAGTGATCGGTTAAAAGAGAAAAATTAAAACAACTGGTCTGCATTTGCAAGTGTTTGTTTATTAATAAGTATCTACATATTATATGTAAATAAAATTAAATATTTTTGTTTAAGTTTATCAGAATTAAAATTAAATGAGATGAAGTCCGAAATAAAATTAATATAGCCTTAACCTGCAACTTTTGTGGAAAATACTCGGACACGTTCAATTTAGTTTTATATAATATGCTCACATTTTGACGTTATTTGTTTGTTTTTTTTATAGACATTTGTCAAAGATATGACGACATCGATCTTTTTCTTAAATGGAAACATACATGATAAATCATTGATGTTTTTTTTACCTTTCAAGGTAAGAAATCTTTATAAATAAACAGAAGGGTCGGTAAAGAAGAGTATAAAATAATGGAATGTTTATTTTTAAATATGGGAAATTCATAACTGGTCGTCTAACGCAGGTGGTCACTTTAAAGAGGCGGTCGCAAACAGTAGTTTTACTGTATATGTTCTTTTTCACAATTTTCCTTATCCAAATCCTTGTGAAAATTTTAAAAGGTAGTGGGCTTATACAGTGAAGGAAGACTGCATTGTTTCATTTACATTACATTGACTCCACTGTAAGTATGGACTACTTTTTCAACTTATACAGTGAAGCTTAGGCTCGATGCTAACCAGCATTTTTTCAACGCCGTACCGCTGCAGAACCTCGCGGAAAAAAATCGCTTATGTGCATCGGCCTGACACACTTGCGGTGATATGACCACAGCTCACTACAAGCCGCGAAGTGACACCTTGCAACGCCGCTTGCACTTGAAGATCTAGAAACCTAAGCGATAATATTATGTGACGCTGTAGGGGGAGTGTTCTTTATTTCTTTTTGAAAATGTTTTAGTGTTTTTTTTTCTTGTTTTGTTGCCGCTATTTATATTGAAAAATGTACAAATTAGTAAAGAATAGTTTTTGATTATGAAGAAAAATGTAATTAATAAATAATATTTTGGGTAGAAAGCTAATGTGAACAGAGTCAAAACAAGATTTTAAAATGCGTTGATGTTTTCTTGTACTAAAATGACGTTTTTAGTGATTTTTCTGTCCCTTTTATATTTTTTACTGGCAGCAGTTTTACGATTTCAGAAAAGTTACCAAAAGGTAAGAATATATCATATATGGTGGTACAGTTGTGGCCAAACTTCTCATTAGAAGCTGCACCAATAAGATGTTTGCCCCTATAGTCTAATCGTTTGCTAATATACGCCTCATCGATTAACAAGTTAACAATTTTTTCATTAGGTGTTAAAGAGCTGGACAATGTTTAACTAATTATTTGTAGTTTTGTCATTATCGGTGGTATTTTGATAAATATTTACTGACCCATCTAGCGAGAGATACTGTAAGTATCTTTTAGGGGGTATATTTAAATAATCTTGCATTAGATCATAACGACAAGGAAAAAACGTTATGGCAGAAATTGTGTACCGGTGTTATTTTGTCGAGGTCGACAAAAACAGCCACCAAAATTACCTATCCCATCATCCATAGACGTGCTCACAATACTTGAAGAACTGTTAGATTGGCATATAAGGGATGACGTCATGGAACACAGACCATTTCGTTCCTACACAATAGGAAAATTAATGGAATCTGCCATTCACCAGCCACTCAGTAGGGTGGAGAAGGCTCTAGAAAACAGTAAAGTTCTACTGGAAGCTTTTCTAGACATAGAAGGAGCTCTTGAGAACACATCCTTCGCATCAATCACTAGGGCAACCAGGGTCATCGGACTGGAGGATACTTGCTGCAGGTGGATATAAGGTATGCTTCAAGGCAGAATTGTGTATACAGATCTGCTTGGTGAGACTTTGGCAGTGCAGGTGACAGGGAGAAGGGATTCTCTCTCCTTTGTTCTGGAACTTTGTCATGGACGGACTGCTACGCTCACTCGGCAGAGAAGAATATCATATCGTGGGTTATGCGGACGTCCTGGCAATAATGACCCAAGGCAAATACATCACAGCGGCAAGAGAGAGAATGCAAAGGGCTCTCAATATCGTGGAAAGATGGGTAGAGCAGGAAGGACTTAACATCAGTCCTGAAAAGACTGTCATCATCCCCTTTACAAAACGCAGGAAAAAGGAGGGATAAAGACCCCTAACCCTACAAGGAGTTAACATTCCAATGTCGGAAAAGGTTAAATACTTGGGAGTAACTTTGGACTCCAGACTGACCTAGAACAAACCCGCGGAAAAAACAATCCGGAAGTCGAAAGTAGCCTTGACAGTTACTAGATAGATGTACCAAAAAACATGGGGACTCTTATCTAAGCTGGTGCATTGGCTATACACCAGGGTAACGTAATTACGCATGCAACACTAGCCATGAAGTCGATTCCCCTATCCGCAATGGAGAACATCCTAGACCTTCCTCTACTTTATTTGGTGACTAAAGGAGAGACATAATACAGGGTCCTGCAATAGTGCGTCAGGCTTCCATAGCTCCTATACGAATTTAGTTAGGAATTTCATTCATATGCTAACTTATACTGTATCATACGGGGTACTTCAGGAAAATATTTTTTTATATACAGGGTAGCCCAAAAAAGTGTGGACATAAAAAGTTTTGATTTTTTAAATGGGATACCCCATATTTTTTTGCATATTTAGATTTATGCTATTGTCCTTTATAAATGCCTAAAATTTTGTTTGATTTGCTTTTTTAGTTTAAGAGCAATCAATTAAAAACTAAAAAAAAACATATTTTGCAG
Organism: Polydrusus tereticollis; assembly: GCA_963920685.1. NCBI lineage: Eukaryota > Metazoa > Arthropoda > Insecta > Coleoptera > Curculionidae > Polydrusus > Polydrusus tereticollis. Next base: position 2,618,198 of record OY987334.1, on the reverse strand, counting down.
TCGTGAAAAAAATATCAAAAAAACAATCTAAAATTAGTTTTTCAACCACGGTATGAAGTGAGTTTAATGACAAGAGGTTTAAAGATACTATGAATCGAATAGTATTTATCTATTTTATACAGGGTGTTCATAATATGGTTTCAAAAATGACACATTTCAAACCTATTTTTCTCAACTTTTCCAAATGGAACACCCTGTATATTATTTCGGTATTTTATATAAAATACACAAGCAATTTTTTTTTGTAGTTGAAGCATATAAGTTATTTCCAGCCGTTTTCGAAATAAATGCAAATTTCATAAATTATGTTGATTAAACAGAGTTTATTTTTAAAATTAAGCGTAGGCGACTAGACTAATATTTAAAAACTACAGTAATTGTTCAAAATGTCTTCCATTTTGTTCTGTGCACAAGCCAACACGCTTTTCAAAAGATCTGTTTACTTCTCTTAACATTTCAGGGGAAATGCTCGCAAACACGTCTCTTATCCTTTGCTGCATATTATTAGCAGTTGTAGGTGGATCTTTGTAAACAATTTGTTTTACGTGTCCCCATAAAAAAAAGTCTAGTTTTGTAAGATCCGGCGATCTAGCTGGCCAGACCGTGGGTCCATTTCTACCGATCCATTGGTTCGGAAAGGTATCATCAAGATAATTTCTTACCTCCCGTGAAAAATGTGCCGAAGCACCATCTTGCTGAAACCACATCCTATTTCTTGTATATTGCGGAACGTTTGCCAATAAACCTGGTAAATCATTGCGTAGAAAGTTTAAATACATGGGTCCATTAAGATGACCTTCAAAGATATGAGGACCTATCATAGTTTCACCAACAATTCCACCCCACACATTTAATGACCACTGATGCTGGTGATCGATTTGTCTCATATATCGCGGATTTTCCGTGGAGTAATAATGAAAGTTATGTCTATTTACACTACCGGTGTTATGGAAGGTTGCTTCGTCGGAAAATAAAACATACTTGAAAAACATTGGATCCGCTTGTATTTTAGTGCTTGCCCAGGCACAAAATTCGGATCGATTTTGAAAATCTCTATCGCTGAGCGCTTGATGCAATTGAATATGATAGGCATGGAATCGATGCTTTTTTAAAATCCGTTGCACAGATCGTTCACTTATACCTGTTGCGTTACCGATTTTATTTTGGCTTACGTGTGGATCTTCTGTGACTGTCAACAACACCGCAAGTTCATTTTCCTCGTTAGTAGCCGTCTTTGTTCTTTCTTCTTTTGTATACACAACATTTCCTGTTTCAACAAATCTTAGTAATAATCTTTTAAAACTTTTTTCTTCCGGGCGCCTTCTCTCTGGATAACGTGACGCATAAATTCTAGTTGCTAACAAGCAATTTTTTTCGCTCTCGCCAAGTACAAAAATCATATCGACCAACTCATCTTTATTAAAATTCATTTTAATTTCTTATAACTTATTCGCCCGATATTACACCTTTTTAAAATGAATTAAAGAACTTGTCAAACTAAGTATAAGAATCCATGTTTTATTTCAAAGCCTACTATGGGCTTTAGGGATAAAACTTACTAATGAACCTTTTTGCTGGTATTTCAATTGAAATGTTAAAAGGAAAGTAAACAGACCTTTTCAAAAACATGTTGGCTTCTGCACAGATCAAAATGGAAGATATTTTAAACATTTGCTATACTTTATAATTATTAGTAGGTGTAGTCGCCTACGCTTAATTTTAAAAATAAACTCTGTTTAATCAACATAATTTATGAAATTTGCATTTATTTCGAAAACGGCTGGAAATAACTTATATGCTTCAACTACAAAAAAAAATTGCTTGTGTATTTTATATAAAATACCGAAATAATATACAGGGTGTTCCATTTGGAAAAGTTGAGAAAAATAGGTTTGAAATGTGTCATTTTTGAAACCATATTATGAACACCCTGTATAAAATAGATAAATACTATTCGATTCATAGTATCTTTAAACCTCTTGTCATTAAACTCACTTCATACCGTGGTTGAAAAACTAATTTTAGATTGTTTTTTTGATATTTTTTTCACGACTGCAAAATATGTTTTTTTTTAGTTTTTAATTGATTGCTCTTAAACTAAAAAAGCAAATCAAACAAAATTTTAGGCATTTATAAAGGACAATAGCATAAATCTAAATATGCAAAAAAATATGGGGTATCCCATTTAAAAAATCAAAACTTTTTATGTCCACACTTTTTTGGGCTACCCTGTATATAAAAAAATATTTTCCTGAAGTACCCCGTATGATACAGTATAAGTTAGCATATGAATGAAATTCCTAACTAAATTCGTATAGGAGCTATGGAAGCCTGACGCACTATTGCAGGACCCTGTATATACTATACAGACTACAGAGTTCTATATCAGTTTCTGGGCGGCATAGAACTGGATACACACTTCTATGCAATACCATAAGGGGCCCTGAGTTGAAAGTGAGATCAGACCACATAAACCCTGCATATCGCTATGACATACTGTCACAAAAGAAATAATTACAAAAAATAATATTCCATAATTCTATATTCAAGTAAAATAGTTCATTGCACCTTTTTAATAAAATAAAGTCATTTACCCTGTATATTAAATCCGGTAGTCGATTTAATAAACAAACTTGAAAATGAAATCTATGGAGTATTATATCTCACCTAAGCGAAATCAATTATTTTAAAAGCAAGCGAGTCATGCTGACTAATTAAGTCAGCGGAAATCAAGGTAGATGACCGACGCTTGAGGTCAAGCGAGTTTTTCCGAAAGGAAAAGGAACTCGACGTCGAGACAGTGACGAGTTCGGTCAACGGCTTAAGGGCGGTTCCTTTTGTGATACACGGTGTACTATGGAGGGCGAGAAAATAGTCATCTCAATATAAGTACAACTTAATATTTAGACCCCGATAGGTATTTGTAACCATAATCATCTAACAAGCTAATGTAATGTCAATTTTGGAGTTGTTACACTGACTACAATATGAAAGATACTGATACCGAATTAATCAATTGTTTGTTTTTTAAAATATTAGTTTTTTTTTATCCTAGGTTCACACCCCTAGCCGCACCCCAATCACAGGGCGTGACAATACCATTCAAGACCGTAATCGATGAAAGGGATGCTTAGAACAACAAAACACCAGATACTCTTGGGGCAATAATCTGGTACACAGACAGCTCAAAAACCAAAATCGTTACCGGAGCAGGGATACACGGAGTAAGACCGAAAAGAGATGCTTATTTCTCCCTGGGTAAGTCTCCCACGGTGTTCCAAGCGAAAATCTACGTCATCCTACAGTGTGCGTATGAAAACAATGGGAGAGGACTTATGTTAAAAAGCGGATCCATATATACTCCGACAGCCAAGCAGCCCTTAGAGCGCTAACATGCAATAAGGTGACATCAAGACTGGTATGGGAATGCCAAGAGGAACTAGTGGCCCTGGCAAAAGCCAACAAAGTAATACTACAATGGGTACCAGGACATGAATGTGTTACAGGAAACGAAAAGGCTGACGAACTTGCAAGAATGGAGTCAGAAAAACATTCATTGGTCCGGCACTCGGAGTCCCAAGGTGCACGGTACGAGATGTCATAAAACGATGGACAAGGAATCAAGACAAAACCTACTGAAACAACAGACAAGGGTTAAACCATAGCAAATCTTTCATTGGAAATCCAGACCCGAAACTAACAAAACAGCTACGTCTGATGCTTAGAAATCAGCTGAGAATTACCACGAGAATTCTGACAGGCCACGTGGCCGTTAAGAAGCACCTGCACCGTATGCAACTATACAACGGGGACCTAAACTGCAGGTTATGCGGGCGAGAAAGTGAAACGGTACAGCATATTATCTGCCACTGCGAGTCATTGGATCAGAAAAGGTAACAAATACTCGGGCAACGAAGACTAGAACCAGAGGATATTCCGAGACTCTCTCCAGTTGACCTACAAAAACTAGTGCAAGGAACTGGAATAAATGCGTGGGTGAAAGACCAAACTAGAGTGAGCGCAATGAGCCAAACCTGGCCGAAGTGCATCCGACACTTGGACGGACCTTCGAAAGAAAAAAAATCTATAGGCGAAAACAGCCATGACCTAGTCAGGTGTTTTAGAACGTAAAGTTAAAAATAGCCACGTCTAAAAAGAAGAAATATTTATATTTAGGATTTAGGGTACTCCATTGTAGACAATAAAAAAAAAAGAAATGGTTATAATAATATTATGCATTCTAAAAAATTTTTTATTTGAAAATAATGTATACCGGGTGTTTCTCAAAAGACGCTCCCCCTATAACTTTTTTGTATTCATAGATATTAAAATGAAATTTTGGAATTGTGCATAAGAGATGAGTCTGCATTTATTGGCATAATTTTTTATTTGTTAGCACTTCCGGTTTAACCGGAAGTGACCTTGACTCTGGTATTTTAAATGGGACACCCTGTATATTTTTATTTATTTGGATTCAGCATGATATTCTGAGTAAAATAACATCCCACTTGTCATTTTTTGACGTGTTATAAACATTTTTATTCTCATTTTTTGTATTGAATTTAGAGGGCCATGAATCAATTAAATAGGTTAATTTATAGTCAAGTAGTTCACGAAAAATAAAATTATGTCATATTAATCGACTTTCTGAGTTTCACAAGCGTTTAAAAAATGAAATGACGTTTACTCCATTTTTCCAAATGGAACGATAGTGGTTCACTAGGATATTTGAAATGAGCATACACTCCTATGCTATTTTAAAACTTAAGCAGGTGTTAAAAAATTGATTCAGGCAACTAGGCTTAATTAAACTAAACTAAAAGAACTAAACAGTTAGCTAATTCATTCTCAATAAACAACTAATAGTAGATAGTAATTGTTTATCATTATTAATAAATCAATCTAGGACTTTAATTATAATACCAATTATCATCGCTCTAAATGTTCGAAATGTCCTCCCTGTTGATGAAAACAATTTTCCACTTTTTCGACAGTTGCCCTCATTACATTTCTCAACTGGTTTACATTCATTTTTTGAATTGCTGCTCTCACTTTATTTTCAAGTTCTGCACGGGTGACTGGTGGAACGTTGTAGACTTTGTTCTTGAGGGTTCCCCATGCAAAAAAGTCCAACGTAGTTGGGTCGGAGGATCTAATTTAAAAAATAAGAATATTAAAGGATGAAAAGACATACCTACCAAAAAGCTTAATACCTTGCTGGCCATCTTATCGGTCTGTTAGTGCCAATCCAATTTTCCCCATAAGTATTATGAAGGTATTCCCTAACAGCACGAGAATTATGTGGTGGAGCCCCGTCTTGTTGAAAAATAATAGCCATTTGTTCAACTACAGGCAAATTATCAAGAAATTGTTCTATTTCTACTTACAAGAAACTTAAAAATATCTTTCGCCGGTAAGGTGACCATCAAAAATATTTGGTCCCACAATCTCCAATGATACCTAACCAGCAATTTAATCCAAATGGCTCTTGAAAATTGCCTTCTTCCATTAAATGCAGGTTATCTTGTGACCAATAATGCTTGTTGTTTCTATTAAACATGCCCAAATTTGTGAATCGACTATCATCCGAATAATGAATTTTCGACGGAAATGTTGGATCTTGTTGATGTCTTTGTAAAAACCAGTTACAGTATTCAAGCCTTCTGGCATGGTCATTTTGATAGAGATGTTGATGAATCTGGTATTTGTATGCATGATATTTGTATTTATGTAAGATCCTCTATACTGACGAGCTACTAATATCACATTCAACAGCAATCTCTCTGACTGAGGCAGTAATATTTATGTTAACTAATGATAGTACGCCAATTTCTTTCTCTTCACTTACAACATAGTTATTGACCGCATCCTCATTGGGTTCTGTACGCATTTTTTGTTCCAGTTTTAAAAGATAATTCCGGATTGGAAGTCGACGACCTGGAAATCTCTCTGCATATAATCTTGCGGCCTCAGAAGAATTTTTTCTGGTCTCTCCAAAAATTAAGAGCATATCAATTTGTTCATTTCTAGTAAAACTAACCATTTTATCTGATTTACAATCTAAGTTTTATAAACGAATGACATTTGAACAACTTTAAATTAGAGCCATATTGGTTTTGATATTCAATTCAATTGTTTTTCAAAGCTGCCTTTATATTTCTTTTCTTTAGAAAGGACAGGGCGGCAATAATGATACATAACGCTTTTAAATATGTGATTGAGATTTAAGACACATTTTTTTGTGTTAATTTTAAAATAGCATAGGAGTGTATGGTATCAAATTGTTGCCAGTAAATGCAGACTCATCTCTTATGCACAATTTCAAAATTTCATTTTAATATCTATAAATACAAAATAGTTATAGGGGTGAGAGTCTTTTGAGAAACACCCGGTATATTTTATTACTTATTAATTTTACAATAATGCGGCACATATTTAGCAAAATGATACCTGGAAATGGCACTGCTCTTGAACTTATTTGTTAAGTCTTGTATAGTTTCTTGTTTGCGTATTAATTTTCCTTTAGTTCGTACTTTTTCAGACACTTTGCATCTTAATGTACGAATCAAAATAAAAGTCTTTTAAAACACTTTATAAAGTTATATAAAGACGCTAAAAGTAAAATCTTCAATTGCATATTGAATGGAAGGATTCGCAATAATCTGTTGTTGTAAAAAAATTTGTGGAATTTTCCGCCCAACTTTCAGGTTAGTTCAGGTTAATTAGTTAATGATGAAGTTTTTAGGAAAAACGTTTGCTGGCTATTTGCGAGTATACCCTGTACCGCTAATAAAGTGGGCCCCTGATAGGTAGGTACTACGTGGCTCTTTTCGACTCTCCTCATTTCTGTTGGGAGAAGGATGGTGAAATTTATGAAAATAAAAAAAAGTTCAATTACAAAAAAATTTAAAAACAAATAAAACTAATTAATACCTACTTGTTAGATTTTTAAGATTAGCTTCTATAATTTCTAAATTGTTCATACGCTTCTAATTGCTTGTTATTAGTTTATTTTTATTATGTGTCATCGTGTTTAATGTTTACGTATTTGAAAATTAATCTAATATTATTGTGAATAATGCAAAATAAAAAAATTGTTTTCAAAGCCAACTAGAGTTTTAATACAATAATAAAATTAAGAAAAAATTAAATAGGTACGGTGCTCATTTGCATTGATAAGTTTTTAGTCCGAAACGTCTAAGAAAAATAAGTGTGATATGTCGTTGGACTCAGAATGAAAAGTAGAGTTTACAAAGCATAGAACAAAATTTTTGGAGTGTTACAAAAAACAAAGTTAATGATGGTTTCGAAAAAACGAAACGTCGAATTGAAAATTTAATTAAACCTCGCTATAAAGGATAAAAAGTGGTAATAAGAATGTAAAATTAATTTTGACGTATCTGTTCAAATTAAATCAAAAAATAATAAGAACGATATTGTAACAGCATAAAATATTCCATTAGATATTTTAATATTCTAAAATCAATTGCTAAACAAAGAAGCTTTTAAGAAACAGCTGTATCCACATATTACATCATTTAAGAGGATAAAAATATTACCAAAAATAAACAAAGAATCTATGAAATCAAAGATTTTCAACCACCCGTATTGTCTTTGTCGATGTTGAAGTGAATAGATTTATGATAACCTAAATAAGAATTGTTGCTTACCTTTATATTACACTAAACATCAAAAAGTCATGAAAGTCTATTTTATTTACAAGTCACCACCTAGAAAAATATCCTCTTCAAATAACTAAAGTATAAATAATCCTTAACTACCCTCGACCCACCCAGGGCAAACTAGGGGAAGTCTCGATTTACATAAAACATCTGGAATGGTCATGGGAAACAAAGAATTGTTCAAACGATTGAATCATATATTTTAATATAAAAATAGATAAAACTCTAATTTCTAAGACTGCAATTTGTGACCTAAGCTTTTCAAACATTGTACAAAAGATTTTAGATCTGTTTTTTTTCCTACATAACAACTAAAGCCCGAAAACGAAGAAACACGTATTAACAACGTTGTAGTTTTTTTTTTAACATTTCTAACTTTCTTTTTAGATATTTAGTATTATGTATTAATCATTTTTATATAAACTTAATTTTTAAGTAATTTTTTAAAGAGAATACAGAAGAAATTAAAATATATTCTTCCCGTGGATTAGGTGAGCCATCTTACGGCTAAACAGCTAATCACATGAGGGCGGAATTTTAGTCGTTAAGACAGAGGGGCGCATAAAGCTCTAATAGGCGACACAATGTTATTTTGAAAATGCGAAAACCACCCTTATTAAAGCTTGAGAAATAATATGTATATTATTATATTTAGGAGGTGTATCCCTAAGGTTAAGAGTTAAATTCACAAAGTCACTAAGTTCAGTTCCGAAGTTTTTCTTAAGCTATCCAGTTGGCTTAGTTAGTGCTCTCTAGTGAAGTGACTCTTCTTAAAATCAAAACTAAATATTCTCTATTTTTTTTTTGTTGTTAAAGTTTTGGTAAGAATTCAATAAATATTTACAATTGTCAAAGGTCCAAACACCCTGGGCAAAATTTGATTAATTTATTTTAATCAGGGACTTCGATTAAAAATTAATTTCACTAATTTTTCCTAGTTTCGGGGTTTATCCATAAAAACGTAAATTCATGTCAGTAAATCAGGTTAACACTGAGTAACTCATAGTTGGGAAAAAGTCTCTAGAAATTCTCTTTCTTTTTTAGATATAAGATTTATTATAAATATCTTAAGTTTTATCTTTGTGAAGTTCTCTTATCTAATTTTCTTTTGTAAATAAATTTTAAGTGTTTTGAGAAGAGAAGTTATCTTATTGAAAATAAATCTTGTTTCTCCCAACTATAATAAACAAAGAGTCACTTGGCAAAAGAGTTTACGATTCGCGCGAACATCGCGTACGCGAATCGTGAATCGTTGTGTCAGATGCCTTTCAACATCAGAGGTTGCCACAACAAAAACCTAGCTGTTGCTGAGTAAGGTTCAGTTTGGTAAGTGTATAAGATATAATTACTAAAATTACTAATTCATTGCTGAGATATCTTCAAGAATCTACAAGACATCGTTTAAATATCCAGATTCTACAAGGGTGTTTTTGCCAGATATAAATGCGATCTTTTTATAGTTTAGATATTAATTAGGCGATGCGGAATTTACGACTTGAAGACTTCGGTCACACCGCTACCAAAATTTTGTTGATTTAAATCTTTAGAATAATTTCGTCCCGCCACAATATCGCACAAATTCGGGTTATCCCGAATATCTTCGAACTTCAGAATTTTTGAAATTTGAAACCATGACTTTTCAGAGTTCATTAATTTGCTTTCCTTTAATTTAATCATCTCTGTATGTCCGATGGTTTACAAGATCTTATCTGGGACACCCTGTATACAGGAGGTCTTAAAACTGACGCGCCTGCTTCTGAGTTTTAATTCAATGCACTAAAGCAAATCAAAAATTTAGGGTCGGAAATTTGCCGTTAGTTTTTCGGTATCGAGATATTGATCAAAAAGGAACCAACATTTAATATTTAAACTTTGTTACAAACAAATAACTATTATAAAACCAAATACTGTTTTGTTGTCATAAATTGTTCAAATAAATGGCCTCATACTTCAAGGCAGACATTCGCATGATTTATCATGGAAAATCCCTCAGGAGCATGTTTTCATCTATGAATGTCACAGCAGCGTGAATATACGAAAACTGCTTCTTCATAGTTCGGAATAGGTTCGCGGTAATAAATGTATTCGTTTAAAAAGCCCCAGAAAAAATCTAACGGCCTCAGATTGGTGGACATATTGGTACAACCTCTTCTAGTCTATCTCTTACGGAAGTTGTGATTAATGATATTTCTCCCTGGTATTATAAAATGTGCGGGATACTATTATGTTGGAACCAATAATTGCTGTTAATAAAATTTCATCCAGCAATGGAAGATTAGGTAAATTTTAATTTTAAAATTGAAAGATGAATTGAGTTTGTCCCATAGAATGTGTAGACCAATAACACAGGCCTACGAGGAATTTGTGATTAGAAAGTTTTGTTCTTTTAAATTAGGTTTGACGTACTAATAACGAAATTATTAACCAAATCAAGCATCCTTTGTTTCTTCACGTACAGTTTTCTTTTTCTATAAAATTGTCATATTTTTCTAATTATATAAAAAGAAAAATTTGCTGATTATTGTTCTTATTTAAGAGGTACCGCTAATACTACAGTATTAATATATGAAATACTGATGGGGAATCCCTATATTCTAAACAATCTATAAAACAGACGGAGAAAAAGTTGATGCGTGACGGGGAACCCCTGAGCTTTGAGGAATACCTATATATATTATAAGGGCTTCGAATAGTCCACATTTAGTTCAATTCGTAGCACGTAAATGATAGCTTTAGTTTTTGTTCTGGGAGTTAAATGGTTGCAAAAGTGTTCTGTCGAAGTTGCAAAAATAAGCCTGATGATTTTTGTTACATTTGCGATAATTTTATTATAAAAAAGTACAAGAAAATAAATCTTGGGCACCGTATAAAATTTGCGAAGAAGCTCTAAAGCACTGGATTAAAGGAACAAGGAAAGCACTACCCTTTGGAATACCGATGGTGTGGAGAGAGCCCAAGAACCATAAAGACGCAAACAACATCAAAGGTCAACTACCAGAACACATTCTGTATCCGAATATTATATCAGTAATCAGACTAGTGTTCTCTTGTGTTGATATTCCTATACCTGTGACAACAAAAATTTTAGAAAGTGCTAGTGGTGATGATGAACATGACGGTCCCATAGCTATTGTGGAGACTGATGTATTTCAACCTTCTTCTTCAAGTCAAAATGTACCTCAGTTTTTTTTGCAAGAAGAGCTCAATAACTTTGTCCAAGATTTAGGGCTTCCCAAAGACCTCTCCTAAATACTAGAATCTAGAATCCAGGAACAACGTTTTATTGGTATCGCAATAGCTATAGTGAATTTGTCAAATATTTTGTAGAGAGTAAACCACTTGTTTATTGTAAAAATGTAGCTAGCCTAGTTAATGCGCTTGGTGCTTCCGAGTATAGACCCGCTGACTGGAGACTTTTGATGGACTCGTTAAAAAGGAGCCTTATGGCAGTTCTTCTTTATGTCATATGTCACAAATATGACGCTCAATTATTTTTTGTGTAACACTATAAAACAATTTATAGAAAAAACTACAACTTTTATGTTTACATTTGTCACGTAACTCACAAAATTACTCATATCCCTGATTCACAGGCGGGGTAGAATATGACTGAGGTCAACCTCTACAAGGTATTGGTCAGGCCGGTTTTAACTTATTGTACAAGGCGCTGAAAATTATCGCGAATGCGCCCAGATACATTATGAATGTTGTGCTACATAATGACTTACAGATGTTGACAACTAACGAGTTATTGTTGAAAATTATTAGAAATTATTACGGACGTACAGACGTATTGCCAAACCAACTTATTACCGACTCACATACAAGATCGAGACAAATCGGGACGTACAAGTTACCTCAAGACTGGCTCGCTGTTGGTCCAAATCCCAACGCACAATAGTAGAGAGGCACTAAAATTGACATGCACAAACATTACAAATGTATCAAAAAGGTGCCAACATTCTTGCAACATAACTTTTAAATTAAATCTTTAAGAATCATAAACATTCAAGCAAAGAGCTAATTATAAAGTTCTACAAACCATAGAGCTAAATAGTTATAACGAATAATCAACAGATGTCAAAGGAGTTTCTCTTAACGTAAAGAAATATTAAAAAACCTATATGTATATATATAGATGAGTGTTCCGTTTATAATCAACATCCCTGCACATTTATAGAAATATAATGGTCTTAAAATTAGGTAGAATAATACCGGGTGTTTCTTAATAACAGGCTAATATCTAAGAATTCCATCCATTCTTGGGTCTATTTTGAGAAAAAAACTTCATTTGAACATATGTTCTAAAAGTCTTCATTGTTGAACTGCAAGGTGCTAAAGCTTTAAGGAAAAACCTTTTTTTATGATAAGTTATATTTTTTGTGAAGCGTGGTACGCATCTTCTACGCATCAAAAGGCATTTTTTGCTGTACAACATGATTTTTTATTCGCATTCCTTAATGGGCAAATCTGGTTTCTTCATTTTGTTTCGTTTGACGTATGGTTTTCGCATAAAAAAATTAAATTCATTTGCACGTTGTTATGAAATTGGGTATCATCAACGATAAAAAACGTATCTAGCAGTTGCAATTTCTAAGTTTGCAGATATGCATTGTATGTATGGGCTTGCTGATGGTAACGCACTGGAAGTTAGGCGGTTGCACGAAAATCGCTTTTCATATACAAATATTCCGGATGCACGAACATTTTCAAACATTCATAGAAGGCTGTGCGAGAAGGGAAGTTTTGAACCAGACAATCATCTAAAAGGAGTACAATGTACTGTAAGAAGACCTGAAATTGAGGTAGCGGTTTTGAATTCAGTCGAGGAAGATCCCGAATTAAGTGCCCGAAAAATTTTAAACAATTTGAATATCTCACATATTCTTGTTTGGAATATTCTCAATGACTTTTTAATATATTTCTACCATATCCAACGTGTTCAGGCTCTACTTCCACGTGACTTTTCATTGCGGATATACTTCTGCCAATGGTTTCTTCAAAAAGTTATTGAAAATTCATTATTTGATACTGACATTTTATTCACCGATGAAGCCAATTTTTCTAGAAACGCCATCCAAAACTTTCACAATAAACATTTTTGGGCTGAAGAAAACCCAGATACAATTTGGAATCCCGTCACCAGGAGCAGTTTTTCGTTAACGTGTGGGCTGGAATATGCGGCGATTATTTAACTGGACCCTATTTTCTTCATTAAAGTTTGAATGGGCATAATTATTTTCAGTTTCTCGAAGAAGAATTGCCAGCTTTGATGAAAGATGTTCCCATTTTAGTAAGAAATCTACTGTAGTTTATGCAAGATGCGAAACAAGATAAAGATACCAGATTTGCTGAGAAAGGAATGAGGATATTGAAAATAATTTTTAATTTGAGAAAAAGCAGTGGCGTATCCTTTCACTTTTTAAAATGATTCAGTGCAAATTCCGCACGAACGCCACTGGCAGGAATAGAAATCATACAGCAAAAAATGCTTTTTAATGCATATAAGATGCGTACCACGTTTCACAAAAATATATAGGGTCATACCAAAGTTGTCATAACAAAAAGATTTTTTTCCTAAAATTTTAGCACCCTGTAGTTCAACAGTTAAAACTTTTAGGACATATGTTCATATGAAGTTTTTTTTCTTAAATTGAATCCAAGGATAACCTCCTTAAATGTTAGCATGTTATTAAGAAACACCCTGTGGGCGCAGTAGAGGCAGTCGATTCTTCCAACATATCAACGTATCGTTATTAGAGTTTTTCTTTCCTATTTTAAACTGACAAAACCCATGAAAATAATAGTTCTCAATAATATGACAAATTGATTTGAACATCACATCAGGTCATAGAGTTTTGACATCGCCATAGAAACTTGTATGTATACATTTTTTTTTCAAAAAAATTTTCTTACATTTTAATTAAAAATTCTCTTATTACTATTCCGTTAGGAAAATAGTTAACAATCGCCCTAAATACCGTACCGAGAGAGCATTTTCTTACATTACATATAAAACAAACAATGTACGAATTGAGATTGTACGACAAATATTTGCTTACGTGCTTTGGATGTAAATCAAAGACATTTTAGCATACACTTAGACTGCCATGGATAAATTTACATGAGTGTTCGCCATTCTGTCTATGATGGCACAGTCGTATATTGTGAAACTACATTTTTGTCAATAAAATTCGTATGGGGAAGCAAAGAGACACATAAATATATGATTGTAAACGAAATTTTTATTTATTCAAGTTGGAACCCTCCCTACTTAAAATTTCAATATGAGTACATACATAACACACAGGTTATAGTTCGAATATAGGAATTTTCCCACAACTTTTAATATTTCATGTCGGGACATGAAATATTAGAAATATTTTCTCTTATACGAGTTTCTGAATGTACAGTATAGTTATTGATAACAAACCATCAATGCCAAATTCCGTTTACAAAAATATAATAAAGTCGCATTACAAGTGAAATTTTCTAAGTTGAAGTTCTTACAAAACGAAATCAATTATATCAGGCCCAGTTCCTTCAGTTCGATGTTTTTAGGTAAGGTGAAGTGGGATAAATGAGTTGCAGTTTTCGAATAGTCTAACTTTGGTTCTCTCTATATAGTTTGTAAACTTGTATAAATCACATCTGGCATGATTGACAAATACAGCCATAAGTTTCAAAAAAGAAATATTTTTAAGTATATGAGTACTATGATTTTTTTTTTAAACTTTGTTACTATATTACATTTACCCCGTAAAATGGGGCAAATGTGATAATAGCTTGGTATTGAGGTATGGTATATGATTAATATAGTTCGACGGGGTAAATGTGAGAGAACAGGAAAAAGCTACATTTTGCAGTTTATTTCATAACTTTAAAATGAAAAATAAAATTTAATATGAGAATATTATAAAAAAGATAAGGTTATATGTGAGGTTATAACTATTAAACTTAAAATTAAATTTGAAAACACCGCGTCGGGTCACTTTTGGTTCTCGGAGTATTTGGACCACGTCCTGATCTGCTACATTGTCTAACTCTTCAAATTTGGGCCATAGGAACTTCTGGTTTTAAAATTTCAAAAAATTGACAACCCAATCATCTCCAGCTTTTTCTTTAATTTGACCGACGAAATGTTTTAGGCTTTTTTTTGTGCAATATTTTACGACAACCCATTCACCTATTGTGGGAAATTCAACAATATGGTTACCATGTTTCTTGTTTTCATCAGAAACTTCTTCATTACTCAGAAATTCGTCATTATCTGATGAGTCAATGTAGGGAACTTCATCTAAGTCCTCTAGATTCTCGTTTCTTTTGTTTCTTAAGTGGCTTGACTTTTTCTTTGCGTTAACTTTTTTTTCTCTGATACGTAGTAATGCTTCTTCCGATGTCAAAATTTCAGATCCGGGACATACATTTGACCTTTTTTGCTTGTCCGGGTGTGGTTTTTGTCGAATTTGGGATAATAAAATTTCTTCGAATGATAAATTATTCGATGTCTGCACACAAACAGGAGAGATTTCATTCGGTATTTTAAGTTAAATTATTGTTGGCTCTGTAGGCTGAGATAGTGATGACTCCACAGGCTGCAATGACCTCGCAGGCTGCGATGATGATCCCGCAGGTTGTGATGTTGATGGACCTGCAGGCTGTAATGTTGATGGTCCTGCAAATTGATGTTCCAGTTCGTTACGTTGTGTGTTGTGAAATTCCCATCTCTTTAACGCGTCTGGCGGAAATGCTTCCCTAGGGATAGCATTTTTATTTAGGGAATAGATGCCACCTTTACGAAAGCCATTTTTAATAACTTCCAGCGAGACAGAATCCCAGGTTTCACAAAGAAATTTAGAAAACAATTTTTTTGATATTTTTCGACCGAAGTTTTGACGCTGCCATGCAATAACTTTTTGATCCCATTTATTTTTGAAAGACCTAAAAACCGCTAAATACAATGGCTGGAGTAAATGGCTGGTGTGAGCTGGTAATTTAAGAATAATAACGTTATTTATATGGACAGCTTCGATTATTTTCACACTAGTATGGGTAGCATGTCCGTCGTAGATAATAATACCTGGCCTTTCTTGACCGATGGTGGGAATGATGGTTTTAAAAAAATAATTTTTTAAAAATATCTGTCTCCATTCATCCTTTTTTGCTTGCAGCGTAAACAGTCCCTGGAAATTCTGTGCCTTTTGGTGCTATCCATTGGTCCCATACAAACACACCTTTAAAAATAATCAATGGTGGTGCTTACCACCTGCAGCATTGCACATGGCAAGGATAGTAGTATTGTCTCGCCCTGGAGAGCTTAGAGTTCGTAAAGAAGCTTTATTGATTTCGCCAACAACTTTACTTTTACGGGGGTCTATAGATAGACTGGTCTCATCAAGGTTCCACAAGCGTTCAGGTTTGTCTTTGAGGTTATGCCTGTTAAGGTTTTTTTTTCTAAGAGATCGAAATAGCTATAAATTAGAAAGGGGTCTGTAGCATTCTTCTTTCTTGCATACTCGACATTTTTCAATATTTTTAGGCTAAGATTGTGACGCTTTTTCAACGGTATGAACCAATCTTCCCCTGGTATGCCATCCTTAAACTTGGTTTATTTTTTATTGGCTGCGACGTAGGCTCTGATTGTCTGAAGCACTTCCTTACGAGACATTCCAAAACCCCATTTTTCAACCACTTTTAACCCATTAGCCAATTTTACTTCTTCTTCTTCCTTCAGATAGGTGGGTCGACCCTTATTTGTTTTTATCTTACCACGCAGGCCCGCTACACGGCTGTATAGGGTGACATATGGTATGTTGTATTCATTATGCGCTCGGTAGACTGTAGTTCTTCCTGCTTTTACATCCTGTGTAGCCGTAAGAAGATTGGCTTTTGTGTACTTTGAATTGTCCTGAGTTTTTCGAATATATTTACGCACCATTTCTGAAACGGGGAAAATGTGATATACATTTTAATCACCTATATCAGATTTGCCCCGGTTGATATTTAACACGGGGCAAATGTGACAAAACAATAAATAAACAACAAATAATATCTGCATAAAATTTAGCTTGGAGTTATTAAAGTACATTATAATTACGGTCAATAAGTGAAATATATCAAACTTACCTGATTAAAGTTGCCCGAAATAGAAATTAAATAATAGCAATGTGCGACTTCATTCATCGTGGTTAAAAAACAGCTGAATGAACTTTACAGATTAAAAAGCCTGTGTCGGTAATACAGTGACCTTTTCTGGCTTTAGAATAATCTTAAGACTGTACAAACCATTATCCGCTAGATGGAACTAGTATTACCTTATCTTTTTTTTACCTTTATCCCATTTATCCCATTTCACCTTACTAATTTCTCGGGAAGGAAACAAAGATAAATATAAAATAACATAAATATTTAAGTATTTCTTAAGTAATTGAATTGATTCGGCTTTTACTTGGTGGAAATCCATTGTTAATTTAAATAGATGGTAAAATTATATTTTTTATTTTTCCATCTATTTCTTAAGTATTTTGCCAAGCCCAAAAAAAGACAATTCGGTGATAAAAAGTGAAGATTTAAAAAAAAACGACCAGTCAACATGTAGAAATTTTAATTTTTACAGTCTCTTTTTTAAGGTTAATTAATAGGTGGTAAATTCATACTATACCGGGTGACCGCGAGATTACTGACCAGCTCACCATTTTGTTAAGAAATACTATATCGATTTGTAATTTTGGGTAGTCGCATGATTGCTTTAGATGCAGATTTGGAGAATGCTCAAACATTAGCATTTTATTTAATAATAATGCTTAAAAGCCAATATGCTCAGGCATTTAAGTTGGAAAGGAATGTTACTAACTTCATGTATACTTAAAAGTGGCACGCGACAAATTAATGTTGCTTGAGTGATGAACCATTAATGTCCTTCCCATCTCCTTATAGTCTGTTTGTATTATTGTAAAAGTTTTTTTCCTTACTTCCAGTGGCGGACCTACGGGTGTGGTTCTTGAGTCCACATCCCCCCCCCCCCCGCCCTTTCCCTTAGGAGCATATGAAAGGTGAATTCCTGATGAACTATGGGCTTGGTTCCAAAAAAATTACCTAGTTAAACCACAATATATGGTTTAAACCAGAAATTATAACACTTTGGGCTAATTATTCTGTGGAAATGGATTTTTTTAAGAAAATTCGTAATATATTTAAGAAAATAGTTGGTAAGAAGAAGAAAGGCCTCAACAAAACGAGGTCCACAGATTAGGAAATAATATGTTTATGCGCATAACAGAATATTGTAAAATGGAGATTTTTAAAAAGATTAATACACCAAAGATTAACCTCTTATCTGTAAATTAACTACACATTAGAAAAGTCGCCCTTAGTCGTACATTTATAGGTTTTTTTTCTACAATACAATACATAACATATTGTGCAAATAAACAATCACACATCAACACGTGCCTGCAATCGTTTTATTTTTTAAATCCAGAGTGTTCTTATAATCAATTTTCTTGAGCCAGACATCAGTCTTTTGCTCTTGTTTTTGTTGTTGATATCTGGTCGATAACAATTTTGAAAGGTCGTGATTTTGAATTTTGTATTTGATTTTTTTCTCATCTTCTTCTGTTTAAATCAAAAAAAGTGTCCATATTTCTCTAAGAGACCTGAATATAATATTGAAGCAAAAGAACCAACACAAAGTCCCGGTCTCAATAAATTTAATATTTAAAACAACTAATTGGTTACATGTTTCGCCTATAAGGCATCATCAGACCTAAAAAGAAGTTAATAATCACGCATTAAAGTAAACAAATCTACTAGTAAACCCACCTGATACACCAAAAAAAACATTTAAAAAATTTTTCAAAAAGAATAAAAATGTCAAAATATAAAACAAAAAAAAAATAGATAAACGTTACAATTACATCACTACATGACAGTCAGAACTTAAACTAAGAATTGTATATAAACAAAAACGGTATAACAAAAAACTACAAGTATAAGGTTCGTCAAACAAGTCCAAGGTATATTGAACGGGGGGAAGATGCAGTCACCTAGAGAGCAAACTCAGCCCAAAATGTAACAGCCATCGACTCAAAGTACGAGCGTACCAAAGTACCGGCATCAAAAACATCAATGTTGTCAATCAAAAGAATTTGGCGGACCGGGGAAAATTTATAGGTTAAATGTTGGTCACTGCAGTCCGTTGTTAGTTATTCAAGTTGTTAAAAATAAAATAAGGCTCGAAATTAAAGACCTCATTAACGCAGGTAAGGATAGGGCTCTTTTTAGCTTTCGTTATCTCAAGTTTTTCTAATAGATTTAGTTTTTTACTTTTGTGACATTCATGCAAAACATTAACATTTTCAGACGGCGAGAACTGGTGTTTTGATTCAAGTAGATGGTTCGCAAAAGCAGACTTAGTGTTGGTTATATCAGTGTTCTGGTATTTATTAAATAAGCTAAGATGTTCATGAACTCTGCTGGCGATTTTTCTGCCCGATTGTCCAACATACACCGCCGGACAATCCCCACAATGTAGCGAATAAACTCCTGATTTTGAAAGAGGGTCTACTTTATCTTTAGCGTTGATTAAATGTCGCTTAAGAGTGTCACTGGTCCTGAATGCTACTGCGATGTTGTGAGGTTTAAAAAATTTTGCTAGTTGTGAGAAAATGTTGCCGAAATAAGTTAGAGCTCTATAATTTTTGTTTCCCTGTGTATTAGCATGTATGATGTTATAGGTTAGTTTATATTTGTTTACAAACTTATAATAAAGTTTATTGATTAATCTCAAAGGGTATCCATTATTTCTGGCAATCAGTTTTATTATATTAAATTCCTTAGTGAACGCATCTCTAGACAAAGGTAGCTTGAAAAGTCGGTAGAAAAGAGAATTGAAGGTGGCAAACTTATGAGAAAAGGGAGAATTTGAATCGTACTGAATAATGTTATCTGTAAAAGTTGGTTTTCTATAGACTTCAAAGTTAATTCTGTTGTTATTTCTTATCAACAGTAAATCTAAAAAAGGTAATTGCCCATTATTTTCGATCTCAAGTGTAAATTCAATATTCTGGTGTAAATCGTTAACGAAACTGAGGAAATCTCTTAATCACTGCCATTCCAAACTATACATACGTCATCAACGTATCTTTTATATGCAAGCAAAAACACAGCGAATCTACTATTCATGATTTTGCTCTCTAATTCGCTCATAAACACCTCGCTCAAAAATGGAGAAAGACAAGAACCCATTGCCAATCCTGACCTTTGCTTGTTTATGAGGTGAACGTAATTTTATCAAACTCTGATAATAATATGGGTATAGTGTATGCAAATAAATGTAATTTATTTCTTAATCGAAAACCATTGGTCACACGAAAAAAAGTCTAGAAGCTATTTTTGATAATTGATAAAGCGCATATTTGAAATAAATATTTGTTATGAAGAAAAACAATGTATCATTTTTTTCGTTAAAATACAAAAAATTAAGTCAGCGCGGAAGCCACTGGTAAAAGTACAGGTTAGTTTTGATTTCGGCCTTGTTTATGAGGTAAACGTAATTTTATCAAACTCTAATATGGGTAAAGCGTATGCAAATAAATGTAATTTATTTCTTAATCGAAAACCATTGGTCACACGAAAAAAAGTCTAGGAACTATTTTTGCTAAGTGATAAAGCGCATATTTAAAATAAATATGTGTTATGAAGAAAATCAGTTTATCATTTTATTCGGTAAAATATAAAAGTTTAAGTCAGCGCGGAAGCAACTGGTAAAAGTGTACATCTTTATATATATATATATTTGTGCAAAGCTAGATCTAGAGATTCTTGTAAAACTCTATTTATCTCACAAAAAATTTTAACACTAACTTCAATTTTTATATTGGAAACAGTTTGTTTAATTCATAAAAAGCATAGAAATAGTATTAATTTACATACTTATAATACAAGAGAAACCTTTAATATATGTTTACCTATTCCCTCTTCAAGTCTTGTAAAAAAATCCATAATTTATGATTCTAAAAAAATTTTTAATTTTCTTCCAGTTTTTATTAAGAAAATGTCAAATTTTAAAATGTTTAAAAAAAATGTTAAAAATATATTATTGGAAAAAGCTTATTATACTCTAGATGAATATTTTGGTGATACTCTGTCATAATTATTTGCATTTTTTTTGTTTATTCCGATATTTTAAGTTTTATTATATTATTATATTTTATTGTTAATTTAATTTAAAAAAAAGGCTTTGTCGATAAAAATAATTTTTTATGACAATAAAGCATATTTTGATTTGATTTGATTTGATTTATTATATGTATATCTAAAACATTTAAAAGTTGTAGATTTTCGAGAAAACTAAAAACGGTAATTTTTTAAAACGGTTTTCATTTTCTCTTCTAAAGATGCAAAATGTTTTATTCTAATTTTTAAATTTTTTATACAGAGTGTGCAAAAAATTTAAATTTCTCATTATATTTTTTTAAATTGAAATATTTTATAGCAAATGTATTCTTTTGCATCCATATTGGGATTATTCGATTCAGCCGTCATTCTGAAACAAATTACACTAAAAGAAATTTAAGCTTTTGTGCCGCGAAAACTGCCAAAATATCACGAGTATTTGGGTTTCTATAAAATATAAAATAAACCGAATGGTCTATGAGAAATCTTTTGTTTTTATTTGGTGAAGCTTACATATTTGATAGATATCAATGTCTCATAGAACTACTGCTTTAGTTTAGTTTTTGTGGTAATACAGTACAACCTTTGTTTGCCACCGCCTCTATAAAGTGACCACCTGCGTTAAACGACCGTTTAGAAATTCCCTATATTTAAAAATGGCAATCCCATTTTTTTATACACCTCTTTACCGGCCTATCTGTTAAACCAACACGGGCAATCATCATCAGAATGTTAATAAACATTAATGCCAGAGGCACCCTCCATTAGGGGCAATAAAACCCGACCCGACAATTCCTAAGAAATATAGGTACATACACTTAGGGATGGTTGAAACAGGGCTTTTTTAATAACAGGTATAATCTGTTTCAGTTTTAAAAAGTACCTGTTGCAAGAAACCTGCTTCAGTTCCAAGCTGTTCCAAAACGTAGATAATTAATTGTATGCTTCATTCCACAATTATTCGTTGATTTCTCGACCGCAATATAATTTAAATGACAACCCTCAGTCGTAATCCCAACCATAAATAACTTGCCTGACAAATATCTATTGTGTAGGCACCGCACCTTCTGAAAGGGTACAGGTCCTGATTACCTACTAACTTCAATAGTTTAGGTTAGCTATTTTCAACAAAACAACAAATATAAAATTATAGGTAAGTATCTATATTTTAATTATGTAATTAAATAGCTATTAATATTTATACAAAAATACTAATCTATAATATTATATTAATACAATATTTAACCTAACCTACTCTATATTTAGCTGTTTCACTATCACTATCGTGACTATATTAGTTTAGGCATAGATGATATTATAATATTGTAGATTAGTATTTTTGTATAAATAATAATACCTATTTAATTACATGATTATAATTGATTAAAATAAAGATACTTACCTATTATTGTATATTTGTTGTTTTGTTGAAAATAGCTAACCTAAACTATTGAAATTAGTAGGTAATCAGGACCTGTACCCTTTCAAAAGGCACTTATTTATGGCTGGGTTTAAATTTTATTGCGGTCGGAAAATTAACGAATTATTGTGGAATGGAGCATGCCTACCTGTTTCGCGTTGGCGGCTGACGCTGTTCTCCTGTTGCGATCACGCGGTGTCCGTTGTTCAAGACAAGGTTCTCGGTTGTCGCGTTAAAAGCAGAGAACGTTTAGATTTGAATTAAAATATTCGCTTTTAGGAACTTCCCGGCTGTTTTCTATTTGTTTGTTATATTTAGTATTTATTTTTTATACGTCGCACGTAGTAAATCGTGTTGTGTCGACTGTCTGTATTAATCTCGCCGATTTAAGTAACTAAGCAAGTACAACAGTTTTTTTCTTAAATAAAGTGTATAATGAGTTTAATAAAAAGATTAACAATGCGAAAAAAAGTAGCCCAGTGTAAAATTTTTTTACAGTCATCGATGACAAATGCACAGTGCAAATTTTCAAATTGTAAATGTCTTATAAATCTTCGATAACAAACTTAAGAAAAACACCATTATTGGGTAATTAGGTATACTGTATTTGGTTATTTATTATAAATTTTGAGAAAATTAAGTTCCTATACTTGCTAGTTTTCGTTGTTCACTCCACTTAGTTTATTAATATGTGCTTTTATCATTATGGTACGACCTAATGTACTTAATAGTTTTATTGTTACAAGGATGTTTTTTTTTTGTATGTTCTTTTTAATAATATTTCTATTGTGTACTGATACTATGGATTTTATCCAAAGAGTTTTTATTTTATATTTGTTTAATATATTTTTTATTAAAAGTAATAAATATTTTTATCTTTTTGCGTATTTTCTAAAAAATAATGAACATCGACAACACCGCGTGGGCTACAAGCCACGGGTTCTCGTTTATGCACCGAGCGCCATAGCAGACGAGGTAAAAGATCACAGATAAGAGGTTATTCGACTGGATTGCTCCAACAGAACAGTATAGCGATAACTGGAACGGCAACAAGTAGACGAGACGACTGCGAACCGCGATCGCAGTAAGTTAACTGCTTCATCGGAACAGGAAAACCTATCGATTGTTTTAATCTGTTCCATATTAAAACCTGTTTAAAAAAAAACAGATCCTGTTCGAAAGCGTCATCCCTACATACACTAATTACTTTATTGCAGGCGAATCCATTCAATTTGCTTTAAAAGCTGACAAATCGGTTGCTCACATTAGTTTCGTTTGGAACAGTTCTAGTGTATTTTTGGACTAATGTGAATATTTGAAGACGACGGGAAAATGGAAATGTATTTTTTTGAGCAAAATAATCGAAATAATCGAAGTGAAAAGGTGATTTAGGTACCAGGAAATTAGTTAAAAATTTAAAATGGGTAAGACCCAAGTGACTATATTACTTCAAAATAAAGCAGAAGATAGAAATTTGTTTCAAGAAGGTGACAACGGTGAACAAAAAAGAAAATTTCCCAAAACCGAAGCCAGTGGATTAAGTTGTTTTAACTGGTTTTGTAAGGCGCGATACATGCACTTACCAATATCCGGGCCCATAATTCAGGCAAAAGCCCTCGAATCTGCTCAATATCTAGGACTAGATAACTTTAAGGCATCAAATGGGCGGTTAGAAAAATTTCTTGGTCGACACGATACTACCTTCAAGAGAATATGTAGCGAATCAGCCGATATTAATATCCAAGACGTAACTACTTGGAAAGAAAGGCTATTGACCATTTTATAGGATTATGCCCCAAGGGATGTATTTCATGCAAATAAGACAGGTCTCTACTATCGTGCATTGCCAACAAAAACATATTCACTGAAAGATGACAAGTGTACTGGAAAAAAAAAAACAGTAAAACAAGGACTAACAATTCTGTTCTGTGCCCACCAATTTATAATAGGTAAAAGCAAAAATCCTCGATGTTTTAAGGGCGGACATATCGATAAGTTACCTCCACAATGGGTCTGGAACAAAAAAGTGTGGATGACAGCAGACATTATGACAACATGACTTCACAGATGTGATATCAAGATGAAGAAGCAGAATAGAAAAGTGGTATTGTTTCTGGATAACGGAACGTCTCGTGCCAAAATTACACTAGATAATGTCAACCTATTATTGTTCCACCCAATACTACCTCACATTGCCAACCTTTGAACCAATATATTATTCAGAATGTTAAAATGCTCCACAGAAGCTACCTTATTAGGAAGCTTTTAACATGTATAAACGGTGGTTGTCCTCTTCTAGGAATCGAAAATAAAATTACCATAATCAGCGTCTTGATATGGGTTTCGGTGGCCTGGCACAATTTGTCCTCAGTGACATTAAAAAAATGTTTCATGAAAGCCGGGTTTATATGTAATACAGATCATATTGACTACTTCGAAGAAGAAGATAATATTTCGCTCTCACAACTGTTTTCTAATACTTAGGACACATTTGTGAACTTGAAACAATTTGCCTCTGTTGATAACAGAAACTGCAGAAGTGACTACCATCGAGTGCATTGAAGAGATCCAAGAAACGGATGAAACTACACCCAACTCTGAGACAAAGGAAGAGGAGCCTTGCTCCAGTATCCAAAATATCAAGCCTACCTGAAACCTGCGCAAGTTTGAGAGGCTTAGAATTTTTTTTTAATAACTTTAACAATTGTTACAAGTCTTCAAATTGTTGTCAGTTGATATTAAAACGTGAGTCTGAATTTTATTAAAATTAAATAAAAAATATGAAGCAATCATTAGTTTCTGATTAATTTTAAAAACAATCATTCCAAAGCAAACATACAGTACACTGTATGATATGCAGGGCTGCCCAGAAGTCCGGAATAAAATTAATATAGCCTTAACCTGTAACTTTTCGAGAAAATGCCCGGACACGTCAATTTAGTTTTATATATGCTAACATTTTGACGTTATTCGTTTGTTTTTTTATAGACATTTGTCAAAGATATGACGACATCGATCTTTTTTTTTTATGGAAACATACAGCTTGTGATACATCATTTGAAAGCTAATATCTCGTACAGTATGCTAATAAATTTTGTCGCGATTCTGTCAAGCTATTTCAAAATGGCGACTGTTAAAAATTCCTATTTAAATAAGCGGAAATGATAAATCATTGATGTTTTTTTACCTTTTAAGGTAAGAAATCTTCATTGTTTCACGTTCTGACATTTTGTGACATTGTGAACTTGTAAAATTAATTTAGGTATTTCCGAAGTATTATTTTACAATTTTCTAAACAAACATGGTTTTGTCGGAAACGCAGCGTATCGAAGTCTTGATATTGTTAGGATTTGGAGATAAAATAAGAACTCAAAGTGAAGTGTGCAATTTATTTAATGCTAAATATCCGGAAAATCAAATTTCACAGGGCACTGTGTAGCAATTTTAAAATTGCCACTATTTATTTGTGGGGTATCATCTTTGGTTGCATAACGCTAGCCAAAATATGGGGCGAACGCACTACTTCTGTTTTCTGTTGCTGATGGCATCAGGCGCCGCACATAGGTGAACCATGTAATTCCGTTTTCGCGTCTCGGTCAAGTCGCAGACCGTCCATTTCTACTTTTGGCGATTTTATGTTTAGACGGGGTTGTTTAGAATTACTTTCTTTATTTCCTTATGTAATTTAGGTTCTGGTAAAGGCCCAGACCCTTGTTCGTTCTGATCATTTGGATCCTTTATGTTGTCACTTTGTTCGCTTCTTCTTCTTATTTTCTTTGT
Source organism: Polydrusus tereticollis (assembly GCA_963920685.1). NCBI lineage: Eukaryota > Metazoa > Arthropoda > Insecta > Coleoptera > Curculionidae > Polydrusus > Polydrusus tereticollis. The sequence goes on along the minus strand of OY987334.1, from coordinate 2,592,140 downwards.
TGGGGTTTATGTCCAGCTGGCAGCCTTGAGTCAGCCGATTTTGCTAGAGAAGGGGGTCTGTCTTACTTGAGAGATCTTGCGGCCTCCATTTTGGCTTTCTGAAAATACCTTCAGAAAAGAAGGTCGCCGTTGGGCCATTTTTTTAAAAAGACCACGAGGTCTCACCCCCCTTTTAGAGGTAAGCTATTTTCTTTTCTTTTGTTCTTAGTTATCGTTTTGTGGGTATTCAGTGGGTTAATTTTCCTTTCTATTCTTTTTTAGGGGTTGTATGTTTAGTTGCTTTCGGCTGATATGCCGTTTTACCTGCCGTTCGGCATTTGAATAGGTTAAGAAACCACATGGGATTCTAACATCCACATAAATAGCCCTTGAGCTACCAGGTTCCGGTTGGCCCACGTAAGAACATATTGAATTGGTTACAAACTATATAAATATATGGACTAAATTTCACCCGGAAGTCATGAGCAGCCTTCAGGAGCCACATGGTCCATGCCCAGTATAGCTGCCTCAGCAGAAGTTAGGGATTAAAAGGCTTATATAAAGCAGATCTCAATTAAATACATTTTGCCTTTTTATTTAATTAGTACCTAACAACATTTAAATTAACTGCTCGTTAATCAATAATTTTTATTAATGTAAAGCCATCTTGACAAAGGTAACCTTTTTAACCACACACCACCAAAAGATTTAAAAGGTTCTAGAATCTTCCCCGAGGTTATACATAATTTTGACTTAAATCCTTGCGTCCAGAAAGGCTGTTTTTTCGTTCATTTCCTTTTCATAATTCAAACTCGACTAGATTTTTAAACAATTTTATACCATATAAAATTAACCTAGCGAAACCCCCTTTTATTCAATAAAAAACTTTATTATTTGTGTGGGAAAGCTTTAGTTTTATTTATTGCATAGATTTTCCAATAGAGCTGATATTCGGTATATTTTTCCCGGTTTGGACATCGATCAAACCAGGTGGCGCCCAAGACAACCAAAGACGAAGGGAAGGTGTAAGTATTGGACCACGACCTAGTGCCTCCACATAAAGAGCTACCGTCAGCAGATAGTGACAACCTGTTGTCCAAGATTGCCATTGTCATACAAAATAGCGCCCAGTATCTTGGGGCTTTGATTCTCATTTTTTTTCAACTTTCCTTCGTCTTGGTCTACGTTTTTTAATTAATATTTATATTGGAAAACTATGCAATAAATTTCATGCGGTTTGAATTTTAACTTTCTTTAGTAGGGCAACTTCGTACAAACTTGAACCTTAATAATTATTGTGTGATTACCTACCTATATCTTTACCTTTATCTTATCTTATCCTTATCTAGTTTGGTTTAAAAACTCAAATTTTAGGGATCTATATTTGAGGAATGTTAAACCTGTATTTTTTATCTTGCATAATGGAAGTACCTAATATTTTGGTGTAGAAAAGTCAGTGGTTCAATGATATTTGGTATATTTTTTCATGGTTTTACACTTTGAGTGTGTATTGAACTATTTCTGTCGCTTCTAGGTTTTTTTGGTAACTTCTATTAGTGGCTTTTGATTACATTTTTTGGTATTCGTACTTTATACTGCATATTTTACAGAAAACATAAGGTTCGATACATTTTTGGTGAATTTTTCTATATTGGCTTCTTTGAACATTGAGTTTTTCTAGTTTTGATGTCTATAAGCAGTACATCGTGATTTTGATAAGTGACGTTTACTTGATCACCAATTTAATTAACAATCACTATACAGAGTGTCTAAAATGTTGAAATTTTACTTACACTGTTCCTAATATTATTTAATTCACTTTAATTAAGTCTAATTAACTTAGTTGCCGGAAAATAATCACTTTTCAACATAGTTGGATAATTCACTATACATAATTTTTAATTGAGATTTAATTTTTTTAATTTTATTTTAATATCTCCGGATACGTCTGAAGGAGTATAACACGTTTTCTAAGCTCTGCTGTTATCATTCAGTGTACAGAGTGGCACAAATGTAATTTAAATTAAAAATTTAATTTCTTGATTATTTCTCGATTTTGAGTTTTATCTTATAGACACTTGGATAATTTTTCGAAATCCTTTTAGTATACGGGGTGAACTTGAGTAGTATTTGGACTTGTAAAATATCTTAAATTTTTTTTGAATTCCAAATTTTTTTATACAGCTGCCTACAGGTATAGCTTTGATTTGCTTTTTTATACAGGGTGGTCAAAGTATTATATTAATTTACTGCTTTAAGCTTACTTAATAGTATTTATTCTTGAAGACTTGTGATTGAGAACACTCGATTTCATTGTGCTTATCTGATTTTTTTTTGATTTGTAGAATTTTTTTGAGCTTTCACATTTACTTACAATCATGGCAGAGTCAATGCAGCCTAATCATTTATTAGATTCTGAATTAAGCCACGAGTTAGCAATTCGCGCGGTTACATCTACTCGACCTGTTGCAGACAGGCGAAAAATTTTGAGACGACTTTTAGCTAAAGAGACTAGCAGTAATAAATCCGAAATTGTGACTGCTCTTGTTAGGAATCGCGAGTTTAGGTTAGAGGCAATTGCGATCGAGGAAACGATGCAATCAATTAAAGAGATTATTGCTGATTTTGAAGGTGGTGCAACAGACTCTACATTTTTACGAATGACTTCCAGGTTAATTCACCTCTCGGGTAGAATTGGCAGATTATACTGTCCAGAGGATAATATTGAAAACACGTGGAAACAGATTAAAACATCCGTAGTAGAGGTTAGTCAAGATAAGTTGAAAAGCAACAGAACCAAACACAAAGCTTGGATTACTGATGATATCTTGAAATTAATGGACCGCCGTAGATCTTATAAAAATAAAGACTCTGACAGATACAAAGGGGTACAAAAGGAAATTAGGACTAAGATTAGACAAGCAAAAGAAGAGTGGCTGACGGGGCAGTGCAATGAAATAGAGCAGTTAGAAGCCAAACACGACTCGTTTAATATGTACAAGAAAATTAAACAGACAACTGGTCAATATAGAAAGATCAACAGCAGCACTCTCATGAACGAACAACAGCAAATTCTTAGCAGCACAGAAGAACAACTACAGGAATGGAAAAAATATATTCAAAATCTCTTTGAAGATGGTAGGAGTCTATCGCATAATATCACTCTGGATGACGGGTTAGATATCACTAAAGCAGAACTCTTACATGCTATATCAAGTGCAAAAAACGGAAAGGCACCTGGACCAGATGGAATACAAATAGAGGTTTTAAAAGTATTGGAAGAAGACCGAGCCCTTGCACTTCTGTTAAACTTGCTAAACTGCATATACAAGACCGGAATAATTCCTAAAGACTGGCTCAGGTCAACATTCGTTGCTATACCGAAGAAGGCTAACTGCAAGTATTGTAAAGATTATAGGACGATCAGCTTAATGAGCCATGTATTAAAGCTGTTCCTGAAGATCATTCATTCCAGAATATACACCAAATGCGAAGAAAATATTGGCAAGTCTCAGTTTGGCTTTAAAAGCGGTTTCGGTACAAGGGAGGCGCTGTTTAGCGTCCAGGTTCTAATACAACGATGTCGAGATGTAAACGTTGATGTATACGCTTGCTTCGTAGATTACGAAAAGGCATTCGACACGTTAATAACTATACTGAACAATATAGGCCTGGACGGACGAGACATTAGGATAATCGCCAATTTGTATTGGAATCAGACAGCTGACATTAGAATTAACGGCCAGACATCTGAAGAAATACCTATTATGAGAGGAGTTCGACAGGGCTGTGTGCTCTCCCCCCTTTTGTTTAATTTATATGCAGAAAAAATGTTCAGAGAAGCCATCGAAGACAGAACAGAGGGTATAATTGTTAATGGAACAGCCATCAACAATCTAAGATATGCGGACGACACGGTTTTACTAGCAACAGACAAAGATGATTTACAGGCACTCCTAGCAGCGGTTACAGACCATAGCCAACAAATGGGTCTACGATTAAATATAAAGAAGACCAAATGGATAGTTGTCAGCAAAAGCAAAAATATAGAGGACAACTTAACAGATATCAGCATACACGGAGAAATTGTGGAGAGAGTGCAAAAATACAAATATCTGGGCTGCTGGGTGAATGAAGAATGGGACTTAACTCAAGAAATCAAAAGCAGAATAGAACAGGCACGAACATCTTTCAGGAACATGCAAAAAGTCCTCACCAACAGAGCTCTAAAAATTCCCTTAAGAATACGCCTATTACGTTGCTATGTCTTGAGCATATTGTTCTATGGGATGGAAGCATGGACCCTCACTGAAACAATGTGCAGGAGGATTGAGGCTTTCGAAATGTGGACTTACCGAAGAATGCTGAGGATATCGTGGATGGACAGGGTGACGAATGAAGCGGTTCTACAGCGTATGAATAAAGAAAGAGAGGTACTTAACACCATAAAAAGAAGAAAGCTGGAGTACTTTGCCCACGTAATGAGAAACCCAAAATATGAATTGCTCCACATTATTATCCAAGGAAAAATAGAGGGAAAGCGTGGGCCTGGTCGCCGAAGAACATCATGGCTCAAGAATCTTCGCCAATGGTATGGAGTAAACACCACGACACTCTTCAGGTCGGCTGTGGACAAAGTGAAGATCATGCGAATGATCGCCAATGTTCTGGGAGGACACGGCACTTAAAGAAGAAGAAGAGGATAATGCTGATGCTAGTAATTTTAAAACCGAAGCTCATGCGTCTTGCTTAGTTCTTGAAGCAGATTTATACGGCAGCATTATACCTACATCTTCTGGTACTAGTACTGCTAATTATTCAGCTCCTCAGGCACCAATTATTAACGTTGCACCACCCATTGTTAATTGTTCAGGCAATATTCCAGCTATAGGTGATTGGCAGATTAAATTTAATGGTGATTCTAAAAATCTTTATAACTTTTTGGAAAGAGTAACCGAACTTGCTGAATCTCGTAAGGTGAAGCAAGATGACTTGTTTATTTCTGCAGCCGAATTATTTGTCGGTGATGCTTTTGTTTGGTTTAGGAGTGTAAAGGGCTCAGTAAACAATTGGGATTCCTTGGTGGCTAGATTAAAGGCAGACTTTTTGCATTCAGATGTGGAGGATGATTTGTGAAATGAGATAAAGCATCGCAAACAAAGGCGAAATGAAACAGTAGCTGTATTCATCGCACATTTGGAAATTTTATTCCTTCGTTTAGTTCATCCACCTGCAGAAGTAACCAAGGTTAAACATATTCGGAACAATTTATTGCCAGACTATATTACTCAGTTAGCCTTAGTAGATATCTCTACAGTTTTAGAGTTAGCAAATCTTTGTAGGAAACTTGAAGAAGCTTCTTGTATTAGAAATAAAAATAATACAGTTAGCGAACTGTCCAATTTAGATATTTCTAGTCCTTCGAATTCTAATAAATCTAATACTGGTTTTGGTAGGGGGAAATTTCATAATTCTTCCAGTAAAACTAATACTGGAAATTTTTCTAATAACCATGCTAGTAGGAATAATCTAAATATCTCAAGTGAAACAGTCAACTTTAATTTATAATGCTGCTCCAACTTCTTCAAATTCCGGATTCAAAAATAAAGTAAATGCTAGTAATCGTTTAAGAAATAAAAATAGTAAACCTCAAAGTAATATAGTCTGTTTCAATTGTAATATGCCAAATCATACCTATCAATTTTGTAGACAAGCTCGTAAACTCTTTTGCTTTAAATGTGGATTGCCAGATGTTAAAGTGACTTCTTGCCCTAATTGTTCAAAAAACTAGTAAAGGAAGTGTGTCCTCGAGGCAGGTACACTACTTCTAAATTTAATGTCTCAAGTAAAGTCAAAATTAGTAAATTTAATAAACATGATTGGAGTAAATGGCTTAAAACAGTTTCAAATTTTTATCAGAGTTCTAAAAATGAAGTTTCTCCTTTATTTGTAAAGAGGCCAATGGATAATAGACCTTATATTTCTGTAAAATTTATTGATCAAGATATTACCGTTTTACTAGATTCCGGTGCTACAGCTTCTGTTGTAGGCACGAAAGGTCTAGACATTTTACGTCGTTTTGCTTTAGAAATCTATCCAGCCAAGTTAAGAAATATATGCACTGCAGATGAAACTCAGAAAAATGTCGATGGTTTAGTTGATTTCCCTATTGTTATAGGAAACAAGTTATTACAGTTTTGGTGGTTCCGACATTACCACATAGTTTTATCTTTGGATGCGACTTTGCCAAACAGTTTAAAATTTCTGTTAATTTTAAGAATGAGTCTTGGCAAGTACACGCTAACTTAGCAAATTCTTATGAACCTACCGTTAAGAATTATTCTGATTTTGTTTTTAAGCCGCTATGTTCTTTAGATGATCCTGCTAATTTAGAGCGTTTTAAAGCTGAGAAGGTTATTGCTTCTTTTAATTTAATTAATAGTAAAAATCGGTTAGGTAGGACCGATAGATTAACTTTAACAATTGACACAGGTAATGCTTTACCATTTCATAAAAAACAGTATCCAATGTCACCATACATGTCTCAAGTTTTGAATAAAGAGTTGGATGAAATGTTAAAGTTGGGTGTTGTCGAACCTTCACAAAGTCCATGGTCTTCTCCAGTACTTTTAGTCAAAAAATCAAGCGGAGAATTTAGATTTGTTTTTGATGGACGATTTTTAAATAATATTACTAAATTTGATTCTTATGCTCTTCCTAGTATAGACAAAATTCTTAGTTCATTACGTAATGCTAAATTTATTTCGTCTATTGATTTACGTAAAGCATTTTGGCAGATACCGTTAGATGAAAATTCTAAGGATTAAGCTACTTTTAATGTTCCTGGGCGTGGTTCTTTTAGATTCAATACAGTACCCTTTGGTTTATGTAATGCAGCACAGGCTCAGCAGCGCTTGGTTGATGCTATTTTTGGTGCAAAGTATGAACCGTTTATTTTCACGTACCTGGATGATATTTTAATTTGTAGTCCTGATTTTGAGCATCATGTAAGATTATTAGGCGAAGTTAGAGAAAAATTAAGAGAAGCAAATCTTACTATTAATTTAGAAAAATGCGATTTTTTTAAAACAAGCTTGAAATTTTTGGGTTACATAGTTGGATCAAATAGCTTGCGCACGGATCCTGACAAAATTATTTCAATGGTTAATTATCCGAGACCAACAACTGCTACGGAAGTTAAACGTTTTGTAGGTTTATGTTCGTGGTATAGGCGTTTTATAAATAATTTTTCCTCATTAATGTCTCCGATCAATGATCTTCTTAAAGGTCGCAGGAAAAGCCAACCTATTACCTGGACTGAAGCCGCAGAATCTTCTTTTGTTAAAATCAAGGAACTTCTAGTCTCGTCACCAATTTTGTCTCAGCCCGATTTCAGCAAACCGTTTATTATAACGTCAGATGCCAGTTTGACAGGTGTTGGAGGCGCACTGTCACAAATTATCGATGGAAAGGAGCACGTAATAGCATACGCCAGTAGGTCACTTTCAAGTGCCAAAAGAAATTATTCTGTTGTGGAACGGGAATGTCTTGGAGTTTTATTTTGTTTAGATAAATTTCGTATGTATATTGAAGGAGCTCCGAAATTCCAGATCATAACAGACTGTTATTCTCTTTTGTGGCTAAACAACATGAAGAACCCTACAGGCAAATTAGCTCGCTGGAGTGTGCGATTGCGTCAGCATAATTTCGACCTTGTTCACAGGCGCGGAGTAGATAATGTCGTGGTAGATGCATTAAGTAGAATTCCACCTCCTAATGACAGTCAAGAAGTCTCACCTATTATTTCTCTTATAAATCCATTTAATGTAGATATTGATCGTATTGACCCTTGGTATAATGACCTACGCGAAAAAATTATTCAGTCTCCTGATAAGTATACTCAATGGAAAGTTGAGGATGATTTTATTCTAAAGTTTATACCTAATAAACTTTCAATGATTGTAAATCTTCCTGAGTGGAAAATTCTTGTTCCAAATCCCCAAATTTCTGATGTCATTCAACATTGTCATTGTCCGCCAACTTCAGGTCACTTTGGTTTTTTTAAGACTCTTAATAGAGTACAGGATTTTTATTATTGGCCTAAGATGCGGCGTGACGTTTTGAAATTTGTTAAGTCATGTTTAGTTTGTGGTGCTCAAAAGGTATCAAACACTTCTCGCATGGGACTTACGGGAAAAGAGAAGAAAGTCGACCTGCCGTTTCAATGTATAGCTGTAGATCTTATGGGACCCTTTCCCAGATCTAAGAAAGGGCACAAGTGGCTATTAGTTGTAGCGGATTGGTTTTCAAAGTACACTCTTTTATATCCATTACGTAGTTCCAAGTCCTCTCATATCGAGAATATTCTAGAAAATCAAATATTTTTAGTATTTGGGTGCCCCGAAACTCTTATCTGTGACAATGGACCTAAGTTTATTTGTAAAAGCTTCAAAGATTTATGTTCAAATTATAATGTAAACACTCGGTATAATCCTCTATATTCCGCACAGTGTAACTTCGTAGAACGGAATAATAGAACAGTCGGTACAGCTAATTGTAGTTATGTTAGTGATCACGATGGTTGGGATAGAGACATCTCGAAAATTCAGCAGGCTATAAATACCTCTAAGCATGAAGTTACTCACTTCACCCCTGCTTTTTTAGCTTTCGGTAGACATCCGCCTTTATCGAGAAAGTTTTATTCTCAATCATCTGAACGCAAAAGCCAAGATATCGAAATTATTCCAGGAAATAGGGATTCATATGCAGAAAACATGCATGGTCTTAGGGAAATTTTTGTAGGGGTTAAGAAACGACTTCATAAGGCATATGAACGAAATTCAAAAGCATATAATCTTAGGAAGCGGGACATTTCATTTAATCAGGGTGATCGCGTGCGGCGAAAAAATCAAGTTTTATCTAGTGCGGCAAATCATTTCATGGCAAAGTTAGCTCCAAAGTATACTCTCTCGATTGTGCATAAAAAGATTTCAAATTTGGTTTATGAACTTAAAAATGTTAATGGTTCTAAGGCTGGTAGATGGCATATCAAAGACCTAAAAAAGTATAATGGTACTGATCTGGATAATTCAGATCAGGATTCTCAATTTTCAGATTAAATTTTGGAATTTAGGGAGTATGTTAAAATTTCAGGGGCGAAGTTTGCCTAACCACGTATTCTGTTGGCAAAATCGTTACAATTTGTATCCCTGATTTAGTGGCATTCACTATTCCTAAAAACCTTTATTTCTGTTTAGTATCTTATCTATTTTGCAGTCAAATATACATTTTATTTTGATGCATAATTTGGTTATTTATTAAGCGAATAAATTCGCTGATTTTTTTTTCTTCACTTATCTATGTTTTTGGTAAATATTTTGGTTGAGGTAAGTTGAAGTTTTATGAATTGCTTCGGGTTATTTTGGCATTTACCTTTCTGGTTTTTTTATCTTCTTGCATATCACTGAAGGTGATTATGTATTGTTGGGTTATTGGTGTAGACGTACACTAATAATTTCCTATTTTGGAAGTCGACTTATAAAGTCGAAGAGAAAAATAGTTCCTGTATTTTTCTGTGTGCTTTTACATTTTTAGTAATGCGTAGGGAGCAATTCTATTGATTGATATATGATTCTGATTATTCTCTGAAATTATTTTTGTTTCTTCCTTAGTCTAGTACTAGAGGTCTTATATTGAATTTTGCTATTACACTTGGTGTGTATATTGTACAGTGTCTTGTCTGGAAATTCCAGAATAATTTCCCTTGGGATTAATTCCCTTAATCTGCATTCTTTTATTCCTTAGTAGGCTAGATCCTACAGGGGATTTACTTACCGTTTTGTTGTGATTACATGACGTATGATGTTGGGTAAATATTTTTCTTATTGATATTATCATGATATTTACCATATCTCCATTTCTGTTAGTTTTAGATAGACTTTTCCCTATTATGACTTACCCGATTTTGACCTTACCGATTTAGTCCCTTTTAAGGCGAGTGATACACGCAGCTATCAAACTAAAACTACCTAGAAATCTTTACTGTAATTGTATCCTTGATTATTGTTGACTGTTATTATAGTCATTGCGTATTTTTTATTTTTTTTATTTTTGGAAAATAGTCTATTTCATAGCCTATTTTATTTTCGTTGGGTGATAATGTAGCAATTTTAAAATTGCCACTATTTATTTGTGGGGTATCATCTTTGGTTGCATAACGCTAGCCAAAATATGGGGCGAACGCACTACTTCTGTTTTCTGTGGCTGATGGCATCAGGCGCCGCACATAGGTGAACCATGTAATTCCGTTTTCGCGTCTCGGTCAAGTCGCAGACCGTCCATTTCTACTTTTGGCGATTTTATGTTTAGACGGGGTTGTTTAGAATTACTTTCTTCATTTCCTTATGTAATTTAGGTTCTGGTAAAGGCCCAGACCCTTGTTCGTTCTGATCGTTTGGATCCTTTATGTTGTCACTCTGTTCTCTTCTTCTTCTTATTTTCTTTGTTGGGGTTTATGTCCAGCTGGCAGCCTTGAGTCGATTTTGCTAGAGAATGGGGTCTGTCTTACTTGAGAGATCTTGCGGCCTCCATTTTGGCTTTCTGAAAATACCTTCAGAGAAGAAGGTCGCCGTTGGGCCATTTTTTTTAAAAGGACCACGAGGTCTCACCCCCTTTTTAGAGGTAAGCTATTTTCTTTTCTTTTGTTCTTAGTTATCGTTTTGTGGGTATTCAGTGGGTTAATTTTCCTTTCTATTCTTTTTTAGGGGTTGTGTGTTTAGTTGCTTCCGGCTGATATGCCGTTTTACCTGCCGTTCGGCATTTGAATAGGTTAAGAAACCACATGGGATTCTAACATCCACATAAATAGCCCTTGAGCTACCAGGTTCCGGTTGGCCCACGTAAGAACAGATTGAATTGGTTACAAACTATATAAATAGTCATGAGCAGCCTTCAGGAGCCACATGGTCCATGCCCAGTATAGCTGCCTCAGCAGAAGCGAGGGATTAAAAGGCTTGTATAAAGCAGATCTCAATTAAATACATTTTGCCTTTTAATTTAATTAGTACCTATCAACATTTAAATTAACTGCTCGTTAATCAATAATTTTTTATTAATGTGAAGCCATCTTGACAAAGGTAACCTTTTTAACCACACACCACCAAAAGATTTAAAAGGTTCTAGAATCTTCCCCGAGGTTATACATAATTTTGACTTAAATCCTTGCGTCCAGAAAGGCTGTTTTTTCATTCATTTCCTTTTCATAATTCAAACTCGACCAGATTTTTAAACAATTTAATACCATATAAAATTAACCTAGCGAAACCCCCTTTTATTCAATAAAAAACTTTATTATTTGTGTGGGAAAGCTTTAGTTTTATTTATTGCATAGATTTTTCAATAGAGCTGATATTCGGTATATTTTTCCCGGTTTGGACATCGATGAAACCAGGTGGCGCCCAAGACAACCAAAGACGAAGTGAAGGTGTAAGTATTGGACCACGACCTAGTGCCTCCACATAATGAGCTACCGTCAGCAGATAGTGACAACCTGTTGTCCAAGACAACATATTGCCATTATCATAACTGTTAGTAAAATATTCCACAAATTTGATGAACATGGCACAGTAAAGGACTTGCCTAGGAATGGACGGCCACGTGTTTTAGGCGACGATGAAAAATTGGATATTGCATTTTCTCTGCAGGATAATCCGCATGTTTCAACAGTTTCATTGGCTCAAAATCATGATACATCTAGAGGTACTATTTATAAAGTATGTCTTGTCCAAGAGCTTTTAGAAGATGACTATGATAGGCGTTTGCAATTTTGCGAAGAAATGATGAGACGGTGTGACTAGAATAATAGGTTTCCACAGAACATATTATTTTCGGATGAAGCTACTTTTTATTTAACCGGGGTGGTTAACAGATATAATTATCATTTCTGGAGTCAAGAAAATCCACGATGGATATTTGACGCGCATACTCAGTGGCCCCAGAAAGTAAATGTATGGGCAGGTATCATTAATAACCGAATTTTAGGGCCATTCTTTTTGTAAGAAAAGCTCACAGCTGGACGGTACCTGGAATTCTTAACCTTCGAGTTGAGGCCTGCTCTAGCTGTAATTTTTCCCAATGAAGTAGATCCAGATATACCTAATGAAACAATTTGGTTTCAGCAAGATGGTGCTCCCCAGCATTTTGGTGTCAATTTGAGAAGATATTTAGATCAGATATTTCCAGGTCGCTGGATTGGACGACGTGGTACAATTGAATGGCCACCAAGGTCCCCAGACTTAACGCCTCTAGACTATTTTCTTTGGGGATATTTAAAAGAAAAAGTTTACCAAAATAGGCCAAATAATATTGAAGATTTAAAAAACAAAATTGGATTCAAGACACATAATATACCGGCTGAAGCCATTCGAAATTCCGTCGACGGATTTTACCATCGTCTGGGAGCATGCCAAGTAGAGATTTCCAGCATTTGCCACGTTAAACCACCTTTTGTTGTGTTTTGTTTTACTTCGTCACATTTTTATTTTTTTTGACAAAATAAACAACAAAGGAACCATAACTATTGTTAAGTCACAATGTCACAAAATGTCAGAACGTGAAACAATGAAGATTCCTTACCTTGAAAGGTAAAAAAATATCAATGATTTATCATTTCCGCTTATCTAAATGGGGATTTTTTTAAAACTTTTAACAGTCGCCAATTTGATCAAAATTTATGAATACTGTAGGAGATATTAGCTTTTAAATGATGTATCACAAGCTGTATGTTTCGATTTAAAAAAAAGATCGATGTCGTCATATCTTTGACAAATGTCTATAAAAAAACAAACGAATAACGTCAAAATGTAAGCATATATAAAACTAAATTGACGTGTCCGAGCATTTTCCCCAAAAGTTACAGTTTAAGGCTATATTAATTTTATTCCGGACTTCTGGGCAGCCCTGCATAATATGTTAGTATACACGTGCAGTATATACAATTGATAAATTGGCTTCATGTCAATTAATTTTATTTTAGTTCTGATAAATTTTAACAAAAATATTTAAAATTATTTACATATGTGTAGATAGTTATTAATAAATAAACAGTGTAAAATGCAGACCGGTTGTCCAGACTTTAAATAATTACAGTGCTTATGGGAGGAAATGTTTTAGTTTAAAAAACATTTCATTCCCTACGCCAGATGAGCGCCTGTAGGCAACACTATCAGCCCATAATTTTTTTTTAAATATGCACGCCACTAATATTTTTGATTTTGTGAGTATTTTTTGTAATCCCCATCCAATATCTAGTGTAAGACGACTCTTATCATTTTCTTAGTTGCGGATTAGCTTAGGAGAAAAATGCTATTCTATTAGTAGTTAGATAATTTGTTTTAAAAATTAATACCATTTTCTCCTAAAATGAGCTACAAATAAAAAAATTCGCAGAGGCACGTTATGTTAAAATGAGGATTGCAAAAAATTCCGAAATTAAATTATCAGTGTGGTGCATTTTTTTATTTGAATCATATCTTCAGCACAACCTCTTTTAGAAAATATTGTTACGTTTTTGGGCATAGTTTAATAAAAAGTTTAGTTAGAAATAGTCACTAAAAAGAAATGTTTTAGATAACCTAGGTTAAGACGCACTTTGTATAATTATAATATTACTATCAATATACAGTGTGTCCGCTTAAGTTCTGTACATATGGGAAATATTTATTAATTTTACGAAAAAAAAGTTACTCTTTATAAAAAGTTCTGCTTACAGAAAAAATAATATTAGACTACTCAAACTTAAGATAGTATGTACAGGATGATCAAAAAGTAAAAAAATCAAAATTGACCTACGAGAAAAATATCCTTAATTTTAATTTTGGAGCAAGATGGAATAAGAAAAGTTGATTGGCATTAAAAATTATATCTGTTTCTACTATTACTGAAAATAAATTTGACATTTCAAAAAATATCATTTTGATTTATAATTAATAATTGTATTTATTATGCAATTTAAGCTAATAAACATTTATCAATTATTTTTATTCAAAACGTAACCTTGATTCTTTATCCCTGTTTTATAGTAATTTTATGACGCATTTAAATAATTGATAGGAACATGATAATTTATTTTGGAAAATACAATTATAATAATAAACATTAGAATATGAATTTAAATTAAAATATTAATTACCTTACCCTCACTGTACATTTACTTGGACATATCCTCCCTCCATTTCAATACATTTAGCCGTTCTTGCAGAAAATTATTTTAAAACATTTCTAATCATCGCAGGAGCTATATTTGTAATTGTCTTTCTAATTACCCTCTCTAAATGGTCGACATTTTGAAATAGCCTTTGTAGGTATATATTCTGTTTTAAGTAGCCCCACAAGAAATAATCGCGGGGGCTCAAGTCCGGAGACCTAGGGGACCAAAAAAGGTCAGAATATCTATTGATAACTTTTCCATTAAAAAGGGTATTTAAGTATTGTCTTACATTCCTCGTACTGTCGCATGGTGCACCATCTTCTTGGTACCATATCCGTAGTCTATCTGGTATGTGAAGTCCAGGAATAAAATTAAAAAAAGCAAGTAACGTTTACCATTTAAATTTTGTCGAGAAAAAAAGGTCCTATTATTCTATTTTTGTAAAATCCGCACCACACATTTGTTTTAAATGAGTACTGATCACGTGTCTGTATAGTGAAATTTGGATTAACGTCACTCCACCAATGACAACTTTGTGAACTTACAGTCCCGTTCGAGGTAAAGGTTGCTTCGTCGATAAAAATTATATCTCTTGTCATAAAAGGGTTATCTTCTAACTCTCCTTGAATTAAAAAACAAAATTCTAAGCGTCGCTCAAAATCACCTGGCTTCAAGGTATGTATACATTTTTGTTTGTAAGGCCAAAATTTGTTTTCATTTCATATTTTTGAAATCGTAGTTTTCCCTACATCATTTGGTAATGTTGTTAACCTTTTTCGCAATGATTTTTTAGGATCTTCCACTACAGACAACATTACTTGGTTCACAGGTTCATTATTTGTAACCCTTGGTCCACGTTCCTTATTGGAGTTATTTTCCACACTTACAAAGGTCTTGAATTTAGTCACTGTGTTCCCTACTGTTGTAAAAGAAATAATTTTATCAGGATATCTGTAGTTAAAAATTTCGGCAGTTTCCCGATACCTTTCGTAATTTTCACCAACAATTAATGTTGAATACTACTATAAAATTAATTGTGAAGGACCACCCCACCAACAATGGGGGCACTGATAAATAATTGGTTATGATAAAATTCGAATCTCACAAGTAGTATTTAAATGGTAAGCACTTACGTGGGTTTGCTGATGGTAGGTTGATTTATCCACTTTGGAGTGTTCAGGCGCCGATTTCTTGCCGGCCGGCTGGTATTAACGTTTTCTTAATTGTATGGCACAGGACATATCACAATGGGCAAATTCAAAACACCGTGTACGACAACACACTTGGCCGTACCGAACACCGTAGCAATGCTTTTCACACTGGCGTTTCCACCAAAAGAGGGGCAGGCAGTACCTCTCTCGCCCAGTGTCGCCAACCTAACAAAACTTGAGAGATATGCCCGCGTAAATTTAAGTATGGCGCGAAAATATCGATACTCAACATTTCCGCCCACCAAAAATAAATACTTTATTTTTTCCGATACAAAAACGAATTAAGACAGACAGCCTGCCAGGCTTAAAACATATTGTGGTGGTAACATGAAACACACATACCCCGTCACACACACACAGACACACACGCGATACTACTGCACTGGCAAAGGGCATAGCTTGACCAATGGACGGTCAACTAAACCCCTCACGGTACGCACTTGGGCAATGCGCACTATCTTATCGGGACTGGAATATAATTTAACAATTCTGCCCAACGGCCAGCGCAATGGGGCAGCGTTCGCATCCTTTATGACGACTAAGGTCCCTACAGTGGGTGGATTTTCTACAGTATTCCACTTCTGTCTTTGCTGCATGTTGTGAAGATACTCAACATGCCATCGCCGCCAGAAATGCTGATGCAATTGTTGGACTAACTGCCACCGATTCAGTCGATTCACCTTACACCCAATTAAATCCTCGTCAGGAGGCGCCGTAAACGGTTCAGTAGTCAAAAAATGACCTGGAGTAAGGCTCATTAAGTCGTTAGGATCAGGACTAATACTACAGAGCGGTCTTGAATTTAGCACAGATTCCACTTGTGCCAACACAGTTGACAATTCTTCAAACGTCAAAATCTGGGCTCCAATGACTCGAACAAGATGAGTCTTTACGGATTTAACTGCAGACTCCCATATTCCGCCGAAATGGGGGCTTGCAGGAGGATTAAAGTGCCATTTAATAGCCAAAGATTCACAAGATTTCTCCCAATAGGAACGAAATATACTATTAGCACCCACAAAATTGGTACCTCTATCACTGTAAATGGCGGAGCAACGCCCTCGACGAGCCACAAATCGTCGAAAAGCAGCCATAAAGGCCTCGGAGGACAAATCAGAAACGACCTCAAGGTGAAGAGCCTTAGTGGCAAGACATACAAAAACACAAATATAGGCCTTCTGGCTACGACTTCCCCGATGTTTTCCCAAGGTGACAAGCACAGGTCCGGCGAAATCTACACCAGTATTAGCAAAAGCCTTTACCTGCGAGACTCTTACTGGAGGCAAATCACCCATGAAAGGGGCCAGAGGAGTGGGATTAGCACGGAAGCACCTCAAGCAATTTGACAATACATGACGAATCGCACGTCTTGCCGACAATATCCAAAACTGCTGAGTGAGAAGATACTGCAGCCCCCTAGGACCGGGATGACAGTTCTGAAGGTGAAATTGCAAAATTATCAAATGTGTCACGCGATGATCTCGAGGAAGAAGAATCGGGTGTTTTGCATCGTAGGACAACGCGGAATTTCGCAAACGTCCGCCCACCCTGACAACACCGGAACTGTCAATAAATGGAGCTAACTGCCGCAGGGGCTTTGCACAGGGAATACCTTTTCTCAGCTTTGCTATGTCGTCAGCGAATACTTCCTCCTGAATTAATTTTACAATCACAATCAGAGCAGCATAAAGTTCACCATAGCTCACTCCACCGCGTTCACGCTCCTCTGGAGATTTGCGAAGGTTGTTCGTGAAGCGCAGACAGAAGGCCACAACACCCTGGATTTTGCGTAAAGACGAAAAACGACACATGAGGGCATAGAACGGGCTCTTTACACTAGTGGCTAGAAGAACGGTTCTTTTCTCCTCACAAGCAACTTCTTCAATCCGATCGTCCTCTTTATGGACGGGCCACGTAGAGGAGGACTGACTTAGCCACGGTGGACCCGCCCACCACAGCGAATGTGACACAAGTTGTGCCGGAAACAGACCCCTTGATGCACAATCTGCGGGATTTTCTTTTCCATCAACATGGAACTAACGATCAGGAGGAACCTTCTCCTGGATAAGAGACACCCTATTCGCCACAAACGTCTTTCACCTGTGAGGGGACGATCGTATCCAGGCTAAGGCCACCATCGAATCAGACCACGCAAAAACTTGACTGATGTGCACAGCCCGAATATTAGTCACAACAAACGCAATCAAATCAGCAAGCAGAGAAGCGGCACACAACTCCAACCGAGGAACTGAGAGGCGCTTCAACGGAGCCACTTTACTCCTTGCACACACTAACGATACAACAATATTCTCACGGATAACTTGCCTCAAAAAAATAACTCCGGCATAACCCAATTCTGACGCATCACAAAAGCCATGGAGCTGGATAATGGCATTCTCATCCCTTATGATCTGGCGTGGGATGGATAGAGATGACCAACAAGTTCAGCACTTGGAACGTCATCCCATGCAACCCCCTGTGCCCACAATCTCTGGATCATACACTTTGCTAGCAGCACTACAGGGCATAAAAAACCAACAACATCATATATTCTGGCGATTTCAGATAGAATAGTACGCTTAGTACACTGTCGGTCAACAGGCATTACAGAATAGGAAAACATGTCCGTCACTGGACACCACTGTAGTCCCAACACTTTTATACCAACCAAATCTCTTTGGCCAAAGGAAATGGGTTGTTGATGAGAACTAGGCACACTCTCTAATAAGACTGGACAGTTGCTTGCCCACTTTCGAAGTTCGAATCGGCCCAACCCTAACAAAGTCGAAAATTCCTTCTGTAACGCCACTGCCTTTTCTTCAGAGAAGGCTCCGCCCATTATATCATCCACATAGCAGCTATGCTTAATGGTATCACTAGCTAATGGAAACTCAGCACCAGAGTCACTCACAAGCTGCAGCAAGGTTCGAATAGCCAAGTAAGGGCTGGATGAGACACCATAAGTTACAGTATTCAAACGGTATTCCTGAACTGAGTCTGAGGGAGAAAAACGCCACAGAATTCTTTGAAAGTTACGATGACTCTCTTTCACAAGAATTTGTCGATACATCTGACGTACATCGGCAGTAAATACAATGGGAAAAACAAGAAAATTCAGTAAAATAGAGCCAATGTCGCTCTGCAATTTAGGACCGACAAGCAAGGCATCGTTGAGAGATGCACCAGTTGAGGACTTACTGCTTGCATCAAAGACAACACGAATCTTGGCCTCCTCCCCTGCACCCTTCACAACACAATGATGAGGAATAAAGTAACGATCACTCGAAGGAGGCAGGTACTCACCCAATTGCATGTGTCCCTGGTCTAAATAATCCTGCATAAAGTCATGATACAAAGCCTTTAGCTGGGAATTTTTTTGAAGTTTGGCCTCCAGAGAATAAAATCTCCGAAGCGCTGAGGCACGAGAGTCACCCAAAGCTGGGGGAAACACACGAAAAGGCAATTCTACACTATATCTTCCACTTACATCACGCTCACACGTTTTAGCATAATTATTCTCACACATTTGATCCTCAACAGACAGTACTGCACTGGATGTCGGGACACAATCCACCTCCCAAAATCTCTGCAGCAGTTGGTCACTCTGAATGAGAGCACCATTCACAGATGTGAGACAGCTCAGCACATCCCCGGATGGCAATGACTCCACCGAGCCAAACAGCACCCATCCCAAGGTGGTATTCATAGCACAGGGGCCACCATTTTGCCCTTTCCGAAATCCTGGAAGGATAAGTTGGGAAAACACATCGACACCCAATAGAATATCGATCTCACCAGGAGTAACAAATCCTGGATCAGCCAAACACAATCCGCTCAAATACCTCCACTTACGAGGTGGCACAGTACCTGAGGGAAGAGCACCACAAATGTTTGAAAGCACGATACAATCCAAGTTGTAGACAGGGGTTGTTTTATTACACGGAGTCAAATCAACTTGAACGTTTCCCAATGAAGCACACATTGACATCTGGTTAAGACCATGAATAGGAATAAGCGACTCTCTTCTTTTAAGACCTAGCCGCTTTGCACAATGATCACTAATAAAGTTTGCCTGACTGGCCGAGTCAAGCAGAACCCTGCACTGTACAGGCTGACTTGACCTATCACGCACACACACTATAGCAGTAGCAAACAAGACTGACTTATTTGAAGACACGGTACTTGTTAACACATTCAAATCATCAGCACTTGTTTGATTAGAAGAATTGCCTGAGCCACCAGCACGATTACTATCACAAGAGCCACCAGTTGAAACAGTATAATTTTTATTTTGGGGAAAATGCAAAAGAGTATGATGACTCTTTCCACATACTCTGCATCGAAAGCTAGAATCACATTTATCACATCCATGAGTAGAAGAAAAACAATTAAAACACAAGCGAAAGCCTTTTATAAACGAATGTCTCTCATTAATATCCTTGCCTAAGAATTTATCACACTTTATTAATGAATGGTTACCCTGCTTACAAAAAACACACCTCTGCTCACTTCTTGTGAGGTAGGAAGGGACGAACCTATTACTTTTATCTGTATGACCAACTTTCTTTGACTTATCACTAACACTCTGAAAAGACGATTTGACGGATTTGGAAAATAGCTGAGTATTTTCCAAGGCACGACATTGTCTGTCTAAAAAGGCAAATAAATCATTATATGTTGGTATAGCTTTATTGCTATATTGAATTTCAAACAATGTTTTAAGAGAAGGATCTACCTTTTGAATAAGCAAATTTAACTTTGTAAAATCCCACAAGTCAATAGCAGGGAATTGATTTAAGGCTGAAAGATTCTCAGAAAAACTGGCTAATAATTTTCTAAGC
The DNA here is from genome assembly GCA_963920685.1 of Polydrusus tereticollis. Taxonomy (NCBI): domain Eukaryota; kingdom Metazoa; phylum Arthropoda; class Insecta; order Coleoptera; family Curculionidae; genus Polydrusus; species Polydrusus tereticollis. Next base: position 2,571,903 of record OY987334.1, on the reverse strand, counting down.
TCTAGGGCATTATTATTTTTCATTGATTCTGCTCTGTAAATATTAAGCCAATAATTTGTAATTAAAACACGCTCGTTTTGATATCGCTTAACAAGACAATTGTATGCAATCAAATAATTATCCTCCGTTATAGGAATATTTTTAACAACACTAGCTGCATCCTTCTCCAAGTAAGACACGAGAAATTGAAAGCGTTCAATATTAGAAAGAGAAGGGCAATCATGAATTAAAGTTTTAAACATATCAAAGAAGGTTGGCCATTTCTTTATATCACCGTCAAATTTTGGTATGTCAATCTTTGGCAAGCGTACCCTATTACACTTATCATCTTTCATGACATTACTATCAGCACTCGATAGATTTTCTGCCTTTTCATTGGCAGGTTTTTCAACCACACGCCGGTGAATAGCTTTAATGGTATATTGCATGTCATCAAACATCTCCTCAGCCGCTTCATGTTCACCCAACTTGTCAGATTCGCACAAAGACACGATCTCTATGTGAGTCGCTTCAAATAAACTTACAAATTCGAGTAAACTATCATATCTAACCAAAAAATTTTCATATTGTGAGCTTTCAGTTCCACGCTTCTCAACCTTTACTGCAAGGTCGTACAATTTTGAGACCTTTTTTGTAATAAAGTCACGTTTATTTATCAATTTTTTAATTCCTGTTTCAGGCATTTTTACGAGAGAACCAACTAATTTAACGTAATTAAAAAAAGGTAAACAACAACAAAACTATTTTTCAAGCGGTCACTTTCAAATCCCTTGGTTAGATTTATTGAAATACGCAGGCAACCGCAGGCAACCAGGCTTACATTCAACAATACGACATACGTTCACAAATATTTCCAAATATTGCCTTTCTTATTACCACCACAATAGCACAAAAGTATATGCGAAATGCGATAAACTTGATAAACACGCAGGTAAAAAACACGCCACAAAAAAACAAGACTTTTGCCGATCTTAAACCGGTACCTGCTCCAAATTTATTATCAATTTTATCATTACAATTGCACGGTTTTTAAATAATTTTAAATTTAAATTTTAAAAAATAAGAACTGTAATTTTATTTATTCATAGGACGATTCTATGCGGCACGAAGGCCAAAATGTTGAATACTACTATAAAATTAATTGTGAAGGACCACCCCACCAACAATGGGGGCACTGATAAATAATTGGTTATGATAAAATTCGAATCTCACAAGTAGTGTTTAAATGGTAAGCACTTACGTGGGTTTGCTGATGGTAGGTTGATTTATCCACTTTGGAGTGTTCAGGCGCCGATTTCTTGCCGGCCGGCTGGTATTAACGTTTTCTTAATTGTATGGCACAGGACATATCACAATGGGCAAATTCAAAACGAGACACCGTGTACGACAACACACTTGGCCGTACCGAACACCGTAGCAATGCTTTTCACACTGGCGTTTCCACCAAAAGAGGGGCAGGCAGTACCTCTCTCGCCCAGTGTCGCCAACCTAACAAAACTTGAGAGATATGCCCGCGTAAATTTAAGTATGGCGCGAAAATATCGATACTCAACAATTAAAATTATTTCAATTTTATTTTGCATACTCAATTTCAACTGCATATTTACCTAATTAAAAATTCAAACTGATGTTTCAGACAAATAACATAGCCGACAGTTAAAATTCAAATTCAGGTGGGAAATGGTGGCAAGATAATGGACATGCCATAAAGAATTAAGATTTAAATTTTAAAGTTTATTTTCAATAATAGTCTACTGAGAGTAGAAACAGATATAATTTTTAATGCCAATCAACATTTTCTTATTCCATATTAAATTAAAATTAAGGGTACTTTTCTCGTAGGTCAATTTTGATTTTTTCTTTCTGATCATCCTGTACAATACTGTACATACTATCTCAAGTTTAAAGGACTTGGAAGTTAATTTGATGTCTTTGAGTGACACTGTAATTTGACTAATTGAACTGTCGCATAAATCTATTGTATGAAATCGATATGTTTTCCTTAAAGCATTTAACTGTAAAACTGTCTTAGAGAACAATTTCGTTGACTAATAAAAGTATTAAAGAATATTCTTGGACAGACCTAAAAGTTGTCAATTAAAATTTTATAAATTTTGCTTTATAAAAGACCTAAATCTTGCCGGAACTGCATTATCAAACAATACATACTGGGTGGCCTATTTGTGTGACAAAGTAATATACAGTGAGTCACAGAACGCTCGAACACGTCGATTTTTATTTCTTAATGTATTTTTTTATGTAAATTTATGCATACAGGGTTGCCCAAAAAGAAGTTACGACCATCGACTTCATTTTTTTCAAATGAAAACATCTATTTTTTTATTTCATTTTTGGATTTTGCATTGATGCAAGTATGTTTCATGTACCATATCCTATACCTAAACTCAACAGTTTTCGAAAAAGTTACGTTTCAATATATCAATAAGCAAGACTTGTTTATTTGAAAAGAACAAAACAACGGACGTTAGGCGTTAATTTGGATAGTCATATGTCTTGGCATAGCCACGTTGCGGCCATTGCTAAGGCAGCCTCGCAGAAGCTTGGAGTAATTTTCCGAACTAAGAACCTCTATACACCCCAACAACTTTTGATGCTCTATAAAGCCCAAATTCGACCATCGCTGGAGTATTGTTCGCATATTTGGGGCTCTGCTCCTAAACATACCCTGAGATTGCTAGATTCCATTCAAAGAAGAGCCATTCGCTTGATCGGTGACCATAGTCTGACAAACAACCTGGAAAGCCTTGAACATCGAAGGCAAGTTGGCGACTTGAGTCTATTTTACAAATATTTTCATGGCAAGTGTTCAACTGAGGTTGCCCGCCTGATACCACCAAGAGCGGTGCATGGTAGAAATACACGACGAGCCACTGCAGCCCACCAGTACGTGGTTCAGCTCAGTGTCCCTCGAATGACACTGTTTCAAAATTCTTTCATCTGGAGAACGTCATCACTCTGGAACGACCTCCCTGAGATCGTGTTCCCCAACGGCTATAATCTTCAAAGATTCAAGACCAACGTGAATCGTTGCCTGTGCACACGCACCGCTCCCAGAGCGCCATAAAGAATTTATCCTGCAGTGCTGTGCCTTATCATAAAAAAAAAAAAATTAAATGAAATGTTGAAAATATGCACCAGTGGCGTAACTAAGGGCATGTGCGCCCCCCCGCAAAATTTAGAAAGCGCCCTGCTATTTTGCACCTGTCTGAACACACAAAAAAATGTAGTATCAAAGTGAAACTAATAGTTTTATCATGAAACTAACGTAAGGGTGAATAGGAGCAAGCATAACTTAATCACATATTAAAGATAGTTAATTCTCAATATTTATATTCACTGTGATATTTCATATAGTCAGTTTTGAAATGATAATAGATATGTAATAGTAATGAGATATAATATATCCTCAAGTTGAATAGAAATTTGACATCAAATCAGTATTAACATATGTAAGGTCTAAAATTAAATTAATCTCAGCGTCAATGAACGTATACTTAGAGTCAGACACCAACCTGAACTAACCTGAACTAACCCATAATAATTTGATTCTGATTAAAATTAGCTGTATATTTAAAATATTTATACCCTATCATAGAAGAAGCAAAAAGTATGTTTCAAAACTAATATAAGGGATTTTTAATGCACTGCACAAAGAAATGTTCTTAAAAAACGCAATTAAACCAAATGACCCGTCTGTACGCAGCGTCGCTCGAACTCTTCAAGTTCCAATCATGGAATATAGTATCGATATCATCAAAGTAAGACGAACTGTCGCGAGAATTGTAAAAATTCCTGTAAAACTACTTTCTAGACACAGTTTGAAAATAAGAAATTTTCGCTATTTTAAAATGATCATATTGTACAAGAAATATCTTTAAACTAATTATAATTTTATGACATATCTTCAATTTAGCATGTTGGTTGTTTTTATGTTTATTCTAAAACTACTCTTATATTTTATTAAAATTATCCTAGTTAGGTTTCATATTTAATAAAGCTGTAATACTTGAAATAATAATAAAGTAAATTAATTTTATATCTATTTCATTATAATTGGTTTAATTATATTTTTTAATTCTAACGTATGTTTAGACTGAATCGAGTTTTTGCAAAAATATGTTCTCTTTGAAATTAGATTTTTTTGTGTGAATATGCGCGGCATTCATATAAACATGACAACAAGATCTTTTACTGTTATTGGGGTATAATATTAAATTATTAAAATTGTTAATTATGATTTAGTACGTTACCCTTATTTTATATCGACTCATATTACATTATTTCTCATTCATTATTGCTTATTTTTAACTTTAATATGTAATAATGAAACTATTATTTTCGTCGATTTTCATTTGATTTATTATTTTCATCAAGGGATTGAGGGCGCCCCTGGTTTTGCTGCGCCCGCGTTACGGCTTGACAATATCCAAGGCGATCAATAAATTCTCTTTGCACGTTTCTTCGAATTATCTCTTTCATCTCTTGCAGATTGTTTGGCCTGTCAACAAATACTTTCGATTTGAGATAACCTCACAAAGCAAGTCCAGCGGAGTTAGATCTGGCGACCTAGCAGGTCATTCGATAAGTCCTCTCCTTCCTATCCACCGATTGGGAAAGGTTTTATCCAAAAATGTACGCACAGTGGCAGCATAGTGCAGAGGAGCACCATCTTTCTGGAACATCAGTTCTTCGTCAGGGTTGTCTGGGTCAAATGGATTCGGAAATAAAGCCACTAATGCTGGAATTTATTCAAGTTCAAGAAATTCGAGATATACTTGTCCAGTTAAAAGCTGATCAAAGAAAAACGGAGGAATTACTGTTCCGCGCACTATTCCACACCACACATTTGTTTCTTGAGGGTACTGTCTGTGAACTTACATCATCCAATGCGGATTTTCTGTTGCCCAGTGACAATAACTTTGTCTAAACAGACCGATTGCTCCTCTGCGCCTTATTCCACACCACATTTGTTGCCACAGGATGGATTTCATTGAAATTAAGCCCTCCCTCCATTAGGGGCAGTTAAACCCGATCTGACAATTTTTAGGAAATATACACATACATACGCTAATTACTTTATTGCAGGCGGATCCATTCAATTTGCTTTAAAAGCTGATAAGTCGGTTGTTAATTAATACACTCATTTCCAAAAAAAGTGACGCACCTAATTTTTGTTGCAACTTTGAAGCTTTCTATTTGTTGGTAGGTAATTCCGTTACCTTAAAGAAACTGGTAGACATTTTTTCAAAGCCCCCTGGATGATAGTGGAAAAACTCAAGCCATGTTATTTTTTAATTTTTGACTCACCCTGTGCGTTAATTAAGTAAATGTATAGAAAGCGGTATTTTGGTTTTTTGTTCATTAATTTATCTCTAAAAGTGTCCGAATTACAGCTTTTTTGCTGAAACCTTACGTTTATCCCACAAATGTAATTTATTGTAGGGTCAGATTGCCTTTAAAAAACAATTGCCCTTGCCATGGCAATTACTCTATATTTGACCCTTTGTCGTTGTGTCATTAAAGAAGTCAATGTCATTATAAAAGTTTTAGTGGCTAAAATTACATAAAATGCATCAAATAGGTTCAGAACAAGTAGCAGCATTAGTTACTTTAGTTAACGATGGACGTAGTAAACGTTACGCCGGCGCCGCTCGTGCAGTGGGTGTCCATGAAGCAACTGCTCGTAGAGCAATCCAGAAGTACGAACACACAGGAATCACTGCTCGAAGGGTTGGTTCTAGTCGCCCTCAAAAAACTTCTCCAAGAGATGATCGCTTCTTGAGATTAAGGATATTACGTGATCGATCAAATACTGCGGTAAATGTTCAGCAAGATCTTCGCCAAATTCGGGGTGTTACGATAAGTAAGCAAACGGTATGTCGACGTCTAAACGAAGTTAATTGGAAAGCTAGGAGACCTGCAAAAGGTCCCAAATTATTGCCACAACATCGTGCTGCTAGAAGAAACAGTGACTGCCTGCAATGTTGCCAATATAATAATTAATTTAAATAAGTAAAACATAAACCATGTTAATTTTTTTTTTACAAATGTCATTATAATTAATTTAAGAAGTAAACATTTATTGTCGTTAAATTTGTGTAATGAGTGTGAGCGTATTACAGTGTCTATGTTGGTGTGTTCGCATATTATTTCGACGTATCGATTTTTATTAAAATTACAAAAAAACAATAATTCTACTTTTTACCCGGGTGGAAAGTGAGCACTTTCAGGAAACCAGAATTCATCAGAAAAAATGTCAGGTTTAATAAATCATAAATTTCCAATAAATTTTGGGAAAACCACTGACAGTAATTTCTGCGTTTTTTAAAATCTCAATCCTACACGGACTTTTTGCGACATCATTTACCCATTTTGTTAGAAGAACTACCCCTACATGTAAGAGTCAACATGTGGTTTATGCACGACGGGGTTCCAGCTCATTTTAGTGTTCTTGCTCGTCAGCATCTCGACATTACGTACCCTAATCGCTGGAATGGACGTGCAGGACCTCAAGATTGGCCAGTTCGCAGTCCTGATATTAATCCTCTAAATTTCTATTCATGGGGTCATCTGAAGGCTCTTGTTTATAAAACTCATAGAAACCACTGACAGTAATTCCTGCATTTTTCAAAATCTGCAGCTTTTGAAATTGAAATACATACATCCACTTATTAAGATAACAAATTTAACTGTTTGTTAAGAATAGTCCTGCATGTTCCATAATATCTTCCCATTCCTTGGGACACATTTTACACGTATATTTCATTTATTTGCAACAAGTTCGTCTGTTCTAGCAGATGGCCTTTCAGCTTCTTTTTTATGTTGTATTAGAACCTGTTTCCCTAAACAGAGTGACAGCTCTTCTTAGGCAATGATAAAAATCGCAGTGGAACATTTTTGCGAAAATCGTCCATGCGTTAACGGTGACTGTATTGCCACTTACCACTTACTCTAACCCCGTCCCGTAACACCCATTACGTGAATTTTTCAACATATTGGATACATTAGCGATGAATCAAATTATTTGTAACGACTGGTAAAGATGACGGAATAATTAATTGATTGATAATGCTGCTATTTACTGACACCCAACAGGTATTAAGCTCTACATAAATTAAAATCTTGATTATTATTATCTCGAGCACATTTTACAGAAGAATCCACCATCATAAAAAGAAGTTCTTCATAAAAAACAATAAATATACTACCATACGACAAGTTACTCTACAGCTACCCATCTTTCGGCATCAGCTCACGAGTCTACCCACTATCAAAAGAAACCAGTCTCAAGGAGAACGCCCTAACCAATTCCACTTCCCCGGTCCTCCCTCTATACTGTGCACTACCCCATGCCTTATGCTATGTCTTATACTCTATGCTTTATATACACTATATACATTAATTTTACATTATTTTCTTTTACCTTATTTTTTAACGTTATTTTCTATTTTATAATATCCTTATTGTAGTTCTAATCCTAATCTTTATCCTAATCTTACCGACTCCGACGGGGTGGAAACTCACTCCTCCTCTGACGTCAGGACTTCCTCTGCCCAACGATTCCACCACTGTACCGTCTGCACAGCTTCTTTCCCCCTTGTTCTCATCTGTGCAATTACTTCTTGCATTCCCCTTTGATATCTTTCTCTACCTCGTACTCTCCTTTCGATCCTACATTCATTCCTCGCGTGTTTCATGCTTTTAATTCCTTGTCCACACTCACACATTCCGTCGCCTCCCAGTCTAAAACGACTCGGGTAGGCCTTGACGTGAAATATACTACCAGCGGGGATTTTCCCTCCAGAACATCCTATAGATTTTGCAAACCCAAAGAATATGTAATAAACGTAACAAGACGGCATGTAGTGCCGCTGCGCGCCCACCATACCATTATTTATTATTGAAGTTCCTTCTACAAAGTTCAATAATCACGTTTTCCTCATAGACCTTTATCTTATAGATTAAAAAAAAATAAATTCTGCAAACATTTTTCTCGATTTTGTCAAATTTGCTTATGCTTTTTACACTCCCCAATTTATATTTTTCTTCCACGTTTTCGGCCTAATAACCTAAACTAACTTGAAAAGAAAAGTAAAGTTGTCAGATACTTAATTACCAAACTATCCTAACGGTAGAAACTTTTCCTCAAGAAACATTCAAACAAACTTTATGTCAACATTGGGCCCGAATTTCGACATTGCATTTTCCTATCTTTCCGCTTTCGATCTATTGGAAAAGTTTTACGTGCCAGAGGTAGTTTCAATTTCGAAAAAATCATTAGGACCTCAATTTTATTCGCTATAAAATTTAAATGGATAAAAGTAATATTTTAAATAGGGCAAAACCGGGTGAGATGGGCAATCAAGCGTTTCGAGGTTATCGAATCCAAGTCGCAAGTCCAGAGTGGGAAATTATTGTGCTTCTTATTTTCTAACTACTCTCGACGATATCGATGTATTTTTTGCAGATAACGTGAATCCATCGAAGTGATGCGAGATCCTGTATCCACCATCTTGATATTTGTATTCCAATTCTATCAAGTATTTTACATCGTCTGCCTAGTCCAAATTTACCGAACTTGCGATTCTTGTAGAATCTGGTAGACAGCAGCCGTCGGCCGCCGAAGCTATAGAACTAGATTTTTAATTTATGAAAATGGTCACTGGATATCGCCATAGATGTAGCTATGAAATCTGCATAAGTCTCATAAATTTGACATACATACGAATATTGCATAAGTCCTACTAATTAACATGGAGTGCAATGAATTAGCAATATGAATATAAAGTAAATAGTTTGCTTGGGTTTTAAGGTGAATTGGTGCTGTTTAGGTTAGTTAGATAATCACAAAGCAAATAATAAGCAAACCAGAGCTTTACCAACCACGAGAACAGGAAGGTTTCAGATTTGGATATGGTATAAACGATCATCTACTTGTAATAAAAAATCTAATTGAGAAGTGTGCAAAATACAAAAAACATTTGGTATTGATATTTGTGGATCACGAAGAAGCTTTCGACACAATAAATCAACAAAAAATACTGCAAGCTCTAACGAAATGTCGAATAGATCGCCGTTACACAAATATTAGTATATTTACAGAAATGCTACGGCGAGTGTGAAAATCGGAGACCAACCAACAAATAAATTCCCCATATTATGACGTAGTGTACGGCCAGGAGACACCATATCGCCAAGGCGGTTTGCTACACTGCTGGAATATATGTGCAAAAGGCGTAGTCACCTAAGATTCGCTGACGATATAGTTTTGATTACCGACCAAATGGACGAAACCAAAAATCTATTAGACAGGCTCTACCTTTCCTCACTGGAGACCGGACTAAGAATAAACATGGCCAAAACATAATTTATGAAAAACCTCGTGCTCAGTAAAAATATAACGGTTGCTGGAAAAACAATCGACCAAACTACGTCATACAAATATTTACGACACAAGATTTGCATAGGAAGAGACAACCAAACTACTGAACTTAACCTGGGTAGACTTCGGTAAATTAAACCATATATTCTAATCAGACCTTACAATGCGCCTTAAAAAAAGGACTTTTAGCCAGTGCGTATTGCCTGTATTGACCTACGGAACAAAGATAATAACACTGGCCAGAAAAACGACACACAAAATCCGTGTGGCACAAAGAGCAATGGAACGTGCAATATTGGGCATTTCGTTTAGAGACAGAATCTCAGACTAGGAGATACGACAAAGAACAAAAATAGTAGATATGATAGAGATAATAACCACTCTTAAATGCAACCGGGCAGGACATGTCGCCAGACTGACAGACAACAGATGGACCAGACGAATATTAGAGTGGAGACCAACGCAAGGAGCCTACCCAAATAGGAGCCGCCCTCCAACGAGATGGATCGATGACTTAAGACGTTGTCACGGGAACTAAATGCAGGCGGTGCAAGATCGGAACACCTGGAAGAGATTAAGGGAGACCTTTATCCAGCAATGGATACAAGGAAGGATTGATTGATGATGATGATGATAGTTCTGTTTAAAGAAAATTTGGTGAAAATTAAGCACATGTAAAGTTCCTACAAGTGACTCAGTTCTATTTAGTCGATGAAAGATAAAAAATATTTCTCCATGAAGAGCGTTAGATTTTAAATAAAGTTTTGCAATAATTTTCATATCAATTTTAATTTGCATGTTCGGAGTTATGCATAATTGCCAACATTATTTCTATTCTTCTTTATGTGCCATGCTCATTCGAGCGTAAGCGACCTCTCGCATATACCTGTGATGTGTGCCCTTTTTTCAGATTTTTCACAGGTATATGGGACCTACAGTTTATCGCCGGTTCCGAACGGCACTATTTGAGAGGTTGTACTAGGCAAATTACTACGTGGTGGTTTGCCATTGCCTACCACGAGGTGACGACCGAATAAATAAAGATCGATGCATGGTCCCGGGATCGAACCGGGGACCTTCGGCTTAGTAGTCGGACACACTAACCACTAGGCTGCGGTCGCCACTTATTTCTATTAATTGTCTGTAATATTTTAACTTATTTCTATTAATTGTCTGTAATATTTTAACTGTTTTTTTTTTAAACATGCGTATAATTTGTTTTGTTTTTTTGTTTTTCAGTTATGGACAAAACAATAAGAGGATTTAAAATGCAGATGAGCTTAGCTTCTTCAAAGTTAGTTTTTAACGGCCTCAAATTTAAAAAACAGTTTGAAAATAACGCAATATCATCCAGAGCTGCAAGTAATCAGGACCCTGTAGGAGAGAGTGACATTGGAGTTAATGTTCAAAACTTAATCGACGAATCTCGCAAGACTGAAGATATATTCAGTAAAGAAAATGGGTCTAAATCATCAGTAGAAATTTTCTCTAGTTTCGTAAATAGCTTTCATAATAATGATCAATTAGATTAGAACCCTGATACAGACATATTATTTCCTAAAGAAACAAAAACCAATTTTATTTCTCTTAACAAAAGTTCTGGAAATATACATATACAAATACCGAAGATTAGCCAACTGTTTTACCCAAAATAATTAGGTATATCACAAGAACAGATAGAAAAAAAACTGACGCTGCTCGGATAATAAATATACCTTCTGTCAATAAACCAAATGAGATACCACATAATATGAAAATTTAAAATAGAAAAAAATAGAAACTAGAAACATCGAACCATAGTGATTAAGATTATACCACAGAAATAGAAAAGCTAAACAGTGATAAAGATAACGAGTCCAAAAGAAGATTAAGTGATCCTGCTCAATGGAAATATAACACCAATAAAAGAAGAAGAGAGAAAGGATTAATTTATAAGGGACGAAAAGGAAATAAATTCAAATAAGAAAAACCCAAAAAAGTCCTACTAGAGAGACTTTTCAAATGGTTGAATAAAAATCAAGTAATCCCGGAGTCATAGTCGGGCTTCAGAAAAAAGCATAGCTGCTCGGATAGTGTCTTCGTGCTTCAATCAGTTATCATAAATGACTTAAGGCTGCGAGGCCGAAAAGTTTATGCCACTTTCATCAAACCCATGTAAACTTTGAGGTGACTAAATATTGGCTCCCCTGTACATTTCAGAGAAAAATTGTATTATAACTTTTTGAAGAGGCCGATATACCGAGTACCAAGTTTGAATAATTTTTAATAAGCCAATCCTAATGTATTCAATTAAATGTGATGGCAAAACTACAAGATTTTCATAGTTTAGGTAATACAACAAACACCAGCAAATAATTTCTATGACGCTATTGTCAAAATTGACGTAAAGCTGGACATAACGAATAAAGATTATTTCACGTTAAAAACACATTTTCCTTTCACCAATTTCCTGCGGCTTGCCCAAGAATCCTCGTGTTAATCATTTTATTTTCCTCCACGTGCAGTAAAATGCCAAGATCTCTATAATTCCTTTCTTCAGCTCTATTGACATTCTGAGTTAAACATTTACAGTTATTTATTATAGTGCCTTTGGATTTAAATTTACTGATGATAAGTTTATTTAATGAAATGGATTATAGTCTGGAACATTCACTCCTAATTCTATATGGACGAAATATTCAATGTTAAAGAAGACATTAATAATTAATAAAAATATAGACATTGCAAAATATTGCAAGTTAGGCCAGTATCTATTCATCCGTGAAGCTCAATGAAACTTTTTTGGATGTTTAAAGTGGCTCTGTTATTTGCTGTATTTGGTGGGTGTCGCCGCCAAGAGCTAGTTAATATGTTGGTTGAGCATACAGAGGATAGAGGATCCGTAGTAATAGTTAATATTCCCGATACAAAGACCGATAAAAAGCGTGTCTTCACAATTATTGATGAGAAGGAGATGGGTTGGTTAAAGCTACTGAGAACTTATTAGTCTTTACGCCCGACGAACTGCAATATCAATAGATTCTTTTTGTGTTACCGTAACGGTCGTTGTTTTTTACAGCCAGTTGGGAAGAACACCATAGGCAAGATTCCTTCCATTATTGCAAAATACCTGGGTCTAAGCGATGCGGACAAATATACTGGGTATTGTTTGCGCACAACCTCTGCAACTTTGTTGGCGGACGCGGGGTCAAACATGACCACATTGAAAAGACATGGCAGTTGGAAAAGTTTAGCTGTGGTTGAGGGATATTTGGGAGACAGTATGTCTTCTAAAAAAAAAATTTCGAAATTGATAGCTGGAGTACCATCAACGAGACCATCAACATTAAAAAACGTTCAATCATCGTCAATTTCTGTTCGTGAAAATCACAAAATAATAGAAAACATTCACTTATCAAAAGCCGGTACATTCGTTTTTACTGGGTCTTTTCATAACTGTTCATTTAATATAAATGATGAATAAGTTTTTTCGTTATTAAAAAGTTGCTACTTGTTAAAGGGATAGGCTTATCAGGGAATTAAACTGACAACATTTAAAACACTGCTCTTAAACTGTTTCCTGTATAATACCACTTAATCATAGTTACTTTTTCCTTGATGGAATAGCTCAGATTTAGCTATAATTGAAGCGCCTTCAATGAAAATGTTGTCATGATGCTACTTTTCGCTTTATTAATGCAAAATAATAATTTGCTGGTGTTTGCGGTATTACCTATACTATGAAAATATCCTAGTTTTGTCATCAAATTTAATTGAATAAGTTGAGATTGGCTTATTAAGATTTATTCAAACTTGGCTTTTATACAATTTTTCTCTAAAATGTTCAAGGGAGGCAATATTTAGCCACCTCAAAATTTATGGGATTTCCTATGTTTAAATAAGCCATGCATCATCCGGTATATTATTTTTAAAAAATTTCTACAGGTGTAAGGTTTTCCTACATAACCTACTAACAAGCTTTGTGTGCCAAAGTTGGATTATAAGTTTCACTGAAACATTTTTCAATTTCCACGCTTGTCGTCGGTTTACTGAAAAGGTTTCGCCTGCCAGAGGCCAGGCGTAGTTTCAATTTACAGAAAACCCATTAGGTTGGTCTGGTTTTGATTCGATTCAATATTAAGGTGGATAGTGGTCTTCTTAATTACTGTCTCTATGTGGCATATTTATTGAAGCAAAAGACAAAAATGGATAAGATAAAATAGAGGTAAGAGTAGAGGTGCAGTTAAAACTGTGCAGTGGAAAGTGTCAATCTCTCTCAATTGTTTTATTCTGATCCAAATTATGAATATCTTGGTATCTTTAACTACGAGATAACTTCTAAGGATATACAGAGTGTTATTTAATAAGTGTCCTATACTTTACAAGACGATTCCTCAGTTATTTATAGGGTGAATAGTTCATATAAGCATGGGTACGCAAGCCCTTCATTCTTGAGGTACAGGGTGTTAAAAATTTATTGTTATTTTAGCTTTTCGTAACTAATTTTTAAAATAATGTCTATATTTAGACGAAAACTGGTATCTAGGGGTTTTCTTAAATGCGAAATTTGAATTTGATACTAGTATGGCTCCCACTTATAGAGGGCGCCACCTACGTGTCTTTTTAGTCTTGAGGAGTTACAAATTTTTTATACTTGCTTACATTTTTAAGCAAAAAAATGGATTTCTTTATCATTTTTACATGAAAAAGGCATACTTGGTAGAAGTCGCTACGAGCAATCGTTCTCAAAACAAGAAATACTAAAGAAATAAATGGCATTTATTTGCATATCGTTATGCCCATATCAGAGTTTGATAAAATAGCTTTTATCCTAAACAAAACCAAAATCAAATAATTATGAAAATGTACCTTGCATTAGACAATAAAGTGCCTACATAACAATGTTATCAAAAGAGAGAACGGCAGTAGCGTACATATTCTTTGTTCGTGTTAAAAATTGCAACACCCTGTATCTTAATAATGAAGGGCTTGAACTTTTCACCTTATAAGTAACTGAGGAATCGTTCTGTAAAATATCGGACACTTATTAAATAACACCCTGTATAGTTGTCATGTTGTTATGTGACTGTTAGCCTTCAAAGAATATTGATAATATGGGCCTAAACAAACTAGACATGGCTACATTCGTAGATAGTTTCATTGTCGAAATGCATACTAAATAAGTTCACTTCAACTGCATGCAAAGATAGGTAAGGGCCTAGCGACACTTAAAGCACCGGTTCCCGTCAGATCACCGAAGTTAAGCGGTGTCGAGCGCGGTTAGTACTTGGATGGGTGACCGCTTGGGAAACACCGCGTGCTCTTGTCTTAGGGAAGAGTGTAAAATGAATCGACATCAAAACCATCCTATTCACGCCGGACAGGCCGGATGAGATCGGATATCTCGTAGGATGAAGGTGCCGTTTCACACTCCCCAGTCGGTAGACCGCACGATTAAAAACCGTACGGTTGATGACCGGTTCAAGATGGCCTCTGATACGCCGACGACCGTAAAAAATAGTAAATAAAAAAAAATAAAAACTGCATGCAAAGCGCCTTGATATGTTTTCCTTAACTGCGCCTATTTAGTCTATAAAGAACTAGCTAGATGAATTCGGTTTCCCTCTGCGACCAAACATGGGGTGCATTCAAAATTTAAATAAAATAAACATTGTTAATTTAACAAAAATAAAATAAAATAAAAATTGTTAATTTAATAAAAGAACTACCAAAATAGTGTCATTTTTTTTCTTTTATAATCGCACGGACTATGATTTGAAAACAATCGGGAGGATTTCCGTTAATAATAATAATAATAATAATAATAAACTTTATTCAATTATACATAGGGTATACATTGAAAAGGCAAGAGTGCAGCTGAACAGAGACTGCCTAGCTGATTTATACACTTATCCTTATTAGGTAGATAGATACGCTTTACAATAAAATATTTCAACTAATAGTACATTTCTTCTTCTCTAAATAGGTGAACATCAAAAAATAAAAAAAAATAAAATAAATTTAATTTATATAATATATACAATACATATATAGAGACATGTATTATAGCCGTACATAATAGCAGCAGGTTAGCCAGTAAGGTGCTGTTTTAAACGCTTGGAAAAAGATTGAACAGAGCAGGACCGAAGCGGAGGGGGTAAGCCATTAAAAAGTTTAGCAAGGTCATACGCAAAAGATCGCTCAAATATTCCGGTTTGATGACGAGGGATAACTATTCCATTAAACCTCAAGTTTAAGGTATTTACATCGGTTCTAAACGTAATCCTCTTATATAAGTACTGAGGATATTTGAGTTTAACAATTTTGTGATACAGAGAGCCTCTATGAATATAGCGCCTTGTCTTCATATCGAGCCATCCAGCTTCTACAAGTTTGTGACTTATTGGGCGTCTACGGGGAATACCATATATAAATCTCAAGCAATATTTCTGAATCATTTGTATCCGCTCAGCGGACTTTGCTGTTAAACACGGACCATACACTACATCACAATGATTAAATATAGATAGAACAAGGGAGTCACACAAAACTTTTTTTATTTTTTGGTTGAGAATGTGCCTCGAATTATATAGAACTCTTAATCTGCCGATGCATTTTTGGATGCATAAAGCAATATGTTTATTAAATCGGAGTTGATTATCTAAAATTAAACCTAAATTTTTTGCTTCTGTCTTTACAGGCAACACTTTATCTCCAACAGTAATGGAAACTATAGGAGTCAGGCGTTTGATATCTATAGGTCTGCCAAAAAGCATTACAACTGACTTTTCAGGATTCAAGCAAAGAGCATGGTCTCTCGAAACTCTTTCAATAACTTTTAGGTCATCATTCACAGTTTTGCACCCCTGTCTAATTAAGGAAGGCGGAAATGAGTGGTAAATCTGGGTATCATCCGCATATTTCTGGATATTGCAATTTTGTAAAAACTCTGGAAACTTAGACGTGTAAAGAATAAATAATAATGGCCCTAATATAGACCCTTGCGGAACACCACTGTTTATGTCTAGATACCCAGATTTTACACCGTCCAGAACAACCCTCTGCTTGCGATCTTTTAAATAACTTTGTATTAATTTAACCGAATTTAAGTGAAAGCCAAGATACCTTAAGATGACTAACAAGGTTTGATGATTTATAGTGTCAAAGGCTTTCGAATAGTCAAGCAGAACCAATATCGTACACCTGCCCTCATCAATAGCCCGAAAAATGTCGTCAGTGACATTCAAAAGAGCCGTTGCACAACCGTGTCCCCTCCTAAAGCCCGACTGAGTGCTGTCAATTAATTTTTCTGTTTCTACATAATCAACAATTTGATTTTTTAAAATGCGCTCAATAACTTTTGACAAAATAGGAAGAATAGAAATTGGTCTAAGGTCGCTATATCTTTTTGGGTTATCAGTTTTAGGCAAGGGCAATATATGAGCAATTTTCCAGTCGAGAGGGAACACTGAGTGAGTTATGCAAAAATTAATTAAGTGGCAAATATATTTAAGAATAAAAGGACAGCAAAAAATTACAAAATTTACATGAATCCCGTCGGATCCAACCGCTCGGGTTTTAATTTGTGACAAATATTTTGAAATTTCGTTTTCAGAAACGGTTGAAAATTCAAATTGTTTAGGAATTTTAGAACCAGCACTCCTATAATACTTATTAATATCTGGCAAAGAAGTTAGAAGAGCACTTTTTTGAGAAAGGAATGAAGGCTTTCATGCCAGTAAGGATAACCTTCGATACCTCTCTAGCACAGATGGATGGATCATTAGAAGCAAAACAAACATTCCGCCAAGGAAAGGTTCGAAAATGATCATTTAGGTCATCTCACTTAGCTGATGTATAATGCCAGATTTTGCGTGGTTTAGGAGGCTATTCTGCACTAATTGACAGTTTGCTCAGTGCCAAAATAAAGTTATGGTAAGACGTTCCTAACGGAGGCTTTACGGTGACAGTGTGCAAGTCGGGGTTTGAAGTTTGAAGAAAAGAGCCAACAAACTAGCAAAATCACCATTTCGGTCTGGAATCCGATTTGGTTCACCCACGAGTTGGATAAGGTCAGAGCGACGGCAAGGGATTCGGCTTCGCGACCTTGCTTGTCGGCTGTGTTTGGGTATTTGAGCCAGTTGACATTATTAACGTTAAAGTTGACAACGATCACAACTTCGGAATTGGGATGGTGGGTTAGCAAAAAGTGGATAGTATTAGCAAGTGAGGAAAACAAGTCTCTATAAAGGGCGTAGCTTGGCGGCCGGTAAAGGCAGCAGATTAATTTAGTAATTCCTTGCGTTGATATTTTAAACCACATTACGTCAAAGTCGTTAGGCTCGCGAATCTCCTCTCGTTGACAAGAAATATCACTGCGGACTAAGAGACAAAGGCCACAATTGCGCCTAAATCGAGCTGACCGTACTAGTCGATGATCTGACCTTTGTTTCAGTTAGTGCGAGCACATGAGGTTCGATAGATTATAGATGTTGATGGACGGCATTGATGTTCGAGTTCAGTCCTCATATATTGCAAAAGTAAATTTGGAAGCTGCTAATCTTGGGTCTTTTAGCAACTTCAGTTATTACACCATTTCCATTTTGAACGTTGTCTTGAAGGACCCGCCTGGCTAATGGAAATGGTGGACGTTAGGATCACTTCGCTTGATGAGGCGCCAGGACCAGCCCCCACCCGGAGATCCGATCGGGGGGTGAGTTTAACTCCGCAGTATTTCGATCTTGGAATCATCATTATAGCATTTTTCATATATTTCATATATTTTTCCCACCCTGGAATATAAAACTCATACTGCCTTGTCAAAGAGCAAATATAAAAAACAACGAGCATTCATTAGAAATAATAAAAGAGATGAGATTGCTAAAATGTAGGCGTCTCTTGAATACTTCTAATTATCTACATTAAAGCACGTTTTAAGAATTAAAGGAACATTAGAACCGAATTATTAATGTGTTCTTACTTAATTAGCATACTCTAGCAGCTGCAGGTTTCCAGAGCGGTAGCGAGACAGATAAGGACATAGGTAGATTAAGAAGCAAATAGGTAGATTAAGAAGCAAGTTTTATATGTCGCCAAATTATGCAAAGTTAAAAATTAGAATTTCGGCATTGTTAATTTCTTAGGTTAGCGGCCGCATTTTCTTCACATTTTTGGTATATCCTGTTGTGAATTGTATTCAGAAAAGCTTAAGGTTTATTCCGTCAGAGTATAAACGAAGGCGCGATTTTAAAATAAATCGGTAAACTATTCTCCAATTTGGGGATCATTTGGAGAAAGCAAAGAGCTATCGAATTAGTTATAACTTGACCGCACTTGCAAAGCCGGAATACAGATTACCTGAATCCCTAATTGCTATACTATTTGAAGTGGTACCATTTCAAGTAGGTATAAATAACTAATAATATACAGGGTGTTAGTGAATAAGTGCGACAAACTTCAGGGGTTGATTCTACATGAAAAAATAATGATAGTTTGCTGTATAACTTTTCTCCGCAAATGCTTTGACTTCCGAGATACAGGGTGTTAAAGTTTTTATTAAAAAGTGACGATTTATTTATTGCTCTAAAACCCATCGAGATATGCAAATGAAATTTGGTAGGTTTTAAGAGGTAGTTATTGCGTATTTTCTGACATGCAATTAAGAATTTTATGTTTATCATTGGCGTGCATAAGAGTAATAATCTCAATTTTTTTAAAGAAAAAAATAATACGCCACTGAGATATATCAAACTAAAAACAATTTTTGAATTTCTCATTCAATTTGTGACAAAAAATCTCTCTTGCTTTTTTTTTTCGTATTGGGCGCCGTTTTTATGCAAAAAAATAAAACATCTTAACGCGTATTTTTCATTTCTTTAATACATCATCTAGTAGGCTACTGTCAACATTCTGTTAAATACGAATATTTCAACGAAATGTCAAATTATTAGAGTTTCTTCATTTTTAAGCTTTTAGTTCGGCATATCATTAATGTTAATAAGTAATTAATTTTTCTTTTATCGAAAAGAATGGAAAATTATACAAATGCGGAATTGTCAGACATGCATTTTGTCTATGGTCGAAGTAATGGAAATGGTCGGCAAGCTCGACGATTGTATGTTGAGTTGTATCCAGGACGTAGAGTACCCCTTCACACAATATTTGCTCGTCTGCACCAACGTTTGCGCGAAAATGGTACATTTAAGAAACAAACGGCTGACTGCGGACGCCCTCGAGAAGTACGAACTGTGCAACTAGAGGAAGCAGTTCTCGAGTTAATTGCGGAGTCACCTGAAACAAGTACTCGAAAAATTGCCAACATATTAAATGTAAGCACCTAATTGTATCCGTTTCACATTCAACGTGTGCAAGCTCTACTACCTAGAGACTTTTTTCCGCGCCTAGTTTTTTGCCATTGGATTCTTCATAAAATCGCTCAAATTCCTAATTTTTTAAATGGCGTTTTGTTTACTGACGAGGCTAATTTTGGACGACAGTGTATACGAAATTTCCATAACAATCACTTATGGGCTGAGGGAAATCCACATGGAATCTGTGAAGCTCATTTTTAGTATCAGTTTTCAGTAAATGTATGGCTTGGGGTAATTAATGATCATTTAGTCGGTCCATATTTCCTCCCACAACGACTAACAGGCGACTCTTACCTTAATTTCCTACAGGAAGAGCTACCTGCTCTTTTAGAAGAAATCCCTCTACAGCTGAGACAACACTTCTGGTTCATGCATGATGGCGCACCAGCTCATTTTAGCATTAATGTACGTAATCACTTAGATACAGTATATCCAAATCGTGGGATAGGTAGGGGAGGTACGGAAAATTGGCCTGCTCGATCGCCGGATTTAAATTCTCTAGATTTTTGCATTTGGGGTTTTCTTAAGTCGTTAGTTTTGTCCACTGCCGTCGAAAATGTTGAAGACCTGACGAATCGAATTATAGCCGGCTGTGAGACAATAAGAAATACACCGGGAATATTTGCGCGAATACGACAATCAATGAGGCGAAGAGTTGAATCTTGTATCACGTCTGAGGGAGGTCATTTTCAACATTTGTTGTAGCTTTGCGCCTATTTATTTATAAGTGTTATTTTCTGTTATTGTTCTGGTTTAATAT
This sequence comes from Polydrusus tereticollis, assembly GCA_963920685.1. NCBI lineage: Eukaryota > Metazoa > Arthropoda > Insecta > Coleoptera > Curculionidae > Polydrusus > Polydrusus tereticollis. The sequence continues at coordinate 2,551,391 of OY987334.1, read as the reverse complement.
TATTGTATTAGATAGTTTTTATTAATGTATTAGAAATGAAAAATACGCGTTAAGATGTTTTATTTTTTTGCATAAAAACGGCGTCCAATACGAAAAAAAGGCAAGAGAGATTTTTTGTAACAAATTGAATGAGAAATTTAAGAATTGTTCTTAGTTTGATATATCTCAGTGGCGTATCATTTTTTTCTTTAAAAAAATTGAGAGTATTACCCTTATGCGCGCCAATGATAAACATAAAATTCTTAATTGCATGTCAGAAAATGCGCAATAACTACCTCCTAAAACCTATCAAATTTTATTTGCATATCTCGATGGGTTTCAGAGCAATAAATAAATCGTCACTTTTTAATAAAAACTTTAACACCCTGTATCGCGGAAATCAAAGCATTTGCGGACAAAAGTTATATAGCAAACTATCATTATTTTTTTATGTAGAATCACCCCCTGAAGTTTGTCGCACTCATTCACTAACCCTGTATAAATAGCAAATTTATTTTTATTAAGTTTAGTTCCAATTGGTTTTCCGACGAGTGAATTTTGTTGTAATAGTGTCTGCTTTTCCGGCGCTTGACATTTTTTGTTGTATTAGTGTTAGAATGTGGCATTCGTGGGCTTGTGCTGAGAGAGGGGCATCTTGTAGTGTCACTATCAGAAGAGAGCATTTATCTCCGGATTTTAAAAAAGAATTAAAAGTGTGTACCAATCTTTGCTGAAAAGAGATTTAATTTCAAATGATGCAAGTATAGTCCACCTTACGGATCTGTAGCTACGATGGCTAAGGAGACAGCGGGGCAAAATGCCCCACAATAATATTTTATAAGTTATTAAATTCGTAAAAACATAAGAATTGAAAAAAATGTGTGCAAAATTTTGTAATACGTTTCAAATAGTAAGATTTCATTTTGACAAACACAGCTACGTACATTTAAATATAATTATTATTTATAAATTAAATATCATAATGCTAAAGATGTCATGATGACAAGAACCTTCCCACAAATTTAATATTATATACGATAGAAAGAGATAAAACCAGTTTCAAGGCTCGGGTGATAATTTTTGGACCAGGAATCTACGCTCTATTAGACGTGGGTTGCCAAATTTACTACAATAAATGATTAATTAATATTTCTTAAATATTATCTTAACCGTTTTAATGATTATAATTTGCAATGTAAGGGGGAAAATATACGGGGTGTATACACTACAGGGATATGCACATGTCTAATTATTTAATGTAATATATTTGAATTCCATACAAATTAATATTTTATGGAAATTTAAAGAGAGACTTACGGCAACGATGTTCCACATTCTTTAAATTCCTTTCGTAGCTGAAGACTCGTAAGGTGGAATATACTTCTTTATCTTTGGTATTCCGAGAAAGAAGAGAAGTGACTGTGGCACATTTGGAAGTATTGAGTAGAATGAGTTGGATTTACTAAGAACGAAAATTTCTCAAATGTATGAAGAGCAATCTGTATCTACCCTGACTTTCCTAAAAACGAGGCTTATCAACGACGAAACAAACATTTCTTGTTGCATTTCAAGCCTAAGTAACATTTTGCTTAAAATGATTTCAAAATATCACACAATTGATAGAATAGATGGAATCTCAACGTTTACGGGAATAGCGTTAAACAACATGGAGCAGAAAATCGACCAATTATCTACCTTGACGAAACATGGTTCAATACACATGACACTGCAAGAAAAGGATGCAATGATTTCTCAACAAAGTAACAAACCAAGGCTCCTTTAATCAGAGGCAAGAGAATAAAAATAATACACGCAGGTTCACTAAATGGATTTGTTTCGAAATGTTTGTTGCTTTCAGCAAAAAACAGATTTCTCTCGAGATTACCACCAAGACACTTATGCACAACTTTTTGAACATTGGTTTGAACATAGGATTTCTTAAAAAGATACTCAAAAATAGCATTATTGCAATGGACAATGCTAGTTATCATAGCCGTTAAGTAAAAATGTCTCCTAGTTCTAGCAGTACAAAAGCAGAAATCCAAAATTTTATGATAAATAGCAATACATATTTTGAAGAAACTTTTGTAAACCTAAATATTTTAGGAGTATTATAGGCTTCTAAAATTAATAAAGAATACGTGTGTGATAAACTTGCAACAGAAAATGGACATACAGTGTTACGTCTTCCTCATTATTTTGAATTTTATCCAATCAAACTAATATGGCACCAAGTTGAACCAAATATTAGAAGGAATAATAATTTTATATTAAACATCTGTAGTAGAATTAATAAAAAACATGGAAAGTCACATTTCTGCAAACAGTTGGTAAAACTGAGTCCCAGAATTAATGTTTACTATTAATAGTTTAGTTTATTATTCATTTAAATTCAGCGGTATATTTTGAATTTTGCATCGAATTTTAAGGATATTTCATGTACCGGGTGTCCCACTAAGAATGGCTGTCGGCCGTATCTCAGAAAGTGTTAGTCGTATGGCTTGCGGAAAAAAAAATATATTAGGTAAAGTGGTCATGAGAAATTGCTGGAAATTATTTTCAAGTTTCTCAGACTGGCGCTAGAGGGCGCAACAGTAACAGTAAATATGAATCACAAAGTTTCTTCAAAAGGCGCCTAGCTAAGGTATCCCGAAAATAACGTGTTCGTCACTTTTCAAATAAAGTGGTGGGAGAAGGTTGAACATTATTTGAAATAAATGCTGATAACTCCGGTCTGGCTTAACATAATTTAGTAAACTTAGTTTTGTTAAAAGGGCTTTTCTTACTTTGCGAAAACCGCAAGTTAATATCTATTTTTAATCCGGGGAGATATCAACAACAATAATCATAATTACGGAACATTATGGTTTTATTTTCAAGTTGCCATTGTAAAGGTTTTTTTTAATAGTCAAATAGGCCTTGGAAAAACAAAATATGAAGGTACGTATGTTTCAAGCAAATATATCGTTACGACAATATTTCTCAGTGGCGCCCTAAATGTTCAAATTGTCACCCATCGTTCTGTATATACAACTCCAATCTCTCCCTGGTTGATAATACTGCAGTTTCCACTTCTGCCATAGGGATACGGTGGCTGCTGCCCATTATCCTTTCTATCATATTTTCCCTTGTGGTGGGTCTGGTAACGAAAACAAGATCCTTCAATCTCCCCCATAGATAAAAATCAAGGCATGTAAAGTCAGGTGATCTAAAATAGAAATTACCACTTTCATTAACAGTATCACAATATATCCTATAATATTACCTGGCAAGCCACGGAAATATACTCCCTCTTCCTATCCACCTCGCAGGAAATATGTCGTCAAGAAATTGACGAACGTTTGCCGCAAAATGTGCAGGATATCCTTCGTGTTGGAAAATCATAGTTCTGCGAATATCCAATGACACATCTTCGAGAAGAATTGGGAGTTCGTAATTTAAAAAATGTAAATATCTTTGCTCAGTAAGCGACTCATTAAATACAAACGGTCCAATTATTCTGCCACCCAAAATACCGCACCAGACATTGACACTCCATCTTCCATGATGCTGCACCTCCCGCATCCAATGGAGATTATCCCGCGACCAATAATGCATATTATGGCGGTTTACTCCTCCATTACTATGGAAAGTAGCTTCATCAGTCTACAAAATTCTGGAGAGGAGATTTCTATCTTCCAATATCATATTGAGCAACCAATAGCAATGATCCAATCTTCTATCATAATCTTGCGGTGTCAAAGCCTGGTGGAGCACAATATGGTAGGGATGAAGCCTAAAGAAAAACAAAATACCTATTACATTGACTTAAAAACTATTAAGAGAAATATTGGCATTATTCTAAACTATTTAAGAGTTACAACATATAGATATAATTACTTACCTTCCTTCTAATAAAATCCTATGCACAGTAGAGCGAGTAACGCCCAAGTCTCTAACAATTAATCTAATACTAATTTGTGGACTAAATTCCACATATGCCAAAACATTTACAATGTTTTCCTCGGTTCGACCTCGGCGGCGTCTGCGATATACAGGGCGACGAATACTTCCAGTAGTACGAAAACGGCTAGCTAAACGATTAAACATTCTACTGTCGTATCGGCGCTTTAAACGGTATCGTACTGCGTAAACCCGTTCAGCAATTGTTGCATTTCCCAAACATTTAAAATACACCGCAATGATGTCAACCGCTTCTTCAAGTAACAGAGGCATTTTGAAAATGAAATACGACACAACACTGTTGGCATGACAAAAATTTTGACGTAATAATGAAAGGTGACACGCGTGCACAGTTTCAATTCATATTTTGTTTTTCCTATTTGACTCTTAAAAAGACCTTTACAATGGCAGCTTGAAAATAAAATCATAACGTTCCGTAATTATGATTATTGTTGTTGATATCTCCGGATTGAAAATAGATATTAACTTGCGGTTTTCACTGACTTCTTAGACTTTTAATCATCCTCCTAATCAGGTAAAATTGAATATACTATTATATTTAAAATTTTGGAAAAACGCGCAATGTTTGTGAAGTTGTAAGACACCGCCCTCTAGCGCCCAGTGTAAAACGCATATTGCCGTAGTTCATAAGACGATATATAGAGTGAGAAAAGCCCTTTTTAACAAAACTAAGTTTACTAAATTATGTTAAGCCAGACCGGAGTTATCAGCTTTTATTACAAGTAATGTTCAACCGTCCTCACCACTTTATTTGAAAAGTGACGAACACGTTCTATAGGTGAATTTTATTAAAAAAATCATCGAAATATATAAACATGTTATTTTCGGGATACCTTAACTAGGCGACTTTTGAGGAAACTTCGTGATTCATATTTACCGTAACTGTTGCGCCCTCCAGCGCCAGTCTGAGAAACTTCAAAATAATTTCCAGCAATTTCCCATGACCACTTTACCTAATATATATTTTTTTCGTAAGCCATACGACTAACACTTTCTGAGATACGGCCGACAGCCATTTTTTGTGGGACACCCGGTACTATGTCCTATACCTAAACTAAACACTTATTGAAAAAATAACGATTAAACATATCAATATTTAAAACCGTATTTCCGAGGATTTATTTGTAAATCGAGCAAAACATTCCATTCTGTTTTTTGCTTAATCATGCGAGGCCTGCAGCCACACACTGTTTAAATATACAGTGAGTCCCAGAAGTAATGTCTAAATTCATTTAAAATTTAGCGGTGTGTTTTTTTGTAAATTTCCCTAGTGTCAATTTAACTGGAAATTTTACACGGAAATTTTAAAATATTGATAAGTGGAAATTGCATCCGTTTTGAAAATTACATCTGGAAATATCCCGGGGATAATTGTCATTTTTGACATTTATAGTTAGAAAACATCAAAACAGTCGACCTGTCAAAATTTTAAATTTTAAATAAACTTAGTGTAGTAGGCCATTACAATTAGTTGCTATGGAGCTAAAACAAAATTGCTACAGTAAATAAAGTACCTTCTGTTTTGATTTGGTCGTCATTTTCACAGTCATTTTGAACTTTTTAAACAAAAAACAGAAATGGCCCGTTTCGGTAATGTTTCTTTAAATGATATCAACGAAATTGCGGAAAATAGTACTCCCGTCAATACTATAAAAAGCAGAAAATCGATTTGGCAACAGTTCCAAATAAATATATCAAAATCAACTTTTTAGCAACTACCTAAATAAACTTTTATCAACTCAGGAAATTTCCGATCAAAACATAACACGTGCCTAAAATAAAATATTTCCTAATGGAAATTTTTGAAAATTTTGTCTTCAGCCAATTAAAAAAAAAAAAAAAACATTCGTGCATTGCACCAAAGAAAAAATCCCTCACCCTGCGGGTTCGGGATTTTTTCAGGTGCGCACTCATGCTTTTGTTAAAAAATTGGTTTCAGACAAAATTTTCAAAAATTTCCGGAAATATTTCATGCACTAGTTATATTTCTACTGGAAAAACCATGGGATATTTATTTCCTAATGTGTTTTTTTATGGTGAACTCATGAATACAGGACAGCCCAAAAATAAGTTGTGATCATCAACTTCATTTTTTCAAATCAGAATATATATTTTTTATTCCATTTTTGAATTTTGCATCGAATTCTAAGTAAGTTTCATGTAACATGTTCAATACCTAAACTAAACAGTTATAAAAAAAATACGATTGAACATATCAATACTTAAAAATAACAGAACAACAAATCAAATTGAATGTTGAAAATGTGCGCCATTTGCGGCTTGACAATATCCAAGGGGATCAATAAACTCTCCTTACACGTTTTCAACCATTTCCGGGGTTATGGCAAGCACTTCTCTTCAGACAAATACTATCGAGTTGAGATAACCCCACGAAAGAGAGTCCAGCGGAGTTAGATCTGGCGATCTAGCAGGCCATTCGATAGGTCTTCTCCTTATTATCCACCGATTGGGAAAGGTTTCACCCAAAAATGTATGCACAGTGGAATAACTTTGTATTGGTGATATTTGTGCGTTTAAACTATTCGGTAAACAATAGATTTCCGCATGTGCGACATAGGAATACATGCATTTTTTCCAAGGAAAGCAAAACTAGCAGATTTAGGTAAATCTCTAACATAACCGAAATCTCTAAATTTAGCCTTTATTCTACTCACCACCTTTTGACATAAGGGAGGATGATCAGGATGGTTTTCATTGAATTATTGAGCTGTTTCTGAGTACGTGTTCTTTCACCAAACTCAACCATGCATAAAATTTCAATTTTTTCTCGTTCCGTTAACTTCACCATTGTAAAAACCTCAACTTTGCAACTACGCTTGACAATTAATTACTTAAAATAAAATTGTCATAAAGTTTCTATGGAATCAAATGGTGACAAGTCAACATTCAGAAGTACCAGAATAAAAAAAATATATGAACACACATTGAAATGTTTTGCTCGATTTACAAATAAATCCTCAGAAATACGGGCTTACTTATTGATGGGTTCAATCATAATGTTTTCGATAACTGTTGAGTTTAGGTATAGGATATGGTACATGTAACAATTAGAATTCGATGCAAGATATAAAATAGATGTTTTTTTTTGAAAAAATAAAAATAAAGTTGATAATCATAACTTATTTTTGGGCTGCCCTGTATACATGAATTTACCATAAAAAAACACATTAAGAAATAAGAATCGACGGTTTGGAGCGTTTTGAAAAAACACACCGCTGAATTTTAAATGAATTTGGACATTACTTCTGGGACTCACTGTATGTGTATGAGTACTAGTAATCAAGCCTTAATAATAAGTTTAGCGAAAGATAGTGACATTGACAGAACTAAATTTAGAGTAAAGTAAAATTAAGTTCCCAAAATTGATTATTGTAAAACTTTTCTGTGTACACATATTGTAATGTATTTAGATCTTCAACTGAATTTTAATCTTGTATTAGTGTGGAGTCTAAATCGTAACATTATAAATTGTAATCCTTAGAACTTGTAGAAATCTTTTTCATATACCTAGTGTACTTTGTTGACGACTGTAAAAACTTAATTTTTATTGAAATGAAGAATAAACCTGTATTTCAGTATCTCATTCATTTTTATTGTACTCTCAAAATATTATTATTATATGAATTGATCTTTGAATTTAATTTGGCTTAAAATATCGCTTTAATTGAAAACAAAAATAAATCAATATGTAGACAGCTAAATTTTCAAGCCGACTCTGCCCCCATTTATTGCGGTTTGAAGATGTTGGGGCCTCTACAATGGGGTTTAATTATGTAGTTGATTTACTGCAGTAAAGGTCAACGATATAATGCAAACTTTACAATACGTGCCTATCTACATATTTAATATTAAATCTAAGAAGCATTATGCAGCGTGTTTCAAAAGTACGGTTCGTAACTTAAGGGGGTGACTCCGTATGATATTCTAAGAGAAAAAGTGCATATGAACATGTGTCCAGAGTTGCCCCGTTTTTAATACTACAGGGTGTTAAAGTTTAAAAAAAGTAGTTTTTTTATAATTTTTCTAAATATCCTTTTCTCGATTATATTAAAACTTGGTGCCATTATTCACATTATTAAGGGGTTTAATTAGCCCTAACTAGATTAAATTTATTAAGCACAGTGGCGTCCCGGGGAGCACCCTGACAAATATTATTGACGAAAAAATGTACGCCACTGAATTTGCTATAATACCAATATTTATTTTCAGATTAACCAACTAATAATACAACCTTTTTGTTCTTTGAACTATTTTCGTATCTTGCTTTGTTCTCGAGAGAAAAAATAAAAACCACTTTATTGCATGAACAAAAAAGAGTACCTATGTATTTCAAAGTTAATTAAAACATTTAAATTGAAAATAAAATATTTTTTTTAAATGATGATACAAAAAAAATGCAACGGTTAATCAAAGCAAATGTTAAAAATAGCCACATTCCGACAAAACGCACGATTGCAAATTTAAAAAAATTTGAACACACTGTAAGGTGAGTTGGGGTATGTGATAACGGGGCAAATGCAATAATTGCGATGTATTCTAACACAGGTAAAAAAGTAAGAGTTTAGATTAGCTTTTATTAGAGATGATATGTTTCTGAACGCACTTTCAATTTGGTGTATGGTTCCTGTCAATTGTCAAAAAAAAATTGTCATTTTTCAAGCAGCTGCAGTTTTCGGTCATGAGTTAAGTGCAACACTCCAAACTTTGTGCTGTGCAAAGGACCCGTAAAAAATAAAGGTAGACATGTGTTTAATTTTTTTCTAAACAAGCTTATGTCACATTTGCCCCCTTCAATTTGAAGTGCGGGGCTAATGTGTTATATTACATTAACCCCACATTTATCTGTATATCACACTTGCCCCATTTTGATTTCAGGAAAAATGGTTCGTCATTACAAGCGCAAAACGCAGCCTAACCAAAAATATGATGATGGGAACCTGCAACAGGCATTACAGAAGGTTCGAGCTAAGCGTATGACAAAGTACCGCGCTTCCATAGCTTTTAACATCCCATATAGTACCCTCTATAGCCACGAAAAGGGTTTACGCGGAGTAAAAAGCTCTAGCAAGGGTAGAACATGCGCACTTACACCTGCATGCAGAAGAACAAAAGCTGGTCCTTGGGATTGTAACTCTCGAAAAATTGGGATTTGGATTAAGTCGGAAAGAAGTCCTTGAACTAGTCGCTAAATATATCACCCAAAATAACATCAAACCCCCTTTTAAAAACAACGTACCAGGCCCAGATTGGTTCATAAATTTTAAAAAACGACACAAGTTAAGTTAAAAGATTCCACAGGCAGTCGAGTTTGCTCGCAAAAAGGCTACCGATCCTTTACTGATATACAAAAATTTCGATTTACTAGAAAAAACGCTAAGACCTAGACTTAAGCCAAAAATCAAATCAGGTGTTGAACTTGGATGAAAGTTCTTTCTCCATTGATCCGTCCAAATGTAAAGTAGTAGGGTTAAAGGGAGCTGCTTGTTCCTGAACCATAAGCTCCCCTGGCCGGGAGAACACCAGTGTCTTAATGTGCGCAAATGCTGCCGGTAATAAAGCACCACCGTTAATTATATTTAAAGGTCTTAACGTGTGGGATCAGTGGATGGCCCCTAAAGATACGGGCTATCCAGGAACAGTGTATGCAGCCAGCAAAAAAGGCTGGATAGAGTCAACAATATTTTTAAATTATTTTAAGAAAACTTTAATACCTTGTTTTGGAAATGAGAGACCAGTGTTAGTTATTTATGATGGCCACAGCACACACCTAAGTCCCGAGGTCATTGAAACAGTCCTGGCAGAACGTGTAACGATTTTAAAGTTGCCCCCTCACGGCAGCCATCTACTCCAACCCCTCGATCTGGCGGTTTTTAAAGCTTTAAAGTCAAGATGGGACGAGAGGTTGGTGAGGTGGCGAAGACAGCATGTGGGCCAAAAACTTCCTAAAAAATTATTTGCGCAATATTTAGGCGAAACATGGCAATCGCTAGGAGAGACCATAATTCGAAATGGATTTAAAAAAGGCGGGATAGTACCTTTTAATCGAAATGTTATTCCGAGATAAAAGTTCTGCCCTGAAGCACTTAAAAAATGGGATCTCCATAATCAGTGTTCCGATCTTCCAGAGCATGTAACGGCGGACAGTTCTAAAACATACCAAGAAGGCGTTGCTTCGACTTCCGCAATTGTGCCATCTGATTTGACTTCCGCATCTGTGCCATCTGATTCGACTTCTGCATCTGTGCCATCTGACAAGTTAGTTTCATTTGAGTCGCTTCTACTCTCTACTGTCAAGCAAAGAAGACCTATTGAGAAGCTTCCAAGAAAAAAAGTAGCCGCTGGTGCTGAAATAATAACCAACGAAACTCTTTCTTTGAAGTCCCCTCCTATGAAACGCTTAAATAAAAAAGGAAACAGACTGATAGTTCTTCAGACTCGAATGATCAAGACCCAGGAGACTTCTCTGTCCAGGACTCCGACAGCGATAATGAATTTTTTACCAACTTACCAAATCCTTCACCAGAACCTACGGATTTAATAGATCAAGTTCTAGAGGTCAACAAATAGGTACTTGTTGAGTATGCCACAAAAAAAAACAAGAAACTCTTTGTGGGCCAAGTCACTGAACGGGATGGGATGGACTGGGTAATTAAATTTTTACGACCAAAAGGTATTAAGTTTAAATCACCTCCAGTAGATGATATTGATACTGTTGAAGAAAGAAACATTATTAAAGTGCTTCCAGAACCAATCGTTGACCGAAGGGGCATAATTTCGTTTAATATAACCTTTTCTGGGTTTAACATAATATAAAATAAGTTAAAATGCCTAAACTTAATGTAAGATTAATGTTAACGAGTTTTTGTACCTGTTCCTCTTATGCGTAAATAAAAATTATATTTTTGTATTTTCACTTTTTAGCGTATTATTTTAAAACCCTAAAATTAAAGCTCTTAGAAAAATAATAAAAAATATTACAAACAAACTCTTCTTTGTAAAAAAATCCATTCTTTCACAATAACCCCACGCCAAAAGTGTATACAGTGCCTTTGAGAGAGCAGAGACCATTATTACATTTGCCCCAGTAGGAGGGGCAAGTGTGATACAAAAACATAGTTAAAAAAAATGTGCAAATTATCAGAAAATAACCGAATTAAAAAAAAACACTCAGAAGTTTTTAATAAATATACCAGGGTACATAATTTTATTTTTTTTTGAATTTTAGATATTTTTGGTTTTCAAACTATCGGTCAGTAAAGTGTCACTATGCGAATTCTATAACACATTTACCCCAACTCACCTTATATCAAAAATGGGGCAACTACGGACATGTTCATATGAACTTTTTCTCTTAGAATATTATAAGGGATCACCGCCCTAAGTTACGTACCGTACTTCTGAAACACCCTGTATTTTAGTATTTTGTTGTTGACGTCATTTCATTTTATCTGGGTTGTAGATTTTTGTATATACGAATGTAATTTGAAATAAAGATATCTAAACTAAAACTAAAACTAATATTAGTTAATGATAGAACGGTATACAACTTGGTTCCTAAGTGTGAGCACACACAAACTTTAAAGTACCCACGGGTGAAATAAGTCAGAATGAAAATTCAAAAGCTTACTCTCGTAACAGCTAGTATTGTTGTTTAATTCCGGAATATTTGTATATGACGAACTAAAATAGAAGTGGTTTATCTTCAAAGTATAAAACAGTAGAGAGACAAATAGGGTTTAAGGCTGTCTTAAAATGTTTAGCTTGCCATAGTGTCAAAGGAAAGTATTCACGAAAATTTAATTTTAAGAAACTGGAAAGTTGAAGATTCCTTTATTTTATATAATATTTTTGCCCTGCAGCATAACAAGTTCTCTCTGCCATATTGAGATAAACCAAATTAATAAATTTGACATCTCCATTACTTTACAGAGTGTTTAGGCAAGGGGGTTGTGCCATTTACGTAGACAAAATGTTATCTTGTAAAGACAGACCCGATATAAATGCTGTACAGTACAGAGTGACGAATTGAGAGCTGTGGTTGTAAATTAAAGTGCAAAAACAAAAATGTAATCGTAATTTCAATTTATCGGCCACCATTTGGTGGTGTGAATATTTTCTTAGAATAGCCAGAAGAAATGTTGTCAATAAAGACTGGATTTTATGCATTTTGCATATACAGGGTGTTTCGGGAGGAAAGAGAAATATTTTAATGAGGTATTATAGAGGTCAATATAAGAAAAAAGGTCATTTAAATGTGGGTCTGGAAATGCTTTCTTTTCGATATACAGTGTGCCAAAAAAAAAAGTAATATACATTTTTCCTTCACTACCTCGAAAACGATTTAAGGTATTACACTTATCATGGGTGTGCGCTATACTGGCGTGAAAATACGTTTTCTCGATTTAAAAAGTTTTTACCATTTTACCAGTGGCGTACGCGACAGCATAAAATAAAATTGTTTTGGCGAAAAAAATTGTACGCCTCTGGTATTTTTCAAATCAGGGGTCTATTTCTTAATCTACAGTCATTTCTTAAAAGAAAAAGTATTTTGAGTTTTTTTGGTAGAACAAACCATTTTCAAGTAATAGTTAGATTGCTGTTTTAAAACCGTTTCCAAAAATTACTAGTTGAAATTAATTTTTTTACAAGTTGGCTTTGATAAATTAATGTCACAATAATGTTTGGCACATTATTTGACATAAAGTACTAACAGTGTTATTTTTAATATTTTTATAAATTATTAGAACCTACTAAACCGTAAGTAAGCAGTGAAATATTTATTGTACAATGCCTAAGACGTATAGCCATATGGAATATGCCGACATGATATTTATCTACGGTTTCTGCAATGGTAGCGCCATCCAGGCAGTGAATGAATATCAACGTCGATTTCCAAATCGAGTCTTACCTAACAGCAAAGTGTTTCAAAAAGTGTTTTTAAAAGCACAAGAAACTGGCATGTTTCCAAGTGCGAAAATTGTTTCCGAAAGACCGCAGGGCCTCGACGTAGATGTTGAAGAGAATATTCTTTATATTGCTACAGAAAATCCAAGTGAAAGTACGAGAAGGATTGCAAATGAACTTCATATACCTTCACACAAGGCCGTTTGGGAGACATTGAAAAGAAATGGTTTAAATCCGTTTCACATACAACCAGTTCAACATCTTCACCATGGTGATTATGCTCTAAGAACAGAGTTTTGTGAATGGATACGTCAAAATCGAGAACTGCATAGGTACATTATATTTAGTGATGAAGCTCAATTTACCCGTGACGCAATTAATAACTGTCATAATGAACATAGGTGGTCAGAAGAAAATCCTCACGCTACATTCGAACGAAACTTTCAACATCGATTTAGTATTAAGGGGATTCTTACTTTTAAAAATAGGTATAAATTTGGAGATTTTTTAAAAAGGAATTGTGACTGATATAGTTATCCGATGATATTGAAAAAAATATATGTTGTACAAATAACTCAAACTTAGAGTCCTCTTCAACCAGAATTTTCACACAATCAATAGGAGGCCTATTAAAATAAATCAAAGTCAGTCAAAACTTGCCCAACTTTAAATAATAATTACGCATGTATATTTACAAATTATTAAAAAATAATGGAAGAGGACCCTTTTTACACAAGTTCGTAATGTGACATTAAAATTTGAAACAATTTGATGCATTAGAACTGCCACAATTCCTTTTTAAAAATTGATTGTTTTTGAATTAAAAATACTAAATTCGAAGCGTTTACGCTTCTATCCTTCACATGCTTTCTTTCTCGGTCGAGACACGGACCGCGACGACACGTCGACACAATGAGAAATTCCTGGTATTGCTTTACGTGCTGATATCGGTAGGTATTAGTGCAGTGGTGGAGTAGTGTTGAATTTTTGTCGTTATATTTTATAACTTTTATGTGTCCAAGTACTGTGCAATAATGTGAAATAAAAAAATAAAGAAACTAAATAGCCATAGAAAAAACATTACTTTAATTGCAAAACGAAGGTAAGTAGATATTATTAATATTATTTTATTAAATAAGTATAAGTATTGGCACTTTTTGTCGTCCATAAGGTGGTGTTATCAAATTTTGTATTCGATGTATCGCCTCCGGGGGCCGCCTTAATCAAGTTAATTTTTTTAAATACGTATCAGGAATTGTTATTGCATTTTTCAATCATTTTTGGCCTTCTTAATTCGATCATTTGTTACACTTATTATTAAAATAAATATTTAAGGCACCTGTTGTAAGAGTGCTATGTGTTTGAGAGAGACAGAAGATGGATTTTTGTTAAATACATCGGTACTATTTGATTTTTGAATCAACCAGGTACATATCTAACGTTAGGAGGGCGAAAGCTACCGAATAACATAATCAAAAATTCAGGTCCGTATTTAAACAAATTTACCTTTGAAAAGTTTTTAAAAGTAAATTTTTTTAAATACGGAAATGCAAAAAAACTGTATCTTCGGAAATAGTCGGAATCATAAATACCAACAACTTTCAAGGTCGCTAAGGAAGGATATGAAGACAGTTCAAATAATAAGCATAATTTAAAATGAATTGAGTATTGTATCGGTAAACTTGCGTATAAATCCTATAACATAGTATTTCCAGGTACGCAAAAATTCATAAAAAAAAAATAGAAATCTGTATGGCCAAAGAAGCTTCTACTAAGTTGACCGTTGAAAAGAGGGAAATGAAAGGAAATATATCAGAATTAGAGACTTCTCAGACCTCTCAGACCCCAGTTATGCAGTCTCCTTTATTATCAGTAACGCCAGTCGACAGGTAAACTTCGTCGTTCCTTTTTTAAAATATTTTTATTAGAAAATAAACTGTTTCAGCATTTGGTCTAATATAATAGTGGAAGGTAGCGAAACTAATATCAATTCATCGGATCTAGAACAACCTTGTTCCTCAAAATCACAACTGATAAATAAAAGGTTGTACCATGCATCGTACTGCTTGAGAAAGTAACTAATATTGTTCATAAATTGTAGCGCACCTTACATACACCTAATGAAGCTATGGAGGATACCGAATATATAGATGCTGAAATTATAAATGATAGCACCTTTAGTCCTACAAATAAAGCAAAAGGGAAAAAAGGTGATGTAAAGTCAAGCTGGTGCAGAAGAAGCCAAGATCGCTAAATAAAATGGTGAGGTGGATGAAGATGGAATTCCACAAATAACAGTCATAGCCGATGGAGCATGGTGCAAGAGATCATATCGCTCAGCCTATAACGCCCATTACTTTGAAAACACCCTGTATATAGTTTTATATATATATTATTTATTTATATATTGTTTCAACGCCTTAGGGTTGATTTTGAAAATGGCTTCTTATTGACCACATATATCCCAAAATAAACTTATATTCCCATATGAAGCTTCCTACTTTAAGTGAGTGAGTGAATACAGTCACATGTAAGGATTTTATATTGGTATATTATATATTATTATGTATCTATAAAATAACAATTTATTAAAATATATTTATCAGCTATATACCTACTACATACAATTTGTAATTTATGTAGATTAGTGGATTTATTTTCAATAACTTTCTTTATCACCCTCTACGCTACTGAAAAATAGCAAAATACATAATAATGTGAATTAAAGTCTATCAAAAATTAGTTTTATTTTAAAGCAATATTCGCCCAGCACTGCACAAAGCGACCTTCAGGAATTCGTCGATCTCAGTAGACCAGTTAATTAAAGCACATCACAAAGCGACGTTCACGCGAGTAACGAATTTGTCAACTGTTGCATGAGGTGTACTCTATTCAACTTAAATATGTATACACGTCGGTTTCACCGCGCTACGCGTAGCCAAATACAGATTAAAATTAGAAATGCGACGACTAGAAAAAAGTAAGAATCCCCTTAACGTATGGTGTGGTATGCTTGGGGATCAATGGTTTGGTCCTTTTGTACTGGATGGACATCTTAATGGACTGGGCTATTTACGCTTCTTACTAGAAAACTTATTTAATATTTTTGATGAAGTTCCTTTAGATGTAAGGGCACGACTGTATTTCAAACATGATGGTGCCCCAACACACTTTAGTCTCCAAGTGCGAAATTTTTTAAATACTTGTTTACCTGATCGTTGGATTCGCAGAGGTGGCCCTTACAATTGGCCACCAAGGTCACCTGACCTTAATCCCTTGGATTATTGCTTTGGGGGGTGGATGAAATCATTGGTTTATGCAACAAGAGTAGAAACAAAGGAAGCGTTGCTTGATCGCATTAATAATGCTGCAGCTATTATCCGTAATAACCGTCTCTCAATTCGCCGTGCTACCAGAGCAATTAATAAACGAGCGAATAAATGTATCGAAGCAGGCGGTGGTATTTTTGAAAACATTCGTTAAGATTTTTTTTATGGTTTAGTATTTAGATTTAGTTATTTGTTGTTAAAATAAACTTTATCTCGAAATATCAGTAACGTAATAAAACAGCATTCTAACTATTACTTGAAAATGGTTTGTTCTACCAAAAAAACTCAAAATACTTTTTCTTTTAAGAAATGACTGTAGATTAAGAAATAGACCCCTGATTTGAAAAATACCAGAGGCGTACAATTTTTTTCACCAAAACAATTTTATTTTTTGCTGTCGCGTACGCCACTGGTAAAATGGTAAAAACTTTTTAAATCGAGAAAACGTATTTTCATGCCAGTATAGCGCACACCCATGATCAGGGTAATACCTTAAATCGTTTTCGAGGTATTGAAGGAAAAATGTATATTACTTATTTTTTTGGCACACTGTATCTCGAAAAGAAAGCATTTCCAGATCCACATTTATATGACCTTTTTTTCTTATATTGACCTCTAGAATACCTCATTAAAATATTTCCCTTTCCTCCCGAAACACCCTGTATATGCATTTCTTGCATATTTTGTGATTTTAAAGGAAAAAACGCATATTTTAAGAACTATTGCATATCTAAGAATGTTTTGGGATTTCTGTGTTCTTTTTTTTTAACTTTATTGGCATGGGCTGATCAGCCATTCAGCCAGTATTTCTGTGTTTTTTTCTTAGGTTTTATGGTCGCACGCCGCCGTGTCGCCTGTGCTGTCGGGGTCTGAAGATAAGAGGGCAAAAACTAGGCTAATTAATAAAATAATAAACTTATAAAATAAACTATTATTCTTTTATTGAGAAATTCCATTAGTGGGTGGGTATTTCTGACCAGATGTTTTATCTGGGATTTCTGTATCTACGCCTTCTATAATTATTTATTTGCTC
This sequence comes from Polydrusus tereticollis, assembly GCA_963920685.1. Lineage (NCBI taxonomy): Eukaryota > Metazoa > Arthropoda > Insecta > Coleoptera > Curculionidae > Polydrusus > Polydrusus tereticollis. The sequence continues at coordinate 2,534,162 of OY987334.1, read as the reverse complement.
CGATTTGTTACAGTTTGTCAGTATTATTTAGGTTGTCGTTTGTCGTAGCCGCAGTTAGTATTGTAAACGCAAACAAAGTGAAAGTGAAAGTGGTGATTATGTCGAAAATACGATGTTTTTCGTGGATTATGTTTTGCAGTTGTTCAAAAATTGTTTCCTGCTCAAAGAAATTTCAAATAGACCAACACATTAAGACGCCATCTCTCATTGCTAAGGTTAGCAAGATGAAGCCTGATCCCATACAGTCAACGCTGAAGCAGTCATTTGAGATTTTTAAAAACGGAGACCATGACCAGTCAAAATTTAACGAAGATCTATGTAAAACGTTCTTGGCTACTAATATTTCTTTAAACAAGTTAACCAACCCGCAACTTAAGGCCTTTCTGCAAAATTATACAAAATGTAATCCTCCAGATGAATCAAGAATAAGAAAAAATGTCGTTGGAAAGGTATTTGGTACCCTACCAGATGAAATGAAAAAAGAAATTGGAGGTAACTATATGTATATTGTCGTTGACGATACAACTGATTCGTGTGGTCGTTATATAGTTAATTTAATGATCGAGAAACTCACAGAAGAAGAACCTGGAAAAGCTTACCTTATAGCCATAAAAGAAGTGGAAAAAACAAGCAACCTCACAGTTACACGTTTTATTTAAGAAACCTTAACACGTTTCTTTTTTCTGAATTCAGTTCCTGCAGATAAAATTCTTGTCCTGTTGTCCGATGCTGCGCCGCATATGATAAAGGCAGGACAGAATTTAAAAATATTTTATGAAAATTTGATTCATGCTACTTGCCTAGCTCACGGATTAAATAGGGTTGCGGAAACTATTAGAGTTTCCTTTCCGTTGGTCAATGATATATAATAGCAAATGTGAAAAAGATATTCATAAAGGCCCCATTAAGAGTACAATTTTACAAGGAGAATCTTCTCGAAGTACCATTACCACCTGAGCCTGTCGTGGATTCGTGCGGCAATATTTTATGCAGATAATTTTCAAAACTTGAGAGACTTAATTTCACAAATGCCTGGTGATGATTCACAGTGCATCCTAAAGTCTAAAGAAATATTTCAAAGTGCTAAAATGGAACAACAGTTAATGTATATTAAGTGTAACTATGCATTTATAGCAGACAGTATTTTGCAACTAGAGGAATCGTGTACAAGTCTACCGGAGTCGATGGATATGATAAAAACATGTGTACAAAATTGCAAACAAATACGAGGTGAGGTAGGAAAAAGAGTAGTGGTAAAATTAGAAAATTTAATAGAAAAAAACACTGGTTTCAAGATTTTAAGGCAGATCGTAAACGTAATGTCAGGGAAAACTGTAAATAATTTAGCTATTGATGATATAACTTCAGTAGATCGTTTTCTTTTTACAAACATGTTCTTAGTGATAGACGCCACAATTTTTTAGTTCAAAACCTTGAAGCACGCATAATAACTGGTGCCTTCTATAATTTTTCAAATTAATATCAGTAAAAGTTTGATATAAAAAACTGTATTAGTTATTAGCTGATTTAATAAAGTATATTATAACTTAAATCTATCTTTATTTAATACTCAATTACCTAATTAAATAAAAATTTAATTTAGAATATCAAAATTTAGTTGTTTTATTGCCGCATATTCATTGTATATTTACGTCTTTTTTGCATATATCCTGCATACATTTTAAAAAATATGTCCATATATATATGCGCATATTCTTAAGGTTTTTGGTTGCATATAATCCGGTTTTTAGTTGTCAATGCGTTTGACTGGGAAAGAGGTAATTGTTCCGGCAGGTGATTTTATCTTTAGACTTTTTATCTACTAACAAAAAAATGTTAGACTTCTTATCATTACTAAAATCATACAATGTTAAATATGTCATAAATGAATACACACGAATAACATCCAATAGTCAAACGTGTATTGATGATATTCTAACAAATTTTGATGAAGAACTGCATGCTGAGGTTCTACATTCTCACATTTCGAATTATAATGAACAAAAACTAACACTCTAATAAAAAAAAGTTTCTAAATAAGTATTAGCTCAAAATTGGAAGACAATATATGCGCTTCAAGCGCCGTTAACAAATGAACAATGGAACGAATTTATGAGGTTAATATTAAATGATTTTAATAGCTGTTTTCCATTACAAAAAACACCAGTTAGAAATTTTAATAAAAGTAAATATAGGCAGAATGATCCCGAACCACAGACTGTAAAAATCAATTAGCTGTTTTGTATAAATGTTAAAAAATTATAATAGGGATACAGAATTCTTTATAGTTAAAAGAAGAAACAGTACCATAAGTTATTAAAAAACTCTAAAAAAAAGACATTATGTGAATAAATTAAGTACATCTGAGAATAAATCAAAAATTGTTAAGTTATTTATTACGCTTTATGAATTGTTTCCATGGTTTGCTTGACAAGTTTATCAACCTTCTTTTCAATTTATTTATATTTTAAGCTAAGATATGTCAAAAATAGCTCACCCAAATGTCATCAACATATATATATTTAGAATCACGGAAAAAAGATCTTTCATTTTAGCGCATAATATACAGGGTGTTCCATTTAAAAAACTTGAACTTGCCTATATTTTTTCATTTCCCGATGCGACTTTGTTTTTTCTGATAACTTCAAAAGATAATAACAGGAAAACCCTAGAACTTTTGTATACAAGATTTCTTTCCATCTCTAATAATAAAGGCTCTAGAGCTCACGTAAATATAATCAAAGACCCTGTACAATGAAGAAATGCGAAACATATTCAAAGGGCAACTTGGTACAAGTTGTCAACGATTTTAACACTTATTTATCCACCGCAGCACCTAATTTGTTAACTCAGTTAGGAAATAGGCCATACTCTGCTAAAATAGAGCGATGCCCCGAGACGATTCCCATAAACTTCTTTAATCAAGTATATGATCGAACCAATTATGAACCCCCTCGTTTACAAAGTTAATAATACATTAAAGTACGGATTACTTTCTAACCAACTAAAACTAGCCATAGTTGTCCCTATACCGGGTTTAACAGGATCATGGTACGCCCCCCGTATCTCCGTTAGTTTTAAAGGTAATTGATTGAAATTTGGGATATCCCATAATACAGAATAAGCGGCACTTTTTGACCTACAAATGATTTTTTTTCGAAATGCTGGCCATTCACGTCAATTCACTTCTGAACTCGCATAGCTGTTTCTTGAAGAACGTTTGCTAATTGCTGGGCCGTTATACTATTAATTGCACGTCTTACTCGCAACTCCAGGTCCTCGCGGGTTGTAACGGCGGTTGCATAGACAATGTTTTTTAAATGGCCCCAAACAAAAAAATCAAGAGGTGTTAAGTCGGGTGTCCTTGGAGGCCATCTCACAGGATCATTCGTCGAAATTACCTTTTCTTTGAATGCCTGTTGAAGGTAATTAATTACTATTCTTGGAATGGATAGGTAATTCAGTTAGACTGTCCTCAATTTCATTTTGCAGAAATTCTAAGTATCTAGCTGCAGTCAAGGGTCCTTCAAATATTATTGGACCAATGATTTTACGACCGAGTATTATAAGCCAAACATTGAAACCGAACCGCACTTGAAAGTTGCCTTATCGCAATAAATTTTGATTGCCTTATGACCAATACCTTGTATTTTGTCGGTTAAATAATCCCATATTTGTAAACATAGACTCGTCCGAAAATAAAATCCTTCCCAAAAAAGCATTGCTTGGCTGCACATTATTCTGCAAGAACCAATTGCAATATTCCATCCTACGTTCATAATCAGTTTCGTACAGGTGCTGGTGCAATTGATATTTGAAAGATTTATAATTATGTTTGTGCAAGATTCGGCTTACAGTTTGGTGACCAATTTCCAACTCAACCCCCATTTGCCTTAAAGAAACAGTCTTATCAACTTCTATTCGAGCTAAAACATTTATTTTCGTTCCTTCGTCAATGATGAAGTTTTCTTCGGGATCATGGTTAGGCTCTCCCCGGAATTGATTTTCAAGACGATTAAAGTAATTTCTCGCTCGACATTGTCTATCAGGATATCGGTCGGCATAAAAGTTTCTAGCCGCAACGGCATTTTTTCTACATTCATAAATAATTAACGTGTCCACTTTTTCATCTCTTGTATAAATGTGCGGCATTTTGAACAAAAATAACAACAAATGTAAAGACTTTTCCAATACACAATAAAAACACCGATAAACCACCAAATACTTATTTGACAATCTGAAGGAATAATTTCATTGTTTTCAAAGCCACCTTAGTAACTTCTTAGCATTAAGTTCGAACAAAATAATTGTATTTTCTTATTTTCTCTTAGCCGTAATTTTGATTGTATTTATCGCACATGTTATTACCAGGTATGAATAAATTCCTTATTAATAGTACTAAGAAATGGTACCACGGTACCAATATCGTTCCATTTGAAAAAATTGAGTTTTACCCCAAAAACGATTACGATGAACTTTATTTGCTTATAAAAACCGCAATTTAGTATTTTTGACGGGACTTCGGTTTTTCTAGCATTGGACTGGTCAATTGGAATAAATCGGAACCGTCATGGCACACTTAAATGGAAAACTAAAAATTAAATAATAAAAAAATTTTACGTTTGAAATGTCACTTGTGTAGTATCATTGGATTCAGAAAATTATGCAGAATTCAAAAATGTAGTAATATACAGGGTGTTCCATTAAAAAATCGAAAGTTGGTGTCAAAGTGAAAAAAAATTATTTGTAGGTCAAAAAGTGCCGCTTATTATGTATGTGGGATATCCCAAGTTTCAATCAATTACCTTTAAGACTAACGGAGATACGGAGGGTGTACCATGATCCTGTTACACCCGGTATTTAAAACAGGGAATGAAATAAAGGTCGAAAGTTACCATCCCATCAGTTTGCTCCCATCATTGCTAAAAAATTTTGAGCGGATAATGGATAACCGTATTATGGAGTTCATGTTAATCTCTTTAACAGGGGTTCAACACGGATATTTAAAGGCAGGTCGACTCAGACAACAGTGTTTCAGTTTATTGATCGGATTTTAGGGTCTTTGGGTGACGGAATGATCCCCTCGGAAGTATTTCTTGACCTCTCGAAGGCATATGATACATTGGACTATGAAATCTTGATTGACAAGTTGGAACTGTATGTGATTCGAGGAATGACCTTGATATAGATCAGATCATACCTATCGGAAAGGTACTAAAACATAACAATAGGTAAGGGAAAGAACCGCGTAATTTCTAATAAAGCGCAAATAAAACTAGGAGTACCACAGCGAAGTGCATTGGGACCTCTACTATTCATCTATGTAAATGATATAACAGAACTACTTTTTATCGAAAATAACTGCATATTAACAAATTATGCGGATGATTCCAATCTTGTTATAGTGGCTGCATGTCTGCTAAGTATTAATATAGGAACTGAACGAATAATGGTGGTAGAAGATGAGTGGTTTGCCAAAAATAAGCTTGTGTTAGTTAGATAGATCAAAAACAAATGCTATACTATTTAAAACCACGAGGTCTACATTGGAAGAAATGGAACATATCGTTGTAAATAATGGTCAACTGAAACTGTCAAAGACGACAAAGTTTTTTAATAGTACCCTATCATGCGACCATCATGTAGAATATGTTCTTGGTAAACTAAATAGGGTATGTTACACCTTACGCATTTTAGTTAGATATCTGGCTATGCAAACAAGTAAAATGTTCTACTATGCAAATCTCGAATCACACGTCAGATACGAAATTATTTTGTTTGGTAAATGTAGGGACGTTAAACGATTGTTAATATGTCAAAAAAGAGCAGTAAAAACATAACTGGGTCTCAACTTCAGAGAAAGTTGTAGAGGTAAATTTAAATAGAATCACCTTCTTACTGTCCCTGTAGTTTACTTACAGGAATGTGTTTTATTCTTTTTAGAAACAGATTCTTGTTTAGATACAGTGAATCACAAGATAAATATCCAACAAGAACGATGAATTATACTTTCCCTAAACATAAGCTGACATTGTAAGAAAGTGGTGCTTATTATAACTTTATTAAACTATACAATAGTCTTCCAAGATACATCAAAACTTGTTACAACATTAAAAAAGTAAAAAATAATGTATTTAAATTACTAAAAGACATAGAACCGTATAACAGCCAAGAATATTTTGTAAAAATCTCAAATTTTTAGCGTAAATCTTGCCTAGAATATCTGACAGTATTTCATTTTCATGTTATATAATGTAATTTTCAAATAAAGAGTGTTTATTATTATTATTATTATTACCATTATTAACATGTAAGTAAGAAAAAAACATTTATTGTTTTAACCTGTTTATTATGGATATATTCTTAAAATCTCAAAACCTCTCTAGAACATAAACAAAAAATATTTCTTTTTAAATTAAAATTTAAAAATTTCACATTTCAAAATAACGAGTGATTTTTAATTATTTTGCTCAAGGGAGGCCATGCATTTTAAAAGCATCATGGCCGTACTGCGTAGATAAGATGACATGATTGTTTTATGACATTTACGTCTTATTTGAATTTGTGTATTTGTAAAGTTTAAAAATTGGAGAAATTTTGTAATTTTTGCAGTTATTTGAAGGCAGGTTACTATTGCTTTAACTAATATTTCTCCGGGGAGTCGTCTTTTGACTATTATAAAGTGCTATTTGCAGGATATGATTTAATTTTTAATTTTTTTTTTATTTTTCAGCGTATCAAGTTTTGGTGAAGCTTTGTTGCCGGATTGAAAGTTCTACAGTAAAAATGTTTAGTGAAGCACAAAAAATTTTTATTGTTGAAAGTTTTTTTAGAAATGGAAACAAAATAGACGGTGTGTGGAATTACTCTATGCATGACTGCTTTGATGAATTTCGAACCGAGTTTCCTGATGTTGCGGTGACCTTTCATAATTTTCGTACTGGGTCACAATACCTAATTGATAAATTTCGTCAGACTGGTTCTGTTCAACATAAAAAAGGGACTGGAAGACCAACGAAACGATCGAATGAGGTTATTGAAGAAGCGCGACAAATTATGGAAAATAATCCTTCAACTTCTATTAGGCATTTATCTCAACAAATTCAGCAAACGGATTTATGCTACAGTACATGTCAAACACTTTTGAAAAAGGATCTGCATCTATACCCTTATCGTGTTACGGCTATTCATGAACTCCTTCCCAATGACGTTCCCCAAAGACTTAACTTTTGTGAATGGTGTTTAAACAATTTTCAAGAAGAAAATAGTGGTGCTTTTGAAAAAACATTTTTTACCGATGAGGCTTATTTTTATTTATCAGGCTATGTTAATTCACAAAATATGCGAATGTGAAATACGCAAAATCCGCATGTTTTTGTAGAAAGACCTCTTCATTCTCAAAAAGTTGGTGTGTGGGCAGCAATTAGTTTTAGAAGAATAGTAGGCCCAATTTACTTTGATGGCACAATTACAGCTGAGAGATATCGGATCGAAATTCTGACAACATTTATTAATGAGCTTCACGATGATGAATTGCGGGAAGGTTACTTCCAACAAGATGGCGCTACACCTCATGTAACCAGAGAAAATTTAAATTTTTTAAGTGAATTTTTTGAAAACAGAGTTATAAGCCGAAATACGCAACAAATATGGCCACCTCGTTCCTGCGATTTAACACCCTGCGATTTCTTCTTGTGGCCTTTTATAAAAAACTCCATTTATCGAACACCAATTGAGGATATAAATGATCTTAAACGAAGGATTTCAGGAAAAATTGCCGAAATTAATAATTCTCCAAACGTATTGGTTAATGTGTCTCTGAGGGTAAGAATAAACATCAGAAGGTGTCTAGAAGTAGGAGGCGGCCATATAAAGTAGGCTTTCAAAGTAAGATAGCTCAGGATTTTATATTACATACCGTCAAAAAACATTATTTTAGGTTTTCAACGTGACAACGCTGCTTTCTTGCAAATTCGCCCTATGATTTAATCTACGCGCTACTGCTACACTATGTATACTGGGTCACAGCCGCCCTTGAGCAAAATAATTAATAATCACTCGTTACATCCAAATATTGCCCGGATTTATTAGTTTTTCCATGAGTATAGTATATTTTCGTACATATTATAGCACGTTTATTTGCTTGGTCTGAGTTGTAAAATTTATTTTGTCTATTTTGTGGAGCAGTTGCTCACCCCAAAGGTAGTTTGGCCTTGATCCAGTTTTTCGAAAACCCTGTTTAACTGATTGCCTAATCATTACAATTTCGAAACGGGGTACCATTTGTCTACAGGGATGGTGTACGCTTAGTAAAGATTTGCAATTTAATTATCCTGTTTTGTATAAAATTATAGGGCGGAAGAATTCACGAAATATGTATAAAAAATGCGCATTTTAACGCAACCTATTTAAAAAAAAATACAAGGATATGCTTAAAATATGCAAGAATAAGCGCCAAATATGCAAATTATTCCTTACATGAATTAATTGTATAGTAATTGTTGCATTAAAACTATTTTATTTCATACTGTATTGTAAAACACACCTTTACATATTTGAATTTAGTCCAGAAAATAAGGTTTTACAGCAATAAGTCCGGTAAAATTTTTTTACCGGACTTGTCCTGTAAAATTTCTTTACCGGACTGAAATTTGTAAGTTTTAGTTTAATCAATGTCAAACACACAATGTTTCCACCAGTAAATATAAGCACTTTTCAAATATACGACGCAGAATAAAACTTCATTATAATTTCAAAACATATAATTATAATTTTCAACAGAACAGTATGAAATAAAATATTGTACGTCATTCGTCCGGCAAATCCTTTACAGTATTCGTTTCAAAATTCCAGACTCGGCTCCTTCGTCGCCTCGTCTCGAAACATTTCACTCATACTGTAAAAGTTGATTTACCGGATTTATAACGTAAATATCTATTTCAGGGTTAAAAATTTTATTAAATATTAACTGGCTAAACATGTACTTAAAACTATACTTTAAGTATTATCTAAAATAATGCTTAAGTATGAAGGCCATAAAGTTGTACTACAGGAAAAAAGGATTAAAGGTTAAGGTAAACAAAAAAGTATTGTCTAAGCTTAAGTTTACAAATAAATGTTTTTCAAAATTTTCTACAAGAAATGATGATCTGTTAACATAATATGTTTAAACAAAGAAGTTTCTTTTCATGTCAACGGAGGTAATTGGGCACATTTTAATTTTGGCACTAAATTTTCTTTACTTTCAGTCGATGTAAATCTTTGATATATCTTGCAATTTTTGAACCCCACGTTATTAAAATTGTTGTACCTATTTTATATTTTACATTTTTACAATTTGTGTGAAAGGTTTTCACTAAATCGACAGAGTCTTTTTCATAAAAATGGAATCTTCAACTGATATAATTGTCGCTATTGGTCCCAGAACCATCCTCGTTGAATTAGAGAAAGTACAAATCAACGCGTTATTGGAATGTTTGGTGCGATTTATTAAATTCTATGGAACGGTATTTACATTTTCTTCAAGTAACACTTGCAAAACTATTATATTCTTCGTTTTGTCAATGCTAAATAATAATTTGCTGGTGTTTTCTGTATTACCTAAACTATGAAAATTTCGTAATTTTGCCATCATATTTAATTGAATAAGTTAGGATTGGCTTATTAAAATATATTCAAACTTGGCAAATGGGTTTACTATATCGGCTTCTTTAGAAAATTGCAATATAATTTTTCTCTAAAGTGTACAGGGGAGCCAATATTTAGCTCCTTCAAAATTTACATGGGATTTCCTATGTTCAACTAAGCCATGCATCACCCGGTATTAGACGAAATCGAAAAAGTCTCACTGCGACCACAGAGATGACTGAACTTTTGCGTGTTGCAGCAAGATCAAATAAATTGAGATTCCGATTTTTTACACTGTATTATTTGGTCAGACGAGACTAAATTTACTGCTACTATAATATTAAAATACCCAACAAACGAAATTAACATATTTAGAGCATTGAAAATCCTATGTAAAATAGCGAAATTCGGAAATAAGTTAAATTTAGCGTTAATGTATTTACAGGCATTGGGCGGGGATGTGTGGTAATATAATATTAAAGATATTAGGACCATACATTTGAAATGATGATTGAATGGAAAATGTACCTATTTTTAGTTTTAGGTTCAGATTTTTAAAACTACTTAACTGAAATCCTTTTCGCACAGTTCCGAAATTTGTGGTTTCAGCAAGATGGGGGCTCCTTCCTATAATATCCTTAGTGTGAGAAATATTTGGAATATCTGGTTCGACCGATTTAATTATAATTATTGGTTACCTACATACAGGGTGTCCCACTAAGGTTGGCACCGCAACGATATTATGGAAGTCATTAATCTTATGGCTTGAAGAACAAATTTATTGACCCTTCCAAAAAGAAATTGGTGTCAAATATTTTTCAAAATAATTATATATAACTAGAAGGTCAAATTTTATGAGATAATCGCTAGGCTCACGTACCTATATGTTATAAAAACGGGAAAGTTTTTGCGAACAATTGCTTGTAAGACTTTTTTGTATATTCGATAGTAAGTTTGAGGGAGGCTGGTAAAAAAAATAAGATTTTAAATTGCTGTATCTTCGATCCGCTTCATCCAAATTTAATCAGCTTGGGCTCATATGGGAGACAGTTTTACACTGATTGTGGCTGCTAGTTTTAAGTTTTCAGTTTTATTAAATTTTCCCAATTAAATTTAATTAATGGGATGGTACACTTTTCCTTACAAGGGAGCTTGAAAAGCATAAAGCAGCTGCAACCTAGAGTTAACCTTTATTCGATATCTTTATTCATTTTCGAGATATCGTCGCTTGAGAATTATATTGTTCTAAGTAACGTTTTAAATTTTTTACAGTAGAGCCGAAACAAAAAAATGATAGTGGTAATTTGGAGGCAAGTCAATTCCATCACTTCTTTTATTTTTATTTTTACATCTGGTAACCTATTTCTTACACTTGTACCCAAATTTTCTGCATAATTTAAAACAATAAATATTTCTAGTTTTTTAAAATTTTCTGAGAGGACCAAATGATTTATATTATTTTAGAAATTGTTATTTTCCAACTTTTTTGTTCTAAGAACATGGAGCCAACAGTAGGTTCGATCGTTTTTGTGTTTGTGTGTCCAAAATAAAACAGGGGACAAAATAGTAAGTTTTATATTAATAAAAAAACAAAAGTATTAGGGATCTTTTAAAGTACACCAGCTATACAGTGTGCTCCAGAAGTAATGTCTAATTTCATTTAAAATTCAGCCGTGTATTTTTTGGAAAAACACTCGGACCCGTCGATATTTATTTCTTAATGTGGTTTTTTTCGATCGTAAATTAATATATAGAGGGTAGTCCAAAAATAAGTTACGACCATCAACTTCATTCTTTCAAATGAAAATATATATTTTTTATTTCATTTATGAATTTTGCATCGAATTCTAAGTATGTTTTATGTACCATGTCATATACCTAGACTTAACAGTTATTGAGAAAATTACGACTGAACATATGAATAAGTAAAACCTGTTAATTTAAAAAAAACAGAACAACAAATCAAATTAAATGTTGAAAATGTGCGTCATTTACGGCTTGATAATATTCAAAGCCATCAATAAACTCTTTTTCTACGTTTTCAACCATTTCCGGAGTTATGGCACGCACTTCTATTCGAATTCTCTCTTTCTACTTCTGCAGATTGTTTGGCCTGTCAACAAATACTTTCGATTTAAGGTAACCCCACGAAAGGAAGTCCAGCGGAATTAGCTTTGGTGACCTAGCAGGCTATTCGACAGGTTCTCTCGTTCCTATCCATCGGTTGGGAAAGGTTTCATCCAAAAATGTATGCACAGTGGCAGCACAGTTCGAAGGAGCACCATCTTGCTGAAACATCAGTTCTTCGTCAGCTCCAATGTATTCGGAAATAAAGCCACTAATGGCGGAATTAATTTAAGTTGGAGAAATTCAAAATATACTTGTCCAGTTAAAAACTGTTCAAAGAAAAATGAACCAATTACTCTTCCGCGCACTATTCCATACTATGGACTTGTTTATTTTTAGGGTACTGGCTGTGAACGTCCATTATCCAATGCGAATTTTTTGTGGCCCAATAACGACAATTTTGTCTGTTCACATTACCATTCAAACAGAACGTAGCTTCATCAGAAAAAAAAATATTTTTTACTAAATTATTATCTAGATTGCACATATTTTGCATACGTTCACAAAACTCATTTCGCCTATCGAAATGAACTTTAATAATGACTCATGCACTGGAATAACTTTGAATGGGTGGTATTTATTTGTGCTTTTGAATTATTCGGTGAACAATAAATTTCCGCATGTGTAAATTGGCCCCTAGGTGGTATAGAGGAGTAAATAGATTTTCTTTCACGGAAAGCAGAACGTCAAGTTGTTCATTCTCATATCGAGCAGGACGACCAGATTTTGGCAAATCTCTAACATGACCGAATGCTCTAAATTTAGCCTCTTTTCTACTCACCACCTTTTGACATATGGGAAGACGATTAGGATGAATTTCATTGAATAATTAAGCTGTATCTATTTGAGTACGTGTTCTATCACCAAACCCAACCATGCCTAGAATTTCAATTTTTTCCGTTTCGTTAACTTCACCATTGTGAAAACCGCAACTTTACAACTACGCTTGACAATTATTACCTGTTTGAAGAAAAATTGTCATATAGTTTCTATGGGACTAAACGGTGACAAGTTAACATTCAGAAATACCAGCATTGAAAAAAAAAAATAAACACACAATGGAATGTTTTGCTAGATTTACAAATAAATCCTCAGAAATACGGTCTTACTAAGAAATAAGAAATAAAACTCGACGGGTGCGAGCGGTTTTCTAAAAAACACACCGCTGAATTTTAAATCAATTTAGACATTATTTCTGGGACTTCTGGACCGTATATTTGTTCCCCCAAGCAGTAAAGTTTATTACTTCCATTAGTGAGATACCCTACATGTTCTTATATGCATTATAACCAGCAACATTTTACTGTGGTATTTTACTACACATTAACGATCATTTGGAAAAAACTAAAAATCCAATGTATAGCTTCGCTGACGACAGCACACTTGTTTCGTCTCTTACTTTGGATGCTCGAACCTCGACTGCCAATGCACATCTCTATAGGCAACAAGAGGTCTCACATCCCAACAAAGGCCTGGAAGAAATTCTGTCTTGGGGTGACAGTAACCAAGTAGAATTTAACTGTAAAAAACTCAGGCGGCAGTTCTTTCTAAAAGAGTTGTTGTTGAAGAATTGGATATAGTTATGGCGGGACCCTCAATTTGGCTTTATCAATTCATTTAGTGGGCGTCAATTTAGATGGTCATATGTCTTGGCATAGTCACGTTGCGGCCATTGCTAATGCAGCTTCGCAGAAGCTTGGAATACTTCCGAACTAAGGACTTTTATGCACCCCAACAACTTTTGGTGCTCTATTAGGCCCAAATTCTACCATCGCTGGAGTACTGCTCGCATATTTGAAGCTCTGCTCCCAAACATGCCCTGAGATCCATTCAAAGAAGAGCCATTCGCTTGATTGATGACCATGATCAGATAAACATCCTGGAAAGTCTTGATCATCGAAAGCAGATTGGCGACTTGACTCTATTTTACAAATATTTTCATGGCAAGTGCTCAACTAAGGTTGCCCGCTTGATTCCATCCGAAAGAGCGGTGCATGGTAGAAATACACAACAAGCCACTAGAGCCCACCCCTACGTTGTTCAGCTTAGTGTCCCACCCACGACACTGTTTAAAAATTCTTTCATCTGGAGAACGTCATCACTCTGGAACGACCACCCTGGGGCCGTGTTCCCCAACGAGTATAATCTCTAAAAATTCAAGACCAACGTGAATCGTTTTATGCGCACACGCACCGCTGGCAGAGCGACATAAAGGATTCTTCCTGCAGTGTTCTGCGTCATTATAAAGAAAAAGAGAGCCAGCATATTCTTGTATGCATTATAACCAGCAACAGTTTACTGTGGTATGGCTGGCTTAATCTGCCCATTTTTATGTTCACTATCCCCAGTCGTTGGCTCATTCGTAATTGGACTATAAAATTATAAATTGTATTATGCATTTAGCATGCAACAGTTTAAGTTATTTAAAAAGAAAACAACTTGAAAATCCACTTGAGTCGCGTAAAAACCGTTTTACTGCCATAAAACACTTACACTCTGTCTAGTGTGAATGTAAATGGCTCCTTAGCGCATTTATGTTTGTGGTAGAAAACACCCCAACAAGATTTCCGACACATCAAAGGGTTCATGCCAGGAATTCCAATAAAATTTATATTCTCGACAATAAAACATCGTCTTTTTGTTTTTGTAGTAATTTGTAGAATGCACTTCCAGACCCTCTTTAAAAAGTCCGTCAGATAAAAAGGTTTAATATAAAAATGAAATTTATTCTGATTTTTTTTACTATGTATTAAGCCAATTGTTAAAAAACATCAAGATTGTCCTTTGAAATAAAAGTAAGTGAAGAATTAATAGTACATGCAAATTGTAATTTTTCTAGGAAATAAAAACGAGAAAGCTGCAATTTTGCATGTGTCCAGGGTACCACTAGAAAAACTTAATTCTGAATTTGCACGGTTCTTACCCCCTAATTTCGGCGCCATCTTGAACCAAAGGGTTGAATCGGTTTATCGCTTGTAACTTTTATTATTTTTCTAGTAGAAAAAAAAATAAAAAAGCATTTTGTAGCGGGAAACAATACCTCTGAAAATTCATTAACTAATTTCTTCATACAGAAAATTTCATTAATTAAAAAAAATAAGCATAATGATATCAGTTTTCTCGCTATTTCTTTTTTGCTCTTACTCTGATTAGGAAAATTTCCTGAACGAATATTGTTGAGCAGCGAATTCTCTACATTTTATCTTGGAACATTTTTTTTGTTAAACCAATTCTTCTTGTTGTACACCGACCCAAATGTTCAACAATTTGTTATGATCCTGTAGTCGCTCTGCGCACGATTTGAAAATCGCTGGAGGACGAGGATTCGTTATGTTATCTGTACCTTTTTTTTGCCGTTCTTCGTCGTCTGTTTACATAAACCGCATCTTAAGCGTTAATGATGTGTGGAATGTAACATGCGGTCACGTGATACTGATGACACGATATTTTTGGAAAGAAAATGTACTAAGATCGCAGCTTTTCCGAGGACTTGCTGTTATGCTCTTGCCAGCAAATGGGTAATGTCGACCAAAACGAAGAAAGTAAAAGGTGTTTTCTGTACACTAAAAATTTGGACGAAGGTAATGTTGATCAAGTTAAATCAAAGGGTGAGTTCTTTTATTTTCATAAAACATTTGAAATGTTTTCTGTTTTTCATTTTCGAATACTTTTTTTTCGCAATGTTCAGAGATTGTGGGCAATCTTTCTGGGCGTTTTTCAGCGTTTATACAAATGTATGAAAACATACTTTATTTGAGGAAGCCTTGAAAACACATTGTCTGATAAATGTATGTAAATTTTGCTAGCATTTATGTGAATTTTCGTGGATTTCGGCAGATTTTTCAAATTCGTTCTACCTACAACGTTTTGTAAATAAGATTTTTGAATTTAGAAATTCCGAGACGTGCATTTTCGGACTTTTCAATTTGCCAATTTTAGAATAATGAATTCTTCAGAATAGATAAATGAAATTAATTTTTTTTTCAATAAGATAATAAAACCAAAAAATGGAAAATTTCTGAAATTCTTATTCGAACTATGAATCTTATATTCGTTGACGATGACAAAAACATAGAAGCTGTTACCGAAACTCTCAACTTCGAAGAAACATGTTTCCGTGACCAGGAAACGAGAACTTCTCTTAACACCAACGATACAAGTTCCATCTACATCGATGAAATGGATTCTTCTGAAGAATTAGAAACTTCTGGAATATTCAACGATTTTGCGGGTTCTCCGAAGAAGAAAACTTGATTCAACTGAAATAAGATACTTAACTGAGGATTGAAATAGAGAAATGCTTAAGATTTCAATGAGAAGAATGGAGACGGAAATTGACCAGGAATATCAAGCATATGTACTTTCAAAAATTTCCTGTATAAAGTCGATGAAGTTTTGTTTTTAAATAACTTTTTGTACAATGAGTTGTCAAAACTATACAGGGTGTTTAATTCACAGACGTATATCTGAAGGGGGGTGATATGTAAGATGATTTCAAACATATTTAACAATATATACTATTATACAAAGTGTTACGTATATCGAGATATCATCGTTTTTCCAATTTTTACCGAATTTAGTGAGTGGTCCATATATACAGGGTCGTTGGTATGTATGGAAACGGTCCATTAATTCTTAAAGTAAAATAATTAGCAAAAAATATTTGAGACTAAAGGTTTATGGTTTTTTAAGGTCTATTAAAATTTAAAAAAAAATAAGTATACAGGATGAGTCAGAAAACCGTAGGGAAGCAAAGTTACTTTTTTTTAAATAGAACACCCTATATCTTAGAATATTTTTCGATTTTGCATAAAATAACAATTCTTTTTCAATAACTGCATTATAAGTCTAAACCTAATAGTTTCCGAGATATCGACTTTTGCAAAATGACATTTTTGAACTTTGACAACTTCTAGCTTTCTAACCGTACGTCTTAAAATAAAACGGCTTACATGTCCCTATCTTAGTTTCTTATTATCTTCCTAAAAGTGTCAACTTCCGATTTAACCGGATGTAACTCAAAAGCCGGGAATACAGTACTTCCGGTTTAACCGGAAGTTGATGTTTTTGGAAATATAATAAAGAAGTAAGATAAAGACATGTAAGCCGTTTTACTCTAAGACGTACCGTTAGAAAGCTACAAACTGTCAAAGTTCAAAAATGTAATTTTTCAAAAGTCGATATCTCGAAAACTATTAGGTTTAGGCTTATAATGCACTTATTGAAAAATAATTGTTATTTTATGTAAAATTCAAAAATATTCTAAGGTATAGGGTATTCTATTTAAAAAAAAGTAACTTTGCTTCTCTACGGTTTTCTGACTCATCCTGTATACTTATTTTTTTTAAATTCTAATATACCCTAAAAAACCCTAAAACTTTTGTCGAAAATATTTTTTGTTAACTGTTACACTTTAAGAAATAATCGACCGTTTCCATACATACCAACGACCCTGTATAATAAAAGTTTGGTCAAACATTTTATCTGATTGCATCTTTTTCCTATAAAGTTGAATACGTATTTCATCGATATTAGATGCTGAATGGAATCTACATGTGCTGAAAAATTTTGTGGCTCAGTAGAATTTACAAAATGAATTACTGTAACATCCAAATTTGACTTTATCAGAAAATAAAGTGTGTATCTTTTCCCTATTTAGTGATATATATGTCGTAGGCGAATTACAAATTCAGGCGTTTTATAAAACGCCTAGTCGTTTTATAAATGACTAGGTATATTGTAAAATGAAGAATAAATACTAAATTTTTACAATCAGACTGAACTTGTTAGGCGTTTCATAAAACGCCGAATTGCTCTCAGGCTCATTGTAAACGGTTCTTCAATCTCGTTTGTTTTAGGATATGACTCATTATAACTAGTCGTTTTGTAAAAGACTGGAAAGGACTTAGGCATTTTATAAAACCCGATTTATATTGTTGCTTGATCGTATAATATTTCAAACAAATAAATAGTAAGTTGGACACTTTATTTTTGTCACAACATCATAAAAGAAATTAATGGGTAACTCTTACAACACATGTTCCGACATTCGCTACGAAATTTAGGTATATATTTACATAATGTAATCTAACATAATTTAAAAGTAATATTATTTTACTTATTTGAAAACAGTCCGCTTGAATGACATTTACTATTGCTTTTCAAGTGAGCCCTTAAACAAAAACACTTATTTGTGTGGCACTGCGTTTTGCTTGCTTTGCAGGAACATTTTTTAAATCCCTGCTGTCCGAATTTAGAAAACTTTGTCAAAGCTTCTCTTAAAGAAATCATTTTATATAGATAACTCTTTATCAACAAACACATCACTTTCTGAGTCTTCTAACATCTTGAAACGAAAGTTTCTGAAGTAAAAACAATGGGAAAATACTGTTAACTCGTCGATTGTTTACAACATGTCAAACCACAGCATAAAGAAGTTAAACTAACAACTCGCCTGACTCGATAGCAGTCTTATTATAATACGCCTAAATATGTCTAGTTTTATTCCAGGCGCATTGTAAAAATAATCGCCCACACCTTCATTTTACAATGAGCCTGAGGGCAATTCGGCGTTTTATGAAACGCCTAAAAAGTTCAGTCGGATTGCAAAAATTCAGAATTTATTCTTCATTTTACAATATACCTAGTCATTTATAAAACGACTAGGCGTTTTATAAAACGCCTGAATTTGTAATTAGCCTACGACATATATATCACATTCCATCAGTAAATGCTGGTTATTTTCTATCAAGTGCGGTTTATCGATGTGGTACAGGCACCAAAATTTTATTTTTATTATTGATGTTGTTCTGAAATAGCGTTGCTCGGTGACGCACAAACTCATTATTGAAGATTTGATTAGTTGTCAATTAATTTATTTTATTCTGTTTATTTTGTGACTTTTTCCGCTCAACAATTAGGTATAATGGCTGTTTTCTCAAATGTTAAGTATGCTGATATAATTTTTATGTACGATAGAGCCGACGGCAACGCAGCTGCTGCTCAGCGATTATATCTTGAAAGATTTCCTTAAAGAAGAATACCTAACGTGATCGTGTTCGCTAATACATATCGCAGAATAAGCGAAACTGGTAATTGACATCACACAGAACCAAAAGCGAACAACCAATAATATCGCGCTGAAGTGGATCTGCAAATTTTGGATATTTTTGCAGCAGAGCTCACCGTGAGCACCAGGTAAATAGCGGAACATCTAAATCTATCTACATGGAAGGTGTGGTCAGTCCTTCACTCTGAGAAATGCACCCATTCCACTACACCCCCGTGCAAGGACTTGAGGAAGGAGACCCAGTCAGAAGAACCACTTTTTTTCGATTCATCTTAAATGCCGACATAAAAGATGCAACATTTTTTAGTAGGATTTTATGGACGGATGAATCCAACTTTTCTCGAGAAGGGATTACTAACTTTCATAACCTGCATTATTGGGCAGAAGAAAACTCCCATATGAAGAAACAAACTTCGTTTCAACGAAAATTTAATGTAAACGTGTGGGCAGGTATAATAGGCAGAGTTTTGTTGGGTCCTTATTTTTTGCCAAACAATTTAAATGGTGAAAATTATCTAGAATTTTAAAAAAATAATTTATCCGATATTTTGGATAAAGTGCCTTTGGATGTAAGAGGACAAATCATATACCAAAACGATGGATGTCCTGCCCATTACCAGATAACTGTAAGGGAGTTTCTTTTCTTCCTGAAAGATGGATAGGGCGAAATGGACCGATATTATAACCAGCTAGATCTCCAGACCTGACCCCCGTCGACTATCATGTCTGGGGACGAATGAAGGAACTGGTGTACAATGAGGAAATTCGAGATCGAGACCATCTTATTCAAAAAATTATTGGGACAGCAGAAATAATGAAGGCGAAAAGGAGGCTAGGCGTAACCACTACAGAGATGCGACGAAGATGTCGACGTTGTGTTAGAAACGGTGGTTCTTATTTCAAGCATGAAAAGTAATACTCATAAATACCCGCTTATAGTTGTTTTATTTTATTCTGTTCAATAGTCATATGCAATTTTTTCCTGACAAATTATAATTTTTTTTTTAAATAAATATCCTATGCAACGTTAAGTCTGCATCTGTTATTATTTATTCGAAAGGACCAACACCAAGTAAGTTTTTAGAGATATTTGAGCGAATATTTTATTTACACACTTTATTTTATTCACTGATAAAGTCAAATTTGGATGTTAGAGTAAATTATTTTGTGAATAAAGCTGGATTTATAAACTCGGCGCTGGTGTCGGCGCTGGCGCTGAAGTTGGAGCTAGAAGTTAAAAACATTGAATCGAATGCACCAGTTTATAAACTTCGCTGGCGTCCGCGCCCGCGTTCAACATAAACCAACTTTATCTTTTTGTCGCCGGCGCTCGTAGTAAATTCGTAGCAGTGACGTCCAGCCAATAATATTGGCTTCTCGTCACGTGAGACTTGACAGTTGTTAAGTGTCAACTGTCAACGGTGAAGGGAGCGGCCATTTTAAATTTGTTGTATATTTTCTTGTGTGTCAATTAATCCTATATTTTTGTGTGAATCTATCCTATATTATATTGTTATTAAAACGTTAAAACTGCGGAAGAATGAGTGAAATGGAAAGTGAGGTCCTCGGTGAGTACAAGCAGATTTTGAAGGTGGTGTTATAACGTCTAATTGTGCCCTGTTTTTAGTTCAATCGGAAGCCATTGAGGGCAATTCACTTGACCTAGGGCTCCTGATCGATACCATTCAAAACTACGAGTTTTTGTACAACCTGACTGACAAAGACTATAAAGATAGTAAGAAAAAACAGCGTGCATGGGAAGAAATAGCCATGATTTTAAATAGCACTGGTTAGTAAAAACCATTGGGGAACAATATATATTTAACAGAGTTTATTACAATGTAAGTAAGGTACTATGTTTTCAAATTTATTAATTTCGTTTTTAGTGAAAATGTGCCAAAAGCAGTGGAAATCTCTACGAGATAAATTCGTGAAAGAGAAGAAAGGTAAATCAGGAGCAGGCGCCCCAGAATCGGACTGGGTGTATTTTCCAAACATGCTATTTTATGCCAAGTATACAAAACCCAGAAGGTAGTGTAGCATTTGAAAGAAATTACCCTATAATTGTTTTTCTAATTTTTTATTTATTGTAGAACATACTGTACAACTAAGCCTTCAACTAAAAGAACAGAGCCCAGTGAAAGTAGACCCTCATCTGAGGCTTCTGTCTGGTCCACAGTGGAGACAGTTTTCTCACCTACTCCATCCATTGAGGAAGATGAAAGTGATGTTATGGCAACACCAAGCACCTCTAAAGGTACCATTTGCTTTACTTTTAGTTAAAAAATTAATAATGTTGGCAATATTTTTCTTTTCTTATTATTACGATTTGCAGGGAAAGCAGCAGGTAAAAAAAGAAAGGCTGATTCTGAGGTAGAAGGAGTTATGGAGGTGGCGAAAAAAATATGCGCAACATTAACAACAGGGAGCAGTAACATGGAAAATGCCAATAAAAAATTTACGGAATATGTGTATGCAAGGCTGCAAGAAATGCCCCCAGAGGAGGCGAGGGAACGAAGAAAAGAAATATGGAACATTTTAGAGAAATGAAGGACTTTTGTAAAAAGAAATATAATTATATTTTATGTACATATTTTTGTTCTTAATACAAACTTTACTTGAAATTAGTACCTACCCCTTGTTTAATTTTAGTTTACCTATGTTCATATTATGCAAAAGAAAAACGAAAGTACATGCAAGTACCTATTTTACCTAACAAAACACAGTTTCTGTTTAGTTTTCTACTGTACCATATAACATTTAGTTCTAAATATGTCCAATATGCTAACAACTTTACTGTACAAAATATCCTATAAATACATAGACTGATACGCCTATTTATTATAAGGTCCATAATAAGAAAAAAATTACATTGTAGCAATAAATCTCTATTAACTACTTGCTCCTGCCAAGGCACTTGTCCTTCCTCACTAATGAAGTACTCTACTAATCTGTCTCTTATTTCATACAATTTCCGTTTAGAGATATTAGCAGCCATTCTCCCCACTGCCTGTAACGGGTTTTCTTCTTCTCTCCACCCTCCATTCTTTTCACCATCATTGTCTACATAATTGGGGGGCAATACTCGTGCAACAGTTCTGTCTGGCAATAGTTGTGTAATACAACGACTGCCTTTATAATGCTGTCAACTGTGTAGTTTTAAGTATTCGCCAACGTGCAGACAGAATTCCAAATGACCTGACGAGCCCTGGACAACCGGTAATTAAATATCCTTTGAGTCCGTGTCAGATTTTTGCCTGGATAAGGCCTCATTATATATTTTTTTAGTGGGAACGCCTCATCTGCTACAAAAAAAAAGGCACTTTCGTGCTGTAATTTGGCAAGTTGATCTCTTCAGGAACGTTCATGTCATCATTATCCAGTCTCTGGCCAAAAATGCTATTTTTAAAGATTCCACCATCGCTCTGAGATCCATATGCCCCTATGTCCACCAGTGTAAATTTATAATTACTATCACAGGCTGCTAGTAAAACTATACTAAAGTTCTTTTTATAATTGGAAAATAGAGATCTACTCTTGGCTGGTGCTTTAATATTTATATGTTTGCCATCAAGGGCGCCCAAACAATGAGGAAATTCCATTTACTGCAAAAACTTGTACTAATGTGCAGCCACTCTTCACTATTCGATGGACTAGTTAAATAGATAGGCCTTAAAGTCTCCCATAATGCTTCACATGTCTCTGTAATAATTTTGTGGACAGTTGTTAGTCCCATATGAAAGGTCCATGCTAGAACTTGCATGCTAGTTCCTTGGGATAAATATCTAAAATGAAAAAATTACATTAGGTTCACAAAGCCTGGTTGTCTTGTCTTTCAAATATACATTCTGCAATGTAATTATCAGCCTTTCTTCTGGCGGTATACCATCTGACCTGGGACCTCGTTTAATTGATGGTGATATTTGCGTTGCCAGCTTCTCAAAAGTAAGGAGAGTCATTCTGGTGTATTTAAAAAACTGCTCCTTGTCCATTGCTTTAATCTTTTTGTAGTACTGAAAACCACCTGCCATTCGACGTGCCCTATTAATAGGTCTCGTTTTAAATCGACGAGTGCGCTTATTGAGCAGTTTTACTACCGCATAAAGGCACAAAACTACACCCAAGGCACCAAGTAATTTTTCCTGACTTTCTAAATCCATTGTTCACTAGTCTTATCGCAAATAATTAAAAAAATACCAAGCTGTGATGAACACAAAAGTTAGGTTATATTTCTTGTAATGTAAACAATGCAATCGACCGCGGCGCGAACGCCAGTTCATAAATCGACTTCGATGTTCTACGACGAATGCTGGCGCGAGTGCCAGCGCCGACGCCAGCGCCGAATTTATAAATCCAGCTTTAGCCACAAGATTTTTTCATCACATGTAGATTCCACTAAGTATCTTATATCGATGAAATACGTATTCAACTTTATAGGAAAAAAAGATACAATCAGATAAACTGTTTGACCAAGCTTTTATTATAACTTGTATGGACTACTCACTAAATTCGGTAAAATTCGGAAAAACGATATCTCGATATGCGTAACACTTTGTATAATAGTATATGTTTAAATATGTTCGAAATTATCTTACCTATCACCCCCTTTCAGATATACGTCGGTGAACCAAACACCCTGTATATACAACATTCCATAATTGTTATCTATTGAAGTGAAAAATTTTTCACGATATCAAAAAATAATTGTGTTCCACATTTTCAGGTAGAAATGTAATTGTTTCTCTTATTGGTTTGTTCATTAAAATTTTTTGTTCATCAAAACAAGAACTGCTAACAATTTGATTCCATATTTCAGTAAACTACTCAGAAATTATTTCATCACTTCACAATTTGTAAACTGAAAGTAAGTTTTTGTACAGATTATTTATTTATTAATCTAATTGTTTATTTATAATGAGAATTTTTATCATTCAGACGTTACGTCAAGACTTACCGTTTCCAGTATTGTTCGGTAAGTACAATATATTGTTTACTATGAATTGATTGATAGAGAACTAATTGTTAATAAATTTGTTTATAAAAATGATATAATGGATACACAAAATAAGTTGAATGGATATATCAACTCAACGATTTTACCTATGGAAATAAAAAGATACTTAATACGTAGAATATAAAAACTTCCAGCGATTTTCAAATCGTGCGCAAAGCGACTGCAGGATTATTGCAGTTTGTTGAACACTTGGCGCGGTGTACAACAAAAATAACTGGTTTAACAAAAATAATGTTTAAACATAAAGTGCAGAGAATTCGCTGCTCTACAATGTTTGTTCAGAAAATTTTCTAATTAGAGTAACAGGAAATTAGAAATAGCGAGAGAACTGATATCATTATGCTTATTTTGTCTATATAATGAAGTTTTCAGTATGAACAAATGAGTAAATAAATTATTCAGGGGCATGGTTTTGTAGGTATTATTTCCCCCACAAAATGCTTTTTTAATTTGTTTCTGGTACAAAAATAATAGAAGTTACAGGCGAAAAACCGATTTAACCCTTTGATTCAGGATGGCGCCGAAGTTAAGGGGGTAAGAACCGTGCAAATTCAGAGTTAAGCTTTTCTAGTGGTACCCTACACTCATGCAAAATTGCAGCTTGCTCACTTTTAGTTCCCAGAAAAGCACTGTGAAAAGTACGCCAATTCTAAATTAATTGAATATCGTATAAACTTATTTAGCGATTTGAAAAAGCATATAATGCAGGTTACTTGTCAATCAATTTTCTTCACACGAATCTTAATAATAAACAGAGTTGTTCAAAAGTCCTACATGAAATTGATACTTCTTCTATTTTTAGGAAAAACACTGAATCACGGAAATAGATTTAAATTGTTGTTCACCTTTCTGTAATACTTTCAGCCCCCCTCCCTTCAACCCCCTTATCTGTAGCTATCCCAACTTTTTTCTAATAGCAACGTAGGTCACATGGGGGCTCTATGAATGTCTTTAAAAACTGAATCCTATTGTAAGTTTGCTCATTTCGTTACGACAAAGCCAACCCAAATAAGTTTTTCCCAAAAATCTGTTATTAACTAGCAAAAGCCTACATTAGTTACATTTATTTGACCATTACATTTAAAAAGTTATACCTAATTTGGATTGTGAAACATGTTTTTTACGCCTTAAGTAAATAAAATAAGAAAATCTTTTTTGCACCGTTTTATTCCTTATCACATTTGATTGTATGGTGCTCTCAGAAACTTTAATACTATTGGGATGTAATTTAATGAAAGGTATCCTGAGTAACTTGATCGAATCAGCCGATACTTGGTGGAGATCCATAATTAATTACAGATAAACAGAAAAACAGGAGTTGTGAATACACACACTTTATTCTGAAGAAGCTTATGTGTAGCGAAACATGTCGATTTATTTGATTTAATACAGTGGAAATTTACCAGTAAAACTCCTGTTTTTCTGTTTACCCGTAATTAAGTATCCTGAGTAATTGGACTTTAAGCAGTCAACTATAATAATAATAAATAGCGTTTATTTAAAATATTCAACAAATATACAAATATAATTTTTGACAAGAGTAGCGAGACCTAGCAGAGCTACTCATCTAGCCACTTAGTGAAAAAGGATGGTAGATATTGGCTCACCCGACATCGTCCGGTGAAATACCATCGAATCGGCTTAGGTGGCGTAAAGTTGCTCCTTGAGCTAACGACTCGTCGCTGTGCCAATGTGTCCGGTTGCCAGGGTGAGAAAGAGTTAAACTCGCCCCCCCCCCCCCCTATCGGATCTGCGGGTGGAGGCTAATCCTGGCGCCTCATCAAGCGATATTATCCCAACATCCACCATATCCAATAGCCAGGCGGGTCCTTCGAATAACATTCAAAATGAAAATGGTATGACAAGTGAAGCTGTTAAATAACCCAAGATTAACAACTTCTAAATTGACTTCTGCAATATAAGAGGACTGACGCACAATCAATGCAGTCCATCAACATCTACCAAACCTCATCTACTTGCAATAACCGAAACAAAGGGCAGATCATCGATTAGTACGGTCAACAATTTATATCCTGAATACGACTTCCATCACCGATTTAGGCGAAATATTGGCCCCTGTCTCTTTGTCCGTAGTAATATTTCTCGTCAACGAGAGGAGACACTCGAGCCAAATAACCTTGATATAATGTGGTTTAAAATATCAACGCAGAGAATTAATAAATTCATCTGCCGCCTTAACCATCAAGCGAAACCCATTATAGAGACTTGTTCTCCTCTCTTCCTAATTCTATCGACTTTCTGCAAACTCACCATCTTAATTCCGAAGCTGTCACCCTTGGCGACTTTAACATTCAAATACTCAAATACAACTAACAAGCAAGATCGCGAAGCTGAATCCTATGTAATTAACTCTGGCCTCACCCAACTCGAAGGTGAACCAACTTGGATTCCAGACCGAGGTGATGATTTTGCTAGTTTGTTGGATCTTTTCTTAACTACAAACCTTGACTTGTACACTGCCACCGTGAAGCCTCCGTTAGGAACGTCTAACAACAACCTTATTTCGGCACTGCAGAAACTACCATTTAGTGCTGAACAGCCTCCTAAACCACGCAAGATCTGGCATTACGCATCAGCTAATTGGAATGACCCTAAGGACCATTTCGAACCTTTCCTTGGTGGGAAATTTGTTTTACCTCTGACGATCCATCTATCTGTATTGATGAAGTATCGGAGGTTATCATTACTGGCATGGAAGCCTTAATCTTTTTCCACAAAGTGGCCCTTTTAACGCCAAGCCTTGGTTCACTACAAATTGCGAACGAGCTGTTGAACCAAAAAATTATTTCTACCGATAATGTCGTCAAAACCCTACCGCTGAATATCATACCATCTCTGACAACGCTTGAAACTAATGCAAGCAAACGATAAACCAGAGCAAAGAAGCACACAACTGGAGGATCAAAGACAAACTTCTTGAATGTCCTGACGACTCAAGATCCTTTTTGTCGGTAGCTAAGGCCGTCAGTGAGAACTTTAGCAAGTCAACCATTCCACCTCTAACCCATTCTGATGGCACCATTGCGATCAAGGCACTGGAAGAAGCAAACTTACTGGCGGAACTATTATCTTCACATTTAACAGTTAATATTCAGGGACAAACTTCACCGAATATTCCTCCTGTAGAATCGAAAATGCCCGA
Source organism: Polydrusus tereticollis (assembly GCA_963920685.1). NCBI lineage: Eukaryota > Metazoa > Arthropoda > Insecta > Coleoptera > Curculionidae > Polydrusus > Polydrusus tereticollis. The sequence continues at coordinate 2,507,162 of OY987334.1, read as the reverse complement.
AATTGTTTTCCGGCAGCGTCATGTTAAACGAGTCTTAAGGAGTCTTGACACCAGAAAAGATTCTGGTCCTGACTACGGTATTTTGTAGGCTTCTTATGTCTTACAACAAAGGAATATGTCTTTCTTGCTAGAAAACTGCGCGAGTCCATCCCATGCCCAAGAAAGTCAAGAAAACCTTGCCAAACAACTATCGCCTAGTCGCATTGCTTTCCGTTATATCAAAAGTTATGGAGGAAGCTATCAAGGAAACATTATTAAAGTACCCGTTAGGCTTCAACATTATTGGTGACTGCCCGCATGGATTCCATTAGTCCATATCAACAGGAGACCTTCTCGCTCATGTTACTCACGTCTGAAACAACGCAATAGAACATCATTGGGAGTCTCCAACGGTAGCACTGGACATTTTTAAGGCCGTCGACCGAGAATGGCATGAGGGACTCCTAACTAAATTGAGAGCATACGAGATGCCAGTTCAATTTCGTTCATGGCTGTCAAGCTTTCTTAAAAACCATTATCTGCGAGTGACTATGGATGGATTTCTTTCAGATACATTTAACATCAACGCCGGAGTCCCACAAGGTTCTATATTGTCGCCTATCCTCTTTTTACTGTACATTAACGATCTTTTGCCAACGCACGTCTCTATAGGCAGCAAGATGTCTCACATCTCAACAAAGACCTGGAAGAATTGTGTCTTAGGGTGACAGAAGCCAAGTAGAATTTAACGCTAAAAAGCCCAGGCGGCAGATTTTTCTAAAAAAGGTAATGTTGTAGAACAGGATATAGTCATGGCGGGATACTTCATTCTCTTGGCTTCATGAATTCATTTATTGGGCGTCAATTTGGATAGTCATATGTCTTACCATTGTCACGTTGCAGCTATTACTAAGACAGCCTCGCAGAAGCTTGAAATACTTTTCCGAACTAAGAATCTCTATACACCCCAATAACTTTTGATGCCCTCTAAAGCCCAAATTCGACCATCGCTGGCGTACTGTTCGCATATTTAGGGCTCTGCACCTAAACATACCCTAAGATTATTACATTCCATTCAAAGAAGAGCCAGTCGCTTGATCGGTGACCATGATCTGACAAACAACCTGGTTGGCGACTTGAGACTATTTTACAAATGTTTTCATGGCAAGTGCTCAACTGAGGTTACCCGCTTGATTTCACCCAGACCGGTGCATGGTGGAAATACACGACGAGCCACTGCAGCCCACGCGTATGTGGTTTAGCTAATTCTTTCATCTGGAGAACGTCATCACTCTGCAACCATTTCCCTGCGGCAGTGTTCCTCAACGAGTATAATCTCCAGAAATTCAAGACCAACGTGAATCGTGTCCTGCGCACATGCACCGCTCGCAGGGCGCCATAAAGGATTGTACAAGCTATAAAGCATGCTTTTATGAAAATATAAAATATAGGAATAATAGAGAAGTCAATACAAACTTAAACTAAATACTTTCTTTCAAAATTTGAATTGGTCATTGATTTTAATGCCCATAGCTAAATTCATTACATCCATTACATAGGGTGTGTGAAGGTGGCTGCACTTAATGAGAAACTTTTTTTAAACCTGAAAGCATGTGTAACTTAAAAATATTTAGGTTAGGCTAGACTATATAATTAATTCTCTTGCATTTTGTTTTGTTGAACTATCTTGGTTTGAATTTTTACTTTATTTAGATATGGTAGATACCTATCTTTTATACTTAATTATTAAATTTGGGGTTTTCTTTATGCGATAAGGCACAGCGCTGCAGGATTAATCCCTTATGGCGCTCTGTGAGCGGTGTGTGTGCGCAGGAAACGATTCATGTTGGTCTTGAATCTTTGGAGGTTATACTCGTTGGGGAACACGGCCTTAGGGAGGTCGTTCCAGAGTGATGACAGTCTACAGATAAAATAATTCTTAAACAGTGTCGTTCAAATGTCACCATGCTGAACCACGTGGGCTGCAGTGGCTCGTCGTTAAATGTATCTGAAGGAAATCCGGAGATCCAACGAACGGTCTTTAAGAAAGCTCGACAGCCATGAACAAAATTGAACCGACATTCCGTATGATCTTACTTTAGTTAGGAGCCCCTCATGCCATAATCGGTCAAAGGCCTTGGAAATGTCCAGTACTACCGCCTGGGACTCCCCATGATGTTCTATTGCGTTATTTCAAACGGCAATAACATAAGCGAGAAGGTCTCCTGTTGATCTATACAGAATCCATACTGGCGGTCGCTAATGATGTTGAAGCGTTCGAGGTATTTTAATAATTTTGCGTTGATAGCCTTCTCCATAACTTTTGATATAACGGAAAGCAATGCGACTGGACGATAGCTTTTTGGTATGGTATTCTTGCCTTTTTTGGGTATGGGCTGGACTTACGCAGTTTTCCAGCAAGAAAGAAATATCTCTTTTTTGTAAGATAAGTTAAAAAGCCTACAAAATACCGGTGTCAATAATTCATCAGCGCATGTCTTAATTACGATCACTGGAATTTCGTCAGGACCAGAAGCTTTTTTGATGTTAAGACTCTTTAAGATTCGTTTAACATGTCGGTGCCGGAAAACAACCGCGGGCATTCTCGATTCTACAGGGGGAATGTTCGGAGGAGTTCTTCCCTGAAAATTATCCGTTGAATGTGAAGAGAATGGTTCCGCCAGTGTTCGCCTTTTCCTATGCTATAGTTGCAATGGCGCCATCAGAACGTGTTACAGGTGGAATGGTTGATTTGGTAAAGTTCTGACTGACGGCCTTAGCTACCGACCTACCGACCTACCGACTATCTTGTGCCGCATTGGTTTAGAGCGTTAACAAAGATGGTAAGACTTTCGGCGGTAGCATTTTTACGCCATTGTCGGTAAAATAATTTTTTGATTTAACAGCTCGTTCGCAATTTTTGGTAAACCAAGGCTTGCCGTTAGAAGGGCACTTTTTTGGGAAAGGAGTGAATGCCAGTAAGGATAACCTCCGATAAAATGTTGCACAGATGGATGGATAATCAGAGGTAAAACAAACGTTCCGCCAAGGAAAGGTTCGAAAATGGTCCTTTAAGTCATCCCACTTAGCTCATGTATAATGCCAGACCTTGCGTGGTCTAGGAGGCTGTTCGGCACTAATTGGTAGTTTATTCAGTGTCGAAATAAGGTTATGGTCAGACGTTCCCAACGGTGGTTTCACGGTGACAGTGTACAAGTCGGGGTTTGATGTTAGGAAAATATCCAACATACTAGCAAAATCACCATCTCGGTCTGGAATCCTAGTTGGTTCACCCACGAGCTGGGTAAGGCCAGAGCTGATGGCAAAGGATTCGGCTTCGCGACCTTCGGTAAGTTAAAATGAGGAGCCATCAAGAAAAACACAATAAATACATTTTTATTGTGTTTTATTTATAGTACATTATGTATCTAGGTTGAGAGGTGAGCTATTATAGCTTTCTCAACTAAGGTATATAGAGATTTTTTCTACTACTAACGCTAAAATATTAAATATTTAACTCGTTGAGATATATATGTTATAAAAATAAATTTCCCGTTAACTTGTGCAACCCGGTATTATACCGATAGAAGAGGCAAATTTGGCAACTTGCACTATAAATGCTCTATAAAGCCCAAATTCGACCATTGCTGGAGTACTGTTCTCATATTTGGGGCTCTGCTCCTCCTAAACATACCCTAAGATTGCTAGATTCCATTCAAAGAAGAGCCATTCGCTTGAACTGAGGTTGCCCGCTTGATTCCACCCACAATACACGACGAGCCACTACAGCCCACCTGTACGTAGTCCTGCTCAGTGTCCCTCGAACGACATTGTTTAAAAATTCTTTCATCTGGAGAACGTCATCACTCTGGAACGACCTCTCTAGGACCGTCTTCCCCAACGAGTATATTCTCCAAAGATTTAAGACCAACGTGAATCGTTTCCTGTGCACACGCACCGCTAGCAAGGCACCATAAAGGATTAATCCCGCAGTACTGTGCCTTGTAAGAGATTGTTACCGATAGCAAAAGACGATTCTGTATTAGTAAATAATGGCGATTGTTCAAGTTAGCAATAGAAAAAAGATATTATTGTAAAGTCTATACAAAGTCAATTGATACAGTATAAAAAAATATACAGCAAAATCTCAGCTTATCGACGACATTTCAGTACGAATCATGGGCGGCATATAATGCGAATGTAGAAATGGAAAAATATTTTTCCTACAATCGTGCGCAAAGTAGTACTTTGCGCACGCATTTCCGTGTGCAAAGTTACACTTTTCCGCACTAGTGCGGATAAGATCTTTATCCGCACCGGGTGCGGAAAAGTAGCACTATTCAAAAATCTCCTTGGCAGGGAATATTTATATTATTTTAGTAGCTGTAAAAAATTTTATGCAATGTGCGAAACCGTTGCAAGTGTATTCTCTTTTACCTTTTAATCGTAATTCACGATATTCGTATTTCAGCCTAAAACGAAAAAAAATTCTATTTTTTAAGTACCTCGTATAGTGATAAATGATTATAATATTGGCAAGCAACAATAAATGTACATGTTGATTTTGGCACATGATATCAGATTTTTCCTCCGTTTCTATTTCAACAAGAATCTACAAACACCGACACTTTTCTTTCCATCAAATCCTCAAAAAGTATAAACGCTGTTAAAATGAGCAGCTCTGACGAGGAGCTACCAGATTCCATTCTAGAGGCCGCAAACTCTGCAAATTTAAATTTATTGCCCGCTAAATCCCAAGAAAAATACGAGAAGCAATATAGACAATTTGAATACTGGTGCCGCAACAAAGGGACAAATAGTTTTAAGGAGGAGGTCTTCTTAGCGTATTTTGCAGATTTACGAAAATCAGTTTAGCCAAATACTTTATGGGGTAAGTACTCTATGTTAAAAAGTGTCCTTAAAATCAAAATAAACTTAGATTTAAGTCAATATTTCAAGCTAACATTGTTTTTAAAAAAGCAAAATGTGGGATATCGTCCGAAAAAGGCCAACATTTTTGACAAAATTGAAGTTTCCAGATTTATGAAAGAAGCACCTGATCAAATTTACCTTCTAATAAAAGTCGCCACCATTTTCGGGTTGGCCGGTGCTTGCAGGCGCGATGAGCTTTGCAAGATAATGGTTGATCACATAGAGGATAAAGGAAATTTAATAGTCGTGAAAATTCCCGACAGTAAAAACAATACTTCAAGAATCTTTGTAGTATCTAATGAAACAAATAAGGGATATTATTTACAACTCTATCATAAATATGTAAATTTGCGAAAACCATCCACTCCGCACAAGCGCTTTTTGTGCAGTATCGACAAGGAACATGCGGTACTCAATGTATTGGAATAAATTCATTCGGTAAGATGCCTTTGGAAATAGCTGCATATCTACAATTGAAAAATCCAAAGCATTATACAGGACATAGTTTCCGTCGTTCATCGGCTACCATGTTGGCCGATTCTGGAGCAGGAATCACTAATGTCAAGCGACTCGGAGGCTGGAATTCGACGACTGTCACCGAGAGCTACATTGAATATTTGACAAATCAAAAAAAAGGACATGTCGAATAAAATATTGGCCACCACGAACAACTGCCCTTCTTCATCAAGCTACATAAATCCTTCTGAGTTAACACCTTCATCGACCTATTTGAACAACTGTCCTTCCACACCAAGTCAGTGCTCATCAAGCCATACCATAAACCACCCACTGAATGAACTTACTGCATCGGCTATCAATTTGCATAATGTCAGCAATTGCTCTTTTGTTATAAATGTTATAAACAAATAATTTAGTTTCCTATTATTATTTTTTATTGTTACGTAATTTTTGAATTTTCTATTATTATTTTTTTTGTTATGTATTTTTAGTTGTACTATACCTAGTTCTTTTTTTAAAGTTAAATTAAAAATTATTGAATAAATTATCATATTTTTATTTTTGTTGTTATCTGATATGAAGCTCGTAGGAAAAATGTTGTTCCTAACACGTGCGCAAAGTGCTTTTCCGTACGCAAGAATTTATCCGAACTCCGCTACGCGTCGTTCGTCCAACTATACTTGCGCGCGGAAGAGCATCGCTTTATCAATTTATTTTATTTATATGATTCGTGTAATTCTGTTCGTTCTACCAAACAAAATAAAATAAATCAGTGCTACGACTCTAGGTTTCTAAAATATAAATGATTATTGTCGCACTTACCTATTGAAATAATGGAGAAAGAAAACTGTTACTTTCTTGCATTTGAGAAACGTCACAAATGATGAATTAACGTAGGTATGTGTTTATGAATTATGCAGTTCATTCCTCACTATCGGAATTTTCAAACTTGAGTCGTTATTTACACTAATAATAATGGAAGTGATCGGTGGTAAGATACACGTCCTCCACATATCACGTTTGCTTATTGCATCTACTACTGTTCTGACATTATTTAATACAGAATCGCTTAATTCTAGTGATGGTTATACAGCAAAACCTCTATTTGCGAACGCCTCTATAAAATGACCATCTAACTTAAACGACCGGTTATGAATTTCCCATATTTAAAAATGGAAATCCCATTATTTTATACTCCTCTTAAATAATACCACCCATTATTGGCAAAAACCCGACCCGACAATTCTTAAGAAATATAGGTACCGGGTGTCCCACTAAGAATTGCTGTCGGCCGTATCTCAGAAAGTGTTAGTCGTATGGCTTGCGGAAAAAAAATATATTAGGTAAAGTGGTCATGAAAAATCGCTGAAAATTATTTTCAAGTTTCTCAGACTGGCGCTAGAGGGCGCAACAGTAACGGTAAATATGAATCACGAAGTTTCCTCAAAAGTCGCCTAGTTAAGGTATCCCGAAAATAATATTTTTGTATATTTTGAAGAGTTATTAATAAAATTCACCTATAGAACGTGTTCGTCACTTTTTAAATAAAGTGGTGGGGAAAGGTTGAACATTATTTGTAATAAATGCTGATAACTCCGGTCTGGCTTAACATACATATAGATGGAAGTTGTTGGCTCACCCGACATCGCCCGGTGAAATACCATCGCATCGGCTTGGGTGGCGTGAAGTTGCTCATTGAGCTTACGTTTCGTCACTGTGCCGATGTCTCCGGCTTCTAGGGTGGGAAATATATGAAAAATGCTGTGATGATGGTTCCAAGATCAAAATGTTCCGGAGTTAAAATCGCCCCCCGATCGGATTTCCGGGTGGGGGCGGGTCCTGGCGCCTTATCAAGCGAGATTATCCAATCATCCACCATGTCCAGTAGCCATGCGGGTCCTTCGAACAATATTCTAAATGGAAATGGTGTGAAAAGTGGAGTTGTTAAAAGACCCGAGATTAGCAACTTCCAAATTGACTTCTGTAATATAAGAGGACTGAACTCGAACATCAATGCAGTTCATCAACATCTACAATCTACCAAACCTCATGTACTTGCACTAACCGAAACCAAAGTCAGATCATCGATTAGTACGGTCAGCTATTTATATCCTGGGTATGACTTTCATCACCGATTTAGGCGGAATTTTGGCCTTTGTCTCTTTGTCAACGAGAGGAGACACTCGAGCCTAACGACTTTGATGTAATGTGGTTTAAAATATCAACGCAGAGAATTACTAAATTCATCTGCTGCCTTTACCGGCCGCCAAGTGATACCCATTGTAGAGACTTGTTCTCCTCTCTTGCTAATACTATCGACTTTTTGCAAACCCACCATCCCAATTCCGAAGTTGTCATCCTTGGCGACTTCAACGTTCATAATGTCAACTGGCTCAAATACTCAAACATGACTGACGAACAAGGCCGTGAAGCCGAATCCTTTGCCATCAGCTCTGGCCTCACCCAGCTGGTGGGTGAACCAACTCGGATTCCAGACCGACATGGTGATTTTGCTAGTTTGTTGGATCTTTTCTTAATTTCAAACACCGACTTGTACACTGTCACCGTGAAGCCGCCGTTAGGAACGTCTGACCACAACCTTATTTCGGCACTGAACAAACTACCAATTAGCGCTGAAGACCCTCCTAAACCACGCAAGGTATGGCATTATACATCAGCTAAGTGGGAGGACCTAAGGGACCATTTTCGAACCTTTCCTTGGCGGGACGTTTGTTTTACCTCTCGCATGGAAGCCCTTATCCCTTTCTCAAAAAAGTGCCCTTCTAACGGCAAGCCTTGGTTTACCAAAAATTGCGAACGAGCTGTTAAATCAAAAAATTATTTCTACCGACAATGGCGTAAAAATCCTACCGCCGAAAATCGTACCATCTTTGTTAACGCTTGAAACCAATGCAAGCAAACGATAAACCAAAGCAAAGAAGCACACAACCAGAGGATCAGAGACAAACTTCTTGAATGTCCTAGCGGCTCAAGACCATTTTGGTCGGTAGCTAAGGCCGTCAGTCAGAACTTTACCAAGTCAACCATTCCCCCTCTAACACGTTCTGATGGCACCATTGCGACCAAAGCACAGGAAAAAGCAAACTTACTGGCGGAACTATTCTCTTCACATTCAACGGTAAATTTTCAGGGAAGTACTCCACCGAACATTACCCCTGTAGAATCGAGAATGCCCGAGATTGTTTTTCGCCACCGCCATGTTAAACGAATCTTGAGGAGTCTCGACACTAAAAAGGCTTCTGGCCCTGACGATATTCCAGTCATTGTAATTAAGACATGCGCTGACGAACTGACACCGGTATTTTGTAGGCTTTTTAACTTATCCTACAAAAAAGGAATATTTCCTTCTTGCTGGAAAACTGCGAGAGTCCAGCCCATACCCAAAAAAGGCAAGAAGACTTTGCCAAACAACTATCGTCCAGTCTCATTGCTCTCGGTTATATCAAAAGTTATGGAGAAGGCTATCAACGAAAAATTACTAAAATACCTGGAAGGCTTCAAGATTATTAGTGACCGCCAGTATGGATTCCGTAAGTCTAGATCAACAGGAGACCTTCTCGCTTATGTTACTCATGTTTGGAACAACGCAATAGAACACCATGGGGAGTCCCGGGCGGTAGCACTGGACATTTCCAAGGCTTTTGACAGAGTATGGCATGAGGGGCTCCTAACTAAAGTGAGAGCATACGGAATGCCGGTTCAATTTTGTTCATGGCTGTCGAGCTCTCTTAAAGACCGTTCTCTGCGAGTGGCGATGGACGGATTTCTTTCAGACACATTTAACATCAACGCCGGAGTCCCTCAAGGTTCTATTTTGTCGCCCACCCTTTCCTTACTATACATTAAAGATCTTTTGGAAAAAACTAAAAATCCTATATATAGCTTCGCTGATGACAGCACACTTGTTTCATCTTTTACTTTGGATGCTCGGACATCGGCTGCTAATGCACATCTCTATAGGCAGCAAGAGGTCTCACATCTCAACAAAGACCTGAAAGAAATTTTGTCTTGGGGTGACAGTAACCAAGTAGAATTTAACGCTAAAAAGACCCAGGCGGCAGTTTTTTCTAAAAAAGTTAATGTTGAAGAACCGGATATAGTTATGGCGGGACACTCAATTCCTTTGGCTTCATCAATTCATTTATTGGGCGTAAATTTGGATAGTCATATGTCTTGGCATAGTCACGTTGCGGCCATTGCTAAGGCAGCCTCGCAGAAGCTTGGAGTACTTTTCCGAACAAAGAACCTCTATACACCCCAGCAACTTTTGATGCTCTATAAAGCCCAAATTCGACCATCACTGAAGTACTGTTCGCATATTTGGGGCTCTGCTCCTAAACATACCCTGAGATTGCTAGATTCCATTCAAAGAAGAGCCATTCGCTTGATCGGTGACCATAGTCTGACAAACAATCTGGAAAGCCTTGAACATCGAAGGCAGGTTGGCGACTTGAGTCTATTTTACAAATATTTTCATGGCAAGTGTTCAACTGAGGTTGCCCGCTTGATACCACCCAGAGCGGTGCATGGTAGAAATACACGACGAGCCACTGCAGCCCACCAGTACGTGGTTCAGCTTAGTGTCCCTCGAACGACACTGTTTCAAAATTCTTTCATCTGGAGAACGTCATCACTCTGGAACGACCTCCCTGAGATCGCGTTCCCCAACGAGTATAATCTCCAAAGATTCAAGACCAACGTGAATCGTTTCCTGCGCACACGCACCGCTCCTAGAGCGCCATTAAGGATTTATCCTGCAGTGCTATGCCTTATCATAAAAAAAAAAAAAAAAAAACTAATTTAGTAAATTTAGTTTTGTTAAAAAGGGCTTTTCTCACTCTATATATCATCTTATGAACTACGGCAATACAGGGTGTTTCATTAAGGTCGAAATATCTCGGAAACTATTGGGCATAGAAATTTAGGAAAAAAAAATTTATAACTAAAGTGGCCATGGAAAAATCCTGGAAATAATTTTTAAGTTCCGCATTTTGCCGCAAGGGGGCGCAATTGAAAAGTAAATTTTTAAATTTTAGATATCTCCGAAAATTGCACGTTAAGGTATATTTTTGATAACACCATTAAAAAGCTTTGACAATTTTGCATAATTTTGGTCCCATGCTTATTGGCGTACCGACTTTAGTAAGAGTGGGGGAAGCTGTTGAATGTGTAATCATTTAAATCGCTGTAACTTATAAACCACTTATCCGATTTCTCATTATTCCAATGTCAAACTCCGTGCCTTCCTTCACACTTTATCTAGGCTTAGGACTAGTCCAAATCATGTAAAATACAAAATTTGGAGCGTGTTTCAAGGCCAACGGGCCATAAAACAGTATTGAAATATTTATCGGAAACTATTGAAGGAAACAATATTCATGGAAAGCTTCTTAGGAAAACAATTGAGAGACTTTATAAATGTTCAAAATGACCTCCGTTGTGCAAAATACAACGATTAATTCTTTTTCTAGAACTAGAGACAGCTGTTTCAATTTCAGCTCGTGAAATCGAATTTAGTGCATTTTCAATTCGCTCAATCATGTTGTCTCGTGTGGTTGGTCGCGTTTTATATACAATGTCTTTTATTCGCCCCCACAAGTAAAAATCTAACACAGTTAAATCCGGGGATCTAGGTGGCCAAGCAAACAAACTACCCCTTCCAATCCAGCGATTTGGGTATCCAATATCTAAAAAATCACGGACCATATGCGAAAAGTGTGCCGGGCATCCATCATGTTGAGACCACATGGATGTTCTTAGGCCAATAGGAACATCTTCTAAAAGGATAGGCAAGTCATTTTGTAAAAAGTTTAAATAAGATTCACCATTTAGATAATCATTAAAAATAAACGGTCCGATAATTCTGTGTCCTAATACTCCGCACCACACGTTAACACTCCATCTGTTTTGGTGATCCACTTCGCGCATCCAGTGAGGATTTGTCTGTGACCAATAGTGCATATTGTGTAAATTAACTTTGCCACAGCTACTGAAAGTGGCTTCATCAGTCCATAACACGTGGGAGAGGAATTGAGGATTCTCGTTACACATCTCTCTTAGCCAATAGCAATAGTCGAGCCGTCTGTCATAATCACTTTCTGATAGCGCCTGATGTAAAACTATATGATAGGGATGCAGCTTAAAATCCCTTAGAATTCGGAACACTGCAGTACAACTTATACCTAGGTCTAAAGAAATTGCTCTTATGCTTAAATGCGGATCGGCCTCTACGTACGCAAGAACGTTTGTAATGTTGACTTCATTTCTTACTGGACGTCTTCTAAAAGCAACTGAAATGCGTCGTACACTTCCCGTTTGCCTTACGCATATTGCCAGTCGCTGAAATACTGCTCTGCCATAGTGCCTTCGTTCAGGATATCTGAGAGCATATTCGCGTTCCGCTATAGGCGCATTTTGAAAACATTCAAAATATACGGCCAGCATATCGTAAGCTTCGGCATTGGTATAAGCCATTTTTGAAAGGTACTTATCACAATTTTCTATCAAGAAGTTTAAGATGAATTACGGATAAACTTTTGTCAACACCTTTCAAAATGAAACTAGTTGACAACTATTTGCATTATTTGTCTTATCTCCATGGAAACTTTCAGATTTTATTTCACAGCTATCTAGATTTATTTTTTAAAACACATCATATTGTTAGAGTTACGCCTAAATGACACGTTTTCCATGATTGCCATTAATTCTAGAGTGGTTTCTGGGCCATTGAAATAATGAGAAACAAACCTACCTAACCATAAAGTTTAAAAATATTTTTTGTCATGGAATGCTTGATCACAAAACTATGAAAACAACCGCTTCTTCATTTAAAGTTTTAAAAATTATTCTATTGGCAATAACTCTGAAACGGATGGAGATATCGAACTGCGGTTTTGACATTTTTTGTAGCAAATTTCATCTACTTTTCGATTGTGGTATCATAATTATACCGTATGATTTGAAATAAATGAATAAAGTTAAGAAATGTGTTATTATTGCAAATTGCGCCCTCTTGTATTTTTATTGAGAAGTGTCATGGACCACTCAAGACGATAGTTAAAAGTATTTACATTTCTCTTCCAAACAAGTTTTAGTTTGCTAAAATCGGATAAGTGGTTTATAAGTTACAGCGATTTAAATGATTACACATTCAACAGCTTCCCCCACTCTTACTAAAGTCGGTACGCCAATAAGCATGGGACCAAAATTATGCAAAACTGACCAAGCTTTTTAATGGTGTTATCAAAAATATACCTTAACGTGCAATTTTCGGAGATATCTAAAATTTAAAAATTTACTTTTCAATTGCGCCCCCTTGCGGCAAAATGCGGAACTTAAAAATTATTTCCAGGATTTTCTCATGGCCACTTTAGTCATTTATTTTTTTTTCCTGAATTTCTATGCCCAATAGTTTCCGAGATATGGCCGCTCTTCGACCTTAATGAAACACCCTGTGTTTTACACTAGGCGCTAGGGTGCGCTGTCTTACAACTTCACAAACATTGCGCGTTTTTTCCATAATTGTAAATATAATATTATATTCAATTTCACCTGATGATTAAAAGTCTAAGAAGTCAGCGAAAACCGCAAGGTAATATCTAATTTCAATCCGGAGATATCAATAACAATAATCATAATTACGGAACATTATGATTCTATTTTCAAGTTGCCATTGTAAAGGTTTTTTTAAGAGTCAAATAGGCTTCGGAAAAACAAAATATGAATTGAAACTGTGCACGCGTGTCACCTTTCAATATTACGTCAAAATTTTTGTCGTGCCAACAGTGTTGTGTCGTATTTTATTTTCAAAATGCCTCTGTTACTTGAAGAAGCGGTTGACATCATTGCGGTGTATTTTGAATGTTTGGGAAGTGCAAGAATTGCTGAACGGGTTTACGCAGTACGATACCCTCAAAGGCGCCGATACGACAGTAGAATGTTTATTCGTGTAGCTAGCCGTTTTCGTACTACTAGAAGTATTCGTCGCCCTGTATATCGCAGACGCCGCCGAGGTCGAACCGAGGAGAACATTGTAAATGTTTTGGAATATATGGAATTTAATCCACAAATTAGTATTAGATTAATTGTTAGAGAGTTGGGCGTTACTCGCTCTACTGTGCATAGGATTTTATTAGAAGAAAGGTAAGTAATTATATCTATATGTTGTAACTCTTAAATAGTTTAGAATAATTCCACTATTTTTCTTAATAGTTTTCAAGTCAATGTAATAAGTATTTTGTTTTTCTTTAGGCTACATCCCTACCATATTGTGGCCTTGACCCCGTAAGATTATGATAGAAGATTGGATCATTGCTATTGGTTGCTCAATATGATATTGGAAGATAGAAATCTCCTCTCCAGAATTTTGTGGACTGATGAAGCTACTTTCCGTAGTAGTAGAGGAGTAAACCGCCATAATATGCATTATTGGTCGCGGGATAATCCCCATTAGATGCGGGAGGTGCAGCATCAAGGAGGATGGAGTGTCAATGTCTGGTGCGGCATATTGGGTGGCAGAATAATTGGACCGTTTGCATTTAATGAGTGGCTTACTGGGTAAAGATATTTACATTTTTTAAATTACAAACTCCCAATTCTTCTCGAAGATGTGCCCTTGGATATTGGCAGAACTATGGTTTTCCAACACGATGGATGTCCTGCACATCTATTATATTTCCAATTATGGAAAAACCGCGCAATGTTTGTGAAGTTGTAAGACAGCGCCCCCTAGCGCCTAGTGTAAAACACATATTGCCGTAGTTCATAAGATGATATACGTAGTGAGAAAGCTCTTTTTAACCAAACTAAGTTTACTAAATTATGTTAAGCCAGACCGGAGTTATCAGCATTTATTACAAATAATGTTTAATCTTCCCCCACTACTTTATTCTTATTTGATTATTTGAGTTATTTGAAAAGTGACGAACACGTTCTATAGGTGAATTTTATTAATAAATCTTCGAAATATACAAAAATGTTATTTTCGGGATACCTTAACTAGGCGACTTTTGAGAAAACTTCGTGATTAATATTTACCGTTACTGTTGCGCCCCCTAGCGCCAGTCTGAGAAACTTCAAAATAATTTCCAGCAATTTCTCATGACCACTTTACCTGGTATATTTTTTTTCCACAAGCCATACGACTAACACTTTCTGAGATACGGCCGACAGCCATTCTTAGTGGGACACACGGTACATACACTAATTACTTTATTGCTGGCAGATCCATTCAATTTGCTTTAAAGGCTGATAAGTAGGTTGTTAACATTAGTCTTGTTTTGAACAGTTTTTATGTGTTTTGGGACTAACGTGAATATTTAAAGATGGCGTAGTTCTCCAAGTGGAACATATAGGTCAGCGCGACAAGAACGCTATGCGGCACCATAACGAAGAAATTTACTAATAACACTATAATAGTATACCTATTAAAATCGCACTCTATGTCAGATACTGAGAGGGCTATGAAAATTTCGTTTGCAATAAAAGTTTCATAAAATAATAGAACAGTAAGCCGTAAACCCTATCTTTTAATCTTTTACAATAAAGAAGTTGGTATATGAAAACATACGAAAACCGGACACCCTGTACAGTGGTCTTTACCCAAAATTATAAGGATGAAATTAGTGATTTAAAAGTATTCATAACCCTCTAGGTAAAAAGATATGGACAAAGAAATGTTTTTTGATGACAAAAAGTGACAAGTGACACGTCGTTGTATTTAAAATATCATATGGGGATAAAATAAGTAAAATTATACCAGGTCCCATTTAAAAATCGAAAGTTTGTGTAACTTCCGGTTAAACTGGAAGTTCCATAGACTTCCATCATCTTCAAGAACCAAAAACGTATAGCACCGGATATAGATAATTATTTTCCTGTTAATATAATTTATCCCTCTATTAATTTTTCAAATCACCGATAACCTACGCATTAACTCTGGCTACGCCACTGACAGCATTGGTGCCATTTTGTAGGATTTTATTAAAACAAAAGGTCGAGGAGAGACCAATGAAGATCTTAGTAATAATAATAGATGAAGTAATAAAATATAAAATTTAATATTTTTTTATGCGTGAAAAAATATTTTCTATTTTGATAAAGTTAGATTAAATTAGCAGCTATTTATAAAAAAATCAAAACAACGCAATTTAAATCTGTAAAAAGGGGATGAAAAAACAAAAGAACAAATTATTTACTACGGTTTTAATTGAGCAGCATTACAGGTCGTTTCAAATAGACAGGTTATACGAGGGATTAAGTTAATGGACCATTATTGCCAGTATTGATTGCTTAAGACCGATTCTATAGGGCGAATTATTGGATTTTATAGTGTTTTGTTCTGAACATTTTTATGTTCTAACACATTTTGGTAAAAATGGTGTTTAAGCTTTTTGAATCTAGTTTAACACAGTTACCAACAGTGACGTATCTACCAGTACGTATCGGGGATACTTAAAAAAAATTACTAAATTACAAATTAATTTAAATACTTAATGGTTAACTGATTAAGCAAATATGGTTTCTTAGCATACAATATTTGATCCTTCTATGACTGATATACCACAGCGTATAACTTTATAGTTTCAGCTGTATCGATACAGTAGAAGAGGTTCCACTTGGTATTGAAAATTTAGGAAGCAAAATGACATGACCTGAGCTTAAAAAAAACGCGGTGCAGAGTAGTGAATGTTTTGCTAATATTTGATGTTTAAATTAAAACATTCTTATAGAATGTCCCTGGATGGGGTTTTATACCACAAATTAATGGATATCATTTTCAATTTTTCGATAAGGATAAAGATCTTTGCTATAAAATGCTACAAAAAAAATTTGTGATTTTAAAATTTAGTTTTTGTATACAAGATAGGAAATATGTTTAAAAATATAATTTTTTCCATTTGTTATTTTTGTAATATATAAACTAAGCCGATTAAACGATTTATTTTAAACCATAATGGATTTATTACATATTGATTGAATTGCCTATGTCTAGGCCTGAATTCTAAAGTGAATTATTACGATTTGACTGAATCTTATGTGACTGTTGGATTTATTTTATATCTTAAATTGGGTTACTGAATGAAGATAAAAAAAAGTTAAAAATGTATTTATTGTGATTTACTGACTTGAAAAATCGCCATTATTTACTCTATTTCTCTGAATGAAAATTAAAATTTTTCTACCAAGGGAAATGGCGATAATAAATAATCGCCTAAGTATATAATGAAAATCTTTCTGTAAGGGTTACACTCCATTTTATTAGCATACTTACTTATAGTTTCTTTAACATATTATTGCTTAGCCTTGAATAACCTAATATGCTTGTTCAGTTAGTCAAAACTAACCTAAATTGGACTAAATAGCTCAGCTATAAAAAATACACAAGTCACTGAAAATACAAGATCTGCAACTTTGAAGAAAAAGATGGAATTTCGTCCAGGAAATGTCGTCTTAACACAGATAGTCTTTTCTTGGGCTTATAGGCTTTTTCACATACTAATAACTATGTCATTCTGTTGAGGATTGCTTCCTTAAACCTTCTAAGCTTTCCCAATTTATTTCTTTGTTATATTTTATATCCTTTTAAATTAACGTGTTATTCGTAGTTTGCGTCTGAAAGGACATACTACTGCGAAACTGCGGATAAGCATTCCAATAAATTTTACATTTTCAAGAGTAATGACTGTTTGCAGAATTATTTAGTAATCATTTTTTCAAATGTTTGAATAAAAAATAAAATATACACTGTGTTCAAAAAGTCCAGGACCGCTCAATTATTTAGAAAATGGCGCACAATATAAAAAAACGTCCGTTATAAAAGTTGTAGGCCTTAAAAAAATCTATAAAACTAGGACACCTGTAATTATACAGGGTGTCTCAAACAGTCATGGTAAACAAAACTTTGGTTTTTTTAGATGAAATGCCCTATATCTTATAATACTTTTGCATTCTACATAAAATATAAATTATTTTTTAATAGGCACACTATAAGTCTAAACTTAATAGTTTCTGAGATATCGACTTTTGAAAAATTACATTTTTGAACTTTGACAGCTTCTAGCTCTCTAACGGTATATCTTAAAGCAAAACGGCTTACATGTCCCTATCTTACTTTTTTATTGTCTTCCCAGAAGTGTAAACTTCCGGTTAAATCGGATGTAACTCGAGAACCGGAAATATAGTACTTCCGGTTTAACCCAAAATTAATATTTTTAGGGAGATAATTAAAAAGTAAGATAGGGACATGTAAGCCGTTTTGCTCTAAGATATACCGCTAGAGAGCTAGAAGCTGTCAAAGTTCAAACATGTAATTTTTCGAAAGTCGATATCTCAGAAACTATTAAGTTTAGACTTATAGTGTGCTTCTTAAAAAATAATTTATATTTTATGTAGAATCCAAAAGTATTGTAAGATATAGGGCATTTCATTTAAAAAAACCAAAGTTTTGTTTATCATGACTGTTTAAGGCACCCTGTATAATTACAGGTGTCCTAGTTTCATAGATTTTTTTAAGGCCTACAACTTTTATACCGAAAGTTTTTTTATATTGTGCGCCATTTTCTAAATAATTGACCAATTCGGGACTTTTTGAACACAGTTTAAAGCCTATATTATTATTGTATTGTTATATAATTGTATTTAATTAAAAAATTTGGGAAATTGTTAATATCGAATTACTTTAATTTGAAAAAAATATTATGTATAGGAGTAAACACTGATAAATTAATATTATTAGATTTAAAATTTTTGTTTAAATTCATTTTTTTGTTAATTAATAAATCTATTTATTACTCAGTATTTGGTATAGAAAAGATTATGTTTATCTAGAACAGGGGTCTCCAAGCTACTGCCCGCGGGCCAAATCCGGCCCGCCAGTGTCATCAATCCGGTCCGCGATAGCTAATGGCTTATTGTTGTTATTGTTGTTGTGATAAGTTGGGCAAAAAAATACGGAATGATAATAACTCGGTTTTACTTACTTGCTAGGTGAAGCTTAATGACAAGTATAATGCGCAGACAATTTAACATAAGTATAATAATAACAAATAATTAAAATGAATTAATAATAATATAAACATTATAACATAAAATACTAATGAGATTTATGTAATTGTTATTTTCCATTGACAATAGTTTGTAGTTGTGGACCAATTTGACTTGTACCAATTATTAAAAGAGATTTAAGATGCTCATCGGTTAAGTTAGATCTGTAAACATTCCTTACGTACTTTATTTTGGAGAATGCTTTCTCACACAGTAAGTAATATCAAAAACAGAAAACAGCTCTCGTGCAAATTTATGCAAGTTATCAAATTGTGCCAGTGGATGACTCTTATAAAATTCAAACAAAGATGAGTTTTGATATTTCTTCTTAATTATATCACTGCACTGTAGATCAATAGTTTCCATTTGAAGTTCTGGGGCTAGGGTTTCAATGTCGGTATCAAAGGGATTTTGAAAAATCTTAATTTCATTCTCAATGACATCAAAGTGTGAGAAACGAGTATCAAAATGTATATTCAAATTACTTAAAGGTTCGACTGCAAAATCGACGGGAAACTCAGTCTCAGTAGTGCGGCTGAATATTTCACAGGTTTTAAAATGTGTGAAATATTTTTGACGCAATTGTGATAGAAACGGTATTATTTTCTACCGGAATAATTTGATATAAGTAGGTATATAAATCAGGAAGAAGCTGGTTTTCTCCTTGCTACCTAAAATTCAGTTCATTTATATGTTTTATCAATTCGACGTAGAATGCTAACTTCCACAGTCAATCGCTAATTTGTAATTCGGATGAACTACGATGCTTTTCGTTCAAGAAAATTCTGATCACCGCTCTGAAGCGCTGAAGGACTTTTTCTTAACTAAGCCAGCGTACGGCAATATGATATGGTAAATAATTTTCTCCAATTTCTTTAGTAAACAAATAAAGTGTCAAATGCCTTGCTATAATCTAATGACGTTTAATGTTATATTTTTTGAGAACGGCTTAGGTTTCATTGCAAATGAAACATAGCGCCTTCTTACTGGACTCAATAACGAAATATTGAAAGTTCCATTGATCTTTGAATGTTCTGCATTCACTGTCTATTTTTCGCTTCTTTTCTATACAAGTAAATCACACACAAAAACAACAAGTCAAATCAAAATACTGTTACGAAGACGTCTTTTAAACACGCACAAACACGTTTCAAGGAGTTCCGTACTACTTTATTTCACACCTTCGCGTTCCCTAGATGGACTGACTTGCGGTCGCGCCGCTAGCCTTTTTATATTCGAATTACCGCCATCTAGAAGTGAGTGAAATACACCTTTCTCGAACCAACGCGGTTCGACGCGATTTGAGCGCTATCTGTTAGCGATGGATAGAGGGTACACTACTTATTTCCACGTGTAACTACCAGATGTCGTCAAGTGTCGCGTAACAATACAGTACAACACAATAGTGATTGAACTAGCGAATTTAGCAAGTGTATGCTCGCACAAGCCGCGTACTCGCCAACTAGTCTAGAAATTATAGATAATGGCAGGAAAATAATAACGGTGTTGGCCCTTGGAACTTACTGGAGTAATCAGTATGGCATTAAGGCTGGAAAATTTGGAGACCCCTGATCTAGAATAAGGCAGTGGAGTTCATATTGGTATTTGCATAAGTTTTTACTTCGAAGCCACACGCACGCTTCAAAAGGATTTAGCTTAGTTAGTTGGTTAAACATTAACAGGACATGCAACAGAATAGATAAAAAAATTTCAAGTTTTCTGACCCACGAGATTACATAAAACGTAAATTACATAAAAAGTAAAAATTAGTAAAGTAAGCTTAAAGGCCATGGCTAAAAGCTGTGTTGGTAATATTCTTCCAGGCTATAATAATATGTCCTGTCAGGCAAGGAGTCTTTAACGGTTCTGAGAAATGCAACAATAAAAATTTAGGCATTAAGTTGTAAAGCTTAGTCTGCCCCTGGTAAACTAAAAAAGCTAAATATGTTTCAAGAACACTATTTCAAGAGGTTCTTACTAGTGTCCATCACATTAAATTTTTATTAAATAATAGTAAGTACCGTAATGTCGAGCGACTTTGACTCGCTTTCAAAGTTTGACCCATTTATTTTCGGTAAAAAATTGAAAAATTGTAAAAGCAAAAAGGGGGGGCTATTTGAGCCTTAATGCGTACATTAAAAGTAAAAGCGCATATTTATTTTCATATGGCCCACTACAGAAAAAAATAAAAACCGGGTGTGCAAAGTCACCCGCAGGGATCGGGTGACTTTGTCTCATATCATATTTTACGTATACTTTCATGTATATTTGAGGTTGGGCTAAAGTTACCCACTAGGATTGTTAAAATAAACTTATTTAAGATTGTTTTTTTTTTAATTTTTATTATACATACAAAATAAAGAACATATATGTAGGTAACACCTGGAACCCACAATGGAAAATTTTTATAAAGTCTTAAATAAATATTAGTCCTCATTAACCCTAATTGAAGTAGCACATGGGTCAATATAAGTTAAATGGTAAACATTTCGTAAACTTTTATGAGGCTATTTCCAAATATTTTTGACTACCTGAACCATTGCTGCCACCCAACCAGAGAGGTTATCCGCCGTATAACCGTCAAATTTTCCGGGGATACCAGATTGCAGGTTGGTTGGTTCAGCAAGGATGACATAGTCACCAACAGAAATAAATGTGTCTTCATCTGTCTCGTCCATATAGGACACACTGGAATTAGAAACGCTAGGGTCTGACTTATAGTTGTATTTTTTCTTCAGGTCTTTGTCATTTTTGGCTTTTTTCTCACTTTTCTGTAATCCACTGCAGCTGAGTGTATCTTTATCTACCATATTATTTAGCTCGATTATTTAATTTGACTCTGTTTGTTTTTGGTTCTCTATAAACTGTTTTTCTTTGTGAGATCTTATCTTTTTTAACGGATTAACGGATATGGGCGCCACTTCATTTGATTTTTGCATTTCCAAATCCTCAGCACTAATGCTTTTACCTGCCGCCACTTCAATTTTTTTTCTGCGTTTTGTGTTATTGTCTGTAGATTGTATTCCTCTTTTTTCCGCCAGGAGATTTAATAAAGTGTCGCTTACTCTGACCGATATTTCAGCGGGATCTTGGATATTAGGTCTGTAATTAGGAATCTTTTGTAAAACTTGCTCTTTGTCAAGTGGGAAAATTCCACATTTTTTAAAGCCGCTTTCCAGATTCTTGCCTCCTTGAGAGCATCAATTAGTTTTTTTAAAAGCTGGGGGAATATACTTTTGGGGATCGCGCCAGTCGTTATGTTATGTGTTTTAAAATCAAGTAAAATTTTTCGCCAAGCTATTTTTATTGGGTGGAAGTAGGCAACATCCAATGGCTGGGTTAGATGGGTGGAATTTGGAGGAAGGCACACAAACTCTATATTGTCCATATCGCAATCTTGTATGACTTTTAGCGAAATATGCGACGATATGTTATCGCCTATGAGGACTTTTTTCCCAGGAATTTTTTTCAACATCGGCAATACCAAGGAAGAGAACCAGTCCACAAAACATGACGTATCAAACCATCCACTTTTGGATCTGTTATGTCGTGTGCCGTCTGGACCATTCTCTACCCAAGTGGACCATAATTTATCCGACTTGTATACTACATAGGGAGGAAGCATATCACCTGCAGCATTACCATAAAACATGATAGATATAGCAGACTTGCTAGTATTTAGGACCCTTTCTATGTACTTTGTGCCTCGTTTTGTTAAAACTTTTTTTCGACCCGGGTCATCGCTTAAATTTGTTTCATCATAGTTCCAGATGCAATTTGGTGGGGTATTTTCAACTTCTGTTTTTAAATTATTGAAGTAGGCAGTTATGATTTGTTCGTTTATTTCGGCTCTTGTTGGCTTGATGTTGCTGATAAATCTTTGTGTCAATGTTGGATTTCTTTGGAGAAAGGTCGTAAACCAATCCTCTCCTGGTAGGTTCTCTTTCAATTGATTTACACTTCTCCCCTGACGATCTAAATAGTTTTTTACCAAATATGTAAGGTCTATCTGATCAAGCGGAAACCCATATAGAGATAATGTGCAAATATGTGCTGTAAAAGCATCATATGGTGTAGATAATCCATACAAGGAATGAAGTTTATCAATATGCAACCCAAAATATACACGCGTGCTAATTGTTGGAGGCAAATTTTATGAATTAAAAAACACAAACTTAAAATAAGTTCGTGTATAGAGTTGTCCCTTATCCTTTCCGTCAGACCCAATCCTTGGACGCGTTTCGCCGTTTACGGCTCCTCAGCAAGGCTCCGGGTCTAACGGAAAGGTAAGGGACCTCAAAGTGATTTAACACAGAAATGCAAGTTTACGAATGAGAATTGCAGCAAGTGGCTACATCTCGTGGCAACCACACGTATCAACCCAACCAGGACAGCGAGAATACATATAGGTTCAAACGCTGGCAAGGCGGCCCATTGCGGGCAAACTACGTTGGGTGTCGCTGGAAGCCAGTGTATCGGTTCAGCCTACCGAAAGCATGTAAAATAAAAAACACAAACTTAAAATAAGTTCGTGTATAGAGCTGTCCCTTATCCTTTCCGTCAGACCTAATCCTCGGACGCGTTTCGCCGTTTACGGCTCCTTAGCAAGGCTCCGGGTCTGACGGAAATGTAAGGGGCCTCAAAGTGATTTAACACAGAAATGCAAGTTTACGAATGAGAATTGCAGCACGTGGCTACATCTCTGTGGTTGAATTGGGTCTGACGGATAGGATAAGGGACAACTCTATACACGAACTTATTTTAAGTTTGTGTTTTTTAATTTACATGCTTTCGGTAGGCTGAACCGATACACTGGCTTCCAGCGACACCCAACGTAGTTTGCCGGCAATGGGCCGCCTTGCGAGCGTTTGAACCTAAATGGATTCTCGCTGTCCTGGTTGGGTTGATACGTGTGGTTGCCACGAGATGTAGCCGCGTGCTGCAATTCTCATTCGTAAATTTTATGAAGTTAGTTTTTTCCATAATTTAAATTATTTAAAAAGTATTTATTAAAAACGTCTATAACGGTAAATAAACTCCAAAAAAGTTGTTTTTGTATTGTATATACATATATTAAGGAATGAGCCAGGATGTGGAAACTGTGAAGAATACTGCATTATTTCATTTATATCATTTTATATTTGTGCCTGGAAATAAAAAATATTTATTCAATATCTTAATTCCTCGAATAAAATTTACGCATCATTGTTTGCCCAATACCGCAGTAAATACATTTTCCAGTACAAAACACTTAAGGAAAACAATAATTTTCGATTTTCACTATATTTTAATAAATAAACACATAACAGCTGTTTCGGTACACTGTACCTTCTTCAGATGTGAGTACTTTAATACTAAAATTACCAATATTAGGGTAATGAGAATAAAGCTTAAACTACCTGCTAAATTATTATGGGAAAATACGTGTATACAAATTCAATAATGGTGATCTATTTAAATCTAATTGATCGTTCAGTAATATGTTGGAATTTTTAAGTTTATTTATTTCTAATGTCTCTAGGGTATTTAATTTTCGACCTTTGTTTTCTACATGTAAAATTGTATATTTATCATCAAAATTATGTGATTCTTCTAATAAATTATTGGCGTAATTAGAATCCCTTTTATTTTTCAAAAAACATCTTTTATGTTCCTGTATACGTTTTTTAAACGGTCTTCCTGTTTGTCCTATATACACCTTATCACAAGAACCACATTTTAATTTATATACGCCAGATTTATCCTGTTTTTTAACTTTACTTTTATTGTTTTTTATTAATTTGCCTAAAGTATTCCTAGTTTTAAACGCTAATTTTGAACCAAGCTTCCTTAGATGTCTTGATATTGTCTCCGTCGGTTTACCGATATAAGTAAGGGTTTGGAAATTATTTGTGTCATTTACTTTATCCGGGTACACAGCTTCCATTGCCATTTTATATTCCTTTTTTTTTTTTTTTTTATAATTATTTTATCAATTAAGCAGGGTTGAAAACCAATGTTTACAGCCATTTGTTTAATGATATTTAGTTCTTTATCATAATTCTCTTTGGATAAAGGAATATTTAACAATCTATGTATATAACTATTGTATGCGGCTAATTTATGTGTATAGGGATGTGTAGAAGTGTTATGTATTGTAATATCAGTATGTGATGGTTTATGAAAAATGCTAAAATCCAATTTATTATTATTAATTTTATTAATAGTTAGATCAAGACTTTTAGATTTAGATTTTAGCATTTTTCATAAACCATCACATACTGATATTACAATACATAACACTTCTACACATCCCTATACACATAAATTAGCCGCATACAATAGTTATATACATAGATTATTAAATATTCCTTTATCCAAAGAGAATTATGATAAAGAACTAAATATCATTAAACAAATGGCTGTAAACAATGGTTTTCAACCCTGCTTAATTGATAAAATAATTAAAAAAAAGGAATATAAAATGGCAATGAAAGCTGTTTACCCGGATAAAGTAAATGACACAAATAATTTCCAAACCCTTACTTATATCGGTAAACCGACGGAGACAATATCAAGACATCTAAGGAAGCGTGGTTGAAAATTAGCGTTTAAAACTAGGAATACTTTAGGTAAATTAATAAAAAACAATAAAAGTAAAGTTAAAAAACAGGATAAATCTGGCGTATATAAATTAAAATGTGGTTCTTGTGATAAGGTGTATATAGGACAAACAGGAAGACCGTTTAAAAAACGTATACAGGAACATAAAAGATGTTTTTTGAAAAATAAAAGGGATTCTAATTACGCCAATCATTTATTAGAAGAATCACATAATTTTGATGATAAATAAACAATTTTACATGTAGAAAACAAAGGTCGAAAATTAAATACCCTAGAGACATTAGAAATAAATAAACTTAAAAATTCCAACATATTACTGAACGATCAATTAGATTTAAATAGATCACCATTATTGAATTTGTATACACGTATTTTCCCATAATAATTTAGCAGGTAGTTTAAGCTTTATTCTCATTACCCTAATATTGGTAATTTTAGTATTAAAGTACTCACATCTGAAGAAGGTACAGTGTACCGAAACAGCTGTTATGTGTTTATTTATTAAAATATAGTGAAAATCGAAAATTATTGTTTTCCTTAAGTGTTTTGAACATGGATTTTCATCAAGTAAAGGCCTTATCAATCGTGTACATTTTCCAGTCTTTAACAGGCCTCCTTATCCTTTGATCCCTCGTCTTTTTGTTTTATTTCTAGTGACTCTCGAACTAAAAAGCCTTTAAAATGGGTTTCTTGTAAAATTTAAGGTCGTCGGACATCACTGGTAAAAACCATTTAACGGAAATGAGGCTCGGCCATGTCAGTTTGTAATTT
Organism: Polydrusus tereticollis; assembly: GCA_963920685.1. Lineage (NCBI taxonomy): Eukaryota > Metazoa > Arthropoda > Insecta > Coleoptera > Curculionidae > Polydrusus > Polydrusus tereticollis. The sequence goes on along the minus strand of OY987334.1, from coordinate 2,481,353 downwards.
AAATTAGTTGCTTTGATTTTTAAATTGATTCTATTGTGGCATGGGACTTCTAATATCGAGCTTCGGCATCCCTAATGAATAAATGTAATAGTTGGGTCGTTTATCTTTCCCAACAGCTGCTAAATTCTTACTCTAATAAATTGCTTGTTTAAAGGTTTTCTTCTTTTTTTGTGGCATTCTAGCACTCATTTTTGCTGTAGTTGCATATTTATAGAATGCTACACGGTTTTGTGTAAGATATTTGTATACTTTACCTTTCAATGTTATATGTTGATATTAATTTTAGTTATTTCCATATTTTACAGGTCACTGTCCTATCATTATTATTATCATCATGATGTCTTATAGGCCAGCTCAAATTTCGCATTTTTTTTTGAGTTTTTCAAAAAGCCTACCTCAAATGGAACACAGCAAAGCCAAAAAATCGTTGGAAAAGCACTATTTTCCGAAAAAAAATTATTTTATAAAGTTTAGTTCAGGTTACTTTTGGTTTTAAGCCTAATTTGAGGTCGCTAATCACGAATCCCAAGTTGTTTTTCTCCGGAATTTAGTAGTTTTTGAGAAAAAGAAATATTAAGTTTTTTTACTTATATGTACGAAATTTGGCATTCCTTAAAATTTTGCTATTTACACTAAAATATCAATTGTAGAAGTCATAATAGAGTGAGTCCCAAAAGTAATGTCTAAATTCATTTAAAATTCCGGAGTGTGTTTTTTTGAGAAACGCTCGAACGTCAATTTTTATCTCTTAATATGTTTTTTTTATGATAAATTTATGTATACAGGGTAGCCCCAAATAAATTACGACCATCAACTTCATGTTTTCAAATGGAAACATATATCTTTAATTTAATTTTTAAAGTTTGCATCGAATTCTAAGTATGTTGCATGTACCATATCCTATACCTAGATTCAACAGTTATTGAAAAAATTACGATTGAACTTATCAATAAGTAAGACCGTATTTCTGAGGATTTATTTGTAAATCGAGCAAAGCGTTCCATTATGTATTTATTTCCTTGTTTGCAATTGTGGTATTTCTGAATGTTGACTTGTCACCGTTTAGTCCCATAGAAACTGGATGATAATTTTACTTCAAATAAGTAATTGTCAAGCGTAGTTGCAAAGTTGCGGTTTTCACAATGGTGAAGTTAACGGAACGAGAACAAATTGGAATTTTATGTATGGTTGGGTTTGGTAATAGAACACGTACTCAAATAGAAACAGCTCAATATTTCAATGAAATCATTCCTGAGCGTCCCCGCATATGTCAAAAGATGGTGAGTAGAATGGAGGCTAAATTTAGAGAATTCGGTCATGTTAGAGATTTGCCTAAATTCTAGTTGTCCTGCTCAATATGAAAATGGAGAACTTGGCGTTTTGCTTTTCTCGGAAGAAAATCTATGTACTCCCCTGTCGCGTATTGGGGCCAATCTGCACATGCAGAAATCTGTTGTTCACCGAATAGTTCAAAAGCACAAATATCACTCATACAAAGTTATTCCAGTGCATGAGCTGTTTGAGGATGATTTCGATAGGCGAAATGAGTTTTGTGAACGCTGGCAAAATATGTGCAATCTAGCTAATAATTTAGAAAATAATATTATTTTTCCGATGAAGGTTTGAATGGTAATGTGAACAGACAAAATTGTCGTTGTTGGGCAACAGAAAATCAGCATTTGATGATGGAAGTTCACAGCCAGTACCCTCGAAAAGCAAGTGTGTGGCGTGGAATAATGCGCGCTAGAGTAATTATTGGTCTATTTTTTTTTAGGAGTCCTTAACTGGACAAACATATCTCGAATTTCTCCAACTTGAATTAATTCCAGCATTAATGCCTTTTTTGCCAAATTCATTAGACTCGGACTTCCCTTACGAAGAACTGACGTTTAAGCAAAATGGTGCTCATCCGCACTAGGCTGCCACTGTGCGTATATTTTTGGATGAAACCTTTCCCAATCGTTGGATAGGGAGGAGAGGACCTATCGAATGGCCTGCTAGGTCACCGGACCTAACTTCGCTAGACTTTTTTTCGTGGGGTTACCTCAAATCGAAAGTATTTCTTGACAGGTCAAACAATCTGCAGGAGTTCTAAGAGAGGATCCAAAGAGAAGTGCGTGCCATACCTCCGGAAATGGTTGGAAACGTGCAAGGAGAGTTTATTGATCGCCCTGTAGTAGTAGTTAGTATCAAGCCGTAAATGGCGCAGATTTCCAACATTTAATTTGATTTGTTGTTCTGTTCTTTTTAAATAAACATGTCTTACTGATTGATATGTTCAATCGTAATTCTTTCGAAAACTGTTGAATTTAGGTATAGGACATGGTACATAGAATATACTTAGAATTCGATACAAAATCCAAAAATGAAATAAAAAATATATATTTCCTTTGAAAATTAACTTGATGGTCGTAACTTTTTTTTGTGCTACCCTGTATATATGAATTTACCATCAAAGGTACCACATTATGAAATAAAAATTGATGAGTCCGAGCGTTTTTCCGCTGAATCTCAAATGAATTTAGACATTACTTCCGGGACTCACTCTATACAGTGTTGTTAAAAGAAACGAAAACTATTACAAAAAAATGGAACAAATGCCGAAAAGCGTAAAAACTTGAAGAAAACAGAAACATTTAAGATTATTCGGCTATTACAGCCGAAAAGACGACCCTTCCTAGCTGATCGTTGCGCTATTGCCATGTTTACTTTGTAGCGATAAGATTGCTATTTTCCTTTTCCGAGTTTAATAAGGTAATTATAAGATATAACCTAATCCCTTATTTGATTCACTTTTAGAACCTTTCCCATTTCCCATCCTGGCAGAGAATGTCCCGCCGTCACGTGGTCTCTGCTGGACAACAACATTTTTGAACGAATTTGAAACAAAAAGACGAATTATTAGAATCTGGTTAGCGCCTCTTTAGCGCATACAAGTTTAGTGTAGAAATAATATATATGTATTTATATATTATTAAGCATAATATGAACACTAAAAAAACTAGTCATGTTTGACAACACTGTAAGTTATATTTCCTCTTAATATATTTTCTGATAACAGTAAGAATTAAAATTGAAGCTAGGAACTATCAAACTCTTAGAGATGCAATAATTGCTGCAGAAGAGGAGGAATTGGTAAGAATCTCCAGTCCTTCCTCTGGTGCAAATAAGTAAGCGCGACACAATCGGTTTAACCTTTTGGCCAGAGGCTACTGTGTAAACCGAGGCAAATTAAATTTTAAAGAAAACAATACAAGCCAGCAAAATAATATATCGCATGACAATATACGACAAAGTCTAGGTTACTACCGAGGTAGGTCAAGTCATTCGAGGAATTTCGCGCGTCGAGCTTCTATTGCAAACAATGTAAATAATGCCACAGACAATACCGACGTAAAACCAACAAATGACAGACAGCAGTTTTTTCGAGGCTAGTATTATGGTAAAACCAGTAGAAAAAAAAATTAATATACCATAGACCCTTAGGTTATTTATTTAATATGACAAACGCCTCAAGTCGACTTACCAAGTCTCGTTTAGTATTAGAAGAATAGAATTTTTCAATACATTGCGTAAAAGGTACGGACAACGTAACTGCAGATGCATTATCTCGTATAATTTAAGACTCGAACGACTTGAAAGAAATGAATGCAAAAATGTTATGTCAGTGTTAGAGTAAATGTTATTTGCGTGCTCAAGCTGAAAACAAAACAGATGTTAGGACAAATTATACAAGTACCGCTATGGTCGAAAGGATTGATCATCCTGTTGTTGCAGAACTACTAAAGTGTCTACTCGATACCGTAGAATTAAGACCAATATTAGAGACAGAAAGTACCATAAAAATTTTGTATATGATGTGAATTCACAAATATAGTTAATGCAAAACAAAAAGCGATGCACGTCATCAATCAACTGATAATTGTAAATCCGTAAGAAAACACGAGGAAATTAAATTTGGGCAAAACATATTAAAACTTTATGCGACGTTGGATTTACTACAAACTTAAAGGATTCTTCTTTGATACGAACCCACTTATAGCAAGTATATTGTTTATATAAGCTTGTAAAAATTAATATAATTATAATTTTATTGGCCGACAGTTGGCAACAGAACTGTGAACGGTGCGGTGGTGCCAGCTCGTTTATTGGCTTGGTTTGACGTTTCATGAATAACTAACCTTAATTGTTTTGTGGATCCTTATGGCTGTGCGTCTATTTTTTAATAAAAACTCCGGAGCTTTTCATAAACAGCATTAAAAACCTGTTCTATTAAAAGAACTAAAAGTGCACATACGTATCTCTGTCAATTACGTTGTTTACCATTTGTGAAAAATGCCGAAGCATTTATATAACCGCTGCAAAGAGTTAGTAACTTCTCTAAGCGGCTATTTTCAGAAAGAACTTAACAACGATGGCCCATTGTTACCCTTGACAGCAGTACAGCTAATTTTTAGCGTATAGCAGCTGCTCTAAATTTCTCTCCACTGAAAGAGCAGTTTCAACAAGAGTTAAGGAAAATAATTTATTAAAATCACCTTAAAACAAACGCTCTGATTCAAAGAGGGTTGTTAATGTGTGAAGATTGGATATGAGTTCTATCCGTTACACTATTTACGGAATGTGAGAAACAAGTAAGTTGACTGTATTATTTAAAAATTGTAATATTTGACATCGGTTATTCATAAGCTGTAACTTTTTTAGAACATCATGTAACTTTGGCAACTTTAAGTTAGAAATTAAAAGACCGAGAACTGTTTGATGGTTGTTTTAACTCTTTAAGAAGCCTCTTCAAGAAAATAGTCTTCGGATGGTAAAAAGATGAACTGAGGCGAGGGCTTATGGAACTTTCCCATGTAGCTTTTAAACGACTGGTACTTTTGAAAGAACATAATAAAGAAAAAGGAGCATTCTTGTACCAATTCGTTTTCTTGGATAAAACACGAATTTTTCAAAATTATTCTCAAAGAATTATACTCCGGAAGTATATAATCTAAAAAACAAAGAAGCACAAAGATCAAGTAACACAATTATTATTACTAAGATTAAATGTAGCTAGAGATGCTCAACGTATAAAAAATGAGGAATTAAGACAATTTTAAACGAATTTCATACTTTACCGAGGACATGCAGGTATGAATGTCTAATAACATTAAAAAACATTATTTTTGGTCAGGTCATAAACGAGATGTGACAGATTTTATTAAAGATGTGACGATTTGATTGTCAACGGTACAAATATTCAAAAATACAAAAACAACCAACGCTAATAACTACCACAGCAACCTCAGCTTTTCAAAAAAGTACTTTAGATTTAGTAGGATCTCTTCCTATAGATATGTAAAATAATAAATATATCTTAACATTGCATTGCGATTTTTCAAAATTCGTAGAAGGAGGGATAAAGAAGCCAAGACAGTTGCAAAGGCACATGTAGACAGTTTTGTTTCAAGGAATGGTATTCCAAGTGAACCGATCAAGGAATAGAATTTTTGGCAGCAACATTTAAGGAAACGTGTAAAATGTTAGGTATAAATAAGCTCAAATAAACAGCCTAACGGCTCGCAGAAACTAACTATTGGCTTTCAGCGCCACCTGACATTAGATACCTGCCTATGCGGGTTCCATTCCGGCGTTTGGTTCTCTCTAAGACCTCTCTGTTCTGGTTGGGTGGATAGCTCGATTGCAACGAGATGTCGCCACATGCAACATCGCGAATATTATGTACCTTTACATAATGTGTTGAAATGCACTGTAAGGTCCCTTTCCTTTTCGTCAGACTCTATAGCCTTGCCGAGGAGCCGTAATACGGCGAAACGCGTCCAAGGATTGGGTCTGACGGAAAGAGAAAGGGACAAACTTCCTTCTATTATAATATTAGTTAGCTAGTAGTGTGGAGTAGAGGTGTTACGGAACAGCCTTTTGTTGTACCTAGTTGGGCCTGTACCTTTTCCAAATACCTATTCCAGGTTCTGTGCCGTAAAATTACCTTTATAAGGCAACCTTACGTACCATGGTGCGAACGGCAGCTCTTGTGTCGGATGCTCGGAGTCCTTGCCTGAAGCAGCTGTACACTTTTTGGATTTCTTGGATGCCACCTATTTTAAATGGTTAAAAAATTAAATACTTACAAAGCGTTTCAAAATTGGAAAACCGCTTGCTTCTAAAGATGGTAATTATTCGTCTTGCAGTACAGTGAGTAACAATAAAACACAGGTATATAAAACAACAATGGGAAGTAATTTATTAAGATTACCAAACTGGATTTCACCGATCAATTAAACATTGAAATCATGAAGTAAATTAAATATTGAAATTAAAAAATTACGCACTTATGGGCAGGCCTGAAAGGTTTTTATTCGCCTGGTAACTAGTCATAACATACCTATAGTTTGTTAAAAGGGGGAAAAAATAATGTTCTAGAACCTTCATACTTGCATGGTCATAATACCTAGAGATTCTTTATAAATGTTACCAAGGTGGTATTACAAATTAAAGATTAATTTAAAAGTGATGTGGATTGAAATTTATAGTTATAAAAAAATTAAGAGTATTACAAACACTGGCCGTATTTCATAGATGTTTCAAATCCCATGGGGTTTTGTCCAAATTAATAGGGACTCTGCCTCCAGTCTGGTGGACCTGAACAGTACAAGGCAGCACATATATCTACAGGTTACAGGCTCATGTGGTCTTCCAACGAAGATCCACCTCCAACCACAACACGTGACCAAAAGGAATGTGAATATACAGTGTGGCCCAAATTGGGCCTACATGTATGGGGATCTTGGAAATTATAGAAGATAGAGAAACGGTTAAATAGGGAAAGTTTTTGACAATTATATTTCTAACTCAAACCCGTTTAGTAAGCGGCCCTATCTTTTTTGGTTTTTGAAATATGTTGAAAAAACCAAAAAGATGTATTTTCGAAAATATGCCGTAGATTTCTTATTATTCACTATTTTGGCAATCTGTAAAAACGTTTTTAAAGCAGCTTTTTAAGTAGATTTCAGTTCTGCAATTTAATTTTGAACACGACGTTTCAGTTATTTTATACCATCATCAGGTTCATTTTTTCTTATGGGCGCCATATTGTATTTTATACTTAAAAGGTAGCTTATGACGTCCGCTTTTCAACGATGTATTATTTGTTGGTAAATAAATTAAATTGACTTGAAAAATAAAGAAAATTAATTTTCGCAACACGTCAAATTTGACAACTGCACTATAACTCCCTAAATTGAATACCAATTAAAAGGTTTACATTTTGTAGTATTCACAAAACACTGCTTGCATTGTTTCAATCAACAATATTACAATAACCTATGAATCAAAAATAAAATCCAGTTGCCTATGACCTTACAATAACCTATGAATCAAAAATAAAATCCAGTAGCCTATGACCAACCACTACCGTTTGAAAATGAAACAAAAATATTACTCGTCAGAACGAGTAAAGGTATAATAGTTTTTATTATTATTATCTAATAATAACGATTTATTTGTGTATTCTGAATTTAAAAGAAAATGGCATTGCGTTTTTCTCACGAAGAAAAATTTGATTTGCTAGAATGTTACATTCATTGCAACAGAAATGCAAACCTTGCATTAGAAAGGTATTTTGAAAATTTTCCCGAAAGACCGCAGCCAAGTGTCAGACTTTTTCCAAAAATTGTTATGAACCTGAAAAACCATGGAAGTTTTGAAAAACCGCGGCCCAAGAGTTACGAAAAAGCAGGTAATAACGAGCGTGACGAAAATGTCAGAGCCTATTTTAATGCCGCTCCGACATCATCTACAAGAGCGTCGGCAAGAGACTTACCAACTCCGCGAAGTACCATACAAAGAGTCCTTAAGGAAAATAAATATCGACCATACAAGCCAACTATAGTTCAGGGTTTACGAGAAACGGATTATCCAAGAAGAATGCAGTTTTCAAATTGGTATGTGAATCAATGCGAACAAAATCATGATTTCAGTCGTCTTGTAATTTGGACCAATGAATCACATTTTACCAACTGCGGGGTATTTAATAGACATAACCATCATTTTTGGGCAACAGAAAACCCTCACCAATTGGCTCAACGAAGACTGCAAACCCGATTTGGTTTTAATGTATGGTGTGGTATGTATGGTAAGTAAGTCACCTAGCTTGCTAAATACATAGCAGGTATTAAGTAACCCAGCTTTACTTTTCTCCTTACATTTTAGACAACAGACTTATAGGACCATTCTTTTATAATCATACGTTGAATGGCCAAAGATACTTGAAGCTGTTAGAAGATCAAATATTACCGGCAATTAGAGCAAGAGTTCCTCAAGATCAATTGAATAATATTTGGTTTCAACAAGACGGTTGTCCCGCACATAATGTTCGGGAAGTTCAAACTCTCTTAAGACAGATATGTGATGACAAATTAATTTCAAACGGCGGACCAGTTAATTGGCCTGCTAGATCCCCTGATATAACTCCTCTCGATTTTTATTTATGGGGTTATGTAAAAAATGAAGTATATGAGTTTGAACCCCCGGAATCTGTACAAGAATTAGAAGAGAGAGTGAGGAATGTGTTTACGAGCATAAATGGCAACACGCTTCGTAGGCTCATCAATACTGTGTTAAAAAAGTGTCAAAAATGTATTAATAAAAACGGCCAACATTTCGAATAAGTATAGTAAGTTATATATTTTTTCTTATTTTCTTTTCAAAACAATAATTATTATTCATTGCGTTTTTAGTTTTCTTTATTTGAAATGTTAATATGAGATTTTTAACCATAAGGAAAAAATAAAATAATGTATTATAATATTATGATATTTTAAACAAATTTAACCCTGCCTAATGTGTCCTTCTCAAATTTGAGTTGTTGCGAAAATTAATTTTCTTTATTTTTCAAGTCAATTTCATTTATTTTCCAACAAATAATACATCGTTGAAAAGCGGACGTCATAAGCTACCTTTTAAGTATAAAATACAATATGGCGCCCATAAGAAAAAATGAACCTGATGATGGTATAAAATAACTGAAACGTCGTGTTCAAAATTAAATTGCAGAACTGAAATCTACTTAAAAAGTTGCGTTAAAAATGTTTTTACAGATTGCCAAAATAGTGAATAATAAGAAATCTACAGCATATTTTCGAAAATACATCTTTTTGGTTTTTTCAACATATTTCAAAAACCAAAAAAGATAGGGCCGCGTACTAAACGGTTTTCAGTTAGAAATATAATTGTCAAAAACTTTCCCCATTTAACCGTTTCTCTATCTTCTATAGTTTCCAAGATCCCCATACATGTAGGCCCAATTTGGGCCACACTGTATAAGGTTGTGACATATTCAAAAATAAACGCCCCGATAGAAGCAGTAAGAAAATTTCAACTAAAAAAAACCCAAAAATCGAAACAGCGAATTAGATACCTGGTTAAATTAATTCGAAAATATACCCTACATCTTTGGTTGTCCGATGTTACCATCTCAAAAAACAGAAAAAAAGGAAATGAGGTCTCAAGTGCTAATCTGAAAATTAAATTACACATGTTGGAGAAAAATTGGAGGTTATAAAAAAAAACAAGTTAAGGAGACAAAAAAAGAATTAAAGAAATCTTACCATCAAAGAGATGAGGACGCTTTACTACCCATGATGTGCCAACTTAAGTTGGGGCGGTTTACCTTTTCAAATCACATAAAAGTGGCCCCCTTAAAAACCACCGACTTTCACATTTATGGGTGATCTTAAGTGAAGTGACCTAAAGTAAATTCTCCTCCGTAAAAGGTAAAGACCAAATGACAGGTGTTTCTTAGGTACGTTTAGATATATGACGAAAGTGATCTTTGTTCGATAAAATGACAACACTAATTCAAGTTGACATGTGGAAAACTACCAGCAGTTTCCCCTGTATAATATGCAATTTAAATGCAAATAATGGCATAGCAATTTACCAATGGTGAAAAGTGCAATATCATCAAGGTTCTAGAGTGAACTAGCCAAGGTTTAAATGTAACAACTTAACGAACATGCTATGAGACAAATGAACTACTAACCGGTTATCATAAACGAACATAACCCCAAGCTTTGACAACAAAAACATTTAAATATTCAAGTATCTACTTCGTTCGAGTTAATTAAAAAGAAAAGGGACTGAAGAATGTATTAAAAATAATATTCATGATAGAACAGTGGCCTGTAAAATATGAACATTTGCACCAAAGCACTAAACTTAATATCCACAGAAAACAAAGAAAGGTAGTGTAAAGAAATATCTTACATAAAACCATGTAGCATCCTATAAACATACATCTGTAGCAAAAATTAATGCTACAGTTCAAACTATTTCGTCTTAAATTTAAACGCGGGTACTAATTTCGAGAGTGTAACAGACACAGACAAAGAGTAACATAACCAATAAGAGGCGATAGAAAGCCAGTCCGGCGAAATCAAATTTGTATGCGCATGCGCGAAGTTAGTAGTATATGAGTCAAATTTGATGTGATATTTTGTTATCAATCACTGTCAATCGTGTTTTGACGTAAACAAAGTGTTAATTTTTGTGGTTTTCTTGTTTTATTTTTTTCCATCGGCGTTTTTAGGTTGTTAAGACGTATTTTTTAATAATTTCAAAACTTATTATTGTTTTGTGACTTGTCGGTGGTTGAAATCTATTTGTTTAAATGTCGGAAACGAAGCTGGTACATCGTGTGCTTACCGTGGGTGTCCTAACAGAACCGGCAAAGGAATTTAATTTTTCAGATTTCCAACGGATTCAGGAAGGTATGTTAAGAAAGAGTTATCTATTTATATTAAATAATAATATGAGTGGTACACATTTAAATAAATTTATCATTAAAAAACAATCCTTTTAAATAGACAATGAATAAAAACAAGATTACCAATCAAACCAACAATTTTGTATTAAAGCAAAGTTGGGTTTATGCAACATTAGTATATCGTATTTAACTTAGTAGTAACTTAGTTCTCTAATGATCTTAAAGTGAACTGGTAGTCAGCATGCTTTTTTACGTACATAAGTACTAGGCATCTGGCTATATGAATAAAATGAAATAAGGTTACACAAAGCATGCCCAAGTTTGAATACTATTTGCATTAAAAGATATTGAACATTCAATTAATTTAATCATATTTTTAGATGTAAAGCCTGGCTTGTTGCCTGTAACAGGACCGATTTTTTTTCCGTGTAGATCGTATTCGGATATAAATTCTTATCCTATAAATTTTTATTTTTTACTGTGTAGCTGGTGGAATTAAGGTCACAGAATTTGGGTACATCAACATGAAAGAAGCCGACAAAGCTTTCGCCTCCTATTAGTTGGGTTACTCTTTGATACAGATATAAAGGCGCGTGTTAATACCGGGTGTTGCATCGTCGAGCGGGACATAGGAAATCCCATGTAATTTTAAATGGGGTCAATTATTGGCTTCCCTAATTATTTTAGAGAAAAATTCTATTTAGGTTTATTAAAGAGCACTAAAACCCACATTCAAAAGAATAACTTTAGATATTTTTGATGAGCCCGTTTACGGGTTATCGCCGATTTCTTTTTAACTATTTCTACTTTTTATGGCCCCGTATTTGCGGGCACCAGTCAAGGTAAAAGATGACTGTCAAATAAAGTTGTAATTTTGAAATGTGTGCTTTATTGTTATAAAAACTCATCGAAAATATTAAAGGTGTATTTATGAGTACAAATTAATCTGAATAAAACTAAAATAAATTATCCAATTACAAGGTTAATTATGACATTTTACATGTTTCAATATTTTACTAATTAATAGTACCTACATTAAATTGTTAGAACTTTAGGATTTAAGAAGATGTTCAAATATTCCTTCATTGACTGCTAGACAATAACCGAGGCGATCATAAAATTCTCTTCTTACATTCGCTAGTTGGTAAACTGAAATTCTATTGCATTCGGCAGAAATAGCATTTTTTAACTCGTTTAGATTTGGGTATTTTTTATCTTTGTATATCCTGTTTTTTAAATGGCCCCAGAGAAAGAAATCATTTGGCGATAAATCAGGAGACCTGACTGGCCAATTTACTGTATGATTTAAGCCAATAACATTTCCATTAAAAGCACGGTTTAAATATTCCCGGACAGCCAGGATACTATGTGCCGGGCAGCCATCCATTTGGTACCAAACTTCCTGATTTTCCCTGGCGGCATCATGTAAAGTAGGTAAAATATGATCTTCAAGTAGTTCCAAAAAATATTCTGCATTTAAATTTCGTGTAAGAAATAATGGCCCGATAATATTTTCTCCGAAAATCCCAGCCCATACATTAACTTTTTGTGGATATTGCGTCCTTGTTTCCACAAACCTGTGTTGGTTTTCTTTGCTCCAATATCGATAATTTTGAACATTGGGTTCATTGTTTAAGGTAAATGTGCATTCGTCAGTGAAACAAATGTTTTTTAAAAATTCCCTATCCATGTTTGCTCTTTCCATCATACCAAAACAAAACTCCTGTCGTCGTATTTCGTCCCTATCTCTTAGCTCTTGGTGCTTTCCATATTTGTATGAATAATATTTATGTCGTTTCAAAGCTCGTAACGCTGTGGTGTGATCTAATCCTATATCATCCTCAAGTTTCCTTGTGCTGATCTTCCCATCATTTTCTTCCACGCACAATAAAACTTGCAAGTCCCTATCATTTCTTGCATCTCTTCTTTGTTCCTGCCTTTCTTCACATCTGCAGTTATTTATCACAGTGCCTTTTGTCTCAAATTTCTTGATAGTCCTTTCGACTGTAGATTTTGCAGGTATCGGTCTATTCGGATACAGAGCAGCAAACATGTCTGACACATTTTGATAACTATTTCCTTGATAATACCATTTAATCATCAATATTTTTTCTTCAGAAGTGTAATTCATGGCTAATATTTTCGATGTACGAGTTTTTATAACAATAAAGCACACATTTCAAAATGACAACTTTATTTGACAGTCATCTTTTACCTTGACTGGTGCCCGCAAATACGGGGCCATAAAAAGGAGAAATAGTTAAAAAGAAATCGGCGATAACCCGTAAACGGGCTCATCAAAAATATCTAAAGTTATTCTTTTGAATGTGGGTTTTAGTGCTCTTTAATAAACCTAAATAGAATTTTTCTCTAAAATAATTAGGGAAGCCAATAATTGACCCCATTTAAAATTACATGGGATTTCCTATGTCCCGCTCGACGATGCAACACCCGGTATAATATATGATGGTTGCATACCGTTGCACCCTGTTACAAAAAACGCAGTAGGTAATAAATATATTTTGTTACCTACCTGTATTATAATATTTTTGGAAGTGTTTATTTTATTTAATACTATTTCCCTTTAACTTATTTGAGTGAAATTATTTTATTTCTTATAACTAACCTATTGCCCTTCCATTCGCTATACCACACATCGTACTGGTACCTGGAAACTTCAATAAGAAATGTCACCGAAACTACAAAATCAAATACGTGACAGTTCCAACGGACCTGAAATAGGTATACCTGGTTATAGGTAATAGGTATACGGAATAGGCAAGTGATCCAAAAGAATAGGTCCAGTTCCATTGTAGAGGAAATTTCGTAGATATTTTTTTTTCTTTCTCTTCTGTCTTTTTTACTTTGTGGTAGGTTGGTAGTTAAAAACCATCGGAAAACTAATTATTTGCTTTACATTTTCTTTGTAACGGTAGTATAGTGAGTTTTACTTCGATCCTGTGCGAATCTGGTACAACCGATTTAAATCTAAACTTAACCTCGTACTTAACTTAACCTTAGCTAAAAACCACTCCGGCTCTGACACCTTTCAAGAATCTTGGAATATTTATATTCATATTTACTAAGGCTACTGCCTTTTTATCGAACGGCAACAAAAGATTGTGAAATGGATTTTACCTATATATGGATATACTACGTCTACAAATATCCGGCAAATAATAACAAAGATACATGGCGCCGGTTAGTGAAAAGCGCGAATCGCGCTGTATAATAGAATTTCTAATAGGAATTGGAATTTATTTAAAATCCATTACCAATAAACCATCGGTTTATACGTTTATTAAAACTTTTGACGAAATGTTGTTTGGTAGAAAATATCGGAAATTACCATTCGTCGAGTATAATGCGCGTATTACGCTCCCTAAATTATTGCCCTATTTTACTGGTGAATTCGCATTTGGAATTTGTTTCCATACATATTTTGCTGTTTTATTACTGCGGGCTCAAATTCTATCTTTGTTTATTGCTGCGTACTTTAGTTTCTTTAATTGATAGAAAGTTATAAAAATGCTTTATTTTTATGTTTATACATAGGATCTTCCGAGAATTTAATTGCATCTTATGACAACCTGTTCTTATATAATGAGTTGTCGTCATTCATTAAATTATTCACAAATTATTAGCAGTACGCTTTAGTATCCAGGATGTCCTTGAAATGACTATACAACGCTCAACCATAAATTCCTTAACCAAAAATAAGGCGATCTGGACAAACTTACCTATACGCAATGTTGCTTCGTTTTGCCGCTACAGGGCGCTAAAGTTCTCAAACTTATGTCGTTTTTTCGGCATAATTTCTAAACGCCTTTATCGATTTTCACTAATTTTAGGACTAGAATAACTACTATTATTGGCATGTTTTGACAAAAACGCGATCTTCCTTTAATGTACAAATGACTTCATGTGTTTGCCTGACACTAGCTGACTTTATTCTGAAACTTTTTTGTCTCCTGTAAAATTCTCGCCAGACATACAGTTTCCCTTCCAAAGAATTATTTACGATACCTTGTAATTCATCATTGTTGTTTACGCGGAACGAAAAAATATAAAGAAAGTCTTAATTCTTATAACTACCAACTAGTTTAATTCTTATAAAAAAATGGTCGATATGTTCACCATGTTCCTGAATACAGAAATTAATTCTTTTTAAAGAATTAAACTGTACTTTAGGTATCGTATCGAGCTTGCTTTTAAAATAATCTGCAGCATTGGTAATTTTTTACAATATCTCAGCTTCCGTAGCGATGGGGAAAGCATACACCTATAATTTAAGAGCGCCCCATAGGAAAAAGTGTAGTGTCGGTTAATCGGGAGATCTTGCTGCCTCTTCAGATCCATCTATTAGAATATGATTCATTTAAGAATCTTCGAACATTGATACTAATACCTGTGAGAAAGAGGTTAGGGAAACCATATTAAATTTAAAAAAATTCTCGGCACCTGGGCATGATAAGGTAACGGTACGAGATTTGATTAATTTAATGGATGACATAGTTCCCATAATAACAAAACTAATAAATAATGTACTTTTAGCTGAAACTTTTCCCCTCGAATTAAAAATGAGTAAGATTACCCCTGTATATAAGTCAGGCCCAAAAGACTGTATGGACAATTATCGTCCAATTAGCGTTATAAGTACGTTTTCAAAAGTAGTAGAGATAGTAATAAAAACCAGGATTACTTCATTTATGCATAGGCATGTTACTGCGGACCCTTATCAGTATGAATTTATTAAAGATAGCAACACATTAAGTGCTACTACAGATCTCGTCAACTTGATCGCAAATGAAATTGAGAATAAAAAAATTGTGATAGCAGTATTTATTGACTTAAAAAAGGCATTTGACGTTGTAAGTTTTGATATATTGTTAAGCAAAATGTATAAATTGTGCATCAGAGGCGCTATGTATAATTTAGTTAAAACCTATCTGCTAAGTGGTGAACAATATGTAAATCTTGATAAACATGTTAGTGAAAACAAAAAAATTGAATGCGGAGCGCAACAGGGATCAGTGCTAGGACCTCTATTGTATTTATTGTTTGTGCTTAGCTTGCGATGCTCAGGGTTGAAGACGCGGTATTTCACCTTTGCGGACGATACAGCTCTGGTATGGTTTTAACAGTAAGGACAACTTTGAGATAAATGTAAATATAGATCTTGAAAAATACAAAGACTGGCTATTTTGCAATAGGTTAAAAATAAACATCGAAAAGACTAAATACATGATTTTTAACCAAAAAACAAAACTATAGGGACCCCTGTTATAGGAATAAATATTTTCAATATTGAGAAAGTAGAAAAAATAAAGTGTTTAGGATTAATTATAGATGATAAGCTAAATTGGAAAGAACACATTAATTTCGTATCTGACAAAATCGCACCAATGATCAGCGCTTTATATAAAAATAGAAATTATCCATCAAAAAAAAGTAAAATGAATATATACAACGCCTATTTTCTATCATATTTCAGATATTTGTTGCCTGTATGGGGAAATTGTGGTGTAGTGAACTTTAACACTGTCCAGACATTACAAAATAAAGTATTAAAGATATTATTTAATTATGACTATCTGACACATACGGCGGTTTTATATAGAGAATTAGGTTTGAATCGACTGGATACGCTTTTGGAACTGGAGCAATGCAAACTTATGCATAAAATCATACATTAGAAGCAAAAGACAAACAATGAAATATTATTTAATTTTATTATGCATACACATTGCACTAGGACTCAAGGTAATATCCACCTTAATAATATAAGAACAAATAAAGGAATTATGAGTCCACTGTACCGGGCATCTATTGCCTACGATAAATTACCAGTAGAAATAAGGAATGTTCCTCATTACAAAAAATTTCTGAAATTAACTAAACACCAGTTGGGAATTGACAAGAAAACTTAAGCTAGTATATATATAAATTGTATAAAGACATGATCCGTTGCCAAATTTACCAATTTTGTAAAATGATCGATACCAATGTTTAATTACAAACAACTAGGTTTTTTTTTTTTTAAGTTAGAAAATTTATTTAAATCAAGTAAAAATAAAAAAAGTGAAGCCAAAACCACGAAGCCAAGCTGAGGTGAGAGGCTGAGGGACCGCGTGCAAATGCCCTAGCTCTATTGCCAGAGAGTAAGGGGGGGTTTTAAATAGGGCGCCACCGTTTTGCAGCCAGGCCAAAACGGAAACCTTCAAGATGGTGCTGGGGCCTCACTCTCAGCTGGACTTCACAACTTAGATAAAAAAATAAATATAAAGGAAAACCACAGGGGGAGCTGTATAAGTAAAACAACAAAGAATTAAAATTATTGCTGGCTTTATTCAAAAATAAAAAAAATATATGGGGGTTAGTATTAAACCTAAACTTATCTGTAGACGTTCAATACAGAAGACGTCCCAAGGATGGTGTCCAAACAAAAGGACGTCAAGATCAATCAGATCAGAAGATCTGAAGAGAAGTAGAGGAAAGAAGAGAAAGAGAAAGACGGAGAAAGAAAGACCCTGTTAAAAAGAGAAAAGCATTAGCTGATGGCTTATTAATAAAAAAAAAACCTAGTTCCTTTTCCCTTCGTATAATAAATTTATAATAAAGTAATAAAATTAAAAAGGCAAAACCAGCTAAGTGAAAATAAACAAAAGGAAAAAGGAACTATAAAAAAATTAAAGCAACTATAAAAAGTTACAATTACAATCAAGAATTAAATTTGAATTAAATTTGAATTAAATTTGAATTAAATTTGAATTTGAATTAAATTAAATTTGAATTATATTAAATTTGAATTAAATTAAATTTGAATTAAATTAAATTTGAAAAATGTCAATAAAAATAATTAGTCACAAATCAAGTTTTGGTTTGAGATAAAAAAAAAATAAATTATAAAATTATATTCAGGGACTTAATATGGTGATTAAATATTTTAATTAAGCTTGAAGAGCCAAAAACTTAAAATAAAATTAATTTATTAAACCAGCACGTACGCCTATGTACTAAGGTTACATCATAAAATAAAAAATAATCAATTATGTACACACATAAGGGAAATATACAACTATATAAAATATAGCACAAGTAAAGTCAACATATTAGTTATCAATTAGCAAACCAATCAATTATTTATTAAAGCTAGGACATAATAAAATAAAAATAATTACATAGTCAGGATATGCCGCTATTAAAAGAGCAATACAAACTAAAAAAAATGTTTATTTAAGAACCATCTTGACAAAATGGTGGATTTATAATAATTATAATCAAATAATGCTCCATTGTAAAAATAAACGAGATGATTAACACTCGAACATCTCAGATTTGATCAAATAATTTATTCGATGAGGAGTGAATGCTGTGTAACTACATTGTTTAAGTTACTTCACGTCTGTAGACATTAAAAGATTTACAGTCTGCTTGCTAATCTCAACGATAAAGTATGTGTGATTTGATTTTGACACACTTAATAATATTTTATATTTCGGGCACAACCTGTATGGCAAGAATTAAGATACCATGTCACACTTCAAGCAAACTTGTGCTATATAAAACAAAGAAAACGTTCCAAAATAAGCAGTAAGTTGAACCCCGTTATAAAGAAAAAAATTATGGTTTAAATAAAGTTAATTAAATTTCAAGGTCAAGATTAATTTAAACCAAATTGACAGTAAACCGTTAAAAAAAAATTCTAGAGTATAGGTAAAATGGGGTCCACTTATTCGTAAAACAACAAAGAATTTCAATTACTTAGCCAACGAGACCAATTTTACTCGGTCATAAGTATAAAAGCACATTTATCTGAACAAAGCTTGTGGTGTTAAATTATAGCCATTTAAAAGCAATATACAGGGACAAATATGAAAGAAAAATGAATTATGCTTACCTAAGGAGCTGTAGGGTCTTTAAAATTGAAATATGAGGTTCCAACGTTGATGTGTGCTCCAAATGGTCGGCCTCTTATGGTCTTAGTGACCCGACTTAACTAAAAGAGAGCCCCAGATGGTGTTTTTAGGAGAAAAGTTGAAAAATTGACAAAGAAACGGCATGGTATATAAAAAAAGACCTACCTTCAGCGAACAACTGATGACAAAAAAAAATCCCACGATGTGGCTTTCTGTGGCCCCAGAAACCAAAAATGAACAAGCAAAACTAAAGGAAACTAAAGGGGCACAGAAAGTATCGCTTCAGATCCAAAATCCTGGTACACAGATGGCTTGAATAGCCCTGGATCTGGAAACGCCTGCTGCTTTGTTGAACGCTGGAAGTTAAGTGAAGTCACTGAAGAATTGCAGGTTAAAAGTTAAAAACGTGCCGTTAACAGGATATGAGAGAGAAGAGAAACGCCAGAGAGGGGTGGAGAGAGATAAAGCGAAAGAGCGACCCATTTCCGGCCAGAACCACAGAACAATAAAGGTTAGGGCAGAACTACCTGCTAACTCCGAAAGAGGGAGACCAGTTCACATACTGGCGGCGACACGGAATGAAGTGTTTAGAGCAATGCCCATTCAATTGCAGATGCTCCAAGCCAAGAGAAATGAAACAGATGCACCCAAATTTAGTTTTATATAAGAAGTCAATTCGAAAATCCTACAATTCACTAAAAATTATTTAAAGAAAACCCAAGTCCTAAGATATCCCTACCATTCACGGGGCAAGCGGCCATTAATGTTATGGCCCACACATGTGCAGAAAAAGAATATTAACCTAGAAAATTCATCAGCCAATTTGACAGGTGATCATAAAAATGATAAAACAAACAAAATAAATCTATTAATTGAATCTCACAATCAAACACCAGAATAAGTCTCAGATAGTGTATTCCAGGGAGATATGTGATTTAAAATGGGAGAATAATGTAGCTTTGCTCGGTCAAAGACAACGAAAACAGAGGCCGTTGACCTTAGGTATGTATTTACTTTTGTATAGTATTTATTGGTATTTGTAGAAGCTATGTCAGACCAAACTATTAAACCTGTTGAGGAACTTATTTATGAAGAGTATACAGGGAACCAACATCGTTTTAAAAGGGCAAGGTATGTATTTACTTTATACAGGGAAGCAAACATCGTTTTAAAAGCCAAATTAAATTTTTTTAAACGACACAATACAAGTCCGGCTGAGATATGAAGCATTAGATTCTAAGAGTTCATTTGTGACAAAATCGGATTGTCACAAGGTCATAAGAGAAATGCATATATTTGTAATTATGCAATAATAAATAAACCATTAAAAAAAAAAAGAAAAAGGTGGGGTGGCGCCCCGTCGTGCATAAACCACACTTTGCTACAAAGCTGTAATGAATGAAATAGTTCAATGCATTATATGCAATGTGTTTTATCACTTAAGTTGTGTGTCCAAACTTAAGGGTGTACAAGAGTTAGAAAATTCTACAATTATCTGTTGTGATGTGAAAAGTGACGTGTATGATCCAAACCCGGACCCAAACAGCTAAATGGATTCACTAAATGAGTCGTTCCTGTCAGTCAAAACACAGGGATCAGAGGTAACTTTTGCTGCTAACAAAGAGATTATATACCTAAAAACCATAATTAGAAACAAAAATGTCATAATTAAGGAACTAAATGCCAAGATTGTTCTTCTGGGTCAAGTTATTGATTTGCAAGCTAAACAGGTAGCGCCACTCCTTAACACAAATTTGAAACCGTTAATAGAAACTGATAAGGAAATCCCAGTACCTCCAAATTCAAATTCAAACCTAAAGATATCCAGCAAAAGATCCAACTATGCGCAAGTCTTATCACAAACCTCAGATTCTGCAAGCCAAGCTGAAGCATCGCAACGACAGTTGTCCGTGCCTATAAACACACAATTGGGTGTAATCAAACCAAACAGTGGCAAAAATACCAACATGGTCTCCGGAAATAAATTAAAACACGACAAAAATATCAACTCTGCCTCAGGAAACTCTAAAAAAAACTGATGCTGGATAAAGATACTCGCCAAACTAAAACAATTATTGACTGTACGAGAGTGGTTTCTAACAATACAAACCATCCTGCAGTTACCGCTTCTGTTCCAAAAAAGCATATTTTCTTGAGTAAAGTTTCGCCGGGTACAACGTGTGATAGTGTAACTGACTACGTGAAGGGTGCTACAGGAATCTCTTCCGTGGACTGTCAGGCTCTTGCAAACAACAGTGAGTATTGCTCATTTAAATTAGGTGTATTAGAAAACGATTATTCTAAGCTAATTGACGGAGCTGTACGGCCTGAAGGTATTCTCTTGCGTGACTTTATTTTTAATCGCAAACTACAATCTCCACGACATTACTCAAAAAATTACCGGTCGCGCCAACAATATGTAACACAAAGACAGCCTTTTCAAAACCATAGCTGAAAACTCTTTAACTAAACGCGAGAAGTTTACGTAACAAATTTATCGCTTTTACCACACTGGCAGACATTTATAATCCTGATATAATAATTGTGACGGAGACTTGGCTAAAGTCTACTGATTTTGACAATGAGTACCGCCTGCCAAAATATAATTTGTATCGTAGAGATAGACCCACTCACGGTGGGGGAGTATGTGTTTATGTCTGTTCGTACTTTATGTCATCGATTGTGGGGAGTGACCTAACTGATGAAATACTCTGTGTAGAACTTAAAACTTCCCTTGCAGGGCGGGGATTGCTTATTTTTGTCGCGTATAGACCGCCTAATGGTGGCCTAAGAATATTTCAATCCCTTACCTTCACGCTAAATTCCTTAGGTTGTGAGCTCAATCCCAATAAATCTTTTGTAATTGGAGGAGATCTTAATCTTCCTGGAGTAGAGTGGAAGGTGGTTTTAGCGAGAGGGGTGATCAGGAAGTCGTAAATGCCTTAATAAATAAGTTTAACTGCATTCAAATAGTTAAACAAGCGACGCGCATTTCTAACATTGACCACAATATCGGTAATATAGGTACTTGATGTTTTTCTATTGCGTCCGCCCGACTTATTTTTGTCATATGTAGTTGATGACGGAATTGGTGACCATAAAGCTGTCATGTTACGTTTGGGATTTAATATCCAAGAAAATGTTCCTACTACTAGATTTTATTGGTGTTCTAAGAAAAACAAATGTTATTGTGCTAAACACGTTCATAAATAACAATTTTTATAACTGGGCGATGTCTCCCGGAGACGTAGAAAGTCGCTGGATTTCTTTTAAATACATTATCTTGCGCGCCAGGGAAATATCAACACCCTATAGGAATGTAAAATCTAATTCTGACCCCGAATATTATGATAAAAACACTATACGGCTCAAGGGTAAATGTAGATATGGTCACAAAAAGAGAAAAATAAGTCACATTTGCTTATCTAAATATAAAAAACTGCGAAATAAATTTATTAACGCAAAAAATAGGGCATATGAAAAATGCATGGTCAATCTCTTTAATGCGAATGAGTCACGAAATTATCAGTGGAAGAAGTTTTACAAATACTTAAATTCTAAAAAAGGTTCTTTCGGCTGCTTACCAGTGTTAAGTACGGACAGCGGAATCGCTGTCACTGACCTTGATAAGACTGAGATGTTGAATACGGCGGCGTTCAATTCTGTGTATACATCGAATAGGCCCTGGCTAGGGAATATAGTTACTCATAATAGCAACAATATGGCAAATTACTGTACTTTCACAATAATTAATATTATAAGGGATTGAAACGAAGTTACTCACTCGGGCCCGATAGATTTTGTAGTGAGCTTTTGTTTCTTGCTCGAAATTCTGTAGGACCTTATCTAAAAATATTATTTAATATGTGCATTAATAATAACACTGTTATATATATTGTTGTTCCCATATATAAGTCGGGTGGCAGGTCAAATCCCCTAAACTACCGCCCTATTAGCTTAACATGTATCGTGTGTAAAATCTTTGACCAACTTTTGTCAAATTATGTTAGAAGAGAGTTGGACAGTAAAAATTTCTTTTTTTCCAACCAATATGGCTTTAGACCTAATTATTCATGCGAGTCAGCTCTTGCATCATTTGTTGGTGATCTGGTTAACTCTGTCGATGGCGCTGTGCAGGTGGACGTCGTCGTCATAGATTTCAGTAGGGCTTTTAATGTGGTTCCATATGACATACTGCTGAATAAAATGGCGGAACTTAGTATTGACAAAAGAGTAATATCTTGGTTACATACATTTTTAAACAATAAAACACAACAGGTGAGAGTTGGTGACAGCATTTCTACTAGTTCTAGTGTAACATCTAGAGTGCCTCAAGGCAGTGTCATTGGCCCTCTGCCATTTAAAATTTTCATTAACGATATCTATACTAACAATCATTCAACTATACGTCTTTTTGCTGATGATTGTATTATTTACAGACAAATTAGGGATGCTAAAGACTGTGAAACTTTACAGAGTGATTTAAATACACCCCAAAACTGGGTAGATGTAAATTGCAAGAAGGTAAACACTGCTAAAGCTCGGCAGATTTCCTTCGGTAAAAAACGTTTTCACCACAATTATACTCTCAACAATGAAAACATCTTAACAACCAATGTTATCAAATATCTCGGAGTATATCTTACCTCATCTTTAAGTTAGTCTGAGCAAGTTAATAAGACGGTGGTGAATGCTCACACTCTAGAGGGGACCATTAATTAAATATTAGAAAACGTTTATGGCGTACTAATGTCGGTCTTTTCTCGACATTGGGATTGGGTGTTGACCTATGGAATCAATTAAAAAATTTTGACAGAACAATGCCTACTCTGCAAAATTTTAAGAGACGTTTAAAAATTGCTTAAAATTTGTAACGCAGCGCATTGTGCTTACTTTTACTTATACTTTTGTATGTTATATATTGTCTTATTGTTATACTTTATTGATATAATTTATATTTTATTGATATATTTTATATATTACTGTAAATGTCTCTGCAGATTATATTTTGAGTGTCCTTATTATTTCTGTACTTAGCATCCACAAGTGTTAATACTGCTGTATGTGTGTTACCCATAAA
The DNA here is from genome assembly GCA_963920685.1 of Polydrusus tereticollis. NCBI lineage: Eukaryota > Metazoa > Arthropoda > Insecta > Coleoptera > Curculionidae > Polydrusus > Polydrusus tereticollis. The sequence continues at coordinate 2,457,589 of OY987334.1, read as the reverse complement.
TAAATAAATAAAGATGTCGAAAGATCATCCAATAAATCGGGTAAAGTGTTTTGCAAAAAGAGTAGATAGTTATCCCTATTTAACCGATTTAGCATTACAATTGGTCCAATAATAAAATTGTTAATAATACCTGCCAAAACACTAATTCTCATGATGGCATGAGGATATTCATCGCTATCCACATGTTCGTTATGTATATTTCTAATTCCCGATCTGGTTAATCCAATTTTGTCCGTAAATATAATTTTCTTACGAAAGGTTGCACTTGGTATTCTCGTTGTTTCGATGAAACGGCAAAATGTCAGATAACTTTTAGGACTCATTAGCAAAAGATTTTGCACCTGTCAATTATTAATAAATATACTAAACTGAACTACACTAATGAATGAAAAGAAGTAAAATACTATGTCTAACTCGTATAACAAATATGATCCCAGTCAGTATCACGTATTGTGATATCTTTATGTCATGACATATGAAAAAACCCAAAATTCTCGGGCGTTTCTGTGGCCGTGGTAAACGTTGTCCACTTTTGTCATATTTGTGTTTCTTTCTACCATTACCTATCTAGTAAATACTTACATTAACCCCTGTGTGTCTTTTTTAAAGTACGTTTTACCGCTATTCGATAACTAGAATAACATGCTGCATTAAAAGGTTTTTTTAATCCCGAATCAATTAAAAAATATAGCACTAACGAATGGGTATACATACAATAGGAAATGATTCTCGGAAAAGAGCAATAAAAAGAAAATTTATTCAGGGTGGTTTTATTTGGACAGGACGTCGCCGGCGTTTACAGAACTAGTTTGATTAATGGTTTTTAAAGAGGATTTATTTTCGTTTAGAGAACTAGATATTTGCAAAATTAATTATGATCTGGTAATGTTCAAAATGAAAATGAAATGGGAAATGGGATTACTGGGGCCAATAGATTATGGCAAACTTATGTTTATGCTAAAATATGGTTATTACAAAGTGCGAACGGCCACTCATAATAGGGCACTTGCATGAAAATTAAAATAAAAACTCTTCTACCGGCTCAGAGTTTTGAGTAGTTTTATCCGTTTCTTGGATCTCTTGATACACTCGATGATTGTCAATTCTGCACTTTCTGTTGACAAATCGTAATCAATACAGGCAAATTGTTTCAAGTTCACAAATGTGTCCTTAATAGGAGCGAAATATTATCTTCTTTTTCGAAGTCTTCTATATTGATATCGGCTGATTCGCCACATATTGTCTTGAAGGTAATATCGTGCCGACGACGGAATATTTCTAACCATCCATTTGATGTCTTTAAGTTTTTCAGCCAATTTCCTGGTATATAAACCAGTTTTTCCACTTTCCTCGTTTATTGCAATTTTTCGCTTAAAGAAAGACGTTTCCTTTTTCCGCCATCTTCAAATATTCACGTTAGTCCCAAAACACACAAAAACTAATGTTAACAACCGATTTATCCACCTTTAAAGCAAGTGAATGGATCGGCCTGCAATAAAATAATTGGTGTATGTACTTATTTGTATCTTACTGATATCTTAAGATTTAGCACTGATGTATACGATGATGAGTGCCCGCGGTCGTTTAACGAAGTGTTAAATTTTAGTACAATGTATGGAATATTTAAAACAAGCCCTTTAATATTAGTTATTATTTTTTTTTGTTAAATGAAATGGAATCGGCAACATATACTCAACCGAAATACAGTGTGTCCAAGATAAGAATGGGATAGCATTGGAATCTTGGAAACGGTAGGAATTACAATGTTGGTTAAATTAGGAAAAAGTTGCACAATTTAAATACCTTTCACACGGTGTTTGCAAAATTAAACTATCTTTAACCGATTTCGATATTTAAAAAAAAAATTATTTTTTGCCGTATTATTTTTTATTTATTTGTTGCATAATTTTAACATATATAAAAAAATGAAACATACTTTTTTATTGTCACTTTATAAGCTGAACAAGATAGCGTTTACAGATTTTCAGTACGACATTTCGTTTTCGAAAAAAACTCCTCAACTTTCTTTTTTTAAATACGGTCCTGTGTTTTTTTTTAATCGAATGCTATTTTGAACTCTTAAATAATTGATGTACCACTTGCATTGATTTAAACATATTTTCAGTTTTTTAGCCATCGTTTAAAAATATTCAAGAAAAATCTCCATAGTTCGGCACTGAATGCTCGAAAACCATTTATTAACATAATACCAAATTAGAACTTAATTACAAACAGTGTTCAAACAAATGGCCATTATTTTCTAAGCATAGGTAACATCGTCGAACTGTGGAATTCAAAACACTGTTAAGTACATCTGGGGTAATCGTTTGAAATGCTTCTAAAACCAGTTGACGCAATTCTTCCTCTGTTTGAAAATTACGTTGGTGCACATAGTTTTTGATGTACCCCCAGAGATAAAAGTCCAAAGGAGTTAGATCAGGCGATCGTGCAGGCCAAGAAACAGCTGAACGCGTACCTGTCCATCTATCAGGAAATCTATCTGTTAAATATTCTTGGACAATTCTCGAATTATGAGCGGGGGCCCCATCTTGTTGAAACCAAAAGTTATTGATTTCTGCTAGTGGTAAGTTATTATCGAACCATTCTTCCAAATTATGCTGCAGTAAATTTCGATACCGCTCCGAATTTAGTGTTTCGTGGTAAAAAATTGGCCCAATTATCTTTGTTCCCAAAATTCGTACCCACATGTTGAAACCAAAACGATGTTGGTGTCTAGCAATGTTGTACAACCGTGGATTTTCTGTGGACCAATAATGCGTATTTCATCTGTTACAGATTCCGTTGTTGGTTATCATCCTTTCATCAGAAAATAAAATTTTATTGACGAAATTTTCGTCGTTTGGCATTGCCTAGTGTACCATTCGCAAAATACCCTTCGCCTTATGTCGTCTCCCGGTTTTAGTCCTTGGCAGATTCGAAATTTGTACGGTTGATATTTGTTCTTACGCAAAATAAAATGTGCCGTAGATTTTGGCGTTCCACTTACTTTCTTAATGTTTCTAACTGATGTTGTAGGGTCTTTCGTTACAGCTAATGCCACAGTATTTTGAATTTCCTCATTACATGGTTTGTTTCTAGTAACAACTGCTTAATTAAATGACCCCATACTGCAATAAATTGGCAACAATTCTTCCAAACATCTTTTTATTTGGTTGTAATTTCTCTGGGTAATTATTTAAATACATTTGCTCAGCTTCTCGAGTATTTCTATGGCATAAAATGTAACACTCTAACATATCAAACTTTTCCTCAAAAGAGAAATGTACAACCATTTTTAAACGAAGTGAGAGACCCCTTACCTAATTAAATTTTGTATTTATGACAGAAGTAAGTTGTCAAGAAAGACGAACGTTTGTTTCAAAGCCCACTGTGTTTATTGTACGGTCTTATGATATGAGGATATTATTCGTTACATAATAAAAATCTATGATAGAGAAAAAGCTGAAAATTTGTTCAAGTGATAGATCAGTTATTTTAGAGTTCAAAATAGCCTTCGATTAAAAAAAAAAACACAGGACCGTATTTAAAAAAAGAAAGTTGAGGATGTTTTTTCGAAAACGAAACGTTGTTCTGAAAATCTGTAAACGCTATCTTGTTCAGCTTAAAAAGTGACAATGAAAAAGTATTTTTCATTTTTTTATATCTGTTAAAACAATGCAACAAATAAATAAAAAATAATACAGCAAAAATTGATTTTTTTTTAAATATCGGAATCGGTTAAAGATAGTTTAATTTTGCAAAAAGGTATTTAAATTATGCAACTTTTTCCTAATTTAACCAATATTCTAATTCCTACCGTTTTCAAGATTCAATGCCATCCCATTCTTATCTTGGACACCCTGTATATGCCTTGTAATATTCATGTGCGAACTGAGAGTATGCTGTCGCCGCCGAAGCGTGCATCGCTGCGTTAAAATGGCGGTAGCTTTTTTTATTATTATAAATATTGTCTGTTGTTTAATTGTATTTCTGTGTCGAAAGCAATTTGAGGTCCCTTACCTTTCCGTCAGACCCAAAGCCTTGCCGATGAGCCGTAGACGGCGAAACGCGTCCAAGAATTGGGTCTGACGGAAGAATAACGGTCAACCCTGTACACGAACTTATTTTAAGTTTGTTGTTTTTTAAAAAATATAGCGATTGAAACGAAATTTGGTATAAGTAATATGTGACCTCGAAAAAATACCTAAACTCTTGGGAGTTATTATGGATTAACATGTCTCGGAAACACCAAGTCAAATATGTTATACAAAAACAAAATGCAGTTTGCTATAGTCTCCGAGTTTTATCACAGTCATCCATACGAAAAAAACAATTTACGTACACTTTAGAGCTCATATTTGGCATTATATAATCTTGTATCAGGGGTTGCAGGGACGTCAAATAGTTGTCTGTATGCCAAAAAAGGGCTGCTCAAATTCAAAGAATAATTTTAAACAAAAATGAGGTAGAATAAAGTACTAACGGTAACTGTTGATACTATGTTTCCACCAGACTAACTATTTATTTAGCTCTTTAAATAATAATAATAAACAAATAAATTATAACTATACCGATGAGAGTTGCAGCACGTGGCAACATCTCGTGGCAACCACACGTATCAACCCAACCAGGACAGCGAGAATCCGTATAGGTTCAAACGCTGGCAAGGCGGCCCATCGCGGGCAATTTACGACAGACAACATATACAACAAATTATAACTATCCTAAACACATACTTACTTTAACTGTAAAAAAAGCATACTGAAATTGTATAAAGTTTTAAATCACTTACCTACAATCAGAAATAAATAAGATCAACATTCAGTACCTGAAAAAGAAAATTTCAATCTTTTAGTAACGATAGGGCTTCATGATATAAAGATTAAAAAATGTTTTGAATTTGTTGAAAACGTAATATCGCCTAATATTTTGACTATTTGCTTTTTGACGTCATTTCATTTTATTATGTTGAAACAGTATTGGTGTATAGTTGAGAAATAAGGATTGTTGATTTATTTATTACTTTATTGAATTAACTGAACCTGAGCTTTTTGTAACTATTACAATAAAGGCATAAAAAAAAAGTTTCGCTCAATGGAGTTTATGTGAACTGGTGTCAGGAGGTAAGAAACTAACCTGGGATTTATATTTGACCAAAGGATGAACTGAAGGCTCAATTTAATTAATAGAGTAAAGCTTGCATTGCGCCAATTAGGCATTATCTACCCACTGCTTCACGGGCGGAGTAGACTTGCTAATAGCACTAAGGTAAACCTCTACAAGGTATTGGTCACGCCGGCGCCGGTTCTCACTTATAGTACACCTTCATGGTGCAACATAAGTAAGACGGAGCTTAATAAATTTCAGGTAAATCAAAACAGGGCGTTGAAAATTATTGCAGACGTATAGTTTATTCACAAATATAAGAAACTGACCAAATGACCATTATTTATGTTTATTTAATTGAAAATATAAAAATAGAATTATGGTCTTACACTTACACTTGTAATGCTAAATTATTATATTAATTAATAAATTACCCAACTAAATCTACTTCACTATCGCTATCATTATGTAAAGTAATAAGATACCTTTTTGTTTCATTCCTAATACAAATGTAACTTTCTTCTACTTTCTTTACATATTGTACGCAGTTTTTCCAGTTTACCTCAGAAATTTTTTTAGTTTCATCATGAATTAGAGTTAATACACTCGAATTAAGTGTGGTTGAAATATTATTGAGGCGAATTCCAGCTTTAAGTCGGTGCCATATTTGTTCAATAGGGTTAAATATACAGTGGTAAGGCGGTAGCCGCAATACTATGTGCCCCATGCTTTTCGCAAGTTCATCGCAATAATATTCTTTCTGAATAGATATATTTCTAAGCACTTCTAATAAGTCTTTCTTTCTATAGTTTTCATGAAAATATATATCATTATCAAACATATATTCTTGAGAGAGATAGACCATTCGGCACCCACCCATCTTCAGAACCAGCATGTAAGATTGTTATTCTTTTTCGACGGTTTGACGGGTCACGTGTCACACATTTGCCGCTAGAATCGACCCAACCACTTGACGGGGTGTCATGGGTGTCAAACCACGTTTAATCTAAATAAATGATCGGCCTACCTTCAGTTCCGTATTCATTTACTTTTGTCAGATAATCCCACCGCCATTCTTAAAGACGCTTGGACTCCATCAAAACCTGCTTTTTATTAATCCTTTTGAATTTAAAGCCCATGTGTTGAAGGCGCTTCCACACTGGCGTTCTTGGGCATTTAATTTCTGTTTCATCTGTTGTCAGCTTTTTTATTAAATTTTCCACCGTTGGTACACTTTGCTCTTCATACATTTTATAAATTTTTCGTCGTATAAGTTCCTCGTCCCCGTGGTAAAACGTTCTTGACTTTCCATATCACTTTTTTTTCTGCGTTCCAAAATTGCCCCTTGTGTAATTTTCCAAACTGTGGAAAAGGAGTTTTTTGTAAGTAAAGCCGTTTCCTTTACAACTTCTTTAGGGCACAAATTTCCGCGCGACATGAATGTCAAAACACATTCTTTATAATCTGTTTGGCATCTGTTGATAAATGCACTCTGTAATTTACTTCAGTTTCATTGCTTTCACAAATCTCACTAGAACACCAAGGACGAAACATTTTCAAAAAACATACTAAACTCAACAGTGTACGTTGACAGACTTAAATCAAAAGGGACCCTGGTTTATCCGCATTTTTATTTACCTGAGTACGGCATTTAAGATTTATTACGCCCATATCATTTCACAGAACTGGTTTATTGTTGTTTATTATATTTTGAATACCCTAATAATAGCAGTCATTTAGGTCGGTTTCTTATATTTGTGAACACACTTTACCTAGATACATAATGAACCGCGAACTTCATCAGGCCTTCCATATGCAAACGATAAATGAATTTTTCTCAAAAATTATAACATACTATTACGGACGCATAGACGTATCGACAAACCCACTAATTACAGAGTCATACACGAGATCCAGACAAAACGCTACATACAATCTACCAAGAAACTGGCTCCCTATCGGTCCCAACCCATAGTTCTGAGACACTAATAGTAGAGAGGTACTATCAATAACAAAATTGGAAAAAATGGAAAAGGCGCCAAAACTATGCAGAACAAGATGTTTAAACCAAACACACACGAACCACAATAATCAAGGAAAGAACCGATTTCAAAATTCTACAAGTGACAAGACCTCAACAGTTTTCGATAAACCAATAGAAGTCAAAGAAACGCTTCTGACTTAAAAACCCAAAGAAGATTCCAAAGAGAAACATGAGGTATAGCGAGAGATATACCAATAAAACTAATTTAAGTGAGCGTTTCTCGATTAATATTTGGGGATAGATTAGTGTTATTAGCTCAGAAGTTTTGCAAATTGTTCAGGGAAGACTTTACGCCATGATTCCATCGCTTGTAGTAGTATAATATGGAGAGGATTACATCTTTCAGGACGACAATACACTAATCGACAATAATCCACACAAAAATAATTATTTTAGAATTCACCCGAGAAAACAACGTTTATGTCTTATCGTGGAGTTCAGAGAATCCAGACCTCAATCGTATTGAGAACGTTTGGGAAGAAATGACAACATACAGGGTGTTATTTAATAAGTGTCCGATATTATACAGGACGATTCCTTAGTTATATATAAGGTAAAAAGTTCATATAAATATGGGTTCGCAAGCCCTTCATTTTTGAGATACAGGGTGTTACAAATTTATTTTTATTTTTGTTTTTCGTAAATAATTTTTGGAATAATATCGATATTTGTACGAAAATTAGTGTTTGGGGATTTTTTAATATGAAAAGTTCAAATTTGATTTTAGTTAGGCCCTCAATTGTATGGGCGCCACCTACAGGTCTTTTTCTCTCTTGCGGAGTCACAAGTTTTTCGTGACTGTATGTATCACATTTTCTAGAAGAAAAATCGATTCCTCTATCATGTTAAAATGGTATGCTTGTCAAAAGTCGCTACAAGCGGCTGTTTTTGAGATATTTTGATTTAAATTAGTCCATACATGTGTTTGTCGAAAAGTGAGACAATTTAAAAAAAAAAATTTTTAAACAACTTGGAAACATTTCAAACGGTAATTTTTAAACAACAATTAACAACGAAACACTAAATATAAAACTAAATCAATATCACAATGAATATTGGAAATGTCCACCTTCTTGCTGTATGCACGCATCCAATCTTCTTCTCATTGATTCGCACACTCTTTGGAAAGTTCCTGGAGTATTTTGAATCGTTCTACAATAGTTAATTATTCGATTTCCTTATTCTTCTTCATTTTGGATGGGTCTCTGGTAAACCAAGGATTTTAGATGTCCCCAAAAAAAAATCCAAACTGTTAAGTTCTGGTGACCTAGGAGGCCATGGTTGAGGCCCTCCAATGGTTACCGAAAGTACGATCCAAAGATTCTCGCGCTAGGATGCTAAAATGTGCCGGGGCACCGTCATGCATAAACCACATTTCATATCGTGGTCTACGCGGCACACTTTCCAGTAAAATAGGCAAATCTTCTTCAAAAAAATGATGATATCTCTCTCCGTTTAATCTTCCTGTAATAAAGAATGTGCCTAACTAACCTGAACTAACCTGAACTGTTCTTGGAAATATGATTCCTGTATCGCATGGGGGTTTTCCTCTGACCACAAGTGCACGGAAAAAAAAAATTTATAAGAATATCCAAAAATATAATAGAAGTAACTATATTTTATAGTTCTATATAGGACAGCCATATGATATATTAAGGAAAACTATAAAATTATAGTAAAAACGAGTTAATATTTTTAATAGTTACTACAAAAATATATAGGAATAAAAAAATTCGTTACAGTAAAAAGTATTAAACAGGAGTGCAAATAGTATAAAAATATGTTGTTGTTTTTTTCTAGCTTCTGTTGTTACGGTTGTAATAATTATTTGTAATAACTACCAAGCAGTTTTGCACATTTTACTAATGAATATTGTAAAATTTGTAATATTTTTTCGTAAATTCTATTAATTTTAGTTGAATTTCTACCACCAACTTTTGTTATACTAATTAAATATTTTAGTAAATATTTAAAACTCCCTTTGTAGATTCATTTAAATATTTTTGTAACATTTTTTATTTGCTTTTACACATGGTATAATGAAATATATTTGGTCTTTCTTTCTTGGTGGTCGAAACTAAGTCTTTCAGATTCCATTCTGCTAATAAATCCTCCAAACTCCACATAACAGCACCATAATACCATAAACACAAAATCAGAGACAAAACTAACCAGTTTGAACTTAAAACACATAAGAGTAAGAGTTAGAGGTACCACCCCTTTGATGGCATAACTGTAAATGCGACGGCGGCGACGGACGACGCGGCTTTGACTATTCCTGTAAATTATTTAGGGTTTCTACTATATTCATTTAGTAACATACGAATTTTCCTACGAAAATTTTATAAGCGCTTCTATATTTTTTGATATTTTGCAAATATAGTGTTATAAAAATTCAAATAGTTTATTGTTAAACAGTCTTACTATAATTACACCCTTCTAAATTCTATTAAAAATTTTAGTAAAGAAATATAGTAATTTTTCTTAAGTTTCCTTAATAACCATTTTTTATGCTTGTCTCTTAATGTAATAAAAAATTATAAAAGCCACGAAAGGATTTAGTAAAATTCACAATACAGTTTCTTACTTTTAACTAAAAGAAATGGTTATTTAATTTAACCAAAACGCATTTGTAAAATGTAATATATACTTTAGTAGTGGCATAATTATACTATGTTATATAAAAAAGCTAACCATATTTTTTTATAAATTTAGTTTGCAATTTTATTTTGGAAAAGACTGATATAGAGATTTATAGTTATTAAGAGGTCTCATAGAGAAATATACTAAAAAATTCTTACTAAACTAAATTTACAATACTGTTTTTTCCGTGTGATTGTTGTGAAAATTAACGAATAGCGTTGCGTGAGAAATTTGCTTCGTCGGTTGAATGAATGAATTTTGAATAAGGCATTGAAAAAACCAACGACAGAAGTTGATACGTGAGGAAAAATCAGAAGGGAGGAGTGCCTGAACTCTTTGAATGTGGTAGAGATATAACAAATTATCAATTAAAATTTTCCATACTAGAACATGACAAATGAGTAACGTCAGCGCTATTTTTCTGGTGCTTGTTTTCGGGTGTTTCATCGGTTTCTTGGGTTCTTACCGTCCTATGTGCACCCGACAGATGAGTAGCTTTCTCAAGCCTTCCCGTTCTCCTCAACCGAGCGTGGATTTTTGAAAACGTTTTTGAATTTTTTGAACGTTTCGAAATAAAAAAGGTACTCTTGAAAATCTGCTAAAGTAAGCCGTTTCTGAGATATTTCGGTTTTTATTGTTCGATGCCGCACCGGAATATTTAAATTATTTTGAAAAAAAAATTCCGCTATCAGTAAATTTTCGGCAGGAAAAAATGTTTTACTTGGGTTAGTTACAGCAAGTTTTGCAGGAAGAATTTGAGTATGGATTTTTTTTTAATTGAATGAGGAACAATTTAATTTTAAAAGTAAATTTAATTATCATAAACTTTTAGTAATGGTTCAAAATGACCTCCGTTAACATAAGTACAAAGATTAATACGACGTAAAATGTTTAAATTTACTCTTTGCATCAACTCCGCATCGTTCTTTAATATGTTGACTGCATTTTGAATTCTTTCCCACAATTCTTCTTTATTATTAATCGGTCTGGAGTATACCATCGTTTTTAAAGACCCTATAAAAAATAATCCCACAGAGTCATATCCGGTGAGCGTGGCGGCCACTTTACAGGAGCGTCATTTCCGGATTACCGACAATTGGGCGCGCGACAATTGGACGCGGAGAATTGGTCGCCATGACAATCAGACGCGGTGACAGTTGGACGCTGGGACAACTGCTCGCAAAGTATAGAATAATAAAACAGGGATAAAAGTGTCATATTTTATTAATAAAAATAACACATGAAAATGCAAAATAAAAGGCACAGAAGTTTGTCAAAATAAAAAAATTGCATATTTACACGATGTAGACTATTTACAGAAGAAAGTGTATATATACAAATATTTAGAATTTAAAATTCCCTACACTTGCAATTGAAAATTGTGTGCAATGCCTCGCAGGTACTCTAAAACTGGTCTGTTGTTGTAATCAGCGACCACTGTTTTTATTCTTTGAGCTGTTTCTCGATATATCTTCTTTTGGGGTTGCATTTGTCCAGCTATTAGTTGCTCTATTTTCAACCGATTTAGGCTATTTTCTTTTTTTAAGGCATTGATAAATTTCCATATGGATATTACCTATAATTATTTTATTAATTATGTCTAATTATCTATATAATCCCCTTATACTTTTAATTAATTTAATCCCTTAGATTTTAAATTTTTTTTCTTTAATGCCTACTGTACCCAATGAATTCAATCCCTTATATTTTGAAATGGTTTTAATTTATTATTGAAATAACTTTTCCCTTTGTTATACCTACAGGTATTTGTAATTATACTTATACAAACTATTTTTATTTTTGCATGCGTCCAATTGTCGCATGCGTCCAATTGTCACATGCGTCCAATTGTCCCACGCCCAATTGTCGCGCGTCCAATTTTCCACATCCAATTGACGCGAGACCGTCATTTCCTCCACCGATCCATCTGTTTGGATACTGTCGATGCAAATAATTGCGGGCATTTAAACTAAAATGTGGTGGAGCACCGTCATCCATAAACCACATTTCTCGTCGAAGTTGTAATGGCAAATCTTTTAATAAATGTGGCAGCGTATTTTGTAAATGTTCTAAATAATCCACACCATTTAGTCGTGGCAGTAAAATGACAAGACCAATAATAAAATTGCCATGATTCCAGCCCACACTTTAATTCTAAACTCATGTTGATAATGAGTTACTTTCGTGGCATGCGGGTTTTCAGCAGCATAAACATGTTCGTTATGTAAGTTGGTTACACCACTTCTTGTAAAACATGCTTCGTCAATAAATAAAATGTGCTTAGCAAAATTCACATCCTGTTGTCTTTCTTCGGTAATGAATCGACGGAAGTCCAATCATTGATCGAGATCCGGAGCCAAAAGGTCTTGCACCTTTTGGATATGGTATGGATGAAGCTGCTGTTCTTTTAATGTTCTATGAACTACATCCTTGGATACTCCTACCTCTAAGCGTCAGGTGCAATTCTCTCCAAAATTTTTTCCTCAACCTCAGGAGTCCTTATTGCACGTTGCCGTCCATAATTGACAGTTAAAGGAGTGAAGCTGCCGGTTTCGCGAAGGCGTCTCTCAATAGCAGCAAATGTTTGACGGTTTGGAATGCGCCGATTTGGATATCTTTTCCTGTATACCCTAACACTTTCGCGGCGATTTACTTCACGATACCTAAAAACCAATAGCATATCCGTCATTTCTGCAGAAGTGTATCCTTCAGCCATCTTTACAGTCAATTTAAAATTTAACTGACACGTTTCAAACACCTTATTTACTCTCGCATTGGCAAATTCTTACTGAAACACTTACTGTAAACAACATAGACTGACAGCGAAAATTCTTAAAATACGAAAAATGTTTACATTTAAATAGTCTGTTGCAAAAAAAATTTTAAAGGTGTTCATCAAACAGGTAAAAAATCCGAGGATTTCTGGATGTGACACTCCAAAAAAGTATCTAAAAAAATACATTTACCACTGCTAATTCACTGACCACATTTCATCCTCAAAGATAACAGCAAAGATTTTTTATTCAGAATAATTTAAATATTCTGGTGCAGCATCGAACAATAAAACCGATATATCTCAAAAACGGCTTACTTTAGCAGATTTTCACAAAAGTACCTTTTTTGTTTAAAAATGTTCAAAAAATTAGTTCCTTAACAAAAATAAGAAGAAACTACACTGATAAAAAAGTTATGGCCATTCTAAACCATAAGAAGTGCATTGTAAAGCGCCCTCTAATGGCCACAGTAAGCAGGTGTCCGTGTTCGGGTTTCGCATCTCAAAAAACCCCCGGGTACCAAGTTTTAAAGTAATACGTTAAAAAATGTTTATTAATTTTGAGAAATTCGATTTATATTTTTTAACTTTACCACCCTGTATCTCGGAAACGCGGAGCAATTTCGGACTAAGGTAAGTTGCTTTAAATCGCCTTATCTTGGCTTTAGGAATATGTGCTCAGATTTTGTACACACCTTTTAGAGACACCCTGTATAAACTTTTCACCTTATAAATAACTGAGAAATTGTCCTGTAAAATATTGGACACTTACTAAATAACACCCTGTATATACACGCGTGATTTTAGACCGAGAAGTGAGGAAGAACTCCGACAGAGGATATTTGAAGCATGAAATTGAGTAATATTATTTACTGTTCTTTTTATTTATTTTTCCAACTTTTACTAATGATCTATAATAAAAATACCTGCAGTAAAAGAAACAGAAAATCTTTTCAAACACAGAATGCTGCAGAGCATTTTGAAAACCTTAATCTTAACATCGAGTAATAATGTGCAGCAAGGTGGAAACCTAGATATCACTAACCATTACGAAAGGGTTCCATAGCAGTCTAGGAGCAACATATTTCGATTTTTTTTCTGAAACCAGTATCTTTTGACCCCAATGGTACATTTTGATAAAACCTATTGTTTACACTTTTATGAACAACTCGATAACGAAGGACAATCGACACGGGCGCCAATTTTGAGACACCCTGTAAAAAAGAAGACTAGTAAAAAATGAATAAATCATTTTTAGATACGTTGTAAATTGACTTATCAAACTATCAACATTAAGCGATTCTTTTTGTTGCCGTACAATATTGTAAAAACCTTTAGAGGTAAAAGAAAAAGATGCTCGTGCTTTACACTTTATCAAGCGCTTTTCAGTTAAAACTCATTTAAAATCTAGAGCCATAGAAAATTTATTGACCAGACATTGGCGCAGCCTTTTAAAGCTTGGTACTTATAACACTAAATTCCGCCGGCTTTTTCTCTGTGATTTTCCTTTTGCTAGATTGCAAAACGAATATGAAAGTTTTGTGGTTAATACGAATAGTTTACTTATGTGTGTATGTCAGTGCCTTTGTATATACAGGTTGTCCAGTTTTCGTCTGATTTCATACACAAGCTCCCTTATTATAAAATACAGAAATATTGGGTTTGCGGCTTACTGTTCTATTATTTTATGAAACTTTCATCGCCCCAAACGAAACTTTCACAGTCGTCTCAGTTTCTGACATACAGGGCGCGATTTTATAAATTTGTCATTATTGACGCTCCCCTGTATCTCGATGATTTAATAACTTATCAATAAGGTAAAAATTATTATTATTATTAATTTAATCATAGATATCTCCGGGGTGAAGATGATTCATATTAAAGAGGAAAGAAAAATCCAAAATTCTTCACAAATATTTAATATCTCGCTCTACTCGTTTCGGTTTCTTAAACCATTTTCAAGAGCTGTCTAAAAAGTTCATTTATATAATAATCTTGTTTGGGACACACTTCATATTTCTGTCGTGACCCAGTAGGAAAGTAACAAGGTTGAAATCAATCTTAAGGGATATAATGTAATGTAATACTAAGCCAAGCGGCAACGTCACATTCGTGCTACAGTACTACGTTTTTCTTCAACAAACAAATGCTATTAATTAGAAAAACACATTAATTTTAAAGGCAATATAAATGACAACACCGCATATCAAAGTGGTGGCATCGGTGTACAAATCCATAACACATACGTTCGAGTTAAATCCTAACGTAAAAAACTGTCTGCTATTTTATAATATTCTCTAAAACTATCAAATAATATTAGCACCCACGTGCTTAGTAACAAGCAAAGATTCTAATTGGACGATCGACAGTGGCCTGATATAGACGTTGCCATCTTGGTTTCGACGTGTTGAGATTTAATTGGTGAAAGTGTTTGAATAGGGTTATATTATATTCTGTTGTTTGTAAACAAATCAGTGTCATGCGAAAATCTAAAGAGATAAGTCGCCGCCGCTCCGTGACTGGATAAAGCCTTCACGTTAAAAAGTAGTTATTGTTAGTAAAGTGTCAGGTGGAATTCTACAGAGTTAAGTCGCCGCCGCTCCGTGAGCGGATAAAGCCATCACGTTAAAAGTTGCTAAAAGTAATTGAAAGTATTAAAGTGTCATGCGAAAGTCTAGAAAGATAAGTCGCCGCTCCGTGAGTGGATAAAGCCATCACGTTAAAACTTGTTATCTGTTGTAGCCCATGCTAGGGCGAAGAGAGGAGGAGTGTTATTAGTCGTTTAATAAAGAAATAATGCAGTAAAATTCAAAAAGGATTTTATTTTATAATTTTTCAACAAATTTGAACCAGTCGATTTGGGGAGATACAGATTAAAGTTTTGTGTACCTCATTGTTACAAACGTGAGTCTGCACAAATCTCAATTTCAATTCAAAATTATTTGGTCTTACTTACATAATATAAACACAAACTTTACATTAAGGACACAAACAAGCTCACAATGGCGAGCACAGGTTAACTAACTATATAAAATTGATCAACGGGATAAACCCAAAAAACATATTAAAAATAAAACATTTAAAAAATAAAACAAAATATACCGAACCAGAGCGACATTTAGATTGCACAAAGAGATGTTCTATTATTTAAACAAGCATTCACTACTTAAACTCGTTCACAATTCTCGCCGCCTCTCTATACTGGGCGTTGACAGGATCGTTCAAACACTCAATTTAATTATTGATCTCTAATTTGGCTATTTCTATGTTTTCTAAATAATTCAGCTTATGGCCTTTATTCGCATTATGTAGCATTCTAAAGTTGTCTTTAGTATTAAAATTATGTAAATTCTTTCTTAAATGTAGGCCAAAAGCTGATCTCCTATCATTAGGCGATTTCTGAGTGTTTAAATGTTCTTTTATTCTAATATTAAAACTACGTCCTGTCTGACCAGCATATTTAGCTGTGCAAGAGTTACAGGACAACAAATACACCCCACTCTTGTCAAGCACGTTAATTGAATCCTTTACTCTCGAGAATAAGCTACGCAAATTGTTTACCGATTTGTAAGCTATTTTAAAATTGTTGTTTAAGGACTTCAATACATTACCCACTATCAGAGAAACAACGCCCAAAAAAGTTAGCCTTATATACCTAGGAGGTTGAAAAGATGTTATGGTCTTATCCAAGGAGTCAGTCAACACCTTCTTAAGCATGCCATTAAATTTTTTTTTTATTAAATAATTGATTAGTGATATCTTGTATCATGTAGTATTGTATATATTTTTAGATTTGCATTCTTATCGTTTTAGGTATACGCGATGTTGCAGAATTACATATGGATTAAGATAATCAAGTTTCTCCCTTATTCAATAGATAATGCGTTATAATATTTTTAAATTAGTAATAACCTAATAGTTCATGGATCAGGCAATTATTTGCCAAAAAAAAAACAGTCCCTTATCTACCCATAATATATATTCCCGTTTATAATTACAAAAAATATTAATATTCCGATTTTTTATCTGTACAACACGATCAACACTTGTCTGATTATCGTAATAAATATCTGATATGCTTATGTCTAAAGTTGATTGCAGATATGTAATACGCAAATCAACAAAGGTG
The DNA here is from genome assembly GCA_963920685.1 of Polydrusus tereticollis. Classification (NCBI taxonomy): domain Eukaryota; kingdom Metazoa; phylum Arthropoda; class Insecta; order Coleoptera; family Curculionidae; genus Polydrusus; species Polydrusus tereticollis. Next base: position 2,440,894 of record OY987334.1, on the reverse strand, counting down.
TCTATTATTTATACAAGACCACAACCACAACAACATGTTTCTAAAAATGATTAGTTTATATACATATGTACATTATCAGGTCATTTTTTAAGTGGGTGACGGAGTGGTCAAATAGCCCTTCTATGGTCACCTGGTGATCACGGTTTGGCCACAGAACAATTTTACGTCCCGTAAAAAATCAGTCTTTATTAACTTCTTAACAGTAGCGTGCCTACGGGCAGTTATTTCGATATTTCGAAAAATTGTATTATAGGATAGTTTTTTAACAACTGGTACCTACAAATGTTGCTGGATAACGGAAATTTTGTAAAAAGGGTGATATAATCCGACGAGGCTTATTTTACGAGTTCCGGTATCTTAAACCGAAACAATTTAAGGTACTGGTTTCAAGAGAACCAACACGTTATTTTATTAGGAGAACGTCAAGATCGGTTTGGATTTAGCATGTCATGCTTTACTTGTGGCACTAAAATCAAGTATTTTATCTATAAAGGAACTGGAAATAGACACCAAGATATAATGCTAGATGCACTAATAAACATATAAGAGGATGCTTCTTTGACCGATTTAAATAATATTTATTTCCGGCCAGATGGCACTCCGAGTCACAATTCTCATATAGTGAGAGAATACTTAGAAGCCACATTTCCCGATAAATGGATTGGTACCAATGAACCTGTTAGGTGACCTCCAAGATCACCTGATCTTTCGGTGTTGGATTTTTTTTATGGGGGTATATAGAAAATCAATTATATAAGAGATAATACCGCAATATTGATCAACTTTGAGAAGCTACCCATCAAACCTTTAGGCTTTTGCAGGGAAGGCCAATTATTTAATTAAATGCATTGCAAGGAATCGAGACGGTGTGTCTAAAGTGTTTAGAACACAACGGAGCCCAATTCGAGCAACTTTTGTAATTTGTTAAAATAATATATTTGTTTAAAGTTATGTAATAATATAAAGTTGTATAAGAAAAATAATGTTATTAATTTAGTTTTTACTTGCGGGCAGAGCCTTATACATGAAAAATGATTAACTTTACAAATATATTAAAATTGTCCCGTTTTAAACGAAACAAATATGGACTATTATATACTTTTGAAAAGCCCTTAAGAAGGGGGATAAGACAAAGAAATAATATATAGAGTGTGCCATTTGAAAAAATAGAAGTTTGGGGCATAACTTAAAAGCGAAACTTTTTAGAAACAATTTAACTATGCCATTGAATTCTACATAACAAAAACTTTATAATAGCCCATTTTTACCTTATTGATAAGTTATCAAATAATCGGGATACAGGAGAGCGTCCAAAATGAGAAAGTTTCAAATTCTATCTTTTATAATAAGAGAGCTAGTATATGAAAACACATGAAAACTATACCTATACACAAGAAACGTGCTATTTATACACGTGCGACATATATAAATAAATATTTTTTGCTTGTATTCATATAAAACAATGCTGGCTAAAAATAATATGCAGCTATTAATAATTATATAATATATCTATACATACCTACCTTGGGTGCTTGTTCCTCAGTGAAACTAGTCGAAGTGTGAAGTGTCAGTGTCTTTTAAATTAGATATGGAGAATTTTTAACAATTGCCTAAACGCCCTAGAGTCGGTTCATGTACACTAAATAAAAAAAAATTAATTTTTGACTGACGATTCTATTAAAAGTAAGAATACGGATTTGAGTGTTGATAATGCAGTGCAATTTACAGCAGATATGCTTAACGTTTGAAAAACAACAATATCTAAACTTAAGAAAGAAGAAAAAATTGTTTGCGTCAAACCTCCAAAAACATCTCCAGAACGACCAAAACTTGAGCTGTTTAACGTTTTAATGCAGAGATGTAAGATAAGGCGAAAGTTTTTTTTTGAAAAAGACATAATAGGCAATTGATTTTTATTGACAGAAACGATATCGTCTGTTGGAGAAGAAATCACTCCAAAGAGCCAGTGAAGAAAACAAAATAGTATTTTACCTAGAAGAAACATGGCTAAATGAAGGCCGCACTGTGACTAAATTTTGGCAAGATGAAAGTATTAAATGTACAAGGCAAGTTTTTGGAAGGATCATATCATAACCTATATTGGAAGTTCTGAAGACTTCGTTAAAGGTGGTCTACTTATGTTCCAATCTAAAAGGAGACTATCACGAAGATATTAATGCCGATGTCTTTAAAGAATAATTCGAGCAAATGTTGGATCTTAAAAAAAAGGATGGTTGCAATAATTGTATTGAATAATACAAGTTATCACTCTAGGCTGGCGGAAAAATTACGAGTGCGTGGCGTAAAAGTAAAATAACAGAGTGGCTGAGTTTAAGAAAATAAAATTTTCATTCGATTCCTTAAAAAAAGACTAGCCAATTTACATAAAAATGCATTCAAAAAATATATAGTCGATGAAATGGCAAAGTTACGAGGAGTATCCGTGCTCATCAGACTCCCTCCTTACCACTGCGAATTAAACCCGATCGAATCTATATGGGCTCAAATGAAGACAGATATCGCCAGAAAAAACACGATTTATAAAATGGTGGATTTAAAAAACTCTTCAATGAAGCTATGGGTAAAATTAGTGCGGAAAAGTGGAGAAAGTGTATCGATGATGTGATAGAAGAAGAAGACAAAATGTGGCAGGTAGATATAATAATCGAAGAATGGGTTGAACTACCCCTGTTCTCCGTCCGCTTCGTACTAGAATGTTCGTATGGTGTCGGCGGCGTCGCCTTGTCAAGTCGACAATTTTGCAAGGTTCTTTAATTTCTTCAAACACGGTTCAAGTGGAACGATTAAATTTTCGCAACAATTCGACAACTATTTAGAGTATATGATGAGACCAAATTGAAATGTACGAGGTGTTTCGGAAAAATTTACACGACTTCAAAAACAAACTACAGGTGCCACGTGGTGGCCGCACCACTAGGTATAATCGATTGAAACTTGTTGATGTTGTAGAGAGTATCGACCTCCAGAGCCTTATTGTGTTTTGGTGAAATCGAAAAATGGCAAATATTTCTTTTGATCGATTGAAAATCAAAACACCCGTTTTCGGTAATTAATAGCTTTGAAACGAGAAGTAGGATCAAAATGCGGTTGAGACCATTAGATAGTGCATCTCAAATATTCTTTTCTACAATACATCCTCCTATACCAAGAAAATGTAGAAATTGTAGATTTTCGAGGAAACTAAATCTCGCAATTTTTTAAAACAATTTTGATTTTTTTTGCGCCCCTCTAAAGACGTAAAATTTATGTTTCGAATTTTGAAATATTTGATATAGGGTATGCCAAAAATTAGATAATTAAACTTTAAACTAAAATATTTTATAGGAACTCATATTGTGTTTATTCGATTTCCCGTCATAATTAAAACAACTTCCACTAAAAGAAATTTAAGCTTCTCACTAATATTACAGATATATCAGTTTTTATGCCACGAAAACTGCCAAAAAATCATACATTCTCGGGATGTTCAATATTGTCAGTTTATGACTGCATCAGGTGTTTGTATTTTGCAAAGCCTAATTTTACGAGAGACGTCAAGGTGTCAGAAAATTCGTGTTTTAATAATAATATAATTTTTGTGCTAATATTGTACGGTGTTAAGCCTAAAAATGAGATATATGTGTTTTAAAAAATATTTTCTTTTAGTGGACGCAGTAATTTTTCTACAAATAGCCGTATTTATTTCTTAAAGTTAATAATGCAAAAGCCCTTGCAATATGTCTAATAACCAAATAAGTGGTATTTCAGTGATTCTGTATTAGTTTTAAAATATTATGTTTTCATGATGCGAACTTTTATTGTTCTGCCATTAGACACACGGAATGATGTAAAAATGGGCGAAATTAATATTCGTATTTGGTAAGTTACATTTATCTTCCTTTAGATTGTAGAATTTTAATTTATGTTGCTCAAAAGCTACTTTTTAACTGATGTGAATAGGGATTGCGGATTTGAAAAGTGCGTTATTTTTAGATGTTTTTCGACTATTTTGCTAATTTCTATGTGTTTATTTTATATTAGATAGAGAGTAAGTCAACTCTGCCGATGTTATTTAATATTTCCTAATATTTTTGACCGACATTAGTGTACAGGGTCCCAATAAATTATGTTTGGCTTTAAAAAAATTCATATTAAAAAGGGAAAAATATACAGAACTGTGTTTTTCTGCATATTAACAATGAAAATAATTATCCATGGAAATGTATTGCTAGGGAAAGACCAATTCTGTTCATAAACGAAAATTTACATACGCAGGATGACCAAATAAGATTTTTTTACAAGACGAGTTACAAAAACTACACCCTATAAAAACTTTCAATCAAGTTCTTGACCATGATTACGATAACAGTAGTACTAGAGCTGAGGAAAGCAAAGGCAAGGCACATAATACTAAATACAATGATGAAGAAAATATATCCCATATTACACTTAGCATAACCAGAAAAAGAACCTTTGTACCTCCAAAGAAAAATTTGAAGTCAAAAACTCAATTTCTTGATGATGAGGCAGCACTAAGGAAAAGAAAAATCACTGAGGCAATTGAGCAACAAGCAGAGTTGCATCAAATGAAATTAGATTGTGTCAAAGAAGAAAAAAATTATTGGTAGACAAAAACCTCTCTTGTGCTAAATAGTAGTTAAAGTTACAGTCCGATTATTTATTTTTGTTTTTTTGTTATTGCTTTTTTAAATAATATACTTTTATTTTTTTGGACCTGCTTAAAATGTTATTGTTAAAAGTATTGTGATTTTTTGATGATTTTTTTAGTTATAGAGTGTATTTTTGCTTGTATTAATAAGGTTTTAGTTTGTTTCAATCTTTGGTGTAACTCACTGTTGTAGGGGCATTGTATAAAAACAAAAATGTATAATTACACAATATTTTATATTCACTTTGTTAAAAAAAAATAAGGCTGTACAAAAATATTGGAGACTACAAAACTAAGGGTGTTTTTTAATAATATTTGTCAAATATTTCGTAGTCCGATTCCTTAACTAATTCGAAGTCACGCTGTCTTAGGAATACAACTGATCCTATATTACAGAATTTATCAACTTTACTTTGGATACACAAAAATATTTTAAGTACTTTAGGTGGTAACCCGATAACAGTTAATTTACAAAATGAGTTAATATAAAAGCTCTTCGATATTAAAGATCAGCAGCATTGGGGTTATCAATAATATATTCATCATATGCACCTTCATCACCAAATTCGAAATCGTCTTCAATATAATCTTGACCAGTTCGAGCTATATTGTGTAATACAGCTACTGCAGAAACGATTGCCACTGTAGTATCTAACTTTGTACCCAAAATCCTTCTTAAACAAGGAAATCTTCCTTTCCATATTCCGAAAACTCTTTCCACAATGTTTCTAGTCCTTTTATGAGCTCTATTGTAATTTTGTTCAGCTCCTCTTATTTTATTAGGAATGACAACAGGGGTTAGGAGATATATTTTACAAGCATACCCATTATCACCCAATATTTTTCCTGAAATAAACGACAAAATTAAAAATTATTGTGTTTAAAGTGACACATAAGAATTAGTAACACAGGATTATTGTTTTCTTCCTTCAGTACCTCTTGACACTCTCCATCTTAACCCTCAAAAATATATTAAGAAATTATTCAAATTTTTGACTGTTCGTGTGTTTCTTTTTAAAATGAATAGGTCTCGGTCTCCTACAAGACACAAATACGTGTGCAAAATCTAATTGTCATATAAAGCTGTTTGGAGGCTGAAGGTAACAGGCAGATTGGCACAAGAAGGAACTAAAACCGGACTTGGCAATTGCTTTTTTTTAACATTGAAGACTACACAGAAGTTGTACACTTACCTTGTACTTCATTATTTTCATATTTTACTCTCAAGGAACTTCATTCAAAGATAACGCTATCATGCATTGAACTAGGGTACCTCGCTACAATGTCCAAAATTTCCATGGATGATCCACAAACAACCTACAAGTAGTTCTGTATATTTCTAAATAACATCTATGTAGAATAAATCTTCTTACCTATACATTTAATGAAAATATTCCTTTTCTGAAGATTTCTCCCTGGTGGCCCCCTGGATTTTTTATTGGAATGTGCGTTCCGTCAACACATGAAGAAGCACCAGGAAAATGTGCTATGCTAAAAAATGTCTCATATTTAACTGCTGATTTTGTATATTATCAGGAAACTTTACAAAGTTTCGTAAGTGACCAGCTAACACCTGCGACATTCTTTTTATAGTTAGGGATACTGTTGGTTGTGACACACCTCTTAAGTCCCCATTAACAATCTGCAATTAGATTATATTTTTTTAGTTACATGCAAACAACTATACAAGCCATAAACTAACCAAATTACATAATTTCTTACCTGGAAGCTACCACTTGCATAAAACCTTAAGGTTTTTAAAATGCTGTTAAACTGGAGGTATCGGCAAACCTCTATTATTCGCGCTAAATAATTCATCAGGAATTAGTGGCAAAATAATGTCGTGCACTGTTATTTTAGAAAACCTATTGTGACAATCCGATTTTGTCACAAATGAATTATTATAATCTAATGCCTCATATCACATGTCTGACTTGTGTTGTGTCTTTTAAAAATTGTATTTTGCCTTTTGAAAACGATGTTTGGTTCCCTGTATAAAAGTAAATACGTACGTAGGGTCAACGGCCTCTGTTTTCGTTGTCTTTGACTAAGCAGGGCTACATTATCCTCCTATTTTAAATCACATATCTCCCTGGATACACTATCTGAGACTTATACTAGTGGTTCATTATGTAATTCAAATATATTTCTTTGTTTTCAATTTTTATGATCACCTGTCAGATTGGCTAATGAATTTTCTAGGTTAAAATTCTTCTTCTGAAACATGTTTGGGCCATAATATTCAGCAACCAAACTCGAATGGTAGGGATATTTTGGGACTTGGGTTTTCTGTAAATAATTTATAATGGATTGCATGAATTACGAATTGACTTCTTATGTATAACTAAATTTGGGTACATCTGTTTCATTTCTCTTGGCTTGGAGTATCTGCAATTGAATGGGCATGGCTCTGGAGACTTCATTCTGTGTCGCCGCCAGTGTGTGAACTGGCCTCTCTTTTCGGTTTGAACGGTAGATCTGGCCAGAAGTGGGTCGCCCTAAATTCGCTTTATCACTCTCCACCTCTCTCTGGCGTTTCTCTTCTCTCTCACATCCTGTTAACAGCACATTTTTTAACTTTTAACCTGAAATTCTTCAGTGACCTCACTTAACTTTCAGCGATCGACGAGGCAACAAGCGTTTCTGGATCCAGGGCTATTGAAGCCATCTTTCCAGGATTTTGGATCTGGAGCGTTATTTTCTGTGCCCCTTTAGTTTGCTTGGATCATTTTTGGTTTGCGGGGCCGCAGAATGCCACAGAGTGTTTTTTTATATACCATGCCGTTTCTTTGTCAATTTTTTAACTTTTCTCCTAAAATGCCTTCTGGGGCTCTCTTTTAGTTAAGTCGAGTCACTAAGGGGCCGACCATAGACCCCCTATTTCAATTTAAAGACCCTACAGCTCCCGTTAGGTAAGCGTAATTCATTTTCTTTCCTATTTTTCCATGTATATTGCTTCCAAATCGCCATAATTTAACACCACATGCTTTGTTCAGAAAAATGTGCCTTTTGTACTTATGACCGAGTATAATTGGTTTCGTTAGCTAAGTAATTTATATTCTTTATTGTTTTACGATTAAGTGGACCCCATTTTACCTATTTTAAAGGATTTTCTTTTTTTTGTTACCTGTCTACTGTCAGTTTGGTTTAAATTCAATTAATCTTGACCTTGAAATTCAATTAACTTTATTTAAACTCTATAATTTTTTCTTTATAAAGGGGCCCAACTTACTGCTTTATTTTGGTACGTTTTCTTTGTTCTATATAGCACAAGTTTGCTCGAAGGCCAGTGTTACATCGTATCTTAATTCTTGCCATACAGGGTGTGCCCTAAATATAAATAATTTAAGTGTTTTAAAATCAAACCAAATATACTTGATTGTCAAAAGATTGCTATATCCACATTAATAACGTAACTTACGAGCTGTTACAGATTACAATTTAAATAATTTTAACATCCACAAAATTATAATAAATTATTTGATCAAATTTAAGATGATGTAGTTGCAGATATTTAGTATTAATCATTTCTTTTATCTTGTAAAATGAAGCCTTATTTGATTATAATTATTATAAATCCACCAATTTGTCAAGATGGTTCTTGAATGGACATTTTTAGTTTCTATTGCTTATTTTAAATAGTAACACTAGGGTCTGATGAGCTCTCTTTTTAATAGCGGCATATCCTGATTATGTAATTATTTTTTTATTATGTCCTAGCTTAAATAAATTATTGATTGGTTTGCTGTTTGATAACTAATATGTTGACATTACTTGTGCTAAATTTTATATAGTTGTATATTTCCCTTATGTGTGTACATAATTTATTTTTTTTTATTTTATGATGTAACCTTAGTACATAGGCGTACGTGCTGGCTTGATAAATTAATTTTATTTTAGGCTTTTGATCACTATACTAACGTCCCTGAATATAATTTTATAAATTTATTTTTTTTTAACTCAAACCAAAACTTGATTTGTGACTTTAATTATTTTTATTTACATTTTTCAAAATTAGTTTAATTCAAATTTAATTAAAATTTAATTCTTGCCTATAATTTAACTTTTTTATAGTTGCTTTAACTTTTTTTTATAGTTCCTTTTCCCTTTTGTTTATTTTCGCTTAGTTTTAGTTGGTTTTGCCATATTAATTACATTACTTTATTATAAATTTATTGTACAAAGGGAAAAGGAACTAGGTCAGTTTTATTAATAAACCCTGAGCTAATGCTTTTCTTTTTTTTAATAGGGCATTCTCCATTACCTTCTTCTGCTCTTCTTTTCTTTTCTTGTCTGCCTTCCCTTCGTCTATCTGACGTCTTGTTGAGGTCCCTGGACGCACCATCGACTAGAACGTCTTTACAGATAAGTCTAGGTTTTAATACTGACCCCATATCTTTTTTTATTTTTTATTGAATAAAAGCCAGCATTAATTTTAATTAATTATTTTTGTTTTATTTGTACAGCTCCCCCTGTGATTTTCCTTTTTCTTTTTTTTTATTATATTCTACCTAAGTTGCGAAGTTCAGCTGAGAGTGAGGCCCCAGCACCATCTTGGAGGTTTCCGTTTTGACCTGGCTGCAAAACGGTGGCGCCCTATTTTAAACCCTCCCTCCCCCCCCCCCCCTTACTCTCTGGCAATAGAGCTAGGGCACTTGCACGCGGTCCCTCAGGCTCTTACCGCAGCTTGGCTTCGTGGTTTTTTTTGTTTCGCTTTTATTTCCTTTAACTTTATTTTATTAAGTAATTTCAAATTTAATTCAAGTTTAATTTTTTTTTACTGCTCCTTTTCTTATCGTGTTCAAAAATTAATAACAGCGAAAGACGCGTTGCACTATATCTAATTTTAAATTATTTTTCCACATAATACTCGAAGGGATTTTCCACATCTTTAATATTATATCTTTTTGGAAATCTTATAATCTGATTATCCATTTTATTTTGTAAAATGTCTGCAAAATCCATAAATCATCCAAATCCATTTTTTAACCAATAAACTTTAAAATATTATGTAGACATAACCTAAAAAATATTTCAGGGGACACTTAAGGTACCTTCTAACCTTCCTCAGACTTATGGAGTCCTCGAGGCATATAAAACGTAGAATACTGTATAAGGGAGTCTTAAGGTCTGGGGAAACCTCAAGGTGCGACTATAAATACGGCCCTAGATGACTTCAAAGCATTAAATGGATAGTTAAAGGAACCACTTATAATAGGCAAAGCAAATATCCTCGATGTTTTAAGGGCGCATATACCGATAAGTTACCTCCGGGTCTCGAACAAAAAAGCGTAGATGACAGCACACATCATGACAACATGGCTTCACAGATCTGATACTAAGATGAAGAAGCAGAATAGAAGAGTGGTACTGTTTCTGGATAATGCAACCTCTCATCCCAAAACCACACATAATTTATAACTTATGAAGTTATTATAATATAATTTATAAATAATAACTTATTGTTTTTCCACCCAATATTACCTCACATTGCCAACCCTTGGACCAAGGCATTATTCAAAATTTTAAAATGCTTTAGACAAGCTACCTTATTAAGTGACTTTTAGCATGTACCGATAGTGATCGTCCTCTTCAAGAAATCGAAAATATTATTACCATAACCAACGCCTTGGTATGTGTTTCGGTGGCCTGGGGCAATTTGTGCCCAGTGACAAGAAGAAAATGCTTTATGAAAGCTGAATTTTTGTGTAATACAGATAACTTTGACGACTTCGAAAAATAAGATTATATTCCACTAGCACAACTGTTTCCTAACATTAAGGATACACTTGCGAACCTGAAACAATTTGACTCTATTGATAACGATTTGTCAAAGAAAGTGCATCAACTATCATTGAGTGTAGTAAAGAGATCCAAGAAACGGATCAAACTACTCCCAACTCTGAGACAAAGGAACCTAAACTTGCTCCAGTGTCGAAAATATCAAGCCTACCTGAAGCCTGCGCAAGTTTGGGGGACTTAAAAATCTTCTTTAATAACGTTAACAATTTTGACAGGTTAAATATTTTTCAATTGCTATTAAATTGTGAATCTGAATTTTATAAAAATAAAATAAAAAATATGAAGCATCCATTAATTGCTGATTATTTTAAAAAATAAGCATTTCAAGGCAATCATGCAGTACATGTTATAATATATATGCTAGTATGCGCTTGCAGTACATACATATTGGTTAATTGACTTCATCTCATTTAATTTTAGTTCTTATAAATTAAAGCAAAAATATTTAAAATTATTTGCATATATGTAGATACTTATTAATAAACAATCTTGGTAAAATGCAGATCACTTGTTTTAATTTTTCTCTATTAAGCGACCACCCCTGTTAACCGACTAACATTTGCTTCCCCGAGGGTGGTCACTATTGAGAGATTTCACTGTGTTATATATTTTTGAAAAGCTTAAAGATACCAAAATCAAAGAAGAGAGAAAGACTCCCAGAGAAAAAGTAGGTACGCCACTAAAATCTACTTAGAAAACTGTCTTTAAAACAGTCTTCAATATTTAATAAGTTAAAGGATAACTCAAATACAGGGGGCAGTCAAAAAGAAAACATTTTTGAGAACATCCTGTACACTACATCGTTCTAATTTCCATTCGCTAAAAGTCAATTTACAATTAAATTCTGACAGTGCCACTGGGATTAAAAAGCTAAAAAGAAACCATAAATGCTGCTTCATTTTATCTGAAAACGGGCACATTAAAGATATATACCGAAAACATGTAGAATTTTATTTAGTTGAAATAACAAGGCATTACGTTGGTGAATATATTTACCTACGTTCGGGCTAAATAAAATTGGGCCATTACGGTAGTAAACTCCTCGCGTCGAGGATTTTTCTCCAGACGTTTTCTGCTATTTTATTACTCTGATGCGGCAACACTTTTTCATCGCCGGGTGTTTTACGTCTACAGTGATTCGCAATAACGTCAACGATTGTTTTTTTAAAAACTGTATTTTTTTTTTATATTATACTGAATCTACTGTGACGAAGCCACTTTTCTTTTATATTATTTAACAATGTTTCCGGGCATACAATTGGGTAATATGCCGTATAGTAATAAGACTACCAAGCTCTAAGAATGATGTAGTCAGCAGGCCGCAGTGCGCTATAGCACAATCAATCGAAGGGCTCACTTGCCCGGAGTACCGCAGTACTGCTGGGGAAACGGGAGCCTAGCCCGAACGCCAAAAATGACGCAACTTGGTGCTTGACCTCTAGCCGAGACGCTCGACTAACAATCCGAGCTTTGTTAAAAACCATATTAATCAAGAACCGCACAAGTAAGTAAACCTGCCTGAATGCTTTGAATGACAGTGCTCTATTGTACAAGAGGTATCATAATAGATAAATCTTATTAACAATGCATGGTTACTTATACAACTGAGTTAAAACACATGCCTTCCTTAAAGAATTAGGAGTAAGGCATCGACAGTGTTACAATTAAGAGTTTATCACATGTTGTAACGAAGTGCAGTTAATTTTAAATATTATTTATGTTTAAGTTTAACCTTTATACTTCACACTTGTTTGTTGGTTCTTGATATACAGGGTGTCCGGAAAATACGTGTACAACGTTTGACGACAGACTCCTGACGTCAAAATAGGTCGATCTAAGCCGACTAAGTTATATCCAAAATTGTCTCGTTTAGCTGGTAAAGGTCGTCAAAAATTTGTAAAAATATTGGTTTTTCCTAAATTACGTGAAAACCTGCTAATCGATTCTAGTAGTATAGTCATCGGCTGTAAATAAGTGGAAGTGTTATAAAAGTGATATAATACGTCAACATTTCTCCTGATTTTTTATATCAATGGCTTTATGTCAACCCAGATATTTTTGTCGAGTGACTGGATGTATTCGGAAGCTATTTTACCTCTTCAATATATTTCGTTGGATGAGCTGTTTTGCCAGAAAAAAGATATTTAGAATTACCTGCATACATCAATTATTCCACTCATTAAATTGTTTATAAATTTCAAATTAATTTTGTTCGTTTAACACGTATCTTAAAAACTTGTTATATTACAGAACGTTTACTGTGATTCTGCTGATGCGATCAATTTGTTGTTAAAATATATATAGTGAATTCTAACTACTAACTGTACAGCGTGTAACAGAAGTTTGGAACGCTTTAAATATCTTTAGTACCGTTTGTCCGATTAAGCTAAAATTCGGTATCCGTGTATAAGAGATTATCGCGGAGCTGCTAGTGACATTTGCAATGTTGCCAAATTTACAGTTTTTTAGCAATTTAAAATTTTTTTTTAATGAAACACCCTATATATTATTCAAAAAAATTATTCCGCAACAAATTCTAAATAATTTTTATATAAGTTACTTAATGTCTAAATCAAGCCATTTTTAATATTCGAGCTCGAAAATTGAGAATTTATTGAAACATTATTGTAAGGTAATTATTGTTTAAACTTACTTATTACAGAATAAAGAAATTAAATTATATGTTTAAAGTGCCTTCCATTTACTTCTTGACAACATGCTGATAATTGGGGAAAAGTATTTAAAACATTAGAAAGAATATCTGTTTCTTCGATTCGTCGGCACTCAACTTCAATTCTTTGTTTTAGGTCTTCTATATCATGTGGCTTTGTCTTGTAGACCACATTTTTTAAATGCCCCCACAAGAAATAATCGAGTGGAGTCAGATCTGGTGACCGAGCTCGCTACTCAATTGTACCCCGTCTCCCTATCCATCTTTCAAAAAATACTTCAGTTAGATACTCCCGTACTTGTCTGGCGTAATGTGGTGGTGCACCGTCTTGTTGCAGCCATACTTCGTTATTTAATCCCGCAACGTTGTCTAAAATTTTGTTTATTGATAATCAGTTTTAATTTACTTTAATGAAACTAACTTACGAGGATTTGGAAATAGGATCGCAAGAGCAGGAACAATTTCATTTCTCAAGAGCTGCAAATATCTATCGCTATTTAAATTATAATCCATAAACAATGGACCAATTATCCTTTGTCCTATAATGCCTGCCCAAACATTAATTCTTTGTGAAAATTGGGTGTGCTGTTCTCGAACTCAATGAGAATTTTCTTTGGACCAATAACGAATATTATTCCGGTTAACATTTGCATTAAGACAGAACGTCGACTCATCGGAAAACATTATTTTATTAATAAAATTTGGATTAGCATAACACAAATCCATCATTTGCTCACTGAATTCTAAACGCCTGTCAAAGTCATCCTCAGAGAGTTCTTGAACCAGGTGAATTTTGTATGGGTGGAACTTCTCACACTTTAATACGCGATCTACCGACATGTGCGATGTGTTGTAATCGAGGCCAATTATTCGAGTAGAGAGGTGTGGATTTTCCTCTATGCTAAGCAAAATATCTAAAGCTTTATCGCCGCTTGTCGCAGATTTTGAAATGTCTTTTACATGGCCAGTTTCGTTATATTTCTTTAAAATTTTGCTTACTGTGGACCGTGCTATTGGATTTCGGTTGGGATACTTATCATTAAAAATCTCAGCAATCTCGTGCTGTGTTCGCCTTCGATCCTCGTAACCCAATATCATTAATATTTCTATTCGCAGTGTTTCCGTTAGTAAATCCATTTTAAGAATTATTAAAACTGATAAATTATGAAGCACAAATACATTCTGAAAAGTCGCTGTCAGAATTTAATTGTATCGCAAATTTCCAAGTCCTACTTATATCTCTATCAGTTTTCTTGGATAAGAAGTTCTTATGATATTTAAACCATAATATCAAAAAAATGGCTAGATTTAGACATTAAGTAACTTATATAAAAGTAATTTAGAATTTGTTGCAAAATCTATTTTTTGAATAATATATAGGGTGTTCCATTTAAAAAAAAATTATTTTAAATTGCTAAAAGACTGTAAATTTGGCAACATTGCAAATGTCACTAGCAGCTCTGCGATAACTTCTTATATACGGATACCGAAGTTTAACTAAATCGGACAAACGGTATTAAAGATATTTAAAGCGTTCCATACTTCTGTTACACGCTGTATGTTCCAACTAACACAGTACCCGCCCCTTTCATGGCAAGGAAACTAATAGTACCTCCTCGTGGTCCTGGCTGGACAAAGACAATTTTTTTAAATTGTTTTCGGCAAAATAAGCATTTTTCTTACCGAAGGACCATTCTAAAAATATTAAATGCATGTGTTCTTTGCAGGCGATGTCACAGGTACAAACCTCTTATCGATATTAACTATATTTTTAAATTGTTTTTGGCAAAATTAGCATTTTTCTTTACAGGAAGACCGTTCTAAGGATATTCTCTGCAAGCAAAGTCGCGGGTACAAACCTTTTATCGATATAAACTATAATGAACAAGCTATAACATATACTATTTAATCATATTAAAAATTTACAGCAATCTGCATTTTAATTATTTGGTAGAAGCGACGCTTATGGTCAGGAGTTTAACGTTTTTTTATCACATTGGAACAAATATACCTGACACGCGTGTTTCGGCCCTTTCGGGCCACTTTCAAAGTCTTTGTACTCCTTCGAAAATGACCCGAAAGGGCCGAAACACGCGTGTCAGGTAACTGAATATTAAAACTGTGAACCATAACAAGTAATTTTCATTTCTACCCATTATGGATATACGGTTTCACCAAGAATGTAGCCCAACACAAGTAAACTATAAAAATAGAAAGGTTTACTAGAGGCCGGTACTCCATCAAGAAACACACGGTATTACACCGGTTCTTAGAATTTAAATCTTTGCCTGAATATCTGTCAATAAAGCTAGGATTTTTTTAGCAAAAACTTAATAGCTGTCTTTAAATAACCGATTTAAAGAACGCAAGGTTGTGCGACATTTTAATTTCCTTTACCGTGAGGTAATACCGGCTCTTTCGGGTTAGGGATAAATCGATTTGATGTCTTGAATAGTGCGAAATCTTGTCGTGGGATATCAGTAGGAGGAAATGTATGTGACTCGATTCAATTCAGTTGCGGCCTTATCTGACAGACGATAGCATATATTATGAAGATAAATGGTTATTCGTTGTTATATTTACGTATGCCACTTGAATAACTATTATGAAAATTATTGATTTCTTTAGATTTGTTTAGCTGTTTAGCAAAATTGCGCAATTCTTAACATTTATTATTTGTGCACGGTGTTCCGTCTGAAAAAAATTAATCTAAATTAAGAAGTAAGATTCAAACACCCCGTATATGGGGTGACTAGTAATATAAGGCGATATTTCCTGGCCCAAACAAACAAGGAGAAGGTTGACTGCATTACAGATGCCCTCGCCAGTGCATGCAAGTACCAGCCACCAACGAACAAAGACGCATACTTAAAAATTAAAAACGTCGAAATATGTATCTAAATGAAATGTTCAAATCAAGCAGCGTTGACAATCTGTTTTACCTGCAAAACATGCAGCACGTCACGAGAATAATTGTTATTTTATTTACTTACTGCATTTTCAGTGTCACAAAAAGTTAATATTGTACATTTAATACAATTATTTTATAGTCTATTTCAGAAAGGTATAGAGTAATAAAATCGGAAATTCTGTCCAGTTCGGCTCAATTTCGGTGTCGGCCATAGGCGCAGGTAAACCTTGTTCATTAGATTATTTATGATAACTAACCAAACATTTTAGAGAATTAGGTTAACGGGTATTAAGATAAAATAGTATTGTTTGTAATATTAAAATTTCAAGTAAATGCATAAGAGGATTAGAAAAGGTATGTTTTCTGGCCCGAAGTGTCAAAATCGATATGTTGTGTAGGGATTAGTTAGGTAGTAGATTATAAAGTTACGTTTTGCGTTTAACAGGTACCGAGTTTGGCTCTGGCCTCTTTGGCTGGATCATATAAATAGGTGGTAATTTGGAATAAACTTCATATATCGTGTGTGTGTATGACCTTAATAAGTATATTTGTTTAGTTTAATGTATCAGTATTTGCTGTTAAGCCGTATATAGTGCTCACAGTATTATAAGGTTAGTAATAAAATGGCGACATTCACGCGAACAAAAAGATGTTCCAATAATTCTCCACTATCAGTGAGTAAAAAAGTTATTATTTTAAATATACATGATTGCATAAAATACGATAATCCGAATTTTACTGTACAAGAAACTGTCGACCGATGTTCCCGAATGACTGGAGTTGGAAAGTCCACCGTTTTTAAATTATTGCGGGAGAGAAAGACAGCAGGTCAAGTGGAATCTCCCAAGAAAAGTCTAGGCAGACCAGTAAAAGTCCTTGATGAAGACATCAAAAGTGTAGTTCCAAGAAAAGTTCACTCTTTTTATTTTAAAAAAGAAATACTCACCCTAGGTAAGATTCTAATGGAGCTTGGCCAGGATGACAGTATTCCGTTTATAACTACAAAACTTTTATGGACCACTTTAAAAAATATGGATTTTGTCTGGGAAAAGCATAACCGTAAATCACTTTTACTGGAAAGCGATGAAATTGTTTGCTGGCGACGAAAATACTTGAGAAGTATAAAGCAGTACAGAAGAGAGCAGAAAAAAATATTTTATCTTGATGAGACGTGGATTAATGAAGGTTATATAGTACTAAAATTGTGGCAAGACAAAAATATAACAAGTGCTCGCCGAGCTTTCATGGAAGGCCTGTCAACGGGTATTAAGGTGTCTTCAGGTAAAGGGAAGATACTAATAATCGTCCATATTGGAAGCGAAGAGGGATTTTTAAAAGAAAATTTGCTAACCTTTCAGTCGTTTAATACGGGAGATTACCACGAGGACATGAATTCGAAAGTTTTTGAGGACTATTATGGTGAAATGATAAAATATCTTCCAGCTGATTAGTAGTAGTTGTGGATAACGCAAGCTATCATTCACGACGCACAGAGAAGACTCCAACTTCATCTTGGAGAAAATAAGAAATTATCGACTAGTTAACCACCAAAAGTATTGAATTTGAAGATAATTTGATAAAGAAGGAACTATTAGCTATAGCAAATTTACACAAACATCGTTTTATGAAATATGCCGTGGAAGATATAGCAGAAAAACATAGTGTAACTGGGCTGCGCACACCGCCATATGATTGCGAACTAAATCCTATAGAACTTATATGGGCGCAAGTGAAAGGATTTGTAGCAAGACACAACACGACATTCAAAATGAAAGACGTTAAGCTACTGTTTGATCAAGTTATTAAGGAAGTGACACCAGAGAACTGGCGAAAAGCAGTCCATCATATCATTAAAGAAGAGGAAAACATGTGGGAACTTGACCACCTGATCGATCGGACCGTCAACCCGTTAATTATAACGTCAAGAGGAGATGACAGTTCCTCACATGACGAAGAATATCATGATTTTTTATAATTTAATTTCTGCATAATGTATTTTTTGTATTTTGTATTTTTTTTATAATGTTTAATAAAAAATAAGTGTACCTTATCCTATGTACATAGTGCCTAAATTTTATTCTGTTAAAATAAAATTATTTCCTTTTTACGAGTATAATTTATTTTTTATAATTTTTACGAGTATAATTTAATTTCTGTAGAATGTATTTTTTTAAAAATGTCTAATAAAAATTAAGTGTACCTAATACTATGTACATAATGCCTAAATTTTATTCTGTTAAAATAAAATTCTTTCCTTTTTACGAGTATAATTTAATTTATTATAATTTTTACGAGTATAATTTAATTTCTGTATGACAAATTGGTTAAGGCTTTCGCGGCCAGTTGATGAACTGGTGTGGTCCTGATTCGGGTCTGGAAGAAGGTACTTCCAGCACCGGAGATGGAAGGACCTCTGAAGAAGCTCGCCACTCGTGCTAGCGAAACGTTAGGAAGCGATTCCAACCGACGACGGCCTTTAGACCCGAATCAGGACCACATAATTTCTGTATATTGTATTTTTTTAAAAATGTTTAATAAAAAATAAGTGTAGCTAATACTATGTACATAGTGCCTAATTTTCATTCTGTTAAAATAAAATTCTTTCCTTTTTACGAATATCCTACCGGCACGCCTTTGTCACACCATTTCCAGTGTTTGTGAATGGATAACAATAGGCAAAACCCATAAATTGACCCAAACCCGGGTGGTACTACCTGCACTTGATAAAAAGAAAGAATTTTGCAATGAAATCAATGCCAAATTATGAAAGTGGCTTAAATATTCGTTTGGTCACTCTGTAGTCCCTTTGCATACCTAATGAGCTTTTATTACTCTCCATCTTTCTGAAATATACTATGGGTATTTGCATGTTAACAACTAGTGTTTACTCTTTTTGATAGGCGAAAGCAGTGTGTATTTTGTGGTAAATGAGAAAAGTAAGCGAAATAATTGAAATCTTCTGCATGATTGATTTCGAAGATAGGGCGCGTACTTAGACAGAAGTGGTTCACTTGACTAATTCAACTTTATCTATTTCGCGTGATCTACTGTGCATAAAGTACTTAAGAAAGCAAAATTCCATCTCTACAAGATATTCCTAGTTCAGGAGCTGTCGGAAGATGATTTTACTCGGCGAACTGAAATTTGTGTGCAAGTGCAAGAATTTTGCAATGGTAACGATATCTTTGTAAAAAGAATATTTTTTTCTGATGAAGCCACATTTACATTAAACGGTCATGTGAATAGATAAAATTGTCGTTTCTGGGCAAGCGAAAATCCTCATTGGTTTTCAGAATGTCATACACAACACCCTCAAAAAGTAAACGTGTGGTGCGGTATAGTTGAAAGAGCCTTAGGTCTTTACGCCTTTAAAAATACGCTGATTGGTGCAAGATATTTGGAATTTCTTCAAAAGACCTCATCCCTGCTCTAATAACTTTGTATCCGGATTTAGAAGAACCCGATGTACACCAGCGTGATCTCTTTTTCCAAGAAGATGGAGCCTCGCCACATTACGCTTTACCTATTCGTGCTTATTTAGATGATCTTTTTCCAAATCGTGGGATAGATAGAAGAGAGACGATTGAGTTTTCACCCAGATTGCTAGATTTAACTTCCCTTGATTTTTTCTTGTGGGGATACTTGAAAAGTAAAATATACGTGAATCGACCAGTCAATTTAGAAGATGTAAAACGACGAATACACCAAGACATTAGAAATATTAAGGCATATATCATCGATAACGTTCAAAAAGAATTTGTTAATCGCTTTGGTTATTGTCCGATTGTCAACGGTGCTCAATTCGAACATTTACTTTAGATATATATTTTCACATTTTTAATTTTTAAGACAATTTTTCTTTAAAATTTCCTTATGTAACCATTACCTTTATTTACCTTGCCGTATGTAAAGAAATGTGCTCTTTAAAATTTTGCGATAAAAAAATTGTGGTTTTCATTTAAAAACAAAATAAAGATGTCATATCTCTTTCTTAATATACCCTGAACAGGGTACTAACTAACTACGATACGAAATTTCAGAGGGTGATACGTAAGGTCGTTTTAAGAAAAAAAGTTCCTATAAACATATGTCCGGAGTTGCTTCGCTTCTGAGATACAGGGTGTTGAAGTTTAAAAAAAAACGCTCATAAATACCCTTAAACCGATTTGGTTGAAATTTGGTTCAGTTATTTGAAGTAATAAGGCGCTTATTTAGCCCTAACTAGATTGAAATTATTAGGTCCAGTGGCGTCTCAGTGGGCACCACGGCCAATTATTATTGAGAAGAAAAAGTATGCCACTGCCTTTCTTTTACTTTTTTTATTTGTTCAGATTAAGCAACTGGAAATACAACTTTTTGGGCTCATGTGTTTTTTCCATATCTGGCTACGTTTGCAAGAAAATAAAATAAAAATCACTTTTACTCATTCTAAAAGCTATCCATGGATAACATAATATAACAACCAATAATAAAAAATAAACAATTTCGACCTTACAGTAAATGAGCAAAATGTCTACCTTCAGATAAAATGCACGACTCCAATCGATTTGTCATTGATTGTCCGAGACGTTCAAAAATACCTGGAGTATTCCTTATGACATTGCACATGTCAATTATCCGATTCCCCAAGTCATTCACATATAGTACAGGAGTTTTATAAACAAGAAGCTTCAGATTACCCCAAAAATTGAAATCTAGAGGATTAATATCAGGACTGTGAGCTGGCCAATTTGAGGTCCTGCACGTTCAATCCAGCGATTAGGGTAGCTGATGTCGAGATGCTGACGAGCAAGAACACTAAAATGAGCTTGAGTCCCGTCGTGCATAAACCACATGTTTACTCTTACATGTAGGGGTACCTCTTCTAACAAAATAGGTAAATGATGTCGCAAAAAGTCCGTGTAGGATTCAACTGTTAATCTTGGCAGTAAAAAAAAGGGCCAGCGGTGGCGGCCGCGGTAGCGATCACATTAGCGGTCGGGCGTATTCACACCAAAGCGGTGAGTGGAGCTGTAAGGTAGTTGCCGTTTACAGATTTTATGTATACGAAAATATATTTTTAAACGTCCAGGTTTCATTTTTATTTCTATTATTTATATTATTCGAGTTTATAAATCCAGCTTTAAGCTGCAGTGCAATCTTCCTGGTACTATTTAAAGGATCTTCTTCTATCGTATCAAGTATAGCTTCTTCTAGTTCAGGCGTTGTTACAGTTTCTGGTCTTCCACCACCTGTATTTTTATTAAAACTCCCAGTTTCACATAATCTTGCATGTAGCGTTCTAAATGTTTTCTTTGTGCTTCTTCCGCACTTCCATTGGCTAATCTATAAATAAAGTGCATGCCAGCCATTTCCGCGTTAGTAAAATTGTTCATGATGGAATCACTCCTAATTGACAACTCTGAATTTTACTGATATTATGACAATACTATCACTGTCAGCTGCTCTCCAAAGCAGGTAGGTAGGTACTTTATGTGGTATTGGCAATAATTTGTTAAAAATAGCAGATGTGGTAAGCCAAAAATGTGATAATAAAAGTAAACCTACTGAAACCAGTCGCGCATTTTATCAGAAGGTAGACATTTTGCTCATTTACTGTAAGGTCGAAATTGTTAATTTTTTATTTTTGGTTGTTATTTTATGTTGTCCATGGATAGTTTGTAGAATGAGTTAAAGTGACTTTTATTTTTTTCTCGCAAACGAAGCCAGATATGAAAAAACGCACGAGACCAAAAAGTTGTATTTGTAGTTGCCTAATCTAAACAAATAAAAAAATTAAAAAAAAAAAACGCAGTTGCGTACTTTTCTTCTCAATAATAGTTGTCTGTGGTGCCCACTGAGGCGCCACTGGACCCAATAATTTCAATCTAATTGGGGCTGAATAAGCGCCTTATTACTTCAAATAACTAAACCAAATTTCAACCAAATCGGTTTAAGGATATTAACTTCAATGCCCTGTATCTCAGAAACGAAACAACGCCGGACATATGTTCATAGGAACTTTTTTTCTTAAAGTGACCTTACGTATCACCCTCTAAAGTTTTGTACCGTAGGTAGGAAACACCCTGCAACGTTAAAAAACTCTAAACTGAAAATGCAAATGGGCGGGTTCGAGCGTTTTTTTACAAAGTCTCCTCTTAATTTTTATGGAATCTATTCGCTAATTTACTAATGCACTGTATAATATTATTATGATACATTATATAAGAAGCATTTTAGTTCATTTTTAAAAACTTCCGTAAATCTTAGCGAGCGGACTAGCTTAAGGCACAGTTATTACACAAAAAGTAGTAGGTGCTTATTAATTTATTTATTTAACCAGTGCATCAAATATGATCGGTCCGTACCTCGACACTGTTTCTTTTTAAGAATTAGTGGAAAAATCTAATTTTGAATAATTAGTTTAATTTAAATCTTCTTTGTGCATCTGCGTTCTGAAAAAAGAATATTTTCTAAATATTATCCGACCGGAAAAGTAACGTAATGAAGGAAAATATCAAAATTTCCTGTAGTTTCATTTCCACATTAAATCGGCAACAAATTTTATTTGGCAGAAAATAAGGCACAGGATTTACGAGCAAATTCATCTTTATGATTTGAGTTATCTCAACCAAATATAAAATTTTAAAGAAAACTACAAAATATATTTCCAGAGTAATAAACAGTATATTATAGAGTATGTCACATAAAGGTATTTTCATAATATCGGATTTTCTAAATTTTAGACTTGGTATTTTGTGATATTTCTGCATACTAAACTAAGCAACAACTGAAACGCCCCATACGATATTTTGAATCAGTTTTAAAGCCGTGTAATTTGAAAAATATTTAATGGATTTTTTGAAGCGAGATAGATTTGGATAGATGTGACTATTGACTATCAGACAGTGATAAAGGGGTAGCCTCAGACTACGCAGATTGCATAATACATGGCAGATAAGGAAATGGTGCAACTTTTGTCAATTTTTTTTACCTCGCTATTTGATGAAAAAAAATATTTTCAACTTTTTCTAGCCACTGTCATAAAGAGTGATGTACTGTCACGGAACGTTTTTGAAATTTTTGAAATATCTCTAGTCGTTCCAGAAAAGTTTTTAATATTCTGAATAACTGCAATTTCTACGTCATTGAGTCATAAAATTGCTTTTAAAAGCAATTTTGCTTAAACTATTGTGACAGGCAGTGGAAGCAGGTTCATGCTAATGTGCTTGTCCATTTTAATTCGACCTCAGGGTATAACAAATTCCAGAAATCGCTTGAAAAAGAAAACTTATTTATAATTTTCTACCGGAATTATTAAAACAAACGAACGAATAATAAAAACAATAACCAACGAACATACAGAACTTTACAATTTTATTAGTCAATAAATAGTCAAAGATTAAAAAATAAATGTTCTGCACAACACGAACAGTAGATCACTGCATCCTTGGAAACCTCGTTTTCGCAAGACTTCTTTAACTCTTAAAGGCATGCTATCGGTCAGCTCTCTAATCAAAAGTTGGGGTGTGAATTCCCACTCGCGCTCGATCAAGTTCGCTAATTTGTTCATTTAATTGAATTTATTACCTTCTTGATTCAAACATACTTTTAAATTATTCCATACGTGCTCAATTGGATTCATGTCTGGTGATATAGCAGGCCATACCATTCTCTCTGTTGTGTTCCCTCAGCAAGTTGTTAACAATTGCCGCTAGATGTGGGCGAGCATTATCGTCAACTAAAGTGAAATAGTCGGCAACATTTCTTGCGAACGGGACAACAACCTCACTTATACATCAATTGCAATATCTCTCTGCATTCATGCTTTCTCCAATCAATACTACGAGTTGCGTTGTGCCATTCCTCATAATTCTACCCTAGACTGTAACACCACTTCCTCCAAATGCTACTCTCGCTCTCATGTGCTCTTCCCTGTACCTTTCACCCCTTCCTCTCCACACCAATATTCGCCCATCAGACACAAACAGGTTAAAACAAGACTCATCCACAAACATACACCTACTCCATTCGGCGAAATTCCAATTTTGATGAATCGTTGCCCAATCTCTTCGTGCGGCACGGTGTTGTGGCTTTAGTTTGGGATAGTATGCACGCCTTCGAGCGCGAAGATTTCTTGCATGAAGACGGCGACGGATAGTTTGGCAAGAAACGTAAAGACCCGTTTAATTTTTTACTTGCCGACAATTTAGGGTTTGTCTTCTATTCACGGAGAGGCTTATAAGGTTATCATTACGTCTGATAGTGGCTCGGGGCCGCCCACCACCATGACGATAGTTCACATCTCCAGTCTCTTCATAGCGCTTAATTGTTCGCCTTATGCTCCTTGGAGTAGTATTGAACAATTCTGCTATGCCTTCCTGGGTGTATCCCAGTCTCAGAAGTCTATAAATAAAATTAATATTGTTGAAATTGAAATTTTCTAAACCACAACACCTCAATGGCCTTTCACTGGCAAATATCATGTCGTCAAATGGCAAATACATTTGTTCAGTGCAAGCCGCGTTGATTGAAAAAATTACGCACGGCACCTCTGATGTGATTTTGCCCTTCACTCAAATTTAAATTAGCCATAATGCCAATTAGATATGTTCGTCCTTTAAATGAAAAATGAACGGCAAAGTTCTGTATGTTCGTTAGTTATTCTTCTTATCATTCGTTTAGTTTGGTTATGATTCAGTTAATAAACTATCGGTAAGTAATTATTATTACGTGTGAGGCTTTATTATTATTTTCGCGATTTCTGAAATTCAATAGCACACCTGGAATTTGTTATACCCTGTACAGCGCCATACTGAAATTAAAATTAAGATTAAAATGGACAAGCTCAGTAGCATGAACCTGCTTCCACTGCTTGTAACGGGAGTTTAAGCAGAATTGCTTTTAAAAGCAATGTGATGCCTCAATGTCGTAGAAATTGCAGTTTTTTAGAATATTAAAAACTTTTCTGGAATGACTAGAGATATTTCAAAAATTTCAAAAATGTTCCGTGACAGTACATCACTCTTTATGACAGTGGCTAGAAAAAGTTGAAAACATTTTTTTTCATAAAATGGTGAGGTAAAAAAAATTGACAAAAGTTGCACCATTTTTTTATCTGCCATGTATTATGCCATCTGCGTAGTCTGAAGCTACCCCTTTATCCCTGTCTGATAGTCCATAGTCACATCTATCCAAATCTATTTCGCTTCAAGAAATCCATTAAATATTTTTCAAGTTACACGGCTTTAAAACTGATTCAAAATATGGGGCGTTTCCGTTTCAGTTCTTGCTTAGTTTAGTATGCACAAAAAGCTCAGTAGCATAAACCTGCTTCCACTGCCTGTCACAATCGTTTAAGCAAAATTGCTTTTAAACGCCATTTTATGCCTCAATGTCGTAGAAATTGCAGTTTTTTAGAATATTAAAAACTTTTCTGGAATGACTAGAGATATTTCAAAAATTTCAAAAACGTTCCGTGACAGTACATCACTCTTTACGGCAGTGGCTAGAAAAAGTTGAAATTTTTTTTTTATCAAATGGCGAGATAAAAAAATTGATAACTTCACTCCTGCAATAAAATGTCCATTTGACATTCGCATTTTTATCACTTTGACATCGATAAAAAAGGTGCATCCTTTTTTATCGCGATGAAACCCTTTCCAGCTAAAAATGAAATGGTAAAATTCCCTCCAGCTCAAAATCGAGTAGCTTTTCATTCTCATTGCTCGGCAACCTGACATATTGTTACAAATTAATTTGACGCTGTCAAACATTTTTTTAGTGAAGTATTACTTTTTTTTAGTATCTATTCATGCAAAAAATTCGTGAATCTCTCTAGCTAAATATCACTCGACCTTTTTTTTAAGATCGGATACACTTTTATTTCTTAAACTCAAACTAGATCACACTAGATCACTTTTTAGCAATTTAAACTCGAACAAACGGTAATACTGCCGTCCCAGTGAGAAACGCAGTAACTCTGTAAACTATAGTTTGGAGTAAAGCAGCGCCAACCCAAAATGTAAAATTTATTGCATTCTAATAGTTTTCTTAAAACTTTTTTTAGGGTATTTTAAAACATAAGCAGTATAAACTATTATCATGCATATATGGTTCTATTTCATGATATCTTTAAAAAAATATTTAAGTTAATGCGTTTTTATTTAGTACATTGCCATGCACACCCATGGCATCTCCTAGTAAAAAATGCAGTAATCGTTGATTTAACCGATCTTACTGCAGTTATTTTTAGTAACGTTTTATATGCCGCAATTGAGTAGATTGCCAAGAACGGTATCCTGCATTTTTGGCAATCATGAGTAAGGCGGATAAAATTTCTGTAATAAATATAAAAAAAAATATAATATAAAATAATGATTATAACATTCAAATCTGTAAAAAACGCACAGTAAAAAAAAATACGACGTATCCAAATACAGCTGTTTTTATCTAACTGACAGTGACATAAAATGAAAGAATTGTGATTCTAAAAAAATTTATAAGTATTTATTAAGTTTGACTGGTCTACAAAACAGAAAAAATACATGCAACTGAACACGTTGCTTAATCAAATGACTTATTTAAGTCATTTGAGTCTTCACTCTCTTCCATATTTTCCCAAAATACTCTTCTTTCATGGCTCATAAGGGGACATAATTTTTTTAATATGACATCTTTTTATTTTTTAATGCCCCTTGGTGTAACTCGGCAAGGAGATGCTGCAGCAAACCCATTTTTTTCCTGTTTCGCTTTTAGAAAATTAACAATAATTTGCTTTGAAGATATCATAATTAGTCGTATGTTATAAGAAATAGTTTCCCCGTTCTGCAAGGATCGTTGTTATATCCGCTATGTATGGACGTGGTTGAATCTTTCTAATTTTAATTTGTGACGAATTCATTTCAAGCACTTTGACGTTTCCGAAATTAACTGTTTGTACGGCATCTCTAAAATTTTTAAAATCGCAAATGTCGCCTCTATGTTTCATCAGTTTCATCGACAGTTCAACTTGATGATCAAAACTGTCTGCACTCATGTACGTGTGGCCAGGTTCGAAGAATTTCATCATTACTTCTTTTGCACTAACTCTTGCAGAGTTGACAATATAAACCAAAAAAGAGAAAAAAGCCCAATTCTTGTTTTGAGCGGAACAGTTGTCTAATCATAGAGTTATTTTATGCGCATCTCTATTTGACAAAAAAAAAACAATGCAAAGCGCTAATTATAATATACTCTTTTTTCCTTCCCGCTAATCCTTCGTGCCAAATGGCAGCAATTGGCTTTAAATTTTTTTGTTTTTTTCGACGGGTACAAAAGACTCATTAAATACAATAATTCTCGGTGTAAACAGAGCAACTTCATATTGTTCTAGCCGAGGAAGCATAATCACTTTCTGCAGGTCGGCCGAATAACAGACATCATTATTGTTTCGCTGAGCTACGGCATCGCATCTATACATATTTCGTGAGTATCCAGCTTTTTTTTATGTCTAAGCTAAATGTTCTACCCATATCAGAATCAGGCTGTAGATTTTCTTTTGTGTGACGATGGGCTGCATAATAAAAGATAATATTATGTACCGTGTATTTTATCTACGGAAGAAAAGCATTACAAAAAATGTTTACAAAAATTACGCCCAATATCCTTAATAACCTTGAGTTTAATCCTTATTAAAAATATTTTATATGATCCCTTGCCTATGCATTCTGAATTGCCCTGTTTAAAAATTGAACTACTTACCCTAGTGTAATAATAGCAACACTAAAACTTAAGTTAAACACTACTTCGGCACGTGATGATACGCGGCTGCAGGCTTGTGAATAAGAAAAACCGTTAAATTGGCGCTTTTTATCGATCACTGCATTTTGCTTTTGCAAAGCGTGACGTCACATTGTTGGAATACTACTAGACATAGCAGTAAATGAAGTTTCACCGGATTGTTACTGCATTATCGCTTAGCAAAATTTTTCTTGCTGCGTTACTTCTTAGTAATCGCTGACGTATTTCAATCCGCATACTTGGAAAAATTGTAGTAATTTATATTTTACTGCATTTTTTCTTAGAACCATGAGATTACTGCGTTTTAAATTGGCAAACCAATACGTTAGATGTTGTTAATAATTGTTAGCAAAGCAGCAACCCAGTGAATACTGCGTTTTTTATTAGAAATGGGGAGTTACTGCATTTTCTTTAGTAATGGGATTACCTATTAGTGACGAAAATTGTTACTGCAAATATTTTTTTGTGATTTTAAGCAAAAAAAAAATGCTTTTTGAAAAAAAAATCTAAAAATCCAAAAAATCGACTTTACTGAGTTATTGGTTGGGACAGCAGAATAGATATACAATCATTTCGTTTGTTCTCGTTAAATTTCTAAGCAATCTAGTTTTCGTAAAAAACAAAAGTTTATCCGATAAAAAAAAGGAGCTCTTGTGGTTTTACGTATGACAAAAATTGCACCATTTTCTTATCCGCCCTGTATTATGCCACCTGCATAGGCTGAAGCTACCACTTTATCCCTGTCTGATGGTCCATAGTCACACTTATCCAAATCTATCTCGCTTCAAAAAATCCATTGAATATTTTTCAAATTACACAGTTTTAAAACTGGTGCAAAATTTCGCACTGGGCGTTTAAATTGTTGCGAGAAGCTTGAACTTTATGGCTTCAGAGGTGTATCATTAAAGTGGTTTAAATTCTATATATTCCGGAAGATCTAGAGAAGTATTGTAAAATGGCAAGGAATCAAAAAATATTAAAATTGATTGTGGAGTACCGCAAGGTTCAGTTCTCGGTCCTTTACTATTCTTAATCGATAAGGGTGTTTATTAATCGAAATAAAAGTATGGCGTGCTCCAGCGAGCTTATTGAGTATAATTGTTTCTTTTAATGTGTTGTTGATTATTTTAAAAAGATGAGGTTTTGGGATACACCACAGTTTTTTAAATATACTAGAATGACTGTTCCAGTTTTTATTAAATGATATTAATATATTATATTATATATTACTTTTATAATCTCTATGGCCTAAGTTGTAGATAAATCCATAGTTTTGGATAAATTCGAGTAACAATAAATTAGTCTCATCATTCTCTATACAATCCATTTCTGGTTTTCCAATTTCTGGCGCAAAACACAATACTAAGCTTACAACAAACAGAAAATCCAAATACAAATGACGGAAGGGCGACTTAAACACCGAGGAGCCCAAGCGCGACATATAAAAGACATTTGATATTTCGCTGTAACCACACGACTTTAAAGGACCTAAATGGTGGAGTGGTCACATCTACCAGTTCTAACTTGACCTGTAAACATTTAAACTCCTTTTATTGTTCGGTAGCATCTACCTTATCAAATATTTACATTCCATAAGAGGTGCACTTGACTTTCTTGATAAAGCGAGGGTCCGAGACACATTTTACTTCTATCCCACAGTCATGAAATTAAGAACGTCTTCTCCAAAATAAAAAACAAGGGTAGTTCCGGATGGGATAGTATATCTCTGAAAATACTTCTCAAGCTTCCTCGTCCGGCATTTCAGGTCCTGGCGGAGGCAATAAATATTTCCTTTCTTACTGGTGTTTTTCCATCAAGTCTAAAGCTGGCGAAAATAATTCCGCTTTTTAAGGGAGGAGATAATGAGGTGCCTTCTAACTTTAGACCTATTTCGTTGCTTCCAACTTTGGCTAAAGTCGCTGAGAAGCTTGTGAGACGGCGTGTCGTCGGCTACATTGATAAACATAGAATATTGAGTAATGTTCAGTTTGGCTTTCAGACTTCAAAAAACACCAGCGATGCCATCTTTTCATTTATAGAATTTTATCAAGGTGAATGACTGAGAGGTTGCAGCTGCCATGTTCTGTGATCTTACCAAAGTGTTTGATTGTGTGAATCACGAGGTACTGCTGGATAAACTGGAAATATACGGTTTCAGGGGGGCACCACTGACCTGGATAAGGTCTTATCTAACGGCGCGGATTCAGAGTGTGGCTTTTAATAACGAGGAATCGTCAGGACAGGAAGTTACCTCTGGTGTTCTACAGGGATTAATTCTGGGTCCCATTTTATTCCTACTTTATATAAATGATCTTTCTAATCTGAACATATCGGGTTCATTTACAATGTTTGCTGATGATACGACGGTTCTATGGCATGGCAAGTTGGAGGCCAATGTTGCCAGAGATGTATTGAAAATTAAAGAATGGTGTGATTCTAATTATCTAACTCTAAATATATCCAAAACAAATATAATTTCCTTCAAATGTCAAATAAACGAAATTTGATTAAATAATCAAGTTGTGCAGAATTTGAACGTAACTAAATTTTTGGGCTTGCTTATAGATAACAAACTAAGATTTAAGACTCATATTCTGCATTTAAATAAAAAAATATCTAGAGGTTGTTTTGCATTACGTGTCATATCTCGAGAGCTGGATATGTCCATGGCGAGGAATGTATATTTCGCGTTGATTGAATCTCATTTGCGTTACAAGGTGTGCTTCTGGGGATCTTGTTCAAGTCAGCTGTTTAATATGATTTTTGTTTCTCAAAAGCGGGATATCCGATCCATGTGCAGGATAAAATCGCGTGAGTCCTGCAAACCTTTTTTTATATCCTTAAACATCTTGACTCTACCATCTATCTTTATACTCGAAACTGCTTGTCTCATACATAATAAATATAAGCAAGAAATTGAGACTACCAGCTTGTATGCAACTCGCTCTTCCCATTTAACAGCTTTACCTATTCCGTCTTCAACTTTAACGAAAAAATCAATTATATTCGACAGCAAAAAACTATTTAACCATCTGCCTTTATATATCAGAATGATTGAAAATCCTATTAAGTTTAGAAGACAAATAAAAATGCTATTGGTTGGAAAGGCCTACTACTCTGTTGAAGAGTTTTAGAATGATCGCTTGGATTAGTTTTTACTCGTGTTGTACATTCAAATTTTTTTTTACTTTTTTGACGTTTTGATTCTCTACAACTTACCTTTTCTGGTTGTTGTATATAGTATTTTTTGTACTCTTTGTAACTATAATATAGATTTTATTCTACCTACTATTGTCTAGACCCAGGGTCTGACCAACGTTATGCCGACTAAATTAGATTAACTCGCTTTGTAAACAACATTTTGTTTTATAAAAATAAAGCTGTTTTTGACTTTGACTTTGACTTAAAACAGCGTCTTCATTGGTCAAAACGAACCTCTCGAACTCCGAACATAAAAATTGGTTATATCGAACTTTTTGATACTTACGAACTTTGCACGAACTGAGTTTATAAATTGAACTGAGTGTTCCCTTTAGTTTAAATTGAAACCCTTATTTCTAACGCCAACTGAACCTCAACCTCGCTAATTTTTCGAGTTTATAAGTCCAGCTTTTTGTGAATCGCTATATGAACGCCGAGGTGACTGACATGCATTTCATTTACGGACGTGCTGATGGCAATTTATTACAAGCTAGGCGGTTGTACATTGAACGGTTTTCTGGCCGTAATGTTCCTGATAGAAAAACCTTCCAAAGTAATAATTAAGGTTTTCATGAAACAGGCACATTGGAACTATGTGGGGGAACAGGTAGGCCAATGAGAGTAAGAACGGTAGAAGTGGAAGAGAATGTGCCAGACATGATAAAGGAAGATCCAGGTACTTCTACTCAAAAAATTGCAAATATATTGAATGTAAATAATGGGACTGGGGGGAAAATCCTGAGTGACTATTTGTTGTACTCATACAATATACAACGTGTTCAGGGAGCTCTTCCTGCTGAATCTTGTTCACGGATTGCATTCTGTCAATGGTGTTTGCATACATTGGTTCAAATCCCTCCCAAGAAACGTCTGACCACAACCTTATCTCGGCACTGAACAAACTACCAATTAGTGCCGAGCAGCCTCCTAAACCACGCAAGGTCTGGCCTTATACATCAGCTAAGTGGAATGACCTAAAAGACCATTTTCGAACCTTTCCTTGGCGAAACGTTTGTTCTACCTCTGATGATCCATCCATCTGTGCAACAGAAATATCGGAGGTTATCCTTACTGTGATGGAAGCCTTCATCCCTTTCTCAAAAAAGTGCCCTTCTAACGGCAAGCCTTGGTTTGCCAAAAATTGCGAACGAGCTGTTAAATCACAAAATTATTTCTACCGACAATGGCGTAAAAATCCTACCGCCGAAAATCGTACCATCTTTGGTAACGCTCAAAACCAATGCAAGCAAACGATAAACCAAAGCAAAGAAGCACACAACCAGAGGATCAAAGACAAACTTCTTGAATGTCCTAACGGCTCAAGAAAATAGTTATGGAGAGAGCTATCAACGAAAAATTATTAAAATACCTGGAAGGCTTCAAGATTATTAGTGACCGCCAGTATGGATTCCGTAAGTCTAGATCAACAGGAGACCTTCTCGCTTATGTTACTCCCGTTTGAAACAACGCAATAGAACGTCATTGGGAGTTCTAGGCGGTAGCACTGGACATTTCCAAGGCTTTTGACCGAGTATGGTATGAGGGGCTTCTAACTAAAGTGAGAGCATACGGAATGCCGGTTCAATTTTGTTCATGGCTGTCGAGCTTTCTTAAAGACCGTTCTCTGCGAGTGGTAAAGGACGGATTTCTTTCAGAAACATTTAACATCAACGCCGGAGTCCCTCAAGGTTCTATATTGTCGCCCACCCTCTTCTTACTATGCATTAACGATCTTTTGGAAAAAACTAAAAATCCTATATATAGCTTCGCTGATGACAGCACACTTGTTTCATCTATTACTTTGGATGCTCGGACATCGGCTGCCAATGCACATCTCTATAGGCAGCAAGAGGTCTCACATCTCAACAAAGACCTGGAAGAAATTCTATCTTGGGGTGACAGTAACCTAGTATTTAACGCTAAAAAGACCCAGGCGGCAGTTTCTTTCAAAAAAGTTAATGTTGAAGAACCGGATATAGTTATGGCGGGACACTCGATTCCCGTGGCTTCATCAATTCATTTATTGGGCGTAAACTTGGATAGTCATATGTTTTGGCATAGTTACGTTACGGCCATTGCTAGGGCAGCCTCGCAGAAGCTTGGAGTACTTTTCCGAACTAAGAACCTCTATACACCCCAACAACTTATTATGCTCTATAAAGCCCAAATTCGACCATCGCTGGAGTACTGCTCGCATATTTGGTGCTCTGCTCCTAAACATACCCTGAGATTGCTAGATTCCATTCAAAGAAGAGCCATTCGCTTGATCGGTGACCTTAGTCTGACAAACAACCTGGAAAGCCTTAAACATCGAAGGCGGATTGGCGACTTGAGCCTATTTTACAAATATTCTCATGGCAAGTGCTCAACTGAGGTTGCCCGCTTGATACCACCCAGAGCAATGCATGGTAGAAATACACGACGAGCCACTGCAGCCCACCAGTACGTGGTTTAGCTTAGTGTCCCTCGAACGACACTGTTTCAAAATTCTCTCATCTGGAGAACGTCATCACTCTGGAACGACCTCCCTGAGATCGTGTTCCCCAACGAGTATAATCTCCAAAGATTCAAGACCAACGTGAATCGTTTCCTGCGCACACGCACCGCTCCCAGAGCGCCATGAAGGATTTATCCTGCAGTGCTATGCCTTATCATAAAGAAAAAAAACCCTCAACTATTAACGATGATTCTTTTTACCGATGAATCAAAATTCTCAAGAAATGCAATGTGGAATTTTTACAACAACCATGTGTGGGCTAAAGAAAATCCAGATGAAGTACTTTAAGATCGTTTTCAACATGGTTTCTGAAGAATGTACCATTGGCGGTAAGAAATGCAATGTGGTTTATGCACGATGGTGCACCAGCGCATTTTACTGTGATTGCGTCTTAAGTTTTTAACAGTAACATACGGTGATCGCTGGATTGGTCGAGGTGTACCTCACTTATGACCTGCTCGATTTCGGGACTTAAACCCCCTGGATTATTTCGTATGGGGACATCTAAAGTCATCCAGTGAAAATGTAGAATATTTAAGAAATCGGATAATTACTGGGAACAATCCTGGTGTTTTTGAAAGAGTTCGGCAGTCAACGAGGTGAAGATTGTATTTTGGCATTCTACCTGGAGGTAGTCATTGTCAACAGTTCTTGGAGATTAAGAAACTTAACATGTAATTTTTGGTAATAAAATGTTGTTATTGTCGAAAAATATTCTCACCCTTTATCTTCGAAACAAAGCGGCTTTTTGAAAATCATAAAATTACCAAATATTCTTAGAATGGTCCCGGAAATAACCCCTTCAAATTTTGACGTATGTTTAATAAACACCCTGTATAAATAACCTTGCGTCAATTTTTATAAATTATTGTAAATTTACCATACTTGTTGATGCTACAACAATTCTTTCGCACAGTAAATATTGCATCGAATTAACTAAAATAATTAATAAACATTTAATAAAAATTAAACAGTGGTGTGATTCTTCCTCTACTTTTTATTAATATCTTCTGAACCAACATATTAGCTTTTAAATGTTCACTAAGTAATAATGTTTTTGACAAGCTAATAATTAGCAACTCCAAATTTATAAAATCATCCATTATAGTACATGACATGAATGACATTAAGTATCCCCCTGTATCGATGGCAATTCGTATACTCGTAGTACCAAAGGCATATGTTATACGAGTATTTCCGTGGAATTTCAGCGTCGATTTCCGAATCGGAGAGACATAAGGGGTTTTTAACAAGTTTTTACCACTGCTGGAGAATCTGGTATGTTTCCAAGTGCGAGAATTGTATCTGAACGGGAATCGAGACTGGATGTTCAACTAGAAGAGACTATCCTTAACACCGTCGAAAATGATCCAACCTTAAGTACAAGGCGAGTTGCTCTTCATATTAATGGTTTATAACCATATCACTTAAAACGAGTTCAACATTTGCAAAATGGTGATTTTGCGTTAAAGATGGAATTCTGCAATTGGATTATTGCAAATCGAAGACTATATAAGTATGTTCTGTTCACTGATGAAGCACAGTTCACTCGCGATGGTATTAATGATCTTCACAGTGAACACCGATGATCCTATGAAAATTCTCACGCTACTATAGAACATAATTTTCAACATAAATTCAGCATTAACGTGTGGTGTGTTATATTAAATAGTAAATTAATCTGTCCATTCATAATCGACGGTAATCTCACAGGACAAGTATACTTAAATTTTCTATAGAATCACTTGCAAAACCTATTAGAAGATGTTCCACTTAATGTACGACAAAACAGTATTTACAATATAGTGGAACCCCTGCACACTACAGCTTAAAAGTACGAAATTTTTTATACAATAACTTTCCAAACCGGTGAATTGGTCGATGTGGTCCGCATAATTGGCCAGCTAAATCGCCAGACCTTAATCCTCTAGAATATTGTCTTTGGCGGTGGTTTAAATCATTAGTATATTCAAGTAATGTAAACACTATAGATGCATTACTCGATCGAATAATTAATGCAGCAACAACTATAAGGAACATACCCGCATCCATTCATAGGGCGACCCGAGCTATTCATCAGAGGACTGATTTGTATTTAGAAGTAAACGGTGGCATTTTTGAAAACTATAGAACCTAAATAATTTAATAAAAATTTTAATTGGAATATTGTTTACCCCTGTATTTCAGTAACGGCCGGGAATAGGACTTAATCCACAAAATTGTTACGGTTCGAAAATTGCATTTTCATAGTTCGGTTATCTATGTTAAATTTTCTGTTTTAATTTTTTAAAGTACCTAGGTAGACTCTCACCTTAAACATTAATTACTAATTATGTTACCTGTAATAGCCAATATTTTCACTATGTTCAGTTTGAAACTTTTGTTAATTATATTTATATTCCATGAATGTTTTGTATCTTGTAGGACATAGACAGGTCTTATTTCAAATCCTTGTTTTAATTGATTAGTAAGTAGTCAATTCAAGTTATCAAGAGTAGATAATAATTTCTTAACTTTGTATTTAAGATGCAGGTTAAATGTCTCGGCTGTTGTAAAACCTGTTCTGTGGATTTTTACGATGAGGTATATTTTAGTGGTTGACGCGGGTTGTCAAGCTTTTGTTATTAAAGGAGGTTAGTTTTCATAGATAGGTATGAATAATTTGTCGTCGTTTTGTTTTGGTAACTATGTACGTTGGAGACGAAACAACATCCGGCCCTTTTCGACAATAGACGCTTGAAGGAAAGCACATTTGTGGATGTAGCTCCCGAATTTTAGTTTTCTTGGGCAGGTAAGGCCATGTGGTGCCAATAAAGCATCCACAAATGGTTTAAAAAAGGATGCGGCTTTGTAGTTTGCCTATTCTTTGGGTGGAATGCCGATTAAAAATGCTTTTCCATCAACTTTAGCAAGGTCCTAGACACCATTCTGTAAATTGGAACCCTCGTTAGTTATTTGATGTAGGTTTCAATTTTAGTATCTGAATTACCCTCGATGGGTTTTATGAAAGTTTTCTCTTTCATGTTGTGCATCTAAAATTCGATTTTAGGGTTTTTTTGGTAGGGGCTAAAAGTCCAAGTTCAAACTGGAGTACTAGTTTTCTTTTTTTGGAGCTGCCTGGACGCGGGACGTGCCAGTTGCCAGGTACTGTTTGAATTTTTAAAGTCTAGCAGTGTAGCAGTATCCACGTTAGCTATTTGAGAGACCATGTGTGTGTGTTTTACTGAAGATCGAGACTTCATGAACTATGGGTAGCACACAAAGTTTCAGCTAAGTATCATTACCCTCTGATCATTTTTCTTTAAAAAGTAGTCAATCTAAAATCTTAATATTTTACATTTGCGTATTGTTCGATATACAGTGTTTTGGTAAAGTTTTGCACCCATGTTATGTACAGAGCTGGTGCATTGTAAACGTGTAGCGTATGTCGACATAGCGTTAAGACGTCACAAGAGTCTCTAGTAGTTTAAAACGTTAGGTGGTCTGTTATAGCTAATTTTGTTGTAAATATAGTTACAATTTATTATTATAAAGTAAATATTTTTGTTTCCCGGCTAAAAGCCATTTGTTTCTTCCAAATTTAACACTTGTAACTTTAACATCTTAACTTATCTATGCCCGAGTGGCTAGTAAGCTTATCGAGTAACCACAGGTACTCGTAAGATTTTGTATTGTACTTTAAGAATGCTCTTATGGTAAATTTAGTTAGTTGTGAGAGGTTATTGCACAGACCTTGCGGAAATTCCAAGTCTGAGGCAATATTCTGGATGTAGGTCTATGTGGCTGCCAGATCAGACTAAACAGTGTTTTTTTTACAGTGTAGGTCTGACAGTTGCCGTCTTGTGCAAGACCCTGTCAAACAGGCTTGACGTTTACTTATTCCTTTATTTAATTGGTTTGTGATGGGCTACATGCTTGGTGAAATGGATATTCCATGGTAGAGAAAATTATAGTCGTACTTGTTATATTTTACAATTATAATTCATTTTTATGGAAGTAGTCCATCTCACAGTGGAGTAATATTTTAAGTGAGGAATGAAACACAAAGTCTGCTCCACTAATTTAATAAAAAAGTTCAGATCAACATCCCAAACATGTTTCGAAGGTATAAACCTTCATCTTCAGTGGGTAATTATTAAGATGTTATTTATGAAGAGACCAATGACATTGTTAAATTTATTTAAACTAATGTTGCAGAAAAATTCTTTTTAAGAAGACATATGTAACTTTAATTAGATAACTAATACATATTTAAATTAAAGTAAAATTTTTTATAAAATAAAGTGAATTTAAAATGAATTTGGTTTTATTTTAAATTTATTAAAAAACCCAAATTTTACTGGGAAAATGTAATAGGGTACGACTCCACCATGATGGTCGTACCCTATTAAATTTTCCCAGTAAAATTTGGGTTTTTTAATAAATTTAAAATAAAACCAAATTCATTTTAAATTCACTTTATTTTATAAAAAATTTTACTTTAATTTAAATATGTATTAGTTATCTAATTAAAGTTACATATGTCTTCTTAAAAAGAATTTTTCTGCAACATTAGTTTAAATAAATTTAACAATGTCATTGGTCTCTTCATAAATAACATCTTAATAATTACCCACTGAAGATAATAATAATAATAATAAAAAAGTTTATTCAAACATATATAAATACAATATTTTAAGTATAATATAATATGTATATAAAGATTTTTTGAATAAACCAAAAATAATATTTGTTTTAACTCACGAAGAAAACTTGTTGTGAGTATAGGTAATTATTATATTTTATAACATCTATGAATATAATTTTCTAATTTTATGTTTTTTATCACAATAATATAGGTAGGTAAATAATAAATGTTTTAATTTATTATATTATGAAAGATATATCTTTGATTAGTAATTATCCATTTTTTAATTTCCTTTTTAAACTTTATTATTGATCTGATTGATAAAATTGATTTTGGTGTTATATCAAAAATATAAGGAATTATATTTAAAAAATGTTTTTGTCCTATAATTTTGTTGGTTTTATTTTTTAATGTAATTTGATTTTTATTTCTGGTATTATATTTATGACTAATAAAATTTAATTGATTTTTATTTTTAAACATATAAATTAGCATATTATAAGTAAATAATTGTCTGATATCTATTTTTTTACTTTCTTTATAAAGCATATCAGAGGAATATAAATAATCTCTATTATAAATAATTTTTAAAATCCGTTTTTGAAGGACTTCTATATTATAAAGATGACTTTTGTTTATTCCACCCCAACCTAATATTCCATAATTTATTTGAGTTTGTACTAAAGAATAATATATTATTTCCAACTGTTTTATATTTAAAAATTGTTTAAGATGTTTAAATTTTGGAATAAGCATTCTTAATTTTTTACTAAGGTATTCGCTCTGTAAATTCCATTTTAAATGTTTATCAATAATTATTCCCAAATATTTAATATAATTTACTTGCTCTATTTTTATATTTTCATTAATTCTTAGTGTATTTGTTGCATTTGGTAAATTATTTTTATAAGAAGTAAATGGAAGATATTTTGTTTTTTTATAATTTATTGTTAATAAATTATTATTAAACCATTCATTAATTTTTATAAAATCATTTTTAATTATATCTTTTATAATATTCCAATTCATTCCTTCGTAAAATATTACAGTATCGTCTGCGAAACTGTGTAATTTTCCTTGACAATTTAGAGTAAATATATCATTTAAATATATATTAAAAAATAATGGTCCTAAAACTGTTCCTTGTGGGACTCCATAATTAAAAATTTTTGGTATACTGATCGTCTCACCAATTTTGACATATTGTGGTCTATTATTTAAATAACTTTTAATTAAATATTTATACCTTCGAAGCATGTTTGGGATGTTGATCTGAACTTTTTTATTAAATTAGTGAAGCAGACTTTGTGTTTCATTCCTCACTTAATTATAATTCAGTTGCCTGACACGTGTTTCGACCCTTGCGGATCATTATCGAAGGAGTACAAAACAATACTAAATTCTACAATTCTACGTGTAGTTACAAGGTTAGTATCTAAGTAGTAGTAATGGTAAAATTATTTTGGTCCTTTATTTTTAGGTATTGGCCAAAGGTGCAACTAAGTTACAGGTGTGATTATAGAGGTATTTACATATAAGTAATAAAATTAGGAGAATGATATTGTGTATATAATTATGAGTTTTTTCGTTCATAATTATTGACAGTGTTTATTGTATATTTATCCTAAGTTATTAGACTATTAAGTATTAGATTGGCACCTGAAGGTATTTTAATTTGATTATTAACAACATTACAGCGATTTTTTAAGGCTTTTTTGATTGATAATGTTTCTAATAGGTTTAGTTTTCTACCCTTGGGTTGAGTATATATCGGTTTTATTTTGTTGGATATTGGGTGGTTATTTATTATACAGTAGTCCGCTATTCCTGTTATATTTTGTTTTTTTTTTTTAAATGTATGTTTTATGTTCTTTAAGCCTAGTATTAAAGTTTCTACCTGTTTAGACCTGGTAGACCCCGCTATGTGTTAATTTGTCTTTATTTTTAATTAAAGTAAATAAAAATACCCTAGGTAAATACATAGCTAATTCATAAATTGAAAATAAAGACAAATTAACAAATAAACGTTAATGGAAATCCATTGGACTCATGCACTAAATACACCAAACAGCAAAGCAGCTATATTACCAAAAGTAAAGCATAAAAAAACTTCGCTATAGTGCGTCACTTTATCCAGAAACCCTTTTACAATCACAAAATATATCCTAAGGTAAATCACGCCGTAAAAACACCTGTACCTTAAAAATAAAATATTGGCAAAGGTCTTCTGGAAAGAAATCCTCAATGCGAGTTTACTTTCAAAATGGTCTTATTTTATTCAAGAAGCTCGAAATGTAGGTAAATTTATTCGCTAACGCTAATACCTCGTTATTTTCCGCAAAATAAAATCCCACGAGCTTTCCGAAGATTCTATATATGCCATTTTTCAGTAACATTGAGTAACGTAAACATTTTCTTTCTTATTTTCATATTTTGGCTGAATTTTTCATAGTTAAAGATTTTAAGAATGTTTTTTTTTCGTTAAAATGTTTTAGCAAAGCCTATAACTAATACTTGTTGTACGTAATACGTACGACATCGAATATTGCCACATTTAAAAATTGATGTTAGTCAATAAGGGGGTTTTAAGAGCGTGACATGAATGAAAAGATACAGGTCTAAAAAACAAAGCTCTTTCTTCTTACCACGAGCGAAACACTTACCGTTGTAACGTTGTTACTTTCAGGTTGTTCTGGTTATGTTGTATCTTGCGTCGTAGAACCGCCATTCCGTAGATCTACTCCCGTGCGCAAAACCGCTTTTGACTTTAAGGTTATTGCCTGTGACCCTTTCGGCGGGTTCTTGGGTTTGACGCAAGACTGTCATCGGTGTCATTCAGTCAAACAAAATTCTGAGACCTGGTTGAACTTTTCGCCTTGTGGGAAAATTCGAGAAATCCTTCCCGATCTCTGTGTTTTCCACACCGAATCTTAATTGGGGCACATATAGGGTGATTTCACAACGTATTTTTTTTTTGATTATCAATATTTTTGAGAGATTATTGCCGCATAACCTGAAACTCCATACCTTTTTTTGTAGACCAGAATAAGTGTAACCAGAATAGTATTTAGAACAATTAGAATAATTATCCTTCCACTATCATATTGTTGGTCTCATCATCACAGCCGTTCTTTAACTTGTCGCCTTATTCACCCTTTGGCTTCCGGTCGATGTTTGGAACCTTGTGAGGCTAATTTGTGGGCCGATATTGTCATTTGCCAATATTGCTGCGAAGCAACAATGGGCCATTTCATAGGGGAATCTGTCACCTATGCGAGGACCCCGATAAGTATCCTTGATTTTTAAACTACTCATACCGTAGTGGATTGTTTCATGGTGTAGACATAGCCTAATGTGATTACCTTTGATTATTTTAATCTGAGCCATTAGCCTTTTTGGAATTTATATGATATAATTTAACAGTACAATTCAATATAAGTTCAACAAAACAAATAAGTGATTTACCTTGTTAAATCGAAAAATTCAGACATATTTGTTAAGCGTTATGTAAAGTAGTTGCAACTGCTGCGCCATAAGAATGAGTGTATAATCTAGTTGAACTCATACCCTTACTCTTTTATTTGATTTGATAAGTCAACTAACTTTACACATTTACACAAGAGTTGGATTAATTATCGTGAATTCATTTAAAATCACCTTTTTGAATTAAATAACTTTGGTTCACTATTTTTCTGTTTGTTTTAGCACTGTGTGTGAACCCCATTGTTCACTCACAGAAATTTGGTATTGTTGTGACAGGTCAGGGGCTAAAAGCTGTGAGTGGAGATCAAAACTCAATCATATATCTTGGCTTGCACTGCAACATCCTTTGGGGACCATACTTGTGCACATTGTTATTTTACTGGCAAGGACCCTTCATTAAAGAACCACCCCGGTTTACAATTGCCACGAACTTGAGCTAGCTGAGGGAGGTGGTAACCCTAAACCTTATTAAATATATAATTTTTCATCTTTTCTATTTTGTTACCAACTAATAAGGTAACACCGTCAGAGGCGCGGGAATAAAGTTACTAGCCTGATAGCCTTTTGATAGCTGTCTTCTGTATCATCGAGGATGCTATTTATATCAATTGCGGATTGTTTAATCATCATTTATTATTTGATTATTATGTATGTTTGAATAACATCAATAAATTGCAAACTCGGCATTGTGCTGTAACTAGTTCAATAGTAAATAGTAAAATTATAAATAAATTTGTGGGTCACCAGGCTAAGAAACGTAAATTAATGATTTTTTCTACTGACGTTTTATAATAACCCCTTTTTGATAGTCGTTTTGATTTCTAAATAACCTCAATTCAGGCCCAGCGCGCTTAAAAGTTTTTTAAACACGCTGTGCCTAAAAGTAAATATTTACAATTAAAAACTAAACACAGACTATGATTTTACTTAGTTATTATAAATATTAAAAGTACAGTTACTTATATTATCAAAATTAATGCTTGGGTAACCTAAAACAGTACGTTGAGATATTTCTCTTTGTAAACAAGATGAGGAATTTGAACTAGAAATAGAAAATGTATCTGCAACAGCAATATCAATTAAACCCATGCCACTAGTATTATTATGGAACAAGGTTGACCATTGCCTCATTTGCGGCATTTTCAATATCTGAGTCTTCAAAATCACTCATTTTTTACTTAATACTTGCCGCAGTTTTAGACAAAAAAATTATTTACAATTTTTTTTTTGACAGGTAATAAAATGTTTGGTAAAATAAGTTGAGTTTTTTATTATAAAAAGTCCGTAGAAAAAGTATTGTATACTATTCGTTACGAAACAGTGTCTTTCAGTCACTCTGGCGTGTCGTCCAACTCGGCTTCGCCTTGTAAGACAATTTTCACGTCGCTTGTCTAAAAGACCCTTATTTCGTACCTTGTTGTATAAATAGCTATTACTATACAGGATGAAATAATAATTCAGAAAAGGCCTCTTTCATGACAATATTGTCGGATATGGATTGGTACCCTTAATGAAACAATTTGAAGCAATTTCAAAATTACTAGTAGTGATACACCTACAACTGCTGAGGAGACAGGGGGTAAAATGCGTAAAAACTTCGCCTTTTTGAGTCATATTTGCACAAAGTGCATTTTGTTGATTTATTTACTTAACTAGTTTGCATGAAGTTAGTTCCCTTGTTTACAGAAAATCTGAAAAAATAAGTGAGGTTCCTGGTACTGTCTCTTAGCGTATTTTGTTAGTTCTGCTTTTCTGTAGGGTATTTGCACCGTAAACTTTAAGGCACGGCAAATAGGCTAGACCACGTATTTCCATTCACATCTGTGCCAAGTCACAGAACGCTCCTATCATGGTACCTATGTAACAAAGTTTTTGGAATAATCGTATTCTTTATTTAATGTATGTTCTGGTTAAGTCCAGACCTTCATTTTATTTTAATCCATCATAGGTTGTTGAATTAATCTTTTTTTCTTTTTTAATTATTTTGCTGAAGTTGGCAACAACTTTTAAGTTGACAGGAAAAGCTGTCGTCTTGGGTGATTAGGTTTTCTGGTGGCTTTCTCTCCGAACCACGTCAAGATATGCCATATTATGGCGTCTTCTTGGAAAATGAGCACTACGTTCTCTTCACTCCCCTTTTAGGACTGAGCTTTCTTTTTGTTTCGTAATTTCGTAGATTTTTTTTTTATTAGGGTAAGATTCTATTATTTTTAGGGGCTTCACTTCGCTTCGCTTGCTAACGCATTTGCTTACGTTGCCAATGTTGTTCTAATAAGCTATTGTCAAGTTTTGCTATCTTTGCCACTTCTACATTCCCATTTTTTTTTCGTTTAACCTCGTAACC
Source organism: Polydrusus tereticollis (assembly GCA_963920685.1). Taxonomy (NCBI): domain Eukaryota; kingdom Metazoa; phylum Arthropoda; class Insecta; order Coleoptera; family Curculionidae; genus Polydrusus; species Polydrusus tereticollis. The sequence goes on along the minus strand of OY987334.1, from coordinate 2,396,929 downwards.
GTCTAGCTCGTAGTATTTAACCTGTTGAAGAAATGCTAGACTAGAAGGCTACCTTTAGTTTTAAGTTGACCTCGATAAGCCGCTACAAGATGATTGTATGAACTGGACGTCAAGCAAGTCCACCTGGCCTTTCTATAGTAGCCCTGAACTACTTCCCAGGACTCGAATGGGGCCGCAATAGTGCAGCAGCAGGCTCGTGTCAGTTTTTATTATCTCTTTTTACCGTTCTTGATGATGATATTTAGTAGCAACAACTACACACCCGTTTAGAAAAAAACTTTCATCCGACCTAAAATAACGATAGTCGCGTTGTCGCGTATTTTTAACCCAAAAAGTTTGAGACATATTGGTCTCTCCTGCGAAAACTCGAGTAACAGTAAAAATTATACTCTTTAATAGCGTAGTCAATATTGCCAAAAAATCGAGCTAAATAAGTTTCTGTGTAAATAAATAACTTTTTTTGGTGGTAACAATACAAAACTGGTTGTATTTTTAATGGTAAATAAAATTTAAAGTCACCAGCTACCCCAGCTAGCTCAAGCTTATGGCAATGGTAACCGCGGTGGTTCATTTGTGAAGGGTTCTTGTCAGTTAAACAACAATGTGTACATGAATGAAGCCCAAGGGATACTGCTGTACTGCCAATGATGATGACTTGAGTTACCATTTAGCCAAAAATAATAAAAGCACTAAAGCAATGGTTAATAGGTTATAAATTCCCTGTTAATTATTACAGCCCAAAAGTTGCAACTCTTTTACAATTCGCTTTATATAAATATCTGAATATCCTAAACTAATAAGGCTGTACCTTAATTAAAAAGATCAAAATCACCACAATATTTGCACTTTAAATAAAATGGTACTTATCCGCAGGTACTCCAGGAGATAGGTAAATAGGCTATCTAAGGCCTATTGAGACATATGCTGCCTCTGACACTGACTGACTGCGTAGTCGGCCTTCAAATAGGCCTCGCCAGAGGTTATAAAAAAGTTCCGAAAGCACTGGGTTAAATTTGAGTTGACAGAAGTCCGATTTAACGGAAAGTCGAAAGACTGGCTCAAATAGGTGCCTTAAACAAAGTTATATGTGGAAATTTCAGAGATGGAAAAAGATTTTCCAATTTTTCCCACAAAGGCTTTAGCCTGTGACCAACGGGCAAAGTAATATCTCACCGAATCGCACAGACGACGGTTTGCTGCCAATCTTAAAACCTAAAGCAAATGTAATACAGAATATTAAAAATTATAGCTAAAATGAAGAGCGGGTTCGCATAAGGGCGTTCAATCACGGACTTGCGGTTGCCCGACAGATACGATATGATACAATAAAATGATTAAGAACATACCTGAAAGTAACAACGTTACAAATTAAATTGAATATTGTTGAAATTTTAAGTAAGAATTGGCATTTGAGTCCTGTAATCGTATAATCGGGCAAGACCCGAGGTCTACTACCTTATTTGCATCTACCTCATTTTATGCACTCGTTGAACAAGATAAGAAATATGCGCGCAAAAGACGAAAGTTTGATGACAGTTGTCTTAATAAATCTCTCTTAGTTCGGCATCTAAGGTCATTCCTAGATATACATTACGTTTAAGGGTAGGGAATTATTGAACGTTTATTGAGCAGATTTTTTTGAAAATATTTTTGTTCGTTGCTTTTTCATTTTGCAATTTAAAAAATAAAAAACGAGAATTGAACTGTAATAACCTGTAGACCGTTCACAGATTTAAAAGAATGTTTTAGTTAGCACTCATCATAAAATTCTTTGTTAAAAGGGTTTACAGATCATAGAGATAATGATTTTATTATCCAGGTAGGGACCGTACTTGGCCGTAATTAGTTTACAAAGCCTTATTATATATTGGGAAAAAAATAAGTAGACAAATCACTGTTGCAAAGCCAGTCATTTTATTAGTTCGTGTGAAATAAAAACGCAGCTTTGATTATCCAAATATGTGGCGTTCGTGGATTGGTGAATCTAGTATAGAACAGCCGGAGGGGATACAGGTACAACCACAGTACGGAAATGAAAATGGAAGAAGACACTTACATTTAAATTCTAAAGAGATTATAAAAAATGTATATACAACTCTCATAGAACGTGAAAAGTTGAGTAAAATGGAATGTGTTGAAGAAACAGCCACATTGACTAAAGTTTCGGCAAAAACAGTATGGAAAATTGTGAATAAGCCCATCACCGAAAGGAAAAAAGAAAATATTCTGGGACGGATTTAGTCCGACGCAAAATGTATAAGATGTATAAAGAGCATAGGGTACCAACACTGGATAATTTACTGAAAAGACTTGAGATAGATAACACGGATATCAATTGCGGTAGGACAATGCTGTGGAAGTTCAACAAGTCGGTTTTAAATTTAAAAAAGTCGATAAACGGCAAGTTATCATGAAATCGCAAATAAAAAAGGCATGGCAATTTGAATGTTTGACAAAAATCGCTCAGTACAGAAGTGAGAACAGACCTATTATATACTTAGATAAAACCTGGTTTGATACCCATGATACCTCATCAAAAGGTTGGGTTGATTCTAGTGACAGGTGTAGAACAAAGCCTCCATCAAACAGAGGAAAAAGAATAACCATAGTACACGCAGGGTCCGAAGATGGTTGGGTACCAAATGCACTTTCATTGGCAGCCAAGAATATAAATGACTCCTGTTTGGATTACCATAACGATACCACAGCGGAGTTATTTGAGGATTGGTTCGTAAATAAGTTAATTCCTAATATTTCTCCAAACAGTCTGATTGTTATGGACAACGCAAGTTACCACAGTAAACGGTTAAACAAGCACCCTTGTTCAAAAGATACGAAAATGGCAATACAGGAATTTATGTATCAGAATGATATACAGTGTGTCCACGGATAGATTTCGGAAGAGGAAAAACTTTTTTATTTTTGGGTTTAGAAAAAAAAGTTATTCTTTAAAAAAACGTCTGCTTGTATTGAAACTCCAATTTTGAATACCAAATTTACGATTAGTATACAGGGTACATCAAAAATAACATTTTTAATTATTTTCATTTCGATTTTTTTTTTGAAATTATATGAAAATATTTTCAAAACCGTGATTTATTACACCAATTGTGCAAAAAAGTCGAATAAACATTTTTTTCAAAGTGGTTAATTTCAAAGCTACTATTAAAATAATAAAATATCAATGCATAATAGTGAAATTAGAAAATGCTAACGTTAGAACAAAGAATTTATATTGTGCGAAGTTATGGTTTAGGACATGAAAAAAGCTATATGGCAGTTCTTCGAGAATTCCATGAGATATGGCCTGCTGTTTCTCTCACGGACAAGGGTTAAAAAAAATTGTAATAAACTTCATGAGAACTGGTAGTGTTTTAAATAAAAAAAGGGAGAAAAAAAGTATGATGAAGATGATGCTGTTACTGTAATGACATCGGATTCAGTTAGAAATTTTCCCAAACTGTCTTTAAGAAAAAGATCTTCTCAAATTGGTAATGTGAGTAAATCTCTAGTAGAAAAAATATTAAAATTCAATAAAATTCGTCCGTACAAACCTAAATTTAATCATTTTCTGGAAGAAAATGACGACATGAAGCGTTTGGATTTTTGTTTGTTGATAGGAGAACATATCCTTAGACAAAGAAGTTTTGTTAATAATATTATTTTCTCGGACGAGGCAACGTTTACCACAAACGGGGTAGTTAGTTCGCTATTGGAGACGCGACAATCCTAATTTTCGTATCCGCTCTAGAAGACAGTATTCCCAAAAAGTTAACGTGTGGTGTGCTATTACTTACAATGGAATCATTGGACCATATTTTGTTGAAAACAATTTAAATCAACACACTTATTTGCATCTTCTGAACGCTTTTTTTTATGATCATTTGCAAGATATACCTTTAGCTAATCGAATAAAATTACATTTCCAACAAGACGGCTGTCCCGCTCATTCCACGATAATTGTTCGTGATTGGCTAAATCATCAGTTTGGGAACAAATGGTTTAGAAGGTATGGTCCAAATGAGTGGCCACCTAGGAGTCCCGATCACACAATTATGGACTTTCATTTGTGGGTATATCTGAAGCAACATGTGTATAAAACCAATTTGAATAATAACCTAGATCTCTTGAAATAAAAAATAGGAGAAGTCATTGCAAATATTCCAATCCAGCAAATTAGGAATTGTTATCGGGAATTCAGATATCGAGTTGAACTATGCGCTAAACTCGGTGGTACCACGTTCGAATAGAACGTTATTTATTTTAATATTTTATAATTTATGATTAAATAAAATGAAGAAATACCTATAACATGTAATAATAAAAATACAAATAAGAAATAGTTTTCTTACAACAAAATCGTTATTCGGCCAGATATAAAATTATATTCTAAGTAGGAAAGCAACAATAGTTTACGTAAATTTATTTTAAAGGAAATCCAAAAAACTAAAAATGTTGTTTCTGGCTAACCCTGTATAGTAATCGTAAATTTGGTATTCGAAATTGTAGTTTCAACACAAGCATACGTTTTTATAAAGAATAACTTTTTCTTCTAAACCCACTAATAAAGAAGTTTTTCCTCTTCCGAACTCTATCCGTGGACACACTGTATATTTTTATGAAAGTTACACTAAAAGAGAGTTAATTGATGTGCTTAAATTTCTGAACCTAGAAAAGGAGTACTACTGCGACAGCTACGCTGCCGTTAGACGTAATAATGTATCGCCCACTATAAACGCTAGTGTACTGGATACTATAATTACTGAAGTGGACAAAGTGCCTGGGAGTAGCTGGAAAAATTGTGTTACGCATATTAAAACTGTTGAAAATTCATACATTCAAATTGGGAATATTACAGAAAGATTTATTATTAACATAGGTGTTGATAGTGACAGTGAAAATGAATTAAATGAGTAAACTGTAGTTGCATTAATTAATTATTATATATTTTATCTAAAATGGTTTATTATTTGTGTCAAGTCATCCATGCTTGAAATACAATTTAGTGCGGGCCTGTGTAGACCCCAGTCTGGTTTCAAATAGGTGTCAACACGAGTCGGTAAGTCATTCTCTTAAATCTGTTAATGGACTATACCCCAAAACGTATGCGATTTAGGACATAACATTATACTGATATAAGTTTTTCAACCCAACCTTCCGCCAAGAAATCGTGCCTTGTTTATTTTAATCGTTAATTAAAAACACGCTGTGTATTTAAATAAAACTAATTTTAAGCACTAATCATTACAATATTCATTAGTATTGTTGGTACAAACTACAAATAATTATAACAATAAATTAGAAGCGAAAGTAGCAACCACCTAAAATAAAATATGCAAAGTAAGATAAAAGGCCCAATTAAGGCAACTGCACTGCGTATATTTAAATTAAGCTGTTAAAAGCTGAACAAAATGGGGTTATTTATACAAATTTACATTTATTTTATTCAATTTTTCTTGTTTTAGTGATATTTTATTTGGCGACATTTTACCCTAATTATAATTGTAGCATTGCGTTTATTTTTGCCTGCTGTCTAAATGCCCAAACATCAGCTACCGACGCCTATTATTATTTGCACAGCGCGGAATAACCAGGGTTCGAATTCTCGAAACTGGAGAGCACTAGGTTTTGTTCCAACGCCCAATTTTTGTACCGTCCGAGAACCGCCACGAAACTGTTGGCATCGATTTTGTGCGCAGGCGTTAACATTTCATCATTTCGTGACCTTACAAAAATGGACATGAGTTGGAACGGTTTTTGTACTGATTTGTGAACGTAGCGCACTCGGTGACGCAGAAGCGTCTTTCTAAAACTAACCTTACTTTTAAATGTAAACATTATTGAAAGTTGGAAGTTTGCGATACGGCAATTAAAAATGGAAAATTTCTCAATTGTTGGTAAGTGACTAGGTACCTATTTATATTTTAAATTTTGTAAATAATGCATTTTTTTCTAAAAATACAAGACTATATATACTAATTAGACTAATGCGCAAGTCAATCCAAACGATACTAAACTTGCTCTCGACTAAGTATCGAAATGACCGTACAGAAACCGATTCACGAACTATCCATAACAGTGTTGGAACGCCAACAAGGGTCGTTCGATAAACCATCACGGGTTCGTTGGAACGCTTTTTTCTTTCTGCGCATGAACCCAACGACACAATGTACGGTTTTCGGGGGTGTTGGAACAAACCTACTGTTTTCAGGAGAAAAACGCTAGGCATTAAATAGTATTCTTGAATATACCACGGGTTTATAGATAACCGACTTATTGTGTCGAGGGTTGCGCAAGATACGAAAACGAAATTTAATACAGGGCAGAATATCATTCTCCTACCATTGGATATCAAACGTGCCTTCGACACAGTATGGCACCAAGGACTATTGCACAAGCTGTATTGCTATCATTCATTTCCCCTACACTTTATTACACTGATACATTCGTACTTGGCGGACCACACTTTTTATATCAGAGTGGAGGACGCATTGTCCGATGCAGCCACGGTGAATGCAGGATACCTCAAGGTACCGTGCTGTCACCGATCTTATTCAATTTGTATACAGCTGATATACCGAGGTACCCCCTTACGAAACTGGGACTGTACTCGGATGATGTACTCATCTATGTGCACTCATTTCACACGGAGGCTGCCAAGCGAAAAATACAGACACACATCAATACAGAGTGACAAAAAAGTCGCGCATAATGCCTGTAACTTTTGAATTACCTCTTATACGAAAAAGTAATCTTTATGGAAGTTGTTCAGTAAATTATTCCCCACATTTCTATCTGCATGATTTTTTTCTGTCATTTCTGGTTTGGTTGCAATAGAGACTAACTTACTTTTTTAAATGGAACACCCTGCATATGATTACATATTTCGATTCTACTAAGAAAACTCTGAAATATTTGTATTTCAAATTTTTACCATCTGCAAGCGTTTCCGAGATAATGACAGCTCAAAAATGAAAAACTTCCTAACTATAATTATTCTTACCTAATACCCACCAGTTGAGTCAAGGTGTTTTCATGACAGCGACCCAAGAGGTGTCAATTTTGAGTTCCTGTTTAATTTTCTGTTGTCTGATTTCTAATTTGTTTACCCTATGGTTCATCTGAATGAGAAACAACGATTTGAAGTTTTAATAATCAGCGGTTACGGAAATATGAAGAGATCGCAAGTTTGTCAACTTTTCAATGAATTATATCTGTTGACTGCTGACTGTCGAGTGGTAAAGAAATTTCGAGGAACAGGCAGTGTCAGGGAAGCCGCTAGATCAAGTCGACCTAAAACAGCAACCGGGGGAAACAAAGCTTTAGATATCATGCTCTCAATACATGAAAATCCAACACAATCATTCAGACCGATGGCAATGGATTTTAATGGGTCTCGTCAGTCCGTGAGAAATTTGTTTAAGCAGAAGAAGTTGCATCCCTACAAGATAAAGTTGGTGCATGAGTTAAACAAGGACGATTTTGATAGAAGAGATGAATTTTGCGAGCTGATGATGGAAAGATACAGTAACGATAATAACTTCGCAACAAATATCATTTTCTCGGATGGAGCTACCTTCAATTTAAATGGCAATGTTAATAGACACAATTATCGTTATTAGTCTGCTGAGAATACTCACTGGTTCCAGGAAAGTCATACTCAGAGGTCCGAAAAAGTTAATGTTTGGGCGGGCATAGCTGGTAGACGTATTGTGGGACCTTTTTACATAGCTGGTAATTTGAATGGCGAACTATCTGAACCTTCTCAGAAATCACATAATTCCTTCTTGCAGAATGGTTTTACCGGGTGTAAATAATGGCATAAACGAACAGTTATGGTTCCAGCAAGACGGAGCACCTGCGCATTATGCGGCAAATATTAGACAATACATAAGCGAACAATTTTCAGGACGTTGGATAGGCAGAAGAGGTGCTATTGAGTGGCCAGCGCGATCCCCGGACTTAACCCCGCTAGACTTCCTTTTGTGGGGACACTTAAAGAACAAAGTCTACGTTAACCGTCCAAATGACTTAGAATCTTTAAAAGTCAGAATTGGTGCTGAAATTCGGGCCATTCCAGAGGACCTCCTGTTAAACGTTGTAGACGGGTTCAGGGATCGACTGGCGCTCTGCTTAGCACAAAATGGTGGTCATTTTGAACACCTGATCCACTGCCAAGGTTTCACTTGTTTATTATTCCGGTGTCAATTTGTTTAACTCTCTAGGCTATTTATTTTGTTATTGTAACGGTTGTTACAATTTTAAATAATTAAATATTTGAAATACAAAAAATTTAGAGTTTTCCTAGTAGGACCTAAATATGCAATCATATTCCATTTAAGAAAAGTAAGTTGATCTCTATGGCAACCACACCAGAAATGACAGAAAAAATTGATGCAGGTAGACGACATGTTGCGAATAATTTATTGAACACCCTTAATAAACGGATGAAAGAAAACACTAATTGTTTTTTGATTTTCACTTTATTATGTCAACATGACACGTGTTTTACTTCAGATCTGAAGAAGCCGCTGTGACGGTGAAACACGGGTCATGTTGACATATTAAAGTGAAAATCAAAAAACAATTAGTGTTTTCTTTTATATGTTTAATATGGATTTTCATCAAGTAACGGTCGAAACTATAAGACCCTTCATAAAGGTCATTTTTCCTTATACGAGGTAATTCAAAAGTTACAGGCATTATGCGCAACTTTTTTGCCACTCTGTATATTAACCCCTTAATTCCAAAAGTTAAAATATTTTTTTTAAATGGTACACCCTATATATTGTTGGCTTTTTAGAATCTCCTAAAACTTCTGAATATTTTTCTTATAATATGTCCTATACCTAAATATAAAAGTTTTCGAAATAATCGCATTTTAACTAAGCGGCTACATTCAAAAATAAATATTCTAGATTTCAGTAAAGTTCTTAGGTGGCTGTGAGTTAGATGCACATTCCAGACAAAAAAACATTCCATTGAATCTATGAAAAGTTTTAACAAACATCTAGCCTAGCGAGAAAGAAAATAACAATGAAAAGAGACGAAAATAGTGATTTAAATATACTAATAAAATTGATATGTGATGGGCTACATGCTTGGTGAAATGGATATTCCATAGTAGAGGCAATTAAAGTAGTACTTGTTATATTTCACAATTTATAAATTGTATAATATTAAAATTATAAATTTATAAATTGTGAAATATAACAAGTAATACTTTAATTTCCTCTACTATACTAATACAAGTTGAAGATATTCGTCGCGCCCCCTTCCACCATATTTTTGGTGTGCATAATATTGATCAAAAGGTTCAAATATTTAATGATTATCTAGTTGAGGTTTTTAATGCGCATGCTCCAATGGTGACGGCACGAGTAAGTAAACCAAAGTGTCCTTGGCTCACTGAGAATTCTGTACTGCTGATGAAGCGCCGGGATCTAGCACTGGCAAAGTTTAAGCGGTCTAAAAACAGAGTCGATTTTGATTCATACAAATTCTTGCGTAACACTGCTTTGTCAACAATGCGTCGAGAGAAGAAGATATATATGCAAAACGTTTGTAGAACTAATAACTCCAAAGCTATTTGGAAGGCACTTGAAGACTTTAATGTGAAAAAGCGCACCAGTGTTGACATTCCGGTCACTGTTGGTAATGCAACAGATATTAATAATTTTTTTGTTTCCGCCTTTAAACAGGGATGTGATGCTGATTTAGTAAACTTTTATGACAACAATTCCTTTAGTGATTCTTCATTCAATTTCACTATGGCTACTGTTCAGAAAATTACCGAGTTTATTGCAAGTTTTCGTACTAATGCCTGTGGTGCTGATGATATCTCACCTGTTATGCTCCAGTATTGTAGCCCTGTGCTTGACTCGTACATTACTCATATAATTAATTCCTGTATTGAAGTAGGATATTTTCCTAGCGACTGGAAAACTAGTATCATTATTCCCCTACCCAAAAAGAGTACCGTGGAGTCAATTTCTGATCTCAGGCCTATTAGCATCCTTCCTGCTCTTTCCAAGGTATTAGAAAAGGTACTATTTAAACAGATTAGTGAGTATGTTAATGAATATGATATTTTACCTCTATATCAGTCCGGATTTAGAGAGGGACATAGTACTGTGACTGCACTTTCTAGGGTCACTGATGACATTGTTTGCAACTTGGATGTAAAGAGAGCAACGGCCTTGGTGTTATTGGACTTCTCAAAGGCCTTTGACACTATTAGCCATGCAGTTTTAATTGCTAAACTAAAGTATTATGGATTTTCACGGGACGCCAGTTCTATTATAACATCATATTTGAGCAACAGATCTCAGAAGGTCTCTTTTAACTCTCAGTGTTCTCCTTTGTCCGTGGTGCTTTCGGGAGTTCCACAGGGGTCTGTGTTGGGTCCCTTGCTTTTTTCGATGTACACTGCAGATATCTTAAAGAGCGTAAAGTATTCTCGGATCCAAGCATATGCGGATGATACACAGTTATACGTTGGCTTTGATCCAGGGGACTCTGATGAAACCATGGCTCAGCTAAATGAGGACTTGGAGACTATTAGGTGCTTGTCTCTGCGCCATAACTTACTACTTAACCCTACAAAATGTAGTTTAATTTTTTTTGCTAATAAAAATTTTCATCATTTGCTCAACGACATTAGGATTCAGATAGGTAACATTGTCCTCCCTCCGCAAACTAGCTCCAAAAGTTTGGGTTTGGTCCTCGATGCTAAACTACAGTTTACCCAGCATATTAATGGATTACTTCCACGTGCATATTTATCTTTGAAGCTCTTATACGCAAATAGACACTGTTTTGATGTAAGACTTAGGAAATTACTCTGTGAGACTCTTGTGTTGTCGTTATTTAATTATGGCTCTGTTGTGTATGGCAACTACTTGAATGTGTTTAATGGGCGTCGTATCCAAAGGGTGCAAAATGCATGTTGTAGGTATATTTATGGCCTTCGCAAATATGATCATGTTTCTGCTCACCTAGCTCAACTTAACTGGCTTCACATGGAGAATCGCCGAAGGGTGCTATTCTTGACCTTTGTTCACCGAATTATAACAACAAATAGGCCTCTCTATCTGTTCGACAGACTTTCGAGGCGGCAGGATTGTCACTCGGTAAATGTGAGGTCTCGAGCGTCGTTTCATATTCCGCGGCATCGGACTGTCATGTTTCAGTGGTGTTTTTCATATTGTTCAGCCACTTTGTATAACCGACTCTCGTTTTGTCTTAATGATTTGGGTGTTTTACCTTTTAAAAGGAAATTGAAGCGTATATTGCTATTAAGTCAGAATTGATGTTTTTTTAATCTCTTTATTACTCATTAGTCATGTGACCGGACTTTCCTTTGAATTGATGGGCTGTGCAACTCGATTTTAACATAGACATAATAATTAATAATATTACATAGGTAAGGTGCTCCAAAATAATAATAAGAAAAAATTATAAAAAACACTACATAATTTACTTATACGGTTTATTGCTCCTTGTTATGTGTTGTTGGGTAGGTATATTTCTTTAACCGTTACTTTTTTTTTTATTTTTTTTTTTTTACTTTTTGCCACAGTTATTCATTTATAATTATTGATAAGTGTATTGTATTAATATTTAACATTGTAATTTGATCGCTAGGGTTAAGTGTAAGAATAGCTGTATCCTGCAGGCTACAGCTAAACTTCGCCCTATAGGCATCTGATTTTTTGAAATATATTGTATTATTTGTTATATATTTGCCAATAAAAGTCGATTTATTATTATTATTATTATTAAAATCCAAACATTTCTATAAGAACAGTATCGAAAAGTTTAAAGGAAGAGCTTGATGATTTAAAAAATACCTCTTATGGAAGGGTTCAAAACACTCTTAAAAAATGTGGATATAAAGAATTCAAAATTAGGCCAGTAACAAAATTAACGCAGAGACATAGAGAAAAGAGGGTTAAATTTTGCCAAACTATGTTGGAAAAAATTTATTTAAATCCTAGTTATTTCGGAAATGTATTTTGGACCGACGAGTCCTCATTTTCAACTAGTGGCATGATTAACAAAAAATATAGCAGAAAATGGGACACAGTAAATCCCCACTGCTACAGGGAATTTAAATTTGAAGGTCGTCAAACTATCAATGTACGTGTGGTGTGCTATTTTAAATAACATAATAATAGGTCCCCATTTCTTTAACGGTACTTTAAATGGAGAAGGTTATTTGAATTGTCTCCAACATGAGCTAGAGGACTACTTTGATGAGCTTCCGTTGGAACAAGAGCGAAACATCGCTTTCCAACAAGATGGCGCTCCACCTCACAGTGTAGTAGCTGTTACAAACTACCTTAATCGAAGGTTCAATGAATGGATTGGACGGGCTGCACCAATACAATGGCCACCTAACAGCCCTGACTTGACGCCGATGGATGCATTTTTATGGGGAACGCTAAAGGATCGAGTTAATGCAATTACAATTGAAAGCACTGACCATTTAAAAGAATTTATTAGAACAGAAATCCAAATTCTGAATGAAGATTATTCCCAATCTATCACCGCCGCATTACGAAGGTTACGAAAAACGTTTATCAAATGTATTCAAGAAAACGGTGGCCCAGTTGAGCAATCTAATTTGCAATTACCACAAGTTCTTCTTTATTATTGAAATTTTAATTTTAAAAATTGTAATAAATAGTAAGAAAATTTGTTTGTATTGTATAAGGTCTCAGCAAGTGGCTAGAGAACAAAGTTCTCACATGTATACATATTTATATGTCGTATTAAAAATTGTATTTTAAATTTTGTATTTCATATACTTTTAGTAGTATATTTAAATCACTATTTTCGTCTCTTTCCATTGTTCTCTTCTTTCTCGCTAGGATAGATGTTTGTTGAAACTTTTCATAGATTCGATGGAATGTTTTTTTGTCTGGAACGTGCATCCGGGGATTAATTCTACGCAGTTCCCGTTGAGCCCATTTAACGCTATTGTTTGCTTTAATAAATGTTTGCAAAATTACTTGCTTTTATCAAAAAAAATGTAATATTTACTTAATATATATGTCGGTAACTGTCACTAATAAACATAGTTTTTGTTGTTCCGTGACCGCATAATTCACAGCCACCTAGGAACTTTACTGAAATCTCTAGAATATTTATTTTTGAATGTAGCCGCTTAGTTAAAATGCGATTATTTTGAAAACTGGTATAGGACATGTTATAAGAAAAATATTCAAAAGTTTTAGGAGATTCTAAAAAGCTAACAATATATAGGGTGTACTATTTAAAAAAAAAATATTTTAACCTGTGACTCATTTCTGCAATATCCTGTATATTCATATATAATTCTGCAAATAGCTTACATTATTCTGTACAACTTTTATATTAAACATTTTTATCTAATGCAAGGAACAAAAAATTTAAGAGGGGGGGACATTATAAATGATCACCGTGTACACCCCCTGAGATTTGTGCTTCAAACAGGATTAAAACGGTGCTGTTTGTTTTAAACAGGGTCTATTCTAGACAAGGGCGTTTATTTGTCTAAAATAGGCCTTGGTAGCACATATAAACGGTGAAAAGGAACTTTATGATCTTACAACTCAAAAATAGCGATGTTACCACTGGATTAATAAACTAACAATCAGTAGCGATCTCGAATTACGTTCCGCTCATATTTAGTATGTGCACAAGAATAGTAAACCAAGTGCTCGTAGAAGAAAGAGTTTATAAACATGTTCATCCACTAGTATCCGTGCAGTTATTGTTATTGTTATTGAAAGTTTTCTTACCTTGTTTAAAACAAACAGCACTGTTTTAAACCGATCCTGTTTGAAACAAAAATCTCAGGAAGTGTACCTGAGGCAGACATTATTGTTTTTGATATTTAATGATCTAATGTATGTATTATATATCAAAAATAGAGGGTATAGGGATTTGAAGGTTAGACTTAGTAAGGGAATTTATGGGCGGTTTTGGTTGTAGGTGAATTGTAAAGCTGGTCCCTACTGCGCATGTGGATTAGTAGGCGGGGTTGTGGTAGGTGAAGGTTAAGGTGGTAGGTGTGGAGAGAGGATTGGTATGTGTGGTTTTGATAGGTGTGGAGAAAGGATGGATCAGCTGGTCTCTACTGGGCACGTGGATTTAGTGGTAGGTTAGGTAGGTGGATTTAGTGGTAGGTAAGATAGGATGATTTAGTGGATGGGCGGGACAGCGAATCCATAGATCCAATATTCGAGAAGCCCTATAACCATCTACTCAAATAGTTTTTGCTTGCCGGTGTTGTGTTGTTTTAAATAGGATAGTGGTTTTCTAACTGCAATAATGAATTCGACCAATTGTAGGTATTAATTATATCGATTGAGAAGCGAAAGGAGCATTCATCGGAGAAACAAATAATTCTTTCACTCACTAACTCGCAAAATTACAAACGGCGACCGTTATCATCTTCATTAAGTTCACGAACCAGTTTTTCTTTATAGGGAGGAATGTGATGCTGCCAATATTTCCTCATACTAAGTGAGGGCGATTGCAATATGACCCAAAAGTGCAACTTCTGCAGAATAATTTCTTACAGAATCTTCAACATTTTGTTTTGTTTAGCACTGATCCTATGTCACAAAATTTTGCCGCTGATTCCCGCATGTAAGTATATGACAAATGTGCACTTGGATGTAGTTCTAAGACAGCGCGACAGCTCGAGCACAATCGTTATTTCTAAAGGAGAGTGAAATAATTTCAATCTATTCTGGAAGAGTATACGTCATTTGAATCCGTAATTATTAGACACAACGAAATTTTAATGTATAGCAAAATTGAATTCTCACTATGAATTTGACCGATGACAAAAACAAATTGATAAAAGTAGTTTTTTTGACCGAACACATAAAATTCGAAAAGCATCTTGTTATCCTTTTTTTTGCGTATTTACCAGTTATTTATTTACATTTAAGCACCAACTTGTTTACCATTGAATTCCTCGAACAGTATTCAACCAAATTTAACGAGAAAGTTGCCGTTGAAAAGGTAATTTAATTGCCTATCATCAGGTATCAAAAACGTGGGTGGAAAGTTTTCGATGCGCTACCATGTATAGGTAGTAATATTACAGATTTTACATTAAATTCTTAAAGCTGTATTAATATTAATTATATTTTTATAAAATATGGTATTAATATTATTATTTTCTTTTGTAGCAAGGGGAAGAGGGTTCTGCTTCCCTGCTGCCTCTCCTGACAAGCCGCCAGTGCCAAGACCCCAGTTTAAAAACAAACGCATTATATATCGAAGCTCTATTTAAGAAAATTCTACTGAAATCAACAAAACACATATTTTAACTGTTGGGTCTTAGATAAGTAAATGTTCAATCAGAATGCTGTCTTGAATACATCAGTACTTTGGGAACCTGTTTTAGCAAGTTGATCTTGTTTAATACTGTTAGTAGAAAAAATATAATGTCTGATAAATCTGATTCATAACGTAGGTTTCTAAATTTTAGTTCGAGCATAAGATTGCATCGAAAGTAAATTATATTCCAATTGAATTTAAAACCATTCGCAGTTTTCACACGCTCGAAAAACTGATGGAATTTGCATTATGTAAGTTTTACGTCTTCTCGGAATAAAAAAGAAAAAATGTAGGATTTTGCATTTTGCATTACAAATTGGAGTCTGATGACATGAAATGAAAAATTGGTAATATTTCTGGGCCGGTACGCTATCCATCCACCATAAATAAATGAAAATGTGTGAAGCTTTACTTATAATATCATAGTTCAGAATACTTCTCAGAATTTTCAGGTACGGGGAACATCGATCCATTTCCTAAAATTTATTATGAATAAAACAAAAATGGTAAAAAAAACATCAAGATTTATTTTTGCTGTATTTCAGTAATCAGTAGTTGTGTCGTTTGTGGCCCAGCTATAGCGATCTGCGTTGCTATATTAATTTAAAAATATGTGAACGAATCAAAAAAATTGGCGAACAATTGGAAACTGGTTATATCTTCTGTACTGTTGGCTTCTTAAGTTAGCCTTTCTTGGCTTTTACTTTTATTTGCTGCAGATTTTTGTTTTCAAATACTTTTTTGACGCTTTTTTTTGTTCTTTTTTCATTCTTCTTTCTCTTGAAAGTCCTTGTTCTTTTCCAGTTTTTTGATGTTGATTTTTTGATATGTTTCATGATAATTCAGTATTCAGGTTAGCCAGTGTTTCGACATTTTGTATGTGTACTGTGGCTATGATCATATGTGTGAATTTGTTATTAGAATATTTGTTGATACCTCTGTCCGTCTGTGGTAGTTCGTAATTGTCTTTATTGTCATGTGTTGTTGTATCAATCATTTTAATTTTCATTTCATCATGTAGTATTCTTACTGGTACGTGTCTTTGTATGTTTTGTGCGATTCTTATTGTCCTGTTTTTTAAGATTTGTAGTTTTTTTAGTCTTGTCTTGTTTGCGTTTGCTGTACACCATGATGATATTCCGTATGTCAGTACTGGTCCAGTGGCGTAGCCAGCATTTTGGGGCGGAAGGGGCGCAATCGGTTATCCGATTTAGTATCAATTTTTCAACAACCTTGCCCAAACACAATATCAGACTTATTGGTCTGTAGCTGCCAGCCAACGTTAGATCTTTCCCAGTTTTCGGAATTAATGTTAATGAGATCCATTGCTGTTTCCTCAATGACAAAGATTATAAATAAAATTGGGCCTAGTATGCTTCCCTGCGGGATACCCACTGTATTTCGCATTATTTCTGATTTCGAGCTGATGTTGCCCTTTCTTACGAACACTCTTTGAATCCTTTGACTTAAACATGAATCAAAACACTTTAGGGCATTTCCCCTAATGCAATACAGATTGAGTTTTTTTAGAAGCAGGCCTCGATCTAGACAATCATACGCCTTTGATAGATCCAGAAATATTCCCATTGCCATCTTGCCATCCTCGAGATTTCTCAAAATGGCCTGTATAAACTGAAAAACAGCGGTTTGCGTGGATCATTCCTCGAAATATACATGCTGGTTATCCGAAAGAAGATTCCCTTTCCTCATAAATTCAATCACTTGATCGCACATCACCAATTCAAACAACTTTGAGAAACCCGGAAGTAGGCTAATTGGCCTATAATTGTCCAGTGAATCCTCATCTCCTTTTTTTTATATAGCGGTTTAATTAACGCTAATTTTAATTGGTCAGGGAAGATGCCCTCTCGCAGTGAATTATTGATTATGTAACACAGAACATCAGTGATTCCTGGAACACTTATTTTTATTAAACTAGAAGGAATTTCATCCTCTCCGCTACTGTGCTTCCTTTTTACTTTTTGGCATATCCGTAATAATTCTTCTGTTGTTGCGAATTTTATTTCAAAGTTATGTACAGGGTTATCCAACCAAGACTAGACAAGGCGATTTTTTGACTTTTCCTGTACTTTTATAAAAAAACTAAAATAGCCATCTTAAGTCATTTTCTCCCGCGAATTCGAATATCTTCAGCAAAAAACAATTGAACATCAAACAAAAGTACTAGGGGTCACTTTGATATTTTTTTAAATAGGATGCCGTATTTTTAATGAGCTTATCCGATTTCTCATATAAATTTTGATCTAAAATGTTGGATTTTTAATTTTTTTTTTTTTTTTTTAAATTTTTAACATTTTCCGAATTTAAAACTGAAGAAAAAAGGCGTTTTTAAATTAAAAATCCAACATTTTAGATCAAAATTTATATGAGAAATCGGATAAGCTCATTAAAAATACGACATCCCATTTAAAAAAATATCAAAGTGACCCCTAGTACTTTTGTTTGATGTTCAATTGTTTTTTGCTGAAGATATTCGAATTCGCGGGAGAAAATGACTTAAGATGGCTATTTCAGTTTTTTTATAAAAGTACAGGAAAAGTCAAAAAATCGCCTTGTCTAGTCTTGGTTGGATAACCCTGTACATTATTTTGGATGTTACAATGCCAATTTATTGGATTTAAATTGTTGATATGATTTGGAACAACATTTAATAAAAATTCATTGTAATTATTGGATATGTCCTCAGTATCTTCAGAAACCATTGTGTTATTTGTTTTAGATTTCCCTTGGATGTCATTGTAAATAGACCACATACATTTATTGTTATTATCCCAATTTCTTATCCTGTTCGTATAATTTTCAGATCTACATTTAATGAACTCACTATCATATTCTTTCTTAATTGCTATATATGCTTCCTTATAATATGTGTTCCAGTTTTTCAAGAGTAAGAGAATCTCAAGTCTATTTTTTATTTCCCTAATATGATCCGTATTTTTGTATAGATAGTTTTTGTCCCTTTTTTTTACTAATTTTTTTGGAAAACATTCATTAAAAATATTCAGAAAAGAGATCATAAAATTTGAACATTGTTTGTTTACATCAGATCTCTCTGTTCCAAAAACATCCATCCAATCTTGTCTTTCTAGTGTCCTAACAAATAAACTTTCATTGTGTTCAGAAAAAACTCTTTTAAAATAGGGTTTATATACTTATCTCATTTTTCTTACATTAAAAAATACTTTTTGGGCTTTGTGATCTGATATAAGTGTATTTACAATAAACTATTTAGTTCACATTTCGAATTATTGCTAAAAATGTTATCTATACAGCTTTTATATTTGTACGTAATTCGGGTATTCTCGTAAATTGTTGGGTACAATGAATATGAAGATAATTGATAGAAAATCCGCTTTGTTGTTATTTTTTTGTATTTCTTAGAATTTTTCAGGTACGGGAAATGTTGATCCATTTCCTAAAATTTATCACGAATAAGACAGAAATGGTAAAAAAAAACATCAAGATTAATTTTCGCTGTATTTCAGTAATCAGTAGTTGTGTCGTTTGTGGCCCAACTATAACGATCTGCGTTGCCATATTAACTTGTGAGCGAATTAAAAAAATTGGCGAATAATTGGAAACTGGTTATCTCTTCTGTACTGTTCGCTTCTTAAGTTAGCCTTTTTTGTCTTTTACTTCTATTTGCTGCAGACTTTTCTTTTCGAATACTTTCTTGAAGCCTTTTTGGTTTGTTTTTTTTTCATTCTTCTTTCTCTTAAAAGTCGTTGTTCTTTTCCAGTTTTTCTATGTTGATTTTTTGATATTTTCCATGATAATTCAGCATTTAGGGTGGGAGTCAGTCTTTCGGCATTTTGTATGTGTGTTGTGGGTGTGATCTTAAGTGTCACTTTGTTATTAGAATATTTGTTGATACGTCTGTCCATCTGTGGTAGTTCGTAATTTTCTTTTTCATGTATTGTTCAATAATTTCAATTTTCATTTCGTCATGTAATATTCTAACTGGTACGTGTCTTTGAAATGTACTAAATTAGAAGAAATGATACTAACCAGTTTCGAATTCGCCTTTGTTTTCGTTTAACAAAGAGGCATTCGATCAATATCGCCACAACTAAACCATAAAAGATTAACAACTATAGCGACCTGGAAATATCTGATATCAATATCTTCTCACATTGACACCAAAATGCGGGGGAGCACCATCTTGCTGAAACCAAATTGTTTCATTAGGTGTATCTGGATCTACGCCGTTGGGAAAAATTACAGCTAGAGCAGGCCTCAACTCGAAGGTTAAGAAATCCAGGTACCGTTCAGCTGTGAAGTTTCCTTCCAAAAAGAATGGCCCTAAAATTCGGTTATTAATGATACCTGCCCATCCATTTACTTTCTGGGGCCGCTGAGTATGCGCTTCAAATATCCATCGTGGATTTTCTTGACTCCAGAAACGATAACTATGTCGGTTAACCACCCCGTTTAAATAGAAAGTAGCTTCATCCGAAAATAATATGTTCTGTGGAAACCTATTATTCTTGTCACACCGTCTCGTCATTTCTTCGCAAAATTGCAAACGCCTATCATAGTCTTTATCTTCTAAAAGCTCTTGGACAAGACATACTTTATGAGGGTGGTATTTTTCTGCTTTCAAAAATCTTCCAATAGTACCTCTAGATGTATCATGATTTTGAGCCAATGAAACTGTTGAAACATGCGGATTATCCGGCAGAGTAAAAGCAATATCCAATTTTTCATCGTCGCCTAAGACACGTGGCTGTCCATTCCTAGGCAAGTCCTCTACTGTGCCATGTTCATCAAATTTGTGAAATATTTTACTAACAGTGCCCTGTGAAATTTGATTTTCCGGATATTTACCATTAAATAAAGTGCACACTTTACTTTGACTTCTTATTTTATCTCCACATCCTAACAATATCAAGACGCTGCCTTTCCGACAAAATCATTTTTGTTTAGAAAATTGTAAAATAATACTTCGGAAATACCTAAATCAATTTTACAAGTTCACAATGCCACAAAATGTCAGAACGTGAAACAATGAAGATTTCTTACCTTGAAAGATAAAAAAAACATCAATGATTTATCATTTCCGCTTATTTAAATAGGGAGTCTTTTAAAACTTTTAACAGTCGCCATTTTGAAACAGCTTGACAGAATCGCGCCAAAATTTATGAGCATACTGTACGAGATATTACCTTTGAAATGATGTATCACAAGCTGTATGCTTCCATTTAAAAAAAAGATCGATGTCGTCATATCTTTGACAAATGTCTATAAAAAAACAAACGAATAACGTCAAAACGTGAGCATATATAAAACTAAATTGACGTCTCCCAGCATTTTCCCCTAAAGTTACAGATTAAGGCTATATTAATTTTATTCCGGACTTCTAGACAGCCCTGTATGTATAATATAATGTTAAAATAATTTAAAAAATAATTGTTCTTTTAAAATTTCGAAAGTCCTTAAAGATACGGTATTGGAAATTAGTGTGAACTGATTTTTTGTTAAACTGCACTTTTACGTTAAAAAGGTTTTGCTTACCGGCAGTGGCGTGCATGATGATACCATAAATATTTTTTTGTGAAGATGTTTGATACGCCACTGATTTGTTTTAACTCTGATGCATTACAGATATAAACTAAACAAAATGAATTTACTAATTAAATAAGTACAAATCATGTTACGAATTATTTATACTACAAGTAATTTAATAAAAAATGTTTCCAATATAATTAACTTGTTTGTTAATCTAAATTTAAACACAAAACAAACTGGACTTAGAGAAACTGTTAAAGGTGGCCACCTTCTGCTAAAATACAAGCATCTAGCCGTCTTCTCATTGAATTTCTAAGATCTTCCTGGTTTTCAACTGGAGTTTTGTAAACTAGAAATTTTAAATGGCCCCGGAAATACAAATCCAGCCACGGCTGATTAGGTAGTGCAACGCCTCTACCGATCCATCGATTTCCTTATACAGCATTTAGATTTTCTCTGGCTGTGGCACTAAAATGGGCGGGAGCTCTGTCATGCATGAAAAACCACTGGTTTCGCTGAGCTAATGGCAAGTCTTACAATAATATTGGCAGCTCATTTTCT
The DNA here is from genome assembly GCA_963920685.1 of Polydrusus tereticollis. Lineage (NCBI taxonomy): Eukaryota > Metazoa > Arthropoda > Insecta > Coleoptera > Curculionidae > Polydrusus > Polydrusus tereticollis. The sequence goes on along the minus strand of OY987334.1, from coordinate 2,375,497 downwards.
AGAAAATTGCATTAGGTATGATCATCTAACCGCTGGGGTTAACTATTAGTCGGCTAACAACTATTCCTGCCCATACATTTAACGAGAATTGGTACTGGAAATATATTTCGCTAATAGCATGTGGATTTTTTTGACTCCAAACGTGATCGTTATAAAAGTTTGTTATGGCGTTCTTAAAAAAATTAGCTTCATCGGTAAAAAATAAATTATCTAAAAATTGTGGATTTCTGGTTAACCAAACCATTCCAAAAATTATTGACAAAAATTAACGCGCTGAGGAAAATCACGTGATAAAAGGGCTTATTCACACAATCTGTGACATAAGCAAAAAGTGAAATCAACGATTTTCTAACATGGTTTTTTTTATAATTTTACGATTTTTCCAACTTGGGATATTCTCTGGGTTTTTAAGTCAGGAACGCTCCTTTGACTTCTCTTGGTTTGTCGAAAACTGTTTAGGTCTTGTCACTTCTAGAATTTTGAAATCAGTGCTTGCCTTGATTATTGTGGTTCGTGTGTATTGGATTTAAGAATTTTGTTCTGCATAATTTTGGCGCCTTTTCCATTAATTTTGTTATTGATAGTGCCTCTCTACTATTAGTACCTTACAACTATGGGTTTGAACCGACAGGGAGCCAGTCTTTCGGTAGTTTGTATGTAGCGTTTTGTCTAGATCTCGTGTGTGAGTCTGTAATTAGTGGGTTTGTCGATACGTCCGTGCGCCTGTAATAGTCTGTTATAATTTTTAAGAAAAATTCATTTATCGTTTGCATATGAAAGTCCTGATAAAGTACGCGGTTCATTATATATCTAGGGACGTCAGCAATAATTTTTAACGCCCTGTTTTGAATTACTTTGAACTTATTAAGCTCCGTTTTGCTTATGTTGCACCACGAAGGTGCACCATAAGTGAGAACCGGCCTGACCAATACCTTGTAGAGGTTGACCTTTGTCCTATTACCAAGTCTACTTCGCCTGTGAGGCAGGGGGTAGATAGAGCCTAATTGAGGCAATGCAAGCTTTAGCCTATTAATTGAATTGAGCCTCCAGTTCAGTCTTTGGTCAAATATAAGTCCCAGGTATTTCACCTCCTGGCACCAATTCACTTGGACTCCATTGACCCGAAGCCTTGTTTTAGGCCTGCGAACGGTGCTTTTTGAAAAAAAGATGACCTTCGTCTTGGCAGGATTCAGGCGAATCTTCCAAGCCGAAAGCCATTTTTCCAGCTCGATTACGTGACGCTGCATCCGGCTGACGACAATGCGTGGTGATTTGGCAGTCGAAGTAATTGCTGTATCGTCAGCGAAAAGATAGAGCTGCGTAAATCTATCTCGCGGAATATCATGAGTATAAATGTTATACAACATCGGAGAGAGAGGTGAGCCTTGCGGCACTCCCGCCCTGATGCGCTTATTTAAAGAGAGTGCATTCTCTGACGAGACCGTAAAACTTCTATTCTCCAAAAAAGAAGCTACTACCTTGATTAAGTAGTTCGGAGTTCCGAGCCTTATTAATTTTAACAATAGACCATTGTGCCAGACCTTGTCGAATGCTTTGCTCACGTCAAAGAAAACCGCTCCCGTGTGTGCCCTTTTATTAAAACCTTTGACTATATTTGAAGTCAGTCGCGTAGTCTGCCTGACTGTACAATGTTCGGGCCGGAACCCAAACTGTTCGGGAGGCAGAACGTTTCGTCTAAACACAAAGTCATTCAGTCGACTCAAGATTAATTTTTCTACGCAGGCTGATCGGCCTATAGCTGGCCGGCGCCATAGGATCCTCACCTTTCTTGAATATAACTATAACTTTTGCATATTTCCAGACACACGGGAAATGACCTTCTTTTATTATCGCCTGGGATATGCTTACTATGTTCCCCAAAGCTTTGTCTGGTAGATTTCGCAACGCCGCAATCTTTAGTCCGTCAAAACCCGGAGCTTTTCTAATATTCAACACGCTAATTACGGACTTTACCTCGTTTAAGGTGACTTGAGGAAAGTCCTGAAACGGGTGATTAATTGTTTTATAAATTTGTATCGTCCTTGAGACCCTCTCATCTCGTAACGCGTCATTGGTCGGGTTTTCGCTGAACTGATCGCAAAGTTTCTCTGCAAGCAATTCAGCTTTATCTTTGGCATCGATTGAAACAACACCTGTTTCCTGATTTTTAGGTGGGACATAGGTGCTCGCGCGCCCTTTATCAAGGTCCTGGTCATTCTATAGATGGAGTTGTCCTCTATAGATAGACTTTGAACCTTGTCGTCCCACAGGTTCGACTGCTGTTCTATCAACAATTCCCTGATTACCCCGGCTTTCCGATTGGCCTCCGCCTTGATGCGAGGATCTCCAGTACGATACGCCCTATTTTTCTCCCTTTAACCATGTCTCCTGGATCAGAAACACATCTATCTCATTTCTCTCGTATGATCATCTAACCGCTGGGGAAGAACTATTAGTCTGCTAACAACTATTCCTGCCCATACATTTAACGATAATTGGTACTGGAAATATATTTCGCTAATAGCATGTGGATTTTTTTGACTCCAAACGTGATCGTTATAAAAGTTTGTTATGGCGTTCTTAAAAAAATTAGCTTCATCCGTAAAAAATAAATTATCTAAAAATTCTGGATTTCTGGTTAACCAAACCATTCCAAAAATTATTGACAAAAATTAACGCGCTGAGGAAAATCACGTGATAAAAGGGCTTATTCACACAATCTGTGACATAAGCAAAAAGTGAAATCAACGATTTTCTAACATAGTTTTTTTTATAATTTTACAATTTTTCCATCTTCACGCACGCTACTGGTGGAAGTAAGCAAAACCTTTTTTAAGTTGTTTTCAATACCGTATCTCCAAGGACTTTCAAAATTTTAAAAAAACAATTTTTTTTTTAATTATTTTAACACCCTCTATCTTAGAGGGTAAGCACTTTAGGGCATATGTCCATATGAACTTCTCGTCTTAAAATGATGTCAAGAATTATATCCTAGATTTTCTTCATGTACTTAAGGATAACTTTGTATATAGGATTTTTAGTTTTTTTCAAAAGATCGTTAATGCATAGTAAAAAGAGGGTGGACTCCAGCATTGACATTAAATGTGTCTGAAAGAAATCCGTCCATCGCCACTTGCAGATAACGGTCTTTAAGAAAGCTTGACAGCCCTGAACAAATTCTCCCTCCCCTACCATACCCGGTCGAAGGCCTTGGAAAATGTCCAGTGCTACCGCCCGGGATTCCCCATAATGTTCTATTGCGTTATTCCAAACGCGAGTAACATAAGCGAGACAATCTCCTGTTGATCTAGACTTACGGAATCCATACTGGCGGTCACTAATAATGCTGAAGCCATCCTAGTGTGTTGACCTGTAGACAGGCATGGAAAGAAGTATTTTTTAAAATTAGTTTTAATGAATGGTTTCCCGTACCTGGAAATTCTTAGAAATATTCAAACTATGGTATTAAAAAAGAAAACACCCAGGGTGAACAGATAGTGTACCGGAGACTATTATTTCATGTATGCGGCTTTTACACAAACATTTTTTTTTACACAATTTCGTATGCTTAACTTTTTTTACATATATGTAATATTCTCTAGCATACGAGATTTAGTCAAAAATATTGATCGTCTAAGGCAGATTTCATTGTTAAAAGACCCTTAAAAAGAATGGTAATGAAAATAGTTCTGTGTAGAATAACATTAAAACTCCATTGCCAAGCAGCACTCTCTTTAAAATAAAACATTAAAACCAGAATTTTGCACTAGCTCGATTCTAATTTTACATTTCCTCTATAAAACACCCCGGTTTTAAATCTCCTAAATGATTCGTTTTCCAATTTTTTTTTCTATTTTTCATTGGAAAACGTGTTAGTTTGCATTTTAATTTCGCAGACCAGTGAATTGACAGCAGAAATTTAAAACTGAAATTAATAAACCGCGTCCTTTTATTTGATTGCCTGCTAAATTTTAAACTCTATGGAACCACTTGATATGTATCGATACAGCTAAACCTTGGAACAGGTAAACCTAAAGATCTTAAGGCGCGTACTGACTTAAATGTGCATGCACGCATGCACAGGATGTCCAATTTTCGATGGTTTTACGGGGTATCTCCGTTCTTAGTAAGTAGAATACGGTTTTCGTAGCACGGTGCTACCTTTTCGTGGAACAAAAAATATAGTAATCAGAATTTTTCATTGATATACGGAATGTTTTTGGAAATTTTACATTCTGGGACACCCCCCCCCCCATATTTAGGTTACCCTGTGACTTATCGAAGAAAAAACAATTGTTCTTTTTGTAGTTTTTTACGTAGAATCCAGTGATGTACTCAGATTTTTTCTCCGTTCAATAGTTTCCGAGAAAAAAAAAACCAAACTTGGTTTTTATTAAATGGGCCACCCTATATACTTTTTAATAATATAATTTAGTATATAACAAGCTTCTCAGAAATATATCATACCTTATTTTTATTTTTTATATTAAGCACGAAATTTACGTGTAATTAAGAAACATACATTTTTTGTAAGTAGGTCAAGACGGGTATTTAAAAAAACTATTACTGGTATGATAATCAGTGGCGGCTCGTGACGTAAGTTTGTGGAGGTTCACAAGCACCAAGCATGGCAAAAAAAGAACGAAAAATTTGCGCATATCTCCGCCCACCACTACCCCTTCCTTTTATTTCACCCCTCCGTTCCAACCACAAAATATTGTGTAGTTAAGTCATGCACGGCAGATATAACAATCTGGTGGTTAAGTGTCAAATTTACGAGTAAAAACTTTCCTAATTTTTATGTTCTTTTTGTACGTAGATATGTTAATAAAACAAAATATAAATTTAAATTGAAAACTTACCAATATACAGCATACTTGGGAAGCAATAACTAGAAAAGTCAACAACGACAACATAAAAAAACTAAAAATATTTTTAAAAAACAGAACTGATTAAACACAGTATCTAAACAAAAAATGCATTCTTCTGTCTTTAAGTTTAGCAAATTTCTCAGTAACTAAGTCATTAAAGTTAGGAATATCTGGCAACATTTTTTTCTCTATCGACAACATTGCCAGGGCAGAAAGTCACTCTTGATTCATAGTACTCCTTAAAAATGTTTTTATTCTTAGTTCTGATATTTTTGTATACAGGCCCGGATTTACCATGCAGGCACAGTAGGCAGTTGCCTTGGGCGGCAAGAATTGAAGGGCGGCAAATTTTGAGATAAAATTCAGTTTACTCTCAGAAAGGTGCATTTCATTTATTGAAAAACTTTCCGAACCAAATTTATTCCACCATTAAAAGTTTCGTAGGGCGGGGGGTGGCAATTTTCGCAACTGCCTAGGGGCGGCAAATTTCTAAATCCGGGCCTGTTTGTATACATTTATGCATTATGTAGCTTCATTAGCACAATAGAAGTAAAAGAATAACAAGACTCAGGGCAAAAGCAGAAGATCTCCTGTTAAAACAGAAGGTCTGGCAACACTGCATGACATACACGCTTATGGAGGGCTTTACTGCGCTAGACGGATCAGCAAAACATATAAAACGATCTGGCAAAAACCATCCGACAACAAGGCAACGGCATGCAGCACAACAAAAGCGTGCTCATTTGAGAGGAATGAAAGGCCATTTGGAGCCGTGCGCTAAAAAGAGATGGGGACGACAAGGTGCACATTTTTCCTGCGATAAGCATTCGGGATTAGAGACCTGCTACAAAATATTTAGTTAGCGAAACGATAATTGGTTAGGGAGCTTATAAAATCATGTTAGAATTGCTTTGTAACAGACATTGTGTTGTAAACTAAATATGTAATTTATGGTGAATATTTGTCGATGTGGGGCTGAATCTTAGGGAGGCACGTGCTCAAGTGCTCCTATATAAGAGCCGCCACTGATGATAATTACCGCAGAAGAAATATATTTTGGACTCCTTAATATAATTAGCAGTTACATTTCAGTAATAATAATAACAATGCATAAATCGAGTTGTATTTTACTACGTAAAACATTAGCAACAAAAACTGAAAATTTATAGAACTTTCTCATAAATTTTCCTCAAATTGATCTCCATTATGCCTTAGACATGTTTCACACATAGTTGTTATTCGCCTTAATGAATTTAAATTAATAAAAGGCCGCGTTTGTAACTTCCTTCAGTGGCATTTCTTAAATCTGCAATTGTTTCATATTGAACAGAATAAATTTTATTTTCAAGGTATCCACAAGAAGAAATCCAAAACCGACAAGTCGGGTGACCTAGGTGGCCATCTTACAAGTCCATTAGTTCCAATCCAGTGGTATGGGAAATTATTGTCTAAGTAGGCCCTGATAATTATCGCATTGTGAGCGGGTGCTCCATCTTGTTCCAGATGCATGGTATTGAGACCCGCTTAGGGCACGTCTTCTATTATTTCCGGCACAACGTTTTCCAGAATTTTGAAATATTTATTTGCACTAAGGCTGCCTTCAAATATATTATAAATTATCTTGCTTCCTAGTATAAAACATGAAACGTTTAGGCGAAACCTGCCTTGCCGTTCGAATGGAAATACTACATGCTGATTTTCCTGAGACCAAAACCTCGTATTGTGCAGAATAAATATACCAGCACTGGTAAAATGAGCCTCATCGGACCATATAACGGTTCTTTCAAAATTATTTTTCCTGTTGATATTTTGTAAATACCAATTACAGAACTCTATACGGCGCTGTGCATCACCACGGTGTAAGTTTTGTACTAGGTGGAATTTATATGGCTTAAAATTGTATTTTTTCAGGATTGTTTGAACTCTTGATTTAACTGCTCCGACCAAAACCTTCAACTGTTGTGCAAAAACTAGTTGGATTTGTTTTAATTTAAGCTAAAACATTTATTCCATCAGTCTCGCGGTTTTCCTTCTTATAGATTTTAGGCCGGGGTTTAGGTTAGTTCAGAAATTTAATAAATTTTCATAGAGATACTGCAAGAAAGCGTATACTTACCTATTGAAATTACCTTCTACTGCTTTATCTGCATTTTCATTACAATGGACATAACAAACGAGCATGTCGTATTTTTCATTATTTTCAAAGTTTACATTTTCTGCCATAATTAGAACAAACTGATTTTTTATTATTAATTAGATGTTTTAGAACAACTTGGAGAACCTGAACACTCTGACAGAAACTAAAGAAGTTTTTAAAATTACGTAAATATCTGTGTTCTTTTCGTTTATTAAATACCCGTCATGACCTACTGACAAAAACTGTGAATTTTTTAATAAAACGTAAATTTCGTGCATAGTATTAAAAAAAAAGAAGGTATTTTCTGATTTATATTATATATGGGGCACTCCACACAAAATAACTTATCGAAGAGGAAACAAATGTTCTTTCTGTAATTTTTTACGTAGAATCCACGTTCAATAGTTACCACGAAAAAAAAAACACACTTAGTTTTTTTTTTTAAATTGGCCACCCTATATATTTTTAAAAAATATAATTTAGTTTATAACAAGCTTCTCAGAAATATAATATATGGGGCATTCCACACAAAATTTGCAACTAACTCAAAATTTTTTTCCCACGAACAATTTTTTTTACGATTGAGCAGTGAAAAATATTTGACACGTATTTTTTTATTTTATTGAGATGCACAAATTTTTCAAAAAAAAATTTTTTCAAATTTTACGTATGTAAAAAAGCACCTTTTTCTGATCGCTTATACAGCAATATCGAATAAAGATATAAAAATTTATCACATACATAAAATGTTCGCCTTTTTCCCGGCTTGCGAATAAAGTATAATAAAACTAAATTTTGTAAATTGTTCAATGACAAAAATTGAAAACTTATAAACAAATGCAGTTCAAACGTTTTTAAAAATACTGTTAGTTTTTTAGAGTGAAAAGTTGAGTACTTACGAAAGAATAATTTTTTTAAAAACGGCTTGCACGCAAGAAGCGCGCCGCAGCGCAACTCGCTCAGACTAAGATTGGATTATAAAAGTTCTCCACCCCTACGCGCTAAGTAAAACATAATCTTGTACTTGAAACATAGTTATGTTACTTATGTATACTTTAAAAATAAAGAAGAAATTTTCTGTTATTTTAAATTGAAAGTGGTCAAAATAAAATGACTTCGAAACTAGAATTTTAAGTAATAGGTGCATTTATTATCGACAAATTTGTGCAATAATTTTGACGAAGTAATTTTACAGCTTTTAAAACATTTGAAAGTTACTTCATTTTTTTTACGTTTAGATCTACGTTTGACTTCTGATTTACAAAAACTTAATATTTCAAAAGCGTCGCAGGAAAAGAAGATTTTCATTTTCAAATTGAAGTTCTTGTCCGGCTCAACATAATGAAATGATTGTGTTCCTGATATGGTTTTGCATTCTTCAAAACGAGAAACTTTTCTGCTCTTGCATAGTCCTCTGAACATTTTTATATCACAGAATAGTATATTACGTTACAAGACCGGAAAGTACTATTTTACAGGACGAAGCAGGCAATTTCCAGGGCGAGCCGCCAGGCGAGTCCTGGAAGCCTGCGAGTCCTGTAAACGTACTTTCCGGTTGTGTAACGTACAATATTTTTTTTTAAATCGACGCAAGACAGTGGCGTACAAGAAAATTTAGATAATGGCTTACTACATTAATATAGTTTTAAACAGATTGAAAACTCTATAGTCAGGAATTTTTTTTATTTATAATAGTTATAATAAATATTATTTGATAATAGGTACTTAATAAATAATTAAAATTAGAATTATTCTAATAATTAATAATATCTATTTTTGAACTGTTATGTTAAAAGTACAATTTTGTACGTTATATCCAAATTTTCTTTTAAATTTAACATCAATTTAATCATCGAGTACACACTCCACAATGTAGATGATTTTAATTTTTCGGATTTTTCAGCAAAATAGGCTAACAAAACATCCTCAGAAATATTTCTGACATTTTTTTCTTTACACCAACATTTGAAAACGGCAAACGTTTTTTCATACTTGTCCCTGGACTTATGCGGCAACAAATCGTGAGTAGCTCTAGCAGCCGCTTCAGTTATTTCAAGAGGAATTTCACCTTCATCCACATTCATTTCCATAATATAATCTAACTTTTAACTTTTAAACACAATTTTTAATAAGCAGTATCAAATTTGACAGTTCGTTGCCATGAAACGCCATGAAAGAAACAATCAAGTCAAAGCCTATTTATTATGGGTTTGGTTCGTTTTCTCAAATATTGATCGGAATGTAAAAAAAGGGCCCGGTAAAGTAAAAAGAGGGACCGGTAAAGTACTTTACCGGTCCCTCTTTTATGACTTTCTGGTCTAGACCGATAAAATGACATTTTCCGGTTAAAAAATTGAAAGTGGTTGCTTTCCGGTCGATTTAAAAAAAATATTAGTGTTAGCGCCTGATGTCCAGCGCGACAAGTTTAGTAAAGCCGAGTCCGAGCAAGTCGCGCTGCGGCGCGCTTCGCGAGTGCAAGCCGTGATGCTTGAAAGATTTAGTGTTTCGTAAGTATTCAACTCTCCACTCTAAAGTTTGAACAGTATTTTAAAAAAGTTGATTTTTTGAATAAAAAAAAGGAAAAAAATCATGTTGAAATTTAAAAAAATTGCATTTGTTTATATGTTTTCAATTTTTGTCATTTAACAAATTACAAAATTAAGTTTTATTATACTCCATTCGAAAGCTGAGAAAAAGACGAACATTTTATGTAAGTGATAAGTTTTTATATCTTTATTCGATATTGCCGTATAAGCGATCGGAAAAAGGTGCTTTTTTACGAACTTGAAATTGCAAAAAATCTTTTTTCGCGAAATCTGTGCATCACATTAAAATAACAAATACGTGTCAAATATTTTTCACTGCTCAACCGTAAAAAAAATTGTTCATGGGAAAAAAATTTTGATTTGCAAATATTGTGTGGAATGCCCCCAGATATTATATTTCTGAGAAGCTTGTTATAAACTAAATTATATTAATAAAAAACATATATGGTGGCCCATTTAAAAAAAACTAAGTGTGTTTTTTTTTCTCGGTAACTATTGAACGTGGATTCTAGATAAAAAAATTACAGAAAGAATATTTGTTTCCTCTTCGATAAGTTACAGGGTAACCTAAATATGTGGGGGGGGGGGTCCCAAAATGTAAAATTTTCAAAAACATCCCGTATATCAAATACAAGGAGGATTAGAAAAATTCTGATTGCGGCATCTTTTATGTCACAAAAAAGTAGCAAATTGCTGTGAAAACCATATCCTTCTATCTTTACTAATAACGGAGATACCCCCTGAAAACTGGGCACCCTGTACAGGATGTCCCTTTTTCGATGTAAATGCAGGGTATCTCGCTAACTAGTAAAGATAGAGACTTGCGGTTTTTACATTACGTCGCCATTTTTTCGCGCAACTGAAGATGCCGCAAACAGAATTTTCATAGCTTTCTTAGTTTTTGAGCTACAGGGTATTTTCGAAAATGTTTGCTTTTCGACCACCCCCTGTATTTCGGTTACCGGAGTCTTACTTTTTAAGATTTAAAGCAAACATATGATTTTTTAAATGGGATACCCTGTATATTATTCTCATATTTGATTGGGTTATTTTTAAGCTTTTCAAAAATATATAATTGTTGATAGTTATTAGTAGCAATAAACGCACAAATCAAATGAAACGAGTGAAACAAGCATAAGAATATGTCAATTACAGTTAAAATAAATATTATGTAAAAACACACTAATATTACATTCAAACTGGGGACGCATATATTGTATTATGGCGATTGATAATTGATACTTTTGTCTCAACCTGCCTGTATTCAATTTAGATATAGTTGCAAAAAATAAGTCATCGCACAGCATTCCCAGTACGTAAATGGTGCACAATCTTTACTTCATCAAATGAAATTTATTTAATAATTTGTTAGACAAGATTTTATTACTCCGAGATCCTTTTCTATGACTTTTCACGAACTTCTCGTGCCTATACTAAAGCCATACCGTTTATTTCGTCCCTTTCGCAATTCTCTTTCATTATATACAGGGTCGTCGGTATGTATGGAAACGGTCGATTATTTTTTAAAGTAAAACAGTTAGCAAAAAATAATTAGACAAAAGTTTCAGGGTTTTTAAAGGTCTAATAGAATTTGAAAAAAATGATTTTACATAAAATAACAATTATTTTTCAAAAAGCGCATCATAAGTTTAAACCTAATAGTTTCCGAGATATCGACTTTTGAAAAATTTCATTTTTGAACTTTGACAGCTTCTAGCTTTCTAACGGTACGTCTTAGAATAAAACGGCTTACATGTTTCCATCTTAGTTTCTTGTTATCTTCCTAAAAGTGTCAACTTCCGGTTAATCCGGATGTAACTCAAAAGCCGGAAATACAGTACTTCCTATTTAACCGGAAGTTGATGTTTTTGGAGAGATAATTAAAAAGTAAGATAGGGACATGTAAGCCGTTTCACGCTAAGACCGTTAGTAAGCTAGAAGCTGTCAAAGTTCAAAAATATCATTTTTCAAAAGTCGATATCTTGGAAACTATTAGGTTTAGACTTATAATGTATCTATTAAAAAATAGTTGTTATTTTATGTAAAATCCAAAAATATTCTAAGATATAGGGTGTTCCATTTAAAAAAAGTAACTTTGCTTCCCTACGGTTTTATGACTCATCCTGTATACTTATTTGTTTCAAATTCTAATAGATCTTAAAAAGCCCTAAAACCTTTGTGTAAAATATTTTTTGATAACTGTTATACTTTAAGAAATAATCTACCGTTTCCATACATACCAACGACCCTGTATGATTAAGGACGTTTAAGTCTTGGTTTTGTAAATGATTGATTCTTAATTAAATCAATTTTTAAAATTTTTTGATTCGTGCGTTTACTGTTAATAATAACTATCAATTATTATATATTTTTAAAAAGCTTAAAAATAGCCCAATTAAATAAGAGAAGAGTATACAGGGTATCCCAGCCAGGTGAGACCCAAATGGGAGGAAGCGAAGCAGAAGAATGACAGCTATTACAAAGCTACACTGCAAAATCCGCCGCAGAAAGAATCGCCATACCCTTTGACATTTCTCGTGTTATCCTTTTTTACAATGTGTTATTTAAAGTTGTTCCATCACTCTCACTTTTAAAAGTTCAGACTGTACGTAAGTTAATCTTCGGATTTTTTAATAAATGGTGGATGAGGTTGACGTTTCCTTTTTGTGATTTTATTAGTTTTTTTCAAATTTTCTGCAGAAAATGGGTCTTCTTGTCGCAGGTAAGTCATTTCAATCATTTATTGGTTAAATGTGCTCAAACATCACTATCTGATCACTATTATATCGGAAGATTCGAAAGAAATCGCTCAAAATTGGTCATTGACCTTCCAAAACCTTGTAAAATTTCTAAACAATTTTTCCTGTTTAATTTCTATTCCATTTTTTTTTATATTTTATAGCTTGTTTTAAATAATAAATAGTACATTTTACTATATTACTGTAAGTACCACAGGATAGTGACAATGTAAATAAAATATAATTTAGGTGTCCCTCGGAGAAGTTGTAAAATACTGAATCAGTGCCCCCCTATTGCAACGTATGTTTTTAAACTGTTAATATTACTTCTCGACGTCTATTCCCACTATCAATTTCATCACGATATCCCTGTAATACATTTGTTTCATGGTTTTATAGAACCAGCCAGACCATCAGTTTTCAGTCCTTCGAGTCCAAACTACACTGCAAAAAATGACTGTAAAATTACAGTTTGGTTCCATAACATATTCACTATTTATGCTCAATATATTATGGTATTTTATTATTACAAAATTAATTATTCAAATTTCATTTGTAAAAGAAAATAATTTATATAATATTTAAAGTCACAAAGTAAAATAAAATTACAAATTAAAATTACAGTTTATATTCCGAAATGTAATACTTTGCTAATTAACGTCAATTTTTACATTATATGTTCTGTAAATCTGTCAAGCCGCCCTACTTGAAGTTAGCTCTTGAAGGAATCGCATAACTTGTTAAGGAAAATGACGCCACAAGACGAAAGCCCAAACCGCGTGGTCATTTCTTTGTGAGTTCTGCAACGATAAGCAATCATTTTGTGTAGCTCATTATTGGTGTGATAGTTTTGTATATTACAAACAAAGTAAGAATATTATTTAATTATGTTTATGTGTAATACAGAGTTTGTTGTCCTTAAAAACGTTACAAGTCGTGTGTGAAATGATTATGTTTAAGTATAATATGGTGAACATGAAAAGTATACGCATTTTCAGTTTCTTATTATTTGTATTTTTCCTATTTATTATTATTTGTTTCTTAAAACTTGTGACTTATATAGTTATATTTTTGGAGTAAAAAAATTGAATTTGCAATGCATATATACTAAAAGTCCGGACCTATTAGGATAGCTATAATATGTACCCCTAAGATAAATTACATGCTTAATTTAGGAGTGGTTGTTTTGTTACCAATTAGGCACTGTTTCTTAAGTTTTTTAAGACATTATTTCTTTTGTTAAAAATAATAACAAAGAAGAATTTAGTGCTATTTTTATGTTTTTAAAATGTTCTACATTTTCTAAAATACTGTTTGTCTCTGTAGGTGCCAGAGCATATTTTATAATTTTGTTTATAATAAAATGCAAACAACATATTTATTTATTTATTTCCATATAACCTTTTTTCCACCGATATAAGCAGTTGTAAATTTTCTAAATATGAACAGCAAAATTAGCAAGTAAAATTAAATATTATATTACTTAAATGAAATGTACTTCAAGTAACCGTCACTAAATGTTAAGTATTACATTACGCCATTTTAAGTGGTAAATATAAAGAATTCGGGTACCGATAACTGAAGAAAACGTATTTCAGTAATATATAAAGTTATTTTAAAAGGGAAATTTCAGGTATACGTTAACAATAATCAAAAATAATAAATATATTGTGTAAAAATTTACTTCATATAACAGTGAATTTTACCAAAAATATATAGGAAAATAAGATCAGGATATTTGTGTAAATTTACGGTATTTTACGTGGGTCCATTTGTGACCAACGTAAAATAACTGAATTTTACCAAGTTATTTTTTGTAGTGTACTATTTTATTAGAAAGTATGTATACATTTGTTTTAACTTAGGTACATGAAAAACAGATTTTGAGTGTTCTCATACCTATGTAATATATGTTTTAAAAAAATTGTTTAATTATATAAACATTGTATGTTGCTTATATGTGGGGCTGTTTATTATTATAATTATGTTACCCTATTTTATGTAGTATAGATTTAGTCATTCAACTATATTGTTAAGTACCTATATTTATTTTCACATTATTAAAATATAAATGTTTTTAAACCATTCAGTTTGGTGATTAATTACCATAAAATATTTAAAAAGCTTTAATAAAAATGTAAAAAAACATTTTTTGAAAGAGCCGGTCTCACGCATGCGCATATCGCAGCTACACTGCAAAATAGCCGCTGATTTTGACATTTAATTAGACATGCGTGCATCGGTTCAATAACATAGGTATTTGCTTTCTTTAACCTTAGTCTTCGTTGGGGTATCCCATTCAAAAAGACATATGTTTGCTTTAAACATCGAAAAGTAAGACTCAGACCAGAAAAAAAGTAAACATGCCGTTAAATTTTTCCAAGAAAACTCTCCCGGGAACAGTTTTCGATTTCTTAATAAGTTAAAGGATAACCGAAATACAGATGGTGGCCAAAAAGCAAAGATTTTCGAAAACACCCTGTAGCTTAGTAGCAGTAGTAGTAGTAGCAAACAGGGAGGCTTTGACGCCAAGCAAGTAGACCAGTTATGACCTTTTTTGCAAGCCCCGTTTTAACGTCTGGGTAATGTCAGCCGGACGGGACCTACAGTTTCACGTGGGTTCCGAACTACAATATAACCGACAGATGTTATTCTCCGCACAGTATTTTAACGGTCTTGTTATTATTAACGTCTCGTTATTATTAACGTCTCCTTGCTCACTAGAAATCTCGACGAGCCAGCTCTTAAACGTCCTTGTGTGTAGCTAAGAGAGTTGTGTATGTCGCGGGGACCCTCGAACCATCCGGAGCAGCATCAGACCCGTGCACTCGAGACTTCGCCGCCAATTCTCTGGTCAAGGTGCCCTGTAGCTTAAAATCTAAGAAAGCTATGACAATTCTGTTTGCGGCATCTTGTGTTTAATGAAAAACTAGCGCAGTAATTTAAAAACCGCTAAAAAAGTCTCTATCTTCACTAGTTACCAAAATACCCTGCAATTACATCGAAAAATGGACAACCTATACATTCATGCCCATGTATAGACTCGCGGTATATTTTTAAACTTATTTGCACTTCGCATATTCGTGTTGACATAGTCCTTTCTGGTCAGTCGTACGGATTCATGATGGAAGAAGTTATTATTGCTGGGGCTGCTTACAAGGTGACTGCAAATTTATTAGAAAAATAAAAAGTCCCGTAAACGCCTTGAGGTCTCTCAACTTTTACAGCATTTACATTGAGACCAAATTCAGAAATTTGTAAGAATGTCCTCAGAGGATTTTAAATATTTAATTAACAGCATTTTGCCAAAAATTGTAAAAAACGGCACCACGACACAAACAGTTTTCTTATACTTGCTTTTCTGGGCTCGAAAAGATCCCAGTAAATAGTAAACCGGTAATTTTTTGTTTTATTGTATTGACCTCCCTCTTTAACTTCTCGGCAATTTCATTCCAGGAGTCTGACTTTTTAGAATAAGTGGAAGGAACGCTTTGCATCCCACAAAATAGGCTATTGTTTATAAAGATTTAGTAATCGTAAGCAGTCTTACACCACTTGATTTTGCTAATAAAGTATAAAATAATCTTTTTTTTTTTCAAAAACAAATACTCGCGCAAAACATGCCTTCAGATTTATAAACTGAGCACACACGCATAATCCATCATATGGAGAAACGACTGGGTGTGCAAGATAGTCCAGGCAAATTGTAATTTTTCTGGTAACTAAAAGCGAGCAAGCTGCAATTTTGCATGGATGTGAGTAACACTAGGAAAGCTTATCTTGAATCAAAGGGTTAAATCGGTTTTTCGCTTGTAACTTCTTCTATTTTTGTACCAGAAAAATAATGAAAAATGCATTTTGTAGGGGAAAACAATACCTACAGGACCGTGCCTCTGAAAAATGTATTGTAATTGTAACTCATTTGTCCATACTGAAAATTTCATTTTTTAAACAAAATAAGCATAATGATATCAGGTTTTCGCTATTTCTAATTTTCTGATGCACTGATTAAAAAATTTCCTCAAAAAACATTGTAGAGCAGCGAATTCTCAACATTTTATGTCCGAACATTTTTTTTAATAAACCAATTATTTTTGTTGTACACTGCGCCAAAACTTTAACAAACTCCAATGATCCTGCAGTCGCTCTGCGCACGATTTGGAAATCGCTGGAGGACGAAGATTCGTTATGTTATCTCTACCTTTTTATGGCCGTTTTTTGTCGTTTGTTTACTTAAGCCGCATTTTAAGCGTTAATGATGTATGGAATATAGCCTGCAGTCACGTGATACTGATGACACGATATTTTTTGGAAAGAAAATGTGCTCAGATCGCAGTTTTTTCGAGGACTTAATGCTACTCGGTATGCTCTTGCCAGCAATATAGATTAATCTTGACAAAAACGAAAAAGGTAAACAGTGTTTTCTGTGTAATAAAAAAAAGATTTCACTAAGAAGAAAAAAGACGGAAATTGACCAGGAATATCAAGCATATGTAATTTCAAAATTTTCGGTATAAAATCGATGAAGTTCTGTTATTAAATAACTTTTTGTACATGAGTTGTCATGCTTTTCTTATACAGTGTGTCCGCTTAAGTTCTGTACATATGGGAAACTTTTTTAATATTAATTTTACGAAAAAAAGTTACTCCTTACAAAAAGTTCTGCTTACTGAAAAAATAATACTAGACTATTCAAACTTGAAATAGTATGTACACGATGATCAAAAAGTAAAAAAAATCAAAATTGACCTACGAGAAAAGTACCCTTAATTTCAATTTTAGAGCAAAATGGAATCAGAAAATGTTGGCATTAAAAATTATATCTGTTTCTACTCTTAGTAGACTATTATTGAAAATAAATTTGATATTTCAAAAAACATAATTTTTTGAAATGATTTATAATTAATAATTGTATTTATTTTGCAATTCAAGCTTATAAACATTTATCAATTATTTTTATTTAAAACGTAACCTTTGATTCTTTATCCCTGTTTTGTAGTAATTTTATGACACAATTAAATAATTGATAGAAACATGATAATTTATTTTGGAAAAATTCAATTATAATAATAAACATTAAAATATGAATTTAAATAAAAATATTCATTAACTTTCTCTCACTGTACATTTGCCTCGACATATCCTCCCTCCATTTCAATACATTTAGCCGTTCTTGCAGAAAATTATCTTAAAACATTTCTAATCATGGCAGGAGTTATATTTGTAATTGTCTCTCTAATTACCCTCTCTAAATGATCAACATTTTGAAATGGCCTTTGTAGGTATACATTCTGTTTTAAGTAGCCCCACAAGAAATAATCGAGGGGGCTCCAGTCCGGAGACCTAGCTGGCCAAAAAAGGTCAGAATATCTATCGATAACTTTTCCATTAAAAAGGCTATTTAAGTATTGTCTTAAATTCCTCGTAATGTGGCATGGTGCACCATCTTGTTGGTACCATATCCGTAGTCTAACGGGTATGTGAAGTCCATGAATAAAATTGCAAGTAACGTTCACCATTTAAATTTTGTCAATCATTAGCATATTACATAATTTTTAGAGAGATAACTTGTTTCTGAAGTTCCAACATGGGTTTTTAAAGAATCGATCTATTAAAACAGTTGTTTTTGACTTTGTCTGGGGAACGTTGGAAGCATTGGAGGGAGGGGGAGAATCAGCATGAAGTCTTTTTCTGGATCTCTCCAATGCTTTTGACTGTCTCTCACATGTCAGTCTATTGGATAAATTATATAAATACGGAGTGAGAGGATTGGCATTGTTATGGGTTAAAACTTACCTCAGCGACGGAAGTCAAAGGTTCCTATTAAAAATAATCACCAAGAGTTTAATTCAGAGAAACTTTCAATTCAACTTGCAGGGAAGTATTCTCGGACCACTCCTATTGGGCGGCGAAACTTTCGGCCCCATATTGGGTCAGGTATATGCTAGGAATTATAGGTCAAATAATCTTGCAAGAAATACCAGCCCCAAACATTCAAGGTATAGCTCATTATCATGTAAGTAACGGTATACCTTGGTACACACTTTGCCCACCCATATTTCAATTTTAATTTCAAAAATACTTTATTGTCAAAAAAAAAAACAAAGTTTTATGTGACAAAGCATTGTTAATAAATAAGACTTAAATAAAAAAAAAATATACATTTGAATTAAAAACATACAAATAATATTAAAATCTAAAGTAGGTAAAAGGAACTAAACAACAAAGCAAAGTAAATAAATAATAAAAAACATAAAAGGGAACAGAGAACTTAATAACAAACATAGAAAACTATTAGAAATCAAATTTCAAGTCAAAAATGTGTATACCATGTGTCGCATCGTCGAGCGGGACATAGGAAATCCCATGTAATTTTAAATGGGGTCAATTATTGGCTTCCCTAATTATTTTAGAGAAAAATTCTATTTAGGTTTATTAAAGAGCACTAAAACCCACATTCAAAAGAATAACTTTAGATATTTTTGATGAGCCCGTTTACGGGTTATCGCCGATTTCTTTTTAACTATTTCTCCTTTTTATGGCCCCGTATTTGCGGGCACCAGTCAAGGTAAAAGATGACTGTCAAATAAAGTTGTCATTTTGAGGAATATTTGAACATCTTCTTAAATCCTAAAGTTCTAACAATTTAATAGTACCTACCTATTAATTAGTAAAATATTGAAACATGTAAAATGTCATAATTAACCTTGTAATTGGATACTTTATTTTAGTTTTATTCAGATTAATTTGTACTCACAAATACACCTTTAATATTTTCGATGTACGACTTTTTATAACAATAAAGCACACATTTCAAAATGACAACTTTATTTGACGGTCATCTTTTACCTTTACTGGTGCCCGCAAATACGAGGCCATAAAAAGGAGAAATAGTTAAAAAGAAATCGGCGATAACCCGTAAACGGGCTCATCAAAAATATCTAAAGTTATTCTTTTGAATGTGGGTTTTAGGGCTCTTTAATAAACCTAAATAGAATTTTTCTCTAAAATAATTGGGAAAGCCAATAATTGACCCCATTTAAAATTACATGGGATTTCCTATGTCCCGCTCGACGATGCAACACCCGGTATATAATGTGCATAATCATTAAGCGTACCTAATCATAAGCGAGAGGTAAGGATGCAATACATAAAGGTAGCCGAAAAACTATACTCCAAACACCCGGAGGCGCACTGTCTAGTCGTCACTCGAAAAATTCGTCCAAAGAATAATATGCTCTCTCCAGCAGCAGTGCTGTAAGAGACCTTCAAAAAAGCCGCACCGAGGAAACAGTCCTAATATTCAAAGGTAAGTTGTTAAAGATTTTTCTTCCTTGGTAAATTAGAGATCTCTGGGTGAAAGCCCTTGATGGAATGGGCAGTGGAAGAGGAAGGTCAAGAGCCCGGCGAGTCTCATAGTGGGGGGTGGGGCCCAGAAATGCTCTACGATTCCTATAGATAAGGGTGGCTGTCTCAAGTATAAACAAAGAGGTAAGGGTCAGTATCCTTTGAGAGAGGAAGCAGGGTCTACATGTTTCTCTCTGACTGATCCCCGCAATAAAACGCACTGCCCTTTTCTGAATAATAAATAAGGCATTAGTTAGATAGTGAGCACCGGCACCCCAAAAAGGAATCCCATACCTAAGCTGTGACTCGAATAGGGCAAAATAGACAGTGCGAGCCGTCTCAGAACCCAGTTCTTTAGCGGCGGCCCTCACCGCAAAGCATGCAGAAGAGAGCTTCCCGGCAAGTCCATACACATGATCCTCAAAACGAAGGCTGTCATCAACAGTGACACCAAGAAACCTGCACACATGTTCACCCTGAACAGGTATCATGCCCAACTGAATCTCCCCCAAATCACATCTGAAAGCCATTGCATGAGTCTTCTCCGTGTTAAAGCACAACTTGTTTGCATCGCACCAGTGTTTCACCTCCACCAGATCTACAGCCATCTGCTCTCTCAGATGAATCACCGATCCATCGCTCCACACGATGGAAGTATCGTCAGCAAAAAGGGTAAATTTTCCCGATATTCTAACACGTACTAAATCATTAATATAAATGAGGAAGCCGTCGATCTGGTATCCCCGACGAGCACAGACTGCTTGCGGCCTTCCAAATAAGATGCAAACCAAAAGAGGGAAGAGCCCCTAAACCCGTATCGCTCCAGCTTCAGCAGCAGTATTCTATGATCAACGCAGTCAAATGCCTTTGACAAATCACAGAACACCGCTGCCACAGCCTTTCCTCGGTTCAGGCCAGAATAAACTCTATCCAGGAAACTGAATATGGCATCATGAGTCCCCACAGAACTCCGAAACCCAAACTGGTCACCATCAATCAGCCCATGCAAGTCGAGGTAACTCCATATCCTCTTCCTGATCACCTTCTCAACAACCTTTGACAACGTAGACAAAAGAGAGATTGGGCGAAAATTAGATGGCATATTTGGATCCCCTCCCCTGTGTAGCGGAATGACAATTGCCGTCTTTAAACACAACGGAAACACCCCGCTAGACCATGAGTGCTCAATCGCAACTGCAAGAGCTCTGAGAGCAGCAACCGGTAACCTCAAAAGAACCTCTGCTGATATTCCGTCGTCCCCACTAGATTTTTTTGTTTTTAATTTCCGCAAGAGCATCACAGATCTCCCGCACCAGCACCGGCATAAAACAAAAGGAATTTGGAACTGAAACATCCCGCATAAAATCGAGTGGATCTCCAACCATAGGCAAACCCTGCGTCAGGATTCCAGCCACAGAGCAATAAAAAGAATTCAAAGTGTCAGCATCAATGCCAACCTCCTGACCACACGCAGAGGAACGATTGCAAAGATCATTTATTATTAACCAACTCTCCCTCTGCTTATTCCTAGAATTAAGTATCCTTTTCTTATAGAAGGATGACTTAGCTAACTTGACAAGTTTGCGATAGATGCAACGGTACCTATTACAATAAGAGAGAAAGCCAGCATTGTCAGTAAATTTCTTAAGTAGATTTAGAGAGCGAAGATTCCTTCCTGAAACTTTTAGGCCTACTGTAAGCCAAGGCTTAGTTTTCCTTTTTTTTTGTTTTTATCCATCTACTAGGAAATGCCGTGTTAAACAGGTCCAACACGACTGAATGAAACAAGGATATCGGCTCCGGAGACCGACACATGCCCTCCCAGTTGACACCAAGACTTATCCCATGAAACACCCTAAAGCTCGCCGCATTGAAAATCCGGCCCCGACGCCGCCGGCGGGACCCGGCTCCGCTCGTAGCGCAAACAAAAGAACAGCTTACCGCTTCATGGTCGGACAATCCCGCATTCAAAACCGAACAGGAAGCATTCTGAAAATTCGAGCATATGTAGTCAATCGTTGTGGAAGAATTCTTAGTTACACGAGTCGGAGAGTCGACGTGCATCTTTAAGTCATAAGAATCAAGAATGCTCTCCATCAAAAGACTATTTAAGGATCGTCTGTCAGTAAAATTCACGTTAAAATCCCCAGCCAGCACAAGTCTGCAATTTAAAGGAATCTGTGAGAGAATCACATCCAACCTCTCAAAGAAAACATTGACATTTGCTGAGGGAGAGCGATACAGGCACAAAATATACAGCTTAGACTCTCTGCAAAAAATCATTGAAAACTCAAACACAGAATCCTCCAACAAGAAGTTAAACCTATCCACTGGTACAAAGCACTGATCAAGACAAGGTAACCTTCTCACAAGAATTAGGGTACCTCCATGAAGAGAGTTCTCTCGGCAGAAAATTGAAGCACAGAAATAGTCTTGAACATTGAAGCATTCACCGGGTCTTAACCAGTGCTCCGTAACCAGAACAATCCCAGGAAAACCAATAATTTCCAGGAAAATGTAAAATTCATCGCATTTACCTCTCAGAGATTGAACATTTAAAAGCAAAACATGAAGGTTTGACTTATTATCTAAAATATAATTAGTAGACTTATTATCTAAGGTACAGCCAGTAAAACTAGTAGAAGCCTCCTCAACAGGAGGCGAAACTATAAAAAAATGTCATTCTGCGAGCTAAGACCAGTATCATTGACAGACAACGCACAAACACAAGGGTCATCAAGCGGATTATCTAACCTTTCGCATATAACCTGAGCGTCCACTATGCCCAGATCAATGCAATTACCATCGACCTGCGGAACAGGATCGATTGCTTCTGTTATCACAGCTTGCTCAAGGGGCCTTATAAATACCAAATTTTTCGTGATTTTAGTATTAGCGTGCTCTAGTAACGCACGAATCACGCCATTACAATAAGCAGTTCCCCTCGTGTTTGCTCGCTTGCTACCAAACGAGTTACAGTCAACGAGATAGACATTATTTTCGGAGACAAAGCTAATTCTACAAACAAGTTCATACAATTTACAGTTGAATTTAAATACATTTGAATTAATTATATCGCTAAACAAATAGGCAACGGATGTAAAAATTAAATTTGTGTGACTACACTCCTGTATAAACTTGAGAATGTTTCTAGTAGAAGGAAAGTTGTTCCTATAAAAATCGTTACCCCCTGCGAGCACAACGATGTAATCGCTTTTACCAAAATCTCTAGATAACGCATGGGCATCACAGATAACACTGTCATAACTAGCACCGGGTTTTATACATTGAATAATACTAAACTGTTTTGAGCCTCCTTTCAGAGGTGTACATTATTCAGGGTGCCCAATTTCCACCGACAATATGGGCAAACAAAAATCCATCAATTATTAGGACTACAAATGCTTGCGAATCTTTCTATTCTATTTAATTGTTCTTTTTATGCGCCATCCATCTAAAAAATCAAAGACAAAAAAGTAAAAAAATAAGTTAACATTCTTAGCAAAAATGGTACAGAACTTCCCATAGGGTAGTATCTCTAGGTTAGATTTTGTAAAAACTAAAGCGTATCATTCCTGTAGTAGCAGTAGCAATGAGTAATTTTCAGATTTTGTGTAAAGTATGTTGTAATATGTAAATATATTAGGTATTTATGTTAGTGATGAAATTTAAATTTGAAATAAAAAAACGAAATATACAAACCATACATAGCATTTACGTGTCATAAATGATCCAAAACACAAAAAATCATAAAAAAATTAAAATGTCATAATGTTAGACTGTTGGGTCCGAAAATGCCTGTAATAAAAAGCCTGCCCTTCCATCCCGGAGCCGAAAGTTCCGGTTAAAATCTGGTTGCTACCTGGCCGGAGCCGAAATTTCCTACGCCCCTCTTATTCATAATTTGTTCTAATTACTTACCTTCAGCTTTATAAATAAACAGGCAAAAATTATAAATTATGCAGATGACACTAATATTATAATTAAGAATGAAAACATTGCAAATTTACTTAAAAACTTTGACGAACAATTCCTAGCATTAAAAATGTGTGTGGTTTCACGTAAATGGTCTTATCCCTTATACAATTAAAACACAATGTATTAATTTTAAAACACACAGAAATAAAAAACGAATAATTGTAAATTTCTTGGGCTTCACATTGATTCTGATCTTAAATGGAACTCATACCGATTTTTATGTAACAGCCTTGCAACTTCTTGTTATATGTTTGGAGTAGTATCTATGTATTTAGGTGTTAATGTCTCCTGTATGGTTTATCATAGTTACTTTATGTCTTTGTTACGCTTTAGAATATTTTTTTCGGAATACACTTCAGGTTTAAAAACAACACTAATTATTGAAAAAAATGCACTAAGAATCATATTTCATATGAGTTATATTCAAATCTGTCATGGAATTTTTAAGTTTCGAAAATTATTAACAGCAACAGGTATTTACATTTGAATCGGTCAATTGAGAAACAACATAAGTCAGTGTTTTGGCTAAAATTGAATATGATCAATTTTAAAATCCGCATATGTAAACACATATTGCAGCGAGAAACAACTAAGCGTTGTGTGTAAATGCAGGATACAAATATTTCATTCATTTGAGAAACAACAAAAGTCGTATGACTAATATTGTTTCTCAAGTGAACGCAGTGATGGCGTCAAAGCTGGCGCTGTTGACACGATAATCTGCTGCCTCGTGTTAGTTGTTGTCTTAGAAAAAGGAAACAAAGTTGTTGTATTGAAACTGTCAAAGTTATTCGTGTAAACATGAATCCTTTTAACGAAATTGATCAAAAAAAGAAAAAGAGAGGCGTTAAAAATACTCAGGAATATCGTTCCAAATTCCCATGTTGTCGGAAAATCGTATACAAGTTGGAAAGGCGAGGAAGTCGATGAAATGAAACTAGAGGAAGATTGCAAGTAAGTTTCTTTTATTTATTATTTGTGTTAATCGCAAATATTTAACTATGCTTTTAGGGCAAAACTATAACAGTTTGATAATTCTCATTTTTAGAAATTTCTGGTGTCAAATTTGCTTGACTATTAAAGTATTGTATAATATTCTTCGTTCGGTTTAATTAACAGGATTTTTTTCATTTAAAGATGCAAGCTAAAATGTTACTGAGAATAAGTGAAGAAGAGGGAAACATAATACTTAAAAACTTTATAGAACAAGAAACCAAAAATAAGAAGGACATCCGTTTGCAAGCAAAGATTTCTGTTTGTGAGGTCAAGCAAAAAAGACGCAGAATGCCGTTAGAACAGTCTTCAAGACCTACTAGAAGCGCTTCATATTTGTATGAGATTTCACCTGTATCTGGAAAGCACCGAGTGTGTAGAAAGGCCTTTATAAACATTCATGAAATTTCTTATGAACGTTTCCATCGACTAACAGCGCTTTTAAACCAAGGAAAGTGTCGTGTAGTATTGCAAAAGATGAAATAGTTATTGATTTATTGATCCTGGCAAAGAACACATCTCATCATTATGGCAGCCAAGAACGTCATTTTTTAAGTAAACGAATAAATTAGATTAGATTAGATTAGTTGCAAATTTTACTTGACAATTTTTCTCCTTCATTTGGACGACCGCAGGTGGATACTTGTTGTACCTGCGAAGAACTTAATGCTAAGATTAAAAGTAAATTTCTTAATGATATTGCTAAACAGGTAGCTGTTGCAAAAAAAAAAGGTACAAGTTCCAAGAAGTAAAAAATTATTTTCCAAAATAAAAGAAATCAAAAACATTTTAGAAACCGACGAGAAAGTGGAAGCAATAAGTGTAGATTATATGCAGAGTTTGTAGTACCCTGCATACCAGTTCAAAAAACTTTTTATCTTCGGCAGCTGACGGTTTGAGTATTTCGCATTCATAACCTACGCGATGAAACCGTAACCGACTTCTACGTATACCATTAAGGTATTGGAACTACAGGACGGAACGAGGTTGTATCCTATATTTCAGATTATGTCAATAGATCAATGCAAGAAGTGGAACATCTCCATGTTTTCTCAGATGGGTGTAGTGCACAAAATAAAAACCATACTCTCATTTGGTTTTCTTTTCCGCGTTGATATATCTGAATAAAGTTAAAACGATAGACCAGTAGTTTCCAATCAGGAACCACTCCGTTCTCCCTTATGATAGAAATTTTGCTATTTTAAAACGAAAAATTAAAACTTGTGATCATACTTACACACTTAAAGAATATGCAGAGTTGATTTTAATATCCAGCCAGAAGAAAAAATTACTGAAAAAAAAATACTATTTTTCTTACAGACTCTGATTACATTTTAAATTTTAAAAATTGGTGGCCACATCATTACAAGAAAAACATGTTATTAGTGGAATCATCTGGAATAGAAATACCTAGCAATGCTAAAGTCCAATTTAAGATTAGCGAATTTATGCATTTCAATCACTCAGATCAGTATTACGAAAAATTGAAGTCTTACCTTCTCGAGCGACAAGATGTTGAAGAATTTTACAACCCAATATTATATTAATGGTCCGTTACAAGCACGGACACCAACAATGTTATGTATTAAATGAAATCAATACGTTATTATTATAATGATATGTAACTTAAATATATATTTGCTTTATATATACTTTTTCATATAAGTTCAGGTATTTTAGCTGTGATAAAAAATCATTGGTAACACATGAAGTTAAACAATCTAGTCAAGATCTTAAGAACATACATAGATTAAGGCGTGAAAATTCAGACTTTGATGCGCTGAATGGGTTGGAGCGTGCCAGGAATAGGAAGTTGCTGAAAAGTACTAAAAAAATGTACTATCAAGAAAAAATTTTAAGTGCGGACAACTCTCCAGGGGCTGCTTGGTCGATGGTCTCCGAGTTGACTAAAGGAAGTAATCATCAATCGGGATTACATATAAAGATAAGGGATCCAACGGGCGAGATTGTACAGGATTCTAGCTTGGTTGCCTGTCAGTTTACCCAGGTATTTGTTGATGCCCCACTTTCTATCTTAAAAAATCACCAAAATCACTGTCAGGTCTGTTTCGGATGAATCAGGGTGATTTTGCGGCCATGGAAGTACCTTTGTTTACTGAGGCGTAAATGTCTGATCTCATTTTCAAAAATATCAAAAACACACGATCAGCTGGACCTGATGAGATACCAGCAAGCATTTTTAAGAGAGCAGTTCTTGAGTCATGTTTAAAACCTATATCGCATATTGCTAATGCTTCGTTGAAGTGCGGAATATTTCCAGATGTGTTAAAGTGTTCTAAAATTACCCCAATTCTAAAGAAAGGAGATTCAACGATGACTGAAAACTACCGTCCTATCACTTTGACTTCACGTTTATCAAAAGTATTTGAATATGCCATGCTTAATAGACTATTGAAACATCTAGATGACAATGATATATTATCTTTAAGCCAGCACAGGTTTAGAGCTGGAAAGTCTACATTCACAGCTATATTAGCATTTTGGAAGGTGTAGTGGACGGTCTTGAGGCAGACGAGCACCCCGTGGGGATATTTTGTGATCTCAGCGATTTCTTAAAGAGGACAACCACTGTCCATACATTTTAAAATCTTGAATAACGCCTTTATCCAAAGGTTGGCAATGTGAGGTAGTAGTAGTAGTAGTAGCAGTAGTAGTGGACGAGAAGGCTTTGACGCCAAGCAAGTAGGCCAGTTTTGACCCTTTTTGCCAACTACGTTTTAACGTCTGGGTAATGTCAGCCAGACGGGACCTACAGTTTAACGTGGGTTCCGAACCACAATATAACCGACAGATGTTATTCTCGGCACAGTATTTTACGGTCTTGTTAGTATAAATGTCTCTTTGCTCACCACGAACCTCGACGAGCCGGCTCTTAGACGTTCTTGTGTGCAGCTAAGAGAGTTATGTATGTCGCGGGGACCCTCGAACCATCCGGGACAGCATCACACCCGTGCACTCGAGACTCCGCCGCCAATTTTCTGGTCAAGGTTCTTACCTCAACCATACGAATATCAGGCATGCCGTTTCTAAAGTACCTACTAGACTAAAGTGCCGTTGAGAATTTGTCGGTATGTGCTGCATACCCAACACTACGTAGTATGGTGACCTGGGCCCTGCAAACTGAAAAAGTCTGCTGGGCCAGCCCGGGCTTAAACCAGGTACCTGTAACATGGGAATCGAGGAAATGATCCAAAGGTTGGCAATGTGAGGTAGTATTGGGTGGATAAAAAATAAGTTTGACATTTTTCAGTGTAATTTGGGGATGAGACGTTGCAATATTCAGAATTAATACCACTTTTCTAATCGGCTTCTTCATCTTGGCATCAAATCTATGAAGCTATGTTGTCATAATGTGTGCTGTCATCCACGCTTTTTTGTTCGCGACCCATTGGAGAGGTAACTTATCGATATGTGCGCCCTTAAAACATCGAAGATTTTTTCTTTTGCATGTGGATTCTTCCTTCTCACCTTTTTTGTTTTTTTTCCCCAGTACACTTGTCATATTTCAATGCATGTGCTTTTTT
Organism: Polydrusus tereticollis; assembly: GCA_963920685.1. Classification (NCBI taxonomy): domain Eukaryota; kingdom Metazoa; phylum Arthropoda; class Insecta; order Coleoptera; family Curculionidae; genus Polydrusus; species Polydrusus tereticollis. The sequence goes on along the minus strand of OY987334.1, from coordinate 2,347,342 downwards.
TGGCAATATACGATAGTCTTGTCTAATCTGCATTAAATGCGTCCCTTGGGGCCTAATCCTTTAAAATTGTCAATCGCTTTTAGGCTTGCACACACCGACGCGGCCACGGCCACGGTAGCGGTGGCGTTCATATTAGCGGTCGGGCGTATTCACACCAAAGCGGTGAGTGGAGCTGCAAGGCAGTTACCGTTTACATATTTTATATATACGAAAATATATTTTTATATAAGACCAACACGAAAAGAGCTTTACATAACCCATTTTAGCCTGTTTGCGTTATGTAATATACTATATTATCGTACTGAGTAATGTAATGAACTTATTACATTACTTATTTTTAATCAAACAATAATTTTTTTTGTTCCGTCAGTCACTGTCATTTTTTGTGTAATGTCACTTTCATAATTTGAAAATCATTTTGAATACATAAAAAAACCAAAATTCTGGGTCTTATATAAAATGTTGTATATATCACACGTACGGTTAGGCTCATTACAGCACTCGTACTGTAATGAAGCTCATACCGTACTAGTAATATAAATAACTAATAAACGCCCAGGTTTCATTTTTATTTATATTATGATATACGATGTGGAAGAAGAGACTTTGTTACTATTAGCTCTTTGTCCCACACTTTGTTTTTAGCCCTTATATTTTTATAATTTGGATGGCTTAAATCAAAAAGTATGGGATATAATTTAACATTCTCTATTTATAATTCTATTACATTATTTGCCATTACTACTGTCACATCTCGCAGTCAAAGTTGACACGTTGTATTTGACCGTCACCGCATATCAGAACGCTGCCCTAGGCCGCTTGATCTAGACCTGCCCGCGCTGGTATGATTTTATTCATTTATTTCTATGTGTTTAGATTGGCCGCCACCGCGGCCGCCACCGCTACCGTGGCCGTGGCCGTGGCCGCGTCGGTGTGTGGAAGCCTTTTCTTTCCAAGCAGTTGCGTCTTCGATATTGATATCGGCTGATTCGCCATCTATTTTCTTGAAGGTAATATCGTGCCGACGACGAAATTTTTCTAACCATCTATTTGATGCCTAGAAGTTATCTAGTCCTAGACATGGAGCAGATTCGAGGGCTTTTGCTTCAATTATTATGGGCCCGGTCCACTGTCAGTCTTTCGGTTTTAGGAAACTTTCTTTCCTGCTCACAGTTGCCACCTTCTTGAAACAAATTTCTAACTTCTGCTTTATTTTGAAGCAGCATAGTCATTTGGGTCTTACCCACGTTAAATTTTTCACCCAATTTCCTGGTACTTAAATCAGTTTTTTCACTTTCCTCGATTATTTCAATTTTTAAGCTTTAAGAAAGGCATTTCCTTTTTCCCGCCATCTTCAAATGTTCACAGTAGTCCCAAAATACACAAAAACTGTTCAAAACAAAACTAATGTTAACAACCGATTTATCAGCTTTTAAAGCAAATTGAATGAATCCGTCTGCAATAAAGTAATTAGTATGTGTACCTATATTTCTTAAGAATTGTCGGGACGGGTTTTACTGCCTTTAATAGAGGATATTTTTAGCGTTAATGTTTACTAAATATTTCGATGATGAGTGCCCGCGGCCGTTTAACGCAGGTGTTCACTTTATAGAGGCGGTCGCAAACAGAGGTTTTACTATTGTAATGACGTATTTACTGTCGTCTCTTTGATACGCCGTCGAAACTGCCGAAAGTCTCCTCTGCAAAAGAAAGCAGTAAAGCTAACCTGACCCTACTTCTTAGCCAATAAATGAAGGTAGAAAAATAGAAACTATTGAACCGCATAAGTTAAAGTTACTTTTGTAAGTAAAGTTGCAGTTACTCCAGCTTAGAATACGTCCCGCATTTTCAACTAAAGTTTGATCATTTATTTTCATAAAGGCGTGCGGTTCAAAATCTTTCCTACTTCACCTTTCGAATTCCGGGGAGCCTTTACAATCGTAAGAGAAATGTAGTTTCGGATATGGAATAGTTCCCAATTCGACATGTAAGATTTTTTTATTTTCTAATCGTTTTTTGCCGGGATATTTTATAATAAATGGCTTCGGAAGTTTTCTGTGAAACTTAAAATATCTTAGCGTTGCGTGTTTGAGGATTTCATTATACAGGGTGTCCAGTTTTCGATGGTTTCACGGGGTATCTCCGTTAATAGTTGTAATGAAAATTTGGCGTTGCTCAATTGTAACGTTGGGCGCCAATTGTAATGAAAATTTTGGTCGTTGAGTGCCAATTTCTTACCTTTTGTTGCTTTGCTAGCTCAGGGCAGGGCGTGGTAAGTTCGATTTAAATTTTAACAGTCCTTTCCCGTATGAAATAAAAACACTTTCAACTCAACTTAGCAATTAGTCTATTTACATACATAAGTGTAGTTTGACAAATTTTTTTTTTACAAAGGAAAATTTACAAATAGTTTGAATGACTTTCTTTTCAAATTAACAATTGTTTTTACGAAGGAAAATTAAAATAATAGTTTCAATGACTTTGAAGTAATTAGTAATTTCAATGTTGATATATTAAATTAGACAAAAAAAATAATAACAAAAGTGAAATAAAGATTCTTGACAGGTTTTTCATGGTGCCCCACTCACAAGGCGTCAGTTACCTTTACCCCTTTTTTAATGGTGGTTATCGGATCCCTGTAGAGATATAACCAGTTTATGTCAGAGCTTCGGGTGAAGCTTAGGAATCGACTCTCTACAGGTATAGGCGAGTAGAGCTCAGCAGACTTCGGACCACTGTCGTGACGTCACGTCAGCTACGTTGTCCGGCTCCAATAATGGAGTTCCGAAGTTGGGACCGAGAAATGACAAGGTGTTAGGCTCACCAGATAAAACCTTATGAATTCCCTTGCTCTGCTTGAAAAGGAATATTTACAGAACCAAAAAAAAAAGAAATATATTTTAGTTTTAATTAATTAATTAATGAAATAATAAACTGAATTGTCAAATTGCAGTGATACTTCTTGGCAACAGAACCAGGTTTAAATAAAAATAATCAATAATTTGACAATAATACTAATTTTATAAAAAAGATAAAAGCTATAAGAGCATAAAATGAGATAGTGTTGTTCTAGTGGAAACTATTGCAACAGAACCAGGTTTAAATAAAAATAATAAATGGTAATTTTATAAAAAACAGTAGTTATAAGAGCACAAAATGGAATTGTGCTCTAGTAGAAACTACTGCAACAGAACCAGGTTTAAATAAAAATAATCAATGGTGATTTTATAAAAACAAATAGTAGCTATACAATTTATAGAAACACAAAATGAAATGGCGCTCTAGTAGAAGCTATTGCAACAGAACCAGGTTTAAATAAGAATAATCAATGGTAATTTTATAAGAAATAGTAGCTATAAGAGCATAAAATGAGATATTGTTCTAGTGGAAACTATTGCAACAGAACCAGGTTTAAATAAAAATAATCAATGGTAATTTTATAAAAAAATAGTATCTATAAGAGCATAAAATGAAATTATGCTCTAGTAGAAACTACTGCAACAGAACCAGATTTAAATAAAAATAATCAATAGTAATTTTATAAAAAAAAATAGTAGTTATAAGAGCATAAAATGAAATTGTGCTCTAGTAGAAACTACTGCACAGGCAAGGCAGGTAATAGGTACTAGATTAGCAAGAGATAAATGAGAATTTAAAAAGATATACAGTGAGATTTCATCATAGAACCCCGAGACAAATCTTCAGATATTAACACATCAGAAAAACTCAGTACCCAGTGATTAATCACCAAAGATAGCGTAATGTATAATGGCAACTTAAAACTTATGCTCGGTTCTCTAAATTAGACTCGTTGGGAAGAAACTACAAAAATGGCATAAGCCGACTCTATATAATTCTCAGAAATATATAGTACCTTATTTTTAATATTTAGCACTAAATTTACGTTTTATTAAAAAAATATATATTTTATGTTAGTAGGTCATGACGGGTGTTTAAAAAAAACTGTTACTGGTATGATAATTACTGCTGAAGAAATATATTTTGGACTCCTTGATATAATTAGCAGTTATAATTCAGTAAAACGAATAACAATATATAAATGGAGTTGTGTTTTACTACGTAAAGCATTAGAAACAAAAGCTAAAAATTGATAGAACTTTCTCATAAATATTACTTAAATTGTTCTCTATTATGCCTTAGACATGTTTTACACATAGTCCTTATTCGACTTAATGAATTTAAAATATTAAGGCCGCGTTTGTAACTCCCGAAATGCTCTTTCAGAGGCAAGTAAATCTGCAATAATTGTTTGGTATTGAATAGAATACATTTTATTTTCAAGGTATCCCACAAGAAGAAATCCAAAACCGACAAGTCGGGTGACCTTGGTGGTAATCTTACAGGTTCATTGGTTTCAATCCAGTGGCCTAAAAAATTATTGTTTAATTAGGCCCTACTAATTAGCGCATTATGAGCGGGTTCTCCATCTTGTTGCAGATGCAAGTTATTAAGACCCGCTAAGGGCACGTCTTCTATTATTTCCAGCACAACGTTTTCCAGAACTTCTAAATATTTATTTGCATTAAGGCTGTCTTCAAATATATTATAATTATTTATTCCTATTATTAAACAGGAAACGTTAAAACCAAACCTGCCTTGCGAGTGGAAATATTACATGCTGATTTTCCTGAGACCAAAACCTCGTGTTGTGGCGATTAAATATACCAGCATTGGTAAAATGAGCCTCATTGGACCATATGACGGGCATTTCAAAATTATTTTCCTTGTTGATATTTTGTAGATACCAATTACAGAACTCTATACGGCGCTGTGCATCACCAGGATGTAAGTTTTGTGCTAGGTGGAATTTATATAGCTTAAGATTGTGCTTCTTGGGATTGTTTAAACTCTTGATTTAACTACTCCGACCGAACCTTTAGCCTTTCTGCAAGAACTAGCTGGATTTGTTTCAATTGAAGCTAAAACATTTATTTTATCAGTCTCGCGGTTTTTCTTGTTGTAGATTTTAGGCCGAGGCTTAGAAAATCAACCGTGTTCAATTAAATTTTATTTAACCCTTAGAAAAATTCTTTTAACCGGCTGTCGTTTAATAAATATTTATATAGATACTACAAAAAGGCGTATATTTACACATTTAAATACATTTCTAATGCTTCATTAAAATTGACATAACAAACGAGCCTGTCGTATTTTTCATTAATTTTCAAGTTTACATTTTCTGCCATAATTAGGACAAACTGATTTTTTACTATTAATTAGATATTTTATAACAACTTAGAGAACCTGAATCCTCAGACAAAAACTAAAGAAGTTTTTAATATGGCATAAATGACTGTGTTCCCCAATAAACATTTTTCTGTGTTACTACTGACTAAATTTGTATCTATAAGGACGTCGTTTTTGGTAATGTTTTAAGTCACTGCTTGACTTATTTCGTAATGTACACCTATGTACCTTAAATTAACGTAAAATTAACGTTAAAACATTCCGTCCTCTAAGCCAATGTCGTATAGTGGTCGAAACGTGTATAGTTATTTTATGGTAAATAACTTGACGTAAGAGTAACGTCGGACACTTTCTTTATTTAGGAAAGTGTAGTTTTATGGAATTTGCAAACCACAATTCGATGTTGCCTCGCCCACCAAACTTGGTACAAAAAATGTCACTTTTTTTTCGCTTAGTCGCAGCACGTTAAAATAAAAATTCGAAGAATAACCTTTTTATTTTTTTATATGCCTGTCTAACAAATCAGCTGATTGAGCAGCAAGCATGTCCTTAAATAAAGGAAAAAGAGCCTACCGCCATAGTAATACTTTTTATAGAAAAAAGGTAAATTGGTTTCATCACAATCTCAGGTTAGTAAGCGCCTTGGCAAAAAAGTTTTAAAAAGTTAAATTAACTTTTTTAACTTTTAGTCAGCAACTTTACCATCAGAAACACAAGAAAAACCGACAGTAGCCGGTCAAAGTGTCCCGGTTCAAGGTGGAGACTTCCACATAGGCTGAACACAAGCTGATGATTGCGATTATCACTTAATTCTGACGTTGGGGAAACCAAACTATTCCACTTTCCTCCCACTTATGAGGGACTGGCTCAACCTCATTAAGATCTTTAACTTTAAAGTGATCCATTCTTGTAGTCCGTAATTCCTGCAAAGCAAAAAGTTGTTTATCAACAAAAATTAGGAATTTAAGCTGGGATGAAACAAAAAAAAATTTTTTTGTAGGTTAACCATTAAAGATTTAAAAGATGACTTATGATATTTGACATTTTCTTTTGTGAAGTTTTATTTAGAAAAGTTGACGTTTACTAACGTCTTTTTACCGTCAATTCAAGTAGTTCAAATGCCTCATGGTTAAAAACTGGTTGTGGTTTGGAATTCCAATCATCCGACGTTAGTGTGTGGTTTGCGGGTGGTCGTTTATATAAACTTAGGGTAAAGTTCTGGTGAAGTACTAACCTTTGGTAAAGATTGAGTAAATTTAGGTACATTAACAAACTTCGCCATTTTCATGCTAACAAGGACGTGCAGCGTTCCGTCGGCCATTAAAGAAAGTACGTTTATTTTTGAAATTTCGAAAATAAATGTCATTTCGCTGGCTACTATATGAATAAAACTTTGTTTTTTTTTATCGCTTTATTTAGGTAAAGTTAAAAATTGACACAATATGACTTTTTTTTTGGCCATTCGTAAAAAAAAATATTAAAAATAAATAAATATTCGTTTATTTTCAGGGAAACATATATTTTTCGATCTATCTTTGTCACATTTATCAGTAAAGTGCCCTTCGCAAGCAAATGTTATTCTCGAGAAACCTCATAATCTCGTTTTATTATAATATGTATAATATGTACGTCTTATAAATATCCTTTAACAATAAGAAAACTGTTCGTCATTTTAACTCCTGGTCTTTTCCTCTCTATTTACAGATCAACAACAAATTAAGTTATATTTTGTTTACACCACATTTTACGAGCGCGACATACAGGTACTTCCACATGACCAAATACAACTTTTAGTACACATTTTTGGATATTAAAAGTTAACGTTAAACAGCGTGAAATTTGGTTAAAAAGGGTACACTTCAATAGTAAGTTACCGACGTCTAATACACCCAAATTTGTCTGCTCCATTATGGTGCAAGAACGGGTCTACACGTAGTCGTTCCGACGTCAGTTACCGACGTCGGGTTGTCTATAGCGCCGTTGGTCAGACGTCTAAATGCTATTTGGGTCTCTTCTTTTTTTAAATACCCGTCGTGGCATACTAACAAAAAATGTATATTTTTTAATAAAAGAAATTTCGGTTACTATATATTTCTAAGAAGCTTGTTATTAACTAAATTATATTATTAAAAAATATATAGGGTGACCCATTTAAAAAAAAGCAAGCTTGTTGTTTTCCTCGGAAACTATTGAACATAGAAAAAAATCTGAGTACGTCACTGGATTCTACGTAAAATACTACGAAAAGAACATTTGTTTTCTCTTTAATAAGCACAGGGTAACCTAAACATGGGGGGACGTCCCAAAATGTAAAATTTTTAAAAACATATTGTGCAAAGATACGAAAAAAATGCTAAAAATAAAAAAGTTGTAGTTTTAGTTGCATAATGCGAAGAAAATACAAAAATTGCAAGAAAAATCAGTGGCGCACATTTTCTTGTCAAGAATCTTAGTTAAGGTACTCTCCGGGACACCACCGGACTTAAAAACTTGAATCTAGTTAGGGCTAAATTAGTCCCTTTTTAACCTTAATAACACTGCCAAATTGCTACAAAATCGGCTAAGGGATTATTAAGATATTTACGAAAAAAAAACATTTTTGTTTTAAAGTTTGACACCCTGTGTCTTTAAAACGAATCATTATCGGACCTATGAAGTTTGGCTACGTTCTCAAATAACACCCTGTATGTGCATAGAGACATCTTTGCTACAGCTGTCAAGCTGCCAGTATTCCTTGTTTTGTCTCACCTTGGTTATTGCGATATTGTTTACTGGCCTGCCTTACTTCAGAAAGATAGTGATAGTTTGCAGAAACTCCATAATGCTTATTTAAGGTTTAGTTTTTGTGGTCGTAAATTTGACCATATCACTCCCTCGTTGATTGAGTCAGGGTGGCTTTCACTTAAGGAGGGATTCGAATTGCATAATATATTACATCTGGCCTACAAAATTGGGATCAACAAAGTTGCCAAATATTTACTAGATAAACTTATTAGACGTTCTGATCTGCACAATCTTTTTACTCGCCGGCGCCGTAGAGACTTGCATAGCGTGCCCAGAAACGTGTGCGTGTAAGGGAGTTTTTGCTGGTGAGTCAGCGGTCTCGCTGAGACTAGCACTGCTTTTTAATATCATTTATTTTGTTTATTATTATGTAATCGCCTTTTCTCAATGTATGCACTCACTATTGTCTCTACCATTACCCATAGTTAGTATAGTTCTTCGAAAATTGTATTCAATAATCTCTTTTAAAAAATATCTGTTTATAGGTACCTTTATATCTTTAAATTCTTAAACAATTTTTGTGAACCTTCTCTTTTTCAATAATTCTTCTATTTTATCTCTTTTGATTTGTATAATAATATGTATTATCTGTTTAGCCATAAAAGTTAGTAATCACTTTCTACAGTGTGGTTGTATATGAGCAGCTATAGTTGGATACTGCCACCATATATTATATGTATTAGTACTATATGGCGCCTTGCCCATTTAACCAATGTAAACGTAGTGAAGCCGAGGTTTCTTGTTCCGTCAGGGTCATTACGCGCAGTGCGCATGTGCGAGAGAAAGTAAACAGACGTTCGTTTTAACGGGAAAAAATGAGGTTATCACATTTGACTTTGACAACTGGACAGAAACTTGTAAACAAACATTAAAGTTCTTGATTTGTTTAAGATTTTATATATTACCTATATCGATTGAGAAAGGAAAAATGACGCAGATAAATATATTACTAAAACTTTTATTAGATTTTTATCAATTATTTTTCGGGTTCAACAGGTAAAATATAGGTTTTTGTAGGTATTTTTGGATTACATGCAATTTTCGATAAACATTGGTAATTATATCAACAGCAGCAGAGGCAATTATAATTTTTAGGAAATTAACCACCCAATTATTGTTTCTTTACAAAATTAACGTAAGTAAGTTAAACCAAAGAAAGAAACATCCCGTCTGGGTACATACCTGTGTAACGATAAATATTTGTTCAGGTTTTTACGCCTGTTGCAAATAATGCAAAATATTATGTTTTGCCTCGGCGTCTGCACAAAATTATCACACATTATACAGACATGATCAAAATCTACAGAAAAGTAAAGATAAATAGTAGACAAAAGCCCTTAGCACAACTCGAGAAAACGAACTGTCAAGCAAATCAATTATTAACGTTTGCTAGAGATTTCGAGGTTATGTCGAGTAAAAATGAGACGTTGTCATGTTGTCAGCCTGCAGTTATATGTTGACGCGTTTTAGTTTACAAATGAAAACAAATAATTTGAAAACACTTGTAAGTACGGACTTAATGCTTATTTTGTAATTTTCTAGCAAGATTTTTGCTAATTTTATCATTGCTCTAATTTTTTAAGGCTCACTCTTCCGAGGTTCCTTGTTCCGTCAGGGTCATTTCGCGTAGTGCGCATGCGCGAGAAAAAGTAAACAGACGTTGAAATAAGAGAAAAAGAAGAAAGTTCAAAAAAGAAATAAAAGTAAATTTGGCAATACCCTTACGGCGCATGCGCACAAGTCGAATTGACTCTGGATTTTCTATCTCTGTTGTTGCTTTAAGATATTCAGGGTAATAGCCATATAGTACTAATACATATATGACTGCCACCCACTTTCTAACTTTCTGTTATACTTCTCGCATCTAATTAAATAAAGACATCATTATTATTATTAAGTATATATGACAACAAACCGAATAACAATAATGAATAAAGTTGAAAAAGTAGTCCATACTTATATGAATAATAATAGAGTAATTTTATGATTCCATTTATAAATGTGTCATTAACTGTTTTAAACTTTAGTTTGTGACAGGTACCCGCAGAAGCTATTGTGTAACATGTAACGTTGTTATTTTCAGGTTGTTCTGGTTATGTTTTATTTGTGTCGTAGAACCGTAGTTCGTAGATCTACCTCTGTGCGCAAAACCGCTTTTCATTTTAAGGTTATATTCTCTTAAATATGGTTTATTCGTTGTGACCTTTTCGGTGGGTTCTTGGGTTTTACTGAAAACTGTCATCGGTGTTATTTGGTCAAACTAAATTCTGACGACTGGTCAGACCCTTAGCCCTTATGGGAGAACTCGGGAAATCTTTTCCCATCTCTGTGTTTTCCACATCAAATCTTCTTTGAGGCATATAAATGGTAAGTTCACAATGCATATTTTTGCGGTTTATCGACATTTTTGAGAGATTCTTGCCACCTAACCTGAAAGTCCATATCTTTTTATTGGATCATAATTATCCAACTCTGTACTACACCTTGGTTTTCTTTACGTTGCCCATTTCAGTAACTAATTTTCTCGTCAACTGAGTTTGCACCCTTGGATCTTTGACCTATGTAGTTGAGGCATTTGTGAAGGCAAGGCGCTATACCTTAAAAGGACCAGCCGCCTCCAGAAGGACCGTGCGATAAGCGCCTTAATTTTTAACTGCAAATTTCGAATTACTTTTTGTTTTGTACATAGTCGAGTGTGTTTTCTTGACCTACCTAATATTTAATTGCCACTTTTTGTTCTCAAAGTCATAGGCTATTTTGCCTACCTAGTTTTCATATAACTTAATAACTACTTCAGCTATCCAACATTTTAAGTGATTTACCTCATAAATCAATGTTCAGGTTAGACCCGAGAAAAGCAACAAGAAGCGACAATATGACATGGCAAAATCATTGGAGTGGGAGGTAACCCGGCCAACTGTCATTAGTTTAAGCCGGTCGTGTTTTAGCCGTTAGTCTGGTAGTCGATAATTTATCGTTATTGAGTTCAATTGTCATTTTCGTTAAAAGAAGTGAATTGTTTAACTGTTTGTTTTTGTGAGTGCTGTGCGTTTCGAGGGTGTCACTCAAAAGAAGGTCAAGGAATAGGCATGTTTGTATTTCCAAAGGATTCTGAACAGTAAGTACATTTGCACCGCTTTAGGATTGTTGATTAAGAGTGTAAGGAAAGGCAACAAAACTGTTGTTTAATATTTAAAGAGAAATATAGGGATACATAAGAAAATACTGTTTTTCTACTTCTATTAATTAACAAACTTCGACCTTCAAGATTCAAAAAAATTCCTCCTGAATTTAAGGATGTAAATAAATTTAACTCTTGTTTTATTAACGCAACGAAGAACAATAATGCGTTAAATAATGAAACTATAGATTTCTACTCAAATAATCTAAAAAATAATTTATCTGGTTTACTGTCATTCCACACTGTAGAATATTTTGATCTTCTTCGAATTATTCAAAATATTAAAAGTAAAGCCTTTGGCACCGATCAGTTAAATATAACATTAATCCACTTATGTTGTACGCATATCTTGGAATATATTGTACATATTGTCAATGAATGCATTATAAAGTGTTACTTTCCTAAAAGCTGGAAAGAAGCTTTCGTAACCCCGTTACCTAAAGTTAATGATCCTAAAGAATTTAGTCAATTCAGATCTATAAGTATTCTACCCACTTTTTCTAAAGTATTAGAAAGAATCTTGGAAATTCAAATTCGCGATTTTATAAATACTAATTCTATCTTGCCTCCTAAGCAATCTGGTTTTAGACAAGGGTACAGCTGTACATCAGCCATATCTGATGTTACAGACGATATTTTGAGAGCTCGGGATAAAAGCCAGTTAACGGCACTAATATTGCTGGACTATTCAAAGGCATTTGATTTTTTAAATCATAAAATTTTATATGCTATTTTATATTATATTGGCTTCACTGAAAATGCCTTGATATGAATAAGTTCTTATTTAACAGATCGCACACAGCGGGTTAAAATTAAAAATTCTGTTTCAAATTCTCTTCCTGTTACTACCGGAGTACCTCAAGGTAGCATATTGGGACCGTTACTATTTAGCATCTATACACTAAATTTTCATAACGCTTTACAATTTTGTAACTATCATTTATATGCGGATGACACACAATTGTATTTTTCATTTTCTCCTGCGGAGTACATAACTGCCGAAAATAAGATAAACTCTGATTTAAATGCGCTTTTGAAAGTCTCTTCTGATCATATGTTAAAATTAAATCCGTCTAAATCAACTATTATATTGTTTGGAAATAAAAATGTTACTGGAGAAATAAAGAATCTCATAAATATTAAAATAGGTAATAATCAACTTGACTTCGTTAATAAGGGTAAGAGCTTGGGTTTAATAATTGACTCTCAATTAAGATTTAAAGATCATATTACTTATATTCTAAAAAAAACATACTTTACCTTAAAATCGATTTACGCGTACAGACATTACCTTCAACAAGATACAAGAAAAATATTGTGTGAATCATTGATTTTCTCTCATTTCAATCACTCACTGCGACAGTGTCTACGGTCCATGTCTGGATGGTTTAGACATGCGCAGGGTGCAAAAGGTTCAAAAATGTTGCATTCGGTTCATTTTTGGTATCAGAGGACGGCATGGGGTCTCCCACAAACTTAAGGAGATGTCTTGGCTTAATATGTACAATCTACGTAAACTTCATGCTGCATGCTTTTATTATAAAATTTTAAAATTTTGTTCCCCTAATTATTTATACAATAATATAACGTTTAGGACTGATGTTCATCACTTAAATTTGCGTAGGCAAAATTTAACAATTCCAAAGCATAAAAATGAATTTTTTATACGATCATTTTCTTATAATATTTCTATACTCATACATTCCCTCGACATAGACTTAGCACAACTTACCCTATCTTGCCAAACCTTTAAAAATAAATATATAAAAAAGTTATTAACGTAACAACGAAAGTACCCTATACATTTATTTATTTATTAGTAAGCAGTCCTTACAAATTTTCGTCTCTTCTCCCTCTTTCTTATCTGTCCCTTTCTCTCTCCATCTCTCTCTCCCCCTCTCTCTCTCTCTCTCTCTCTCTCTCTCTCTCTCTCTGTCGATTTGGTGCATCTTATCTACATTTTTATTTTCAACTTATTATTTTTAGTATAGGTAGTTTAAGGATAAAATAACTTTGTTTTTCAAAACACAAGGCCACATTATAATAAACAGAATCTGCACTTCGGTGCAGAAGTCTGAAAATGTTGGCCTTTATTTTCTTACTTGTTGAAATTTAAGTGTAATTTAATGTTAAAATATGTAAAAAAAAATCATGAGTAGGAAAATAAAAATCATTTATTATTATTATTATATTATTATATTAGTAAGAACCTACTTACGCACCCGTCTACTTTATTTATAAAACTCTAATTACACACACTATATTGTTAGAAGCCAAGCTGTGCGTAAGAGCAGTTACGTAATATTGTAATGTCTGTATTAACAAGGGCAACTTTCGCTAACGCTTGTACCGTAATTTTCGAAATCGTGTGTAATAGGCTTCTTACCATTCTTGGTATGTAATATACTATTTCATTTCCTTTCTAAAATGTAGTATCACTAAGTAACGCACAATCAATAAAACATTTCAAAACTATTTTTATTTTATGAAATAAAACAATGCAGTCTTCCTCCACAGTTTAATTTTTAACATAAAAATTATTAGATTCCCGACATGTTTTGAGCACTTAAGTACTCATCTTCAGGGGATACCAACATCGAGTTTAACTTCGAAATAATAAGTTGTCTCAAATAAATGAGTACAACAGAAAGGCTGGAGACTTGGTGCATTAAATGGTTAAATAAATTGAATGAGAAGTAAAGTTAAGATTAAGTTTCGTAATATAAATAAGTGTAACATATTTAAGTGTGATAATAGAAGATTATGACATCTGAAGGTAATTAAAGGAAAGTTTGTTTAAAAAATTAAGAATCATGAGCTTGAATGGTTAAGTTTAGAGGAGTAACACATATTATGTTAAGTTAAATAAAGAAGTAATGTGGACTCTGGAGGAGAGAAGTTTTCATTTTTATTTTATCAAATCATAAGTTTTAATTTAAGAGAAAAAATTTTTTTTATATTATAAGAATTGTGTAAAAACTAATGAAAGATTTTTTTTATATTAAATGAGGTGTTTGTCTAATTTAACTTATGTGATAATACGGGGCTTTGCCCCATATTTTAGAAGGATGATAAAACATAATCATTTTTTCAGAAAGGTTTTTTAAAAATATGAAAAAACTTTTTTAAAATTTCAAAAACTTTCAAAAGTTAAAAAATTCAATATAACCTTAGTGCGAACACAACCGCGGTACTTCCGCAAAACGTGGGAAATATGAATTTTGGAAATTTTAAAAAAGTTTTTTCATATTTTTAAAAAACCTGAAAAAATGATTATGTTTTATCATCCTTCTAAAATATGGGGCAAAGCCCCGTATTATCACATAAGTTAAATTAGACAAACACCTCATTTAATATAAAAAAAATCTTTCATTAGTTTTTACACAATTCTTATAATATAAAAAAAAATTTTTCTCTTAAAATAAAACCTATGATTTGATAAAATAAAAATGAAAACTTCTCTCCTCCAGAGTCCACATTACTTCTTTATTTAACTTAACATAATATGTGTTACTCCTCTAAACTTAACCATTCAAGCTCATGATTCTTAATTTTTTAAACAAACTTTCCTTTAATTACCTTCAGATGTCATAATCTTCTATTATCATACTTAAATATGTTACACTTATTTATATTACGAAACTTAATCTTAATTTTACTTCTCATTCAATTTATTTAACCATTTAATGCACCAAGTCTCCAGCCTTTCTGTTGTACTCATTTATTTGAGACAACTTATTATTTCGAAGTTAAACTCGATGTTGGTATCCCCTGAAGATGAGTACTTAAGTGCTCGAAACATGTCGGGAATATAATAATTTTTATGTTAAAAATTAAACTGTGGAGGAAGACTGCATTGTTTTATTTCATATTACATTGACTCCACTGAAAGTATGGACTATTTTTTCAACTATTTTTATTTTATTTCGTTTTTTTTTTGTGTTTTTACGAAATTTGCTGGACAGCCAATTACATGAAACACAGACGATATTCATTAAAAGAGTACTTCTTACTAGGTGCCCACATTTTTTATTTTAGTGTAAAGCATTTACTTCATCGCTTTAGTACTTCTTTTAGTGTAATAACCTGGGCAACTGTCAAAATTTCAAGGTGAAAGACATATAATTTGGTCCCCATTTAATCAATGCTAAACTCGGGATTTTGGCGCTTTTCGTTGTTTGTTTTTCTCGGGTTCAGACATATATATTATAAAGAGTGTTTTACTTAGCAAACTCATCCTTTTACCACCATTTTTCTGTTTAGGTAAATCAACTGACACATATTTATTATATGTTGAATTAAGTGTTTATAATTCCCAATTTATAATCGCCTGTCTTTACTTTTCTTTTTCTTAATTAAATAACTTTTAAGTAATCATTTTTGCGTTTGTTTTGGCACTGTGTGTGGACCCCCTTGTTTCACTCACTTTAACTTAATGTTGTTGTGTCAAGTTGGAGCTAAGAGAGCTGTGAGTGGCGCTCAAAACTCAAACATATATCTAGGCTTGCACAACAACATCTTTTGGGGGCCACACTCGTAAACATTGTAGTTTTACTGGCAAAGACCCTACTTACAAGAACCACCACGGTTTACAATTGCTACGAGCTTGAGCTAGCTGGGGTAGGTAATAACCCTAAACCTTATTTAATATTTAAATCTCCATCGTTTATATTTTGTTACCACCTTGTAAGGTTATAAGAAAAACATAATGTCGTACAGTGTACAACAA
Source organism: Polydrusus tereticollis (assembly GCA_963920685.1). Taxonomy (NCBI): domain Eukaryota; kingdom Metazoa; phylum Arthropoda; class Insecta; order Coleoptera; family Curculionidae; genus Polydrusus; species Polydrusus tereticollis. The sequence continues at coordinate 2,331,440 of OY987334.1, read as the reverse complement.
AGATGTGGAAAAAACTTTTAAATAGTTTTAATTATACAGGGTCGTTGGTATGTATAGAAACGGTCGATTATTTCTTAAACTAAAAAGTTAGCAAAAAATATTCAAGTTAAAAGTTTCAGGGTTTCTAAAGTTCTATTAGAATTCTTTAAAAATAAGTATACAGGATGAGTCAGAAAACCGTAGAGAAACAAAGTTACTTTTTTTTTAAACGGAACACCCTATATCTTATAATATTTTTGGATTTTACATAAAATAACAATTATTTTTCAATAAGCATATTACAAGTCTAAACCTAATAGTTTCCGAGATATCGACTATTGAAAAATTACATTTTTGAACTTTGACAGCTTCTAGCTTTTTAACGGTACGTCTTAGAGTAAAACGGCTCACATGTCCCTATCTTAGTTTTTTATTATCTTTTTAAAAGTGTCAACTTCCGGTTAATCCGGATGTAACTCAAAAGCCGGAAATACAGTACTTCCGATTTAACCGGAAGTTGATGTTTTTGGGAAGATAATAAAAAAGTAAGATAGGGACATGTAAGCCGTTTCACTCTAAGACGTACCGTTAGAAAGCTAGAAGCTGTAAAAGTTCAAAAATGTCATTTTTCAAAAATCGATATCTCGGAAACTATTAGGTTTAGGCTTATAATGCACTTATTAAAAAATAATTATTATTTCATGCTAAATCCAAAAATATTTTAAGATATAGGGTGTTCCATTTAAAAAAAAGAAACTTTGCTTCTCCACGGTTTTCTGACTCATCCTGTATACTTATTTGTTAAAAACTCTAATAGACCTTAAAAAACCCTAAAACTTTTGTCTAAAATATTTTTTGCTAACTATTATACTTTAAGAAATAATCGACCGTTTCCATACATACCAACGACCCTGTATAAATGTAAAAACAAGATACTTAAAAATGATAAGAAATAGAAAAAATAAAAAGTAATACTTTATTGCAAATACAGAAGTAATCGCTTTACTACGCTTTGTAGTAAGAATTCTATATTAGAGTCATTATTCCTTTGCACATTTGATGGAAAATTAAATTCATGTTTAACCGAACACTCTTCAAAGAGGAGAAGGCTAAAAGCAGGTATTTTCTAAAACTTAGATTTTTACGGAAATAAACGTAAAGGTCCGGTTCAATAAGCCGTAAATTTGCATTTCTTGGTTCTTCCGCGCCAAGGGGCTGGAAGTTGATTTTAAAAAATTGAAATTTCGATTGTGACACAAGATTTTTTTGTGTCTTTTTAAACGTTTATTTTGTAGTTGAAAAAATAGTCCATACTTTCAGTGGAGTCAATGTAATATAAAATGAAACAATGCAGTCTTCCTCCACAGTTTAATTGTTAACATAAAAAGTTTTTTAAGCTCCGACATGTTTCGAGTACTTAGGCACTCATCTTCAGGGGATACCAACATCGAGCTTAACATCGAAATAAGTTGTCTCAAATAAATGAGTACAACAGAAACGCTGGAGACTTGGTGTATTAGATGGTTAATTATATGGGATGAGAAGTAAAGTTAAGATTAAGTTGGTAATTTAGATAAGTGAAACATATTTGAGTAGGATAATAAAGGTTTATGACCTCTGAAGGAGAGAAGTTTTCTTTTAATTTTGTTAAGCACTTGAAGTATAGTTTGTGTCTATTAAAATTAGGAAAAGTGTAAAGGAAGGTTTTTTGAAAATTAAGAATCATGAGCTTATATGATTTAGTTTAGATGAGTGAAACATATCTTAAGTTCAAATAACGAAATATTGTGACATCTGAAGGAAAGAAGTTTTCTTTTAACTTGTTTAACAGTTTTTTTTTGTAAAATATTAAAAAAGTTTTTTAAATTATGAATGGTTTTTCTTCATTTTTCATTTGTTAGCTTATATGTTAATATGGGGCTTTGCCCCACATTTTAGAAAAATTATAAAGAATGATCATTTTATTTTTTATTTAATAGCAAAATTAATTTTGTTAATAATTTTTAGAATTTTTTTTATAATTGATTAAAAGGAGATTCCATACAACCTTTGTGCAAACACAACCGCGGTACTTCCGCAAAACGTGGGAATTGGAACTGTGGAGGAAGACCGCATTGTTTTATTCTATATGTTTATTTTGTACTTCGTGAAAACGGAATAAACAAAAATATAAGTAAAGACATAAGGTGCAACATAATTGAAGCGAGAAACTTCCTTTTCCCGAAAATATATTAAATAATCGAAAAGAAACTTTAAATGTTAACACCCTTTGTGTCTCGATCCTTTTGGACTAAGGTAGGATTGATTAAAAAGTAATATTTTTATAGAAGAAATCCGTGAATTTGTTGTGTACCAATAATTAGTAGCTACCCTGTATACCGGATGTCTTCAAAAAGTCATCACTATACAGGGTGTCTCTAAAAGGTCTGTACAAAATTTGAGTACATATTCCTGAGGCCAAAATAAGGCGATTTAAAGTAACTTATCTTAGTCCGAAATTGCTCCGTTACCGAGATGGGTGGTAAAGTTAAAAAATAAAAATCAAACTTTTTAAAATTAATGAACATTTTTTAACGTATTACTTTAAAACTTGGTACCCTGTGGTTTTTTTGGGATGCGAAACCCGAATACGGACACCTTTTCACTGTGGCCGTTAGAGGGCGCTTCACAATCCACTTCTTATGGTTTAGAATGGCCATAACTTTTTATCAGTGTGGTTTTTTCCCTTTTTTGTAAAGGAACTAATTTCTTGAACATTTTAAAACAAAAAAGGTACTCTTGTGAAAATCCGCTAAAGTAAGCCGTTTTTGAGATCTCTCGGTTTATGCCGCACCGAAATATTTAAATTATTCTGAATAAAAAATGTTTGCTGTTATCTTTGAGGATGAAATGTGGTCAGTGAATTAGCAGTGGAAAATATATTTTTTTTAGATGCTTTTTTAGAGTGTCACATCCAAACATCCTTGGATTTTTTACCTGTTTGATGAACACCTTTAAATTTTTTTTTGCAACAGACCATTTAAATGTAAACATTTTTCGTATTTTAAGAATTTTCGCTATCAGTCTATGTTGCTTACAGTAAGTGTTTCAGTAAGAATTTGCCAATGCGAGAATAAAAGGTGTTTGAAACGTGTTAATTAAATTTTAAATCGACTGTAAAGATGGCTGAAGGATTCAGTTCTGCAGAAATGACGGATATGCTATTGGTTTTTGGGTATTGTGAAGGAAATGGCCGCAAAAGTGTTAAGGTATATAGGGAAAGATATTCAAATCGGCGCATACCAAAACATCAAACATTTGCTGCTATTGAGATACGCCTTCGCGGAACCGGTAGCTTCACTCCTTTAACTGCCAATTATGAACGGCAACGCCCAATAAGGACTCCTGAGGTTAAGGAACAAATTTTGAAAAGAATTGCTGAAGATCCAAAATTAAGCATCAGACGGTTAGGTTTAGAGGTAGGAGTATCCAAGGATATAGTTCATAGAACATTAAAAGAACAGCAGCCTTAACCATACCATATCCAAAAGGTACAAGACCTTTTGGCTCCGGATCTCGATCAACGATTGGATTTCTATCGATTCATTACCGAACAAAGACAACAGAATGTGAATTTTGCAAAGCACATTTTATTTACTGACGAAGCATGTTTTACAAGAAGTGGTGTAACCAACTTACATAACGAACATGTTTATGCTGATGAAAACATGCATGGCACGAAAGTAACTCATTATCAACATGAGTTTAGAGGAGTTGGGGGAGAATTCAAAATGCAGTCAACATATTAAAGAACGATGCGGAATTGATGCAAAGAGTAAATTTAAAATTTTTAGGTCGTATTAATCTTTATACTTATGTTAACGGCGATCATTTTAAAAAATTATTAAAAGTTTATGCTAATTAAATTTACTTTTAAAATAAAATTGTTCCTCATTTAATTAAAACAAAAAAAACATACTTAAATTCTTCCTGCAAAACTTGCTGTTAACTAACTTAAGTGAAACATTTTTTCTGCCGAAAATTTACTAATAGCGGAATTTTTTATTCAAAATAATTTAAATATTCCGGTGCGGCATCGAACACTAAAAACCGAAATATCTCAAAAACGGCTTACTTTAGCGGATTTTCACAAGAGTACCTTTGTTGTTTTAAAATGTTCAAAAAATTAGATTCTTAACAAAAAAAGGAAAACACTACACTGATAAAAAAGTTATGGCCATTCTAAGCTATAAGAAGTGCATTGTGAAGCGCCCTCCAATGGCCAAAGTGAAAAGGTATCCGTATTCGGGTTTCGCATCCCAAAAACTCCCGGGTACCAAGTTTTAAATTAATACGTTAAGAAATGTTCATTAATTTTAAAAAATTCGATTTTTATTTTTTAAATTTACCACCTTGTATCTCGGAAACAGAGCAATTTAAATCGCCTTATTTTAGCATTAGGAATATATGCTCAGCTTTAAAGACACCCTGTATAAAGTCGCACCCTGTAACTTTTTCATTTTTCATGCTACGTGCACTGTTAGAGGGGAACAATTAAATTAAACATTTTTTTAAAGTCCCAGGAGGTCCCCTCCCCTTTTTTCTCAATTTAACTCATAACGTTAAAGTCAAATAGAACCTGATAAATAGCCGTATGATCAAACACACAAGTTAACTTTTAACGTACCGTTTCCATGACAACAACCGAAAAAAGCCTACCTGTTAATTTTTTACTGTTTTTGAAAAACAGTTAGTTTTGAAGTTAGCGTCTAGAGTTAACTTTTGTGTTTCATCATAGGGCTGAAACAGCCCCATTATTAAACACAAAAGTTAACTTTAACGTACCGTTTCCATGACACCAACCGACAAAACCCTACTTGTTAATTATTTATTGTGGTTGAGAAACAGGTAATTTTGAAGTTAGCGTCTAGAGTTAACTTCCGTGCTTGATCATAGGACTGAAAATATGTCATTATTTTAACATTAATGAGACAATATTGTACAGTGAATATCACTACTAAGTTAGTTAACTTAACACTTTATTTATGTACATGTTAACTTATTTTATAAATCACATTTTTCAAGTGACTTAACAAAAAACATGTTAACTAACTGCGATACTCATTTCTGCAGTAACTTTTACTTTGTAAAAAAGTTAGTGTTACTGTATTTAGATCACGTCAACAGCTCGCCTTGAATAGATTTAACTTTTATACGTTATTTATTTTGATTTTCGTACTCATTCAAAATTAGTGGTTTTAAATGTCAGTTTAATATAACCAAAATAATAAGTTTAATTGTGGAGAACAGTTGAATTTGTTAGAACAGATAGTCGTTTTACTAAGTAAATTAGGCTTTTCAAAAGTGGACCATTTCAACATTTGGGTTTAGAAAAGTGAAAGAGTACTATAAATTATTTAAGCTAGAAGAACTAAAACATCTGAAAACATTTTCAGATCTCTTCGTTTATGCAACTTGAATAACGATAGTACGTACTCGTTCATTTCTCCAACTGTAATGTAAAAGGCAGTTTTTTGTTAGGTTTTGGTTTCTAAATGCGAAAATGATGGTAAAAACTTCTTAACACGTAAGATTTTTGAGTTATGGTTATTTTTCATCAAATATTAATTAGTATTTTAATCACATCACTTTAAAAAGTAATTTGTACTATACCGGAGCCCGACGTTGCCAAATTTACGTTTTTCTTAAGTTAGAGTAATTGTGCACAATCGGGCAACACCGCGTGGGGGTGTCTAGGGATGGCACCTCAACTACGAAGTCTGCACCCTCTAGGGCTTAAAATAACGGAAGTACCCATTTAAACCCAATTTCAAATTTCACTCTGCCCCGTAGCCGAATCTACTTATAGATGGCCCCTGTATACCAGAATTATGCCGTCGCTTCTCGAACTTCCGATATTTCTAGAAAATACCAGAGGTACGGAACGGCTATAAAAGCAGCTGGCCGGCCGTTGGATCATCAGCATGGTCTGCGCACTTCAAATTAGCCGCTCGAGTTTCATTATTTAGTTGTACCCATACCACCAAACGGCGCAATCTATCACGGCACCATAGAAAAACGTTTATAGGGGGAACACGGCAATTCAAACGACAACCGAGCGACGTGTGACGTGACGCCAACCGCCGTTGTTGTTTTTGATAAACTATTGTTTGATTTTTTGTTAATAGTTTATGCTTTTTTGTAAAATAAAGTGCTTATATCTAGAAGACATTTGAACACTATACTGAACTGTTAAAATTGTTAGAATTGTGATGATTTAAACCGTAAGTTTAAAACCGCAGTATTTTAAGAATTGTAGGTTAGTTTGTGATGGCGAAAAAAATGTATACCAATAAAATTAAGAGAAAGAAAACAGTATGTACAGTATAATTATTTAAATAAATAATAAAATACTATTGTTGTCTAATATTAATTTTAGAAATAATATGAATTGGCGTCACGTAAAGTTTTTAAATGTAATAGAAAATATTTCTTTGTAAAAATATCAAAATAATCTATATACAGTAGAGTCTCGCTATAGTGAACATACTATATAATGAACTATCCATTCCAGTGAATAGACAAATATTATCATCAACCTCTGAATAGTGAACAAATAAAGCCTCGCTAGAGCGAAATTGCACATATACAAGTAAAAAACCATTCTGATGAGGAGGAAGAAAACATCCCTTTAAGTATTTTAAAATTACGATTAAACGACGAGGATCCGGAATATGCAGAAGCTGAAATTATGAACACCTTAAAGGTCATTAGCACCAGTGTAAGTTAAAAAATAAAAAATCTATGAGATATATGTTGACGTTTTGAATGAGGACCACCAGTCAGAAAATGAGCAAATTGAAGAAATTGAAATTGAGGATGAAGACAGTGACGTTGCTGCAAATCCCATTGTAACAGACAAATTGATTTCCACTGGTGAAGAATTGAAATCTTTTAAATACTGGTATTTAATAGGCTGAAGAAAATTCGAATGAACGGGAATATTTTAGTGTAGTTGCTCTTGAGAACCTAAGAGCTAAATTGATTCAAAAAATTCACACTATCCCAACAAAGCAAAGGAAATTAACAGATTTCTTTCATCCTACGAACTAATTTTATTTTAAGTTTTTTCTATTTTCTATCACATACATGTACATTTGTATATACACACACATGTACAATGTACATATTATTATGTATCATTTGATTTTATTATTAAAATAGGTATGTACCTACTTTATAGCTTAAAATATTCAGTTATTTAGTTAAAAACACGTTGCAAGTATCCGTGTTGTATATTTTTATCTGCACTCTAAATAGTGAACGACCTCGATAGAGTGATAAAGCCGTTCATTAATTAGTTCACTATATCGAGACTCTACTGTATTTCCTTATTTTTATGACATAAATGTTACAAGTTATAGTTATAATGTATTATTTGAAGTCATGGTTATTTCATAATTATTGAATTCAAATATAGGCTTGACTATAGGTTGTTAATATGAACGTTCGTGTCATAAAAATACGAAAATAATAAATCATTTTTAAAAAATGAAATCGTTTGAAATTCCCGCCGAAAGTCGCCGTAGTCCATCTAGTGGCGTGGAGGTGTGGTTCCAATATCAAACTTCAAATAAAATCTGAACAGTTTTCTTTTAAATGTCACTGTCAAAACTTGTACCCAGCTACATAGGTGGCGCAAGTTATTTCACAGTTTCATTAGTACGGGAGAGTCCATTCTATTCCCCCTATAAACCTTTATCTATGATCATCAGTATTGGTTTAGAACCAGCTATCTTTGTATTGAATAAAGTTAGTTGACGTAGTGTGATGTATCAGACAAGGACGATTCTTATTTGCCCGAAAATGAAGGAAAGCACTCTATTTAATCGACCAAACTGAATTAAATGATCTAGTTCGGAACCTCCACTTGTCCAAAGAGCACGCTGAAGTATTAGGATCTAGATTACAACAATGAAATTTACTAGCCACTGGAACCAAAGGTACAATATTTAGGAACCGTAACCAGGAGCTATCCTCGTTTTTAACTATGCATGATAAATTGTGTGTTTGTATAAATTCAAATAGTGTTATGGAAAACTTATGATTTGCACATAACCCAGATGAATGGCGCTTGTTTATAGATTCTTCTAGAATAAGTATAGAAGCAGTTCTGCTCCATAATGGCAACAAAAGACGCTCTATTCTTCTTGCACATGCAGTTAACATGAAGGAAACATACTAAAGTGTGTCACTTATTCTAAATGCAATAAGCTATGATACGTATTAGTGGCGACCTAAAAGTCATTGGATTATTACTAGGGCTTCATGGTGGATTTACGAAGTATTGCTGTTTTCTTTGTCTTTGGGACACTAGAGCAACACAAAGCCATTACCCAAGTAAAATAATGGCTTCCCAGAAATTAAAATACCCCGGGATAAGCTAACATAAAGAATATACCTTTTGTTGACCCCAAAAAAGTTCTGTTACCTCCTTTATACATCAAACTGGGATTCATGAAAAAGTTCGTTGAAGCATTAGATTAAGAAGGAGATGCGTTTAAATAGCTTAAACAAATTGTTCCTAAATGCGGTGATGCTAAGCTTAAGGAAGGAATATTTGTTGGACCACAATTAGAAAAATACGAAGGGATCAACAGTTTGATCAAAAATTAAGTGATCTGGAAGTAGCTGCGAGGAGTTCTTTTAAAAGAACTGTTTCGGAATTTTTAGGAAACAAAAAAGTAGAAAACTACGAAAAATTTGTAGAAGATCTACTTAAAAGGTACTGCAAAATGGGTTGTCGCATGTCCCTTACAATACGCACACGTCAACAACAAGAGTTATTTTAATTGTTAGACACTTCTGATTAACACAGAACAATTAAGGTTAGCTGATCAACGACAAATATAAGTTTATAAAGCAGAGTTCTTTAAGGTTACATATCAAACACGAAATTATGTTTTATAGATTAGATATTTGGACGAAAAGGAAACCTTTTCAATGAGGTATTGATTATTGCGCTGATAGCTAGGCAACACTTTTTCTCTTAACCCAAAAAATATTTTCTTATTGGTACTCTATTTTGCTTTTTTAAAGTACGCCCAGCTTTTAAAAACGCGCGTGTTTTAAAGTTACCATGGTAACATCAACAACCCAAGAAATGTGAAGTCTAAATGTAAACTTTTTAATTATTGATCTGACAGAAGTACCCACATTTTAACGTCAAATAAAATATAACTAACAAATGTTTGAAAAGCTTTATTCAAATATTTAACAACCTTAATTTTTTAAATGAATGTGACAGTGCAGTTGGTATTGTTTGAAATATTATAACTTCGGTTTTTTGAATCGGAGGAAATGCTGTTGAAATGAATATTGCTAATATTCTCGGAAGTTAATAGGGTTGCACTTCCATTAATGGCACTTGCAACAAAGTATTTATGATTAATTTAAAGTGTTCCAATAAGAAAAAAAATAATGTAAAGTATTCGTGGATACTGGTCCTTAAAACACTTGCTCTATAAGACCGTAAAATCCACTTATACTTTAATATACAATTTCGGATGCTGTTACAGGTTTTATTGTTAACTTACAAACAGTAAGAGTCACCAATTACCGTGCAAGATGAAATATATTGGTCTACTTTATTTTTACAATATTTGATAACTGGCAATCGGATCAAAGACGTGATGGGATAAAAAATAACGTATGTAATACGGAGAAAAATGTTTTTCGGACTATGCGGGTTACGTCCAAAATACTACATTTTTGGTCCTAATAACATAATTCGCTATTGTGGCATGAAACCGGCAAAATCTAACTTGACAATTGCCACTTAAATACAGAGAGATTTGGGAATACTGCTGGCACCAGATTAGCGGTTGGGATATAGACGCTAGTGTTTTTTGGGATTTTATAGCACACAGTTCTGCTCTGGTCTCTCAACTATAGTCTACTTTAACTTCTAAATGGTACACTGAGGTCGGACTATAGTTGGACAACCTGCTGTTCAACAACGAACTACTCTAAAAACTAAAGAAAACTCCTAAATGTGGATCATTGTTACGGGAAATTATGGTAGAATAAAGTTTAAGTTACCTACAAGAATGTAGGAAGTAACCAATAACAATTATTAATCACTATACCTGTATACCTTTACATTGTATCTATACATTGAATGGTCCTATATCCCATATTGTCATCTTTGCATTAATAAATTTAATTTCTATGCATGTTTATTTAATTATAAACATGAGTTGCAAACATACAGACAGAACAGCACGCCACAAATAATATAAATTAGAAGGTCGCAGACTGCGACGAGATAAACTTGAGTCCGGAAACATTTCTCTAAGCCATCTGGCGTTTTTCTTTTTTGTTTTTGGTAAAGTTCACAGTACTGAACAGTTTTCGTTTGTTTTATTTTTTAACCACTGCTGCAATCTCCTGCAAAAGGATTAGTTAGCGGTGTAGATATTTATTTCCATAATGAAGATTGCATTTCGAAAGTATCTATCTAGTACAGAAAAATAAAATGTATACAGGGTGCCCCAGATAAGGAAGAACAGCAAGAGGATATCGACAAACGTAAAAGTTACAAAGGTGGTTAAGTTACCAAGCACTTACTCAATTTAGTAGTTAATAATTTTCTGTTGAGAAAACCAGAAAATTTCGCGTATTTTCGGAGATAGTTTGCGATTTTTGTTCAAAGTTAATTTAAAAGGTAAATATAGTAAGGACATTCCAGGCCATTATAAAAGAAGGCCATTTCCTGTGCTCCTGGAAGCATGCAAAAGTAATTTTGATCTATAAAAAAGGTAAAGATCATACTGCACCGGCTAGCTATGGGCCAATCAGTCTGTTGTCAAGCCTAGGTAAAATCACCGAAAAGTTTTTTTGAGCAGATTAAATGATTGCAATAAAGAATTCTCACAACAACCATGTGTTGGCTGAAGAAAATCCACATGAGGTACTTGAAGATCATTTTCAACATCAGTTCTCGTTGAACGTTTGGCTTGCAATTGTGGATGACTGGACGGGTATTTTTACTCAGTTTGTGGAGGATGTTGCATCGAAAACAAGAAATGCACTGTGGCTTATGCACAATGATGCACCAGTGTTTAGTGTATTTCCTCGTGGCTTCTTAACAGTAACATACGGAGATCGCTGGATTGGTCGAGGTGGACCTCACCTATGACCTGCTCGATCCTTGGACTTAAACCCCCTGGATTATTTCCTATGGCCGGGGGGTCATCTAAAGTCACTAGTTCAATTAACAGAGCGGAGCTTGCATTGCGACAATTAGGCTTTATCTACCCTCTGCCTCACAGGCGAAGTAGGCTTGATAACAGGACTAAGGTCAACATCTACAACGTATTGGTCAGGCCCGTTTACCCGCCCAAACATTAACTTTTTCAGGCCTCTGAGTGTGACCTTCCTGGAACCAGTAAGTATTCTCAGCAGACCAATAACGATAATTGTGTCTATTAACAATGTAATTTTAATGGAAAGTAGCTTCATCCGAGAAAATGCTATTTGTTGCGAAGTTATTATCGTTGTTGCATCTTTCCAACATCAGCTCACAAAATTCAGCTCTTCTATCGAAATCGTCCTTGTTTAACCCGTGCACCAACTTTATCTTGTAGGGATGCAACTTCTCCTGCTTTAACAAATTTTTCACTGACTGATAAGACACATTAAAATCCATTACCATTGGCCTGGATGATTGTGTTGGATTGTTTTAGGTCGACCTGATCTAGCGGCTTCCCTAAAACTGCCTGTTTCTCGAAATTTCTTTACCACTCGACACACCGTTGACTGATTTATTAGACGCCTATTTGGATATAATTCATTGAAAAGTTGACAAACCTGATCTTGCGATCTCTTCATATTTCCGTAACCGCTCATTATTATAATTTCAACTCATTGTTTCTCATTCAGATGAACCATAGTGTTAACAAATTAGAAATGAGACAACAGAAAATAAAACAGGAACTCAAAATTGACACCTGTTAGGTCGCTGTCATGAAAACACCTTGACTCAACTGGTGGGTATTAGGTAGGAATAACTATAATTAGGAAGTTTTCATTTTTAAGTCATCTCGGAAACGCTTGCAGATAGGTGAAAATATGAAATACAAAAAATTCAGAGTTCTCCCAGTAGAATCCAAATATGTAGTCATATGCAGGGTGTTCCGTTTAAAAAAAGTAAGTTAGTCTCTATGGCAACCAAACCAGATATGACAGAAAAAAATTCATGCAGGTAGAAATGTGGGAAATAATTTAATGAACAACTTTCATACAGGTCACTTTTTCGTATAAGAGGTAATTCAAAAGTTACAGGCATTATGCGCGGCTTCCTTGCCACTCTGTATAGCTTGTATAATCTCAGAAGTCTAGATCAACAGGGGGACCTTCTCGCTTATGTTACTCACGTTTGGAACAACGCAATAGAACATCATGGGAAGGCCTGGGCGGTAGCACTTGACATTTCCAAGGCTTTTGACTGAGAATGGCATGAGGAGCTCCTAACTAAAGTGAGAGCATACGGAATGCCGGTTCAATTTTGTTCATCGCTGTTAAGCCTCCTAAAGACCGTTCTCTGCGAGGGGTGGTGAACGGATTTCTTTCAGACACATTTAACATCAATGCCGGAGTCCCTCACTCAAGGTTCTATATTGTCGCCCACCCTATTTTAACTGTACATTGAAAATCTTTTGGAAAAAATTAAGGATCCTATATATAGCTTCGCTGACGACAGTACACCTATTTCATCTTTTACTATGGATGCTCAAACATCAACTTCCAATACACACGGATATGATCATGGCAGGACACTCGATTCCCTTGACTCCATCAATTCATGTATTAGGCGTCAATTTGGATAGTATCTTAATTGCGGCCATTGCTGAGACAGCCTCGCAGAAGCTTGCAATACTTTTTCCAACTAAAAATCTCTATACACCCCAACAACTTTCGATGCTCTATAAAGCCCGAATTCGGCCATCGCTGGAAAGCTGAGGACATATTTGGGACTCTGCTCCTAAACATACCCTGATACTGCTGAATTCCACTCAAAGAGGAGCCATTCGCTTGATCGGTGACCATGACAACCTGGAAAGCTTTGAACGAAGGCAGGTTGGCGACTTGAGTCAATTTTACAAATATTTTCATTGCTCATCACTGAGGTTGATCGCTTGATTCGCCCAGAACGATGCATGGTAGTAATAGACGAGCCACTACCGCTCCCCGTACATGGTTCAGCTTAGTGTCCCTCAAACAACACTGTTTAAAATTTCATTCAGAAAATAAAATAATTACAGTAGTTGTAGTGTCCTTACTTATAGGTGAAACTAAAACTAATAACTATTAAAATAAATAAAAGCATGTTTAAGCAAGCAAACCACTTTTAAACTTCTAAGTGTTAAGAAAAACGGTAACCCAACTGCTTTTAACAAACTTGCTTCAGCATTATTAATTATAAAAGTTTGTTGAAAAGAAGTTCTGGAGAGCTTTTATTTTAAAAGATTCTTTTGTTTCACTTATTTTCAGTGTAATATTAATATATCTCGTAAATAGAAAAATAGAAAAAATGAAAAGTTTAAAAATATACCTGAATTTTATGCAGTGGGTATAATTTTTAGCGTACCTAATCGGTTCATGGACCGAGTACCAATAAATTAGAGATCTAAAGGTTAGTTACTTTGTTTTCCGAATCTATCCTCTGATGCGTTTTGCCGTGGTTTGCTCGTCAGTGAGGCTAGAATCCGACGAACAGAAGCAATATTAATATCTGTAATTTAATTACAAGCTCGTCTGATCATTACGGAAGTTCCTTCTCCTTTTCTGAGTAATTCTTGTTAGATACTGAGTCAGGTGTAGCATTTGATCGCCACGAGATGTCGCTCTATGCTACATGAACCGCTGACCATCTACTTTTTATAGGCTCCCGGTGTTGCTACCTATCGCCGATTTCCAGCTGAGGTATGAAAGTTTTCATTGGGCGTACGCCAACTTAGGGCTTAAGATTACCACGATTTCAGGACGAGGTAAAGAGGCAATCAAGCTGTTATTTCATACCAAATCGATCTTAAGCGTTTCTATCTCTATCAATTGATAAGCGTAGGTCAACGGTGCTTCTTTTTACTATTCCAAGACATAAGTTCAGAGTTACACAGGATTGATTCACTTAGTCGGTACATTCAGTTGGTAGTGTGGTCAGATTAGCAAGTAATTTTCTCTTTTTAGTAAGTAAGTAATTTGACGATGGAATTTTATATTGATTTCTTTTGTCAATGTCTTGTTTCGGAAATATTTTATGTTTTCTTGTAATTTTTACCGTTCCCTTTTTGCGACATGGAAAGCAAGTACAGGAATAGACAGAAAACAACTACTGTATTGTCTCCTTTTGCCTTTGATGCCTTGAGGTTAGGAAATCAACATTCTGTTTTTACAAATTGGTTAAGGCTTTCGCGGGCAGTTGATGAACTGGTGTAGTCCTGATTCGGGTCTAAAGGCCGTCGTCGGTTGGAATTGCTTCCCCAGGATTCAATTCCAACCGACGACGGCCTTTAGACCCGAATCAGGACTACACCAGTTCATTCTGTTTTTAATTTGAACTATTTGGTAAATAAGTTCTTCATGTATATAAATCGATACCTAAATAAATATACTTCCATAATAACAATATAGCTAGTTTAAAATGCTGTTGCTTCTTTCTAAAGTATTATCACAGTGGCAACCTTTTGTCATGGACAACAGGTCGTCACTCTCTCCTGACGGTAGCTCTTAATGTGGAGGCACTAGGTCGTGGTCCGTTATACTTACACACTTCCCCTCGTCGTTGGCTTACCTTGAGCGCCACCTGGTTTAACAGAAGTCCAAATTAGGAAAAATATACCGAATGTCAATACTTATTGGAAAGCTACACAATAAATAAAACTAAAGTTTTCCCACACAAACAGTAAAGTTTTTGATGATAAGAAATACTTTATCAAGAAAGGAAGGGTTTATGCTTGTTATATGATCATAGTGAAATTGTTTAAAAATAAGTCTGAATTAAAAACTATTTATGTTTAGGATTAAAGTATAAAAAAATTAAACTGAGCTTTTCTCGACCCAAGAATTTATTAGAACATATATGAATGTATCCACATAACCTCTGAAGATTATAGAACCTTTAATACTTCAATTTGTTACCTTTGGTTAAGTGAAAAATGTGACCTCAAGTCCAGATCGCCTTACATTATTAAAAGGAGATTATTGATTAAATTTCAGGTAATTTTGAAGTGAATTAAATGAATAGGGTTAATTAAATACCACAAAAATACATCTATCTGGGCAGCAATGATAGATCCTATTATGCGGCTACTTCCAAAAATCACTATGGCCCTATGTAGTTTCTCATGGAAGGCCAGGTGGAATTCAGGATTATCTGGAAAACTTTAGGTTGTTAGGTGGGCCCTAAAATCCCATGTGGTGTATCAGTTATGTGGTGTATCAGTTATGTGGTTTAACCTACATAAGTGGCGAACGGTAGGAAAAACGGCAAATTCTGCCGAAACCAGCAGTACCCCTAAAAATAATAAAGATGAAAATTACCCACTGAATCCCACAAAACAACAAACCAAAAAAAGGAAGAAAATAAGCTTACCTCTAAAAGGGGGGTGAGACCTCGTGGTCTTTTGATAAAAAAATTGCCTAACGGCGACTGGCTTGACCTTCTTATCTGAAGGATTTTAAGAAAGTAAAATTAAAGGCCCCGAGAATTCCGAAGAAACCCCCTTCTCCTCCAACAACCAAAAGATTATAATGATAGGAGAGTCTGGGCTTTTACCAGAACATAAATTAAATAATGAAATAAAGAAAGTAATTCCAAACAACTTTGTTATTACATAAAATTGCCAAGAGTGAAAAATGGGCGTTCTGCAATTTGACGGAGCTCGAACCGGAAATACATGGTCAACCTACTTGCAGCCCCTTGTGCAATTACCCAACAGAAAAGCTACTACACCCCTACTTCTAACCCCGCATATTTTGACTAATTTTCTGTAAACAAAGAGGACACAATCTTATAAACAATTTTTCAACCAAATATCTATATATGATGTACTTTGTAGAAATATGACTGCAAGAATCAAAGGTTAGTCTAACATTCCCCACAAAGTCAATAGTGGCAATTATAAAATTACTACAGCATGTTCATGGAAATCTGCATGCAAGATAAAATCGGCACAAGAATTATTTCAACTATATATTGATTGGCTGAATTCATGTTGGTGTAATATAGCCACTTGAATAAGGTAGGGTAAAGCTACAGGTGTATTTGATTAGCTTTGCTTAATTTTCTCCAATTTTTATATAACTAAGAAACTCTGTGGGTGCTTTGCAAATCTTTGTGTGAATAAAGTGAATATATTTAATCATCATTAATTGTAAAAACAAGCCAAGTGACATTTTCTAAATTTAAGAATAAATAATCTAAGTGCAACACTTAGGGGCTGAACCTGAACTAACTCGTATGGAACCTGGGACATTATTCATTTTTGTTTTCTACAAAGTTTCACCAGGCAAGGGAAAGCAGTCACAGAGATAGGGACTCAAATGCAGACTAGCAATCATTGTGTCAGCTTTGATAAAAATTCTGGTAAGTTAATATTTGTTTATCATTGTATTATGTAATTTTCTCAATAGGAATATATTATTATGTATAAACTAGTAATTTTTTCTCTCGTTTCAGAAAACTGGTATTGACCGATGTGAGTAAGTCTAGCAGACTGAAACTCAGCGACAGATACTTACATATACTACGATGGCTGCGCAAGGCCCTAAAATGATATACACCCTACGAGAAATTGACATTTGTGTAAGAATATGTTTGTTTGTTTCTATATGAGGAAACCTAATGCCTATACATGTGCCCAGCCACCTATAAACCATATAAAAAGAAATTATTAATTAAAATAATCGCAGGTCTAGTTACAAGAGAGGGTACGAAGAATTAGTGATGACAAATATTAATAGTAATTTAGCTCTTATTATATAATTACAAAATAGATAATAAATAATGATTCAAAAATATCACTGCAAAAACAAAATGAAAATTTTAGGTTAGGTCTATAAATTGACGTGTTTTAATCCTAGGTAGGGACAAGATCCAAGCCTTTAGGAGATTTTTAAATTTTATTTTTCGGTTTTCATTCCTTATATCTTCAGGAATATGCACATACATATGCGGAGCTAAAAAGTAGAACGATCTTTGACCAATTGTTTTTTTAGCTTGATGAGTTTTAGTCTGCTTATTGATTTTATGTCTAGTATAATGTTCATGAGTAATTTTTTGTAGTTGATTCTTATTTTTGTGCTGTTGATTAAGAATTTTAAAACAGAAAATTTGAAAATCGTACCATCTTTGTTAAGGCTCGAAACCAATGCAAGCAAACGATAAACCAAAGCAAAGAAGCACACAACCAGAGGATCAAAGTCAAACTTCTTGAATGTCCCAACGGCTCAAGATCATTTTGGTCGGTTAAAGACCGTTTTCTGCGAGTGGCGATGGACGGATTTCTTTCAGACACATTTAGCATCAACGCCGGAGTCCCTCAAGGTCAAGCAAGAGGTCTCACATCTCAACAAAGACCTAGAAGAAATCCTGTCTTGAGGTGACAGTAACCAAGTAGAATTTAACGCTACAAAAACCCAGGCGGCAGTTTTTTCTAAAAAAGTTAATATTGAAGAACCGGATATAGTATTTGCGGGACACTCGATTCCTTTGGCTTCATTAATTCATTTATTGGGCGCCAATTTGGATAGTCATATGTCTTGGCGTAGTCACGTTGGGGCCATTGCTAAAGCAGCCTCGCAGAAGCTTGGAATACTTTTCCGAACTAAGAACCTCTATATACCCCAACAACTTCTGATGCTCTATAATGCCCAAATTCGACCATTGCTGATGTTCGCATATTTGGGGCTCTGCTCCTAAACATACCTTGAGATTGCTAGATTCCATTGAAATAAGAGCCATTCGCTTTATCGATGACCATGATCTGACAAACAACCTGGAAAGCCTTGAACACCGAAGGCAGGTTGGCGACTTGAGCAATCGTTTCCTGCGCACACGCACCGTTCGCAGAGCGCCATAAAGGATGAATCCTGCAGTGCCGTGCCTTATCATAAAAAAAAGAAAAAGAAATTCTAAAACTAAGGTCCTCACTACTTTCATAAGTTATTGAATAAACTATTTCAAAATATTTAGGTACATATTGTGCATTTTTATTTATAGCAATTTATTTATTTCGCTAATATATAAGCTGGTCTTATAGATTTTTATATTACATTTCATTATTTAATTTTTTACATTTTTAGTGTTTCACTTATTGTAATTCATTTTTGTTGATGCCATTAGCAAAAATGTAATGAAACGTGTTTTTCTGGTAAAAATAACTATAAAACAAAAAATTAAGCAATTTAATATTTCCCGCTCTGCTCTTACTCTCCTCCCCACCTCTGTCAACAATCCAACCGACAGAGACAATAATTTACGAAGCCGGACCACCAGTTATTGAATACGCTGGCGTCGGAACAGATGGCTTGAAATGTTTTTATATTGTATCTCTCTTCACATGGGAACCACTCTTCCTAAATTTTTGAGTTCTATCAATTCTAACCTCACTGACTCACCATGCTACAGCGAAATGCGATTGAGGATGGATCCAGCGACAGAAAGCAACTTGTACATCGATTAGCCTAATCAACACTTCTAACTTGTTATTATTGAAATTGATTAACCTAGGAATTAGCAATAACGATTAGTTACCACTTTGTCAAGCGGCTGTCATTCAATAAATGATGATTCACAGGTCTGCATGGGTGTAATTGTCTAAAATTAAACCACTGTTGCCTATAAAATGTGAGATACTAATTAATGGAAGATTAATTAAAAAAATTCATCACGTAAAGTTTCTTAGGAGTCCCAATTCGTATTGCCTAATCACCTATTAATTAGGCAATAAATTATCGCTTAATTATTCACCCGCAAAAGCTAATAAAAAGCCAAGCATTATAAATATCATTGAATATTTAAACGTAATGAAAGCACGTAATCAATTTTTTTGTGAATTATTAGTTAGCGTCTTCAAGTCAGGGAATGGCTTTAAATTCAAGAAAATGTAACAATTCGCCTAATAACTCTTGTTATATCTGTGAAGAATTCGATGCAACGTAAGTAAGATAGCAGAATCTGAAAATGTCATGCTAAAACATCTTTATCGTTGCACAGGTAAGTTATAATGTCAAATCTATATATTTAGGCTAGCCTGGATGCATAGCACTGGTATAATAATTGATACAGGATATTTTATAGAATAAATATACTAAAGTGTAAATGGTCAAAATAAATTTAGTTTCCAGAAATTAAATTTTTATTAAAAAACTCGGCATGTTTCGCACTCTGTTGCTTCTACAAAGTAATATGTTAAAGTTATAAAGGGTATGAATTTTAAATAAGCAGGTAAAGTTCTATTCACGACAAATGGTTTTGATTTATTGACTGCAATATAATGGGTGCCAAGTACGGTCGAAAATATCCGTAAATTCCCAGTATTCATTATAGAGGCCGGATTATAATGATTGCAAGATAAGGTTAAATTAAAATGAGATAATTTTAAATGTTTAGAAATCCCCCTATAGCAGGTATGTTGAGAGATTGAATGTAAAGTGTATACCAAGCAGTGGCGGATTTAAGGAATGGCTAAATGGACATTAGCCGCCTGGGCCCCCCGAAAGAATGGTCAAAGGGCCCCCGGCCCTTCCAGCAGAAAAGCTTGTACTCCACATTCTCAAGTAGAATGTAAAATCTACTGTAGCAAAAGATTTGACTAACTCAAAATATCCTCACTTATCGTTCGTGTAATGTACATAGAACAGTTTTCATTATTACAACATCAAAAAAACATAACATAGAAGCATATTTTGCATTTTATAGCATAAAAGCATGAACCACTTTCAAACCTAAGATACAAAGATGTTGACTAACTTTTTCGAAAAATGGTTATTTGCTTATAGGTTCACTTCACAATTTATCACTTAATTTATTTAATGTACCGAACAACTGGGCCCCTCTTAGGAAATCGCCGCCCGGGCTTTTTTTCTTAAATCCGCCACTGATACCAAGGTATATCGTTTGACTTAATGACTGCAATAAAACCCCTCATAAACTCGGCTTTCGTTTTCGCCTAGACGCAGAGACGTATTAATGCCAGTTTATAATAACAATAGATAGGTACATTACTTGATGGGTTCTCAAAATTAATAAATTATCTAATTAAGGTTTTCTAGAAACAACTTAATTATTAGGATATTTTTGAAAACTTTTTAGTTACAGGTACCTGTTTATATAGCTTATACAATGCGTCCATAAAGTCTTGCACAAATTCATTTAAAATTCAGGTATTTACTTTTTAAAAACGCTCGGACACGTCAATTAGTACTTTTGTTTGTGCATTTTTTAACGTAAAATGTTTTTATACAGGGTGTCGCATGTATGAGGTATGAGGTCATCAATAAATGTGTTTAAAATAAATTTTCAAACGTCAATATTTCGGAAACCGTGATTTCCAGAGGTGTTAAGTGTTCATCATAGAATTCAAAATTGATATATTATACAGGGTGTTCCATTAAAAAAAATCCTTGACGACCTCATACCTCATACGTGCGACACCCTGTATAAAAACATTTTACGTTAAAAAATGCGCAAACAAAAGTACTAATTGACGTGTCCGAGCGTTTTTAAAAAAAGTAAGCCCCTGAATTTTAAATGAATTTGTGCAAGACTTTATGGACGCAGTGTATAAATAGTAAACATAATATTCGAAATAGATTAGTTTTATTGCAGTCATTAAACCAAACGGTATACCTTGGTACCCACTTTACTTCTTTATTTCTTACGGGAAACGTTCAGTTGTATTGCAATATTATTTTACGAAATAATAATATATCGAGTAATATATATAATATAAATACGTATAAAACAGCATTATGTGGCGTCCGTGGACAAACATTGACAGAGCTTCTTCAAATGCTTCGGTAAAGAAAAACCATTTATCTCTCGATGCTAGGAACATTGTAAGAACTGTTTATAGTTCCTTGCTTAACAGGGAACTTAACTCTAGTGAGTGAAACTAGCAATTTGACTTTAATACCTTTAACTACACTGAAAATAATGAAATTCCATTAACTTAAGAGAGAAGCGTAGAGATGCCGGCTCTAGTAAAGGTTTTGACGAAGCCGACAAGGACTTGATAAGGCAGAAAGTCTACATCATGTACGAAAAGTAACTTGTACATATATTGGAAACTCTGAAGCAACCTAAATAAGCAGTAGCATCACTAGCCCTTGGAGAGTTTTGCTTAAAATGGGCTTCAGATACCGCACAATTGACAAAAAGCAAGTACTCATGGAATAACAGCGATTACAAAAATGGCGTCGTAAGATATAACATCGATAAGAAAATCATCCAATAATTTACCTCGATGAGACATAGTTTAACACACATCAGGAGCTTCGTCAAATAGAGGGAAAATAATTACCGTTTTACATGCTGGGTCAGAAAACGGTTAGCTCCCAAACGTGGTTTTCTGCAAAGAATATTGCGTGGGCTACCATGAAGAAACAATGGCAGAACTTTTTGAAGAATTGTTCGAAAATTGTCTTTTACCAAACCTTCCTCAGAATATCGTGGATAATGCGAGCTATCACAGTCGCCAATTATATAAGGCTCCTGTTTCAAATAATACGAAATTGGAGATTCAAAACTACTGGGCGGCGAACGATATATATTTTGAAAAATGTTATAAAAGAGGGGGAATTTTTAGAAGTTTTAAAGGCATTCTGTATACAAAAAAATATATTTGTGACGCATTAGCAGAGGAAATGGGGCATACTGTGCTAAGGCTTCCACCTTATTATTGTATTTTTAATGACATAGAGGACATGTGGCACCAATTAAAATCAATTGTTAGGTCAGAAAATAGTTCTGCGACTTTAAGTTGTAATGTTGTAGAATGAATAAAATAATGTGTTAATGATATTCCCCAGGGAGTTGGAAAAATTCAATTCATCATGTAATTACTGTAAAAAATTCTTGTTACTCTGCATGATACAATTAAACCGATTATAATTAATTTGAATGAGGATAGCGACAGCGAAACGGAACTAAATATAGAATAACATTATACATGTAAATAAATATAAGTAGTATTTAAGAATTTATAGTATTGTCACAAAGGAAATAATTAAAAAATAGTATTCCATACTTCTATATTCAAGTAAAATAGTTCATTGCACCTTTTGAATAAAATAAATTATTTACCCTGTAAATTAAATCCGGTAGTCGATTTAATAAACAAACTTGAAAATGGAATCTATGGAGTATTATATTTCACCTAAGCGAAATCAATAATTTTAAAAACATGCGAATGATGCCGACTTATCAAGTCAGCGGAAGTCGAGGTACTTGACCGACGCATGAAGTCAAGTCAGTTTTTCCGAAAAGGAGAAAATTAAAAAAAGGGGATTCGACGTCGAGACAGTGACGAGTTCGCTCGACGGGGTAACGAGAGTTTTTTTTGTGATGCACGGTGTGCTATGGAGGGCAAGAAATTAATTACTTCAATGTAAGTACAAATTAATATTTAGCCCCCGATAGGTATCTGTAACCATAAGCATCTGACAAACTATTGTAATGTCAATTTAATATTTTTATATTGATACAAATTCTATTTGAATTCGATTCAAGAATTATTATACTTATTATAAAATGAAAGACACATGATTTTGCACATAGATACTGAATAAATTAATTGTCTGTTTTTTAAATCTTCGGTTCTCTTTCCGATCCAAGGTTTACGCCCCTAGTTGCACCCCAAACACAGGGGTGACAATATTTAGATTTTTTCTTCACTCCATCAAATTAATATAAACACAGGATACGAGTATAATTACTTAATATTCTCAATCCGGCCCTTTACTGGACCTTTTTACTTTACATATTTATTGTCCTTTTAAGAACTTTGATGAGTTTTTGATATTTTTAACATCCTCTTATCTAAGTAATGATATTGATGTAATAGCTCTTGGTGAAACGCGATTTATTCACTCTACCTCAGATTTTATGATTCCTGGATTTATCACCAGTTTTAACCACAGTAATTTAAACCAGAATGACGGCATGCTAATTTTTATTAATAGCAAAATTAATTTTAACATCATGCATACAGTATTACCCTTAACCAAAGTAACCTTATCAAACTTAACCTTTAACAAGGATAAAACTTTTTTCAATATATTAACTTGTTACAGATCACCTTCCACAAAAGAAAATTTATTTATAGAGGATCTGGATAATTTCATTTCCAACATAAACAAAAAAGATTATGATATCATTATAGGAGATTTAAACTTTGACATACTAGATGACGCTGATGCAATGAGTAATAACTATTTAAGTATGCTTATGTCTCACGGATTTACTTCATATATTAATACTTATACTAGAATTACATCTCATACACAATCCTGCCTAGATCACATATTTGTAAGGTCGAAGTCAACTGCAAATAAAGTTGAATACAATGCCTCGGTAATTAACACAAATATAACAGATCACTTTCCGGTGTATTTGTCCATAAACCACATATATAACCATTTGGCTAAAAAAAAGATAACTTATAAACAGATTAAAAAATTTGATAGTGAAGCGTTTCTCGAATTATTATCAAGAACGCAATGGAATATAGTACTTTCGCTTAAGAACTCATCACTAGCTTATGACAAATTCATAGACATTTTGACTAGCCTAATAAATCAATGTACAACCACAAAGAGTATAAAAGTAAAAGAAAATAAAAAGATTAAACCATGGATTACCGAAGGAATAATAATTTCGATTAAACATAGGGACAAATTAAAAAAACAAGTAAATAAAAACAGACAAAACATAGAACTTTTTAATAACTATAAAAACTACAGAATTCAACTTAAAAGAATTATATCGACTGTCAAATCCAATTATTATGCAAACATTTTAGAAAACACTAAAGACATAAAAAAAATTTATAAAGTTTTAAAAGAGGCGACAAATGAGAACACTAGTAAGACAGTAGAAGAAATGAATATTGTGAATAATGAAACAAATGACACTTTCTCTTGTGCTAAAGACATGGTTAATTATTGTAATAAATACTTTGCAGAAGTCGGCGTAAAATTAGCAGAAAAAATTGATAAACCCCCTACTAACTATAAAATAAATTACCCACAAATAAAAGAATCTATGTTTTTAAAACCGGTTGACGAAAATGAAATTATCTCCCTTATCAAAACTTTAAAAGAAAATAGTTCTCCCGGATTTGATCAAATAACATCGAAATTAGTAAAAAAATATCACAACTTTTTCTTAACACCTCTTATTCACATTATTAATCTAATATTTCAAAGTGGAGAAATCCCAGAACAACTCAAAATATCAATAATTTCTCCAATATATAAAAATGGTAATAAAACCCACATAGCGAACTATCGACCCATC
The DNA here is from genome assembly GCA_963920685.1 of Polydrusus tereticollis. Lineage (NCBI taxonomy): Eukaryota > Metazoa > Arthropoda > Insecta > Coleoptera > Curculionidae > Polydrusus > Polydrusus tereticollis. The sequence continues at coordinate 2,306,899 of OY987334.1, read as the reverse complement.
AGTCTTATAAATACCACAACAAAAATCTTTGAGAAATGTTTAAAAGTAAGATTGAATGATTATTTAACAAAACATAATATACTAAGTGAAAACCAATATGGGTTTAAACAAAACACGAGCACATGTGATGCAATGTTTGAACTGGTAAATCAAATTAAAATCAACTTAGATAAAGGCAACAAATGTGCAGCAGTGTTTCTTGATCTGGCAAAGGCTTTTGACACGGTACCTCATGAGACTCTTTTAAATGTCCTTGAACATTATCTATTTCAAAGAAAACAAATGGTTAAAATAAAAAATACTCTAAGTGACCCAGAGGAAGTAAAGATGGGCGTCCCCCAAGGAACTGTTCTTGGACCAATCTTGTTCTTAGTATATATAAACTCATTATTAAAAACTAAAGTTGATGGAACAGTAATTTCATACGCAGATGACACTGTTATAATTTTTAATGACAACACTTGGGAAGATGTAAAGATCAAAGCACAACAGGGCATTAGTAGAGTGAAAAGTTGGTTAGATTATCATAAACTTTCCTTAAATATTAGCAAAACAACGTTTATAGCATTCTCAATAACAAACATTAATCGACCAAAATTTAACTTACAAATAAATAATAACTTTGAAATAAACATGTCTGAAAAAACGAAATATCTAGGAATCATAATTGACCAAAATCTCAAATCGAATGAACAACATCTCTTATAACTAAATTACGAAGATTTATACACAAATTTTATGAATTAAGAAAGTTTATGAACCATAAACAACTTATAATGATTTACAAATCACTGATAGAGTCAATCCTTCGATATGGCATAGTTGTTTGGGGGGGGGGGGGTGCATATGATGCAACCTTACAGCCTCTTAGAGTTATACAAAATCGCATTGTTAAAACTATGTTCAGAAAACCATCACTTTATCCGACAGCTCTCCTTTACAACAGTGAAATACTGAACATAAGAACACTGTATTTATACTTGTGTTGTATTTTCATATATGGAAAGCCACTTTTAAGAACCACTGCTAAACATTCTCATAACACAAGAGCTAGATCAAATAACCGCTTGATGACACCAACGTGTCAGCGTGATGCCAGCCAACGATATGTTACCACAGTTGCTCCCAAAATTCATAACAAGCTCCCGAGGAACATAACAAATATAACCACAGTACATAAATTTCGATCAAGAGCTAAACAATATATCGCTGGAAATTTGGATTTATTTAGGGATATTCTGTAACAAATGGAACACATTTTAATAAATTTTAATAATTAATTAATTTATTCACCAAATGTCATACTGTGATTATATAGATATATATTGGTTATTTTTATATTGTAGCACATACAGGTGCATGCACCTAGGTGCTCAGTCATCATTCATTATCTGTAAATTATTAGTAACTTTAATGTTAAACTGTAAATGTATAATATATAAAATAAAAATAAAATATAAATTATACAAAGGAAATAATTAAAAAATAGTATTCCATACTTCTATATTCAAGTAAAATAGTTCATTGCACCTTTTGAATAAAATAAATTATTTACCCTGTAAATTAAATCCGGTAGTCGATTTAATAAACAAACTTGAAAATGGAATCTATGGAGTATTATATTTCACCTAAGCGAAATCAATAATTTTAAAAACATGCGAATGATGCCGACTTATCAAGTCAGCGGAAGTCGAGGTACTTGACCGACGCATGAAGTCAAGTCAGTTTTTCCGAAAAGGAGAAAATTAAAAAAAGGGGATTCGACGTCGAGACAGTGACGAGTTCGCTCGACGGGGTAACGAGAGTTTTTTTTGCGATGCACGATGTGCTATGGAGGGCAAGAAATTAATTACTTCAATGTAAGTACAAATTAATATTTAGCCCCCGATAGGTATTTGTAACCATAAGCATCTGACAAATTATTGTAATGTCAATTTAATATTTTTATATTGATACAAATTCTATTTGAATTCGATTCAAGAATTATTATACTTATTATAAAATGAAAGACACATGATTTTGCACATAGATACTGAATAAATTAATTGTCTGTTTTTTAAATCTTCGGTTCTCTTTCCGATCCAAGGTTTACGCCCCTAGTTGCACCCCAAACACAGGGGTGACAATATTTAGATTTTTTCTTCACTCCATCAAATTAATATAAACACAGGATACGAGTATAATTACTTAATATTCTCAATCCGGCCCTTTACTGCACCTTTTTACTTTACATATTTATTGTCCACACAATGAGATCGACCCTTTGGTTTTATTGCAGTTAAAAGGTCAAAACCATTTATTGTGGGTGAGGAAGCTAGCGTTACGAGAGACGTAATAAATTATCATAATCAACATGTCTGACATTAAGAAAATCCCCATGTAATAAGATTGAGCAAGCATCAACAAAAGTAAATGATTAATTTGTGAGCGAGGATCATTGGGAATCATTTGATCGGGCCATTCGTTTTAGAAGAAAGATTAAATGGTGCTTTACATTTGTAATTCTTGAAAAATGTACCCTTGCAAGCTAGAGCATATATGAGCTTTATGCACGTTGGTGCTGCGCCACATTTTAGTAACGTAGTGCGTCGTTATTTGTCTGGATATTTTTGGTAATCGTTGGATAGGTCGCAGCGGACCTATTCTATGGCCTCCTAAATCCTTTAGATATCTTTTTACTATTCACTCAGCCCCAGTTGTTCCAAGTACGCGATAAAGTGTTCTTAGAATATGCAACTGTATTAAAGTTCAAGGCCCTCATTTCGAACATTTGATGAAATATGCAATTAGATCAAAACTTATTTTTTTGCAAAAGCAGACTTAGTGTTAGTTATATCGATATTCTGGTATTTATTAAATAAGCTAAGATGTTCATGAACTCTGCTGGCGATTCTTCTGCCCGATTGTCCGACATACACCGCCGCACAATCTCCGCAATGTAGCGAATAAACTCCTGATTTTGAAAGAGGGTTTACTTTACCTTTAGTGTTGATTAAATGCCGCTTAAGAGTGTCAATGGTACGGAAAGCTACTGCAATGTTGTCAGGTTTAAAAAATTTTGCTAGTTGTGAGGAAATGTTGCCGAAATAAGTTAAAGCTCTATAATTTTTGTGATCCTGTGTATTAGCATGCATGGTATTATAGGTTAGTTTATATTTGTTTACAAACTTATAATAAAGTTTATAAATTAATGTCAAAGGGTATCCATTATTTCTGACAATCAGTTTAATTGTACTAAATTCTTTAGTGAACGGATTTCTAGACAAAGGTAGCTTGAGTCTGTAGAAAAGAGAATTGAAGGTGGCAAACTTATGGAAAAATGGAGAATTTGAATCAAACTGAATAATGTTATCTGTAAATGACGGTTTCCTATAGACTTCAAAGTTAATTCTATTGGTATTTCTTATCAGAGTAAATCTAAGAAAGGTGATCGCCCAATATTTTCGATCTCCAGTGTAAATTCAATATTCTGATGTAAATCATTAACGAAACGGAGGAAATCTCTCAGATCTAAATTACTGCCATTCTAAACTATACAAACATCATCAACATATCTTTTATATGCAAGCAGAAACCTAGCGAATTTACTATTCATGATTAATCAAGTGATATCAATCTAGCGTCTGGTGGAAGTTCTATATTTTTTAAGTAATTCGAGAACTCAAGGAAGTTTTTAGTTGAATAGACGCTTTAAAAATTTGTGGTCTTTCTGAGAATGTCACTAAGTCAAGAAATTTTGTTGCATGGGAGTCAACAAGGGATACCACTGCACTGGTCTTATAGGCATATTGGCTTTATGTACTTTGGGTAAACCATATGTTAGAGGTGTTTTAGGATTCATTGGGTACAGTGTGTATTTATTTGTTCCCCTTATCCCTATTAATGGCACAATAGTCCTCAGAATTCAGAAAATCTATAACCCTACTTATGTAATCGGTCCTTGTTATAATTACTAAACAGGAGCCCTTATCCGCCTTAGTCAAAATCAAATCGTTTTTCCTTATTTTATCGTTTAGCGACTTTAAATGTATTTTGTTGTGATGGTTGACTTTATTATTTATTATTTTATTGAAATTCAAGAAGCTGATGATCTTAGCTCTCAAGATATTTCTATTAGCGATATCCGTGTTTCGGATTATATTTTCTGCTTCCACAGTAGGGTGGGCCGAAAAAATTGTTTTTTGATTTTATTAAATGGCTAGTTGTCAAAAGTTGGAAGTAGTATTCAAAAGATCTCACACCAAATTTGGACCGGATTAAAAAAAATTTAGCCGGGCCCCCAAAAAAAAATATATATATAAATATTTTTTTTTTATTTCAGGGCCAATCAAAATCTTTTAGTATACGGCTTATGTAGTCTCCAAAAAATTTTTTGTTCATATATCTATACGTAAGACTGGGCCCCTTTACGAAAATTTAATTTTATGTTTTTTTGTTGCGGGCTAAAATTAAGAATACGCGTCCAGGCGATCGCCCCCTGCACTAAGGTCAAAGTAAGTGAGTATCTGAAGAGGTGTTAAGAAAAATAGGAGTTAACTTCAAGATGTAAACAGGAATTTGAATAAGTCAATTAAAGGTATCTATTTTGATGAAAGAAAAACCATAGTCTTCGAAAACGGCCGCCGAATCATTAAAACCGAGGAACATATTGCCTTAATTGAGGAACCGGGCAGTTCCTATTTTGGGCATGTAGCCGTTAATCAATCCCGAGCCATAGATATTGTCAATGGAATAATATGTTACATTCAAAGCCATAATGTAGATTTAGGAAAGTTAATTGTTAGTGATTGCGATGGAACAAACGTCAACACTGGCTGGAAAGGCGGGATAATTCGACTAATAGAAACTCGAGCAAATAAATCATTACAATGGAGTATTTGCCTGTTACACGCTAATGAGCTTCCATTTCGACACTTGCTACAAAAAATAGATGGACACACAAAAGGTCCTTATTCGTATTCCGGGCCGGTTGGATCCCTTCTTTCCCACTGTGAAGAAATGCCTGTCGTTAAATTTAAACCAATTAAAACTGTTCTTCCTTCTGTAGAAGAACATGATCTAAGTACAGATCAAAAATATCTGTATAAGATAACTAAAGCCAATGGAGATGGAGTGGTTCCTCAAAATTTGGCCGATAAGAGTCCAGGAAAAATGGGACACTCACGTTGGTTAACGACAGCCAACCGCATTCTTAGAGTATATGGAGCTACAAACGATCCTCCGGAGAATTTAAAAATACTAGCAGAGTTTGTAATAAAAGTATATATATTCGCGTATGTGATTTGAAATAAAAACTACAGCTGGAAAGTGGTGCAAGACATCTGTGGAAATTAATCCATGTTTCGAAAGAACTACCAAGTCATGTAATAGTAATTATCAATAAAGTGATCCAGGATAATGCTTATTTCGCACACCCCGAAAATATTTTAATATCCATGTTTTCAGATACACGTCCACACATTAGGGAGCTAGACGTTAGAAGAATTATAAATGTCAGGAAATCTAATATAAAAAATCGCATTTTCAAAGTGCCCCAAGTAAATTTTGACGCAAAAGATTATATAGATCTTACAGACTGGTCGAACTGTACTGTAACAGAACCTCCCATAGTACAGCATTTATCTGACCAGGAATTGTGGGATATTGTTAAACAGGTTCCGAATTTTGACAAGTTTCCTTGTCATACTCAGGCAGTCGAGAGAGGTGTTAAAATTATCACCGAGGCTTCAACAAAACTATGTGGTGAAAAATCCAGAGATGGCTTCATTCGAGCTAAACTGACGCCAGAAAGGACTTGCCAAATTTCGAAAGTAAATGTCAATATTATGCTTCAAGACGTGAGTAACTAAAAGTATTGAGCAAAGGTGGGCGGGTATCTTAAAGTGCAGCTACCTCCTCGTGGTGAGTTCTGGGTTGAGTGAATATTCGAAGTGTAAAATATATCGTACAATAATTCAATGTAATCATTGTTTAGTAGAAAATAAAGTAAGTAACTAATTTTTGTGCCGAAAATTGATTCAAGCTAAGAGAAATATGCACTTTTTCAACCACTAACTAAACTTTTTTGTTCCGGGGCCCGGTTAAAAATTTTTTGATCCGACTCAATTTTTTTTTGCAATATAAGGGTACCTATATCTATATGCTAAGCACTAGCCCCACTAAAAATTTTAAAAAGAAAAAAAATTTTTTTGGAGGCCCCAGGGGCCCGGTTAAAAAATATTTAATCCGGCCCAAAATTGGTATGGAGTATTGTGGCCATCATATACATATTTTTTCGTCTAGCCCGCTTTTTATATAAAAAAGAAATTTTTTTTTGCCTTTTTCGGCCCACCCTATTCCACAGCCAACATGCCATTTCTTTAACTTGAGAATCAGTTTTGTGTGGAAAATTAAACTTAAGTTTCAAAGGAAGGGTATGTCCTTACTGCTTGTTAAAGTGGGTATTAGTTAGGTTTATGAACCTTTTATGAAACTCAAAATTAAACTGGCCTACCTCCAACCTCAATTCAGTTTCACTGGTATTGGACAGATTGTTCCTATGTTGAACCTTGTACCGGAAAACATGCTGAGCGATCGGAGTGTTTTGCGTTCGATTTACGGATATGCCGCATATCATTTTTATAAACGTCCGCCTAATTTGCCTGCACTTTTTTCAACATTCCGAACTTTTTCTGGGATTGATATCACCTACCTGATCGACGAAAATGCTGTCTGAAACGCACACTTCTTTCCCAAACTTTAACGAAAATAAATGCAAGATAATAGCCTCTGGCGAATTTCTAATTTCTTTCAGAAAGAAGGATTGTGTCTGGTATTAGGTAAGTGTTTGAGAATGTATATTACTCTATTCTGGTTGTTGATTTTGTTTGACGAATAACTGTTGTATTAGTGATTAATTAAGCATTATTGATTAACTAAGCAAATCTTATTAATAAGTATAATATAAAAGTGACTTTTTAAGTTAATTTAAGATTGTTAGAGAGTATACGGCGTATTGCGTGGTCAATTTTGTAACCCCTTATTATGTTTTTAGCTTGTGTTTTTTTTCTTAACTTGAAAGAAATAAAACTGTTCCTGGCCATAGTGTGGTTTTTACTCGAGCCGAGCCTGTCACAAAAACCTACCCCTAACTAAACAAATAGAACCCGCCAGCACTGCGCAGGGGTTCCGTTACATCTGGCGCTCAACTCGTGCGGCAGCTCGCAAAGAATCATGCCCTTGGAAAGGTCACCTAAGGGGAACGGGGGATACTGGACAAGAAGCAGGACAAGGTATTCAACGGGTGCGATACCGAAAACAACATCGGGAAATGAAGGTAACAAAAATTTTTCATTCAATAAAAGCAACCAACAGGAGGAGATACCCTTACACTCGAGGGAAAATTTAGGAGATGTTGCGGCATTTTCATTTGCAGGTGTGGTGTCTGACAACGATAATTTATATTCAAGTAATCAGATTCAAGATTTAAGCAACACAGTTCAATTTACAAATTTTAATCAAAATTCAGTATCCCAAACTAATTTAAATGCTAATTTTAATCAAAATTCAGTATCAGAAACTAATTTAAATTCTAATTTTAATGAAAATTTAGTATCCCAAACTAATTTAAATTCAGTAACAAGTGTATCAGAAACCGCACCAGCACAAAATATTCAGGGTACTTGTGATATTAATGATTATGTACATAATAGGTTAAGAAGCGGAAATTTTAATAATAGGGTGAATAATTCAAATTTTAATGTAGAAAGTGCTGTTAGTCAAACTGTTTGTGAAAGTCAACCACCAGTGAATTTTCAGATTAGTAGTGATCAATTGGAAAATATAATTACCCGAGTAGTGACTGCAGTACAGGGTGTAAATAGGTTTCCTGGTACCAGCACAAATTTACCCTCTACCAGTACTCAAGGCAGCATGCCTACTAGGCCGAGTAGTGGTATTTTAGAATATAATAAAAAATTACCTATATTTGATAATAGTAGTGTTCATCCAGTTGATTTTTTTAATCAAATGGAATATTTTTTTAGTATAGAAAATGTATCGTTCCAATCTTTTAAATTAATATTTTTAAACCAATTAAAAGCGAATGCGTTATTATGGGGTCAGGCATATTTAGATAGTTTTAATACATTTATTCAATTAAAAACTTGTTTTTTAAACCATTTTTGGGCAGAAAATAAACAAGTAGAAGTAAGGCTAAAAATTCAAAGTTCAAAGTATCAGAATGGCAGTTTGGTTAATCATTTTATGTCGTTCGTGGCTTTAGCAAAACATTTGAACCCTCCGTATCCGGAAAAACAATTAATTCAAACCATATCTAGGCATTTTCCGCCGAGTGTTTCGGTGATTTTGGTGGGCGCGGAGCGTTTTTCCGACGCCATGGATAGGCTTAGGCAGGCGGATTATTTTTTTTCCGAATTTCCTCGCGAAGAGCATGGCCAAATTATACGGACAGCAAACACTCGGGACGCTAGCGATGTTGCCAAGTTTCCGAATTATGCGGAGAAAACTCAAAAAAATTCACATTTTCGAAAAGAAAGGCCACCATATAAAAATATTGCGTCTCTCGAATGTCGGGACAACGAAATTGAAGAAAGCTTGGAGTCGGGAAACGAAACCACCCCTCAATCGTGGTAAGCCCTATGGTCGAGGCGGTGCTAAAAAGGGCTGATTTAGGTTTAAACTACCCTCGCGAGGACTTATTAAAAGAGTGTGAATTTTTGCATTCATACACCAATTCGCGGTGCCCTGTCATTTCGATTTTAATATTTAATTTTTATTTTCCTGCATTGATCGATACCGGTAGTCAGGTTTGCGCGTATAGTGAGGAAGTTTGGGCACAGCTGGCAAGCTACGAAAAAGAAATACCGTGTTTTCCCAGCACCGGAGTCAAAGTATCCGGCGCTTTTAAAGTTAAGCAAAGGCGCGTTAAACATCAAAGTTTGTTAAAATTTAAAATATTAAACTGTGAAATCAGCCATGAATTTTTATGTATACCAGATTTGGCTTATCCTGTAATTATCGGGGTGGATTTATTGCGCCTATTTAATGCTCGTATTGAGTTGGGAATCGAAAAGATATTTTTTACTATTAATAATAAATGTATAGCGGTGCCTGAAATTCCGTCAAGTCATTATTTTGGTGATACTGAGTCCCTCGCAATTAAAAGTATTCAATGTAAGCAACCCGTGCAAATAGAGACAGTGGCGTGCTCGCCAGAATTAGATTTGGAGTCGGTCGTAAAAAATTGTGAATTTTTGTTGTTGGAACAAGGAAGATTATTGTTTGAACTTCTAAAAAAACATAGTAGGGTTTTTTCTGACGTTCCGGGTAGGACGGCTGAATATGAACATCACATTAAAATGCGCGACGATACGCCTTTTTTTCATAAACAATATCCGGTTCCGCTGGCACATAGGAGCGCGATCCAGGCTCAACTTGATGCCATGGAAAAGTGGGGTGTTATTAAAAGGATGGCTACGCCTTACGTGTCTCCAATATTGGCCACGCAAAAAAAAGATAATACCGTCCGAATCTGTCTAGACGCGAGATTTTTAAACCGTGTTATGGTACCAGAATATGATAGCCCACCTTTGATACATGAAATTTTGCATTCTTTTGGAAAAATAACTTACATGTCGACGATCGATTTTACGCATGGTTATTGGCAAATTCCGTTATCTAAAGATAGTTGGAAGTACACCGGTTTTCAGTTTAACGGACAAACTTATGTATTTTGCACATTACCGTTCGGTCTGTCGTCAAGTGTTAGTACGTTTACGCGATGTTTGAGCTGTGTTTTTGGTCCAGAGTTTGCGTCGTTCACAACATTTTATGTAGACGATATTTTGATTATTTCTGAGTCATTCGAGGCACACTTGATGCATTTAGATCGTGTATTGACTAGGCTCCAAAATACCGGTTTTACGCTTCGTATTAAAAAATGTGCGTTCTTTCGTAAGGAAATCTCTTACTTAGGATATATCATTTCATCAACAACAGCGCGGCCAGATCCGGAGCGCGTACAGGCCATTAACGATTACAGAGAACCAAAAAATGTTAAAGAACTTCAGCGGTTTTTGGGGCTAATTAATTTTGATCGCCGTTTCTGTCAAAATTTTGCAACAATGGTTGCGCCTCTGACTAAATTATTAAGGAAAAATTCTAAATGGCTCTGGACGCCCGTGGAACAGGAATACTTTAATAAAATAAAATCATATCTATCCGAAGATACTTTGTTGTATCACCCTGTAAATGACCTTTCGTTTGGTTTGTCTATTGATAGTTCCGAGGTTGCTCTGGGCGCTCATCTTTTTCAAGTCGTGGACGGTCGCCGTCAAACTGTGGCCTGGGCAAGCCGTCAATTGCTCGATCGGGAGAGTCGGTACCACATAAATGAATTGGAGGCGTTAAGTTTGGTGTGGGCCTTGAATAAATTTCGAGTTTATTTAATCGGAAAAAGATTCACCGTATATACTGACAACCGCTCGGTTAGTTATTTGCGGACCTGTCGGCCACTGTCGGCTCGAACGGCTCGGTATGCTCTGGCAATCCAAGAGTTTGATTTTGCTATTGAGCATTGTCCCGGAAAAAATAATATTGTTGCCGATGCTCTATCTCGGGGCTGCGTTGCCGATTCTTGTGTTCCGTCCGAAAAATTAATAAAGATTATGACGTTGTTTAAACTTCCTAAGGAGTTCATTAAGAGGCTGAGTAATTTCGCGCAAGAACAGCGCGCCGACGCTAAACTTTTAAATATAATAAGAGAACTCGCTAATAATCAAGAGTTGCAGAAGCGTTTTATTATTTGTCGTGATGTGCTGTACTTGCGTCAGAGCGAAGATGATTTCTACCGTCTTTGCGTCCCGAAATCTTGGGCTACGGAGTTTGCGCGGGTTTTCCACGAAACTTTGGGGCATTTCGGTAGTTATAAAACGTGGCAAGCTTTAAAACAAGAGGTATGGTGGACAAATATGTCTCCTGATGTAAAACGGGTCATCCGGTCATGTTAAATTTGTCAAAAGGCAAAATCTTGCGCGTTACCGCATCCCCCAATAAATCCTATTGTTCCCTCAACCAAGAACGAGTTAGTCGCCTTGGATATCTATGGACCGTTGCCAAAAAGCCGGGGGGGAGTGGCTTATGTTTGTGTGCTACTGGACGTATTTACAAAATATGTTACCCTCTATCCTTTAAAACGTGCTACTACTGCGGCCATTTTAAATCGATTAACTAAATCATATTTTCCGAACGTGGGTATCCCGCGTAGTATTTTATCGGATCACGGTACGCAATTTACTTCTAAGAAATGGCGTGCTACGCTACTCGATTTTGATATTAAGGTTATGTTTACGTCAGTACGGCATCCCGCTGCTAATCCAAGCGAACGCGTGATGCGCGAACTCGGCCGTCTTTGTCGCACGTATTGCTGGGAGCAACATTCCAGGTGGGGGTTCGAAATCCAAAATTTCGCTATTTTTTTAAATTCGGTAGTACACGAGTCGACTGGGTTTAGTCCTGTCGAGTTGCAAATGGGTTCAAGTCGAGCCAGATTACTGCCCGAAGCACTCAAGGAACCTCGTGGGTTAAGGCCCACCGAGGGTCATGCGAATAAATTAATTCTTGCGCGGGAAACCTTAGAAGGCCAGGCAGAGCGTCGTAAGTTGCGCCATTCACAAAACTCGGTAGCGGACCTGGAGCCCGGTACTTTGGTACTTCTTCGCGCTAACAATGTTTCATCCTCTCTTAAGGAGGAAACCAGAAAATTTCTGTTACTTTTTGAAGGACCTTACGAAATTAAAAAGAAAATAAGTCAAAACACTTATATTTTATTATATCCTAACACATCTAAGGAAAGGGGGCCTTTTCATTTAAGTCATCTTAAAAGGTTTACTCCTGCCATAGCTCTTAAGCCACCCTAAAGTATCGTCTTAAGAACTGGGGGTGCAAGATGTACCGGAAAACATGCTGAGCGATCGGAGTGTTTTGCGTTCGATTTACGGATATGCCGCATATCATTTTTATAAACGTCCGCCTAATTTGCCTGCACTTTTTTCAACATTCCGAACTTTTTCTGGGATTGATATCACCTACCTGATCGACGAAAATGCTGTCTGAAACGCACACTTCTTTCCCAAACTTTAACGAAAATAAATGCAAGATAATAGCCTCTGGCGAATTTCTAATTTCTTTCAGAAAGAAGGATTGTGTCTGGTATTAGGTAAGTGTTTGAGAATGTATATTACTCTATTCTGGTTGTTGATTTTGTTTGACGAATAACTGTTGTATTAGTGATTAATTAAGCATTATTGATTAACTAAGCAAATCTTATTAATAAGTATAATATAAAAGTGACTTTTTAAGTTAATTTAAGATTGTTAGAGAGTATACGGCGTATTGCGTGGTCAATTTTGTAACCCCTTATTATGTTTTTAGCTTGTGTTTTTTTTCTTAACTTGAAAGAAATAAAACTGTTCCTGGCCATAGTGTGGTTTTTACTCGAGCCGAGCCTGTCACAAAAACCTACCCCTAACTAAACAAATAGAACCCGCCAGCACTGCGCAGGGGTTCCGTTACAACCTTTAAATTGTAAAGCTTTTTACTCAATCCACGGAATGTTATGTCTCCAAATAACTCCACCTTATGCCTGAACTTACCATCTAAAATTACAAACTAAATAAAATAAAAAAGATGTTTAAAATTAAAAACAGATATTTAAGTTTCGAATTTTTGGTATATAGATTTCTAAAATGACATTTTTAATCTCTTCCCCTGACCAAATAGTTTTAGCGGCATCCAAATCAATTTTAGATGAGCTCGTTCTGTACTTACATCTAATGGAAATTAATTTTGGTGTAAGATGGAACAGTAGCCATTGTTGAGGGAACCAAATTTTCAGCATGAGGTTTCTCCGTGATATTAGGCTTCTTCTATATAACTGGACTAAACTCGCTTGACTAGCATTTTTAAAATATTGAATTAATTGAGACCAGGACTTTGTGTTGGTTCTTTTGCTTGAATATTATATTCAGGTATCTTGGTATATGGACACTTTTTTTGATATCTATCCAAATCTAGGCTAAAATCGTGTCAAATTCATATTATGATGAATATTAAAATAAGTAAACAAATACAAATTTATTTTTGTTGTTTACAAAATTAACTAAGTAAGAATATAGTGTAAGGAAAATAAAAATTATAGAAATTGCTGAAATTGGCCACTGCTATACTCCACTAAATTCATATGTGTCTTCATACTTTTGAAAGCGTTGACCAACATCTCGATAGAAATATTACCACGTTCTTGGATAATCCTTTCTTGTAAGTGTTCTAAATTTTCAACTGGTGTCTTAAAAATATTGTTCTTTAAGTGAGGAAAGACGAAGTAATCCATACCCGTCAAACAAGGTGATCTAGGTGAAAATTCGATGTTTGTTCGAAAACTGATCAATCTGTCGTCGAAAAGGTTGCGTAAGTGGTTAATAGTTTCGGCAGATGTATGGGCGGTTGCACCGTTCTGTTGAAAATAAGAAAAACGTAGTCCATCATCAAGTCATCGCTCCACAAATGGATTTGAAATATTGTTTCTATACCGCTGTCCTGTAACCGTGTCATGGAAGAAAATAGAACCAACAATTCTTCTTCGGTAAACAGTCAACCAAACACCCATTTTTTGAGGATGCAATGTGGATTCTACAAAAAGTTGCTATTTTCACTACTCCACATGCGTGTATTGTAAGAATTCACATAACCTGTGAGGTGGACAGTGGCGGCTCAACAATAGGGTCAAATGGTCATTGACCTCCCAAAAATAATAAGTCAAAAAGACAGTTTAAAAACTCTAAATTTAAAACCATCCATTACATCCAAAAATATCTAAAAAAATATTTTGAACATCTGAGATCTTCAATTTTCATGCTAGAACATCTTAAATGTCGCTCATATTATACCCCCGGTCAAAACTTAATTTTACCAAATATGGCCAGCTTATTTCCATTTAAAGTTCTGTTTACATAGCGGCCGGTGATTTCTTAGAGCGAGAAAGAATCATAGGGCAAATCAACGGGTTAAATCCAGAGAAACTGTGACCCCGGGCTATTGACCGAGATCACTAAACTTGTTCCATGCGGTGGTCTAACCTCCGACCTATGCACCTATGCAACCGACACAGATTGATACCCTGACGTCTATCGATTATTAATCTCTAAAATTGATTTTTCTATTTTTAGTCTTCCGGAAATTTTCGGGGCTTTGTGTGGTTTTTTATGCTATGCTTTATGTTTATTATTGTTTATGTTTATGATTTTTTTCGAGCGTGGTAATATTAAAATAACGGAATGTAATTTCGGGAATATTTGATCAGTTTTTTTAATTAATTATTAAGTTAAAATGTCGGACCGCTGCCTTGTTTGTGAAATTGTGTATTTGAAAGAAAGCAATGGTTTATCTTTAGAAAAACGACTGGAATTTTAGCAGCGTGGTCGCCCATTGCCGGAACTTACATTAAAACAAGTTACTCGCAGGACAAAAATAAAAGTGTAAATCGGTATTTTAAAAAAACAATGTACAGGGTTATCCAACCAAGACTAGACAAGGCGATTTTTTGACTTTTCCTGTACTTTTATAAAAAAACTGAAATAGCCATCTTAGGTAATTTTCTCCCGCGAATTCGAATATCTTCAGCAAAAAACAATTGAACATCAAACAAAAGTACTAGGGGTCACTTTGATATTTTTTTAAATGGGATGCCGTATTTTTAATGAGCTTATCCGATTTCTCATATAAATTTTGATCTAAAATGTTGGATTTTTAATTCAAAAACGCCTTTTTTCTTCAGTTTTAAATTCGGAAAATGTTAAAAATAAAAAAAAAAATAAAATAAAATAAATTAAAAATCCAACATTTTAGATCAAAATTTATATGAGAAATCGGATAAGCTCATTAAAAATACGGCATCCCATTTAAAAAAATATCAAAGTGACCCCTAGTACTTTTGTTTGATGTTCAATTGTTTTTTGCTGAAGATATTCGAATTCGCGGGAGAAAATGACTTAAGATGGCTATTTCAGTTTTTTTATAAAAGTACAGGAAAAGTCAAAAAATCGCCTTGTCTAGTCTTGGTTGGATAACCCTGTACTTATGATTTGTGCGAATTTATATGTGGCTGCAAAGACAAGGACATGTTTTTCTGCTTTCCGCGTTTGTTGTTTTCCTCTTCATCCGGTTTTTGGAGTAAAATCGGGGTTAATGATTTAATTAATTTAATGGTTGGGTAAGTTTTTTTTTTGTTTTTTTTTAATATTAGTGAGTTCCAAATTTTTGCCTACGGCGATTTTTTTTCCTTGGGTGCACTATTTTGACCACCCTACAAAATTTGCCAGGAGCCGCCACTGGAGGTGAAATCAGAAAAAAGTCAGGTCTAATAAACCATTTATTTCCAATAAATTTTGGGTAAACAACTGACAGTAATTCCTGCGTCTTTCAAAAATCTGCAGCTCGTATTTCTTGGAATACTTGCAGTTTATAAGGCAACAAATTTACCTGTTTTTTTAAGAATAGTCATGCATGTTTCATAAGATCTTTCCACATCTTGAGACCCGCGTCTTCCACACTTTGTTGGCATATTTTGCATTGTTTCACGAACGCTTGCAACAAGTTCTTCTCTTCCTACTTTTCTATGTTGTATAAAACCTGTTTCCCTATACAGAGCAACTGTTCTTCAGGCAATGATAAAAATACCCAACAGTAATACTTTCGCAAATTTAAAAATTCCATGCATTGCCACTCACCATTTACTCGCCGTTACGAAAATATGCTTCAACCATAAATTTTTTATGCTGTTTCGTAAAACCCATTTCTTCAATTATTTAAGAAATTGTATAAATTAGCGATGAATCAGATTACTTGTAACGACTGTAAAAGATGACGGAATAACTAAGTTAATGATAATGCTGGTATTTACTGACACCCAACAGGTATTAAGATCTAGCGCTAAGCAATACGGCCTTAGATGCAAAGCATTCTTTGATGAAAATAATTTTTGCTCGCACGGTATTTGATTTTTTCTAAAACGGTTACTTTTTTGAAGCAAATGAATAGTACCTTTTTTTAAAAAGAAATGCCCAAAGTATTTAAAAAAGTATCTTTTAGTTTTCCACCAATGACACCTACATTTTTTACACGACGTAGGGCTTCCCTGGTACAAGAATGATTCTAGCATGAGCTGATGATGAAAGTTACAAAATTTCATTAGAATATACAGGGTTGCTTTAAAGATATCATTGAAAATATAAATCCTCAGGTGCGCCTTTGAGGCCCGATAGCGTTATTAGAAGGGAGATAGGACATTAATAGTTATTTATGTATCTAGGGAATTATAATGGTCTTAATTACCGAGGGCAAAGTTTACGTCCCGAGGGCCTTTGGCCCGAGGGACAGCAATTGCCCGAGGTAATTGAGACCCTTATAATTCCAGTGATACATAGATAATTTTATTTCTGACCGATTTTAGTAACATTTTGTTCATTATTAAAGTGGAATAAATGTTTCAATAGATGACAATCAAATTGACATTAGATGTCAATCGTTTGATTTTATGTCAAATTTTTCTTAATATCCCAAGGGAGTTATGACCCTTATAATTCCCGCGTAACTAAGACGTTATAAGCTAATAATATACCGGTCAGAAATAAAATGATTATATGAACTACTAGTATTATTTTGACCCTCCCGCTGTACCGGGTGAGTCAATGATTGCGCGGTGTAATTTTATGCCTTAAAGATAAGATTTGTCGATAATAAGCTTTCGTATTAAGGTATGGTTGGATATCTGGTGTAGCAATTTTAAAAATTGCCACTATTGACATTGTGGGGAATGTAGATTTACCTTGATTCGTACAGTAATATTTCCACAAAAGTGCATATTTTATAATTATTTTGTTCGAAAAATTGTTTATTAGGTTGTATTATCCTTGTTTATCGAACGTTAGTCAGAGTATGGGGCGAACGCACTACTTCTGGTTTCTGTGGTTAATGGCATCAGGCGCCGCATATAGGTGGACCATGTAATTCCGTTTTCGCGTCTCGGTCAAGTCGCAGACCGTCCATTTCTACTTTTGGCGATTTTATGTTTAAACGAGGTTATTTAGAATTACTTTCTTCATTTCGTTACTTAATTTTGGTTCTGGTAAAAGCCCAGACTCTCGTATCGGTTGATCTTTTGTAGTGTATCTCTGTTCTCTTCTTTTTTTGTTGGGGTTAAGTTAGCAACACTAAGTCAGCTGATTTTGTCGGAGAAGGGGGTGTCTTTAGAGTTCTTGCGGCCTTTAGTTTTACTTTCTGAAAATACCTTCAGAGAAGAAGGTCGAGCCCGTCGCCGTTGGGCCATTTTTTTTAAAAAGACCACGAGGTCTCACCCCCCTTTTAGAGGTAAGCTGCTTTAATTTCTTTTGTTCTTGGTTTGTTGTTTGTGGGAATTCAGTGGGTAATTCTCTTTTCCATTATTTTTAGGGGTTTTATTAGTTTCAGCTGATTTTACCTGCCGTTCGGCATTTGAATAGGTTAGGAACACCACATGGGAGTTTAACATAATTAACATAATAGCCCTTGAGCTACCAGGTTCCGGTTGACCCACGTGAGAACTAATTGAATTGGGTTATGAGCTATGTATGGACTAAATTCCTCCTGGCCGACCATGAGCAGCTTTCAGGAGCCACATCCATGCCCAGTATAGCTGCCCCAGCAGAAGCGAGGGATTAAAAGGCTTGTATAAAGCGAACTTTAATTTAATACATTTTGCCTTTTCAATTTAATTAGTACGTCGCAACATTTAAATTAACTGCTATTTAATCAATAATTTTTTTAATGTAAAGCCATCTTGACAAAGGTAACCTTTTTTAACCATACACCATCAAAAGATTTAAAAGGTTCTAGAATCTTCCCCGAGGTTATATATAAATTTTATCTTAAATCCTTGCGTCCGGAAAGGCTGTCCTTTCATTCATTTCTTTTTTTATAATTTAAACTTAACTAAATTTTAAACGATTTGATACCATATAAAACTTAACAAACCCTTTTGTTATCAAGTAACCTTTTATTTTAATAAAAACTTAATTGTGTGTGTGGGAAAGCTTTAGTTTTATTTATTGCATAGATTTCTCAATAGAACTGATATACGGTATATTTTTCCTGGTTTGGACTTCGATCAAACCAGGTGGCGCCCAAGGCAAACCAAAGACGGAGGGAAGGTGTAAGTATATGGACCACGAACTAGTGCCTCCACATAAAGAGCTACCGTCAGCAGATAGTGACAACCTGTTGTCCAAGACAACAGATTGCCATTGTCATACTGGCACATTTTAGAAATATTTTGAATTATATAGGGTGCACACAAAAATAGGGTGTCATAAAGTTACATTTTTTTAAATGGGACACCCTATATTTGAATACATTTATTAATTCTACGTATTATTTCATAAATTCTTATTAATGGTTTAATATACGAAAAAGTTATAGTTTTTAAGATAATTCGGCTTATAATAAAAAGTTTGAATTTGCAAGCATCTACTTTTGAGTAAAGAGATTGCGAAGATATTCTACAGAAATGATCCTGTGAAGTATGGTTGTTGTGAAAATGCTACTTAAATTTTGACTCTAAGCGATTCATAATTTTTATACTTACTAAATAAAGTCAAAAAAACATATTCACTACGAAATATTTGACATCTCGTTTACAGAGTGTTTTCTTGCTAGGACCAAAGTCAGAAAACTTCTAATTGAAAAATATCACTTTTATTAAATGAAACACCCTATATATTTTTCTGTTATCTTATAGCTCGTCATAAACTCTTCAACTTTCGTGAAGAACGTCCTTTCCCTGTTTCTAATAGTTTTTGAAATATTTTGATATTTTGAGATTTAATGTCCTCGTTATAGCATCTTTTGTCAATGGATCACAGTAGTCATAGAAAATAAATGAAAATATAGAAATTTTTTTATAACTGTCTCTTCCCCAAATCAGTTCCTTTTTAATAAATGTTCGAATGAATGTCCTTCTTGTTCAATACACTTGTCAATCCTTTTGATGATATTTCCCCGGACATTGGATAACATGCCTGGTCTCATTGTTTGAGAGATATCCCTAATCCTATTCTCCATGTCCTGTCTTGTCATAGGTGGTATGACATACACTCTATCTTTATGTAGCCTCGCAGGAAAAAATCTAATGGGGTAAGATCACAAGACCTTGGTGGACATGCAACAAAACCTCCGCGGTCAATTCATCTTTGAGGACAGTGCTGATGCAAATATTCTCTTGCTTCAAGATAAAAGTGGGGAGGGGCACCATCTTGTTGTATCCACATATAGTCGACTTCTGTCAATAATCTTGGCCATGTCTGTTGCAAGAAAAGTAAATAATTACGTCTGTTTAAATGTTCAATAAAAAAATATGGTCCAATAATAATACCTCAATTTGGATACGTAACCATTGGCAGTAAGTTACACGCCTTTGAAAATCTTCATCGTGAAATTCCTGATGTAACTAAATATGGCGCGGATGATATTTATACTTGCATGTTGTTCGGTTTTCCGTTGACTGTGACGTATCACCGAGCGAAGCTAATTTACGTCTACTAACTAGGGGACTCTCCTGGACGTGTAGCAATATTTCTAGTTTTTCTCACCATTTGTAGCTATTAATTAACAACTTTACGTTTTGAATGTTCCACACTGCCTGTTGAATCAAACATTTCCATTAAATTTTGAAAACTTCAAGCACTGGGTGTTCGCCGCTCGGGATATTTCATCCTGTATAGTCGTTCAGCAAAAAAGACAATTTTTATCTGCCTCGCCCAAAACATAAATCATATCAATTACTTCATTTTTTGAAAAATTAATTTTGAGTACCAACTTATAAAATGATTGGACAATAAAGTTTACAATAAAAGGGCTTAATTTTTACATTGATCTGATTCTTAATGTCATCCACTGTAACTATTTTCTTTTGTTTTCCATGGCTACTGTGATCCATTGACAAAAGATGCTATAAAGAAGACATTAAATCTCAAAATATCAAAATATTTCAAAAACTATTAGAGATAGGGAAAGGACGTTCTTCACGAAAGTTGAAGAGTTTATGACGAGCTATAAGATGACAGAAAAATATATAGGGTGTTCCATTTAATAAACAACAAAATGCTTGCAAATGCAAAATTTTCGGGTGTAATACCACGAGTGCTTTAAAATTACCGATAATTTTTTACGAATGCGTGTGAAATTTGTAAAGAAAACACGTATAAGTGAAAAATTATCCGGTTAGTTTTAAAGCACGCATGGTATTTAAAGGAATATTTCACGAATCCAAAAACATTCATTTTGTCAACTTTGAAATAATAAATAGAAATTTGTCAACAAAGTGACACTGACAAGTGGTATTTTCGTTTTGGTGTTTTCGATTTTGTATATCCGCTGTAAGTTTTCGAAAATACCACTGTCCTTATGGGATTTTTATACGTGAGTGGAATATTCATTATAAGTCGAATTATCTTAAAAACTATAACTTTTTCGTATATTAAATCATTAATAAAAGTTTATAAAATAATACGTAGAATTAATAAATGTATTCAAATATAGGGTGTCCCATTTAAAAAAATGTAACTTTATGACACCCTACTTCTTGGGAGTAGTGTAATATTGAGAGTTCTGACTCAGTGGTGCTGGTGGTGCAATTTACGATCTAACCCAGGTGGTGCAGGTGGTGCGTTTTACGATCTAACCCAGGTGGTGCAGGTGGTGCGTTTTACGATCTAACCCAGGTGGTGCTGGTGGTGCGTTTTATGACCTAACCCGGGTGGTTCGGTGGTGCTGTTTACAAAATAACCCGAAATTAAACCCGACTTTTTACGATCTAACCCAAGTGCTTTCATGAGGCGGCTTCTTATCTAACCCTAACTTGAACCTGAATATTTATGAACTGACCCGAGATAAAACCCGACTTTTTACGACCTAACCCGGATGCTTTCGCGAGGCGGCTTCTCATCTAACCCTAATTTGAACCTGAATATTTATGATCTGACCCGAGATAAAACCCGACTTTTTATGATTTAACCTTAGTGAAACGCCGCTGCTAAAGCGGGATAATTAAATCCCAATTTTTATAAGCCATCCTTAAACCCAACTTTTTACGATGCGACCTGAGCCATCCTTAAACCAGACTTTTTATTATTTCCCCTTAGTTGAAACGCCGCTGTTAAAGCGGTATAGTAAAAAACATTATTTATATTTTCTAACTTAGTGAAACGCCGCTGGCGGGTAGTAAAGCGAAATAAAACCCTAATTTATATGGTCTAACAAGATAAGTATATTAAGGCGGTACATTATTTGCCACCGCAATAATTATTTATACCTAAATGATCCTCTCAAACCCTCTGCCGACTCGATTTAAAAAGAAAGGGACATAAACCTTTATTTATTATTCCGAAGGACCCTCATTAAAATTCAGTAGCATATCTAATAATTGTTTTCAATTTTTGCACCGTTTATATAAAATACAATAAAATAATTACCATCTAGAACCATTAACTAGCGATTTCTTTGTACTGGAAATGGATAAATTATAGGACTATCTTGTAATGAGAACAGAGTAGACAATAAATAAAACTTAAATACGTATAAAATACCAAGCAGGTATAGGTACTATACAACTTGTGTTCGCCATCAGGTAAAAGCCCTCATAATGCTTTTATAAAAATTTTGGATAATATCATAATATAAGTAAATAGGGTACAATTTCAGGAAAAAAAGTAAAAAAAATTAATTCACAGTGTAAAATTGTAGTTAAATGGATTGTAAATACGAAATAATATAAAAAGCTACCTTTTGTTCGCGGTGATGTATGCACAATAACTCTATATTATTCGATCCTTAAACTGAAAATACCCACTAGATAGGTATCATAAGCTGTATTTGTCATCAGGTAGAACCCTCAATAAAATTATGAATATCAGGCGTAGGCAACAAAGTAGCAATCTTAACTTATTTTCAACACGAGCATAAAAATATGGGGTTGTTAAATATTTTATAACCTTAATTCTCAATGACAACAATAAGCAAATCACGTTGGTTTTTTAATTTATTATTAATCTGGCTAACTTAAGAAACTCACAATATAACGACCATCCAAAAAAATCATAATACATTACTGGGTGTGAAAGCAATTGCGCTGCAAAATATAGTGTATACCGACTCTGAGCTAGTTAATTAAAATCCCAATTAGCGCTAAAAAAAATCAATCAGATATTTACTTTAGATATTTTAATAAAAAAATTCAATATTATTAGCGTCACCTACGCATAGGGTTAAAAAGTATGAGAAACTTTGTGAATATCATTTCCCATGATTCTCTCGACCACCACATCGATGTCACATTTCAATATTCTCACCAACATTTAACTTTTGAAATTAGCATAATAACAAATCCTTTACAATGAATTAAACAAACGCATACATAATTTTAAAATCACATAATAAGAATATAAGCTAAAATCTAACAAGTTCGGACTACTCGAATGACGTCAGTTTACATCTGTAGAGAATACCCAACTCTCAAATCATAAAAAATGGTCAAACTTTGTCGGTAAATACCCTTCTATGATGCAGGGGAAGGACAGGTAACTCGAGATGTTTATAAAGAAACGTTAAAGAACATTATTTGCTTATTTCTAGACTCTTAAAAATTAGATGCAATCGAACAATAAATGTTTTCATCATGTATATTTATGAGTAACACATTACCTTCGACATACATAAATTCAAATTGATAATTACTTGCCTTAGTACTTTTTTAGAAGCTTGAATCATTGCATATAACCGTCTGAGGATACCCAAACTTCCCCTAACATATTTCTCCGTGACCGGGGAAAAAGAGGTAAAAAAAGCAAAATAACAACTCCAAGTGTCTTTGCGAACAATCGGCAATAAAATAGAGTATTTCAGTTTTTAATTTTTCGTAAATAAAAGTTGGTTAGATTAATAGTCTCTGTGAATATAATAACATAAGCAAAGTGATATGCCGTAAATTTAGGAGTACAGTATAAATTATGCCTCTATTAAAATATACCGCAATAACTAACTACCAAAGGATTTTTGATATTTTGAATATATTTGATGCTCATAGCATTATCACATTTCCAAAGGCTCTAAATTTTAGAAAAAATGTTCTAATAGAATATGTCTATCAATATAAAGTAAAGGTATTGTTAGGTTTTTTTTAAAAAATACGACCTACAACAGTCTCTGCTACAGCATGGCTGACTCTGTAGAAACTTCTGTGAAACCATAATAATTATATCAATAATCGAGTCGTCCTTATGATAATATTTTCTTCCAATATCCGACTCCACTATCCATAAAAGTTATGTTAGAAAATTCATAATTGAGCGCATTGTAATTTTTTAAAAAGAAATTTACTTCACACACAAAGATGTAGCCATTCAATTCATGAAAATAATGCAAGTCAGTATGCGTATGCTATGGCTAACTGTTTAAATGTCTATTCCTTCCACGTTTGTCGGAAGAAATACTTTTTTTATACTAGTATTTTAGTCGAAAATAAGATCGTAAATCGTCTGTACAAAACAAGCGCCCCTTATGGATTTGAACGAAAATCATAGATTCGACTATTTTCATGAAAAATAAATCTAAGTACGGAATAATGCAGGAAGATTATCTATTTTCTTGGTTTAGAAAGTGATGTAGTTAAGATTTATAACTTAGGAATAAATAAATTATTATTAATCTTTTCGACCTATTTCTCTTGCATATTTAATTTCTTTGATAGTAAGAACTAATCTTTTTATTTTACAAAGTAAAAAAAAGCTAAAGATCGGCGTTGTCAGTCAGGTATAAGAACTGATTTAACACGATGGTTTTTGTACAAACGTTCACATACAATTGTATGCTTTTTAACCGATTGTGTCGGAAAAAATGACGATTTATAGATTAGATATTTAGACGAAGAGCTAACCTTCTCAATAAAGTATTGATTATTGCCCTGCTAGCTAGACAACACTTTTTATGTTAGTCAAAAAAAAATTTTTTTTCGGACGCTATTACAGATTTCATCGTTAACTAACAAACATTAAGACCAAAAAATTAGCGTGCAAGATGAAATGTATAGGTTCACTTCATTTCTACATTATTTTACAACTCTCAATCGCATTAAAAACAAGATCGAATAAAAAATAACTTATGACATATGGACGAAAAATGTTTTTCGGGCTATTTAGGTTACCGGCCACATTACGTCTGAAATACTACATTTTTCGAGCTTATAACATAATTTACTATTTTAACGTTAAAATAGGGGAAATGATGTATCGAAATGGGTACTTTTTTTTGTCGGTCACGAGATTATAGTTTCTTTTAAAATGAACTCTAATATTTACAACACAAATTATCCTTTAAGCCACATTAGTTTAAAACTCGTCTGTCGCTTTCCCTCTATTGTGAGTTTGATTAAAGTATAGCGTAGTATATATTTAGATGAATTTCGTAAATGTTGAATACTTTCAAAACTGAAAAAGCCGCCCTTTGCAATAAATATCTCCGTAGAGTTAGGTACCCTGCAGATTAAGGGTATTTTAGCGGATAATCATATACAAATTCAAAGATTTTGTCTATTTTAATGGATTAACAAACAATATCTATAGGATGACTTTACTGATAAAAAAAAAGAACAAAATTCCATAAAGAGCAGCTGCATAGCCTTATCACATCAAACTATATTTTTATTTCGTTCTATTGTCAAAAGTCAGTGTTTAGGAGATTATCGTTCATTTTAAAATGAACTCTAATATGTACATCACCATAAACTACCTCTTAAGCCGTCTTAAAAATACACTTTTCGATTTGCCTCTTTATTGATTTTCTAATATTAAATATCTACAATAGTCGAAATTCGCTCGCTAATACCTATGTATGCAAGGTTTCTTCAAAAAATGACAATTTTGTTGTTTAATGGCTTGAAAAAATGGAAAAAGGAGGTTTTTGCATTCATTTATTTGCAGATGAGTGTTAAAAATACTTATAAAACTCGGTATACCGAAGATCAAGCATTAATGAGAGGGTTGAGTCCTGTTTGCCAAATCCTGATTTTTAATTTGATGTTGGCAACGGTACAATTTTTTAACATTTATCATAAGAGGCGTATATTTTTGGGGCTTAGATCTACCAGTTTATCCACGCCCCATTTATTGTTAGTGCTTTAGTAATTTTACTTTCCAATTATTTTTTACCAAAACGCGTAGTTGAAACAGTGTCTATATCAGACGATATAATAAATTTTAAGGATTAATTTGCTTACAAATACACTTCAATTTATTTAGGCTAAAGCAGCCAGACATATACTGGAACTACGAAAACCCTATTACAATTTGGTTGCCTAGAGAAAATTTTGTAAAAAACATAGCTTTCTACACAAATGCTTGCACATTATGTACCTATCATTTTAAGATACCTGGCGACATCAATGTAAGCATTGACATAATGACGCAAGATATAGGTAGGTACTAGAATATTCAAGATTTCTATTAACGATACACTTCAGCATACATGCGAGATGTCATTAATGTCTACGGAAGGCAACAGACATACCAGCTATTTTTACATGGGATTCCATAGACTTGGACGCTTCTTGTTTAGAAATATTTGATGTCATCTTCAGGAGTTCCGTATTGAAGCATCAAACCTACCTGCCAAATAATTGACGAAATATGGGATATCATAAAATATGTCCCCCATCGAACTAAATGATCCTATAAACCAGCTTCACAGACCGTAATTTGTGATGCTAACACGATTAATACGCAATAGAACAAGATTAAGAAACAAAATTTAAAGTAGCTCTTTATCACACGAAAATAATTAAATAATTTACGGTTACAGAACAATAATTATTTTAAAAAGCTGTATAACTAAATATATTATGTTATTAGGAATATTCTGTCTAAAGTAACAGCTGATCTTAGTCGAAAATGAGATCGTATTATTGATTGTTGAATTCGTTGGGTATGAAATAAAATTAGAGATTTCGTCTATTTTTTCATGATTAAAAAGAATACCTCTATTTAGCTAAAAATGAAACGTTTACAGTGGTAGATTAATTCACTTTACCAAGCATGTAAACTACTAATTTTGCAATAAATATCTTCTATATTTCTAGGTAGGTTTACTCGAAAATGTTGGGCTATTTTCATCAAAAATCCCGATACGAAATTGAAAAATTTGCCTATTTTTGTCGGTTTACAAAGTGATAGTGGAATATTGGTTTGATCAAAGAACAATAATTATTTTAAAAATGTTGTATAATTAACTAAATGTCGGTGTTATCAGGCAGGCAAGAAGTTATTTATCTGAATCTTATTTGTACCATTAGCGTTTATATACAAATGTTAGTGGTTTTCAAAAATTGATATCTCGGAAATTATTAGGTTTAGACTTATAATACGCTTATTAAAAAATAATGACTACTTTATGCAAAATTCAAAAATATTATAAGATGTAGGGTATCCCAGTAACTTAACCAAAGATTTTCGGTCTTCGTAAAGCTTTATACGTTTCTTCAGCGTACCAAACATTCACTTTTTTTAAATATTGACATCGGGTTAGGATTCTGAACATAGGATTAACATCACTCTAATAGTGAACATGTTGCGTTGTCACAGTTCCATTCGTCGAAAAGTAAACAAAACCGTTTGAGCTACGTGGGGAATAAATAAAGTTGGCTTGTTGAAAAATTTTAATATTTATTAAGGTAAAAGACCATAAATATATCGATACAACACTTTGACATTTCTAATACTACAAACATGAATATCTAAAATGTGATATTTACAACCATCAACTCTCTCTCCCTTCTCTAATTTTGGTACACCAATGCTGTCTTCTAAGTTTATAATATATGGCGTCCTGCAGTTTAATTCCGAAAATGTTTTAACTAAAAATTCCTCTTTAACACGTCCTTTAACGTAAATAATGTCTGCGTCTATCAGATTGTTGGATATGATATTATGTAGTTCCTTGTAATCGGTATCACCATAATTATAAAGGATACCATGATGATTTCCAAATAGATATTTGACTTGTTTCTTGCAAGCCTTACTTAAGGTGTCGAATGGTTTAACTGGTTTAAAAAAGTAACTTTTCATACTATTCCCATCATAAATAGCCAATTCTTTCGCGCAAAATTCAGGTATGTTAAATCCTTGAATATCGACTACAACGAACTTCATTGTCTGAAGACTCAAATCAAACAAGTATATTTTCATATTTTTATCGCTCTTAAGTTCGATTTC
Source organism: Polydrusus tereticollis (assembly GCA_963920685.1). Lineage (NCBI taxonomy): Eukaryota > Metazoa > Arthropoda > Insecta > Coleoptera > Curculionidae > Polydrusus > Polydrusus tereticollis. The sequence continues at coordinate 2,279,552 of OY987334.1, read as the reverse complement.
AAAAGCACACCCCCACTTTTCGATAATTTCACAGTCTTAGCACATAGATCTTATATTTTTATTTACGATCAATTCATCTTTATTCGCCAATCGTCTCAAACGAGTCTGCTTTTGAAAGTAATATAGCCTTAGTATTCAGAAAATATTAATGATATCGGAGCCTAAAAAATCATTGTGTTTCCTAACAAAACCCATCATCTTGTCTATTTAGCTTGCTTTCCTATTGTTTAGCAGGTTAAATAAAATTATTATTTCGCTCTTTTTGTCTGTACTGAATCGTTAGGGGAATACGTTTCTAGTTCTATAAGAGAGACAGTTAAAATTTATGTAAGCAATCAAAAATCCTACACTATGAGCTACTTAGTTAAAATTTCATATTTCCTTCCTGGGTCAGGCAAAATTTGTGATGTGTCGGGCAAAATTTATAAAAATACGAAAAAAATGCTGGATGCATTTTTAGCGTGACTTTCTATTTAATACCATCTTATTTCAAGGTATAATTCGGTTGTCAAAATGAGAATAAAATAATTTTCCCATGGTTTATGTCATCTTAAAAAAGTCAAAAGGTTATATTCTGTAGAGGGTCAGATACATTCAAATTTAAATATTTTCTCCAAGAAGAATTTTAAGATAGTATTATAGTAAATAAAAATTCTATACCTCCAATATTTCTTGGAAACATATCGTGTTCTAGCGACATAACCCAAAAGTACCTCTATTCAGAAACGCATCGTACTTTTCTTGTCAAACTTGACTTTGTTGTAATGTTGTATGCAGAGCACTTTGAAAACAAAAATTAGATTAGAAACCGCCGCCTCTTAAGGTATACTTTTTTAGGTCTTACATAGGGTACACTGGTATACAGAACAAATGTCATCTTTAATTGTCTCATTGTCCCATCCATTACATTATTATAATCTTAAAGCACCTGTTACAAGCATTATCTGTTTTTATGGTTTTCATAAAACATAGCGATTACCGATGAAAATTAAACGAAAACTTAATAAATAACTTTTTTTTTTTTTTCAACTGAAATAGACTGATTTTCGATGGAAAAATGTTACTTATAACTAAAAATGAATATAAGACATATACGCAATGATATTTAGAATAAATCAATCTTTTCTAAAATTACTATGAAATATTCACAAAATCGTTTCGTTATAACCAAAGTAGCAAGGCCTGCAGATTTCGTATAGAGTTCAAACGCGATACTGAGATGATCTTTTTTTTATATTTTTGTAGGATAATGCACCACTACGTTGTAAGTACTTGAGAGAGGACTTTCTTGAAAAATCCTCAAATTTCTCTGCAATTTTGTTCCTTCTAGAGTTAAATTCACACAGAAAACCCCGTATTCTTATCTTTCAGGTTGGTATATTAAAAAGGGCTTATTAGTATGGTTTAGAAAACAAGCAATATTAATTAACGGATGTTTTTTCGTCGTATGAAGAGTTGAAAAATTTTTTTTTCCACTCCAATGGTTGCGATGCAGAGAGTCGGGTTTCATCATAATCTTTCAGGGTAGCTCAGGTTTGATTGCATGTAGAGAGTCGGGTTTCATCATAATCTTTCAGGGTAGCTCAGGTTTGATTGCATGTACTAAGGTTAGTGCTCCTTGCAATCGGTTTCAGGTTTGACGCGCCCCCCTCAGGTTTGTTCAGGTTTCTCAAGTGTTTGAGAAACCTGAACAAACCTGAGGGGGGCGCGTCAAACCTGAAACCGATTGCAAGGAGCACTAACCTTAGTACATGCAATCAAACCTGAGCTACCCTGAAAGATTATGATGAAACCCGACTCTCTGCATCGCAACCATTGGAGTGGAAAAAAAAATTTTTCAACTCTTCATACGACGAAAAAACATCCGTTAATTAATATTGCTTGTTTTCTAAACCATACTAATAAGCCCTTTTTAATATACCAACCTGAAAGATAAGAATACGGGGTTTTCTGTGTGAATTTAACTCTAGAAGGAACAAAATTGCAGAGAAATTTGAGGATTTTTCAAGAAAGTCCTCTCTCAAGTACTTACAACGTAGTGGTGCATTATCCTACAAAAATATAAAAAAAAGATCATCTCAGTATCGCGTTTGAACTCTATACGAAATCTGCAGGCCTTGCTACTTTGGTTATAACGAAACGATTTTGTGAATATTTCGTAGTAATTTTAGAAAAGATTGATTTATTCTAAATATCATTGCGTATATGTCTTATATTCATTTTTAGTTATAAGTAACATTTTTCCATCGAAAATCAGTCTATTTCAGTTGAAAAAAAAAAAAGTTATTTATTAAGTTTTCGTTTAATTTTCATCGGTAATCGCTATGTTTTATGAAAACCATAAAAACAGATAATGCTTGTAACAGGTGCTTTAAGATTATAATAATGTAATGGATGGGACAATGAGACAATTAAAGATGACATTTGTTCTGTATACCAGTGTACCCTATGTAAGACCTAAAAAAGTATACCTTAAGAGGCGGCGGTTTCTAATCTAATTTTTGTTTTCAAAGTGCTCTGCATACAACATTACAACAAAGTCAAGTTTGACAAGAAAAGTACGATGCGTTTCTGAATAGAGGTACTTTTGGGTTATGTCGCTAGAACACGATATGTTTCCAAGAAATATTGGAGGTATAGAATTTTTATTTACTATAATACTATCTTAAAATTCTTCTTGGAGAAAATATTTAAATTTGAATGTATCTGACCCTCTACAGAATATAACCTTTTGACTTTTTTAAGATGACATAAACCATGGGAAAATTATTTTATTCTCATTTTGACAACCGAATTATACCTTGAAATAAGATGGTATTAAATAGAAAGTCACGCTAAAAATGCATCCAGCATTTTTTTCGTATTTTTATAAATTTTGCCCGACACATCACAAATTTTGCCTGACCCAGGAAGGAAATATGAAATTTTAACTAAGTAGCTCATAGTGTAGGATTTTTGATTGCTTACATAAATTTTAACTGTCTCTCTTATAGAACTAGAAACGTATTCCCCTAACGATTCAGTACAGACAAAAAGAGCGAAATAATAATTTTATTTAACCTGCTAAACAATAGGAAAGCAAGCTAAATAGACAAGATGATGGGTTTTGTTAGGAAACACAATGATTTTTTAGGCTCCGATATCATTAATATTTTCTGAATACTAAGGCTATATTACTTTCAAAAGCAGACTCGTTTGAGACGATTGGCGAATAAAGATGAATTGATCGTAAATAAAAATATAAGATCTATGTGCTAAGACTGTGAAATTATCGAAAAGTGGGGGTGTGCTTTTGAAATCGAACTTAAGAGCGATAAAAATATGAAAATATACTTGTTTGATTTGAGTCTTCAGACAATGAAGTTCGTTGTAGTCGATATTCAAGGATTTAACATACCTGAATTTTGCGCGAAAGAATTGGCTATTTATGATGGGAATAGTATGAAAAGTTACTTTTTTAAACCAGTTAAACCATTCGACACCTTAAGTAAGGCTTGCAAGAAACAAGTCAAATATCTATTTGGAAATCATCATGGTATCCTTTATAATTATGGTGATACCGATTACAAGGAACTACATAATATCATATCCAACAATCTGATAGACGCAGACATTATTTACGTTAAAGGACGTGTTAAAGAGGAATTTTTAGTTAAAACATTTTCGGAATTAAACTGCAGGACGCCATATATTATAAACTTAGAAGACAGCATTGGTGTACCAAAATTAGAGAAGGGAGAGAGAGTTGATGGTTGTAAATATCACATTTTAGATATTCATGTTTGTAGTATTAGAAATGTCAAAGTGTTGTATCGATATATTTATAGTCTTTTACCTTAATAAATATTAAAATTTTTCAACAAGCCAACTTTATTTATTCCCCACGTAGCTCAAACGGTTTTGTTTACTTTTCGACGAATGGAACTGTGACAACGCAACATGTTCACTATTAGAGTGATGTTAATCCTATGTTCAGAATCCTAACCCGATGTCAATATTTAAAAAAAGTGAATGTTTGGTACGCTGAAGAAACGTATAAAGCTTTACGAAGACCGAAAATCTTTGGTTAAGTTACTGGGATACCCTACATCTTATAATATTTTTGAATTTTGCATAAAGTAGTCATTATTTTTTAATAAGCGTATTATAAGTCTAAACCTAATAATTTCCGAGATATCAATTTTTGAAAACCACTAACATTTGTATATAAACGCTAATGGTACAAATAAGATTCAGATAAATAACTTCTTGCCTGCCTGATAACACCGACATTTAGTTAATTATACAACATTTTTAAAATAATTATTGTTCTTTGATCAAACCAATATTCCACTATCACTTTGTAAACCGACAAAAATAGGCAAATTTTTCAATTTCGTATCGGGATTTTTGATGAAAATAGCCCAACATTTTCGAGTAAACCTACCTAGAAATATAGAAGATATTTATTGCAAAATTAGTAGTTTACATGCTTGGTAAAGTGAATTAATCTACCACTGTAAACGTTTCATTTTTAGCTAAATAGAGGTATTCTTTTTAATCATGAAAAAATAGACGAAATCTCTAATTTTATTTCATACCTAACGAATTCAACAATCAATAATACGATCTCATTTTCGACTAAGATCAGCTGTTACTTTAGACAGAATATTCCTAATAACATAATATATTTAGTTATACAGCTTTTTAAAATAATTATTGTTCTGTAACCGTAAATTATTTAATTATTTTCGTGTGATAAAGAGCTACTTTAAATTTTGTTTCTTAATCTTGTTCTATTGCGTATTAATCGTGTTAGCATCACAAATTACGGTCTGTGAAGCTGGTTTATAGGATCATTTAGTTCGATGGGGGACATATTTTATGATATCCCATATTTCGTCAATTATTTGGCAAGTAGGTTTGATGCTTCAATACGGAACTCCTCAAGATGACATCAAATATTTCTAAACAAGAAGCGTCCAAGTCTATGGAATCCCATGTAAAAATAGCTGGTATGTCTGTTGCCTTCCGTAGACATTAATGACATCTCGCATGTATGCTGAAGTGTATCGTTAATAGAAATCTTGAATATTCTAGTACCTACCTATATCTTGCGTCATTATGTCAATGCTTACATTGATGTCGCCAGGTATCTTAAAATGATAGGTACATAATGTGCAAGCATTTGTGTAGAAAGCTATGTTTTTTACAAAATTTTCTCTAGGCAACCAAATTGTAATAGGGTTTTCGTAGTTCCAGTATATGTCTGGCTGCTTTAGCCTAAATAAATTGAAGTGTATTTGTAAGCAAATTAATCCTTAAAATTTATTATATCGTCTGATATAGACACTGTTTCAACTACGCGTTTTGGTAAAAAATAATTGGAAAGTAAAATTACTAAAGCACTAACAATAAATGGGGCGTGGATAAACTGGTAGATCTAAGCCCCAAAAATATACGCCTCTTATGATAAATGTTAAAAAATTGTACCGTTGCCAACGTCAAATTAAAAATCAGGATTTGGCAAACAGGACTCAACCCTCTCATTAATGCTTGATCTTCGGTATACCGAGTTTTATAAGTATTTTTAACACTCATCTGCAAATAAATGAATGCAAAAACCTCCTTTTTCCATTTTTTCAAGCCATTAAACAACAAAATTGTCATTTTTTGAAGAAACCTTGCATACATAGGTATTAGCGAGAGAATTTCGACTATTGTAGATATTTAATATTAGAAAATCAATAAAGAGGCAAATCGAAAAGTGTATTTTTAAGACGGCTTAAGAGGTAGTTTATGGTGATGTACATATTAGAGTTCATTTTAAAATGAACGATAATCTCCTAAACACTGACTTTTGACAATAGAACGAAATAAAAATATAGTTTGATGTGATAAGGCTATGCAGCTGCTCTTTATGGAATTTTGTTCTTTTTTTTTATCAGTAAAGTCATCCTATAGATATTGTTTGTTAATCCATTAAAATAGACAAAATCTTTGAATTTGTATATGATTATCCGCTGAAATACCCTTAATCTGCAGGGTACCTAACTCTACGGAGATATTTATTGCAAAGGGCGGCTTTTTCAGTTTTGAAAGTATTCAACATTTACGAAATTCATCTAAATATATACTACGCTATACTTTAATCAAACTCACAATAGAGGGAAAGCGACAGACGAGTTTTAAACTAATGTGGCTTAAAGGATAATTTGTGTTGTAAATATTAGAGTTCATTTTAAAAGAAACTATAATCTCGTGACCGACAAAAAAAAGTACCCATTTCGATACATCATTTCCCCTATTTTAACGTTAAAATAGTAAATTATGTTATAAGCTCGAAAAATGTAGTATTTCAGACGTAATGTGGCCGGTAACCTAAATAGCCCGAAAAACATTTTTCGTCCATATGTCATAAGTTATTTTTTATTCGATCTTGTTTTTAATGCGATTGAGAGTTGTAAAATAATGTAGAAATGAAGTGAACCTATACATTTCATCTTGTACGCTAATTTTTTGGTCTTAATGTTTGTTAGTTAACGATGAAATCTGTAATAGCGTCCGAAAAAAAATTTTTTTTTGACTAACATAAAAAGTGTTGTCTAGCTAGCAGGGCAATAATCAATACTTTATTGAGAAGGTTAGCTCTTCGTCTAAATATCTAATCTATAAATCGTCATTTTTTCCGACACAATCGGTTAAAAAGCATACAATTGTATGTGAACGTTTGTACAAAAACCATCGTGTTAAATCAGTTCTTATACCTGACTGACAACGCCGATCTTTAGCTTTTTTTTTACTTTGTAAAATAAAAAGATTAGTTCTTACTATCAAAGAAATTAAATATGCAAGAGAAATAGGTCGAAAAGATTAATAATAATTTATTTATTCCTAAGTTATAAATCTTAACTACATCACTTTCTAAACCAAGAAAATAGATAATCTTCCTGCATTATTCCGTACTTAGATTTATTTTTCATGAAAATAGTCGAATCTATGATTTTCGTTCAAATCCATAAGGGGCGCTTGTTTTGTACAGACGATTTACGATCTTATTTTCGACTAAAATACTAGTATAAAAAAAGTATTTCTTCCGACAAACGTGGAAGGAATAGACATTTAAACAGTTAGCCATAGCATACGCATACTGACTTGCATTATTTTCATGAATTGAATGGCTACATCTTTGTGTGTGAAGTAAATTTCTTTTTAAAAAATTACAATGCGCTCAATTATGAATTTTCTAACATAACTTTTATGGATAGTGGAGTCGGATATTGGAAGAAAATATTATCATAAGGACGACTCGATTATTGATATAATTATTATGGTTTCACAGAAGTTTCTACATAGTCAGCCATGCTGTAGCAGAGACTGTTGTAGGTCGTATTTTTTAAAAAAAACCTAACAATACCTTTACTTTATATTGATAGACATATTCTATTAGAACATTTTTTCTAAAATTTAGAGCCTTTGGAAATGTGATAATGCTATGAGCATCAAATATATTCAAAATATCAAAAATCCTTTGGTAGTTAGTTATTGCGGTATATTTTAATAGAGGCATAATTTATACTGTACTCCTAAATTTACGGCATATCACTTTGCTTATGTTATTATATTCACAGAGACTATTAATCTAACCAACTTTTATTTACGAAAAATTAAAAACTGAAATACTCTATTTTATTGCCGATTGTTCGCAAAGACACTTGGAGTTGTTATTTTGCTTTTTTTACCTCTTTTTCCCCGGTCACGGAGAAATATGTTAGGGGAAGTTTGGGTATCCTCAGACGGTTATATGCAATGATTCAAGCTTCTAAAAAAGTACTAAGGCAAGTAATTATCAATTTGAATTTATGTATGTCGAAGGTAATGTGTTACTCATAAATATACATGATGAAAACATTTATTGTTCGATTGCATCTAATTTTTAAGAGTCTAGAAATAAGCAAATAATGTTCTTTAACGTTTCTTTATAAACATCTCGAGTTACCTGTCCTTCCCCTGCATCATAGAAGGGTATTTACCGACAAAGTTTGACCATTTTTTATGATTTGAGAGTTGGGTATTCTCTACAGATGTAAACTGACGTCATTCGAGTAGTCCGAACTTGTTAGATTTTAGCTTATATTCTTATTATGTGATTTTAAAATTATGTATGCGTTTGTTTAATTCATTGTAAAGGATTTGTTATTATGCTAATTTCAAAAGTTAAATGTTGGTGAGCATATTGAAATGTGACATCGATGTGGTGGTCGAGAGAATCATGGGAAATGATATTCACAAAGTTTCTCATACTTTTTAACCCTATGCGTAGGTGACGCTAATAATATTGAATTTTTTTATTAAACTATCTAAAGTAAATATCTAATTGATTTTTTTTAGCGCTAATTGGGATTTTAATTAACTAGCTCAGAGTCGGTATACACTATATTTTGCAGCGCAATTGCTTTCACACCCAGTAATGTATTATGATTTTTTTGGATGGTCGTTATATTGTGAGTTTCTTAAGTTAGCCAGATTAATAATAAATTAAAAAACCAACGTGATTTGCTTATTGTTGTCATTGAGAATTAAGGTTATAAAATATTTAACAACCCCATATTTTTATGCTCGTGTTGAAAATAAGTTAAGATTGCTACTTTGTTGCCTACGCCTGATATTCATAATTTTATTGAGGGTTCTACCTGATGACAAATACAGCTTATGATACCTATCTAGTGGGTATTTTCAGTTTAAGGATCGAATAATATAGAGTTATTGTGCATACATCACCGCGAACAAAAGGTAGCTTTTTATATTATTTCGTATTTACAATCCATTTAACTACAATTTTACACTGTGAATTAATTTTTTTTACTTTTTTTCCTGAAATTGTACCCTATTTACTTATATTATGATATTATCCAAAATTTTTATAAAAGCATTATGAGGGCTTTTACCTGATGGCGAACACAAGTTGTATAGTACCTATACCTGCTTGGTATTTTATACGTATTTAAGTTTTATTTATTGTCTACTCTGTTCTCATTACAAGATAGTCCTATAATTTATCCATTTCCAGTACAAAGAAATCGCTAGTTAATGGTTCTAGATGGTAATTAATTTATTGTATTTTATATAAACGGTGCAAAAATTGAAAACAATTATTAGATATGCTACTGAATTTTAATGAGGGTCCTTCGGAATAATAAATAAAGGTTTATGTCCCTTTCTTTTTAAATCGAGTCGGCAGAGGGTTTGAGAGGATCATTTAGGTATAAATAATTATTGCGGTGGCAAATAATGTACCGCCTTAATATACTTATCTTGTTAGACCATATAAATTAGGGTTTTATTTCGCTTTACTACCCGCCAGCGGCGTTTCACTAAGTTAGAAAATATAAATAATGTTTTTTACTATACCGCTTTAACAGCGGCGTTTCAACTAAGGGGAAATAATAAAAAGTCTGGTTTAAGGATGGCTCAGGTCGCATCGTAAAAAGTTGGGTTTAAGGATGGCTTATAAAAATTGGGATTTAATTATCCCGCTTTAGCAGCGGCGTTTCACTAAGGTTAAATCATAAAAAGTCGGGTTTTATCTCGGGTCAGATCATAAATATTCAGGTTCAAATTAGGGTTAGATGAGAAGCCGCCTCGCGAAAGCATCCGGGTTAGGTCGTAAAAAGTCGGGTTTTATCTCGGGTCAGTTCATAAATATTCAGGTTCAAGTTAGGGTTAGATAAGAAGCCGCCTCATGAAAGCACTTGGGTTAGATCGTAAAAAGTCGGGTTTAATTTCGGGTTATTTTGTAAACAGCACCACCGAACCACCCGGGTTAGGTCATAAAACGCACCACCAGCACCACCTGGGTTAGATCGTAAAACGCACCACCTGCACCACCTGGGTTAGATCGTAAAACGCACCACCTGCACCACCTGGGTTAGATCGTAAATTGCACCACCAGCACCACTGAGTCAGAACTCTCAATATTACACTACTCTTGGGAGCACCCTGTTTAATTAAAAATATTTTTAAAATGTGGCAAATATCCAACCATACCTTAATACAAAAGCTAATTATCGACAAATCTTATCTTCAAGGCATAAAATTACTCCGCGCAATTGTTGACTCACCCGGTACGCTGGCGAAATTTTGCCCTATATTACGAGACACACCGTATAGCAGTAACCTAAACCTAAATCAAATATATTTTACTGTAACGCTGTGTTACTCTGTACAATGAAGTGGTAAGTGCTCTATTTAATCCTAGGAAGCGTTCTGAAGGAACTCCAAATAAAGTTGTCCATTTAAACGTTCCGCAATACGAATGGTTCAATCAAGTGCCAATGATTCCTGTCCAGATAGTAGTTGATTGGAACTGATGTTGATGATGCGAAACAATAGTGGTATGAGGATTTTTATCAGCCCTTGCATGTGTGTTGTGTAAATTGGTGATACCATTTTTGGTAAAACCTTGCTTCATCCTTGAAAAGAATAATGCTGATGAAGTTTACATTATTTCGTTGCTGATCCAATAGCCAGTTTGCAAGCTGCATTTTACGAGGAAAATCTTCAGGATTCAGTTTATGTACTTCTTGCAAATTCGAGTGCTAGTTGATGCAGTGTCATCTACAGCATTTCAAATATTTTTCTCTAAATTGCGACGTAAGTACGATTCTTCTTACACCAGAATCACTACTATTTTCTCCAAACTTTCCTAAAATTATGAAAAAAGTCAATAATATGTATTACCTTATTAACTGGAGTCGCCCACCACTCTCCCTTAGACATTGGTCAACTCGTTGAAATGCCTTCTGGTTTGTCATAGTACGATTAGGAAATCTTTCGTGATATAACCTTCTGGCTTCTAAAGCATTGCAAGACGCAAGATCGTACATCAGATACATATCTGCATACTCAATAAACGTGTATTCCATAGCTCGAATTAATTCACAAATAAATTCACCACCAAATCCAAAAATCAGTAAATTAATATCGAAGTAAACGATCAATGTGTCAGGAATGTAAAAGATGACAAGTTCTAAAATGCAAGATATGTTATTAACTTCGTACCATAGTAACGTTTGCAATAACAATACGTTGTTTTGGTGCCGATAAATAAATAAAACGCACTTTTTTTGCAAACACCGGTCTTCTACAACTATTCGTTTATTATAATTTTTCTCGAAAACGGTTAATTTTATCGACAATAAATAAGAGTATCTGCCTTTTCTTAGTCTAAGATGCCAGCTAGACAGATTTATTTTCCTTTAAATCTTTATCATACAGGGTCTTACATATTTAGGTATTAAGTTGTGAAGCCTAATCAGCCCCTGTTAAATTAAAAAATCTAAATATGTTCCAAGGACACTATTTCAAGAGGTCTTTACTAGTGTCCATCACAATAAATTTGTATTAAATTATATTAAGTACTTTGGAAGTTATTTAAGAAAACGCGATTTCCAGCGACGTCCTTAAGGGGCACATATCTCCATAGGAAGGGCCTGTAAGAAAAGAAAATTATAGAAACTTGTAATTTATTCATGTTTTATCTGAATTCAAGAGATTTCCCACATTTTCCCGGACATCCCGTATATTGAAATCCTCTTTACCAGAGCTACCACCGTGGATACTCAAATTCTGGAAGTTTAATATAAGTGTTTTTTTTTTACATTGGAGCAGCAAATATTGACCGAAGTTGAAATAAATTATTAAACGTGTTTTTCCGATAATTATTTTTAACTTATTTATAAAAAAAAGTCATTAATAAAGTTATAAACTTCTTTAAGCAGGGTAAAATAAAATCATGAAAAACAAAATTTAAAACTTTATAAGGATTAATACTTGAAAATTTCTTTTAAAAATGTTTTTAACTTGTTTAAAACAGACTTGAATACGTTGTGTTTAATAAAATTAAAGAGCCGAAATAGAAACTTTGATGCCCTTACAAGATAAAAACGTAAAAAGTTAATAGGCTTATGAGACGATCTATTTATAAATAAATAGTATATTTTTATTCCATTTTAGAAATGTTATTGGGTTTAATATCTAAAAAAAAATTAAAAATAAACAATATTCCTTACCAGACAATAGTATATTGCGCAACAAGGGGCGAAAGTCTCTCGCTCGGGCAGCTAACTTCACACTCGTCAAATCGTTGAGTCGCCCCGAGTTGCGCATACAATTTCTCATAATACATGCATTGAAAATATGACTTAAGATGCCTCGCAATTCTGTGTACTCCATTAGTTCATTTGTAAAAAGAGAGTGACCACAAAGAGAGCAAGATGCATATACTTTCACGAATCTATTGCGCAAGCGCAGTCGTATCGCTATCCTTGTTTTTCCAATACGTGTCAACGAGAAACTCGTCGTGGAATGCACTAAAAATCAGCTGTTTTTCATGTCGGACTCTAGGGCCGAAAACTCAACTTTCGACCCGCTCCGTCGGCATCGAAAGTCATATTTTCAATGCATGCGTTATGAAAAACTATTTTCCATAATAAGTGTGTTCAATGTAAAAACATTTTGCTGTATACTGAAGTATCTGTGCGAGCAGTATGCTTTATTAATATTAATCTTAAAAGAACATGATAAAGCTTTCGTAAATACAAAAACCATACAACTACCGAACACAGGAATCATAATAAAAACCTGCGAAATTTTGGCTCAGCATCTCTGAAACGTGAAAAAGCAGCCTATTTAAAATTTGTTAATTCTTAAGATGCTGCTACCAAATCAAAAAGATTAAGACTTGCTCGTGTACTGACTAGGTCAAGGCCGGATTTGCCATAAGATCTGCGTGATCCCAATAGTATAAATTACATTTTCTGTCAGCGTTCTCTTGTGTAAGAGCCAAATTTCTTTTTAAGAGGGAAGGAAAGTCGTTTTTTTGTTTGTATTAAGTGTATAATCTTGAAAATATTTAAATTTGCAGAGCGCTTTCGGCCTTAAGCCATCTTCAGTGCTTCTTTGTCAGGTAACAGGAAACTGACACAATTAAATAAGTGGGCCATCATCAGCACAATGTAAAAAACTTATTAAGTAAAAAACAATTAACATGTAAATTTGTAAAAAGACGAACTACTGGGACGAACCACTTTTAAATTTATTTAATTAACCATCGTTTTTTATTTTCTTTTTCATAATTAGTAGAGGGAATAGGAGAGTTCTGCATCATAGGGCCCTCCAATGTTAATTTTCGGAGGGATTTTTGACCGATGCCGATTCTTCAAACAGGTTTCGCTGTGTTGTGTTGACGTTATGATCCTGTTGTGTTGAACGGACTCTCTTAAACAGACCCTGTTAAACAGAGTCTGTTTAACAGGGTCCGTTCAACAGAGTCTATTTAACAGGGTCTGTTTAACAGAGTCCGTTCAACACAACAGGATCACAACGTCAACACAACACAGCGAAACCTGTTTAAAGAATCAGCATAGGTCAAAAATCCCTCCGAAAATTAACATTGGAGGGCCATATGATGCAGAACTCTCCTATTCCCTCTACTAAGTTCCTATAAGTAGATTTACATTCTTTATAAATTTTTGGTTTAAATGAAAATTATGTTCTATAAGATAACTTGCTTGTTGATATATATTGTGAATACATTTGTATTTCTATTTGAAAATCTTTTATTTTACCTCTTATAATAATATAGAGCTCGAAATATTCTACAGCGTCTGCTGTTTGTTATTGACCGTCTGCGGAATTTTGAAAAATATATGTGTATTCTATACTAAAAGACCCTTTATTTAAGTCCAAATTTGCATATGAACCTCATGAGGCAACTTAGGTCGGATTTAGGAGGGGTCGCGAGGGCGTCTGCTCGACGGAGGCGTACAAATTTCAGATATCGGCGTCTGCCGTCGAAAATGGTATACTAGGTGTCTTTCCCTATACCCTGTAAAATTTTCACCCATGTACCCATGAGGCAACTGAACCTCACTTTTTCGCTTCTTTGACAAGCTGTCATTTGTTTAGTTGATCGCTGGGCTTCGGCAGACGGTCGGTTTTAGGATATCCATATAAAGCCCTTTTACTCAAATATCTCAAACCTTTTGTACCCGATGAGGCAACTTATTTGCTTCCCGGCGTGATCTATTAAGGGCTCCCCGTAGTCTATCTCTCACAGCAGTGTTAAATTTTCCTTGCGTCGTGGTGAGCAGATCATCAACATAACCCAAGATTGAGTGCCCCGCCACTGAGTTCTCTCAGAAGGCCATCCATGACAAGGTTCCAGAGCCGAGTTTCGTCCAGAATAGAGGTGAACAAAACCCTGCCCCTAAGCATGTGATCTATCCATCGGCAGCAGGTTTCCTTTAGTTCTGTGTTTCTGGTTGCTTTTGTAATGGACGCAAAGGAAGACCAATCGAAAGACTTATAGCACCCTCTACAAGTCGTGTCGCTGGACAAAATCAGAACTAACACACACACACAAGATTCATTCCATGGGATTCATGAGTTGGTGGCTGGGTATTAAAACTGATTGGAGATCTCTACTGCGCATGTGGAATGAATATCTATCTGGTGTGCCTAATAAATAACTACTGTTATGCTAATGCGCTAAGCATTGCACTTCTTCTTGTATGGTAACCTGAGAAATGTTGCTTATAAAATAGTACCTGCCAATGTTGATGATGCAAGAAATGGAATTAACACAAAATGCAAAAATCTTTTAAGAGAAACCACAAGAAGAGTCCACCAACAGTGTACTGATTGCTTGGGGTACTGCCAGGTATAAGATGGATAACAGTTTGAACACTTAACTAAATAAATTATTACATTTTTTGGCATTTTTTTAAAAGTACCTAAGTAAGAAAAAAATATGCTTTTTTACCTCTGTACTTACGAATCGTTAGGTACTAACTGGTTTATGTTTAGAAAATCAGTTATTCCGGATGGACTGTGAATCTGCACAAAAATATAGGAATTCCCTTAATATAAAACTATTATAGGTATACATGACCGAAGAGTTTTCAGAACTTTGTTTGATTTTGCAATAACAAATTTCTTCATAGTTTATGTACACACTGTATATTGTTTGGTCTACCTCAAACAATATCAAACAGACAACTAATAGAAGTAATCAAA
Organism: Polydrusus tereticollis; assembly: GCA_963920685.1. NCBI lineage: Eukaryota > Metazoa > Arthropoda > Insecta > Coleoptera > Curculionidae > Polydrusus > Polydrusus tereticollis. The sequence continues at coordinate 2,264,495 of OY987334.1, read as the reverse complement.
TGACAAAATGTCGGGAATCGCGGTGGCTATTTAAATGGCATCGCGAAGACGTGTCATTCAATTACATGGTATCACCGGTACTGCAGCAGTTTTAAATATCTTGCAGTGTTCAGATTACCCTCAATAAAAAGGAGTCAAATTAATTATTCTATCTCCAGGAATTTCAGCCTTAACGTTTACTTTCTGCCTTGCCTAGATAGGCGTTTTGTTAATGAATCTAAGAAGGATTTTATTGTATGCTGTATGTGAATTATACACTTTATAAAGAAACTACCTACTTTTATTAGAACATACTATTATATTTCATGTGGTTTCGTGTTATTAATTCGTTCCATCCGATATTCACGAAACTACCATTTCAAGGAAATAATCATTAGGTAAAAGTTCTTAAACATTCTTGACTTAAAAATACATGAATTTATCTTTTTTAATTGGTTTATCGCAACTATTTCAGGCTTTACTGGAGACTTCCAGCTGAGTAAGTAAGTAGTTGTTAAATTCTCTTCAACAATCAAGCTTAGTTATTTTGAATTATTCGGCCTCTTTTAGACAAAGCACGTATATCTCGATTTCCCGTCTTTGCGAGGGCTTGCTTAAACTAAAGGCCAGTCGTTTATAGAGATAGATCTTTCTGTTGACAATATAGTAGTTATATTAATGAATAAATTTTGGGATAAACAAAATATGTATTTTTCTGTGTACAATATCAGCGATTTGATATTATGTATGTATGTATATTATTTGATTCATCCCTGTGATGTCTAGACATTGTATCTTGTATACGGCCTATTTACAATTGATTGAAATTAGGATTAATCACAGTAGGTAATTCACCTTAAACATGGTTGTCAACTATTTACACGAAACCAATTCTTTTAGTGCCGGTACTTTTGACACTGATTCACTCATTTAATAGACGATTAAAACGATCATGGTTTCCAATGTGCCAAAACCTACAAATTTATATTGACATTTACACATTCAAAACCCTGATTATTTTAATTATCTATCAAATAAGTTAGTCAGTGTCAAAAGTACTGGGGCACTTAATGTATTAAATACAAAACGTATGCCTTTAAAAGTAACTGAATATTTAGTGATTTAGCTGAGAGTTTAGTTGTTTTTATTAAACTACCCAAATCTAAGAAAGTCACTACATATTAATAATTATTAAAATAGCCATAAACAGTATACTTACGCGTACCTAGATGAGCATGGTGTAAAGCTTACCTAGAACAGAAGAAAAAGGATTTTTAATATACAAAATATTAGTTTTCTTAAGGATAATGTGTAGTTAACCATAAAACCGTGGTTTATTTGAAAATATGCTCAATTTAAACCCTTAAGTTACCGCCAACCTATTTAAAGCTCTATTCAAAAACCTAATCTGTGGATTAAGTAGATACTAGTTAAACCAATCTGACACTTAAACTCCAAGACAGAATGAAAACTCGAACGTTAAGAAAACAGAATCTACTGTCTATATTTCCAGTTCTCATGTTAACTAACACATTGAAAACTGACACCGTGAATCCTCCTAGGCAAAGTTGAGCTACCAGTTGAGTGTATGCTTCTTAGTCCAGCTATATCGATGTTTCGAGTACCTAGTGGTAACAGCCATATAAGTTTTATGACAACAAATGTTTCAACAATGGTTTTCTCTTTTTCTGTTCGACAGAAAATAGGTGAAATCTCGCCTAAATTTTTTTCTAAGTGGCCTCCTAAAAATCTCAGTTTTTTTTTTGTGTTAAAAAATTTACTAGTTATATTCAGGAAAGCCAGTTATCAGTTGTCATATTGTATTATAGATGGGTTGTTGTGCAAGTCCTATGTATGACTTAAGCATATACAGTGAGCTCAAAAAGGTTGGAATAAATTCGTTTAAAATATCAAGTAATTATTTTCTGGAAAAACGCTTGGACATGTCGATTATTATTTTTAATTGCGAATTTTTTTACATAAAAAATGTGTATACAGGTCGTCTCAAGAAGAACATAATATACAGTCAACATTAATTTTTTTAAATAGAACACCCTGTATATTATATTATTTTTAACTTCTACGATACATTCTGAATACTTTTTGTAAAACATGCCCTATCTCCAAAATTAACGGTTTTCGATATATTGACATTTTAATATTTTTCTGAAAAAATGCTGAGATCCGTGGATTTTCAGTTTTAATTGCGCATTTCTTTATTATTATTCTAACCTGTTACCTGAATTAATTTATTTTGGCACAGACATTTACTTCTTGTCAAAAATTCTTCAAATTGTGTAGATCTATCTAACTTCAAGTAATTCTGTAAAATTGGCGCGGTTAAGTGAAAAAGATAGGATAGAGGTACTAATGATGCTGGGCTATGGAGATAGGATGCGAACCCAAACAGAAGTGTGTGAGTTATTTAACAATAAGTACCCAAACCGAGCACCAATATCTCAATCTGTTGTTAGTAAAATTGTAAAAAAATATAGGGATTTGGGGCATGTTAGAGACAATTATATTCAAGGTAGACCTAGGATTTCAGAAGATGTGCAGTTAAATGTCCTCTTAGCTGTCCGAGAAAATCACCATAGTGTTACTCGCGGTATTGCCACGGAAAATAATATTTGTCAAGCAACCGTATTGAATTATTTACACAAAAATAAATGGCATCCCTATAGGGTACAGTTGGTTCATGAACTTAATGAAGATGACCCGGATAGAAGAACAGAATTTCGCGAAATAATGATGAACAGATACATTGAAGATTCTCAAATTTTAAAACGAATTGTGTTCTCTGATGAAGCAACGTTTACTCTAAATGGGCATGTGAATCGCCAAAATTGTCGATATTGGGATAAGGAAAATCCGCACTGGATCATGGAGTCCCACACACAATACCCGCAAAAAGTGAATGTTTGGGCTGGAATTGTTGATAACCGGATTTTAGGTCCCTTCTTTTTTTATGGTACGTTAAATGGCGAACTGTATCTAGAATTTTTAGAATTTGAGTTAATGCCGGCACTTGCTGTACTCTATCCAAATCCAGATGAGCCAACCATTCCCAACAATAACTTATGGTACCAGCAAGACGGAGCACCAGCCCATTACACACGCCCGGTGCGTTAGGATACAGTCTTTCCTGGCAAGTGGATTGGTCGACGGGGTCCAATAGAATAGCCGGCAAGGTCACCAGATTTGACCCCGCTAGATTTTTTTCTGTGGGGCTATTTAAAATCTAAAGTATACTTTAACAGACCTAACAATATTGATGAACTTAAAGCTCGAATAAGGCATGAGGTTAGATTAATAGAGCCCCAGGTAATCCATAACGTTTTGGAAGAATTCAAAGATCGACTTGCATTACCAGGAAGTTATTGGCGGTCAATTTCAACATTTATTAAAATAAAATTTAATATAGTCTATGAAAATATTATAGACTAAATGGATGTAAAGGGTTCATTCATAATTGTAGTTTTCGTACCAAAAAAAATGTCAATATATCGAAAACCGTTGATTTTGGAGATAGAATGTATCGCAGAATTTAAAAATAATATAATATACAGGGTGTTATATTAAAAAAAATTAATGTTGACGGTATATGTTCTCCTTGAGACAACCTGTATACACATTTTCTATGTCAAAAAATTCGCAATTAAAAATAATAATCGATATGTCCAAGCGTTTTTCCAGAAAATAATCACCTGAATTTTAAACAAATTTATTCCAACCTTTTTGAGCTCACTGTAAATATATTTAAGTAACCTGTAATTAATTAAACTACCAGATTCACTGTCTAAAATTAACTTGTCTTTATGCAGTTTTCCATCCATGTACCTTCTGAGGAATTTGTAAATATTTTTTAGTAATAACTGATAAAAAGTACACCTAGGAATTAAAAATTATCACAATCACGTTAAAGCCATAACTTTTAGGCCACATTCGCAGGGTTTTGCTGGTATATATATTTTAAATTTGCTTCGGTCGCGATTTTGATATAAAAATAGTAAAGCTTCGTCATCGTCGAATCTTAGAAAGGAAAGTAGTGTAGCAAACCGATTCACATTCATCACGCAACTAAAAATGTCTCGTCCATAGATATCTGCGGTATATTGATCTTATATTCTCATGATTAGATTTAAAAATTAAGGTGAGAATGAGAATTCCTAAAAATGCTTTTTTTCTAAAACTGTTGAGTTTAGGTATAGGACATGGTACAAGAAGCATACTTAAAGTTCGATGCAAAATTCAAAAATGAAATAAAAAAATATATGTCTTCATTTGGAAAAATAAAGTTGATAATCGTAACTTATTTTTGGGCTACCCTGTATACATAAATTTACCATTGAAAAAAAAACACCTTAAGAAATTAAACTCGACGGGGCTGAGGGTTTTTCCGAAAAACACACCGCTGAATTTTAAATGAATTTGGACTTCTGGGATTCACTGTATATTATAATATAAGGGTTTATGGACAAGTCAGTTTATGGCTGAGCCATCTTGGGAGCGAGGATAATAAAAGGTCGAGTCAAATTAACTTTTATTATGTGCGAGAGACATACCAGATTTCATTATAAAATTGTATTTTCTTATTTTTTTTTTATAATAATGTCTTACGTTAATTTAATATTTCAAGTTATTCATTTTACTGTTCTGAGGAATCCTTATATTTGGCGCATCCAATAGATACCCCAATATTTGGATATAAACTCAATATCTACCGATTTTTAATAGTTGGCCATGCATAGAAAATAAAAATGATAAATGTCAATTCTGCCATGTTTATTAATGAGTATTGACATAATAATAATAATATGCTGTTGTAAGTAAGTTAATTTCTGTTTGTCGATAGTATGCCCTATTCCGAGATAGAAAAACAAAATATTTTAACTTATTATATAAAAAACAATATTAATGCTCGTGCCGCTATAAAAGAAATGAGGCGAGAAAATCCAGGGATGCATCTACCAACTCGAAGAACATTTAGGATGATATATAGGAAATTCCAAGAGACGTCCAGTTTACATAGAAAGAAGAAAGTAAGTGCTACGAATGAAAATAGCAAATTGAACATTCTACTCTCAGTGGAAGAAAATCAACATGTGTCTATAAGAAAGATTTTAAGAAACTTACGAGAAACTCAAGAAAACATTGCCAATACAGCATTGGGCAGTACAAAATCCACATTTGTACAGAGAGTTTCAATTTCAGGGCCGCAAATCCGTTAATGTGTGATGCGGTATCCTTGACAACACCGTTATCGGACCTCATTTTTTTGGGAAAACTTTAAATGGGAGAGATACTTACACTTCCTAGAAAATGATTTGGAGGAATATTTAGACGGGTTGCCCCTTCGGCGCTTGCAACATATAATTTTTCAGCAGGATGGCGCACCGCCCCATAATATAGTTAGAGTAAGAAACCACCTTAATGAGAGATTTCCGGAGTGGATAGAAAGAAATGCACCGATAAAGTGGCCTGCTAACAGCCCCGACTTAACCCCAATGGATGTGTTTCTTTGGAGTTATTTAAAAGGTCGTGTAGGTCTCCACAATGCAGAAAATATTAACCAATTGAAGAACTTAATAAACAACGAAATAGCCGTTTTAAACCGGGATCACCCTAATTTTACAATGGATTCTTTAGAAAAAATACGCAGAACCCTAGTTAGGTGCCTTGAAGCGAACGGAGGGCACGTTGAACAGTTCGCCATATAAGTTTTCTGTAGGTTTTGAAGTTATGTCTATCTGTGTTATAAATTCATTTTATTTAAGTAAATATAATAATAATATGACATATAAATATGTATACATGTGAGAACTTTGTTCTCTAGCCACTTGCAAAATTCTCACATGTATACATATTTATATGTCATATTATGATTACCACTTGCCAAGTAGTATTCTCTTACTATTTATTGAAATATAATAATATTTAATTTGATAATAAGCCACTTCGTGACAAATTAACTTTTATATTTAAATATCTGGGTAAGTGTTGGATTAAGGTATAGGGTATATTTAACAAAATTTATTTAGAAATGTTAGTAGAATCTAAAAATGTATTTTATACAGGGTGTTCCAATTTAAAAAAATTAAACTTTTTGTTTTTCCCTGTACTTTCGAATTTAATTACTTCTTTTATACCGGAAGAGATAATAGTTCAAGTCACCCATGCGGCTGTATTTTTATTTTTTTTTAATTATATCAAATAAAAAAATTACAGGGAAGGTACATTATACCGATACATAAAACAATTTTTGTTAAATTTTTAGGTTTTGAATGATTCTTATATTTTATTAATCTTGCATATTTTATAATAATTTTGTTTAAAAAATTGTTTATTGAGGTGTGTCATCTTTGTTTACAGGGAATTAGTCAAAAATGTGGGGCTAGAAGTAGTGCGTTCGCCTTTCTGTTGGTTGATCTGTCTTTTCCTATTCTATAGATGGCACGAGGCGCCGCAGATAGGTTGGCCATGTATTTCCGTTTCTGTTTCCCGTCAAATCGCAGAACGCTCATTTTTGACTATTGCTTCATTACTTAATTTATATTTTGGTAAAAGACCAGACTCTTGTTTCATTCTGATCATGTGTAGTGTGTCTCTGTTCTCTTCCTCTTTCTTTCTTTTGTCGGTTATGTTAAGTTAATGGCAACACCTTTCGTGTCAGCTGGTTGTTGAACGAGAAGGGGGGGTTTCTTTAGAGCTCTCGTGGCCTTCGAGCTCGGCTTTCTGAAAAATACCTTCAGAGAAAAGGTCAAGCCCGTAGCCGTTGGGCCATTTTTTTTAAGACCACGAGGTCTCCCCCCCCATTTAGAGGGGTTTTGTGTTTTGCTTGTGTTTATTTTTGGTTTTGCCGTTCACGAGAATGTAAGGTTAGAAAACCACCTACCTCATGTACTCCCAGTAGAGAAATAACGAGCTACCACATCAATTCCACCTGGCCAACCGGAGAAAACCATATGGGGCCATCCTGATCGATTGGTCCAGCTATACAGAGTGGTATAGAGGTTATATAGCGGCATTTTTTTTTATAATTTAATTAATGGTTACCGTAACCATAGTTTCACCATAAGCCATTTCAATTTATTATTTTTCTTATTTCAATTAGATAACTAAAATAGAATTCAGAACCTTTTTTCTTATGTAAATTAACATTGTAAAGCTATCTTGGTAAGGGGTAGCACTTTTTTAACCACACGCTATTAAAAGATTTCCAAGGTTCTAGAATTTTCCCTGAGGTTATACCCAATTTTAGTTTAAGTCCTTGCGCTCGGAAAGGCTGGTTTTCTTTTCCTTATCATGCTTATATAATTTGATTTTTCCTTTACCATATAAAATTAACCTAAACCCTTTTTTTTATTCAATGAAAACTTTATTATTTGTGTGCGAAAACTTTGGTTTTATTTGTTGTATAGATTTTCAATAGAACTGATAGTCGGTATATCTTTCCTGGTTTGGACTTCGATCAAACCAGGTGGCGGCCAAGGCAAACCAACGATGAAGGGAAGGTGTAAGTATAAATAACGGACAACGACCTAGTGCCTCCACATAAAGAGCTACCGTCAGCAGATAATGACAACCTGTTGTCCATGACACAAGGTTGTCACTGTCATAGTTTTTCTTGTTATTATTGTGTTCTCTCTTGTCTATTTGGGATTTGTGTTCATATGTCGTATGAACAACAAAACCTATATTCGTTTATTTTTTGTTTAAGGGACCATTTTAATCTTAAATGGAAACCCCTATATTTCTTTGCCATACCTTTCAAGAACGCCTAATGTTGTGTAACTGTTATTTATACCGAGCGAGTAAAAGATTTGATAGAGTTCAAAAATATCTTTAATAAAATGGTTTACACTTAGTTAAAAACGTGTTGAAAATGTCGCCCGTTCACTTGCTGGCAGTAACCTAGTTGTACAAACTGTCTTTAAGCATTGACGTATTTTAAAATTGTGTATAAGATCAGGCTTAAAATGCGTCACCTAACAAAAACTCATCGTATTGAAATATTAATAATGGTCCGGTAATACCTCCAAAGAACGAACGCATTCAACCTAACTTCTACAAATACTGATGTTCTTGAAACAACAACGATCCAGAGAATTTCGAAAATGAGGTCCATACTACGGCTTAGGTGTCGTGAAGTTGCTCTTTGAGCTAACGTTTCGTCACTGTGCCGATGTCTCCGGTTTCCAGGGTAGGAAATATATGAAAAATGCTATGATGATGGTTTCAAGATCAAAATATTCCAGAGTTCAAATCGCCCCCCGATCGGATCTCCGGGTGTGGGCGGGTCCTGGCGCCTTATCAATTGAAATTATCCAACCATCCACCATGTCCACTAGCCATGCGGGTCCTTCGAACAATATTCTAAATGGAAATGGTGTGAAAACTGGAGTTGTTAAAAGACCCGAGATTAGCAGCTTCCAAATTGACTTCTGCAATATAAGAGGACTAAATACGAACATCAATGCAGTCCATCAACATCTACAGTCTACCAAACCCCATATACTTGCACTAACCAAAACAAAGGTCAGATCATCGATTAGTACGCTCAGCTATTTATATCCTTCCATCACCGATTTAGGCGAAATTTTGGCATTTGTTTCTTTATCCGGAGTGATATTTCTTGTCAACGAGAGGAGACACTGGAGCCTAACGACTTTGATGTAATGTGGTTTAAAATATCAACGCAGAGAATTACTAAATTCATCTGCTGCCTTTATCGGGCGCCAAGCGGTACTGATTATAGAGACTTGTTCTCCTCTCTTGCTAATACTATCGACTTTTTGCAAGCTCACCATCCCAATTCCGAAGTTGTCATCCTTGGCGACTTCATCGTTCATAATATTAAATACTCAAATATGACCGACGAGCAGGGTCGCGAAGCCGAATCCTTTGCCATCAGCTTTGGCCTCACCCAGCTCGTGGGTGAACCAACTCGGATTCCAGACCGAGATGGTGATTTTGCTAGTTTGTTGGATCATTCCTTAACTTCAAACCCCGACTTGTACACTCTTACCGTGAAACCGCCGTTAGGAACGTCTGACCACAACCTTATCTTGGCACTGAACAAACTACCAATTAGTATCGAGCAGCCTCCTAAACCGCACAAGGTCTGGCATTACACATCAGCTAAGTGGAATGACCTAAAGGACCATTTTCGAACCTTTCCTTGGCGGGACGTTTGTTTTACCTCTGATTATCTATCCTTCTGCGCAACAGAAATATCGGAGGTTATTCTTACTAGCATGGAAGCCTTCATTCCTTTCACAAAAAACTGCCCTTCTAACGGCAAGCGTTGGTTTACCAAAAATGCGAACGAGCTGTTAAATCAAAAAAATATTTCTACCGACAATGGCGTAAAAATCCTACCGCCGAAAATCGTACCATCTTTGTTAACGCTTGAAACCAATGCAAGCAAAGGATAAATCAAAGCAAAGAAGCACACAACCAGAGGATCAAAGACAAACTTCTTGAATGTCCTAACGGCTCAAGATCATTTTGGTCGGTAGCTAAGGCCGTCAGTCAGAACTTTACCAAGTCAACCATTCCACCTCTAACACGTTCTGTGCTCAACTGAGGTTGTCCGCTTGATAGCACCCAGAGCGGTGTATGGTAAAAATAAACGACGAGCCACTGCAGCCCACCAGTACGTGGTTCAGCTTAGTGTCCCTCGAACGACACTGTTTCAAAATTATTTCATCTGAAGAACGTCAACACTCTGGAACGACCTCCCTGAGATCGTCTTCCCCAACGAGTATAATCTCCAAAGATTCAAGACCAACGTGAATTGTTTCCTGAGCACGCACACCGCTCCCAGAGCGCCATAAAGGATTTGTCCTGCAGTGCTGCGCCCTATCATAAAAAAAAAATAAAAAAAATACTATTCCTACTCTTAGTTTAATTTATTTGTCACGAAACGTAAACCTATTTATCTTTTATTCTACTTGATGTACGTTTTAGCGATTTTTCAAATTTAATTTAACATTTACGAGATGGCTGTTGTTGAAGGTTTCAGTAAATACATTTATCTTGTTCGTGTTTAAGAGCATTATCCATATAATTATTTCCGAACTAAAAAAACGAGAAGTCTGAAAATACAGGATTCCAAAAAACACTACCTCTAAACGCCTGCGAAGACATTTAGAAGGTAGTATTACCGGCACAAACTCAAATTATTATAGAACCGTCCAGAAATTCTTAATACCATAGCTGCGAGCATTACATACAAAGCATAGTGGTGGTGTTGAGCACCACATATTTACGGAGAACCAATTGAAGGTAATTAAACACTTAACTTACGTATGCCTTCGGCTATCGAAAAATGGCAATGGCCCTACGTGCATAACAGACGTTATAAAATTTCTGAAAGCTAATATCAAATTTACTGGATTGATACCTGCAATGGCAAAATTACGGAAAATGATTCTTGCAGTTCCAATCTTCCTTTTTGTACTGCAGGGCGATTCTTTTCTGAACTACCAAGAAATTCTTGGTTGCATTGTATATTTAGTTAAGACATTGCCTGTAATGAATTGAGTAAAAAGTACTCAATCTTCATCTTGTCTTTCTCCATTTCCTTCTATCGCTCCTCTTAACAACAACAGTAGTTGAACTACTACAAATTTTAGCATGAGTACCCAGTGACGGCTTCACATAAGGTGCAAGTGAGCAAGTGGTGCGGTCCCTAACATTTTGACTCTATAAGTATATATATATCGAGAGGGTAGTCGTTGCTGACTAGATAAGAGATAAACTAGTGAATATTGGGGAGTGCAGCAAATGAAAGAGTACTCTTTAAAGTTATTCCAAGCTTTCGGAAATCGGATATTTCATTTCCATCCTCAGGGAGATACTTTGTTGAGATTGTTCATATAGATGTTAATATAATTAATAAAAGACATTCGAGAAGAAAACGTATTTAAAACCCAAGTCAATTACAAATACTACTACAGTTTGGAGATAATATTAAAAACATTGTATATGGACGAAGAAACAGAACAATTTAACAAAAAATCATTTCAATCAATTCAAGATCTTTGAGTCTGAAAGAAATTCGTCCATCGCCACTCGCAGAGAACGGTCTTTAAGAAAGCTCGACAGCCATGAACAAAATTGAACCGGCATTCCGTATGCTCTCACTTTAGTTAGGAGTCCCTTATACCATACTCGGTCAAAAGCCTTGGAAATGTCCAGTGCTACCACCCGGGACTCCCCATGATGTTTTATTGCGTTATTCCAAACGTGAGTAACATAAGCGAGAAGGTCTCCTGTTGATCTAGACTTACGGAATCTATACTGGCGGTCATTATTAATGTTGAAGCCTTCCAGGTATTTTATTAATTTTTCGTTTTCTCCATAACTTTTGATATAACTGAAAGTAATGCGACTAGACGATAGTTGTTGGGCAAGGTCTTCTTGCCTTTTTTGGGTATGGGCTGGACTCGCGCAGTTTTGCAGCAATAACGAGATATCGCTTTTTTGTAGGACAAGCTAGAAAGCCTACAAAATACAAGTGTCAGTTCGTCTTAATTACAATGACTGAAATATCGTCAGGGCCAGAAGCCTTTTTAGTGTCAAGACACCTCAAGATTCGTTTTACATGGCGGTGGCGGAAAACAATCTCGGGCATTCTCGATTCTACACATTCGGTGGAGTACTTCCCTGAAGCTTAACCGTTGAGTGTGAAGAAAATAGTTCCGCCGGTAAGTTTGCTTTTTCCTGTGCTTTGGTCGCAATGGTGCCATCAGAACGTGTTATACTAAACTGCTGGAACTTTGAAACGCATGAAGCAATTCAATATTGCCACTACTAAGTCATTAAAACCTGCCTGTTAATAGTAACTTATTTGGCATATTTGATTTCAATTTTAGCTTTAGAACTGGGGAAAAGTACGAAGTCTTAGTTACGATATATCATCTACCGTACCTTGGGTTTCCACTTAAGGTTACTGACCTTCCTTTTGGTGTCTTTGGTTGAGATTGCCCATTCTAATATGTATCACTTGATACATATAGCAGAGTCTTTCGTGATAATTTTGCTTAAACCCTCTTTGTTTTCATTTTGATAACTGTCAGCTTAAGTTCAAAACTTTAGAGTTTTTTTTCAAGAATATTAGTGGCCGGTATATCGAGCTGTGTGCGTCAAATGTCGAGACTATAAAAATAATATAGTGATGTTACATTGATTATTGAAAAATAACTAAATTTAGGTACCTCTGTTTTATTTAACTTAGTTTAAATACCTGCAACCGAGTAGTCACGACCAATTTGATTTATTTCAATATCAAGGAAACGCTACCGCTAGTATGTGAACCAGTCTATTCCCCTGTCTTGTCTTATATTATATCGAGTCAAGAAAGCACTTTTAAATAACAAACTTCCTATTTTTTTGTTTCAGTTTACTGTATACTCTCAATTTGATGTGATATATGATTGAAATTTGTATAATAACTAATCAATTTTGACCTTAAAATTTTTAATTAAATAACTTAAGAGTGTTTACAGCTCCAGTGGCGTTTCTTTAGTTTTTAGTGGTTATTAAACGGGTTTCACTTCTTTGTCCAGCTTGCTCCATTTATTTTGTTTCATTTACTTTGCTTTATATGGCACAAGTTTTACTTAAAACTATAATCTAAAACTAGGCTATAATTAAAACTATCATCGTGACATATCTCATTCTTTAATTACTATAGTGCCTGCTTTACATATACCTATCACTTTCTACTGAGTTGCATAACTTATTTGAACAGATTTAAGGTGGTTTAGTGCCATATAGTGTTGACAGTTACTGGGTACTTCAAATTCTTTCGTTGCATAACGCTGAGGTATTAGTTTGGTGCATTTTCTTTAACTTAAGTCTGTCAAAACTGTATGGTGGCCTGCTTCTTGAATAATGTTGCCTCCTTCTCTTTTTACTATTGCTGTGTAGTTATTTTAACATTAGGTTCATCATATTTTAACGCTTTCAGACCTAGTACTATTACCTTTTCTTGCATAGTAGTTAAATAGCTGAGGTAACTCAATTTTGCCCAGCTATGATTTATTTATTACATAATGTGTTTGTCTGCCTTAATCTTAAAATCAGCTGCCTATCATTTAAGATAGTGCCATCTTGCTAGTCATTAGTACTAAGTTATGTACATTTTTAGATTCTTTTATTTGTCAATTTTCTTAGTTCCAGGCATTCTATATATATATTAATGAATTCTTTTAAATAATAGCATTATTAATTTAAAGAAATAGTCCATTCTCGAAGTGGAGTTGAAATATAGGGAAAGGGGAAAAAAAGGCAAAAAGTCTTTCTCCACTAATTTAATAGTGAGCTATTAAAGGCTCAATTTTAAAATTAAATTGTCTCTACATGTTTCAAAGGTAGTAACCTTCATTTTCAGGAGACCAAAGTAGTGCTGCAGTTATTATTAGCAGTAGAGAGAAAACTGTTGGTGGAAAATGACGTTGATGGAGCTTTTTTTATTTAAAAATATTTTGACAAGATATTAATAATTGAATGTAATCAGCATGCTAAAATTGGAATTGAAAGTGGAATGTTATATTTAAATCAAAGTTTATGAAAAGACACTGTCAATCTGTGGTCGAATTTAAAAAGGGAAGATATTCATTATTTGAAAATCATACGTCAGGATATATAAAAAGGATCTTTTGGACATTCTAGATCTTGTTAGAGAAAGATTTTTGTTTGTGATTTGTTTTATGAGAAATTCTGTAATAAGAAAGAAATTTGTAATTAGTAATGAAATAAAATTATTAATAATGTCTGTACTTACATAATGTTGAAATTTCATTTGTAAAATTAGTTATTGGAGACCTAAGTTCCCGTCACCTTGCGTTATGTTCGTCCCATTATGTAGGGAAAACAATAGAGTTTTATTTAAAATAAAATTATTAAAAAAATTAAAAAACAAAAAAACAGATCTTATATTTTATATACCCTTAAAGATTAAAATAGGGAGACGAACACAGTTAAAATGAAAACGTGACAACGTGTTCAGTCATTTTATAGTCGACCGTTGACAGCTTGAGAACAAAATGGTTGACAATCTTAGTATAATTGCATTAATAACAAAGGTATAAAAAGCTCAATCATCGTTCTTATAGTTACTAGTTAATTAAATAAACATACATAAAACTTGAATATAACATAAAATATAAATAAAAGATATTATAATAAAAAAAATTTTTTTTCACAAGGGTCTTAAAAGACTTCCCTTTTATATTCTTTGGCGATCTCCAGTGATCGTTAAAAGAAATATCGACATTTAAGTTGGGAGAAAAACAATCATTGTCAAGATACAGAATCCAGGAGTACGACTAATCATGTAGAAATTTAAAGTTTTAAAGGTTTAGTACAGAAAATAAATGTCAACCAAGCAACCCAAAAATCAAAATCAGTCGTCTCAAACTTCCTTTCCTCGGGAATAGGTGCTTTAAAGATCAGTGTTGTCATCTATGGGACCATCATCGAGGTGTAAGAATAAAGTGTGGAAATAATTTGATTTAAAATACTAAAAGTAAAAGAATTTTTTTGGCGAAAATAATTTATGTTGTTAAACGATTGATGACTTGGTTGGATGCCGAAAGGCAAGAGGTCATCGAAAATTTCGAACAGAACAGAACAGAATGATGGTTGACCAGAGAAGACTGTCACAGGTGGTTGTACATAACCTCTCAATTATATTTTTTAGAGATTTCAGACTATTAAAGATTTACTGATAATATCAAAATAATTGAAATTAGAACATAGAAATAGAGAAAAAGAGGTAAAATTGTTTGTTTAATTTTTAAAATTAAGAGCATTAAAAAAATGGGTAGAAGTATGCTGAACTTGATCATTAAGACAAACTAAATTTTTGTTATGTAACGCTTTGTTAATTTCAAGAATCTCGAGCAGGTCAAGCCTGTTCCCCTTATCACAGATGTGTAGATATTCTACATTAGAATCAGGATTAAAATAGTGTTTGTTAATATGAACGTGTCTAGAAAAACTAGACTTGATTCTTGAGGGGGAAATATTTTGATTTGTAGCTTTCTCTATTTCTTTACAGTGTTCCTTTATTCTAACTGAAAACTTACGCCCTGTTTGACCTATGTAACAAGCACTGCAACCCTCTGTTGAACAAGTGATGCTGTAGACACCAGATTTGTTGGAGATTGGGATTGTGTCTTTGGAATTGGTTAGAAACTTTTTTAACGTATGCTGAGTTTTAAAGACTATTTCAATATTAAAAGATTTAAAAATGTTTTTGAGTTTATAGGAAATTGGGCCCCAGTATGGTAAGGAGTAAAATTTGTTTATCAGTAGATAAAAGGTTTCTATTCAGATGTTTTATCAAATGTTTATAGTATATTTTGTTTATGATATTAAGAGGAAAACCGTTGTTAGTAGCTATTTGTCTGATCAAGCTCAATTCAGACTTGAACTCGTTACTTTCAAGGGGGATTTTAAAAAGTCTAGTAAAATAGGAATGAAAAGAGGAGAATTTCTGGCTATAGGGGTGGTTAGATTGATATGAAATAGTGCAATCGGTACTAGTTGGTTTATGATAAATAGCAAATTTGAGTCTATTATTTGACTTGGTTATTTTTAGGTCCAAGAAGGGGATGGAACCATCGATTTCTATTTCAGAAGTGAATTTAATTGAGGGGTGTAACGAATTTAGGAATTGTGTAAAGAGAAGAAGGTCTGTATGGTTTCCAGTAAATATTGCAAAAATATCATCTACATAACGTCTTATGAAAAGTATATTTTACGCACCCATGTCAACTCCTCTTCTGCATTAAAGGCCATCCAATCTGCAACAAAGGTTTGGTTAAGGGAAGAAATCAAAAAACATTACTTTAAACTTAATCTCATCATTCTAAAACTTAAATATTTATTCAGTGAATTAAATAACATTCTACATCCTGCACAGTGGGACTCGTTGTGTCTTTCTTTACAAGACTACGTCTATGACCAAAAAAATATTAAATTTGAACGCCTTACTCACAAATTAGCCAATTTAAAAACTGAACAATTCAGAACAACCAATTTTTCAATACATAATAACTCCCACCCTAACTCTATAAACAATATATTCAATTCAACTTCAGTCAACAACAAAAATTTTTCTACAGACAACTTCAGTTTCGATAACTCAATTTTCAAATTTGAACTAAATGAAGATACACTTAACTCTCCAAATGAGAATGATTTCAACTTTCATGAAAGAGTCCTCAATTTGAGTAATACACATTTCGAAGAGCACGAGATGAATTTACTTAATAAAGGTCTAAAATATAATCTTCATTTCACAATAGAATCGAAAGACGCTGAAGTTTTAGCCACTGATTGTGAGAATATAATCTCCAAATCATACTTAGTTCAGAAGAAAGACACTTTGAGATCTCTTTGTGCATCTACCATTAACCAATGTCATAGAAGCGGCCTTCTGTTGAACAAGGAGAATGAGACTGTTTCCCTCAAATTCATAAAATCTAAAATCAAAGATAACAATTTAGTGATCTCAAAGTCAGATAAAGCAAATTGTCTAGTGATCTTGTGTAGACCAGACTACAATGAAAAAGTAATCAATTTTCTTTCTTCTGAAGATTTCACCATAATATTACAAAATCCAATATACAAATTTACTCAGTTATTTAAAAACACTTTAAAGAGAGTAAACAATACTTTAAGCTTTTTCAATACTAATAAATTCAAACTTACTCCAATAAATCCTATTACCCCATTGCTCTATGGTCTTCCCAAGATCCAAAAACAAAATATACCTATACGCCCTGTAGTCTCATACTGTGGTTCCCCTTGTCATAAACTGAGCACTTGGCTAAACAGCATATTACTTGATCTAACTAATTTTCAAAGTTCGTTTTCAGTTAAAAATTCAGCCAATTTGGCTGACGATCTTTCTAAAACACATATCCCTGATTCTTCTCTCTTGGTCTCTTTTGATATAGTAAACCTATTTCCTAGTATCCCTTCCAACGAATGTATCAATTTAGTTAGAACCCTTCTAAATGATAAAACTACTCTAGAACAAGAACATATTGAGAACCTTTGCTCCTTGGTGAACTTGGTCCTTTCACAAATTTTTTTTCAATTTGACAATAAGTTTTACAAACAAAATTCAGGACTAGCCATGGGCTCAGCGTTGTCTCCTCTTTTAGCAGAAATTTTCATGTCGGATATTGAATCCAGAATCAAATCACACCCTCTTTTCACAAATATACTTTTCATAAGACGTTATGTAGATGATATTTTTGCAATATTTACTGGAAACCATACAGACCTTCTTCTCTTTACACAATTCCTAAATTCGTTACACCCCTCAGTTAAATTCACTTCTGAAATAGAAATCGATGGTTCCATCCCCTTCTTGGACCTAAAAATAACCAAGTCAAATAATAGACTCAAATTTGCTATTTATCATAAACCAACTAGTACTGATTGCACTATTTCATATCAATCTAACCACCCCTATAGCCAGAAATTCTCCTCTTTTCATTCCTATTTTACTAGACTTTTTAAAATCCCCCTTGAAAGTAACGAGTTCAAGTCTGAATTGAGCTTGATCAGACAAATAGCTACTAACAACGGTTTTCCTCTTAATATCATAAACAAAATATACTATAAACATTTGATAAAACATCTGAACAGAAACCTTTTATCTACTGATAAAGTTACAAACAAATTTTACTCCTTACCATACTGGGGCCCAATTTCCTATAAACTCAAAAACATTTTTAAATCTTTTAATATTGAAATAGTCTTTAAAACTCAGCATACGTTAAAAAAGTTTCTAACCAATTCCAAAGACACAATCCCAATCTCCAACAAATCTGGTGTCTACAGCATCACTTGTTCAACAGAGGGTTGCAGTGCTTGTTACATAGGTCAAACAGGGCCTAAGTTTTCAGTTAGAATAAAGGAACACTGTAAAGAAATAGAGAAAGCTACAAATCAAAATCTTTCCCCCTCAAGAATCAAGTCTAGTTTTTCTAGACACGTTCATATTAACAAACACCATTTTAATCCTGATTCTAATGTAGAATATCTACACATCTGTGATAAGGGGAACAGGCTTGACCTGCTCGAGATTCTTGAAATTAACAAAGCGTTACATAACAAAAATTTAGTTTGTCTTAATGATCAAGTTCAGCATACTTCTACCCATTTTTTTAATGCTCTTAATTTTAAAAATTAAACAAACAATTTTACCTCTTTTTCTCTATTTCTATGTTCTAATTTCAATAATTTTGATATTATCAGTAAATCTTTAATAGTCTGAAATCTCTAAAAAATATAATTGAGAGGTTATGTACAACCACCTGTGACAGTCTTCTCTGGTCAACCATCATTCTGTTCTGTTCTGTTCGAAATTTTCGATGACCTCTTGCCTTTCGGCATCCAACCAAGTCATCAATCGTTTAACAACATAAATTATTTTCGACAAAAAAATTCTTTTACTTTTAGTATTTTAAATCAAATTATTTCCACACTTTATTCTTACACCTCGATGATGGTCCCATAGATGACAACACTGATCTTTAAAGCACCTATTCCCGAGGAAAGGAAGTTTGAGACGACTGATTTTGATTTTTGGGTTGCTTGGTTGACATTTATTTTCTGTACTAAACCTTTAAAACTTTAAATTTCTACATGATTAGTCGTACTCCTGGATTCTGTATCTTGACAATGATTGTTTTTCTCCCAACTTAAATGTCGATATTTCTTTTAACGATCACTGGAGACCGCCAAAGAATATAAAAGGGAAGTCTTTTAAGACCATTCCCCCAACCTTGTGAAAAATTTTTTTTTATTATAATATCTTTTATTTATATTTTATGTTATATTCAAGTTTTATGTATGTTTATTTAACTAACTAGTAACTATAAGAACGATGATTGAGCTTTTCATACCTTTGTCATTAATGCAATTATACTAAGATTGTCAACCATTTTGTTCTCAAGCTGTCACGTTTTCATTTTAACTGTGTTCGTCTCCCTATTTTAATCTTTAAGGGTATATAAAATATAAGATCTGTTTTTTTGTTTTTTAATTTTTTTAATAATTTTATTTTAAATAAAACTCTATTGTTTTCCCTACATAATGGGACGAACATAACGCAAGGTGACGGGACCTTAGGTCTCCAATAACTAATTTTACAAATGAAATTTCAACATTATGTAAGTACAGACATTATTAATAATTTTATTTCATTACTAATTACAAATTTCTTTCTTATTACAGAATTTCTCATAAAACAAATCACAAACAAAAATCTTTCTCTAACAAGATCTAGAATGTCCAAAAGATCCTTTTTATATATCCTGACGTATGATTTTCAAATAATGAATATCTTCCCTTTTTAAATTCGACCACAGATTGACAGTGTCTTTTCATAAACTTTGATTTAAATATAACATTCCACTTTCAATTCCAATTTTAGCATGCTGATTACATTCAATTATTAATATCTTGTCAAAATATTTTTAAATAAAAAAAGCTCCATCAACGTCATTTTCCACCAACAGTTTTCTCTCTACTGCTAATAATAACTGCAGCACTACTTTGGTCTCCTGAAGATGAAGGTTACTACCTTTGAAACATGTAGAGACAATTTAATTTTAAAATTGAGCCTTTAATAGCTCACTATTAAATTAGCGGAGAAAGACTTTTTGCCTTTTTTTCCCCTTTCCCAATAGCATTATTGTCTGACGGTTCTTTTAAAGTTAATAGCATCATATCATGGTTATGTAATACTTTTCTATGTCCTGACTTCAACATTTAGTTTGTTCTTTGATAAAAATATCCTGACATCGCTTGTGCTATAGCTATTTTATTTTTCTTTATTGGTGTACTTTTGATGTAGGTGTAACTCTAGTAGTACATAGGCGCACTTGTTTGATTATGACTTTATTTTATCTTAACATTTGTTTACTTGACTTATGTAACTGATAATATTAATTAATCATTTCCCTTCAGGATATTTTTTGTTTTAAAATTTTAATTTGTAATTTAGCTTTATCCTTTTGGTACTTAACATTAAATTAATTTTCTTTCAAAAACTCAAATCGTAACTTAACTATTTACAATTTATCTTGCTTAACCAGTTGCTAACCTGCACCCTAGTTCCTTCACTTTTTTTATATAGTTTATTTTCCCTTTGTCTGTTTTCATTCAGTTTTTGGCTTGTCGTTTTATTTAAATTTAACTAATTTATTATGACTTCGTCATATTAAGGGGAAACAAATTATTTGATTTTAATAGTAACCTATTAGCTTAGGTTTCTTAATTTTATTAGGGTCTTTCTTTTGAACGACGTCCGTCTTTCCTCTCTTCTTAAGAGGTCTTCTGTTAGTGTGCAATTAGGCTCCTTCTCCATCTCCATCTCCTTCCTTCCGTCTTATCCTGTAAGCAGTCGTTTAGACTGCCTTAAAGATTTTTCTTTCGAGCCATTTTATAGGCTTGGAAGTCTCCGTAATAGAGAAGTTTATTATAAGCTACTAACTCCTGCCATTTATTTAGATAAAGACATCAATGTTTTAACTGAGTTTTATTTATATAGCTCCGCCCTTGCCCTTTTTTTTTTTTACTTTTGCTTACGTGGTGTTAGGTCGCACGGTCAGAGCTAGCTCCACGACCATCTTGGAGGTTTCCAGCTTTTTCTGTGGTAAAGCTGGTGACGCTTGTTGAATCCTTTCTAGCTAGGGCAATTTGCGCGCGTACTCCACGGCTGGCGCTGCTCGTGTGCTCTGACTACTTAATTTTTCGTATCATTCGATAAACCAATTAATTAATTTAATTTAATCAATTTAATTTAGTTTTTTTTCTATCTTTCAATTTCATTTCCTTACTTACGGTTTTGCCTATTCAGTGGTGCTTATCATAGTCTCGCTGAAGAGTACCATCTTTTGTGTTTTAAATAAAATAAATAATTTATTTTTTTTTTAATCTTATTTTCAATTTATTCAACAAAAAAAAAACAACACTAGTCCGCGTTGCATTGTAAAATTGTAATAAACCATAGACGTGACAATAACAGGTACCTGGTCTTAATTTACAGGGGTACCTTACTTCATAGTAGAATATTTTCAACTTACTAAGTTTATTTTTTTTTTGTAGAATTCGTCCATTGCACTCTAAGAGACCTTACATACAATTAATAAAATCATGTGTCAAAGTTTACTTTTTAACGTGTTATTAAACACCTATGGGTCTATATTGAAAGATCTCCTGAAGCATTTATAGAAAGTTTGTCTACTGGTTTGAAAATATCTGCAGGTTAGTTAGTATAAAGTTTGTATAAAGGTCACGGGTTAATAATAACGCACATAAGTAGTAAAAATATATTTGTCAATTTTGCTTAAATTTCAGTCAAAATCAGCTACAGATTATCATGAAGAAATGACTGCCGACGTCTTTAAAGAGTACTTTGAGCAACTGATAGAATTAATTCCAGAAAATTCTGTCTTATGTAGTCTTAGATAACGTCAGCTATCAATCAAGCCTTTTAGAGAAACTACTTAGCACATCTTGGAAAAAGAGGAATATTATACATTTGCTGTCTGGAAAAAAATATACCCTTTGAGGACAACAAGCGTGGTATTGTTTTACTTTAACTGTGCCTTATCATTGTGAATTAAATCCAATTGAACTGACATCAGCAAAAATTAAAGGCTATGCAGCAAGAAATGACACTAAATTGTGACAATCCGATTTTGTCACAAATGAAATTATTATAATCTAATGCCTCATATCACATGTATGTATTGTGTCTTTTAAAAATTGTATTTTGCCTTTTTAAAGCGATGTTTGGTTCCCTGTATAAAGTAAATACGTACCCAAGGTCAACGGCCTCTGTTTTCGTTGTCTTTGACGAAGCAGGCTACATTATCCTCCTATTTTTAATCACATATCTCCCTAGAATACACTATCTGAGACCTATACGAGTGTTTCATTATGTAATCCAAATATATTTCTTTGTTTTCAATTCTTATGATAACCTGTCAAATCGACTAATGAATTTTCTAGGTTAATATTCTTCTTCTGAAACATGTTTGGGCAATAATATTCAGCAACCCAAACTTCAATGGCCGTTTGCTTCTCGAATGGCAGGGATATTCTGGGACTTGGTTTTTCTTTAAATAATTTATAATGGATTGCAGAGATTACGACTTGACTTCTTATGTAAAACTAAACCGTAAGGGGTTGAGCATCTGGAGCACACATCAACGTTGAGACCCCCAATTTCAATTTTAAAGACCCTACAGCTCCCGTTAGGGTCTTCTTCTCTTCTCCGTCTTCTTGTCTTCTTCTCTTAATCATCCCCTCTTCTTTTTTTGACGCCTTCTGTGTGTCATCTGGTCTTACTTCCTCACTGGAAGAAGTCCACCGTTTTCACCATATTCCCGCAGCAGCACGGATTACAGTGTAGAGACAGGTTTTTTAGGTTTAAATACTAACCCCCATATATTTCTTCATTTTTTTTTAATAAGTCCAGTATTAATAATTTTTAATTCTCTTTGTTTTATTTGTACAGCTCCCCCTGAGGTTTTCTTTTCCTTTTTTTTTAACCTAAAGTGTGAAGTCCAGCTGAGAGTGAGGCCCCAGCACGATCTTGAAGGTTTCCGTTTTGACCTGGCTGCAAAACGGTGGCGCCCTATTTAAAACCTCCCCTTACTCTCTGGCAATAGAGCTAGGGCATTTGCACGCGGTCCCTCAGCCTCTCACCTCAGCTTGGCTTCGTTTTGGCTTTACTTAAATTTCATTTAATTTAAATAAATTTTCTAATTAAAAAAAAATTTAATAACAGCGAAAGACGCGTTGCAACATTTAAAATAAAAGATATACGCGAGACATTAAAATATTTATTAACAATTATCAGGAGACAAAATTGGCAAGAAGTTATAAACATGTTAGGAAAAATATGGGACCTCAACAACATGATGAAAGAAGTTCATTTCACAGACGAATCCTTCGAATTTAGGGATAAGGAGGACACCTTTTTAGACCTTTAATTAATAAATTCTTGTAACTGTGATCTGCACAGCTTTTATATTAAGAAAATAAAGTTAATACGGTTGAAAAATTTAGCTTTTGTTTGTACACCATGAAAATTTTATACGTATTAATAGAAACCCAAACGTCTACCACTGTCGTAAGATTTATCCTAAATTATTGGCTTGCTCTATTGTAATAAATTTCTGACCCTATTTTGAAAGATAAAATTATAGGTGTCTCGAACTACACAATGTTAAAACTACCTACATTTTAAGTAAAAAAATTTACTTTTACTCTAAAAATTATGTAACTCAAAATTTGTATTTTGCATTTATAATGCACACTTACTGTCAGGCAATAGGAAACAATGTATAATATGCTTTAAATCGCGTTCAAATATCTTAAGTTTTTCCTGAGATACCAATTTAATTTCAAATATAGACTAAAAATATTCCTTATGCGTTTTAAAATTTCAGCAGTTTAGATAAGTCGCCCTTTAATAAACTATCTTTGAAGTCACAACTCCGTTCTTGCTGAACTGAAATGATTGCAGGATTACTACTCTGTAGTGGAAAAAAAAAATCCCTCAATTGAGTTTCGGACATACCGTAATTATTCTAACTTTAATTATAATGTTTTTATTTATAATCTTTATAATCTTAACTGGAATATTTTTGATCTGGATAATGTTAATTTTATGTTAGAATTGTTCAGTCGCAATGTCCATATTTTGCTTCGAAATATCGATTATAGAAATTTTGATATCGGCTCTTGCCTTAATTAATTTTGGTTCGTGCGTTTTCTTTTAAACGTTTTTGTTTGAAAAGTTTTGGCGCCTTTTTCTATTATATATCGTATAGTGCCTCTCTACTATGGATTTGGATTTGAACCAATCGGGAGCCAGTCTTTTGGTAGGTTGTATGTCGTGTCTTGTCTAGATCTCGTAGGTGAGTCTGTGATTAGTGGTTTCTCGATACGTCTGTGTGTCGGTAATAGTCTTTAATAATTTTTAAGAAAAACTCGTTTATCGTCTGCGTCACGGTAAAGTACACCGTTGGGCGTATATCTAGGTACGTACGCGATAGTTTTTGACGCTATGTTTTGAATTACCTGGAACTTATTAAGCTCCATTCTGCTTTTGTTGCCTCACGAAGGTGCACCATAAGTGAGAACCGGCCTGACCAATACCTTGTGGAGGTTGATTTTGGTCCTATTTAAAAGTCTACTTCGCCTGTGAAGCAGGGGGTAGATAGAGCCTAATTGACGCAATGCAAGCTTTACTCTATTAATTGAATTAAGCCTCCAGTTAAACCTTTTGGTCAAAAATATAAGTCTTAGGTATTTCACCTCCTGGCACCAGTGCATTTGAACTCCATTAACCCGAAGCTTTGTTTCAGGCCTGCGCACGGTGCTTTTTGAAAAAAGATTACTTTTGTCTTAGCGGGATTCAGGCGAATTTTCCAAGCCGAAAGCCACTTTTCCAGGTCGATTATGTGACGCTGCATCGGACTGACGATAATGCGCGGTGATTTAGAAGTCGAAGTAATTGCTGTATCGTCAGCGAAAAAATAGAGCTTGACATTTATGCCTCTGTGAGGGTGGCTAAGTGTACGATATCTCCGGTACCGTGAATGACGGATAACTCGAGGTACATGATGAAACTAAGGAAGAAAGCTCTTACTAGATAAAAACGAACCAAAACTGAAGCTACTAAAGATTATCACAAGCAAATTAGAAATTTAGAATGTCAGTCAGAAACGAGAAAAAAGCTATTATAAATTTTAACTTTAGAACTGAGCCTAAAGGATTTTGGCATACATTAAGGTATTTAAATCTCTGTTCTGCATCCTAAGGTTCAACTGGTGCTGTCGTTGACCCTAAGACACTTTTTTTGTTGATAATGTACCTGTGACAGTGACAACAAAATTTCTGAAATTATCACCTCAATTAAATCAAACGCTAAAGGTGTCGATGGCATATATTTGACAATTTTATCTGTGATTACGCCCTATCTCACACCACACATAACTTATATTATAAATCAGTGTTTAACAAAAAACATATTTCCAGACATTTGGAAAAAAAACAATGTTATCCCAACTCCGATGGTAAACGCTCCATCGGATATATCGCATTTTCATCTAATAAGCATACTTTGTACATTGTCCAAAATATTGGAGAGGGTAATATATGAACAAATTAACTCACATGTGACGCAATGTAAAATCTTACCAGTCACACGCTCGGGATTTCGCGCATCTCACACCACTACTACCGCCTTACCTTAAGTCTCGAATGATTTATGTAGAGCGATTTCGAACCAATATCCAGATGACATGCAAATATATTTCTCCGTTTCGTCTAATAATATTGTATAGGCTTTTCAACAAATTAATAGAGATCTCAGAGGTATAAGTCAAATTTCTGAACACTCAATAACAATAAAACGAAAATGCTTATTTTTGGAAGAAATAGGGAAAGTATTACCACCAACAAAAACCTGAATATTGTACTCAACGCTTAGTACCTTCAGAGTATTGTAAAAGCCTGGGTGTCTTATTAGATACAAATCTACGCTTTAGTCAGCACACTATCTTTTTAATTCAAAAATCTTACGCTAAGCTTTAACTCTTGTATAGGTACAAAGATCTTTTGAGTGTTAATGCTAAACTGAAGACTGATTCTCTTATCCTTTATCATTTGGCATATTGTGATGTCTTGTACTGGCCAGCCCTGACCGTTAAAGACAAGAATGCAGAAGGGGTGCAAAACATTGTCTTAGATACAGTCTTGGGCTGCGTAAGGTTGATCAAATTACACCCGCTTTTCTGAATTCTACTTGGTTGTAAAGATTCTTTATTCACGCATTGTTGCTCTTCAAAATATATAAGGATCAGACAACCAAATATCTATGATATATTGATCAAGGTGAGTGACGTTCATGAAAGAGCTACGCACAATCGCGGTTTTTATTCCACTCCAAAGCATAAAACTGCGTTATTCCAACAATCTTTTACGTACAATGCATTTAAAACGTTTAACTCACTGCCCATCGACATCAAGTCTTGCATATCTATTGACGGCGTATGAAGAAAGCTAAAAGAGTATGCAACCGATGTAAGAAGCTAGCTCATTTTATAAATAATGTTTATAACTCTTAAAACGCGTCCAATAAATACTTACTGGTAATATTGTGCTCCACTAATTATCTTTAATTTCTGTTCTTGCATGATTAGGTTTAATTTTAGTGTATATTTATATTACAGGAGTATTTATAGTTTACTGGTCTTAAAAGGTGGTTATATTTTGTTCTGTATATATTTTTTTCAATTAAATAAAGACCTGTTTATTTATTATTTAGTTTTTTTTTGCAGTTAAAATCTAGATAATATTTATAACATGCATCGATTTCGAAATCAAAAATATTATGCCATCAAAAAGGTACTTCTAGGTTTAAAGTTATTACCCTCCGTATGCAGGGTCGCTATGTGAGCCTCACACGAAACTGAAAGCAGAAATATCGCAGGCAGAAGAAGAACATCTTGGATAAGGATCCTTAGGGAGTACGCTGGGATACCATCAGTGATTTTCTTTAGAGCAGCGCTTAATAAAGTGATATACAGGGTGTTTCAGAAGTACGGTATCTAACTTAAGAGGGTGATTCCTGATGATATTCTAAGAGGAAACGTTCATACGAACATGTGTCCGGAGTTGCCTCATTTTTGATATTCAGGGTGTTAAAGTTTTTAAAAAAAGTCGGTTATATATAATTTTTTTAAATATCCTTTTCCCGACTTTATTGGAATTCGGTACCATTATATACAATGATGAGGGGCTTAATTTGCCCTAACTAGATTAAATTTATTGAGTCCAGTGGCGTCCCTGGGAGCACGTTAACTAATATTATTGACAAAAAAATGTACGCCCCTGACTTTTTCTTAATTTTTATATTTTTCTCGGATTTACCAACTAATTATACAACTTTTTTGATCCTTGAATTGTGTTCGAATCTTGCTTCGTTTTCGAGAAAAAACAAAAACCACTTTATTGCATGTACAGGGACATTTTTTTAAGTGTCTCACCCGATTGGCGATTTTCCTGCTGACTATAATAAAAAACAAATTATATATTTCTGAATTATTTTCGACAATAAAAATCAAATTTAACGTCAAAAATAAATAGATTCACAAATTTGACAGATACGACGCAATATTTAATTTTTTTAAATGGCAGCTCTCATAAATAACCACAGCAGTTAATTGCATGTTTGTTTTCAGCCGTTTCGGAAATACGGGGGTTTCTAAATTGCCTTCATCGATTTTGTCTTTTAAGCGTCTCACCCCTTTAATAAAAATATACCTTTTAAGCTGACAACCCCAATTTTTTCACAGTAACATAATTTCCTGTGACCACGCTATTTACGCTATAATCAAATCCGACAGATGTCAAAAAGTAACAGATATGACGCCATTTTGAATTTTTTTAAATCGCAACCCTCATAAATAACCACACGAGTGAACTGTATTTGGCGATCCGATTTCAAACGGCGTAAATAGCTTGGTTACGGAAAATTACGTCACTGTGAAAAAAATTGAGGTTGTCAGCCTAAAAGGTTTGTTTATTAAAGGGGTGAGACACTTAAAAGACAGAATCGATGAAGGCAATTTAGGAACCCCCGTATTTCCGAAACGGCTGAAAATAAATATCAACAACTATGTGTTCTTGAAAAATTCAAAATGGCGTCGTATCTGTCAAATTTATAAATCTGTATATTTTTTGACATTAAATTTGGCTTTCTTCTTGAAAATTATTGAGAAAGATGTAATATGTTATTTATTATAGTCAGCATGAAAATCGCCAATCGGGTGAGACACTTAAAAAAAATGTCCCTGTACATGAAAATATCTATATAATTCAAAGCTAATTAAAACATTTAAATAAAAATAAAATTATTGTTTTAAATAATAATACAAAACAAAATGCAACAGTTAATCAAAGCAAATGTTAAAAATTGTCACTTTCTGATAAAAGGCACGATTGCAATTGTCTCACCATTGATTCTCTTACACGTTTAAGAATGCCCGCATTATTTCGTATCGCATTGCAACTTTCAATAGTTCGAGTTCTTAAGTCGTTCTCATCTAATACAGACGTCCTGTATACATGAAACTTTAGTTGACCCCATAAATAATAGTCTAGAGGATTCAAGTCGGGACTGCGAGCTGGTCAACCTTGTAGACATGCGCGTCCAATCCAGCAATTAGGAAAGGTATTGACGAGTAACTAGGCAAAAATGGGCTTAGGCGCCGTCGTTCATGGTCCACATATTAGTTCTTATTTGTAGAGGTACGTCTTCAGGTAGAAACTGCGTATAGGAGTTTTAATTCCAACGAGGTGGTAAAAAGTATGGTTCAACAAGATAGTCGCCAATTATGTCCATATTTACCGAAAACTGTTGCTGGAAACAACCTTCTCTAATTTTATGAGGATTATCGTCCGCCCAAAAATATTTGTTATGAAAATCCATAATGGCTTCTCTTGAAAAGAGGCCTCATCCGTAAATAAGATGTTCGGAAAACAATTTTCGTTATGTGCTACTGTATGCAGCAGCCACCTTCAATATGGTATGGGTATAGTTGATAAAGATGCAAATCCCTCCAAACAGTTAATGCACTTGTTTGAAGTTACACTGCTACCTTCCTGGCACGAGTTGAAGGATCATCCTATATCTCTTGAAGTATAGCCTCTTCTAACTTAGGCGTGGTTACTGTTGCAGGTCTGCCAGGAAGTTCCGGTTTACGTTTAAAACTTCCAGTCTCACTTAATCTTGCATGGAGCTGTCTAAATGTTTTGGCACATGACAGTACTCTGCTTGGATAACGTTCCTGATAAATCCGCGGAGCTACTTCAGCGTTTCGATTTGCTAGGTATCTATAAATTATTTCAAAGAGGTGTAGAGTAATAAAAGCTCATTGGGTATGCAAAGAGACAAAACGAATATTAAAGCCACTTTCATAATTTGGCATTGGATTTCATTGCAAACATTCTTTCTTTTCATCAAGTGCAGGTAGCACTACCCGGGTTTGGGTCAGTTTATGTGCTTTGCCTATTGTTATCCATTCACAAACACTGAAAATGGTGAGACAAAGGCGTGCCGGTAGGATATTCGTAAAAAGAAAAGAATTTTATTTTAACAAAATAAAAATTATGCATTATGTACATAGTATTAGCTACACTTATTTTTTATTAAACATTTAAAAAAAAATACATTATACAGAAATTAAATTATACTTGTAAAAAGGAAAGAATTTTATTTTAACAGAATAAAATTTAGGCATTATGTAGGTACATAGTATTAGGTACACTTATTTTTTATTAAACAGTACAAAAAAAATACAAAATGCAAAAAATACAACATACAGAAATTAAATTATAAAATATCATAATATTCTTCGTCATCTGAGGAACTGTCATCTCCTCTTGACGTTATAATTAACGGGTCGACGGTCCGATTGATCAGGTGGTCAAGATCCCACATTTTCTCCTCTTCTAAAATGACATGATGGACTGCTTTTCGCCAGTTCTCTGGTGTCACTTCCTTAATGACTTGATCAAACAGTAGTTTAACGTCTTTCATTTTGAATGTCGTGTTGTGTCTTGCTACAAATCCTTTCACTTGCGCCCATATAAGTTTTATAGGATTTAGTTCACAATGACATGGCGGTGTGCGTAGCACAGTTACACTGTGTTTTCTGCTATATCTTCTACAGCATATTTCATAAAACGATGTTTGTGTAAATTTGCTATAGCTAATAGTTTCTTCTTTATCAAATTATCTTTAAATTCAATACTTTTGGTGGTTAACCAGTCGATAATTTCTTGTTTTCTCCAAGATGAAGTTAGAGTCTTCTCTGTGCGTCGTGAATAATAACTTGCGTTATCCATAACTACTACTGAATCAGCTGGAAGATATTTTATCATTTCACCAAAATAGTCGTCAAAAACATCCGAATTCATGTCCTCGTGGTAATCTCCCGTATAGAATGACTGAATGGTTAGCAAACCTCCTCAATTCTCTAAAATTTTTGGTTAGTTATCATAAATAATTTAATGCACAAAGTTTACCTGCGCCTATGGCCGACACCGAAATTGAGCCGAACTGGACGGAATTTTCCATTTTACCTTTTTGAAATAGGGTTTAACTATGCATCTGGACTATTTCGGCGTTAGTAAAGTTATTCATTTTCGACTTGTTAGTGACATAACAGGTAAATTAGACATCAAACCTTACATTTCCCTCACATTTTAATTAACTTTGAAATACTTTGGTAATTTTTTTGTTTTGTACATGCAATAAAGTGGTTTTTATTTTTTCACTCTTAAACGATGCAAGATACGAAAACAATTCAAGGAACGAGAAAGTTCTACCATTAGTTGGGAAGTTCGATAAAAAATATCAAAATTGGAAAAAAGTCAGTAGCAAACATTTTTCTGTCAATATTCGTTAAGGTGCTCCCCGGGATGCCACTGAACTCAATAAATTTAATCTAGCTAGAGCTAATTAAGCCCCTTATTATTATTAATAACTACCAAATTTCAATAAAATTGGGAAAGGATATTAAAATATTATAAAAAAAAACATTAACGCCCTGTATATCAATAACGAGGTAACTCCGAACACATATTCATATGAACTTTTTCTCTTAGAATATCATAAGGAATCACCCCCTTAATTTACGTATCGTACTCCTGAAACACCCTTTAGACCGACGGGATCGTCAACATATTATGATAACCACTACAACGAGGAGATAAACTGTATAAGCCACTACAGGATGACATATCGGCAAACTCAACTTTCTGAAAATCTTCCATCGTTATTGTTCAACAACAAGCAAACACTATCTTGTTTACTTTGTTGAGATATGAAAACAGAATCATTTTTTACTAAATTAAAAATATTTATTTTCTCTAATGCTTCATTTCCATAACAATGGTCTCTGGTGTTGGCAGTAAACTCATTTACCCATCTAGTATTAAGAAATCTTCAGCAACTTTTAACAGTTATTTTTACTGCAAAATTTATTATACCTAGAGCTAAAGCCAGCACAGAATATTATAGCATCAGATAGAGCATCTAGCTGTCTACTTAATATGCAAATTAAAATTTACATTTAATCAAAATGTTAATATATAATGTAGAGACTGAATTAGCTATAATTTGAAGCGAAAAGTGAAATAACTTGGATCTAGCTACTGAAAAGATCTTAAGCAGCTAAATGAAATATCGTCAAATATAAAAAAGTTTGGCCATAATTAAAAAATAAAACTGTTTAGAAAAATGCTAACTGCACCACGGAATTCTACATTAAAAAACTTAATAATAACCCATTTTTACCTTATTAATAATAATCCAGATACAGGGGAGCGTCCAAAATGACAAATTTTCAAAATGGCTCTGTATATCAGAAACTGAGAGGGCCATGAATATTTCTTTTACGGCAATGAAATTTTCATAAAATAATAGAACAGTAAGCCGCAAACCCTTTCTTTCTCCTATAATAAGGTATATGAAAACACACGAAAACTGAACGCCTTGTACTAAAGTCTGATTAACACTGAATGTTTACTATTAATTGACTTAATAATTTGCAGAAATCATTAAGCTACTTAAAAAAACTTCTTTAGCAGTGCATTGTACTAATATTGTAAAGCCGGTGAAATATAGACCTCGTTAGGTTCTAAAAATTTAACATCATTCAGACAGCATTGGGGCTTCGTAGTATCCCAAGGCATATTTAAATTTAAAAACGAAAATAAAACTTAATAACCCATGTTTACAAAATAGATTCGCAAGTTGTTTTATCATATTACTTTCCAGCGAGACAACAGAAAGCCATTTATCTTCTATTCCCCCTTGTCTACATTTCAGTTTTCTTGTTACCATCAAATTTAAAGTTACCTTAACGCGACCGACGCCTTTCACTCAAGTTACGAATAAAGTCTTTTACCACTCCACGCCTTGAAAGTTTTAAATATGTTTGGTTTTATGGCAAACCATAAAGAATATTGTGGAAAAACGAATAAACAGCGCATGGAAGAATCCATATTTTATGTCGAAAAAATAGTTGTAATTTATTAAACCCAAGGATTCTGATATTCTGAAATATTAAGCACCTTAAAATAGAGACCATTCAAAGTCAACTTAATTTAATAAAAAAGGGCATAATAGGTAAAAGTAGGACGGATGTAAAATATCAATTTTAGAAATCCAAAACTCCTATATGCGGAAAGTGGCCCGCTGGTAAATTATTAAACATGGTGAAATTTGAATGCAATCGATAAGTACTTAGAAGTACTCCTACCACTTCAAAGTTGAATGCCGCCGGGTAGATAGCGCTAGGCGGCTTAATTTGTATCAACAGCGAGAGGGCATCACGATTTCTGGTAAGGACGAGGTAAAGCGGTAATCAAGCTGTCATCTCATACAAAACCGAACTTGAGTGTTGCTATCTCTATAGATTGAGCGTGGCCCAATAGTGCTTGTCTTTACTACTCTAAGACATGAGTTTAGAGTTGCACATGAGTGATTCACTTAGTCGGTATATTCAGTTTGTAGTCTGGTCATATAAGCATGCCATTCTTTGAAGCTGTCTCTTTTTAATACGTATTATCGGCAAGGAGTGTTGGTTAAGTGAATAGTTAATTATCGATTTTTACTAGGAATCCAAGAGGACGACGATTTGACGAATTTTAGTCGCCATTTTATATTGATTTCTTTTGTCAATGTTTTGTTCCGGAAAAATTTGGTGTTATACCGCTGTTATCAATATTGTTTGTAATTTTTACCCTTCCCTTTTGCGACATGGAAAGCAAGAACAGGAATTGCCAGAAAACAACTGCTGTATTGTATTTTTTGCTGCTTTGATGCCTTGAGGTAAATTTGGTAAGTTAGTTCTCTACTTGACGTATATAAATCTATACCTGAGAAATCTTCATAATCATTAAATTAAAGTTTTGTCTTTGGGTGTTTCCTAACCTCTCTGAAAATATGAAGGGGGTGAATTTTCACCTTATTTTAAGATGAAAATGTGGTATCAGAGTTTTTCGCATGTCGCTTCGTTTTCGAAATATAGGGTGTTAAAAAAAAACTAGTAAAGCAATAATAATCATTTTAATAATTGATTTAAAAACTTTTAATAACAAACTCACATGAACAAAAGTCAAATAAATTGCTAAAAATGTCCTCCATGAGCCAGTAAACAAACCATGTATACGACGTGCTAAATTGTCTCTTACGCGTTGGAAAATTTCGGGACTGGCGCGAATCGTATTAAAACCATCAATAATACGCAGTCGAAGGTCTTCTTCAGTTCCAATAGGAGTAGTATAAACGAGTCGTTTAAGGTGACCCCAGAAATAAAAATCCAATGGATTTAGATCCGGCGAACGGGGTAGCCATGGGTGAGGTCCTCCTCTACCTATCCAACGAGCAGGATATTGTTGATCCAAATAGTTTCTAACACGTACTGCAAAGTGAAGGGGGAGCTCCGTCATGCATGAACCACATTACAATTCTAATTCTTAATGGCACTGCTTTCATCAATTCTGGCAATTCATCTCTAAGGAATAGAAATAAAGGTCTGTCTTTACCACCAAATAACTTTATTTGCCCCTCTAGGGTAGAAAACAAGGGTTATAGAAAATACATAAAATGATGAAGAATTAAAATAAATTTCTTAACGTTGTACTAGTTTCGACTTTAGGGAAAGTCATCTTCAGCAACTAATCATTTAAGAAATTTTGTTATGAAAAGTAGTTGAAACAGTTGGGAGAACAATGGGTGATTCAACAATAAAATACAATGAAATGCAGATTATGCAACCATTGGAATAGACAGCAGCTTATTATAATATGTATCTCTATGCAATGGTAGGAGATGATTGCAACGCCATTCGCCTTGAATAGCACGCATTAATTTTTAATGATAAAGTTAATTTATCAAATGATTTCTTCACCTGGTGACAGGAAGAAAATTAAAACCAAGAATTCCCTTCATTAATGCAATGAGTTGATTTTACTAAAAGAAAATTTTATTTTATTTTAATAATATAACTTGTGAATAATGACCACTTGGTGAGTACATAATTAATAACAATAATATTATAACATATATAAGTTTTATGGAAGTAGTCCATCTCACAGTGGAGTAATATTTTATTTATGGAATAAAACACAAAGTCTGCTCCACTAATTTAATGAAAAAAGTTCATATTAAAATCCCATACATGTTTCGAAGGCATAAACCTTCATCTTCAGTGGGTTATTATTAAGATGTTATTAATTTATGAAGAGACCAATGACATTGTTAAATTTTTAAACTAATGTTGCAGAAAATTTTTTTAAGAAAACATATGTAACGTTAATTAAACTAATACATTTTGACTAATAAAAATTAAAAATTTTATAAATAAAATGAATTCAAATTAAATTTTATTTTATTTTAAACTTATTTAAAAACACAAATTTGACTGGGAAATTGAAATAGGGTACGACCATCATGGTGAAGTCGTACCAAAACATGTATGGGATTTTAATATGAACTTTTTTTATTAAATTAGTGGAGCAGACTTTGTGTTTTATTCCATAAATAACATATATAAGTAATGAGATTAGATATTTCTTATTGGTTTCAAAAAATTTCTAAAATTAGAAATTTTCTCCATTCAGATGTATTCCCAAAATTTTTTACCAGAAATGACATAGTTTCGTTTTGACAATTTTAAGGAGAAGCAATTTCATTTAATTTAATTTACATATAATCTAATCCACCACAACAATATACATGTCCCCTCACTAAGTCAGTTTCATTTTAAATTAAAAATGAATTTCTTCTTTTACAACATGTTCTAATTTCAACATTCTTAAATCACTGTATTATGATTAGGGTCTTTTATCCTACTTGCATTTAAATCATCTCCTACCATTGCATAGAGATACATCGTCCTTATAATAAGCTGCTGTATATTTCAATGGTTGCATAATCTGCATTTCATTGTATTTTATTGTTGAATCATCCATTGTTCTCCCAACTGTTTCATCTACTTTTCATAACAAAATTTCTTAAATGATTAGTTGCTGAAGATGACTTTCCCTAAAGTCGAAACTAGTACAACGTTAAGAAATTTATTTTAATTCTTCATCATTTTATGTATTTTCTATAACCCTTGTTTTCTACCCTAGAGGGGCAAATAAAGTTATTTGGTGGTAAAGACAGACCTTTATTTCTATTTACAATCTCGCCATAGAACATGGACTACTTCTTAAATCTTGAAACAGCCAGTCTGGCATATATAGTCCGACAGTTTAAGAATGAACACCTTCGAAGAAAAAACAAGTTGGCGGACATATGGTTCAATAATGAATGCTTAAGAAGAGGAATCACTCCTAACTACATTTCCATTTACACTAAGAACAATTCCACATCTGCTAGGAGGGCTATCCAGGTGGCTAAAACAGCATGGATTAGACATGAAGTTAAAAGGTGCTATTTTGCTCTTAACCTGATTGAGGTCAAACTTAAGTCACTACATCTCAAATTATCAACATTATTGCATCAAATTGAATTTGATACCCTATATATGGATATATTGCAATATGTTGATGATATCAACACCAATAAAATTAATAGATTACATAACAAAATCTCCCTACTTGCTCAAAAACAAATACCTGAATATGATACTGTTATTTACACTAAATCAAACAAATTTAATAATAAGAGTGACAATAGAATTGACTTTAACCAGGTTGAGAGTATAAATGATAATTCTCTATGTAATATTAGCTTTAGCAATGACGTGTTTGAGCATGAATTTAACCTAGAACACTTACCCAATGGCACATTTGGTAACAAAGAATTTAATTTCCATCCTAGATTTATAAATTTGTCTACAATTGAACTCAATAATAATGACATTGAAATTTTGAACTTGGGCTTTAAATTTAATTTCCATAATAATCTTAATGATAAAAATTTAGCTTTTATTGCCATTGAAGCTGAAAGAATACTTGAATCTTTTGAAGAGATCTCTAATGCTGACTTAATCAGAACCAATGTAGCAAATACTATCAATCAGTACCTGAAAACAAAAAACAAACATAATAATTTTACAATGAATACAAAACTTAAACAACTAATTAATAAGATTAAAGACAATAATTTGATTATCACCAAAGCAGACAAAAGCAATTGTATTACTATATTAAATAAAGACGATTATATTTACAGGGTGGAGAATTTCCTTAGAGATGGTTTTAGCATCTTATCAAATAATCCTACTAACAAATTTTTCTCCTATGTCAAATCAAACCTTGATATAACATCAAATACACTCAAACATTTAAAAACTAATAAATATAGACTATACCCTATGAATCCATCTGTGCCACTCTTGTATGGCTTGATAAAAACTCATAAACCTCCCCCTTTTCCTATAAGACCAGTCGTTAGCTATACTCAGTCTCCAGCATCTTGCCTATCTAAATGGCTTAACCACATTATTTTATCTCATACTAATTTTTCTAATCCCACTTCCATAAAAAACAGTAAATGTCTAACCGATAAGTTATTACACTTAAATGTCCCACCCGATACTAGATTAATCTCATTTGATATTAAAAACTTATTTCCTAGCTTACCACCTGAGGATTGCATTGAATGTGTTAGAACTTTATTATTCGAAAAATCTAAGCTTGATACGTTTCATATACTGAATATATGCTTGTTGGTTGATACAGTGCTTAAGCAGAACTTCTTCCAGTTCAATGGAAAAATATTTTGTCAAAATATTGGAGTCGCAATGGGATCTAACCTATCACCTTAGCTGGCTGAGCTATTTCTGTTTTTCTTAGAAAAGAAAATTAAATTGCATCCTTTATATGAAAATTTTTTATTTTACTATAGATATGTTGATGACATAATAGCATGCTTCAATGGTACAGAGGATGAATTGAATAGTTTTCATAACTTTATTAACACAATACACCCTTCAATAGAATTCACTATAAAACATAAAATTAATAATACTATCAATTTTCTCGATTTACCTTTGACTAAATATGATCAGGGACTGCAATTTTCAATCTTCCACAAGCCTTCGGCGACGGATAGTATTATACCATTCAACTCTAACCATCCAATGGGCCATAAATTAAGTGATTTTCATTCATTTTTCCATAGACTTTTTGCTGTCCCAATGAATAATTATAATTTCAAAAAAGAACTCTCCTACATTACCCAACTTGCTAAAAATAATAAATATCCCATACACATCATTAATAAAATATATTATAAGAATTTAAATAAACATATTAATAGACATTTATTATGTAATCAAAATATTGTAAAGCCTAGATTTTATACCAGCTTACCCTATATGGGAACGATATCCCATAATATCAAAAATATATTCCTTAAATTCAACAACAACATTCATATATCTTTCAAAACTCAAAACAATTTAAAAAAACTATATAAATAACAATAAAGATACGATTGAGGTGCTACATAAAGTCCCTGTATTGGAGGGACTTTAGTGCTACATAAATCTGGTGTTTATAAACTTAGTTGCACTTATAGTGACGAATTTTCTACTTGTAACTGCTGTTATGTTGGGCGTACTGGACGAAAGTTTTGTATTCGAATACAAGATCATATTTCGCTAATAGAAAGAAATAAAAATAAACAGTTGCCCGTGGATACCAAATCAAATTTCTCTGACCATATTCTTAATGCTAAACATACATTTGATCCATCAAGAGGAGTTGAAATATTGCATGTAGTACCCAATGGTAAAACATCTGCTTTGTGGGAAATGTTTGAGATAAATCAAGCTATCAAGAATCCTGAAATCCAAGTCCTAAATGAGCAAATTACCTTCGACTGTCTCCCATTTTTTAATTCTCTTCAACAAATTTAAACACCATTACATCTGTTACAATCAATTACTTGTTTTGTTTGTTACTTTAATTATCAACCAATTAACCTCCATAAAAATTTTAACTTCAAATGTCAAACTCAATTGTGACATAACCAATATTACACTTGAATCCTTAATGTTGCCTATACAATATTTTAATCTTTCATTTATGGTTTATAGTGCTGCCATCTAGAGTTACTCATTTTGGTTTGTATGCTGCAGTCGACCCGGGTTTCGGTGGATTCATGGTTGCAGTCGTTGTTTGGTAGTTACAGGGAATGAAATACGACAGGTTCTTTATTTTATGCTTCATTCACGTCATTGCTCATGCTCTATTTATGATAAGACTAATATGTACACACCCTACATAAGGGAAGCGAATCTCCCCACCTTTATTGTAACTTGATGTATATATAATTTGTATATCTAACTCTTCCTTGTCCATCTGTAGATTCCTGTTTAAATTTGTTACCATTGGACTTGACAGTTGATTACCGGAAACATGATTTAAAAAACGCATAAAAAAGAAAATTAAACGTGTACCTAGTAGTACCAATTCTAGGTACTCACCATTTTGCAACGCCATTCGCCTTGAATAGCACGCATTAATTTTTAATGATAAAGTTAATTCATCAAATGATTTCTTCACCTGGTAACAGGAAGAAAATTAAAACCAAGAATTCCCTTCATTAATGCAATAAGTTGATTTTACTAAAAGAAAATTTTATTTTATTTTAATAATATAACATGTGAATAATGACCACTTGGTGAGTACATAATTAATAACAATAATATTATAACATATATAAGTAATGAGATTAGATATATCTTATTGGTTTCCAAAATTTTCTAAAATTAGAAATTTTCTCCTTTCAGATGTATTCCCAAAATTTTTTACCAGAAATGACATAGTTTCGTTTTGACAATTTTAAGGAGAAGCAATTTCATTTAATTTAATTTACATATAATCTAATCCACCACAACAATATACATGTCCCCTCACTAAGTCAGTTTCATTTTAAATTAAGAATGAATTTCTTCTTTTACAACATGTTCTAATTTCAACATTCTTAAATAACTGTATTATGATTAGGGTCTTTTATTCTACTTGCGTTTAAATCATCTCCTACCATTGCATAGAGATACATCGTCCTTATAATAAGCTGCTGTCTATTTCAATGGTTGCATAATCTGCATTTCATTGTATTTTATTGTTGAATCACCCATTGTTCTCCCAACTGTTTCAACTACTTTTCATAACAAAATTTCTTAAATGATTAGTTGCTGAAGATTACTTTCCCTAAAGTCGAAACTAGTACAACGTAAAGAAATTTATTTTAATTCTTCATCATTTTATGTATTTTCCATAACCCTTGTTTTCTACCCTAGAGGGGCAAATAAAGTTATTTGGTGGTAAAGACAGACCTTTATTTCTATTTACAATCTCGCCACAGAACATGGACTACTTCTTAAATCTCTAAGGAAGTTGTAATAGACATCACCAGTAAGTCGATTTGGAAAAAAATACGGTCCAACTAAGCCATCTTCAATAAACCCTGCCCAAATATTAAAAGAAAATGTATACTGGTGATGTCCTTCGATGATACCATTAGGATTATCTTCCGCCCAAATATGCTTGTTGTGAAAATTTATGATGCCTTGTCTGGAAAAATTCGCTTCATCTGTAAATAGTATTTTTGCCGAAAAATGTGGGACCCTTAAAAAATTTTCTTGAAACCAGTTACAAAAATTAACTCGAGCTGGAAAGTCTCTAAGCAACAAAGCTTGCACCTTTGTACGTGATAAGGATAAAGTAAATAGTCCTTTAAGATACTCCATACTGTTTTGTAACTCACAGTCAACTAGTTCCCAATTTTCCTCGTACTAGTGCCTGGAGATTCTTCCACCATGTTTAAGACCTCTTCCTTAAGTTGTACGGTTCTAACTGTAAGTGGTCGGCCACCTATTTTGCTTTTTGCAAAGCTACCTGTTTCCTCTAACCTGAGGTAAAATCCTGTAAATATTTCTAAACACTGTACTCGTCTATTAGGAAAACGTTCTGCATATAAACGTCTCGCCTCTAGCGCATTTCCATTTGCCAAACCGTACATAAAATGAATTTAAGCCATTTCTTGATTGGTAAACTCAGCCATTATGAAAAGTATGTAATGTAGTACAAATAAATTCGAAAACAATTCAAAAGGATATTATTTGAAAGATGTTAAACAGGAGACAAATGTTACGGAGAAAGCAAATATGGTTGCCATGGAACGAAGCAAAGCCTACTCGTATCATTTGACGCAACATAATGATAAAAATTCGAAAAATAACTAAAAATGTAAGGTACCCTTTTACCCAGATCCCCGCCAATGAATTAATTGTAAAATTTAAAATTGACCCAAAGTAAAGTGCACTAATTTCTTATGTTTAATAAATATCATTAGAATATGGTTTGGCATTAATTAATAAAATGAAAAAAAAATTCAAAATTTTTTTTTTAACATTTTGAAAACGAAGCGACATGCGAAAAACTTTTATACCACCTTTTCGTCTTAAAATAAGGTGAAAATTCACCTCCTTAATTTTTTCAGAGAGGTTAAGAAACACTTGTATATTTTAGTATAAAATTAAGTTTAAAATTATGTACAGCTATACCATTTACCTGGAATTTTAGAAATTAATTTTATCAAAACTAATTAGAGTTTAGGTACTTATTCCGTTTCTGCTCTAATCATTTTATTCCCTTTTTTTGTACCTAGTCCTGGTTACCTGATTGCTAAATAAGTGGTTATTATGCCTTTATTGGTGCCTCTATTGAAATAATACACCTATTTATTTATATCTATACATACCTACCTTGGGTGTTTGTTTCTCAGTGAAACTAGTCAAAGTGTGAAGTGTCAGTGTTTTCGTAATTAAATATGAAGAATTTTCTACAATTGCCGAAACGCCCTCGCCTATGTCCATATACAGTAAATGAAAAATAAATTAATTCTCAACGGTTACGATTCTATTAAAAGTAAAAATGCGGATTTGAATGTTGACAATGCAGTGCAATTTACAGCAGATATGCTTAACGTTGGGAAAACAACAATATATAAACTTTTAAAGAAGAAAAAAGTGTTGGCGTCAAACCTCCAAAAACTTCTTCAGTATGACCAAAACTTGAGCTGGATGACGTTCTAATACAGAGAATAAAGCAAAAAGTTCATAGATTCTTTTTAAAAAAAGGAATTCTGACGCTGGACAAAATTTTGTCCTCAATCCGAGAAGACCTGGACTACCCATTTATGTGTAGAAATACCCTTTGGATTTATTAAAAAAAAATGAGTTTTCGGTGAAAAAAACATAATAGGCATTCGATTTTAATATAGAGAAGCGAAGTCAGCAATACTGTGACTGAATTTTGGCAGGATGAAAATATTAAAAGTTCAAGGCAAGCTTTTTTGGAAGAATTATCCACAGGATTAAGACCACTGTCTGGAAAAGAACATGGACTTATCATAACCCATATTGGAAGTTCTGAACGCTTCGCTAAAGGTAGTCTACTGATGTTTTAATCTAAAAATACAGGAGACTATATCACGAAGATTCATATTCGATGCATTTGAAGAATGGTTCGAGCAAATGTTGGATCTTATACCTAAAGATGCAATAATTGTATTGGATAATGCAAGCCGATGAAATGGCAAAGTTACGAGGAATATCTGTGCTCAGACTCCAATGTACCACTGCGAATTAAACCTGATCGAGCTTATATGGGCTCAAATAAAGACAGATGTCGCCAGAAAAAAACACGACTTATAAAAAAACGGATTTAAAAAGATTCTTTAATGAAGCTATGGGTAAAATCAGTGCGGAAAAGTGGAAGAAGTGTATCGATCATGTGATAGAAAAAGAAGCCAAAATGTGGTATGTAGATTTAATAATCGAAGAATTGGTTGAACCGCTTGTTATAAACTATGTTAATAAAAGTTTAATCTTCCGAATCGGACTATGATTAAGCCATAAGGACATTGTTTTTAAGATTCTATATTGTACCTTGCTTTTGTAACTATATTATTTAAAATAATACCACCTATTGTTATATTAATTAATTCATTTAATTATAAATTAATCATATCAATACGATTTTTTAAATGTTTTTATATATTATAAATACCTAGGAATATAATATAATACAATTTTAGGAGAATAGTCATGTTAAGGATTTTTAATTCAAAAACTTCCTCAATACACGCTCCTGGCTAAGGGATCTTTCCAATAACAGTGGTAAGTCCTCAAATAAAACAATAGCTTGCGATAAATTCGCGGTGAACCTACATAAAGAATGCTCATTACTTGGATCCATTATTGTAAACACAATAGATTTTATGCGATGATGTTTAAATTGTTCTTGAAACTCCGGTATGCGTCTTGCATATTTAATGAGCATTTATTACTTCGCGTCATTTAAAGATTAAAACAAATTAACTTTAATTACACGTTGATTTAATTTACTGCTCTACTTAAATATTATTATTATATTTTAATCCCATTATATAATAATTTTAGAATTTTATCTCTTAACCTTACATTGCTTATAAAAAAAAATTTTAATTTATCTCTACTTGACGCCCTTCACTCCAGTTCCCAGCGAACTTTTACTTATTTCGCCGTCATGTAATATACCTCAAATTTTTACATTTAAGTGTGATGTATGTTCTTTGCAAACGAATAAAAATCCAATAAGAACGTGCAGAACGGTGTTAGCAAAGCAGGCATATAAAAATACTTTACCAGGCACAATCTCAAAGGAGTCATAAATTTAAAACTTGTAGACTGTTTTATAAAATGTTTAGCTGCTTTTGGTTGAAAAGATTGGTCTTGTATAGTACCCTAGCTTAGCCTCAGGGTATGATGATACTTTCACTCGATGCGCTTAATGCCTACATTTCGACTTAGAACTAGTAAAATATACAGGATGTTACTTACTGATATGTACTTGCTTTAATGGGCGATTCCTAGACTAATTTTAAGTTTGAAAAGTTTATTAACCCTTGAATGCCCAAGCGGGGTCCTTGCGGGACTCCAGTATAGTATTTTCTATAACATTTCCGGAATAGAAAGAAAACTGGCAACTGCGCCTTAAGGTATGTGCTTGAAAATAGTCGCGTAAACACGTGTTAGGTTGGTT
Organism: Polydrusus tereticollis; assembly: GCA_963920685.1. Taxonomy (NCBI): domain Eukaryota; kingdom Metazoa; phylum Arthropoda; class Insecta; order Coleoptera; family Curculionidae; genus Polydrusus; species Polydrusus tereticollis. The sequence goes on along the minus strand of OY987334.1, from coordinate 2,221,334 downwards.
TGAGCCGCCGACGCGACAGTGTCGGGTTATAACGTAGGTGGGGTCCCTCAGAGACCCCGGCTTGGCATGCAAAGGCATCAAATTTTGTGTTAAAAATAATGTTTTTCTTTGCAGATTTTGTTTAAAATGGCTCATATCTGAAGGAATAAACCACTAACGCAACGGGAGCATGAAGAATTGTTGGAAAATTTAGATTTAGACGCTTCGAACTCGGAACTAGAGTATGAAAATGTAAATGAATCGGCTGAAGAGAATAAAGATGTCAAGAAACTGTTTCGGAAACAGAAGACACCCTAGAAATAGAGAGCGAAGAAGATTCTGATCAAGAACCTGAGCCCCAAGTTGTGATTCCAGATTTTGAATAAAATACTAAGCCTTAAGCAATGGTATCAGATCTGAATCAAGGACCCGAACCTCAAGCAGTGGTTCCAATTTTGGGCATATCAGTATACACCGCAAGATCTGGTCTAGAGTGGAAAACTCATGTTTCGTTAGAGCCAAAACACGTATTGGAAATATTATAAATGCACGTCCAAGTCTTACCAAATACAGTGAAAAGGCAAGTACACACCTAGAGGTTTTTAACTTGTTTTTCACAAACGAAATGAAAAACTTGATTTGTCGCTTTACTAACGAGGAAGGAGCAAGATACTACAATAAATGTAATGGAGAATATCCAAACAAACCAATGAATCGAACTTCTCTTGAAGCAGATGAACAAGACTGTTTCTTCTCATAGCTGGAGCACTGAGGTGCAGAAAGCAATCTACCCGAGAAATGTGGACCACCGACACTTCAATTCGTCGATCATTTTTTACTGCTGCCATGTCCAGAAATAGGTTTGAGCAAATATCTTGCTTTTTGCGTTTTGACGACAAGCCTAACCGAGAAGAGAAAAAAAACTAGACAGAATGGCGGTCATTAGTGATATCAGTGCTCTAGATGCAAAACTCGCTTAATGCATGAAAGGTTATATTGAGAAAATCAAAAAAAACTTATTTTGGTAGAATTTTTTTACCAATCTCTTCACAATTTTGGGGTCATTTTGACACAAATGCAACCTCTTAGATGCCATCTTATTTTAAAAATATCACGAGCACATTTTGAATAAATTAAGAAAAACAAAAGCATTTGGCGAGTTTTGCTCCGAAAATTTGCAAAAAGCAAGTTTTGCACCAAATATTTTCACAAAGAGAGTTTTGCATAATTTAAAATAAATAAAACAGCACTAAAAAATAGTTATGAATTTAAATGGAATTTATTTGCTACATGAATATTATGACACAGTCAGACCTATGATCAAACTCACAAGTTAACGCGAGCCGTTAATTTCAAAATTAAAGTAAGTGGGTTAAAATCCAATGCTATTTTCCATTTTGGTATGATGCAACTACAGTTAACGGTCGTGTTAATTCTCGATCTCGTCATCCTAAACAGGAGTGACGCAATCCTTAAAGTGAGTACTTTAGCATATTTGAGCCAATCAGGGACGAGTTCGGTTATCAATCGCGGAAATTTTGAAGATTGTTTGGAAATGTCAAGTTGTCAAGCGGTCAATGAACTTTTGCCAGCGGTTGACGGCCACAGCTGGGTTTTATTCACAAATTTGTTGATTTTGGGCGATTTTCGCTTCAAAAATTAGTAATCGAAGAGTTTTTGGTGAAAAATGCAACGTTTGTTAGATGCATTAGCTCGTTTTTTATAAAGAAATGGAAATATATTTATACGGTAAGTCAAAAACCCCATTTTAAGTACATTGTTGGTATAGATTTTTACAAAGGATTTTACTTTCAGATTATTTTACTTTAAAAATCTTGAAATTACTGAACAAAGTTGATTTGATTTGATTTACAACTCCCTTATAGTGACTTTTATACCTTTTAGATCATAACAAGGAGAGAATTTCGAGGAGATTTCCTTCTATTTACCTAAATCCGTACCAGCTACTGAATTACACGTAGAAGTGAATAAAATATAAGAATTATACCATTTTCTAATATTTATTGAAGCCTTCAAATAGTTTCCTATAATTTACAAGCTGAATAATACATGATGTTACAGTTTAATTCAGCTTTGGCAACAATTTATACCTAATAGAGGTAAGTTTTTAAACTAGGTAGCTAGATACTAGATAATTATTAAAACCTGGATCAACCAAGTATTGTTTCGTACAAATTACACAACTTGTGTTGTATTTATAGATCTTTTAGTAGGTACCTAATGTTTATAAAAAATTGAACCACTAGGGTCACAATTCAAAAGCCCAGGTAGGAATACAAAAGTGAGAGTAAGGGCTTTGTCCCTTGGTATTCGTTGGGCTTTGATCCATTTTTCTAAAATATTTACAACAGTTTTAAAGTTAGAAATGAATAGAGAGTAGATATTTTTGTTGTTTACTTACCTAAGTGCTTGTAAAAATATCTCATAAGGTAAGGATTCAGGTTAGTTATCCTATCTATCCTATGCAGAGCATTCCTTTGTTTATTTTTAATAAAAATATCAACATTCTATCTTATTAAACCTTTTTTTATCATTTTTATACCTACCAGTATCCTAACAAAGAACATATGCACCTGTAAAATTCAGAAACTAAAATATTACTATCGAGGAATGGTAGCCTAGAGCAAAGTTAATACTAAAAATATTTAAATAAGTTCGAATGTTATTTTACTATTTTTTGTACGTAGGCAAATGAGGCAGAAGCAGCTGGATGCAATACGAAGAACTAGTATAGAATGGGCAAGATTAGAAATTGAGATGTAGAAGGAAAGAATGCCAATGATAAATACCTGAAATATTCTGAGGTGCAAAAATTATTAAAGCAATTAGTGTCAGAAACATGGACAATGGATAAACTTTAGACTGCAGTAAAGTCGCGACAGGGTACAGCCATATTTATAATAAAAATATTAAATTATAGAAATTACTTTTAGATAACTTTAGGTATACTAAAATTCTAAAAGAATCGCTTAACATAACAGCATTGTTTAGAAACATGACTCTTTTTATATTTCCTGTATGAGGGTATCTCTGAGACTTCCTTAAAATTTTATCGCAAAAACAGTAGGTATAGTATCTTTCGGTTTAGAAAGAAGTTAGTTGAGGTTACATTTTTATGGCATGTATCACATTCTAGTTACTTTTATTTTAGGTGGAGATATATGTTGATTTAGGACCGAATTTAATATATATTTTTTTTATATTAATTAAAATGCGACGAGGCCAGTAACGAACAAGGTCAACTCTAAATTATTAAAGACATGTTAAGGGGTTTTAAAATATTAATTAGTTAAATTACCACGTTTTTCCGGAGGTACAGGAAACAGTATACTTATGATTTCCTGATCGAAAATTTTCTAGTTTTCACACTAATTTTAATATTACATAAAGAAGCTGTCTCAAAACATCACCAAAAGGATTAAACAATCAAGGTTACAGTTTTATAATAATTATCAAATAATAAATAAAATACTCTCGAATACAATTTTGTTTTGAAAAGTTTCTTTTGAGTTTTGGGTTACTTTTTTTAGTAAGCAGAAAGACACATATAAAATTCTAACGTTAACTAACTTCTTTTTAAACTGAAAAATATTATAGCTTTGTCGTGAAACCAAAATACAAAAAAAATTTAGCAAGTTCTTGATACGATATTATTTTAGTCTTGACAATCGTGTTGAATATTATTAGCAGTACCTACCTACCAGATTTTGTAAAAATTGTAAATGTGATTTTGACCGCTAATAAATAAATAAGTAACAACGAAAATAGTTTATATAATGGTTTTACTAAATTAATATCTAAAATTACAGGAGTAACTTAATTGTTAAAACAAATTTACATTTTATAACGTAAAATTACAACTGGAAGCAGCAAACTAGTGTCATGTCTCATGGCTTTGTGTTTCATGTGGTGGGGTTTTCTCTATCTACTGCAACTAGATATTCCAAAAACCTAAAATTGTTAACAGCTTTTTACAAATTAATTTTTTACCCAGCTACAGGGCATCCTGGAATGTCACTCCTGAAGTTTCCCATTTGACAAACCTACTTTTATGATTGCTCAAAAATGGTTTGTTGAATGAGAATTTTGGAATGAAATTCAAAAATAAATCAAGTTTATTTTAACATATTTTTAAATTGTATAGTAATTATCCCCATGGCAGAAAGCAAAAACTAAAATAGCAACAAACCAGTCAGATTATTTATTTTAATATATATTTTTTAAATATTCAGCCATATAAATTTACAATGTAAACTACTGACAACGTCAACAATTAGAGATCTAAAGTAATAGGTCATAAGGCGTTTAGAGGATAATGGTATGGTATTCACGTATGTCGTAAAAATTGTTTTCAAGAAGATAGCACTTAACTTTTTTTTTAAACTTTTTTACTGGAGAAATTTCTCTAAGGGACTCTGGTAGTGCAATTAATAATCTGCTGCAACAGCAGAAAGGGCTTTTCCGATATGATGATGTTTTGTACCCTGAAATATAGATTTTATTTGAGTTTCTAGTGTTATATCTGAAGTATATTAAAACTTGTAGGAGTGTTTTTTAACAAACATCAGTGCACTAAGAATCAAAATACCTGGAAGTGTGAGAATCTAATGCTGCCGAAAGGTTTCTTTGCGTGACTCAAGTGGGCTTAAGGAGTAGATTTTACGAATAATTTTTTTTTGAAGAATAAATAATCTTTGAAGTTCTGAGTAGTTTGTCCTCAGTAAAGCACAAGAAGAGTTAAGTGGCTGTAGGCCAAAGAATAATATATATTTAACAATTGTTTGGCGTTCATAAAGGTTTTTAAGTTGACAAAGGCATAATAAGCAGTTTAGTTTTGCAGCAACATTGTCTACATGGGCTGTTTACTTTAATTGTAAGTCTAGGTGAAGACCCAGAAACTTGCATTGTTCTACTCTTGTAATAAAATTATTATTCAATTTTAAGTATAAATCAGGAACCTGCTGCTTTTTATAGAATGCCATGTAATGGGTTTTATTTGTGTTAACAACTAGATGATTTGTTTGGCACCAAACAGAAAATCTAAGCAGAATTGTATAAGTTATTTCAAGTAGTTGATTAAGTGTAGAAGCAGGTATGACTACTGCTGCATCATTTTTTCAAATCGTTGATAAATAATGCAAAAAGCAAGGGAGAGATTACGCCTCTTTAGGGAACGCCCTATCTGATATTTAGTTTCTCCCAATAGGAGCCCTAAAGTTTTACTCTTATTTGGCGATTAGAGAAAAATGATTCCAGCCAGTCAGAAATATTACCACGTATTCCCATAGCATGCAACTTTCTGAGCAAGATGGCAGTGTCGACGTAGTCAAACGCTGGGCTAAGATATGGAGTGATATTTTGGGGTAGTTCAACGGAAATACACAGAATTATAGTCATGCAAAAAAGGTGCATCCGAAATATTTTTAGGATGAAGCAGCAGGAAAGTTGTAGGTCTGTTTTTGTAGAAAAAAATATTCTGACGGTAATAGGAATGTACATTTTGGACTCTGTAATATTTGTATGTGATAATAGGGATCTTTTTCTCGATTTTAATGTGAAACATGATTATGATACTCGCCATAAAAGTAATTTAGTACCAGAAAATTATAACTATACTTACATACCTCCAAAAAAATGTAAAATACTGCATCATAAAAATTTTTAATTGTTTCTCAGACGAAATTAGAAACCTGCCAAAGAATAAACTAAAATATACCTTAACAAAATATCTAGTCAGTAAGGCCTTCTACAACCTTAATAAATTCTTTGATAATCCTGATAAAGGAATAATTCAGTGTTAAATTTTAAATGTTTGTTACAATTTTAAGCATGTGTAATTTTATCAAAATGGTCATTGTCTAAATGTAATGTAATTACAAATTTAAAATGGTTATTTACAAAAATCTCTCCAGACATTGTTCAACAGCCCCTATTGGTTTTCTTTTATTATGTTTATAGTAAATGTAAGCATCTTATTATTGAACAAATAAATACTATTGTATTGTATTGTATTAAATCGAAAAATAGAGCTATAGTATAGTAATTAGAATCTATTGTTTTATAAATATATTCCAAGAGATCGTAAGCAGCTGTGCTAGTAGAGAAGTTTGAGCAATACTAATAAAAAATTAGGTAGGTACTATATTTTAAGACAGGACCTACCTTCACATTATTAGATAATGATCCTTTTATAGTGAATAAAATTAAATCGAGTTTAATCACATTGGAATCTTCTTGAGTCCTGATATGTGCTGGTAATTTTAGGTTGGTCATATCCTATAACATCACATTATATCACTGAGAAAAAGGCTAAAATAAAAAAAAAAAACTAAAATTATACAATACATACTTTGCTTTCACTGCGAATAATCTCTCGAGTTATCTGTCTAGTTGAAACGCATCTCATACCATAATCTCTTTTTTTCTAAGTGAGTTTTCTGACACAAGCTGTTCTCAATTTCTGTTAAGCAGATAAATTATTGAGTACCTACTTTCATTTTCATGCAGCAATCACATTCTACTGATGTTAATACATAAGTGTAAGCCGGACTACAAATACAAATACTAATAATCTTTATTCCCACTAGGAGCCCTAAAGTAATTAAAAGTATATTTAATATGAAGTAGTAGGTAAATACATATAATTGTTTAATAACTAGCCTCTTTAGGTATCAAAAATATTTTCTTTTACCATTTTCTTGGTGAAAACTTGTCACAGTTACCAATTGAAATAAACTTTGTCTCGTGTCTGTGTTCTTTACTGGTTAATACTTTAATTCCAATCCATATTCTAAAAAAAACGGCTGTAATAATGTAAATATGTGAACGAGCATTCAATTGCAATATATAAATAGGTACTTGCGACATGAAATAATGTATCTCGAACGCACACTATAAAGCTTTCTCTCTAAAATCTAAAATCTATACTATTTTTAGGTTAAGAATTCTGACACTTAAATCTGACAATCACATCCGATAACTTTAACGGCTCAGCTGTTTCTCCACCACAGTGAAAAATCAACAAATAGGCTGTTTTCGGTTGTTGTCATGGAAACACTCACGTTAAAAGTTAAAGTGAGCATTTGATCATAGGGCTGAGTAACAGTTTATCTTAAATTTACACAGGTAAACCTATTTCGCAGGGTCTCACAGTGCTGCATCCAGCTTCGATGTCAGCATTTTGATCGTTATCAATGTTTCTTTGTGTATTGTTAACGTGAATAAGATTTGAAACATTAAATTGTAAGTCTGGATTTTCCTCCCATGCATCACCGTAATGTTTTTTTAAAAGGGAGATTATTGTAGATTTGTCTCCTTTTAGATAAAAACCAGTAGAAAGTATCTTGGGATCAATGCATGTCGTTTTTTTTTCCTCTTTTGGAAACTGATTTTGCCTCGCCCACATCAACGTTGTAATTTGGTTCACCTCTAATAAGACAATTTGTTTTGCCCCTAGTAAAAATGAATCTCTTGGTCTTGTTAAATTGAAAATGCCAGGATCCTGGAGCTTTTGTATTAGTCTGGGCTTCTCTTTTCTTTTCCAATCTTGTATAAGCCAATCCACACCCAGTTTACAAAGTGTGGAATTGCAAGCAATAATCTCGTCATAGTCAGTGGGTTTTACTATAACTGTTTTTTTTTTTACTTTTCTTTCTACCATTCCAAATACCCGATCAGGTGGTATAAAAGAATGTCCTACCATTGGAAATATTAGGCATACAGATTTAATATGGTGCGGGGCTTTTGTCTGAAGCCATAGGGAAATCATAGTCATCATGATAATATTTTTATTTTGTCCCCCACAACCATCGGCAAATAAATGAACGACATCTATTGCTTTAAGGAAATGAAACTTACACAGTACATCCCAGACAGCTGATGTAATAGAATTAGAATTTTTGGGAAATTCCGATTCAGGCCACACATAAGAGGAAACATTATCTGGCGTTAACTTTGCAGTGGATGGACCATGGACAACAGTAAAGTTGAAGTAATTTATCTGCCGACTAAAATAACAAGCTTGGTCAGGTAATTTTGGTAATGGTAAGTTTTTTTCGCAGTCGAATGAAAAAATTGACACATTTTCCGATGAATTCTTTAGCAAAGCAAAAAAGGCTTTTGCTTTCAATTTGTGAATACGTTGCTCACTTATAAGGTTCTGTTTTTGTACGTTAGACAAATTTTTATTTTTTATATTTTCATTGTTTCTTATACACGTTGAGCACACATCTGAGTGTGGAGTACCAAATCCAATATTGTAATGAGTGTTTACGTAAGTCCTGAAATACCCCAGTTTTATGCGGAACTCTTCTTCAACTCTTGAATTGTAAATTTGCCACAATTTTGTAAAATTCAAGTAACATGGCAGATAAACACGACTGCTTGTTTGGCTACGACAATAATGGCTCTCAACACATTGAAGAGATTCAATAAAATTTTTTATCGATGTTTTTTTTCCGTCATTTCTATCGCCAATGCGGTCGCCTCCCCTTTTTTCTTGCGGCATGGTTCCACGCAACACATAGTTCTTCATAACACGCTCAATTCTGTCTCGACTAAGCGTACTGATTTTTAAAAACGCAGTCTTGCAAACTCGAACTTTGGCCCCGTGATCTGTAGTGACAAAATAATTAATGGATATCTTGTCTTTATTAACTTTTGATCTTTTGCATTTTTTACCCTCGCAACATGCAATTAAAAAGGAGTCCTGTTTGGCTTTTTCATGGGTGGCAAAAATTTGTTGGTGAAATATTTGAATTTGACGCATGGTTAAGGAAGATCAGTAATAGGGTTTTCCTTGCTGGCCTTTATGCCCGCAAGTTGGAAATTCTGGTAATTCTTTTGGGGTATGTCTAAAATATCACAAAATGGTGTAAAATAATTTTAAAAAATAATTAAAACAAGTTATTACCTCATTTTCTTAAGTTTCTGCCTTTTACTTTCTCCTCGGGCCCTTTTGCGACACATATTACTAGGACAAGGCTTTATTGGTAAGGTAACACTTAAATCATTCTCTATTATTTCCATGATAATGAGTAGATTCTGATAACAGTAACACAATTAACAATACAAAACTAATTTAAACTATTCGTATCCGTTAGACATTTCAACTGAAAATATTATAAACAGCTGAATTAAGCCAACACCCTCCGCGTCACTTGCGATTCGTCGCCCAAAATCATGTGTTTATGAGCGCGATGCTGATTGGATGCGTTGTAAAAAGCTAGTTTTGCATCTCGCACAGCTCAACATAAGGCGAGTTTTGCATCGAACTGTGAAATTCAGATGCGAATTTCTATGCTGATAAGCTACTTTTGCATCAAAATATTTACCTATGTTATTAATATTATGATAGCGAAACATATCCTGCACATATCTCATTTTTTAAACTTTTGTCGATTAGCGAGTTTTGCATCTAGGGCACTCATATTAGGAACAGGTTTGTTGACAATTACAAAAAGGCTTTTGAACCCTACGAGAACATTACAGTTGATGAACAGTTAGTGTCTTTTAAGGGTAAGTGTCCCTTTAGACAATATACAGGGTCGTTGGTATGTATGGAAACGGTCGATTATTTCCTAAAGTAAAACAGTTATCAAACATTCCTTCAGATAAGAGTTTTAGGGTTTCTTAAGGTCTACTAAAATTTAAAAAAATAAGTATACAGGATGAGTCAGAAAACCGTAGGGAAGCAAACTTACTTTTTTTTTTTAAATGAAACACCCAATATCTCAGAATATTGTTGAATTTTTCGTGGAACATTAATTATTTTTTAATAAGTGCATTATAAGTCTAAACCTAAGAGTTTCCGAGATATCGACTTTTAAAAAATTACATTTTTTAACTTTGACAGCATCTAGCTTTCTAACGGTACATCTTAGAGTAGAATGGCTTACATGTCCCTATTTTACTTTTTCATTATCTTCCCAAGAACACCAACTTCTAGTTAAACCGTCAAAGTTCAAAAATGTCATTATTCAAAAATCGATATCTCGGCAACTATTAGGTTTAGACGAGGGTTTAGACTTACAATGCACTTATTAAATAATAATTGATGTTCCACGTAAAATTCAAAAATATTCTAAGATATAGGGTGTTTCATTTAAAAAAAAAGTAACTTTGTTTCTCTACGGTTTTCCGACTTATCCTGTATACTTATTTTTTTTATTTTAATAGACCTTTAAAAACCCTAAGACTTTTATCTTGAATATTTTTTGCTAACTGTTTTACTTTAAGAAATAATGAAAATAAATTTGGGCAGCTTCAGATGTCAAAACAACGTATCTGTAATCTACAAGTATACACTGGAAAGCTTGCGACTGGAAAAGCTGAAAAGAATCAGGGGTACCGAGTAGTTTCGGATTTGATAAAACCATACCAAGGCAGCTGGCGCGGCATTACAACAGATCATTTTTTTACTAGCGTTTCACTTGCAAATTACTTGTTGACGCAAAAATTGACTCTTCTGGGAACGCTTAAGAAGAACAAGCCAGACACACCCTCACAGCTTAGTAAAACTCCAAGAGCTACGGAATCATCAATGTTTGCTTTTGCGAAGATCTTACAATAGTTTCATACGTTCCTAAGAAAAATAAAATGGTTCACCTACTTTCAAATCAACAAGATGATGAAACAGTTTGCCCCGAAATTCATAATAAACCATGCATGATATTAGATTATAATAAAACAAAACGTGCGGTCGACAATGCAGATAAACTAATACGAGAATATTTATGTTCTAGAAAAGCAGCTTATTGGCCATTTAGACTTTATATGAATATGGTTCATATTGGAGGTGTAAATTCATTTGTACTAAATATCGAAAAATATCCTGACTGGCAGAAGAAGAACTGCTCACGCCGTCGCTCATTTCTATTACAATTAGGCGATCAACTAACTAAAAATAATATGAAAAAACGAGCCGAGAACAACTATCTTCAGAAACATGTAAAAAGAGCCTTACAAGATTGTGGCATCGTACCTGAAAATCTACAAAACAATGATAAACTTCCCCAAGTGTCAGGCAAAAAACGCGCTAGATGTTACCAGTATCCACGTAAAATTGGTAAAAAAGTCAATACAAAATGTGACACTTGTTAGAAGTTTGTGTGTGAAATTCACAGAAAGAAAGACCAAAAGTTTGTATGTATAACGTGTTATGTGGAATAAGTTTTTTCACAATGGTTAGCTATAGTATTATAATACATATATCGATGGTCTAGCGCACAGATGTGTTAAGTGATTTTTGCTCGGAATAGAGGTTTTCATGTTAACCCAGGCAGCAAATACCAAAGCTTGTTATGCGCAAAGGTGCTAAGTGATGAATATATTTTTGATACCCCTAGCTCCATCTTTTAATTGTGGTAAGTACTTCAAAACTCTAGATTTCTGTAACAAAAGTGTTAAAAGCAGTTAACACTTTTGTGTTTCATTAAATTGAAGCCTGAAATGTGTACTTAACGCAGTTGTGTTTTGACGTTTCGTGTTTTATTTTGAGGTATTTTGTTTAATTATCCATAATAGAAGTAAAAATGACATCACGTAGTAAAAGAATAATGCAAGCATCTGACACCGGTCATAATTACATAATTATTATTTTTCTCTAAGTAAATCATATTTCAAAGTTTCCAAAATTATTTAAATTTTAACTACAACCAATTTTTTTATAGGTATTGTTGAGTCAAATCAATTGCTTCTGCAATGTAGATGCAAAAAGGTAAATAAAGTACAATGAAAAGGAGCCATTGTTAAAAATTTCAGGCTTAGTGGGAAAGAATATGTTAATCGACCCGGAAAGAAAGTCTGTGAAAAGAACCGAAAATAGTTGAATGCTCAAAATGTAGCTTTAGGTGCAACACTTTTTTCCAAGAAGATCATACCTCATATAGACGCCATAACCTGAACTAATATGTAAATAATATTACGCACTGGCAGATTATAAAAGGCAAAAGATATATTTAAGCCCCTTAATGGGGAATACTCCCATTCAAAGAAAGAATCGAGCTCTTAATTCAGCACAAAGTTAGTGATCATGTTGTCTGTCGTGGTGAAGTTGTTAATTACTTATCTTAGATTTTAAAGAACTATAACAAAAATACCTTAATTTTAAAATTTTTATATTATTATATTGGTCTAATAAACACGTTCTGTTAGATATAAAACTTCAAGAGAAGTAATCCCGTAGATATTACAAAAGGTGACATAGAATACGCCCCTAATAAAAAGAGGTTTTAGGTCATAAAAAACACATAAACTCTACAAGCGGCTGTTTACCCAATGATACCGAGCTTTATAGAGGGTATTGACTGCTAATTTCAGCAGAGAAAATTTACAGCCTACATAAATTTAATTGATAGCCCAAGTGGAGAAAGTTTGCCAATAACTGGATAAAATTTAATTGTAAAAATAATAGACAACGGTACTTAAAACGTTACACAAATTGATGGTATATGTAATGTTCTTCTTTAGGTTTAATTTTTTTCTCTGGCCATAACCTAGAATCCTGACTGGTCTAGTTAGCACTCTTCATAGTATCCATACCATTATCTTTACCACTTTTTAATAAACCTTGCATAAATGAGAATAACCTGTAAATTGAATGAAGTCTTCATTGGTTCTTAAGGGTCTTCTTTGTTCAGCGAGGAATTTATCTGCGACTGCAACAGACCTCGGCTGGATAGACTAGCGAGATTACTACGTACTGCAAATTCACCCTAAACACCGCTTAGACTCTGCGAGACGTTCAAAACTGTGTCGAAGGCTGGGCCGATCGTGTTGGGCGAATTGATCTACTTTTTATTCCGTGCATGGCTCGCGTCTCCCGTTGTCATTAACCGGTAATTTTGTGTAATTTCGGAAGAGAAATAGGTATTTTATGCAATAAAATACCTGCGATTAAAATTAGATACAATGTAATAATACCTAGTTAATGGCTAGATATTTAGTATACCTATATGTTGTTTAGTAGGTACTTAGGTACATATTATTCTTATTTTAAGAATTAAACCTAAAAAATAATAATTTCCATTTTTGCGTTTGGGAAAAATTCAGCGCCGCGAGGGGTAGACAATTGAATATTATATGAGTAAGTTAGTAAGATGCATAATGGCCATTTGCATCGCCTAGATTAGATAGTGCTTAATGTAAGCTTCACCCTTTCTCCAGAATTTAGTTTGTACATGTTGCCTATTTCCCTTCAACTCGGCTTACAGTAAGACAAAACAGAATTATTTGGCTTATTTTGGAAATCTAACCTTAAACCATATCATGAAATGTTTTGTGACATTGTGACATATCCTTAGAAAAAAGAAAGTTTAGATTTCTATGCCAATGGAGCAGGAGGGGTTTGGGCACAAAATTCAGATGAACGAACTCATTTGCTACAAAAAAGGTACTCTTGATAAGACTCGATTCCTCTGACGGTTTTCGAAAACTTGCAGTCTATTACTTAATATTGGTATTTGGGTATTGCCAAGGGAATGGTCGAGAATGTGCCAGAGTCGACTCCGAAAGGTTTCCAAATTGTCGTATGCCAAGCCACCCGACGTTTGCTGCTGTTGAGAGACGCCTGCGGGAAATCGGCCAATTTACTCCTAAAGCCATTGATAATGAAAGACAGCGTTTTGTAAGGGTTCCTGAGGTCGAGGAAGATATTTTTGAACGTGTTGCAGAAGATCCAGAAATAAGCACCAGGGGGCTAGGTAGGGAAATAGGAGTGTACAAAGATATTGTTTATGAAGTACTTCAAGAACAGTTGCTGTATTCATACCATAAGATGCCAGTTCAAGATCTTTAACCTAATAATCCTAAGATACGCCTGATTTTTAGTCGGCTTGTTCATATGCAGAGAGCAGAGAATCCCAACTTTGCCAACAATATTTTGTTTACCGATGAAGCCTGTTTCACAAGAAGAGGGATTACAAATTTTCATAATGAACATGTTTATGCGGATGAAAATCTACATGCTATGAAGGTAAAACATTTTCATTCAAAATGAGTTTAGAATTAATGTGTGGGCTGGAATAATTGGTAATCACATTGTTGGTCCTGTCATTCCACAAAGATTAACCGGGAAAATTTATTTGCAACATCTACAAAATACGCTGCCAGATTTTCTAGAAGATTTGTCTTTACAACTTCGGAGAGATATGTGGTTTATGCACGATGGAGCTCCAGCACATTTTGAATTAAATGTTAGAAACTTTTTGAATGAGCAGTACCCAAATAAATGGATTGGTAAAGGTAATCCTAAGACAGTGGTTTACACAACAACTCCAGATAACGCAGAACAACTATGGCAACGTATTCAAGATGCAATAAATATTCTTAAGGGCGATGAACAAGTTCTGCAAAAAGTGTGTTTTAATTTTCTTCGACGTATAAATCTTTGTATTCATGAAAATGGTGGACATTTTGAGCAATTTTTATGATATTTCTATTTATTTCTGTTTATGATTTAGTTCTTTTTTTCTTTTTTTGTAAAAACTAATACGTATTAAGTAATAAAATGCAAATTTCTCGAAAACCGTCAGAGGTATCGAGTCTTATCAAGAGTACCTTTTTTGTAGCAAATGCGTTGGTTCATCTGAATTTTGTGCCCAAACCCCTCTTGTTTCATTGGCATAGAAGTCTGTAACAAGCAATTAGTAAAAAACCCAGGTTCTACGCCCATGGACTGATATTAATCAGAATTGTGGCATGGGTTTTTTTGCCCCTATGCCAACGTACCAAATTTCGGCAAAATAGTATGAGCAGTTTTTAAATTAATCCAGAAAAACGATTTAAAAATTGTCACCGTCACAGTTCGCCGTCTAGCGCCCAAACTAAGCAACTTTGTACTAAGGTAAGTTTACTAGAATCGGCTAATTTTGGTCTGAAGAATATGACCTTTCACAGACACCCTGTATTGTTGCGCTTACCGAAACTTATTAAATTCATTACTTTTCTGTTAAGTAAGAAAAACATCTTATTTTTAAGTATTAGGTAACCTACCCATTTTGTTTAACAAAAATACAAACTGGTATGATAACGTATAACTCTGTAAATATTATTACACCACTCGGTAAAATGATAACTTAATTTTATTAATATGTGTTAATACCTAAAAAAAAAATAGTTTCGACTTTTCTGAAAAGTAACTAAATTGCATATGCCAGTTATGGCAACCACAATGGCGTAAAAGAACAGCCTGTGTTCTATACTTTTTATTAAAATACGTTAATGTCGTTTGTTCAGGTCACCTTTATATATTGTTTTAAGGAGGAGATGACGCAGAGGCCTTTAGGAAAAGAAAAAGTTATTTCCCAATAAATACACAAGTTATTGAAGATGCAAATTTGAAAATTATGAATGTTGTTGCAAGGTGGCCAGGGTCCACTCATGATGTCACAATCTTTAAGAATAGTAGAGTTCAGCATAATTTTGAGAATAATTTATATCCAAATTCTTTGCTGCTAGGTAAGTTAATATTAAGTAAGAATCATGTCATGATTACAAATATTATATTTGAGAGTAATAGTTAGATGATTTTTGCACGCATTTTTTTTTTCTGAAAAATATTAGTTAATTGATATTTTCTACCTTTTCTCTTACTTATTGAGGCTCATCTCTGTGCGAAATGAGTTGAGCACCAGTTGCATAGTTTCAGTATCACTATTTCTATAATACTTCTCCGTTACTTTGGTTTAATTTTAGTTTCTGGTATCAGTGTCTCGTGGACATTCATGACGCAAAAAAGTAGAGCTTACCTTTAAAGTTTTGAGCTAATACTGACAATTAGAATTGAGAAAAAACCAAAAACAAATATCACCGAAAATACTGTTATATATGGATCAAATAGTATGGTAGTTGATACAAGGAAAATAGGGTGATTACAGATAATCAGCCCTATGCAGCAGCACACAGGTTAAAACTTTCCGTTAACTCCAAACTAACGGGACCCGTTAGAAAAATCCCATGCTATTTCCGCGATTTGGTATGCAGCAACAACTTTTCCGTTACATTTCAGGGGTTAATTCGAGTTTTAACGGGCTTTTTTATCGGCATCGAAAGACCCGACGCTTCGTTTAAACGGACCCCGGTTAAAATTTTGAGCCAATCAGGGGCCCGCACCTGTCGGATATCGAATCACTTCGGATTGCTTCGGATGCCCTCGTTTCACGGTACACAGATGACAGAACCTCGTTTCTTGCTTTTGCTTGCTTTTCTTTAGAATTTTTCGGTTTTTGCTTCGAAAATTAGTGATCGAAGTGTTTTTGATTGAAAATGCATCCTCTTATATATGCATAAGCTCGTTTAAAAGAAAAAATGGATATTTTTTTATACAGGTAAGTTAAAAATACACTTTTACAGGTTAAAATTACTGAACTAAATTGATTTGTGTTGATTTACAATTTATAGGAAATTTATGTACTTTTAGATTTTATCAAACCATGACAAGAAAGGTTTTCGAGAAGATTTTTCATTGTATGTAGCAGAAAATTATGTTTCCGATTCTAAAGCAGTTTTCTACAATGTACCTACCTACGTACAAGCTGAAAAATACATGATGTTATGTTGTTTTGGCAAGAATGTACTACCTACCAAATAGAGGTAAGATTCTAGACTATTTAGACTATGCAGGTAGCTATAATAGATAAATTATTGAAGCTTGGATCAACCAAGTTTCTTACATAACTTTGTAAAAATTAAATTTGTTTATTTATGTTTAATATGAAACAGAGGCTTCAAATCATAAGCTTTTTCTGCCTGCCTTTAGAACTGTTACCGATAAACCATTTTGAATTACATTATATACAAAATATTGACCATAAACAGGATAACAAGTCTAAATATTATTATTTATTTATTGCTCGACTTATACTACTCATAGGTGTGTTCATCTCCCTCTAAAACCCTTTAAAAATAAAATAAAACAATTTCTAATAAATAAATGTTTTTATAAAATGGACGATTTCATACAATATAGAGTGGTAGATATGGACTTTTAAAGTAATGTCCTGGATTAGGGTGTGCTTGTGGTTTGGATGTTTTAGGTAAAATGTACTTTCGGGGGTTTTCTTAAAATTTAAATATATTGTAATTATTGTAAATGGTCTTAAATTTGTAAATGTATTTTGAATTCGTTGACCAAGTTAAGAAACTTATGTAAGTTTTTTCCATAAATAAACTAAACTAAGCTGAAAACCAAGTAGGTACCTACTAAAACCTAATATTATGATAAGCAATAAATATGCTATACCTATCTAGTACCTATATTTTTATATTAACAATAAATAATATTATAAAGAAATTATAATACCTAGTACCTAACTAAATTATTTCACTTGTGGTTAAGATTCATAAATTAAACTGATTTAGACAAAAAATTTACGACTGAAATAAACATTCCAAACATGAGTAAGCATCAATACAAATTTAAAGGGGATAACCCCAAACATTCATGTCGACGTGGATTTATATTGCTGTGGTTTTTTTTTTACTTTTTTAAAATTTCATAATAATTGTGAAATCAATTATGGAAAAAATTAGATAAACAAAATAGAAATTGTCGTTTCTGCAAGTGGCTTAGGTAACATTAAAAAAAAATCAAAACTAAATGTCCAACTATCAAATTGTATATTAACAACAAAACGTTTATTTACCTGCTATTTATATAAACTTCTTGTCTTAAAATGAAGTCAGGAATATCGCCTTAAAGTTTGAACAGATAATTAATTAATAAATTACAGAAATATTCATGCATATATTCTAATACCTACTGGGTGTACTTTATTACTATACCTACTTCATTCAACATCTTTTAAATACGGACAAAGAATTTACATGTCAAAATCGAAAAAAAGTTTTCGTCCCGAGGACAAGCTATCGTACAGGTCGGTAAAACTGTACAGACATGGCAATTGATTTTTTTTTATTTGGACTAATTTTGACCGTACCTATCATATAAAGAAAAGTGTAGTAAAAACAACTAAATTTGTAGGTCTGGAGCGAATGGAAGACGAACATCAGAAAAAAAAGTAGGAATATTAAAATAGAAATGGAACGGACAGGGGGTGGACCCCCTATAAAACAAATTTTAACTGTTCAAGAAGAGAAGTTATTAGCGCTTCTTTCTTATATCCATTTAGGTGACCCAGAGGTTCAAGACTGCTTAAACTTGGCCAACCCACTACCAACAGCTTCAGGTATATGTTGTAAATTTATTTACATATTTACACTTGCAATATAACAATATAATTATAACATAAAATTTAGTTTAGTAGGTACCTAACATTAAAATAAGATTAAATAAAGAAAACTAACCTAATAAACCTTAAACAAATATACGTATGTATAATCTACGGTATAATATATAGTACACTATAGTCAAAAACAGATTGACTTTTATCAAAATTTTCTCCTGTGGAATCAAAAAGGTTTAATACATTATTTTAAAAGGTACATAGTCTATGTAAAGAAAATTAACCTGAACCGTTCGCAGAACGGCAGTTTACGATCAATACGACTACGAATCTCAGAATACTACAAATAATATTTAATAAAACCATTTGTTTTTAGATTCAGTAATAAACATCGAGATGCCGTCAAAGACAATTATTAAAGAAGGTAATTTTACTACTAAATATTTGGAAAATTCAAAAAGTTCAGAATTTTTTTTTCTCAGTTGCTTCATAATATTACTTATAACAATATATTGGTAATACAGAAAGAGAGCATAGAAATGTTGATTTTCATTAATTGAGTGAAAAATTTTTAGAAACTCTTAACAAAACAACAACAGTAACTGAACCGGCAAGGAAGAAATTTAAAAGAGGTAAACAATAATAAGTAAATAATGTTGGGATACTTATAATTTTACTTCAATCAACAAGTTCTTCGATTTCACACACATTAATATAACGAATATTTGATTTTATAATACACTCACTGACATAAAATTCGATCCATACAAAATTTTAATCCAATATAATATGTATATATGTATATACTAACTTTTTTTCCATAGTCCGATTCAAATATTTTTTTAAATTGTAGATAAATGTAAGTATCTATAAATTTCTATTAATTTCTTTAAAAAATAGTACCTATACCTACATGTTTAAATATACAGAAAAATTAAAACGTATGTTTTCTCTCCTAATTTCGTTTGCATAACACTGTGGAGTAATTTTGCAATCTTAATTTGTATCGCCAGGACGGAGTAGCATTAAAAGCAGAAAAGCATATTCATTACAGTTAAGACTGCAGAATTACTCTATAGGGTGTATTGGGTTTTTATTTTACTTGAGATAGGGCCACAAAGAAAGGTGAGAACCGGGGCTATCAGCCCCGTTGCTCCCTCACCTCTCCCGAAGGCTTTGTATTATGGCTACTACCCTTTTAATACTTTTGGTAAATATAAACTTTAATTTTAGTGTCAACTAATACAAAAAATGAACACGAAAGGTGCTCCAGCACAACCCTACGGTCTGCAATAGAGTCGTTTTCAGCATCACAGAAAACGACTCTAGATGTTCAAAAGCAGGTGGTAGTTCAAATGGAGGAATTCAACAAGACGATGAAAAAAAAACAACGAATTATGTGAGAAACAAAATATTATCGCAGAAAGGAAAAATGAATTATGGGAGAAACAAAATATTATTGCAGAAAGGAAAAATGAATTATCACTTATGGCGCTAAAATTAAATTACTTAAAAGAGTTTGGCAACTTAGATAACTTTAATATATTAACAGAACTTAATGTACCTACTAACTATAACTAACCTAACCTAGAACTAACTATAACTAACCTAACCTAGAACATTTAAATATACTGGAGGAACAGTAGGACACTAACTAACATTTATCTTAAACTTACTTATTTCTAAATCAAAATCACACTAGCAACTTTTTTTGTGCAACTTAAAAATGGCTTAAATACAACACACTGATTTGATATGGGCTAGCATTAATTGCTGGTGCGCGCCAAGCCATAATGACTTCCATGTATTTTTGAAAGATTTTTCAGTTGCAAAAAAAAGCTGCTGGTGTGTAGAAGTAGAAAAAAGGAATAAATTCATTATTTTTATTCATTTCAACTTATTGACATGTCGTGTTTGCTGTCTAGGTCCCTACCCGTTTTTCAAGAGCAAATTCTTGGTGTTTAATTAATTTTATATAAGACCCACACGAAAAGAGCTTATTACATAACCCATTTTAGCCTGTTTGCGTTATGCAATATACTGTATTATCGTACTGAGTGATGTAATGAACTCATTACATCACTCAGTGATGTAATGAACTTATTAGATCACTCATTTTTTTTATTACATTAGTCATTTTTAATCAAACTATGATTTGTTTTGTTCCGTCGGTCACTGTCACTTTTTGTGTAATAATACAATTTTTTTTGTCAAATGTCAAAATCATTTTGAATACATAAAAAAAACAAAATTCTGGGTCTTATATAAAATGTTGTATATCACACATACGGTAAGGCTCACTACAGCACGCGTGTGGTTACTACGATTCGGTCTACGACCTCGTCGTAGCAATATTCCCCACTCGTTACTGTAGTGAAGCTCATACCGTACTAGTAATATAATATAAATAACTATTAAAGTCGTTTAAATGTTGGTTAATGTCATATTGTAGATCAGTCTTTTTGCCTGTATTATATTAATCATTATAATTACTTGAATATATTATTAGGACGCACTTGACATTGACCTTTTCGCGAATCATTAATTTATCATTCGGATTCGGTATATTATACAGGGTGTTTCACGGTCGATGGTACGTTAGACGTTTACGGAGAACTAAATAACGAATCATTTTCAAAATTTGGCAACCGGGATAAACGACCATGGTCTATCGTTCTAAAATATTTTCAGCAATGCAACGTTGCCGCTTCTGCCCAAAACAGGTGGCAACATTGTTATTTCAAATGGAACACCCTATATCTTAGAATTTTTTTGGACTCTACATAAAATTGTAAGTATTTTTTAATAAGTGCATTATAAGTCTAAACTTAATAGGTTTTGAGATATCGACATTTGAAAAATGACATTTTTGAACTTTGACTGCTTCAAACTTTTTAACGGTATGTCTTAGAGCAAAACGGCTTACATGTCCCTATCTTGCTTTTTTATTATCTTCCCAAAAATATCAACTTCCGGTTACGCCGGAAGTACTATATATGGGGATTTTAAGTTACATCCGGTTTAACCGAAAGTTGAAACTTTTGGGAAGATAGTAAAATAGGAAGATAGGGACATGTAAGCCGTTTTGCTCTAAGACATACCGTTAAAAAGTTAGAAGCTGTCAAAGTTCAAAAATGTCATTTTTCAAATGGCGATATCTCGGAACCTATTAAGTTTAGACTTATAATGCACTTATTAAAAAATACTTACAATTTTATGTAGAGTCCAAAAAAATTCTAAGATATAGGGTGTTCCATTTGAAATAACTATATTGCCACCTGTTTTGGGCAGAAGCGGCAACCTTGCATTGCTGAAAATATATTAAAACGATAGACCATAGTCGTTTATTCCAGTTGCCAAAATTTGAAAATGATTCGTTATTTAGTTCTCCGTAAACGTCTAACGTACCATCGACCGTGAAACACCCTGTATACTGTCTATAAGTAGAATATTTTGCCATTTTAATTAACACTTCCAATCCAGTTCAAGAGTATGTTTTCCTCCTTTGCTAAAACGTCCCAACAGCTAAAAAATGTCAAAATTAATATAGGCCCAGGAATTTTTTATTATTTAATGTTGTGTTTCTACATATTACATATTTAATTAGCGTTACATAAAATATTACATAAAGTTTCGGTAAGATGGTTTAAGATTTACAATTCACACGATTGAGACTGGGATATTTTCTAAAATTTAAATGTATATATTTACAAGGAAATTCGTTGGGCTTGAAAACGGTCTAATCTGATAATACAGGGTGTCTGTCTTCCTTTGCATGGCCTTAAATTGCTAGGGCTATTCGGGCCAGGTACATACCGTTATTATTATACGTGTGTACAAAAGGGTCCTTGTACAATTTTTAATTCAATGTATATTTAGTTGTATCTAGACTCAAATATACCCCCTATTTTTCTTTTTTATCATAAATCTCATTGTGTTACGAGATATTTTACAATACAAATTTCTCATTTTGAACGCGCGCCAAAACCTCCTGCCTTTTGTGACGTCAATTATTTGTAGTTACTGATATCGACAAATATACCGTTTTTTTTTTAACCCCGCTACAAAAGAGTTTTCGAAGAGTCAAATGTACATACTAAATTGATTTCATAGCTATACTTTTTTAGTAATATTTTGATTTGTTGATATTTTTAAAGTGTATTCTTTTCTTCTGTTACTTCAAAGTATGCAGGGTAAAGCGTAGGTAAATAAACTTGGCAACGTTTTCCAAACTTGTGACGCCAACCAATTAAAAAGTTTGTAAACACGTGTTTGAATAATGTACCTATAGGGTCAGTTGGGTTAAATGTAGACGATTCTCGACACTTTTGATACCTTTATTCATAAAATTAATTTGATCAATTTGTATAAAGTATTTAAGTGTATCGACTTTGCAGGCAGTTTGAGTATGTATATTTATTAAACATTTTCAGAATAATACATTTCAAAATTAGCCATTTTAGTTTTTGTCATATATTTTTTTACAGGTTGTATGTTTAAATTTACTCCGTGCCCTCGGGGGAAATGTAAACAATTCTGCTGAAGACCATAAGCATTTGTGCAAAAAATCGTGGGGTTAACAGAAACATGTCGTTTGTAGGCATTATATAGTTGATATTTGATATGTTATTAACGTGTTTACATTTACCCCATTAGTAGAATTTAAAAAAACGACAGTTACAAAAATATTTATTATAAAAAAACAACACCTACGCTTTCCGAGCAATAAGAACAAAAGGTCAGAAAAATAATTCATTCCGTCATTCCTATGTTCTTAAGTAACAAGCAAACAAAGTAATATTCCATAATTCTAATAGAATAAAGATAACAATTTTTCAACGAAGGTTTGAAGTCTACTCCGCCAGGGGAATACTATTTACAAATCTATAAAAGATTCTCTTAACTTTGGGAAATATTTCAGGATCTGGCAGTATACCTAATACTTGACCGATATTAACGAAATTAACATCAGTTTTTACGACACAAAAAAGTGTTTTTAAAGTGTCCGCCGATAACTTTTATTTCATTTTGGTCCTCATCAACATCTTCAATAGAACAAACATATTTAAAAATAGTTGTGTTACGTTAACCCCCTTTGAACGGAATGAAAACAAATTTTCCAACGCACAACTTTGACATATCTTTAATGGGTTCCAAATAAATTACGTCATTATCCTGTTGTATTTCATCGCTGGAACTCTCATCATCATATTCATATGGTATCACTCTCTTCCGAGGTATCTGATTTATTTTTAGCTATTTTCAATAATTTTCTCTTCTTAACGTCTGAATTTTCTGCAGTGGTTGGATTATTTTGTTTCTTTTTTGATTTGAGTTTTTTATTTGTCTTGTTAGTTAGCCCCTAAGTGGTTGCATTTTGCTTTTTTTCTTCGGCTTCTTTTAGTCATGATATGACGTCGTTAGAGGTTAACACTTCACCATATACATAATTGTTGTTTCAGTCTTGAAATTATATAGAAGACAAACGCAGCTTTTCCTTGTCGAGATCATTCATAACACATTTTCTAACTTCTCATAAAAATCATATACCTACTATCTGTGTGTTTCTCGCATCCTTACGCAACTTTTAAAGATGCTCTGGTTTTTTTAGTTATAGCTGAGGATGTCGAAACATAAACGAAAGGTACCAGTCTTTACCTGGTTTGTTATCTTTAAAAGGAAATTTTATATTCTTAGCTTTCACATATTTACCAACGAGGTCACGCAGTTCTTCTTTGCTACAAGGGTGGCCCATTTTGCATCTTGTTAAAAGGCACTTTACAATTTCATTTTCTTCCATAATGGATCGCGTCGACTTTCGGCCAGGACCTTGAACAGCCATCGCCGTTTTTCTCCCTTTAATTCTGTTATGAAGAATATGGTGGTGGGCCTTTTTTTTTGGCCCGAATCCATGTACACATTTGCCCCTCATCCATGTGTACATTTACCCAGCGCCGCAAAATTCTAAGGTAAATGTAAACATCAAAATATCTACCAAACTTGTGATATTATGACTTTATCCCACTATAATTTATTTGAAATTTGTCTTAAAGATACCAAAAAATATTAGGTACCTACCTTACCTTATAATGATTTTCACAAAATAATAGTGAATGCGCGAGGGTATTACATTTTGATTAGCACATGCAAATTCGCCAATGGCTGTGAGACAACTATCTAATGAAATAAACCAAATCCTCAGACGCTGTTGCCCTGTGCTTCCTTAAAGCTTCTGCGAATGACTCGCGAAATCTAAATTGGGGGCGCTTTTTAAAATGTACAGGCCTTGTTTTCATTTACCCCTGTCTACATTTACCCCAACTGACCCTACCTAATGGGAGAATGACCAGAAAGAGCATACGTATAAGATATAACCAAGTGTTTAGGTACCTACTCAAAACATAATAGTTTTCTAATAATTGTAAAATACCCACTAATATGAAATTTAATAATCAAATTTTTTTCATTTTTAACCTTTTAGTTGTAACATAAGTGATGAAAAACCTTTCGTGTATTATATTCATGATTGGAAAATGGCAATAATTTAATTAATTTAATTCTTATTGAATTCCTAAAAAAATAGTTTTAAATAAAATTGGTAAATCTGTTCAGAGTGCCCATTGTCTGAGGACCCTAACACGATATCAATTAAAGTATGGTGGTTCTAAGGCCACCTTAAAGATCATTTGTTTTCTTTCGAAGATTTATTTTCTAGTTTAAACTTGGAGAGTCCTTGGAGATCGCAATAAGAGCATTAGCGATACCTACTTAGGTATTTTAAATTTTAATACAATATAATTAATTTGTTCTGGTTTTAGGTTTTTAATATTAAATTCTATATATATATATATAATCAGTTGTTTTAATAACCTGTAAAAACATGCTTACCCTGGTGGACAAAAAAATCGTACAGATACTTCAGTCTAAATGTATGATTTGATGCTATTTTTAAGGCATTGTCGTTAAGACTATGAACTACTAATATTTCTTTTCTACATACCTTTTGCACCAAAAAATAACCATCTTCTAAAATAAATAGAGTTCCTATTTAAAAAAGTGCTTGGAATGAATAAACTTGCTTGCAAGCCGGTAAGCTACTTTTACAAAATTGGCAAAAATATAAAAACAAATTAAGAATAAAACCAAATCTTGTCCTACAATTATTTTGTTATTAGACAACGCTGGCCAAGGACAAG
This sequence comes from Polydrusus tereticollis, assembly GCA_963920685.1. Taxonomy (NCBI): domain Eukaryota; kingdom Metazoa; phylum Arthropoda; class Insecta; order Coleoptera; family Curculionidae; genus Polydrusus; species Polydrusus tereticollis. Next base: position 2,195,956 of record OY987334.1, on the reverse strand, counting down.
ATTTCTCGTAAGATTTGGATTTATTTTTAGTTAGCTATGGCCCTCCTGGAGACTTATAGTGGTAACTAAGAAATAATTATACTTAAATTATTTGAAATTCATTATAAATCTAATATTATAATAATAAAATTATTGGTATGTCTGTTGAAATTTTTTAAGTTATATTTTATTCTACATAATGAACTGTAACAGTTACCTATTTGGAAATAAATTGTAGTTAATTGAATTAAGAACAACATTTTTAATTTAATAATACTAAAATCTTATATAAGCTAGTAGTGTAGTCGGAATAGGACAATAAAACTAGGTTAATAAATATGTTTGCCAATATTTACCGAAGTATTAGACTAACATTAGTTTCTTATCCCGACTATACTACCAGCTCATATTCAAGATACTGTTGGACACTAAGATACTTAGACATTAAAACTTATGTGAGAAAAAAGGTACTGATTGATACCTAACTTTAAAAAAATTTGGTCAGGAATTTTCTATAACATAAAATCAAAAGTCACATAAAAGGTTTCACCTTACTACGTAGTGTATTAAATGGTGTCTGTAATACTTTAAATAACACTTAAAATGTTGAAATGAAACGGTAGTTATTTTACCTTTATATTAAAGTAATCATTGTCATATTCTAAATTTAACCAGGCATAATTCCAATACCCTTTTTTGATTTTTAAATAAGAAGCACATCTGAAAATCTGTAGGTATCTTATAACCTACAAAAATGTGTATGTATGTATACATTCATCTATTACCAAAGCAAAGATTTCCTAGGAGCTCTAATTAAAGTAGGTATGTAGGTAATCTATTGCGTAATTACCTTCTGTCAGCATACCTATTATTTATTTGTATCATTTTCTTCACACTGCTTAAAAGCTCTAGCCATATTATGATAATTTAATAACGTCTCTGCTGCTTTGTTTGCGTATTTTTTCCTGGTTAATTTCAATCAATATCTAGAAAAAAACGTAAATAAGTACCTACCTATCATAAAGGTGTTGTTAACAAATTAAATAAGCAAAATAAAACATATTATGTACCTACCTACTTACGCCAGATCTCGAACGCACAAAAACTATACACTAGCTCGGCGATAGGAAAATAATAATCTTCTCCGCAGGTAGAAATTCATTTAAATTTGCGTTTCCATCTGAAATTATTCTGATTAATGCGTTTATTTATTCGTAATACCAAAATAGGTCGATATTTACCGAAACAGAAAAAAATGTAACCTAACCTGTTTTCGTTTTCGTGTTGTCAGTTATCAAACAGTTGACGTAAATCACAGAAATAAATAAAATTTTTAGGTTAAACATTTCTGACAGTTCGATCCGTTTAAAAATTCTAACAGCTGTTCCTTAACTTTGGTTGGAAAAGATCAAGTGGCTGTGTTAACCCGTTTCTACTGGAAACACTACCGTTAAAAAGTTAACGGACTGCTGCTGCATAGGGCTGAATATGTGCCAAGTGTAATCCTGCTTAGCCAAAGACACTGAAAGGAAGGTCATTAACATTAAGTGGGAAACCAAGATAAAGTCGCTAAAGTTAGGTATGTAGTTTCATAGAGAAAATTGAAAAAATTGAACTTTTCAGCAGTTTTACAGCTAAAATTCAATTCAAATATGCTATATGAGTTAATTAGGTTAGGTTAGGTTAGAGTGGCAGATTTCTGGTCTAAATAACACCAATTTTCCAAATTTCATAAAATGAGCTAAAGGATTATTAAGATATTTACGAGAAAACGAGTTTTTTTTTTTAATGTTTGACACCCTATATCTTGAAAACAAAGCATTACCGGACCTATATTTTTATAAACTTTTCGTCTTAAAATCACTCAAAGAATCACCCCTTGAAGTTTGGCCATGTACTTAAATATCCTGTATACCCGTACGTATTATTTTTCTCTTTCGTTTCATATACCCAAAAATTGTCAACCTTTATAAAAAAAACATGTAAATACAGTATATCATATTTAATCATAGATATCTCCGGGGTGAAGATTACTCATATTAAAGAGGAAAAAAAAATCCAAAATTCTTCACAAATATTTAATATCTCGTTCTACGGGTTTCGGTTTCTTAAACCATTTTCAAGAGCTGTCTAAAAAGTTCATTTATATAATAATCTCAATTTCAATCAAAATTATTTGGTGTTAGTTACATAATATAAACACAAACTGACCTCCTGTCATTAGGCGATGTCTGAGAGTTTAAATGTTCTTTTATTCTAATATTAAAACTACGTCCTGTCTACACCACACTCTTGTCAAGCACGTTAGTTGAATCCTTTACTCTCGAGAATAAGCTACGTAAATTGTTTACCGATTTGGAAGCTATTTTAAAATTGTTGTTTAAAGACTTCAATACATTACCCACTCTCAGAGAAACAGCGCCCAAAAAAGTTGGCCCTATATACCCAGGAGGTTGAAAAGATGTTATGGTCTTATCCAAGGGGTCAGTCAACACCTTCTTAAGCATGCCATTAAATTTTTTTTTTATTAAATTATTGATTAGTGATATCTTGTATCCGTTGTTATAAGCAATTTAAAAGATGATGTTCTTCTCCTTCTCAAATTCCAAAGGTAAGAGTGGAATGGTGAACAAACGATGGAAGAGTTAAAAGCTGCCATTTTATGAGCTAAACAATGATTTGTCAAAAATTCTTCAAATTGTGTAGGTCTATCTAACTTCAAGCAATTCTGTAAAAATGGCGCGGTTAAGTGAAAAAGATAGGATAGAGATACTAATGATGCTTGGCTATGGAGATAGGATGCGAACCCAAACAGAAGTGTGTGAGTTATTTAACAATAAGTACCCAAACCGAACACCAATATCTCAATCTGTTGTTAGTAAAATTGTAAAAAAATATAGGGATTTGGGGCATGTTAGAGACAATTATACTCAAGGTCGACCTAGGATTTCAGAAGATGTGAAGTTAAATGCCCTCTTAGCTGTCCAAGAAAACCACCACAGTGTTAGTCGCGGTATTGCCACGGAAAATAATATTTGTCAAGCAGCCGTATTGAATTATTTACACAAAAATAAATGGCATTCCTATAGGGTACGGTTGGTTCATGAATTTAATGAAAATGACCCGGATAGAAGAACAGAATTTTGCGAAATAATGATGAACAGATATATTGAAGATCCTCAAATTTTAAAAAGAATTGTGTTCTCTGATGAAGCAACGTTTACTCTAAATGGGCATGTGAATCACCAAAACTGTCAATATTGGGCTAAGGAAAATCCGCACTGGATCATGGAGTCCCACACACAATACCCGCAAAAAGTGAATGTTTGAGCTGGAATTGTTGATAACCGGATTTTAGGTCCCTTCTTTTTTGATGGTACGTTAAATGGCGAACTGTATCTACAATTTTTAGAATTTGAGTTAATACCGGCACTTGCTGTACTCTATCCAAATTCAGATGAGCCAGACATTCCCAACAATAACTTATGGTACCAGCAAGACGGAGCACCAGCCCATTACACACGCCCGGTGCGTGAGTACTTGGATACGTACGTAAGTGGATTGGTCGACGGGGTCCAATAGAATGGCCGGCAAGGTCACCAGATTTGACCCCGCTAGATTTTTTTCTGTGGGGCTATTTAAAATCTAAAGTATACTTTAACAGACCTAACAATATTGATGAACTTAAAGCACAAATAAGGCATGAGGTTAGATTAATAGAGCCCCAGGTAATCCATAACGTTTTGGAAGAATTCAAAGATCGACTTGCATGTTGCCAGGAAGTTGGCGGCGGTCAATTTCAACATTTATTAAAATAAAATTTAATATAGTCTATGTAAATACTATAGACTAAATAGATTTAAAGAGTTAATTTTTAACTGTAGTTTTCGTACCAAAAAAAAATGTCAATATATCGAAAACCGTTGATTTTGGAGATATGGTAACAAAAAGTATTTAGAATGTATCGTAGAATTTAATAATAATATAATATACAGGGAGTTCTATTTAAAAAAATTGATGTTGACGGTATATGTTCTTCTTGAGACAACCTGTATGCACATTTCTTATGTCAAAAAATTCGCAATTAAAAATAATAATCGACATGTCCAAGCGTTTTTCCTGAAAATAATCACCTGAATTTTAAACAAATTTATTCCAACCTTTTTGAGCTCACTGTATAATTATAGATAGAATAGAAAGGAAAGTTATAGATAACAATAATAATTTGATGACTTTTTTATTTTGTTATGAATATTAATGGTACCTAACAAATGATTTTAACACTTACCTATTAAAATTTAGCTGCGGGGCTGAGTTTACAGAAATTTGGTTTTCTGTCATGACTATCCGTGATTGACCTTGGCATAACCTTCTATACGAAAAATGATTAATTTTACAAAGAATGTTAAAATTATCCCTTTTTAAAACAAATAAATATGAACTATTATATATTTTTCAAAAGCCTTTAAAAAGAGGAATAAGACAAAGAAATAATATATAGGGTGTCTCATTTAAAAAACACAAGCTTCGGTCATAACAGAAAAAAAAACTAACAATATTACTGAATTGTCCATAAAAACGCTATAAAGCCCCACGTTTGCGTTATTTATAAGTTATAAAATAATCGGGATGCAGGGAGCGTCAAAAATTACAAGTTCAATCGCCCCGTATGCCAAAAACTTAGAGGGCTATGAAAATATCGTTTGCGGCAATAGAAGTTTCATAAAATAATTGAACCGTAAGCCGCAAACCCCATCTTTCTATCTTTTATAATAATGGAGCTAGTATTTGAAAACACACGAAAACTGGACACCCTGTACAGGTAGTGGTGAATGGTCGGCCCTTTCGTGGTTTTGCCCGGTGGTTCAAATGGCGTCAGTCCGACATTGCGCAGGCGATTTCGTTTCTGTTTAGGGTGAAGAAGTGTGGCATCCATCTTTCGTAAAGATTCGTCAAGGGCAATTCAGGTTAGTTCAGGTTAGTTTATCGAACCAACCTCGTAATTCGTCCTTGGGTAAACCCTGCCTTAGCGCCTCCTATTGGTGTAATTATTATATAAAACAGGCTGAAATTTGTAAGTATGTTTCCCTTATTGCACCCTTCAAGAAGTTTAAATCGATGATTCGTCTAAAGTCTAAAACAAATGTGAAAGCCAATAAAGGCAGTTTACAATGTGAACAGGATATCCTATGTGCCGTTTAGCGACTTCCCACTTGGATACATCCGTAATCGTTAAAATACCGTTTGGTTCAAATTTATTTCCTTCACTTTTTATTCCTGCTGCACAAGAAAGTTTCCGCTCTTTCACTAAACGGGTGTTTCCCGAAATGCTCTGGCAAATTGTTTCCTAAAAGTTTAAGAGAATGTTTAACCCTTCCAAATGCGAGGCATTTTCAAGGGCACAGGTGTTACGCTTCAGATTTATACAACGAAGCTAGAAATTTCACAGTTGCAGAATTCGCTCGAAAAGCGAATTATTGAAAGGAAATTTCCTTTGTGACGTAAAATAATCGTTGCATGCTTTAATTAAAACTTTACACTCGGTTGCACAAAATATCGGAATCAAGAATTAGAAATTTGAACACTATTATTCGCAAAACACGTAAAATAGGCAGCATTTTTATTCGATATGTTTTTTCAGCAACAGAATGAAACGATATGTTTTCGGGGGTAAGTGCACAAGTGCATCAAAATTACCGATAATTTTTGAATGAAATGTGTTTTTTTATAATTGCAAGAGTTTGTTTTTATATTTTCGCCGAAAAAGCCCGACTCCGCACACCTTTTTTGGCAAGTTTTGATACGGCGGTTGCTCGTAAGCTATGATTCGTCAGTTTGATATTTTTATTGGTGAGGCCTGACTTTTCCGCTTGTGTAGAGGTCCATTTAATCATCAAATTTCGTCCAACCGGTATGCTTTTGTACCATTTTCCTGATTGCCAGAAAGGATTCACGGTGAGAAAAAGTCGCTCGCATTTTATTGCTTGCCTTTTCTGCATGAATTTCTTATATAGTCGGATAGGGCAGATGTTCGGGTTTACTTTATTCCTGACCAACCATTTCGAGGATGCGCAGGGCTTATCTCATCCTTGAGTAGTCTTGGTAAAAAGCGGATTGTACTCTATTCGTCCCGTCTTCTGACCCGCGTGATCCAGTTCTTCTTTAAGATAGTTTGTTAAAAACCTTGGGCCTTCTCCTCCACGCCAGACCAGCTCGTAGGATAAAACAAAAAACATCTTTTTTTGCAAACCGTCGGGGGTTTCCTCGTCGCAAGTCTCTACTATTTTGATGAATTCGTCGTGCTTTAGAAAAACTGAGCTTTGTTTTCTTTTATTCGGCTCCTGCTGTAGTTGTTTCCGCTTAGCATTTTTGGCATCACGGGATGATTTGAACTGAATGTCACTGAATGGGTTGAAAATAATATTGTAATCTCTGTGGTACTTATTCATCAACAATTTAGCGGTAACATTCCATATAGTTTTGACAGTATAATCTTTATAGTCCTCACCATTTTGCTTTTTCATATTAAACGCCCAGTCCTTTAAGATATCTGCCAGTTTTGAAACATTAGTGTTTTCATCAAGAACGTGCCCCCTTTCCTTGCAAAAACACATGAACTGCCGCCAAATATAGTCGTGATTTGATGCAGTATTCTTTGGAATGGCTTCTGTTATTTTCTGCTCTATTTCGAGGATAGATTCTTCGCCAAAACGAGACATTTTTGTAGTAAAATTACGTGTACGGAAAAGTTCAATAGCGTTGTTTACAAAAAAACAAAAAAATTTACGTTGCCACGGGTTATCCCAATGCAAAGAGAGTTATTAACAATTCTTGACAAAATGAAAGGAAAACATTCGTTGACATTGACTTTTTTGTCTGCTGTCACTCAATAAGATGACGTTAATTGTCAGAATATTACATTTTTTGACGTTTGTTAACAATAAAATCCCGCTTTGACGTTTCGTCAACAATATAAACTTGCGATGCAATTCTCGATTTCTGGCAGTGCTGTTTTCTGTAGTAATATATTAAGGGATAGGGAAATTATCGAAAATCATTCCGAAGATTTTTTGCCGTGGAAATCGCTCGAGGGCTTGCCCGTGAGCGATTTCCTAATGGCAAAAAATCTGAGAATGATTTTCTGATTATTTTTCAATCCCGAAATGTATTTTGAAGATTATTTACCAAATAAAAAACTAACGATTTCTGACGGGTGAGATTTTCACTTTTGACAAGGGTGATTTTCACCGGAGAGCGGGAGATTATCGCTGGATTTCTGACGGGTGAGATTTTCACTTTTGACAAGGGTGATTTTCACCGGAGAGCGGGAGATTATCGCTGAATAATCAGGTGAAAATCAACCCGCTTTTATAATGGATGAGGTAAATAATCGATGTAATTTTGCAGAAATTGCATTTCTCTTATGGGAACTTTAACATATGAGGGAAATATTCAGTGTAAACCGGCAATTTTTTTCACAATTTGGATAGAAACAACAGATGAGAATGGTCCAGCATTTGGTTACTACAGACCCAATCGTTACCTATTCTTGAAATTTAATTGGTTTCGTTAATCGAGAAGCATGTTTTTTTTTAAGCTGAAAATATGATAGTTTACACTCACAGGGTGAGTCAAACATTGAGTAAAGTTCATTATCTCATTTGTTTCGGGAATTACCAATAAACGTTAAATACAAACGTTTTAGAAAATGTTAAGGTACACAGTTTAAAATTATTTTTGAGTATTCAAGGTGGTTCAAAAAAAGCGTGGCGAGTATAACATAAGCTTTTTTAAATGGAACATCCTATCTTTTAATTTATTTTTAGATTCTGCATAAAATTCTATGACTTTTTTGTTAATAATGTTATATACCTAAACCTAGTAGTTGTTCTAATACACCCCCGACAATAAATTCCGGACAAGAAAAATTAAAGTCATTTTGATAGTCCTGTAACTTTTTTATTTCTTTTCCGATTTTATTGAAATTTTGAGCAAAGTGTAGCACTATGTTTTGACAAGTTAGCCTAAATTTTAGATTTTAAAAAATACTGATGGCTCGACCAATATATAGGGAAAAACAAAAGTTACTTTTTTAACTCTGTTTTCTTAAGGCCCTGTGGAAAAATGGAGCGGTGAAATGTAGATTTGTTACATTTTGTTTTAAAGTGTGGCCCTTTTTTGATAGAATGTTTTTTGGTTCACTCTAATATCTGCTTTTTGAGAAAAGATACAGATGTTTAAAAAAAGTGGTGCAATTTTTTAAATTTTATTTACGTTTTATAACGTTACATTATCTTGACTAGCTTAAAGAAAATCCTAAAATTTAATAGCGCGTGTTGCCACCTCGTGCCGTTATAACTGCTCTCATGCGACGTGGCATGCTTGCAACGCAGTTTTGAATGGCTTCTTGAGGAATGTTTTGCCATTCTTCAAGAAGAGCTTCTCGCAGATCTGGTAATGTTTCTAAATTTCGATTTCGAACACGTCTACCTAGCATATCCCACACATGCTCAATTGCGTTTAAATCAGGGCTATGCGGGGGCCATTGGAATTGTTGAATGTTAACCTGATCTAAATATTCTGTTACAACCCGTGCAACGTGGGGCCACGCATTGTCTTGCATTAATATAAAATTCGGCCCAACGAACTCGGTGTAGGGTACCACGTGTTCTGCCAAGCATTGGTTGATGTATCTATCAGTAGAACCATTTTCAACCAACGCTAGCTCTGTACGAGCATGTTGTGATACCCCAGCCCACACCATGACACTACCGCCTCCAAACGGTATTCTTGGAGTTATGCAACATTGGGCGTATCGTTCACCTGGTCTCCTCCAAACCCGTTCACGTCCGTCAGGTGAGCGCAGACAAAACCGCGATTCATCTGTAAACAGGACCTGCGACCACTCTTCTAGTCCCCAGTGTTCATGTTCTTATGCAAAATGTAACCGTTGTGTACGGTGAGCTGGGAGTAATTTGGGACATGCAACGGGTCTTCTGGACGTCAATCCCGATTCATTTAACCTGCGTTGGATGGTTCTTGCAGAGACTGTGGTACCACGTACATCTAAAAGTCTACGACTAATTACAGTAGATGGTACATTACGATCACGTAAGGCAGTTAAGTTTAGAAATTGGTTATCACGTTGATTAGTAATGCGTGGTCTCCCTGAGCCTCTACGTCGGGTGTACTCGCCAGTTTGGCGAAACCGGCTAATCGCGTCTTATATAGTACTTTTAGGTTTGCCTAAGAATTCCGCAATATACCGTATATTGCGGCCATCATCATTCAGTGCAACAGCACGTGCCACATCTTCGGGTCTCATTTTTTTTACAACAAAAAACTTTAAATATTGTCTTTTGTAATGGCAGTATACTGACAATACTTATAACGTTACTACGCAACCAAAAGCGAGGCGACTAGATAAGTAACGTTCTAAAATTAAAAAAAATTAAAAAATTGCGCCACTTTTTTTAAACATCTGTATCTTTTCTCAAAAAGCAGATATTAGAGTGAACCAAAAAACATTCTATCAAAAAAGGGCCACACTTTAAAACAAAATGTAACAAATCTATATTTCACCGCTCCATTTTTCCACAAGGCCTTAAGAAAACACAGGTAAAAAAGTAACTTTTGTTTTTCCCTATATATTGGTCGAGTCATCAGTCTTTTTTAAAATCTAAAATCTAGGCTAACTTGTTAAAACATTGGGCTACACTTTGCTCAAAATTTCAATAAAATCGGAAAAGAAATAAAAAAGTTACAGGACTATCAAAATGACTTTTTCTTGTCCGGGATTTATTGTCGGGGAGTGTATTTTACTTTTTCTAAAAAAATATTAGTTTTTCTTTTATAAAAGATTGAAACTTCCGCCATTGTTTCTGAAGATAGAATACTCATATTTGGTACAAACGTTCTATTGGGATGACAAAAAAAACATGCAACGAAGTTGGAGTTAGATGCTACAGGGCAATCAAAATAAATTTATACATTTCGACTAATTTAAATTAAAAAATATCAACTTTTTTAAATGGCAGACCCTACATATTATTATTTTTTCTGATAGGTTTTATAAAACTATTCAACTTTCATTAAGTATGTCATATACCTATTTTTAATAGCTTGCGATTTATTTTGATTTTTCTCATTTTTACCCTTGCTTATATTGCACTAAATAATATAAACTATAAAATTAGTTGGTCATGACAATACAAAAATTTAGCCACTGTTAAGTTTTGAAATATCAATTAAGCAAGTAAAAATAGTTTATTTATTGTCGTAAGTGACGTACCTATAAAATTAAAATAGTTATGGATTTTCCTAAAAATTAATTATTTGACTTGATTTATATACTGGGCGAGGCAGAAAAAATTGTCTTTTGGCAGTAAGGATTTATGGTGTCAAGTACCTTAATAGACGCATACCAACTAGACAATCTTTTTAATGCTTAATGGAACGGTTCGATGGTATTGGGAGTGTGGAAGATAAGAAACGAAAAGTGGGATACCGGAATGCTACCAATGAGGAAAAAGAAATTCAGATTTCGCTTCATATTAAGATAATCCCCAGGTCAGTAGCCGTCACTTCGGTAAGTTATGTGACACAACCCAATCTACCTCTAATTGCACCTCGAGCAAGTTTAAATATTATCCCTTCCATATCGAACTACACCAAGAACGTCTAGACCGTGATTTTGAGCAATAAGTAAACTTTTACACCATTGCTATGGAGGCCGATCCGAATTTTTTGTTCAAACTAATGCTTTTCTGATGAAGCTACCTTTCGCAGTAATGAAGCAGTTAACCGCCTTAATATGCACGAATGTAATCCATTCTGGATCCGAGAAATTCAAAATCAAAACCACTGGTTGCTAATATATAGTGTGGAATCAAAAATCTTCGAGTAATTGGTCCATATTTTTTCCGCGAACCACTTAACGGGCATAGATATTTAAACTTTTTGCAAAATGAGTTACTACAGCTCCTTGATGACGTTGATGGCATTGAAAGGGAACAAATGTGGGTTCAACAAGACGGAAATCCTGCTCATTACCATCGGGAAGTTCGGGAATTTTTAAACAATCATTACCCACAAAAAAGGATCGGTAGGGATGAACTCATTGGGTGGCCAGCTCGATGATGTAACCTTTAGATTTCTTTTTATTGGGCTACATTAAAGATTGCGTTTATGTAAATTCCCCTACAACATCAGAAGATATAGAAAATAGGATACGAGACGTCTGCAGGACAATATCACGCTTTATGCTAAGGAGCGTGCAGGGAAATATAATAAAAAGACTAAACATGTGTATCCAAGTAGACGGTCATATTTTTGAACATTTATTACGTCACAATAATTAACGATTTAGTATGTTAGTTAGCAGAAAAATTATTGTTATTTATTTTATTGCCTTAGTCCCGTTAGTGCAATAAAAACAAGGGTAAAAATGAGAAAAATCAAAATAAATCGCAAACTATTAAAAATAGGTATATAACATAATTCATGGAAGTTGAAGAGTTTTTTAAAACCTATCAGAAAAAATAATAATATATAGGGCGTGCCATTCAAAAAAGTTGATATTTTTCAATTTAAATTAGTCGAAATGTATAAATTTATTTTGAACGCCCGGTAGCATCTAACTCAAATTTCCTTGCATGTTTTTTTTTGTCCTCCCAATAGAACGTTTGTACCAAATATGAGTAATCAACCTTCAGGAACAATAGCGGAACTGTTAATTTTTTATAAGAGTAAAAACTAATATTTTTCTAGAAAAATTGAAATATTAGAACAACTACTAGGTTTAGGTATATAACATTATTAACAAAAGAGTCATAAAATTTCATGTAGAATCTAAAAATAAATTTAAAAATAGGGGTTTCCATTTAAAAAAACTTATGTTATCTTCGCCATGCTTTTTTAAACCACCCTCTATACTCAGAAATAATTTAAAACTGTGCATCTCAACAATCTTTAAAACTTTTTATATTTAGCGTTCACGTTCGCGTTTCACCCGGTTCAGCGTGTAACAACAGTCAAGATCGCTTTAAATATCTATAATACCGTTTCTCCAACTTAGCTATAATTCAGTATAATAAAGTTTACATTATATCGTTGGCCTTTACTGTAATCAATCAACTACCTAAATAAATCCCATTGCGTAAGTCCGAATATCTTGAAACCGCAATAAATGAGTGCAGGATCGGCTTAAAAATATAGCTGTCTATGTATTGGTTTATTTTTATTTTGACTTAAACAGACATTTTAAACCAAATCAAAGTAAAGTTCAACTATATAATGATAATATTTGGAAACATAATAAGTACAATAATATAACGCCATTTCATTTGTGTGTGTATGTTTCTGGGCGCTGCTGCGCAAGAATTGTATAATTCATAATTGGAAATAAAGATATTTATTATTATTATTATTATTAATAAAAATCAATAAATTACTGAAATACAGATTCATTCGTTTCAATAAAGATTAAAGCTAAGTTTGAGATTTAAATATGTGTGTACACATAAAAATTTTACAATAATCCAGTTAGGCAACTGAATAATTATTCTACTTTACTCTTAATTTAGTTCTGTGTTACTATCACTACCTTTATCTAAACCTATTATTAAGGATTGAACATAAGTACTCATACACGTATAAGAATTTTCCACTTTACTTACATGGTATTGTAGCATATTTAGAATTGATACTATTGACTTTGTGGGGAATGTTAGACGTACCGTTGATTATTACAGTCATATTTCCACAAAGTGCCTTATTAAGTTGTTTGGTTCAAACATTGTTTATTAAATTGTGTCATCTTTGTTTACAGAAAATTAGTCAAAATATGTGGGGTTAGAAGTAGTGCGCTCGCTTTTCTGTTAGTTAATTGCACAAGGCGCTGCAAGTAGGTTGACCACGTATTTCCGTTTCAGTCTCGCGTCAAGTCGCAGAACGCCCATTTCTTATTCTTGGCAATTTTATGTAAAAACAAAGTTGTTTGCAATTATTTTTTTTATTTCATTATTTGATTTATGTTCTGTTAGAAGCCCAGCCTCTCTTAATGTTCTGATCGTTTGTAGTGTGTCTATGTTCTCTTCTTTTTTTTTGGGTTAGGTTAAGTTGGCAAAACTTTGTGTCAGCTGGTTGTTGGAGGAGAAGGGGATTTCTTCAGAGTTCTCGGGGCCTTAAACTTTATTTGCTTAAAATCCTTCAGAGAAGAAGGTCAAGCCTGTCTGCGTTAGGTTATTTTTTGTCAAAAGACCACGAGGTCTTACCCCCCTTTTAGAGGTAAGCTCCTTTAATTCCTTTTGGTTTTTGGTTTGTTGTTTGTGGGGATTCAGTGGGTAATTTTCTTTTTGGTTATTTTTAGGGGCGTGGTTTGTTATTGGGTTTTCACGGTTTTTATCGTTTTACCATAATATGTAAGGTTAAGGAACCACATGTGCTCTAACTGGGGACATTAAGCCCACGAGCCACCATAGGAGTGCTACCAAGGTTTTTTAACCAAGTTAAAATCCATCTGACCATATCAGGAGGCCCAGCTGAAGGAGCTGCCACATCTTTTTTTTTATACCGAATTTAATAACCTCGTCATTTTAATTTCATTATTTCCCTCATTAATTCAATTTAAATACCCATTATTAAAAATTAATTCAATCTACCTTTTAAAATTTAATTACTGAAATTTTTTTTATGTAAGGCTATTTTGTCAAGAGGTAACAGTTTTATAACCATATACCATAGAATGATTTAAAAGGTTCTAGAATCTTCCTAGGTTATACCCCCTTTCTATTTTAAAACCTTGCGCCCGGAAAGGCTGGTTTCTGCATTTATAACCTTAGAAATTTAAACAATGTAAAGTCTCTATTAAATTTGAACATTTTATAACAACCGTAAAGCTCCCTTTCTTTTTCATTTAATAAAATCTTTATTGTTTGTGTGGGAAAATTTGAGTTTTATTTGTTGCATAGATTTTTAATAGTCCTAACATTCGGTATATTTTTCCTGGATTGAACTTTGGTCAAACCAGGTGGCGCCCAAGACAAGCCAACGACGAAGGGGAGGTGTAAGTATAAAGAACCACGGCCTAGTGCCTCCACATTAAGAGCTACCGTGAGCAGATAGTGACAACCTGTGGTCTATGACAAAAGGCTGCCACTGCCATAGTATGTACAGTTTTTTCAACTGTCTGCAGACAGATACTATGTTTTTTACTAATTCTACTGCACATGTATTTAATGTGGGAGAAGTAATATTCCTTTTAATATTGAATTTTACTTGGTGTCATATTAGTTCGTTTGGATTAAAAACACAATAGTAGGGGGAAAGACGCAACACTGTATGTCCATTTCCTATTGCAAGCGTATCTCACACCTATTTTTATTAATTTTAAAAGCATGTAATACTTTTAAGAAATCCTGTTTTTTCCAAAATATATGTATATTACAATTTATCATAACATTTTGGATTTCTGTTTTTGTACTAATAGAACTAGAAAACATTTTTACTTGACAACTATGAAAACTAGCAATGACCATTAAAATAACGCTATTTTTGGGTATATTTTTAAAAAGTCGATGCTCAAATGAATCTTCAAAAAGTTGTAATATTCGTTCTTAATAAATCCAAATCATTCTCGTCAATACCTATTAAATGTGACGCAGTAACTTCGTTTCTTTCCGGGAATGATATGCTTCAATACTATATCCTTAATAAAGCAAGAAAGAAAGGAAGTACTTGTTAAAGCAGACGTGTCGGTTAAAGCATCACCTGAATTAAAATCTGTTTTCAGCAAGGATTGGTACACATTTCTAGTTATTTTTCTAGCATCGGAAGATAAATTCTTTCTTTTGAAAGTGACATTACAAGATGCTCGACTCTCAGCACAAGTCCATGGACGCCACATTCTAACACTAATACAGTAATAAATATCACGCGCCGGTAAACCAAACACTAATATAACAAAATTTACTCGAAAACTAATTGGAAATAAAATCAATAAAAATCAATTTTTTATTTATACAGTAAGAACTCTGATTGCGTCAGCCTCTATAAAGTGACCACCTGCATTAAAGGACCGGATATGAATTCCCCATATTTTAAAATGGAAATCCCATTATTTTATACTCCTCTTTACTGAACCATCTGTTAACGACCGCGGGAACTTATTATCGGAATTATTAGTAAACATTAATGCTAAAAACACCCTCCATTAGGGGCAGTATAACTCGACCCAACAATTCTTCGGAAATATTATAGGTACATAAACTAATTACTTTATTGCAGGCGGATCCATTCAATTTAGTCTTAAGTCCTAAATCTTAAAATCAATACATTCCCTGATGAATGGAAAAAAGCTTGAGTTTGCCCAATTTTTAAAAATGGGGATAAGAATAATATAGCAAACTATAGAGCTTTTGCAATACTATCTGTGCCAGCAAAACTGTTTGAGTCAATATTGTTTAAGTATGTGTATTGGTCAGTATGTAGTAATATATCGGTGCCTCAACATGGGTTTGTGAAAAATAAATCCACGGTGAGTAATCTACTAACAATAACACAAGATATATCTGATGTTTTAAATGGCCGTGGCCAGATGGATGTTGTCTATACTGATTTTAAGGAGGCTTTCGATAGGATCTCGTTTGTGATACTGCTAGAAAAACTGGAGAGGGAGTTTGGTTTTCATAATAAGTTAATAGCTTCTTAAAATCATATCTTTACAATCGCCAGCATATAGTCATGCTAAAGGGCTACAAATCAAATACATTTACTCTAAGCTCCGGTATCCCACAGGGCTCAAATTTGGGACCTTTGTTGTTCCTACTTTACATCAATAGTATTGTCCAAGTTATAGAAAACGCATCCTTGTCTATTGTTTGCAGATGACCACAAACTTTACTATGAGATTCGAACAATTCAGGATTGCTTAATATTGCAGAGAGATATAGACAACATTCTAAAATGGTCAATAGAAAATAAGCTATTTTTTAACATAAAAAGTGTAAACAAAGATGTTTTAAAGAAAGATGTTTGCCCCTTTTCTTTCCGTCAGACCCAATCCTTGGACGCGTTTCGCCGTATTACGGCTCATCGGCAAGGCTTTAGAGTCTGACGAAAAGGAAAGGGACCTTACAGTGTTTTCAACACATAATGTATAAATACATATGCGAGATGTTACACGTGGCGACATCTCGTAGCAATCGAGCAATCCACCCAACCAGACCAGCGAGGTCTTAGAGAAGACCAAACGCAGGAATGGAACCCGCCTAAGCAGGTATCTAATGTCAGGTGGCGCTGAAAGCCAATCGTCGGTCGGTTTCTGTGAACGGAAAACATGATATAAAGAAAGATATTTGTCACTTTTCTTTCCGTCAGACCCAGTCCTTGGACGCGTTTCGCCGTATTACGGCTCATCGGCAAGGCTATAGAGTCTGACGAAAGGAAAGGGACCTTACAGTGTTTTCAACACATAATGTATAAATACATTTGCGAGATGTTACACGTGGCGACATCTCGTAGCAATCGAGCTATCCACCCAACCAGACCAGCGAGGTCTTACAGAAGACCAAACCCTGGAATGGGACCCGCCTAAGCAGATATCTAATGTCAGGTGGCGCTGAAAGACAATCGTCGGTTTCTGTGACCCGAAAACATGATTTAAAGAAAGATGTTTGTCCCTTTTCTTTCCGTCAGACCCAATCCTTGGACGCGTTTTGCCGTATTACGGCTCATCGGCAAGGCTATAGAGTCCGACGAAAAGGAAAGGGACTTTACAGTGTTTTCAACACATAATGTATAAATACATATATGTACATACTTATGTATTTATAAAAAAGTGTGTTGTTCTTTCATACACCAGAAAACTGACTCCGGTTATATATGCATATAACATTCAGAATGTGCCCCTTACCAGAGTAAATGAAATCAAGGATCTAGAGGTAGTTTTTGACTCTAAATTAACTTTCAATAATCATATCAAAAATGTAGTAAACAAAGCATACAAAATGTATGGATGGCTTTATAGTTAGAAATACAAAGGAATTTAATAATCCGATGAGTTTAAAGCAATTATACCTATGTATCATTTGTGAGAAGTCTATTGGAATATGCGTGTGTAATCTGGAGTTCCTTCTATGAGTGCTATAGGTATGATCTACAAAGAGTACAAAATAAAATGGCTCGATATACTTTCTATAAGAAAACAGGATATTACGATTTTACTTCACCTTCGTTTTCTATATGGGAAGGATATGAGCTTGCGTCCCTAAATAAACGCAGACAAAAATTCGGTATGCTCTACTTGCATAAAGCAGTACATGATCAATGTAATGACCCTGCATTTTTACAGCGGTTGTGTTTTAATATCCCCGCTTATAGCACTCGTAATTTTAATACATTTTATATACCAACTGTAGCCCACAACAATCATCAACTGGGATCTCCCTTATATAATATGTGTAATCTTTATAATACAATTCAAGGTAATGAAGAATTATTTAGTGACAGTTATGGTGCCTTTAAAAGAACATTAAATGATATACTATAGTTTAGTCATAAATATGTGTGTTTTGTAATAGGACTTCATTCTTGTAATGATTCTGTGAAGTACATGGAAATAAATAAATAAATTTACTTTAAAGGCCAATAAATCGAATGTTAACATTAGTTTTGTTTTGACCAGTTTCTGTGGATTTTTGGACTAATGTGAATATTTGAAGATGGCGGCAAAAAGGAAAAGTGTTTCTTTAAGCAAAAAAATTGAAGTAAGCAAGAAGAGTAAAAAAACTGGTTCAAGTACCAGAAAATTGACTGAAAATTTTGAAGTAAGTAAGACCCAAGTGACTATGTTGCTTTAAAATAAAGCAGAAGTTAGAACTTTGTTTCAAGAAGGTGGCAACGGTGAACAAGGAACAAAATTTTCCAAAACCGAACGCCTGACAGTGGACCAAATTGTTTTTAACTGGTTCTGTAACGCGCGAACAAGCACTTACCAATATCTGGGCCAATAATCCAAGCAAAAGCACTCGAATTTGCTCAATGTCCAGGACTACATAACTTTAAGGCATCAAATGGATGGTTAGAAAAATTTCGACGTCGGCACGATATTACCTTCAAGAAAATATGTGGCGAATCAGCCGATACAACTGCTTGGAAAGAAAGGCTATTGACCATTTTAAAGGATTATGTGATGTATTTAATGCAGATGAGACAGGTCTCTACTATCGGGCATTATCAGCAAAAACATATGCATTAAAAGATGACAAGTGTACTGGAATAAAAACAGCAAAACAACGATTTACAATTGAAGGGCTTGGTGCAAAAACCGGTTAGCTCCATTTTTTTAAATTTTACAGTATTAACAAAAAACTTTTTATTTTTGAAATAAAAACATATGTATAAGTTTGATCTATTTTTATTATAGAAAACGTTACCGGAGACCATTATTTAAATAAAAATACTTGAAAAAATGCATAATTTTTTGTTAAACGGCATTTTTTCAAAATGGAGCTGTCTCTTTTTTGACAAAAAATTTATTAAAAATGCACATTATACGGTAAAAAACTAATTTATTTTAGAAAAAACTGAAAAAAATATAAACAACTTTAAAACATTTCAACTTCTACGTCTTCATCATCGCTTTCCCGTTCCTCCTGAGGTATTTCTGGAGCAACAGCATTAAATACGATGGCGTAATACCCCTGATCGATTTTAGGCACATACTTTTCTGCTAGGGACCGAACGTTTTCTAATTTTTTTTCGTTAATAGGTAGGGGATAACTTTTATAAAGTTTCTCTAAAGGTAATGAGTATGAAGCCGATGATTTTTTGAAAACAAATTCAGAAAATAATGTTAAGCCAGCTGTTATACTGCACTTTACAACATTAGTTTTCTCATAATTGAAAACAGGATACTTTGAAATGGAAAACTTTTCTTTTTTAGAGTTCGTAACTGATTTTTTTAGAAAAGTTTTAAAATGTTCAGAGAAGTTAAAAATAGCTCTAGCTGTATGTCTACCGCGTTGATCTTGCTTCGACGATATATCTCCGGTTTTTAAGTTTGACGCAACGCCGTTTGCACGATGCTTTGATATTCCATGAAAAGAACAAAAAGCCTTTTTGCATACTACGCATGCTTCGGTACCAATACGAATTTGAAAACAAAAAAGTAAACATTCAACAGGGTATTTCAGTCATATACAGTGCTAGTGTGTAATTTGGAATTTATCCAATTAAATGAGTACCTTTTTTATTCGAAAAAATGCTCAGAACCGTCAGTTTTACTATCTAGAGAGACAACTTTTTTTTAACCCTGCTAACTTTAACCCTTAAGCGTGGATAAACCAAACCTCAAAAATTTTTAATGATAAGGGACTTTAATTTTTATTAAAGAAACTTACCTTGTAACGAAAGGCGATACTTCTAGCACTGCCTTGTCCAGTCTTGGTCCTGCGACGTTTTATAGTTTCTGCAGATATTAATCCAGCTAAATAAATGTCCTGTTTGTGTTTTTCCCCCATGTTACAAAACTGTGCCAAAATAGTTTGTTTTTGGACATCATTTATTTTAGAAAAACACTTGTACTTGCATTTACAATCTGGTCCAGTCACTCGTGGGGGTATTATTTTGTTTTTCCAGTTGACGTGTTCCTCGCCTCTAGCTTTTTTACTTTTTATAATAATACGTTTCCATGTACTAGGTGTACTAAGCCTCTTTTTCCCTTTTTTGGTTTTAATTCCGCTTGTTCCAGGCTGATCAAGCACACTTGCACGGTTTTGTCCTTCATCCGATGCCGATGGAAGGTATTCACTACCACTATCTTGGAAAGGTTCAGATTCACTGCTGGTAATATCCATAATTTTAGTAAACCCGAGTCCGGTTGACAAAATAAACAAAGTTTTGTGAGAACTAGAAGCCGGGCACATCCAAGTTCAACAAACAACAAACGACTGAGCTTAACAAGATCACGCCACCGCATGCTTCTGAAAAGCCGTGATGCCAGCTCCAACTATGATTTGCAGCAAAAAACAGACAGCTCCGGAGCTGGCCGGTTCTTGACCAAAAATTATATTGGTTCAGCTCCATCGACCGTTATAATTCTCATTATAATTCATGGACCTGTTCGTTTTTTATTGCAAACGATGCGGCATGCTAAGTACTCTAAAATTCATTCATAAAGTAATTTTCGGTAAAAAGTGGAGCTGACCGGTTTTTGCACCAAGCCCTTCAATTATTCTCTGTGCAAATATGAGAGGTGAAAAGAAAAGCCATTTATAATAGGCAAAAGCAATAATCCTCGATGTTTTAAGGGCGCACATATCGATAAGTTACCTCTTCAATGGATCTCGAACTTTTGTTGCGTTCATAACAGCAGACATCAGACAACATGGCTTTACAGATCTGATACCAAGATAAAGAAGCAGAATAGAAGAGTGGTATTGTTTCTGGATAATGCAACGTCTCATCCCAAAATTACATTGAATGATGTCAAACTTGTTTTTCTTCCACCCGATACTACCTCACATTGGCAATCTTTGGACTAAGGCATTATTCAGAATTTTAAAATGCTCCACCGAAGCTACCTTATTAAAAGGCTTTTAACATATATATACACTGCTTGTCCTGTTCAAAAAATCAAAAATAATATTACCATAACTAGCGCCTTGATATGGGTTTCGGTGTCCTGGCGAGATTTGTCCCCAGTGACAATAAAAAAAATACTTTATGAAAGTCGGATTTACGTGTAATACAGAAAACATTGACGACTTCGGAGAACAAGATACCTAATATTCGGCTCGCACAACTATTTCCTAACATTAAGGATAAATTTGTGAACTTGAAACAACTTGCCTCTATGGTGTATGTATCATCGATTGTATTGAAGAGGTCCAAGAAACGGACAAAACTACTCGCAACTCTGAGACACGGAAGAGGAACCTGAACTTGCTCCAGTGTCGAAAATATCAAGCATATCTGAAACTTGCGCAAGTTTGAGAAACCTAAAAAACTTTTTTATTATTGGAAGAAGTAGTCCATACTTGCAGTGGAGTGTAGGTAATGTAAATTAAAACAACACTTCTGTCTTCCTCCACAAATATGTCTTCCTCCACAAATAATATATATTTTGAAAATTTTTTTAGCGATTGTCCCTACATGTTTCGACTATATATACAGTCATCCTCAGGGGAACTGAAAGGAATGTGTGGAAGTACAAAAATAACAGGTACCATAAGAGACTTACCTATATCGAGTGTAGATTGGGTTCTAATAGTTGTCTCAAATTAATGAGTAGAACATTTAAGATAATCATGGCAAGTGAAATTTGTTTAGTTGAAGACTAACTTGAGGTAACTCAGTGTGGGTATGTAAATCAGCACATTTTAGTTTATTTTAAATTTGTTAATAAAAGTAAGGGAATTAAATTATTTTCAATGAGTATGGTATAAAATAAATTTTAATGATTAATATATGAACATTTTTAAAAAATTATTTTTTAAAAGGGAGTTATAAAAGTTCATGGGAGGAGATACTTTTATAACTCCCTTTTTAAAAATAATTTTTTAAAATTGTTAAAAACTATTAATTTATGAAAACTATTAATTTATGCATTCATTCACAGATGTCTCAATCTTTCCCATATTCAGGTACTTTATGTGTTTAACAATTACAACTTTCAACCATCAGGTACACTATAGCTTGTAGACTTTGTAAACCTATTATCGAGTTCCTCCAGATTGTACTGACACTTCAATTTTTAGGATTTCTACAGTCTGATACTTGTTATGCCATATGTCAAACCAACTTTCATTTGTTTCATACATTAACCACACTTTCCTTAAAATTCTTTTTAAGTCAAACGTGGTAGTGATTAGCACGAATCTTTTTTCCTCTTAAAAATGTTTTTCTAATTCTTTATACTAAAATGTGGTTTTATTTAAACCCATAGGGGCTTAGCCCCTATCCTACTATATTTAGTTTTATTATTTACCAAAACATGAAATTTCATAGTTTTTTAAAATAATTTAAAAAGGGAGTGAAACATTTTTTGTTTCTTTTTAGTTTCTCCACATAAACCATGTTATATCGAAAAATGTTCATATATTAATCATTAAAATTTATTTTATACCATACTCATTAAAAATAACTAAATTTTATCACTTTTATTAACAAATTTAAAATAAACTAAAATGTGCTGATTTTCATATCCACAACTCTGAGTTACCTTAAGTTAGTCTTCAACTAAACAAATTTCACTTGCTATGATTATCTCATTAATTTGAGACAACTATTAGAACCCAATCTACACTCGATATAGGTAAGTCTCTTATGGCACCCGTTATTTTTGTACTTTCACACATTCCTTTTAGTTCCTCTGAGGATGACTGTATATATAGTCGAAACATGTAGGGACAATCGCTAAAAAAAATTTCAAAATATATATTATTTGTGGAGGAAGACAGAAGTGTTGTTTTAATTTACATTTTTAATTATTGTTAACAATTTTGACAAGTGTACAAATATTTCTCAAAAGCTGAATTTTATAAATATAAAATAAAAAATATGAAGTAATCATTAATTGTCCGATTATTTTAAAAATAGAGAATTTCAAGGCAAACATAGAGTACATTGTATAATATAATTATGTATATGTTAGTATGCACGTGCAGTATAATATATATTGATAAATTTGCTTCATTTAATTTTAGTTCTGATAAATTTAAACAAAAATATTTAAAATTATTTACTCATATGCAGATACTTATTAATAAACAAACACTGTAAAATGCAGACCAGTTATTTTAATTTTTTCCTATTAACCGACCACCCCTGTTAACCGATCAGCATTTGATTTTCAGGGGTGGTCCCTAGGGAGAGATTTTACTGTGGTTAGTTTAAAGACGGGATTACACAGTGGATCCTTGACACTGGTTTCACCCTTGTGTATCTAAAATAGTAATAGGTAGTTAAATCTACAAACGGTAACTCTCATTAAATAGGGCGAAAATTAGCAATAACATTAATATTTTTTATTAAAAATAATATGTAAAAATAAAAACTTCCATGTACAATATAAAATGAAAGTAGGTGCACGCACAGTATCTTTAGATACCATCCTACAACCAAACCTAATAATACCTATAATTCCTGTACAATGTAGTAATTATTATAATTATATTTTAATATTGATGTTGCGAAATAAATAAAAAATAAATAAAATATGGGCCACCTGATATTTTAAAGAACTGACCTTTAATACCACTAAATTATACTTAATTCAGATACCATCCCACAACCAAACCTAATAATACCTATAATTCCTGTACAATGTAGTAATTATTATAATTATATTTTAATATTGCTGTTGCGAAATAAATAAAATATAAATAAAATATGGGCCACCTGATATTTTAAAGAACTGACCTTTAATAACACTAAATTATACTTAATTCAGATACCGTCCTACAACCAAACCTAATAATACCTATAATTCCTGTACAATGTAGTAATTATTATAATTATATTTTAATATTGCTGTTGCGAAATAAATAAAAAATAAATAAAATATGGGCCACCTGACATTTTAAAGAATTGACCTTTAATACCACTAAATTATACCTAAACGTTAATTTCTATATTGCAACTAGATCCGAATAAATAAAAAAAAAATTTGATGACACCATATTTAAGGGCTTCTAGCTCCGAATGTATAAACCCTTTTTCATATTTTTTTTATGTAGTATTATACCTTACAATTTGTCATCGTCATTTACACACACCTTGTATATCATCTTCATCATCATCTGTGGCTTCACAACCCAGGGTGGGTTTTTGCCGACTCGACCACACGTCTCCATCCTTCTCTATCAAGCATCCGATCGGGGCCATTTTCGATTTTCATGGCTTTTAGGTCCTTTGTAATATTGTCTCTCCATCTGAGGCGGGGCCGACCTAATGGACGTTTTCCCCCTGGAACCTCCTACCACACCAGTTTTACCATTCTATCATCTGGCATTCTTTTAACTTGTCCTGCCCACTGTAGTCTCCTGATCTTTATTTCGTTTATTATGCTGGTATCCGTGTGGAGTTCTTTGAGTTCTTGGTTGGTTTTTATTCTATATGGCCCTGTGTTTTCGTCTCTGGTTGGGCCAAATATTTTTCTTAGCACTTTGCTTTCAAAGACCTTAAGTCGTTCTTCGCTTGCAACCGTTAGTGTTCAGGTCTCACATCCATACATTACGACAGGTCTTATAATTGTTTTGTATATATTCAGCTTAGTTTTCCTGGTAAGTATTGTAGATTTTATTAGGTTTTGAATAGCAAAAGGCATCTGTTTGCCGCCTGTATCCTGTTATTTATCTCTTCTGTGATGTCGTTGTTTTCACTGATACTTGTGCACAGATATTTGAATTGTCTTGTCCGCTCGAAGTTGTAGTCTCCGATAGAGAAGTTTTGTCCTACTCTATCTCGGTTCCGATTATTTCTACTGAGGTACATATACTTGGTCTTGTCTTCGTTTATTTTAAGGCCTATCCTTTCTGCTTCCTTTTCGAACTTTATGAAAGTCTTTGAGGTTGATCCTGCTATTGCCAATCACATCGACATCGTCTGCAAAAGCCAGGAGCAGGTTGGGTCCCTCTTGATGGAAGATAGCAGTTGGCTTCTCGATTTTGGAGTTCCTAATTATATATTCCAATGCTATGTTAAAGAGTTGAGGTGGCGGGCATCACCTTGTTTGAGACCATTATTGATACTGAAGGAGTCGGAGAGACTCTGTCCCACTCTTACTTTGCATCGCGTATCCTCTATACATACTTTTGTCATCGATATAAGTTCTTTTGGGAATCCAAGCTCTTGCATTGCTTGCCATAACTTTGATCTACATACTGTGTCGAATGCCTATTTGAAGTCAATAAACATTTGGTGGAGTTCTCTGTCGAATTCCCAGCATTTCCTCATTATTTGTCTAATGGTAAAAATCTGGTCTACGGTGGATCTATTTGATCGAAAACCACATTGGTAGTCCCAAACGATCTCTTTAGTATATGGTTTCATTCTCTCCAGCAGGATATTGGAGAGTATCTTATAGCATGTATTCAGAAGGGTTATTTCACGATAATTTGTGCATTTCTTTTTGTCTCCTTTTTTATGTATAGGGACGATTTCCCCTTCCTTCCACCCATCGGGTAGGGCCTCTGTCCTCCAGATGATTTGTATAAGCTTATGTATGGCCTTATGGAGTGTTTCTCCGCCAGATTTTATGCATTCGGCAGGTATGCCGTCACTGCCTGGAGCTTTGTTATTTTTCAATTTTTTTATTGGCTTCACTGTTTCTTCGTACGACGGTGGCTGTATTTCTATTTCGGCCGTTGGTATATTTGTTGGTGGCGTATTTGTATTTTCCTCATCATTGAGCAGTTCATAGAAGTAATTCTTCCAGGTACTTATTTAGAATCTCCTTTTCATTGGTTATGAGTTCTCCATTATTTTCTATTTTGAGATTTCGCTAAAATACTCTTTTGTTCTGTTATTCTGTCTATTTTCTTCTATTTCCCTTACTATTGATAGCTGGTATTCCCTCTTTTTCCGTTTCACCATTCTTCGTACTGCTGTTCTTTGATGTCTATATTCTTCTATATTAGATGCTGTTGGGTGTTGTAGTATTTTTTTCCTAGCCAGGTTCCGTGCTTCAAGTGTCCTGTTGCAGTCATCATCAAACCATCTCCTTCGCTGCTTCTTCTTTTTGCCAAGAACCTGTTTGGATACGGTGGCTATTGCTTCTTCAATGTTACCCCATAATTCATCTATGCTGTTTTCGTCTTGAGGCTCCTTTATTTGTTCATTTATTTGTTCTTGGTATCTTTCTTGTGTCTTTTTTGTTTTTAGTTTTCTCGTATCCCAAATTGTTCTGTTCTCCTTCTTAGGCGTTGGGCAAGTGGAGATTCTTATTCTAATCTTGTCCTTACTAGGAAGTGGTCCGTATCTGCGTCTGCTCCTCTGAGGCTTCTGACGTCCAAGCAGTTACTACCATGTCTTCTATCTATTATGACGTGGTCGATTTGGTTTCTTGTGAACCCGTCCTTTCAAATCCAGGTCTCTTTGTGAATGTTTTTATGTTCGAACATTGTTGATTTAATTAGGAGGTTGTGGGACATAGCCAGGTCGACAAGTCTGGTTGCATTGTCGTTGCTAGTGTCGTGTAGGCTATGCCTGCCTATAGTTGCTTGATAGGCTTCTTCTTTGCCGACTTTGGCATTAAAGTCTCCCCGAATAATTAGCATATCATATTTGGGTATACTCAGTAAAAGATTTTCTAGTTCGTCATAGAAGGTATCATTTATTTCCTCGTCTTTCTCTTCTGTCGGGGCATGGGCTGAGACCACCGAGTAGTTATACCACTCTCCTTTCAGTCTCATATAGCACACACCTTGTGTATAGTACATAATATTCGTTCCTCTATTACAGGAGCAAGTTCAGTTGAATTTTATTAAGAACTAAAACGCACTCGGTACTTACATAAAAATTTAATATTATAAAATACAGAAAATCGACACACAATAAATTTTTCTCCATATACCAAAAAGTAACACACTACATAAATCACCACATAAAATGTGTAGACAAATATTACACCTATACAGATTGTTCCTTTTTAAAAATCTCAATTTGTATTTGTCAAATATCACGCGACGGTGGGATTTCCGTAAACCATAAATTTTGCCAATTTTAAGATACGACGAACATAAAAATCAATTGAAGAATATAAATCTAAATCAAAGACATATCTGCAGCAGGAAAATTTAAATTTCTAACGTGTTAAAAATATTCGGGAAGCAGCGATTTCTTTTTCAATCCTTTTTCGTTCTTTACCGCCCGCAGTTGCTCATTTATTTCAATGTTTCCGCATTTTAGATTCTTCCTGCTGATATACCACATTGTATTTGCTGTATTACAGAAGAACAGGTGTTTAAGTGCTGCTTAAATTGTCTTTATGTTCTGCAATTTATCTATAATCTAGTACAATTAGAGTCCTAGCAGGAAAGACCGAATAAATTCAGAAAAGAACACTGGAACTAGTGTACGAATTGGTAGGTAGGTTAAATACAGGGTGTTTGAATAAAAACTGGCAGGCCAATTATTTCTGTAAACGCCAGTTTTTAGCCTCTATGATTGGCTTCACAACTGTGTAAAAAATGTGTTTAAATAATAATGCAATATGTAGGTGGCGCCATGGTGCAAAGAATTTTTTCGATGACAGGAACTTTTAAATGTTGTGGTTCTTAAAGATAATTAATTTTTGATCAAATTATGTCTTATAAAATTTTTTGATAAATCCAACATGAACCGAGATATTTGGGGTTAAGTTTTTTATTCAAATAATTTTAACGAGTATTTTAATTATAAATATATTTAATATCCTTTAGCAGATTTTAATTTAATTTTGGTAATGATAATTTTAGTGCTAAAACGCTCCTGTAGCGCTAAATTATTACGTCCAGTGACGTCTCAGGGGACGCCTTAACAAATAATATTGGCAAAAAATAAGACGCCACTGAGTTTTTGGTAATTTTTATATTTTTTTCGGATTAAGCAACTAAAAATATCCTTTTATTGTCTGTAAAATTGTTTTCATATCATGCGTCGTTTTCGAGAAATAAAAATGCATATCTCTGAAAAACAAAAATCATTAAATAATTAACATTATTAACACTCAGTGTCAGTGTCAGAATTTGCAATTTCTACAATTTTAAAATAAAAATGGTTCACCATACAAATAGAGACAAATTGAACATGGTTTTAGTTTATGGAGAATGACATCAAAATATTTCAGAAGCTTTGCGCTGCTATCGAGCTCGTTTTCCAGATAGACCAACGCCCGATCGCAAATTTTTTGTAGCTTTGTGTACCAACTTAGCTACATATTATGGTAACTTTAAAAAGGGAAAGGTTCCAAGAAGGAAGAGGGTTACGAATGACGAAAATGTAGCTATAGTCCTACAAACAGTAGAAAATAGCCCACAAACGTCATTACAAAAATTAAAGGATGAAACTAATATTACAGTAAGTTCGTGTCGCAGAATCCTAAAAGGAAATGGGTTTTTTTCCATACAAAATTCATTTAGTGCATCATCTACAACCAGAAGATTACCAGCGCAGATTAAACTTTTTGGCACATTTTCATATTCTTTTTGAAGAAAATCCAAATTTATTAAACCAAATTATGTGGAGTGACGAATCCCGGTTTCACAATAATGGAGTAATTAACAGGCATAATTGTCGCTACTGGTCCCGGGAAAATCCTAACTGGATGTGATAGACTAAATTTCAAACACGATTTGTAAATGTTTGGTGTGGCATTGTAAATGGTTACATAATCGGGCCCTATTTGTACCATGAACATTTAACTTTAGTTCGTTACAATTTCTGCAAAATAATCTCCCTTTGCTGTTACAAAATGTAGGAATCGACGTAAATACTATGTGGTTTCATCAAGACGGTGCCCCAGCACACAATAGCAATATCGTTATGAATCATCTAAATGTGATGTTTCCAGGAAAAGTGATCAGCACAAATGGGGATCTTAGATTGCCAGCAAGGTCCCCTGATCTCACCCCGATGGACTTTTATTTATGGGGCTACTTACAAAATGAAATCTACAAGGAACCAATAGAAGACATGGCTGACCTGTACAACAAAATGTATGCTACTATAGCCGCTATTAATCGAAATACACAATAATTTTGAACACCTCATTCGACCCCATTAGTTAGTTTTTGGTATTGTTCTAATTTTCATTAATAATTTTGTATAATTTCTCATCAGTTCTTTCATAAAATTTAAAACATCTTTTAATTTTATTTTATTATGCTTTAATGTTTTAACATTGCTTTCAAGCAACAAAAAATACAACGTATTGATAATTTATGGTTTTGTTTCTTAATGCATATTCAATAAAATTGTTTTTATTTTTATTTCTCGAAAACGAAGCAAGATATGAAAACAATTTAACAGACAATAAAAGGATTTTTTAGTTGCTTAATCCAAAAAAAAATATAAAAATTACCCAAAACTAAGTGGCGTCTTATTTTTTGCCAATATTATTTGTTAAGGCGTCCCCTGAGACGTCACTGGACGTAATAATTCAGCGCTACACGGGCGTTTTATTACCAAAATTATCATTACCAAAATTAAATTAAAATCTGCTAAAGGATATTAAAAATATTTGTAAATAAAATACTCGTTAAAAATATTTTAATGAAAAAACTTAACCCCAAATATCTCCGTTCATGTTGGATTTTACAAAAATTTTTATGAGACATAATTTGATCAAAAATTAATTATCTTTAAGAACCCCAACATTTAAAAAGTTGCTATCATCGAAAAAATTCTTTGCACCATGGCGCCACCTACATCTTGTATTATTGAAACACATTTTTTACACAGTTGTGAAGCCAATAATAGAGGCTAAAAACTGGCGCTTACATAATTTACATGTCACTTATAGTTTTCGAAATAATTGGCCTGGGAGTTTTTTATTGAAACACCCTGTATATTGGGTTTTGCCTAATGCCTGGGTATCATGGTTAAATTAATTGGAAAAAAGGTCTACTAACACCACTACTAACTAACCTACCAACACCATCCTGTATTAGTATATCATCTTACAATATAATCATTCTACATCTAAAGTTCTATTATCTCTTATAATATTCTATTATATGATGCTCAGTATCTTGTACCGTATATGACCGATCATAACATGATAGACGTTTTTTTATTTTATAATTTATTTACAATCTTTAGCAAAATACAACAAATATGAGGAGCGATTATTTAATAAGGGATATATCCATTTAAAATGATTTGATACGGATAATACGATAAATTCTAAATGGGAAAATCTTATTTGTTTTCTAATTAAAAATATATTTCCAAATAATTTTTTAGATTATAGTTTATTTTTTAAGAGAATATAGCGACTTTCGCTTGACCTAAACGTTTATGTCACGTTTTGTCTGAACCTTAAATTAATTTGGTTGTTTGTCTTTAAGGTAAAATATTGTTTAGTCAATGTTTACGTCTTAAATTTGTATTAACCATTAATTCAACAAATAAGTAAGGTTATTGTATATTTTAAATATTACGGTCACTTTCTAAGCAGTCGCACGTTTCTGTGTCCTGTTCTGTTTCGTTTGCCGCTTCTTCTGTTAGATTACCTTCCAGAATTTTTTTGAAAACTCCAATGCAGGTAAAGTCTGCCACTTTATTTCCTCGTCATGAAATTATCTTGTAAATAGAGGCCAATAATATTACGAAATTGATCTAAGAAAATGTTCTATGGTATTGTTTGTTTTTACTAAATTAGTTATGATTTTGCGCCATGAGATCATGGCAATCAATTCCCTAGAATCTAGTTGGTTGATGATGGATGAATGTGATACACATACTGCAAAATAAAGTGATAAAATTGTAGCAACGATTTAAAAGAATGAAATTTAGTGAACGTGATGAGAAATGTAAAATAGTGTTACGGAGAAAAATCCAACAGTCCCAGTTGTGTCTATGAGATGTCTAGAAACGCCTGTGGTAATAATATTTTTGATTTTGAATGCGGCTTTAAGAATATGAAAATAAATAAACGAAATTGTGTATGCATGGTACTGCTAACCTTTTTTGAGCCTTAACGTCGTCAAATATATTGATGAAGGTAGTAACAATCTATGTAAACGGGCAGATTTAATGTAGTCCAAAATTCACCTGCAGAACTCTTTCTACTGGAGTCATTAATTATTGGCCCACGGCAAAAATTAAACAGTTTTAAATATCTCAAATCGTTCCCAATATATTAAAGTATGATATGCATATTGCAAAATATGATTAGTATAATTAATTAGTATTAAATTAGAGAAAATATGTATATTCAATTCATTATTTACTTTAAAAAATTTGGATTAAAACGTATCTGCGGCATAACCTTTAATAGTTACAGATTATCTATGCTAGTATAATTTTAGGGCTAATAATACCTTTATGCAGGATATTTAACAAGTTCTCTTATAAGAAATTAAATAGTTACTAATGTATATCCACACTTAAATTTGTATAATGGTTACAATACATATGTGTGTAGAAGCTTTACTTTGTACCTAAATTAACATAAACAGTCAGCATAATAATTATTATATGTTAAAAATGCTGTTAATTGGAATATTCCCAGTATTTTTAAATTTAGAAAGCTCTTAAAAAAACACATACATTAATCATATAGTAAAAGTATGTGCTTGCATTTGCCATCTTCTATGACAAAATTAAAAAGCGCAAATAGGTTTGCATTAATAAATCCAATTGATGTGATATTTAACACTTAATGTCTTTAAATTTTACTAAAATTAGTTAAAGGGATGGCAGACATGGTTATTTATTAAATAAATCTGCTATTTATTCTAACGGCGCCGGCGTTACCTTCAGGTATGTTCTTGTCATTTTATTGTATCATATAGTATGTGTCATATAACCGCTATATTGGCCTTAATTTTGACTATTCTATATTACATTTGCTGTGGGTTTTGAGATTGACGGAAAACCGATGTTTGTGTCGTTCACTGAGATTTTACTTTGCACACTGCTCACCGACTAAAGCCTTTGTGGGAAATATTGGGACATATTTTTCCATCTCTAATTAAGGCATCTATTTGGTAAGTTTACTACGTAATCTTTTTTAGATTATCGATATTTTTGATAATTTTCTCACATGTCCCCTAAAATTCCAAATCTATTATGAGGGCAAGTTTTTTCCATCTTGCCGTTTTCAAGATTTTTCATTTTTTAGTTTATTGACTCTCCGATAATTCAGACTTTTAAGCCAAATAAGATTTGACCCTTGGAATTTCAGCTCGTTTTTTTTTAGCTATTGGTGAGGCTTATTTGAAGGCCCACATAACTACTATGAGAACCAGGCTTTAGCCCATTAAGCCACCTCCAGGAGGACCTGTGGATAAGTACATTTTATATAAACTGCAAATATCTAGTTAGACTTTAATTTTTTTTCCTTGGGCGCAGTGAAATGTAATTTCTTGCGGTACCTAAAACTAAGGAATTTTCTTTTTGTTCTAATTGAAGCCATAAGCTATTTTGCTCAACTAGTTTAACAGTATATTTCAACATAAACAAATAATATGTATAGCGAAATATAAAAGATATGCAACTTCTGTGCTGTAATAATGAGTGATTAACTTAGCCAAACTCAAATGCTTTTACTATTTTTATCTGATTTGCTAATTTAACTGACTACAGTTACTTATGAGATCTTACATGACGTTTGGTAAATTTTCAACTTAAAAATTATCCCCATTGCATTACATCTTTAAATAAATAACTTTTTATTAGTTTTTGTGTTTGTCGTGGCACTGTGTGTATGGGCCCCATTGTTCACGCACAGAATGTTGTTGTGACAGGTTCAGACAAAAGCTGTGAGTGGCGCTCAAAACTTTATCTGATGTCATTGACTTGTACAGCAACATCTTTTGGGATTCGTATATTGTAGTTTAACTGGTATGGACCCTTTGCTGCTGAACCACCCCGGTTACAATTGCTACGAGCTACAGCTAGCTATGGTAGATGCTTTCAAAAAATTTTAAAGCATAAATTATGGTGACTCTATGTCGTAGATTCCCTGAAATGTCTTGATTTTTAGGATCTGCTTTTTAACCATATCCTTAAAACAATTAAACGAAGTAATTTCAGCCACACCATATAGAATCGCCTCAATGGATATCTTAAAAAGAAATCGAAAAACAAGTACTTTTTGATCAAAATTACAGTAACAAAACTTCTACACATTAATGGTACATATGCGAAATGTTGCAGGTGCTGCGAGATGTCGTCACTTCTTTCTATATACATGTGTATTTTAAACATTATACAAATTTAACTGAGGATATACATTAGTATAACTATTTAATTTTTTTTAAAAGAGCTTGTTAAAAATCCTGCATAAAAAATATTATTTAGCTCTATATTTATATTAGTATAGCTTCTCAAATACTCAGTAATTAAAGAAAGAAGCTTGTGCCTTTGCTTTTCGTCAGACCTAACTCTCGGACGCGTTTCGCCGTATTACGACTCATCAGTAGGGAAATAGAGTCTGGCAAAAAGGAAAGGGACCTTACATTGCATTTCAACACATAATGTAAATGCGATGTAAAAAAAACAAGTCAACTTTGTTTTATATCGCCTTTTCAGTTCGCAGAAACCGACAATTGGCTTTAAGCGCCACCTGACTTTAGATACCCGCTTATGCGGGTTCCATTCCAGCGTTTGATCTTCTATATGTCCTTGCTGGGTTGTGTGGATAGCTCGATTGCCACAAGATGTCGCCACGTGCAACATCTCGCATATGTATCTTTACTCTGTCATTAATAAAATTTATGACGCAGATACAATTTTAATCCAAATTCTTTAATGGATTTATTATACATATTTTCTCTAATTTAATACTAATTTATTATTCCTATTATATATATTATATATTCCAATATGTATATCATATTTTAATATATTGGGAACGATTTGAGATATTTAAAACTGTTTAATTTTTGCCGTGGACCAACAATTTACTTCCGCCAATGATTTCAGTAGAAAGAGTTCTGCAGGTAAATTATGAGACACATTAGATTGGCCGGTTTGTACAGAGTGGCACTACCTTCATCAATTTATTTGACAACGTTCAGGCTTAAAAAAGGTAAGCAGTACCATGCATACACAATTTTGCTTATTTAGTTTCTACTGAAATCATTGGCGGAAGTAAATTGTTGGTACACGGCAAAAATTAAACAGTTTCAAATAATATCTCAAATCGGTCCCAATATATTAAATTATGATATGCATATTGCAAAATATAATTAGCATAATTAATTAGTATTAAAGTAGAGAATATACGAATGTTAAATTTATTGTTTATCCTAAAGAATTTTGATTAAAAACGTATCTGCAGCATATATTTCAATAATTACAGAGTACTTGAGAAGCTATGCTAGTATAAATTTAGGGCTAAATAATGTTTGTATGCAGGATTTTTAACAAGCCCTCTTATAAGAAAATAAATGGTTACTGATGTATATTCACACTTAAATGTGTATAATTACAATACTAGTTTTACTTTGTACCTAAATTAACATAAAAAGCCAGCATAATATTTTATTATATGTTAAAAATTCTGTTAGTTCACATTGGAACATTCCAAGTATTTTTAAATTTAAAAAGCTTTTAAAAAACACATACATTAATCATATGGTAAAAGTATGTGCTTGCATTTTGTCATCCTCTATCATGAAATTAAAAAGCGCAAATAAGTTTGCATTAATAAATCCACTTGATGTGATATTTAATACTTCATGTCTTTACATTTTACTAAAATGAATTTAAGCGATGGCAGACATGCTTATTTAATAAATAAATCTGCTATTTATTCTAATGTCGTTACTTTCATGTATGTTCTTATCATTATATTGTATCATAATGTATCTATCGTATAACCGCTCTATTGGCCCTAGTTTTGACTTTTCTATGTTACATTTGCTGTGGGTTTTGAGACTGAGGGAAAACCGATATTTGTGTCATTCGCTGAGATTCCACTTTGCGCACTGGTCACAGACTAAAGCCCTTTTGGGAAAAGGTGGAACATCTTTTTCCATCTCTGAGATTTCCACATTTAGTCTTAATTAAGGCACCAATTCGGAAATTATCGATATTTTTGAAATTTCTCTCACATAACCTATAAGATTCCAAATCTATTTTTACGGCCAGTTTTTCCGCCTTGCCGTTTTCCAGATTCTTAATTTTTCAGTTTACCGATTCTCCGATAATTCGAACTTTTCCAACCAAATCAGATTTGACCCTTGGATTTTCGGCTCGTTTTTTTTTAGCCATTAATGAGGCTTATTTAAGGGTCAATATAACTACTATGCAACCAGCAAAGGGCCCTTTCTATAGAGAGCCAGGCTTTAGCCTATTCAGCCATCTGCAGGAGAACCTATGGATAAGTACATTTTTTATTAAACTTTATTTAAACTGCAAATATCTATGAATTGTTGTGGCTTTTACTTGATGGAAATTCATTTCTACTCAAATGAAAGACAAAATACAGTCTGATTTTCAGTATATTACAAATTACCTATGACGCGTTTCGCTAACACAGGATTTTCCACTTTTAATGGAAACCAGGATTAAACATTGGTTAAGTCTTAAAGGATTCAACGGATAGGATTTTTTAAAAAACTTTAACTAAATTTTACATTATTATTACTCTGTTTAAGGTAGGTGAGCGAATGAACACAGTTTAAGATAATTATATGCTAAGAGGTAGATGGTAGGTAACCTAATTCTAAATAATGTTTACAATATTTATGATGGGAACGCCTTTTTGGAATTCCACACTGAACTTTTATGGTATTGATACTAATTAAAAAGGTTTAGTAGTGCTGAATTATTTAAATCTGTCTGGTCATTTAGGAGATTATCTGTATTTTTAAGTCGGTTAATTTCCAAGCTTTCCAAATAGTTGAGTTTTTTACCCTCATTTTCTATATGTAAAATTTTAAAATTATTTTGCAAAGGTTCTTTAAAATTTCTGTCTCTATTAATTAAAAAAATATTTTAATTCGAACTGTATCTAAAAATTTTACTTTTTTTACATTTGCAATAACTTTTAATTGTTTTAAGGTATAAAAGGAAAAAGCATCAACACTATATCATGAAGAAGCAAAACAACAAAAACATTAGATTTAAATAAAATCCACAAATAAATTAATAAATTTAAATAGGAATTTATTCTCACAACTTTTAAAAATGTAGCCAAAATTAACATTATTAATAAAATATGTGATTTTACGATTTCAATAAATAAATAAATAAATAATGTATCAGGTATTTATTTTTAAAAAGCCCTAAATTAGCGGAATACAACGACGTGGCGTATAAATATACAGGGTATACGGTTTAAAAATCGAAACTTAACTTTATTTTCTTAATATTATACCGGGAAAACAACTCAACTTTTTATTATTTTTAAAAAACATGGTTATAGGGAGGCATTAGGCCTACCGTTTAAAATTATTGTAGATTATTATTATTATTATTATCATTTGTAGATCAATCTTAATTTTGTGCACAGAGGCACCAAGTTTAAACGAAGGAAAAGAAAAATATATTAGTGTGTCATCTGCATATTGATGTGATTAAAAAAATTTTAAGAACCTGTAAAAATCAGCAGTATACAGGGAGAAAATTAAAGGGCCCAGAATGCTGCTCTAAGCAACGCCCCTAGATATAGACAACAGCTCAGACTTCCTGTTGTTTAATAAAACCCTCTATCTTCTGTTTCGATTAGGCATAAAAAATAATAGGGGTTGTATTTAAAATACCAGACTTTTAGGACTTTTAGAAATTGTTACATTTAGAAAGTTATTTGAAGAGCTTCGGTAAATATTTTTATTTTTTAAAGTATGCCTTGCCACTACTTAACAATCGTATTCCATAACACAAATTTCATGTCTTACTGTTCTCTGTACCGGGTGTCCCACTAAGAATGGCTGTCGGCCGTATCTCAGAAAGTGTTAGTCGTATGGCTTGCGGAAAAAAAATATATTAGGTAAAGTGGTCATGAGAAATTGCTGGAAATTATTTTCAAGTTTCTCAGACTGGCGCTAGAGGGCGCAACAGTAACGGTAAATATGAATCACGAAGTTTCCTCAAAAGTCGCCTAGTTAAGGTATCCCGAAAATAACATTTTTGTATATTTCGAAGATTTAATAATAAAATTCACCCATAGAACGTGTTCGTCACTTTTCAAATAAAGTGGCGGGGGAAGGTTGAACATTATTTGTAATAAATGCTGATAACTCCGGTCTGGCTTAACATAATTTAGTAAGCTTAGTTTCGTTAAAAAGGGCTTTTCTCACTCTATATATCATCTTATGAACTACGGCAATATGTGTTTTACACTAGGCGCTAGGGGGCGCTGTCTTACAACTTCACAAACATTGCGCGTTTTTTCCATAATTGTAAATAGAATAGTATATTCAATTTTACCTGATTACAAGGATGATTAAAAGTCTAAGAAGTCAGCAAAAACCGCAAGTTAATATCTATTTTCAATCCGGAGATATCAACAACAACAATCATAATTACGGAACATTATGATTTTATTTTCAAGTTACCATTGTAAAGGTTTTTTTAGGAGTCAAATAGGCCTTTGAAAAATAAAATATGAATTGAAACTGTGCCCGCGTGTCACCTTTCATTATTACGTCAAATTTTTTGTCGTTGCAACAGTGTTGTGTCGTATTTGATTTTCAAAATGCCTCTGTTACTTGAAGAAGCGGTTGACATCATTGCGGTGTATTTTGAATGTTTGGGAAATGCAACAATTGCTGAACGGGTTTACGCAGTACGATACCCTCAAAGGCGCCGATACGACATTAGAATGTTTAATCGTTTAGCTAGCAATTTTCGTACTACTGGAAGTATTCGTCGCCCTGTATATCGCAGACGCCGCAGAGGTCGAACCGAGGAAAACATCGTAAATGTTTTGGCATATGTGGAATTTAATCCACAAATTAGTATTAGATTAATTGTTGGAGACTTGGGCGTTACTCGCTCTACTGTGCATAGGATTTTATTAGAAGAAAGGTAAGTAATTATATCTACATGCTATAACTCCTAAATAGTTTAGAATAATGCCAATATTTCTCTTAATAGTTTTCAAGTCAATGCAATAAGTATTTTGTTTTTCTTTAGACTACATCGCTACCATATTATGCTCCACCAGGCTTTGACCCCGCAAGATTATGATAGAAGATTGGATCATTGCTATTGGTTGCTCAATATGATATTGGAAGATAGAAATCTCCTCTCCAGAATTTTGTGGGCTGATGATGCTACTTTCCATAGTAATAGAGGATAAACCGCCATAACATGTATTATTGGTCGCGGGATAATCCCCATTGGATGCGGGAGGTGCAGCATCAAGGAAAATGGAGTGTCAATGTCTGGTGCGGCATTTTGGGTGGCAGAATAATTTTATCATTTGTATTTAATGAGTCGCTTACTGGGCAAATATATTTACATTTTTTAAATTACGAACTCCCAATTCTTCTCGAAGATGTGCCCTTGGATATTCGCAGAATTATGGTTTTCCAACACGATGGATGTCCTGCACATTTTGCGGCAAACGTTCGTCAATTTCTTGACTACACATTTCCTGCAAGGTGGATAGGAAGAGGGAGTATATTTCCGTGGCGTGCCAGGTAACATTATAGGATATATTGTGATACTGTTAATGAAAGTGGTAATTTCTATTTTAGATCACCTGACTTAACATGCCTAGATTTTTATCTATGGGGGAGATTGAAGGATCTTGTTTTCGTTACCAGACCCACCACAAGGGTAAACATGATAGAAAGGATATTGGACAGCAACCGCTGGATCCCTATGGCAGAGATGGAAACTGCAGTATTATCAACCAGGGAGAGATTGGAGTCGTGTATACAGAACGATGGGCGACAATTTGAAGATTTAGGGCGCCACTGAGAATTATTGTCGTAACGATATATTTGCGTGAAACATACGTACCTCCATATTTTGTTTTTCCAAGGCCTATTTGACTCTTAAAAAAACCTTTACAATGGCAACTTGAAAATAAAATCATAATGTTCCGTAATTATGATTATTGTTGTTGATATCTCCGGATTAAAAATAGATATTAACTTGCGGCTTTCGCTGACTTCTTAGACTTTTAATCATCCTTGTAATCAGGTGAAATTGAATATACTATTATATTTACAATTATGGAAAAAACGCGCAATGTTTGTGAAGTTGTAAGACAGCGCCCCCTAGCGCCTAGTGTAAAACACATATTGCCGTAGTTCATAAGATGATATATAAAGTGAGAAAAGCCCTTTTTAACAAAACTAAGCCAGACCGGAGTTATCAGCATTTTTAACAAATAATGTTCAACCTTCCCCCACCACTCTATTTGAAAAGTGACGAACACGATCTATAGGGGAATTCTCGAAATATACAAAAATGTTATTTTCGGGATACCTTAACTAGGCGACTTTTGAGGAAACTTCGTGATTCATATTTACCGCTACTGTTGCGCCCTCTAGCGCCAGTCTGAGAAACTTGAAAATAATTTCCAGCAATTTCTCATGACCATATACCTAATATATTTTTTTTTTCGCAAACCAATATACGACTAACACTTTCTAAGATACGGCCGACAGCTATTCTTAGTGGGACACACGGTACTACCGACAGGTACATGTTTTATAAGTTTTACGAAATACCAAATTTTTGAAAAATCCTTAATAACTCAAAAACTATTAAATTTAATCATCGGATATGGTATACAAAATATTCTTAGAATTGATCAAGCAATCCAAAAATACCATAATATATGGGTATTGCATTAAATAAAAAGTATGCTTGATATGCCCTAACCATTTGGGAGACAAAAAATTGGCGCCATGACTATCCGGGCACCTTGTATAGTGCTGGCGTATCGTAAGTGATGGCGCACTGGGTTAACTCCCAAGTCGTTACATTTATTTTTACTGCGTAGCCTATAGGATTGCTTACTGATTCGTTATATTTCTGCTACCTTTGATTAAAACAATTGTTTACCTAAACACTTGTTTTTATTTCTTAATGCAGGTTATGATAGCATATTACAAGGATTCACGACAAAGGCACTGGTCGTTACTTAACGTTCACATTACTAACTGTTTTATACATTTCTTTTCTAACTATCGCTTGAAAGTACATCATAAAAATGCTTCGGTATCGTAGGGAGCTCAATTTTGTACGTCAGGTTACGCAGAATCGCTATCTGCGTAGTTCTACTTAAAAAGAAACCATTAATTGCTCAAAAAGGCATTAAAATCGTGGAACGTAATGTAAGAGCCCTTGCTTCAAAAAGCCATCTTGGAGTGCACTCCTAATTGCCCAAAAGGGCATTAAAATCCTAAGCGTACTTAAGAGCACCTGCTTTACGAAGCCATCGTGAAAGACTGACTTAATTGCCCAAAAAGGTCCTAAAGTCGTACACGAGGTGGTAGGCGTCATTGAAAAATCACTTAGAAATAAAGAGTACACTCTAGGAACTTTCCTGGACATCGAAGGAGCCATTAACAATGTCACGACCGAGGCAGTGTGCGACGCTCTATCAGAATCAGGGGTTGACAACTACGTCTGCCGTTGGATTTATAAGATGGCGGGGTGCTGTCCCAACACTCTGGCTAATAATTTTAAACAAAGCTCTTATAACTTTAGAAAGAGCTGGAATTAAAGTGGTTGCATATGCTGACGATTTAGTTATACTAGTGTCAGGCAAATTTCTAAACACCATTAGCGATCTAACAGGAACAGCGCTACAAAATCTTCAACGCTGGGCCTCGAGATGTGGCCTGCAAATTGACCAAGAAAAAACGGAGCTAGTTCTATTCACACGCAGAAGGGTGATTGAGAACTTCAGGCTCCCAGTCCTGGATAACAGTACCTTGGTGCTGAAAGCAAGAGCAAATCTGGGACTGATAATTGATTCCAAGCTAAACTGGGGCATGAACTTACAAGAACGAGTCAATAAGGCGTCAGTTGCGTTCTATGCCTGCAAAGAAGCCATCGGTAAAATTGGGGATTGAAACCCCATATAGTACACTGGATTTATACGGCCATTGTAAGACCTATACTAACCTACGGGGTCCTGGTCTGGTGGACTGCTTTGGAAAAAGCAGTACACACAAAGAAACTAACAAAGATACAACGGGCAGGTTGTTTAGGAGTAACTGGTGCCCTTCACTCCACACCGACGGCGGCTTTAGGAGTGATGTTACATCTGCTGCCCGTGGACATGTATGGAAAAGTATGGCTGCAAAGAGTGCTTTACGACTTAAAGAGTCGAAATGCTGGAGCTCCACCAACTACAGGCACAGCAGTATACTAAGGACATATCCAGTCCAAAATTTGCAAGAGCCGACTGATTACATCGTCCCACTAACAGACTTCGGAGAGGGATTTTCTGTGCTCATTCCGACTAGTGAAGAGTGGGAGGGCAATCAGTTAACAATGGAGACAGACCACTCAATTTTCACAGACGGTTCAAAAATGGACGTTGGAGTGGGAACTGGTATCTTCTTTGAGAGCATGAAATACAGAGGTCATATAGACTTCCGGACTACTGCAGCATTTTTTAAGCAGAAGTGATGGCAGTAGATAAAGCAGTAAAAATCCTGCAAGAACGTCAAGACCAGAGAGCAGCTGCGTCAATAGCTATCTATATAGATAGTCAGGCAGCGATAAAGGAAATTCGTTCCAACAACATTAAATCAAAACTAGTAAGGCGATGTCGCAACCATCTTCGCATACTTGGTGCCCGGTATCGAGTCACCCTGTGTTGGGTTCCCAGTCATCACAGCATAGATGGCAATGAGTCTGCTGATACGCTCGCCAAGGAGGGCGCGGGCATATCCGCCGATCTAGAAGAGAATACCGTAGCTAGACCACTGGGATTGGTCAAAGAGTAGATAGATCGTACAGCCAAACAACTTGCAGTAAGCAGATGGACAGAGCTAACAACCTGTAGCATCTCCAAGCAATTGTGGCCCCTACTTGATAACAGGAAAACCGCAGCGTTGTTACAACACAGTCGAAAGGACTTAAGAAATATCACTGCCGTGGTTACAGGACACTGTCTTTTCGGTAGACATGCTGAACGTATGCCAGCTAACACTTCTGCAGAAGTTGCAGAGACGAAGAAGAGGAGGAAAGTATTCAACATTTTTTGTGTGAATGCCCTGGCCTTGAAAGAAGAAGGTTTAATGCCTTGGGCGAATCATTCTTTAATAATCTGGAGGAAGTAAGCAGCTTACAACTGGGTCGACTTACTAGGTTTATCAACAGAAGTGGCTGGTTTCAGTGAGATTCCAAGATTCTTCTACGCCGTACTTCGCACTAGCCATCAGGGAGCTGATGCTGATAGGTTCCGCAGAGCATGTGTGGTAACACAACGGTCCTTATAGGACTACGTGAGACTGTCTGGATAGACCAGAAGTCTGCCACTCTAACCTAACCTAACCTAAGAGCACCTGCTTCACGGAGCCATCGTAAAAGACTGACTTAATTGCCCAAAAAAGTCCTAAAGTCGTAGAGCGCACGTAAAAGCACCTGCTTCACGGAGTCATCATGGAAGACTAGTTAACCGTTGCGCCATGCCGTCTCGTCCCTCTACCGCCGCGCGATACGATCTGACCACATATTCGCCCAATATGAAGATATCGTCCCAATAATGACGTTATAACTGCGTGAACAAATTATAACCCTTAAGTAATTTACAACGAAAAACATCAGAGATTCAAACCGCATGCACACAGCATTTAACAACCAATTTTCTTTGACGTGTTGATACACGTTTCCCCAACAGTAAGGTTTTTCTCAAACTACTATCTCCGAAACAAAATAAAATTCGCCGACGAAACAACTTAACAAAAATGTTCACATTGGTTCATACTTTCATATGTGCAAGTATTTGTATCGAATCTCATACAAAAGTTGATCCATTAATTTAGAACTGGGTAATACTAATTTGACTTCCGAGCTAAAGAGAATAACGGAGTCCAACAACAACAATTATAGTAAACACGCTCTGTTTATATTACAACCTAATACTATTGACAATCTATCTGGGCAAAACAAAGCTATTTAAAGTCAATAGCATTGTATAAATATTTAAAATAGCAGAATAGAAATCCTCTTGAAATAACCATAAATCGAAAACTAGGAAAGCATGAAAGTCAATTTTACCACTTGTTCAATAAAATGAAAACCATTTCGTAAATTGTTTTTGTTTGGCTTTATTCTATTGCTTTTCAAAATTGATTTTCAAAATTCAAAGCTATGGCATAATAAAGTAAAATAAAGCTGGTGGTTCAGAACTGTAAGAATTAACTAAAGAAAGCCTAATTATACTGATAAAACAACGTTACGTTAGGTATTCGCATTTGAAAAGCACAGCATTTTTTAATAAATAACAACTGATAAAGTTTCAATTGGAATTAAGTAACTTACTCAGATTCAAGAAACATATATTTATTTTTCAAATTTGGCAACAACATATACCGGGTGTGTCTCAAAAGACGCTCACCCCTATAAGTTTTTTGTATTTATAGATATTTAAATCAAACTTCGGAATTGTGCATAAGAAATGAGTCTGCATTTATTGGCATAATTTTTGATTTGTTAGCACTTCCGGTTTAACCGGAAGTGACCTTGAATTTAGTATTTTAAATGAGACACCCTGTATATTTTAACTTACTTGGATTCAGCATGATATTCTGAGTAAAATGACATCCCACTTGTCATTTTTTGACGTGTAATAACATTTTTATTCTCATTTTTTGTATTGAATCTCGAGGGCCATGAATCAATTAAATAGGTTAATTTATAGTCAAGTAGTTTACGAAAAATAAAATTATGTCATATTAATTGACTTTCTAAGTTTCACAAACGTTTAAAAAATCAAATGACGTTTACTCCATTTTTCCAAATAGAACGATAGTGGTTCACTAGGATATTTGAAACGAGCATTTCTTTCCCAACAATTTGATACCATACACTCCTATGCTATTTTAAAATTAACACGAAAAAATTTGCCTTAAATCCCAATCACATATTTAAAAGCGTTATGTATTATTATTGCCGCCCTGTCCTTTCCAAAGAAAAGAAATATAAAGGCGGCTTTGAACAACAATTAAATTGAATATT
Source organism: Polydrusus tereticollis (assembly GCA_963920685.1). NCBI lineage: Eukaryota > Metazoa > Arthropoda > Insecta > Coleoptera > Curculionidae > Polydrusus > Polydrusus tereticollis. The sequence goes on along the minus strand of OY987334.1, from coordinate 2,152,162 downwards.
GAATCATAGATATCTCCGGGGTGAAGACTACTCATATTAAACAGGAAAGAAAAATCCAAAATTCTTCACAAATATTTAATATTTTGCTCTACGCGTTTCGGTTTCTCAAACCATTTTCAAGAGCTATCTAAAAAGTTTATTTATATAATAATCTCAATTATAATTCAAAATAATTTGGTGTTAAAGTCTATACGAACTCAGTGTAAACAGCAAAAAATCAAATTTGGATTGACAGCCGGCATCTCCTTTGAATATTTCGGCATAGGCGTGCGACGCGACGGTAGAAATGGAAAAATGTTGAATTAATTATATTTTTCTTAAATTATACATAGATATAATAAATATTATTTTAAACAACGTTTGCTTGATTGCTAGCATAATTGGGTTTTATAAATAATAAATATAAATAATAAATAATAGCGTTTTCCCAAACTGTTTTACCTGCAGCCCTCTTGTTTCAGTTTGTTGTCGATACCAAAAATATGTACACTTTGCCTTAATAGTATCAGTATCTACCTACAACAGTTTGATCTACAAAATTACCTCCTACAACAACTGAAACAACGAGTTATGGCACTCCACTGATTATCATTTAAAAATCATACGATATAGAATTCGGACCCTTGGCCGGCCCGTCCACAATTGAAACCAAGCAGGGGATGACAAATTTTTTATCTTCGTCTCTTCCACGTTATTTGCGACGGACTAGCCTATCTCCCTCTGACAAATATTGATCAGAGTATCGATCGTTGAACGGGCCGGGCTTTTCGATTTCGGAAGAAATTTAGCAGGGACCAATGAAATGCGCTAGTTTTCTAATACCGCCCACATTTTGTCGTGACATACTTATCAAGTCCACGTTGACTATTTACGAGGAGCGGTCAATGAGGATTTGTATTTTTATTTCATGCAAATCAATGCAAATCTATGAGATATTGATCGTACCCCAATTTCCTAGCCGTTTACACTGACTTCGTATAGACTTTACTTACATAATATAAACAAAAACTTTACATTAAGGACACAAACAAGCTCACAATGGCGTGCACAGGTTTACTAACTATATAAAATTGGTCAACGGGATAAACCCAAAAAACATTTAAAAATAAAACACTTAAAAAATAAAACAAAATACACCGAACCAGAGCGACATCTAGATTGCACAAAGAGAGGTTCCATTATTTAAACAATCATTCACTACTTAAACTCGTTTACAATTCTCGCCGCTTCCCTATAGTGGGCGTTGACAGGATCGTTCAAACACTCAATTTGATTATTTATCTCTAATTTCGCTATTTCTATGTTTCCTAAAAAATTCAGCTTTAGGCCTTTATTCGCATTATGTAGCATTTTAAAGTTGTCTTTAGTATTGAAACTATGTAAATTCTCTCTTAAATGTAGGCCAAAAGCTGATCTCCTGTCATTAGGCGATTTCTGAGAGTTCAAATGTTCTTTTATTCTAACATTAAAACTACGTCCTGTCTAACCAGCATATTTAGCCGTGCAAGAGTTACAGGACAACAAATACACCCCACTCTTGTCAAGCACGTTAATTGAATCCTTTACTCTCGAGAATAAGCTACGTAAATTGTTTACCGATTTGTAAGCTATTTTAAAATTGTTGTTTAAAGACTTCAATACATTACCCACTCTCAGAGAAACAGTGCCCAAAAAAGTAAGCCTTATATACCTAGGAGGTTGAAAAGATGTTATGGTCTTATCCAAGGGGTCAGTCAACACCCTCTTAAGCATGCCATTAAATTTTTTTCTTATTAAATTATTGATTAGTGATATCTTGTATCCGTTGTTATAAGCAATTTGAAAGATGATGTTCTTTTCCCTCTCAAATTCCAAAGGTAAGAGTGGGATGGTGAACAAACGATGGATCAAAGAGTTAAAAGCTGCCATTTTATGAGCTAAACAATGATTTGAGTCAGCAGGTATAACATTGTCTGTATGTGTGTTTTTCCGATAAATAGCATACTCAAAAAAGTTATTCACCCTCTTTATTGTCAAATCTAAAAAATTCAGACAACAATCAGATTATATTTCTTTTGTAAATTTGATGTGGTTGTTTAAAGAATTTAAAAACTTAAAAAAAATTCCAACTCATTCCCTGTTCCTGTCCAAACAATAAAAGTATCATCAACATATCTGCGCCATAATAAAATTTTATCTAGAAGGTAAAAATTTGAATTAAACAATTTATTTTCAAAATCACCCATAAAAATTTCAGCTAAAAAGGGGGAAAGACCTGAGCCCATGGGTAAACCATCCGTCATTTTAAAGAACTTGTCATTAAATCTAAAAAATCTAAACCTAGACATTTAGTTAAAAGGGACGCTATACTCCTCCGTACATTATCAGACAGAGATAAGTTCTCTCCAAGCAAACATTCTACGATATTCACCACCTGTTGTCGGGGGATACTTGGAAACAGATTGACCACATCAAAAGAAACCAAAAGGCAATCATTTGGTAAGTTAATACTTTTTAAATCTTGAATTAATTCATTGGTGTTCCTAATACTGTATTTATTTTGATAATCCAAGAGGTTTCTCAAACATTTGTCTAGCCATTTTGCTAAAAAATATGCCGATGAAGATACAAAACTAACAACAGGTCTAATTGGCATATCAATTTTGTGAATTTTGACCATACCGTATAATAAAGGGGTACTAGAATTCATAGGAATTACAGGTTTATTCATCTTAAGTTCATTATAAAAATTTTGGCCATTAATTAATCTTTTAAGTTCTGTAGTGTAAGACGCATTCGGATCTTTCTTAAGCTCGATAATCATATTATTATTATCCAAAAAGTTTTGAACCTTATTGAAATATTGTTGTTTTTCCATAATTACCAAACAATTGCCCTTGTCTGCCTTTCCCAATACTAAGTCATTTAATTTTATTTTTTGTCTCAAAGTTCGGCAAATATTCTTTTGTACATGAACTTTATTATTATATCGTTGATTACCAAAATTATTCTTCTGTTTCCTAATAATGTGTCTACAAAACCCTCTAACAGAATTCATCACATCAACATCACAAAACTTTAGGTCCATTTCTATATCAGCCAACAAAGAAGTCACATCCTTCTCGCCTATGCCCAAATTAGGGCAATATTTTAATCCCTTTTCTAAAAATGAGAGTTCAACATCTGAAAAGGCGCAATTTGTCATATTCAAAATTTTTGGGTGAAAAACATGATCAGAATATTTACGATGTTCTAAACACTCAGATTCGTGTTTCTGTTTTGATAAGTTCTGTAATTTCTTATCTAATTTACTATAATGCCTATTTCTAAAGAAACTTAACCTGTCCGACAAATTGTTGTGAAAAGCATTAACTTCATTGTTAAAATAGTGAACATTCAACAGTGAAAAGATAAAATTAAGCTTAACAATACACAACGCTTTCTTGGAAAACCATATACGATTTTCTTCTCTAATCATGGAACGCTTTATCTCATTAAGTTGACCTGTGACCTATAGGGTAGATTAATATTGTTCTTGAATCTATGTTGTATGTAATTCGGAATAAGTTGCTTCTTAGTGCATTTTAAGTTAAACCATATGTGACCTTCAATTTTGCATCCCTTAAATGAAAGATTTGTGTATAACCGGAGTAGGTTGCTTGGACTAGCAGTTTTAATTGAAACATAGATATCTCCGGGGTGAAGATTACTCATATTAAACAGGAAAGAAAAATCCAAAATTCTTCACAAATATTTAATATTTCGCTCTACGCGTTTCGGTTTCTCAAGTCATTTTCAAGAGCTATCTAAAAAGTTTATTTATATAATAATCTCAATTATAATTCAAAATAATTTTGTGTTACTTACATAATATAAACAAAAACTTTACATTAAGCACACAAACAAGCTCACAATGGCGAGCACAGGTTTACTAACTTTATAAAATTGGTCAACGGGATAAACCCAAAAAACATTTAAAAATAAAACACTTAAAAAATAAAACAAAATACACCGAACCAGAGCGACATCTAGATTGCACAAAGAGAGGTTCCATTATTTAAACAATCATTCACTACTTAAACTCGTTTACAATTCTCGCCGCTTCCCTATAGTGGGCGTTGACAGGATCGTTCAAACACTCAATTTGATTATTTATCTCTAATTTCGCTATTTCTATGTTTTATAAAAAATTCAGCTCTAGGCCTTTATTCGCATTATGTAGCATTTTAAAGTTGTCTTTAGTATTGAAACTATGTAAATTCTCTCTTAAATGTAGGCTAAAAGCTGATCTCCTATCATTAGGCGATTTCTGAGAGTTTAAATGTTCTTTTATTCTAAAATTAAAACTACGTCCTGCCTGACCAGCATATAAAGCGTTCCATGATTAGAGAAGAAAATCGTATATGGTTTTCTAAGAAAGCGTTGTGTATTGTTAAGCTTAATTTTATCTTTTACTGTTGAATGTTCACTATTCTAACAATGAAGTTAATGCTTTTCACAACAATTTGTCGGACAGGTTAAGTTTCTTTAGAAATAGGCATTACAGTAAATTAGATAAGAAATTACAGAACTTATCAAAACAGAAACACGAATCTGAGTGTTTAGAACATCGTAAATATTCTGATCATGTTTTTCACCCAAAAATTTTGAATATGACAAATTGCGCCTTTTCAGATGTTGAACTCTCATTTTTAGAAAAGGGATTAAAATATTGCCCTAATTTGGGCATAGGGGAGAAGGATGTGACTTCTTTGTTGGCTAATATAGAAATGGCCCTAAAGTTTTGTGATGTTGATGTGATGAATTCTGTTAGAGGGTTTTGTAGACACATTATTAGGAAACAGAAGAATAATTTTGGTAATCAACGATATAATAATAAAGTTCATGTACAAAAGAATATTTGCCGAACTTTGAGACAAAAAATAAAATTAAATGACTTAGTATTGGGAAAGGCAGACGAGGGCAATTGTTTGGTAATTATGGAAAAACAACAATATTTCAATAAGGTTCAAAATTTTTGGATAATAATAATATGATTATCGAGCTTAAGAAAGATCCGAATGCGTCTTAAACTACAGAACTTAAAAGATTAATTAATGGCCAAAATTTTTATAATGAACTTAAGATGAATAAACCTGTAATTCCTATGAATTCTAGTACCCCTTTATTATACGGTATGGTCAAAATTTACAAAATTGATATGCCAATTAGACCTGTTGTTAGTTTTGTATCTTCATCGGCATATTTTTTAGCAAAATGGCTAGACAAATGTTTGGGGAACCTCTTGGATTATCAAAATAAATACAGTATTAGGAACACCAATGAATTCATTCAAGATTTAAAAAGTATTAACTTACCAAATGATTGCCTATTGGTTTCTTTTGATGTGGTCAATCTGTTTCCAAGTATCCCCCGACAACAGGTGGTGAATATCGTAGAATGTTTGCTTGGAGAGAACTTATCTCTGTCTGATAATGTACGGAGGAGTATAGCGTCCCTTTTAACTAAATGTCTAGGTTTAGATTTTTTTAGATTTAATGACAAGTTCTTTAAAATGACGGATGGTTTACCCATGGGCTCAGGTCTTTCCCCCTTTTTAGCTGAAATTTTTATGGGTGATTTTGAAAATAAATTGTTTAATTCAAATTTTTACCTTCTAGATTAAATTTTATTATGGCGCAGATATGTTGATGATACTTTTATTGTTTGGACAGGAACAGGGAATGAGTTGGAAATTTTTTTCAAGTTTTTAAATTCTTTAAACAACCACATCAAATTTACAAAAGAAATAGAATCTGATTGTTGCCTGAATTTTTTAGATTTGACAATAAAGAGGGTGAATAACTTTTTTGAGTATGCTATTTATCGGAAAAACACACATACAGACAATGTTATACCTGCTGACTCAAATCATTGTTTAGCTCATAAAATGGCAGCTTTTAACTCTTTGATCCATCGTTTGTTCACCATCCCACTCTTACCTTTGGAATTTGAGAGGGAAAAGAACATCATCTTTCAAATTGCTTATAACAACGGATACAAGATATCACTAATCAATAATTTAATAAGAAAAAAATTTAATGGCATGCTTAAGAGGGTGTTGACTGACCCCTTGGATAAGACCATAACATCTTTTCAACCTCCTAGGTATATAAGGCTTACTTTTTTGGGCACTGTTTCTCTGAGAGTGGGTAATGTATTGAAGTCTTTAAACAACAATTTTAAAATAGCTTACAAATCGGTAAACAATTTACGTAGCTTATTCTCGAGAGTAAAGGATTCAATTAACGTGCTTGACAAGAGTGGGGTGTATTTGTTGTCCTGTAACTCTTGCACGGCTAAATATGCTGGTTAGACAGGACGTAGTTTTAATGTTAGAATAAAAGAAAATTTGAACTCTCAGAAATCGCCTAATGACAGGAGATCAGCTTTTGGCCTACATTTAAGAGAGAATTTACATAGTTTCAATACTAAAGACAACTTTAAAATGCTACATAATGCGAATAAAGGCCTAAAGCTGAATTTTTTAGAAAACATAGAAATAGCGAAATTGGAGATAAATAATCAAATTGAGTGTTTGAACGATCATGTCAACGCCCACTATAGGGAAGCGGCGAGAATTGTAAACGACTTTAAGTAGTGAATGATTGTTTAAATAATGGAACCTCTCTTTGTGCAATCTAGATGTCGCTCTGGTTCGGTGTATTTTGTTTTATTTTTTAAGTGTTTTATTTTTAAATGTTTTTTGGGTTTATCCCGTTGACCAATTTTATATAGTTAGTAAACCTGTGCTCGCCATTGTGAGCTTGTTTGTGTCCTTAATGTAAAGTTTTTGTTTATATTATGTAAGTAACACCAAATTATTTTGAATTATAATTGAGATTATTATATAAATAAACTTTTTAGATAGCTCTTGAAAATGGTTTGAGAAACCGAAACGCGTAGAGCGAAATATTAAATATTTGTGAAGAATTTTGGATTTTTCTTTCCTGTTTAATTAAATTGAATATCAAAACCAATATGGCTCTAATTAAAAGTTGTTCAAATGTCATTCGTTTATTAAACTTAGATTGTAAATCAGATAAAATGGTTAGTTTTACTAGAAATGAACAAATTGATATTCTCTTAATTTTTGGAGAGACCATAAAAAATTCTTCTGAGGCCGCAAGATTGTATGCAGAGAGATTTCCAGGTCGTCGACTTCCAATCCGGCATTATTTTTCAAAACTGAAATAAGAAATGCGTACAGAACGCAATAAGGATGCGGTCAATAACTATGTTGTAAGTGAAGAGAAAGAAATTGACGTACTATCATTAGTTAACATAAATATTACTGCCTCAGTCAGAGAAATTGCTGTTGAATGTGATATTAGTAGCTCGTCAGTATGGAGGATCTTACATAAATACAACTATCATGCATACAAATACCAGATTCATCAACATCTCTATCAAAATGACCATGCCAGAAGGCTTGAATACGGTAACTGGTTTTTACAAAGATACAACATTTCCGTCGAAAATTCTTTATTCGGATGAGAATCGATTCACAAATTTGGGCATGTTTAATAGAAACAACAACCGTTATTGGTCACAAGATAACCTGCATTTAATGGAAGAAGGCAATTTTTAAGAGCGATTTGGATTCAATTGCTGGTTAGGTACCATCGGAGATAGAATTGTGGGACCAATTATTTTTGATGGTCACCTTACCGGCGAAAGATATTTAGGTTTCTTGCAAGTAGAAATAGAACAATTTCTTGAAAATTTGCCTGTAGTTGAACAAATGCCTATTATTTTTCAACAAGACGGGGCTCCACCACATAGTTCTCGTGCTGTTAGGGAATACCTTCATAAGACGTATGGGGAAAATTGGATTGGCACTAACGGACCGATAAGATGGCCAGCAAGGTATTAAGCTTTTTGGTAGGTATGTCTTTTCATCCTTTAACATTTTTATTTTCTAAATTAGATCCCCGACCTAACTCCGTTGGACTTTTTTGCATGGGGAACCCTCAAAAACAAAGTTTACAACGTTCCACCACCCGTGCAGAACTTGATATTAAAGTGAGAGCAGCATTCAAGAAATGAATGTAAACCAGTTGAGAAATGTAATGAGGGCAACTGTCGAAAAAGTAGATAATTGTTTTCATCAACAGGGAGGACATTTCGAACATTTAGAGCGATGATAATTGGTATTATAATTAAAGTCCTAGATTGATTTATTAATAATGATAAACAATAACTATCTACTATTAATTGTTTATTGAGAATGAATAAGTTAACTGTTTAGTTCTTTTAGTTTAGTTTTAATTAAGCCTAGTTGCCTAGATCAATTTCTTAACACCTGCGTAAGTTTTAAAATAGCATAAGAGTGTATGGTATCAAATTGTTGGGAAAAAAATGCTCGTTTCAAATATCCTAGTGAACCACTATCGTTCCATTTGGAAAAATGGAGTAAACGTCATTTCATTTTTTAAACGCTTGTGAAATTTAGAAAGTCAATTAATATGACATAATTTTATTTTTCGTAAGCTACTTGACTATAAATTAACTTATTTAATTGATTCATGGCCCTCTAGATTCAATACAAAAAGTGAGAATAAAAATGTTATAACACGTCAAAAAATGACAAGTGGGATGTTATTTTACTCAGAATATCATGCTGAATCCAATTGAGTAAAAATATACAGGGTGTCCCATTTAAAATACCAAAGTCAATGTCACTTCCGGTTAAACCGGAAGTGCTAGCAAATCAAAAATTATGCCAGTAAATGCAGACTCATCTCTTATGCACAATTCCAAAATTTCATTTTAATATCTATAAATACAAAAAAGTTATAGGGGTGAGCGTATTTTGAGAAACACCCGGTAGATCAAATATTTAACGACTGCATTATAATAGTATTGAGATATCGCAAATTATCTCGTTAAAATAAGGTGTTCATAAAATGAAAAGGGTGTCTTAGCTCATATAATCCCTATTGAAATTGAAACTTTTACAAGACATAAATGGCGCGTCCGACCATTTTGCCGATTGCTAACGAGGAAGAAGATGGCGACATGACCTCTACATTATAAAAGCTTTATTCGGTGAACCACATTTTTATAATATGGGAATTAAATTATAAATTTGGCTACTGTTAAATAGACGAATTGCACGAGAAATAATATTTCAATAACATTATTTTTGCATCTTCGTAAGTCCAGATCAACAGGAGACCTTCTTGCTTATGTTACTCAAGTTTGCAACAACGCAATAGAACATCATGGGGAGTTTCGGGCGGTAGCACTGGGCATTTCCAAGGCCTTTGGCCGAGTATGGCATAAGGGGCTCCTAACTAAAGTGAGAGCATACGGAATGCCGGTTCAATTTTGTTCATGGCTGACAAGCTTTCTTAAAGACCGTTCTTTGCGAGTGGCGATGGACAGATTTCTTTCAGACACATTTAACATCAATGACGAAGTCCCTTAGGATTCTATATTGTCGCCCACCCTCTTTTTACTATATATTAACGATATTTTGGAAAAAGCTAAAATTCCTCCTAAACATACCCTAAGATTGCTGGATTCCATTCAAAGAAGAGCGATTTGCTTGATCGTTGACCAGAATCTGACAAACAACCTGGAAAGCCTTGAGCATCGAAGGCAGGTTGGCGACTTGAGTCTATTTTACAAATGTTTTCATGGAAAATGCTCAATTTAGGTTGCCCGCTTAATTCCACCCAGAGCGGTGCATGGTAGAAATACACAAGGAGCTACTGCAGCCCACCACTACGTGGTTCAGCGTAGTGTCCCTCGAACGACACTGTTTAAAAACTCTTTTATGTGAATAATATCGTCACTCTGGAACGACCTCCCTGAGGCCATGTTCCCTAACGAGTATAATGTTCAAAGATTCAGGACATCGTTTCCTGTGCAGACGCAGTGCTGCCAGAAAGCCATAAAGAATTAATCATCCCATGCTGTGCCTTATCATTAAAAAAGATCTACTGTTTGAAGGAATTAATATTCTATTCTAATAATAAAGCCTTCATAAAAAAAAAAACGGAGAAAACTAAATTAGTAAAATTAAAGTGACCAAATAAAATTTTGGTTAAGGTAATAGAATATTTGGCAAATTAAATAATTTGAGTCAATTAACTAAGTATTTTTCGGAAATATCTTACCTCCGATATATTTCACCTGATAAATCATGAGCTGCATTGCCACAATTAACAAAAATTCAATTAAGCGAAAAGCTGATGGTCAAGAACCCATTTATTAAATATTTTTATTCTAATCGCTTAACATCATCGTTAATTAAGATTTTCCAGTTTAATTTTTAATTCAGAAAAAGCAACTCTACCAAATTTCGTAATAAATGCAGTGTCAACAGCAAAAAAGATATTATTTTTATTACTACTGACTTTTTGCTTATTTTCCTTAATTAGGCCAATCGTTCAATATTTGTTTATTAACACCAATCTTTTTAAATGAAGAAGTAAGCAGATTAAAAAAATATTTCGCTTCAGAACGCAAAATTTATTAGTATAAGTTAATAATGTATTTGTTATACGGCAATGAGTAAACTCGATGGACATTTAAAGTATCAAGAAAAACAAATTAAAATATATTTTTAAAACTTTGACTATACCCCTTAAACATATTAATCAAGCATCTAAAAATATTTTAAATAATGGAGCATTGGCAGCTCGGGCTCTACCTGATAGCAATTTATTAATTTTAAGTGTAAGCATGCACTTCTTACAAAGTATTTTTGATATAATTTTTATATAACTTTTACGGTTGAAACAGGATGAAGCAGTAAATAAAGTATTTATTTATTTACTTTTTAAATATGCAGCCATATCAATTTACAATGTAAATAACATCAATAATTCAATAATGGGAGATCTAAAGTGATACCTCATTAGGCGTCATACCTAATTGTTTTCAAGAAGATAGCACAACTTTTTTTTTATTTTTTTACTTCAGAAATTTCTCTAAGGGATTGTGGTACTGCATTATATCCTTAAGTACATGAAAAAAATAGGATACAATTCCTGACATCATTTTTAGACGAAAAGTTTATATGGATATATGTCCCAAGATACACAGTGTTAAAATAATTAAAAAGAATAATTGTTTTTTTAAAATTTCGAAATGTTTTGCTTACCTCCACCTGTGGCGATCGTAAAGATACCATCAATATTTTTTTTTTAATATTTGATACGTCATTGATTTTTTTAAACTCTGATGCATTTTTATGCATTATTGAAACAAGCTAAACAAAAGTTGTTTCTACTATGTTTTTGAAAAAAATGGTAGTTTTAACAAAAATGGAAATAATTGTAAAATTGTAAAAAAGAAACTATGTTAAGACATCGCTGATTCGACGTTTTTTTAAAGTAGGCTAGTGAAGTGTCTATCAATCTAAAAGTTTTAAAGTTATAACTGATTTACAATATAGTGTTCATTTGGCAGATATGCATTTTGTTTATGGTCTTGCTGGTGGAAATGCATACGAAACAAGACGCATTTACCAGGTAAGATATCCGAATCGTATAGCACCGTGTGCTCAGACCTTTGTAAGTCTTCGTCGCCGTTTACCAGAAACAGGAAGTTTTGCAAGAGTTTCTGATATTTCTGGCAGGCCGAGGACGGTAAGAACACCACAATTAGAAGAAGTAGTATTAAATAGAATTAACGAAGATCCAGAAACCAGTACTTAAAAAATTGCGCATGAGGTAAACCGTTTTGATGATTCTTCACGATCATTACATGTATCCTTACACAAACAACGAGTTCAGGTTCAGGTTCAGGCCCTTTTACCACGTGATTTTCCTCAACGCGTTAATATTTGTAAATGGTTTTTGGAAAGGTTGGCCAGAAATTCACAATTTTCAGATAAATTATTTTTTACCGATGACGCTAATTGTTCTAAGAATTCCATAACAAACTTTCATAACAATCACGGTTGGAGTCAAGAAAATCCACACGCGATTAGCGAAAGACATTTTCCGTACCAATTTTCGTTAAATGTATGGGCAGGAATAGTCGGTAACAGACTAATAGGTCCTTTCTTTTTTCTCTAGCGGTTGGATAGCCAAACCTATCGCAATATTTTAGAAAATGAGCTGCCAATATTATTGGAATACTTGACATTAGCTCAGCGAAACCAATTGTTTTTTATGCATGACGGAGCTCCCGCCCATTTTAGTGCCACAGTCAGAGAATATCTATATGCTGTATATGGAAATCAATGGATCGGTAGAGGTGTTGAACTACCTAATCAACCGTGGCCGCCAAGGTCCCCAGATTTAAATGTATTGGATTTTTATTTCTGGGACTATTTAAAATATCTAGTTTACAAAACTTCAGTTGAAACCAGGAACATCTTAGAATCCGGATAATAATGCCTTGCAAAAATATTAAAAACACCTTAGGAATTTCTGAGCATGCTGGAAATTCAATGAGAAGACCGCTAGATGCTTGTATTTTAGCAGAAGGTGGCCACTTTCAATAGTTTCTCTAAATCCAGTTTGTTTTGTGTTTAAATTTAGATTAACAAATAAGTTAGTTATATAATTTATTTTATTTATTATATAAAATTTTAAATGAATAACTTGTAGAATAAATAATTCATAACATGTTTTGTACTAGTAATTTAATTTTGTTCGGTTTATATCCGTACTGAATCAAAGTTATCTTTAAAACTACTGTTTTTTTCAAAAACTTTTGATCAGCTTGTATCAATAATGCATAGAAATGTATCAGAGTTTAAAAAAATCAGTGGCGTATCAAATATTTTCACAAAAAAATATTGTTGGTATCTTCACGCACGCCATTGGTGGAAGTAAGCAAAACCTTTCTTACCCTCTAACTTAGAGGCTAAGCATTTTAGGGCATATGTCCATATGAACTTTTCGTCTTAAAATAATGCCAGGAATCATATTCTGGATTTTCTTCATGTACTTAAGGATCGCCCTGTATAATCTGCTGCAAGAGCAGAAAGGGCTTTTCCGATATAATGATGTTTTGTAGCCTGAAATATAGATTTTATTTGAGTTTCTAGTATTACGGTCATGTATATGTGAAGTATATTGAAACTTGTACGAGTGTTTTTTTAACAAACATCAGTGCACTAATAATCAGAATACCAGGAAGTGAGAATCTCATCCTGTCGAAAGATTCCTCTGCATGACTGAAGTCGGCTCAAGGAGTAGATTTTACGAATAAGTCTTTTTTGAAGAATAAATAATCTTTGAAGTTCCGTTGTTTGACCCAGTAAAGCACAAGAAAGCTTAAGTGGCTGTGTGTCAAATATATTTAATAATTGTTTGGGGTTCACAAAGGTTTTTGTGTTGACAATGGCATAATAAACCGAGTTTAGTTTTGCAGCAACATTGTCTTCATGGGCTGTCCACTTTATTTGCGAGTCTATGTGAAGACCCAGAAACTTGCAGTATTTTACTCTTGTAATAGAATTTGTTGAGGAAACACGCAAAAATAGCCTTTAAATCTAAAACTTTCCACTCACATTCATACCTAACATTTTTATTAAAAGTAAAACATATTGTAAAATCCTTGTTGCTATGCAAAACTTCTATCTTCAAAATAATTCTATTCAAATAATAATATTCTGACAGAGAAATTAAACCTATAAATATTTAAAATCATTTCTTGTGACTATTTTTAAAATGTTGACATATCCTAAAGTGCTGTACCGAGAAGCGGTTCCTTTGACACCGTCGCAGCAGCGCACATATTCGATCACGTACACCATCAATCGTCATTGGATGGGTTAGAGTGAGGTGGCTCCCACGTGATTCCTGTATACGAACCCTGATTGGCCCGACAATCAGGAGAGAAATGGAAAACCGCCAACTTGCACCATCTTTAGCCTTTAGCAAGACACTAGTCTCTAGACCATTAACCTTGGGCTACGTCACTTCAACCTCAGATAAATTGAGGCCCTTTATAATTTAAATTAATAAATCTGCTCTTATGTTGTAAAGTTAAAAGTTGACTAATATACAGTTTGTTATACAATAAGCTGTTTTACTTTGAGTTTACCATTATAGGAACTAGTAGTTACCTACGAAATACACCGACTAAAGCGTGTCAACTTGGTCTTTAGTCAAAAATTAAATGTGCGTTTAAGAAATAACCCTATTCGCATCAGAATTATTATTTAATTTTAAGTTTAATTCAGGGACCTACCGCTTTTTGTAGAATGCCATGTAATGGGTTGTATTTGTGTACTGTGTAACAACTAGGTAATTTCTTTGGCACCAAACAAAAAATCTTAGCAGAATTGTATAAGTTATTTCACGTAGTTGATTAAGTGTAGAAGCAGATATGACCACCGCTGCGTCATCTGCATATAATATTAGTTTTGCAGAGCTGATTGCTGATATTAAATAATTTTCCAAATCGTTTATAAATAATGCAAAGGGCAATGGAGAAATCTCGGAGAACACCAATTAGATGTCTAGACGAAAGTTGAACGGTTATGTTGTTGGATGCCTTAAACTTTAAAATAAGAGGAAAATGTGATATTTCTACTACTCCCGTTTTTATTGAATTATGACATAAAAGTCGTAATAGTAAATAGCATTATCGTACCTACCTATACCGACGTAAAATTCGATTTAACCCAAGTTTAAATCTATTTATTTTGTAGTATGATCTTTATAAAGTTTATATTTGTTATCAACATTAGTTTATAGGCTATCAAAGGTATTATTCTTTCAAGTTAGTCTGGTTGGGTTTCTTAGAGAAAATGGAAAATTCGTTTAAATAATGCTCAAATTCAAGCGATTTTCTTCTCGATGTCGAATGTAAAATTTCCTACAACCAGAGTAAAGAATACTGGAACAAACTGCTTAGATTACATTAAATATCTGAGTCTTTCTTTCGACAATAGGATGGCTTCGAATAATAACGCGGATCAGCACTAGAAAAAGACAAACCTTCAGCTAGGTGTCATTTACGCACTTTCGAACCAAAGAAGTTGACTTAATGACTTATGAACAAATACAAAACTTTACACGACAATAGTATACAGTGAGTCTTAGAAGTAATGTCTAACCACATTTAAAATTCATTGATGGGTTTTTTGGTAAAATGCTCGGACTTGTCGATTCTTATTTCTTAATGTGATATTTCTGATGGTAGATTCATGCATACAAGGTAGCCCAAAAATAAGTTATGACCATCAACTTAATTTCTTCAATTGGAAACATCTATTTTTTATTTCATTTTTGAATTTTGCATCGAGTTCTAAGTATGTTTCATATACCTAAACTCAACAGTTATCTAACAAGTTACGATTGAACATATCAATAAGTGAGACCTTATTCCTGAGGGTTTATTTGTAAATCAAGAACAACATTCCATTGTGTGTTTATTTTCTTTTTCAACTCTGGAATTTCTGAATTTTGACTTGTCACCGTTTAGTCCCAATTTTACTTCAAATAAGTAATTGTCAAGCGCAGCTGCAAAGTTGCGGTTTTCACGATAGTGAAGTTAACAGAACGAGAACAAATTGAAATTCTATGCATGATTCGGTCTAGTGATAGAACACGTACTCAAATAGAAACAGCTCAATTATTCTCAATGAAATGCATCCTAATCGTCCTCCCATACATGTCAAAAGGTCTTGAGTAGAATAGTGGCTAAACTTAGAGAACTAGGTCATGTTAGAGCTTTCTCGACATATGCTCATTCTGCTCGAGATGAAAATGAACAACTTGAGGTTTTACTTTCCTTGGAAGAAAATTTATGTACTCCTCTATTACACACTGGGGCCAATTTACACACGGGGAAATCTGTTGTTTACCGAATAGTTCAAAAGCACAAATATCACCCATACAAAGTTATTCCACTGCATGAGTTATTTGAAGATGAATTTGATAGGCGAAAATTTTGTGAACACATTCAAAATACAGTGATGGGCTAAAATATGGAACAAATTCATTTAAAAATCAGGTATATATTTTTTGGAAAAACGCTCGGACACGTCGATTATAATTTTTTCTTTCGCATTTTTTGCCTCAAAAAGAAATTTTACAGGGTGTGCCACAAAGTAGATGTAGCAAAAATTTTTTGTATTTTAAATAGAGCCCTATTTTTTACAGTGGAATTTTGAATTCTACGTCAAATTCTGCGCATAATTCATGTAGCATACCCTATCCTTATCTCTAACGGTTTTAGAGAAAAATTACATCATAAAACGAAATTTTTCTTTAAGAAAAGGTACATGCACCTACCTACTGAAAGGTAAACAGGTAAATTTAAATGAATTGTCACTACGACAGCAAGTCATGTGTCAATCAGAAATAATTTTAGGTATAATTTTGAAAAACGGTGATCATGGTGCATTTAAATGAAACTCAAAGAATCGAAATTTTAATTTTAATTGGACGTGGAGACAAAACAAGAAATGAAGAAGGAGTTTGTAACTTGTTTAGCGCTAAGTATCCAGAACGACCGACAGTGAGTAAAATTGAGAAGAAATTCAGGGAAACAGGGAATGTAAAGGATCGTCTACGGCCAGGTCGTCCAAAAATTAGTGAAAACACAAAATTGAACATTTTGTTAGAAGTTGAAGATAATCCCCATAGTGCATCCACTGAAGTAGCCCTTAATAATGATGTGAGCCGACGATCTGTTTTGCGGGTATTGAAACAAGAAAAGTACCATCCGTACAAAATTAGGTTGCTGCACGAGCTAAACGAAGATGATCCCGACCGCCGACTACAGTTTTGTGAAACTATGATGGAAATTGGCAACTTAAATCTATTTTTCCATTGCAACATACTTTTTAGCGATGAAGCCACGTTTTGTTTGAATGGTTCGGTAAACCGACAAAGTTTTCGGTAGTGGAGTACAAATAATCCCTGTTGAGAGAGAACAGCACACGCAAAACCCACAAAAGTAAATGTTTGGGCAGGGATATTAAATGATAGAATTATTGGACCTTTTTTCTTCGATGGAAATCTTACAGGAGACCGGTATTTACAATCTCTTCAAAATGAATTAATTCCCACACTAGCGGCGGATTTTCCAAATCCGAATCAGTCTAATCTACCAGAAGCGTCTATTTGGTTTCAACAGGATGGTGCTCCGCCTCATTTTGCTCGACAAGTACGATAGTATTTGAATACTGTATTTCCCGAACGATGAAGAGGACCCATAGAATGGCCTGCAAGATCTCCCGATCTTACACCAATGGATTTCTTTCTTTGGGGTTATTTGAAATCAAAAGTGTATAAGGATAAACCACAAAATTTGGAAGACTTAAAATTTTAAATTAGATATGAAATTAGGCAAATTAATGAAAATACTGTAAATAATGTTTTAGAAGGGTTTTTAAGTAGATTGGCATATTGTCAAGAAGTTAATGGTTGGCATTTTCAGCACTTAATAAAATAATTTTCGTTTTATGATGCAATTTTTCTCTAAATCCGTTAGAGATAAGGATAGGGTATGCTACATAAATAATGCGCAGGAATTGACGTAGAATTCAAAATTCGACTGAAAAAAATAGGGTTCTATTTAAAATACAAAAAATTTTTGCTACATCTACTTTTTGACACACTCTGTATAATTTTTTATTTCAGGCAAAAAATCCGGAAGAAAAAATTATAATCGACGTGTCCGAGCGTTTTTTCAAATAATTAATACCTGATTTTAAAATGAATTTGCTCCATATTTTAGCCCATCACTGTATGTGTAATCTAGATAATAATTTAGTTCAAAATATTATTCTCTCCGATGAGACTACGTTCTGTTTCAATGGCAATATAAACAGACAAAATTGTCGTTATTGGGCAAGAAAACCCGCCTTGGGTGAAGGTTCACAGCCAGTACCCTCAAGAAAGAAATGTGTGCTGTGGAATGGTGCGCGGAAGAGTGACTGGCCCATTTTTGCGTACTGATGTTCCAGCAAGATGGTGCTCTTCCGCACTAAGATGCCACTGTGCGTACATGTTTGGATGAAACCTTACCCAATCGGTGGAAAGGAAGAAGAGGACCTATCGAATGGCTTGCTAGGTCACCAGACCTAACTCCGCTGGACTTCATTTTGTGGGGTTACCTCAAATCGGAAGTTTTGTTGACAGGTCAAACAATCTGCAGGAGTTGAAAGAGAATATCCAAAGAGAAGTGCGTGCCATAACTCCAGAAATGGTTGAAAATGTGCAAGGAAAGTTTATTGATATGTTCAATCGTAATTTTTTTAATAACTGTTGAGTTAAGGTGCAGTGACGGAAATAAAATTTCGTACACTGAGGTTAACATTTTATGCCATTTTTGAATATTTTGGTAAACTGGGCTTTTTACAATTATCTCACCTCTATACCTTGCGTTTCTTATTTCAGTAATTATAGAAAAAAGGCTAAATATAAAACTATTTATTCGAAGAAAGTATTCCTAGATAGTTGGGCAAGTTGGGAAACCAAGACGCACTATACAAAGCCTTAGAATTAAATGCGAAAATACAGGATCAATGGATAGAAGGGCTGGAAGTGGCAGAACAAAAAATTCAAACTAAAATCAAAATAAAAATATACAACACATGACCTCAAAATTAAATATAAAACAGATTATTCAAATATTAAAAATAAAACATTGCTTTAATATTTTAAAGCGGTACCATTTTTTTCCACTAATAAGTTTAAACGTCTGGGCATTAATGCCACCAGCATTTGGGCGTGATGAAAATTGTAGATGTTCCACGTTTCTTCAATTTTATTCCACAAATCATCACTGTTTCGAAGATGGAAATCATTGTTCTTGTTAATTTCTTTCACGATATGTCCCCAAACGTTTTCTATTAGATTGATATCATGGCTTTTTCGATGGTAACATAACATTTTGAAGGATGTATATATAAGCTTGAGTATTAAATCTTCCTCGAATTCGGTGGAATATTTCTAGCCCTCTGGAAGTCATATACCCCTGCCCATACATTAACTACAAATCTTATACTTGTTTTAACATGTTGGCTTTATCTTTCTTCGTACCGTGTATTTGGCGGCCTTTACACTCTGATCTGCCCGTTATAATAGTACTGAAAAGTCTTCTCGTCGGTAAATACTACCTTTTCCCAAAAATCTATACCTTGCGGTAAATTTCCAGCGCAAACCCCATTCTTTGCTCTTTATTCACATCGGTCAAAAACGGTTTTTTAGCAGCCACCTTATTTCTCAATTCCGAATTTTTCCCTATACGATTTCTCACCGTTCTTACTGTCCCAGGAAAATTAGTTTGATTCTGTGCTTCTACAGCCGTCTCAAATGGATTGTTTCGCAAAAAATCTATTAGATCATTATCTTGATTTTCGTCTGAAATTTTTTTTCTGCCACTTCCAGCCCTTCTTTCCAATGATCCTTTATTTTCCCATTTAGTTCTGAGGCTTTGTATAGTGCTTCTTGGTTTCCCAAATTGCTTACCTATTCTTCGTAGAGAAACACCTTCTTCACATTAAGCAATTAATCTTGCCCTCTCGAGTTGATTCATGTTCACAAAATTTGTTAAAATGAAATAATATAATTTTCAAATGTGATGACACCGATAACAATTTGTCAAAAAGTAAAGTGCATTTCCAGGTGATCTAGGTATACATACAAAAGCCGACATCACATCAGGAAAAAATAAGTGTAAGAAATTTTATTTCCGTCACTGTACATGAAACATACTTAGAATTCGATGCAAAAATTGAAAAAATGAAGTTGATGATCGTAACTTATTTTTGGGCTGCCCTGTATACATGAGTTTACCATAAAAAAAACACAACACATTCTTTTTTTTTTATGATAAGGCACAGCACTACAGGATAAATCCTTTATGGCGCTCTAGGAGCGGTGCGTGTGCACAGGAAACGATTCACTTTGGTCTTGAATCTTTGGAGATTATACTCGTTGGGGAACACGATCTCAGGGAGATCGTTCCAGAGTGATGACGTTCTCCAGATGAAAGAATTTTGAAACAGTGTCGTTCGAGGGACACTAAGCTGAACCACGTACTGGTGGGCTGCAGTGGCTCGTCGTGTATTTCTACCATGCACCGCTCTGGGTGGTATCAAGCGGGCAACCTCAGTTGAACACTTGCCATGAAAATATTTGTAAAATAGACTCAAGTCGCCAACCTGCCTTCGATGTTCAAGGCTTTCCAGGTTGTTTGTCAGACTATGGCCACCGATCAAGCGAATGGCTCTTCTTTGAATGGAATCTAGCAATCTCAGGGTATGTTTAGGAGCAGAGCCCCAAATATGCGAACAGTACTCCAGTGCTGGTCGAATTTGGGCTTTATAGAGGATCAAAAGTTGTTGGGGTGTATAAAGGTTCTTTGTTCGGAAAAGTACTCCAAGCTTCTGCGAGGCTGCCTTAGCAATGGCCGCAACGTGGCTATGCCAAGACATATGACTATCCAAATTAACGCCCAATAAATGAATTGATGATGCCAAGGGAATCGAGTGTCCCGCCATAACTATATCCGGTTCTTCAACATTAACTTTTTTAGAAAAAACTGCCGCCTGGGTCTTTTTAGCGTTAAATTCTACTTGGTTACTGTCACCCCAAGACAGAATTTCTTCCAGGTCTTTGTTGAGATGTGAGACCTCTTGCTTTCATTCAGGAATAAATATCGGCGGATGGGAGCGTTTTTCTAAAAAACACACCGCTGAATTTTAAATAAATTTATACATTATTTTTGCGGCTCACTGTATATTTCGGATCGAATTTAACAAATGCCTTTAACTCCTTTTTATTCTTCTGCGGCTGTCTTCGTATAGGGACTTGATTTGGGCATAATCCTACTTGACTGGGCAATTCAAGAGCGCAACATTTGCTACCTGGTGTCAATATTTCCTTGCGAATTGGGTTTCGAGATGTAATTGTTGGCAATTTTGGTCGCACCTTTTAGTTCAGTCTACTACGACTGGGGGTAGTCAATTCTTAGTATATCTGTAGGTGGAGCTTGGTGAAGCTTGGACATGAGCTTAAGTAATTAGAGGATTTGTCGCAGCGTCGATATGTCTGTAGTAATTGGCGATTATTTTGTCATACAATTCTTTGAGCGTAGGGATTTTAAAGTCGCGATTCAAAACCATATTGATAGTATACCGAGGAGCGTCCGCAATTATTTTCAGTGTCTTGTTCTGGAGCATCTAAAACTTGTTGCGCTCGATCCTGCTTCTCTTCTCTCTTCTCTATTTCAGGCATATTTAATATCAATGCCGGAGTTTTCATATTGAGAGTTGAGCATGAAATTAGGTGAGGGGCGTACCTACGGTGGATCTCTTAGTTTATTTATTCCAAATTTTTTTACGCGTCACATTTCAAAAATTTTACCCGAAAATCATAATTCCGACGATTTTTTACACAAAAAGGTATTCTTGTGAAAGATAATTGGTTAAAAGTTTAGGGGAAAAATCGATTTATTTAAATCATTACACAAACTAAACTGCTGGAC
Organism: Polydrusus tereticollis; assembly: GCA_963920685.1. Classification (NCBI taxonomy): domain Eukaryota; kingdom Metazoa; phylum Arthropoda; class Insecta; order Coleoptera; family Curculionidae; genus Polydrusus; species Polydrusus tereticollis. Next base: position 2,130,724 of record OY987334.1, on the reverse strand, counting down.
AATTCAAGCGGACCGAGCTAATTGTTAGGTGAACTTTGGAGTAAAATATTTTACGAACGAATAAAGCTATCGATCCGCGGTTTACAAAATTTAAAAGAGAATTTAATTCTTAATATGCACATTTTTTCCGATTTTTTTTTTACTTCTAACCTTTAACTGTCTACAGGGTTCAAAGAGAAGTATGTTTTTTTTAGCAAAGTTTCTAAGTACCGGATTTCCACAAAAATAATTTTAAATTATTTTGGATGGCATTTTCTTGGTCTCCTATTTATAGAGAACAAAATGAATTCTCAAATTTTTGATATCCCTCTTTGTTCATGAAATTTCGATTTTTTTCTCAACCCCTGTAAATTTCAGGTATTTTTGTCATTAGGCCTTACAATGTTTTGTAAGAACGGGTTTTGGTAAGTGATTATATCTTCTTATAGGACCACCTTATTTGCAACGAGTACATTTTAATTTCTTGCGCTTCGTCGTGACCAGTGGCGTACCCATAATCGGTAGTAATCACTAGTGGGTTGAAACGTCATCCTTGAACATCATCCGTGAAATGATTTAAACTTCAAATGCGCGTATACAGGATGTACAAATAAGTGTATAACTGTTCCTAATTAATTTTTTAATAAACCTTTTTTACATATCCTTATAAAAATCATTAAAAAATACCGATAACACAAAATACATATTTTTTTGACAAACATATTTAGGACAAATAATAAAAGTAACAAAATTGTAATACGCGGAGGCAAAATGAAACAAGATTTATCCGATCCACTTTTCCAAAAAATACACAGTTATAAAACGAATCTTTTTATTATTAACGGAACAATTAATTATTAGGAAATAAGATATTTTAAATAATGTTCATTAGGTGCTGATATGCTTACATGATTAGTCTTCCTTAACTCTCTACTGATTAAACGGCTAATGAGAAAATTAATACCGGGTGGCTCCTCCCCGAAGGTTGAGAACCTCCTGGCACCGCCGAGGCATACTTATGGCCAGGTTATTGATAAGTTGTTGTGGTATGTTTTCCCATTCCTCCTTTATTGCTACGGCAAGCTCTACCAATGTTTGAGGTGCATTTTCCCTTGATCGTACACGCAACTTTAAAGAAGACCATACATGCTCAATAATGTTTAGATCGGGAGATTTTGAAGGCAAGTTTAATTAATTAATATTGCTTTCCTCCAAAAACTCTTGAACAATCCGTGCCCTGTGTGGCCGGCCTTGCGTTGTCATCAACAAAGAGAAAACCGGGCCCAAAGTTTTCCGCAAACGGCAGCACGATGTTTCTTAAAATTTCATTCATATAAATTTCGGCATTTACGGTTCTTTGCAAAATAAAAAGATCCGTTTTTCCATTGTGCATTACTCCTGCTCATACGGTAATACCCCCTCCGCCAAAAGCTTCTTAAGGAGCCATATTTTCCTCAATGTATCTTTCCCCAGGTTGCCTCCAAACAAGAACCCTTCCATCTGAATGGATCAGATTAAATCTTGTCTCATCGCAAAACATGCAATTTTGCCATTCTGCACCCCACCTTATATGCGTAGCTGCCCACGCTTGCCTCTGATGACGGTGCTGCTGCAAAAGCCGCGTACATTTTGCGCGCCTTCTTGCTCTACAAACAGGAAGTATGTAAAAATAATCATTCTACAGTATTTTTTCTTTGTTAGTATACCTTAAGTTATTGTAGTTTAGCCTCCTCCTCAATGTCCTATCGGAAACCACAATACCAGTATGTCACCGCATATTTTCATTGAGGACCCTAGAGTTCAGGGTCCGTCTACGTCGAGTTTCTCGTAGGAGGTTCCTCTCTGCTCGCACTGGTATTTTTCTATTCCGGCCACCTCCATGTCTGTAAGCCGTGTCGCCCGTGGTTGCAAACCGTTCTTTTAGCCGAATGATTGTGGCCTTCCCAACATTATACATATTGGCTACTACAGCCTCAACTGCCAGGCCTTCATTAAGCAATCTTAAAACATTTGCGCGTTCGGTTCGGGACAATCGTGTCATTTTTAAAAATAATTATGTGACTTAATGACATCTCCTGAATTAACAATGGTGTTACCATGGTACCTACTGCAACGTTATCCTGGCACGAAACACACGATGTGTGGAAATGGAGGCATATAAAATGAAAAAAAAAAAAACTAATTAAAACCGATTATGGATACGCCACTGGTCACGACAAAACGCAAGAAATTAAAATGTACCCGTTGCAAAAGAGGTGGTCCTAAGAAGTTATAATCACTTACCAAAACCCGTTCTTACAAAACATTGTAAGGCCTAATGACAAAAATACCTGAAATTTACAGGGGTTGAGAAAAAAATCGAAATTTCATGAACAAAGAGGGATATCAAAAATTTGAGAATTTATTTTGTTCTCTATAAATAGAAGACCAAGAAAATGCCATCCAAAATAATTTAAAATCATTTTTGTGGAAATCCGGTACTTAGAAACTTTGGTAAAAAAAACATACTTCTCTTTGAACCCTGTAGACAGTTAAAGGTTAGAAGTAAAAAAAAATCGGAAAAAATGTGCATATTAAGAATTAAATTCTCTTTTAAATTTTGCAAACCGCGCATCGACAGCTTTATTCGTTCGTAAAATATAGTTCACCTAACAATTAGCTCGGTCCGCTTGAATTGTCCAGCAGTTTATTATCGAATTGATAGGGTAGGGCTGTGTACACTTTTTTGAATTAAGTGAGAGAACCGGTAGATTTTGTGTGCTAAGTGTATAATCTTCCAAATTTAATGCAGAGCAATTTAGGCCTTCGGCCATCATCAGTGCATCTTAAACAGCGACAAAAAACCCATTTGTAGAGGTGTTTTATTGAGAGTTCTACTTTATAGAAAATGTAATTGTAAAAAGATGAATAAATCAGAAAATCTCTTGTGTAAAAATTAATCAAATGTTATCTTTTGTTATAAGTTATTCTTAAAATTTTTTTGAAAATAATTTGGTTTTTACTTACTTTGGAGAATGTAAAAAATACCCTTGAAATATACGAACGAACTTTCTGGACACCCTGTATAGGTTCGTTGATGACAGCACACTTAATTCATCTTTACTTTGGATGCTCGAACATCGACTGCCAACGCACTTCTCTATAGGCAGCAAAAGGTCTCAACACAGTAAACAAGTAGAAGCTTGGAATACTTTTCCGAGCTAAGAACCTCTATATTCCCCACACCATAAGTCAGGACCGGCCTGACCAAAGACTTGTATAAATTCACCTTTGTTTTATAGCCAACTTTGTCTTTTTTTTGACAAAAGGCAATAAATGAAACTAAACTGCTTGCCAACTTTCTTAAGTCTTAATTTGGATTGGAAAACAAGTCCCAGGTACTTAACTTCTAGAACCCAATTCACCCTTATGCCGTCAACCGTTCATCTTGATCAGATTTAAACAAACCTCCCCGTTTAAAAACTATTTTTCTGGTGAAAGAATGTGCCCTTGCAGTCTAGACACCAGTATCCGCAGTAACCTTGCAACAAGAGAAATTGCAGTATCGTCAGCAAATGAAAGGAGCTCGTTACATCTGTCTCTCGGAATGTTGTGAACAAAAATACTTTTTTGAAACAGAAATCGCGCCTTCTGTCTAGACTACAAAACTTCTGTTCTCCGGAAACGAGATGAAAACCGTAATGATATAATTGGGGGCCTCCAACCTTATTAGCTTTAAAATCATACCAAATTGCCTCTTCAATCCCAATCAAAAGCTTTCGAAACGTCGAAGAAACCCGTTCCCGTGTGAACTCCCCTGTTGAAATCCTGTGAGATTCTCGTTGGTGGTCTGTTCCTTCCTAAAACTGAACTGTTAGTCCAGGAGAACATAAAAGCTCAAAAACAAAACTTTGCAAGCGACCGAGTTAGTTTTTCAATGATCTTAGATAGACTCGACAGTGAACTAATCGGTCTATACCTCACTAATTGCGTTGGGCCTTCGTCTTGTTCTAAAATCAAAACGACCTTAGCTTTTTCCACACGCACGGATTCTGGCTTTCTTCGGTAATTACCTGTGATAGGCTTACTTTGTCTATGATAATATTGACCGGTAGATTACGCAATACCGGGTATCTAATTCCGTTCAAGTCTGGAGCCTTCGATCCTGATATTTAAATTCATCAAAAGTCATTTCACCTCCTCCAGAGTGACGCCCTAAATATTTTGGACTGGATGGTCCATTTCGCTATAGATCGTACCGATCTGGAGACCCCTTCATCTCGCCTTGGGTCGGCACATAGCTTTTCGCTGAACTGTTCAGTAAAAGTTCAATTTTTTGTTTGCAATCCGAAACTATGACATTAGCCTGGGTTTTAACGAAGGACATCGGTTTCCGAGTACCCTTTGTCAACACCCTGGACATTTAAAAAATACTACCGTTATTCGCATTTAAGTCCCTTATCCTGGCTTCGCAGAGAGAAGATTTGTTGCTTGTTCGAGCTGGTTGCTTCAGCTTTTATTCACGGATCTCCAGTGCGATACGCCCTGTTTCTCGTTTTGTTTTTCTCTTTGATTGCCATCTCTTACTCGTCATACCCCTCGAGTGACGTCAGTTATCAGCAGTGTTGCCAGATTTTAACCAAAATAACCGAGTGGCGGAATTACCCGTGTTTTTTTTTAATATCAAATTAACATAAAATTACATAAACAAACACAAATCACACGTAGGCATTCCTAATTTAAAAAGCCTCCTATTTATTCAGTTCTTGGATTTCAATATTAAGAATAATTAAAAGTTCGGCTTTGAACATTATACCGGGTGTTGCATCGTCGAGCGGGACATAGGAAATCCCATGTAATTTTAAATGGGGTCAATTATTGGCTTCCCTAATTATTTTAGAGAAAAATTCTATTTAGGTTTATTAAAGAGCACTAAAACCCACATTCAAAAGAATAACTTTAGATATTCTTGATGAGCCCGTTTACGGGTTATCGCCGATTTCTTTTTAACTATTTCTCCTTTTTATGGCCCCGTATTTGCGGGCACCAGTCAAGGTAAAAGATGACTGTCAAATTAAGTTGTCATTTTGAAATGTGTGCTTTATTGTTATAAAAACTCGTACATCGAAAATATTAGCCATGAATTACACTTCTGAAGAAAAAATATTGATGATAAAATATTCAAATCCGAGGAGTTACTTATGATATGTACAAACAGAAAGAGGTGGTAACTCTTGATTCGATCCTTGAGAAAATCAGAAACAGAGGAGAAATATGTGACATTGGACGTACTAGTATTTCATTAGTTTTAAAGCAGTTGGGGTTTAAGTACCAAAAAACTAACAACCGAAAAATTCTTTGTGAGCAACAACACATTGTTTCTAAGCGGTGGTCGTTTTTAAGGAAATACCTTGCTAATTTAAAGTCCGAGAATTCAAAACCTGTGGTATTCTTAGATGAGACATGGATTTTTGCGAAGGGAAACCAAACAAAATATTCATGGCAGGATGGGTCAAAATACTGCTATTCAAGGGTTTCATCTGGGAATGGAAAAAAATATGTCGTAATACACGCCGGAAGTCGAGAAGGATTTTTGCCAGATGCAAGTTTAGTTTTTACTTCATCGAAGAATGTGGAGGACTATCATGACAATATGACTGCCGCGATATTCGAGAACTGGTTTGAAGAATATGTGCTAAAATCACTAGAAGAACCCTCGATCATTATTTTAGACAATGCTTCATATCACTCACGAGTTTCTGAAAAAATAGCTCCACCAAAGATGAAATGAAGAACTGGTTAAACACCAGAAAAATAAAAAACGACCATATATTTTTGAAAGCAGATTTGTTATCCGACATTAAAGTACACACTACTGGTAAGTATAAGTCTTACATAGTGGACTCCCTTGCGGGGAAATACGGTCACGAGGTCTTACGTCTGCCCCCATACCATTGTGAATTTAATAGTATTGAATTAGTGTGGGGAATTTGCAAAAACTACTATGACAAGCATGCATGTCAAACGACGAACGAAGAAAGCATTTTAAATTTATGAAATGAAGCTTTAAAACAAATTGGACCAGAGGCTTGGTCAAAATGTATTAACCACGTGGAAAAATTGATTCAAGATACTTTTGACTCGGAACAGGTCATTGATGAAATAAGGTCAATTATTATAACTTCTGATAGTGACAGTGACAACAGTGCTGATAGTGATATTGACGATTAAATGTGCATTTTATGTAATAAAATTTCTAATTATTATTATTATTATTATTATTTACATAGTTATGAAATAAAAAATAATTAAATAAATAATTGTAATGGAAATTTTAATTACGGCCCATATATCTAAAATTAGTAGAAATTGTTTGAGGACCGCTGCCTATTTTATTCTAGACTAATAATTTTGACCATAATCGGTTAATGACAAATGCGCATTCACTCACTGAACGCACTATAGTACATTCTGGAATTACAGCTTTATTCTATGGCGTGTTAGATATTTTTATCTACTTTCATTTAGTAATATGAATTTTACAGTTCTGTAAATCGTTTTGTAAGGGCATCTATTACAGCACTAGTATTGTAATAGATGTCATTACAGCACTAGTGCTGTAATAGATGCCCTTACAAAACGATTTTTAATAGCAGGTGCATTTTTATTTTTAAAAGTGCCTTTTGCCAAATATTTTTATTCATAGATGAAAGTAGATAAAATTTTGTACAATATTCTTGTTGTAAATTCATATAACTACACTCGATGTTTGATTAAACTCGGCTGACGCCTCGTTTAACAACTTTAACATCTCGTGTTGTAATATGAATCTTTACAACACTTATATCGTAAATAACTATTAACAATATGCTATGATATGAGACATTGTCTATTTATTGTACATTTGTGCATAATTAGTTTTCGAACCATTGTAAAATATTTTGCTGGTTCATTTCTCCATGCTAGTCACTTAGCTTAGTTTTAGAAGAAAAAATTGCCTCCACACCCTTAACAAAAGCATCATCACTACCAGCATGAAGTATTATGTACCTAGAAAAATATGTTTCACCTAAATAAAATTTCCATAGTTTATATTTGTTGTCGTAGAATCGCAAGTCCGTAGACCTACCTCCTTGCGTTAAACCGCTCTCTATTTTGAGTTGTGTTGGCTCAAATTTTGATTATTCTATGTGATCTTTGCTGTTGGTTTTTGAGTTTGACGGAAAACTGTTATCTGTGTGATTCGATCAAACTATATTCTGCAAACTGATCAGACCTTAGCCCTTGTGGAAAAATTAGGGAAATCTTTTCCCATCTTTGAATTTTTCATTCCTTATTCTGTTTGAGTCACCTTTTCGGTAAGTTTCCAATGTATATTTTCATTGATGATCAATAGTTTTGAGATATTATTGCCACATAACCTGAAACTTTATCCCTTTTGTTTTTAGATCAGTCTTATTTATCACATTGCCGTTTTTCAACTTGCCGCCTTATTGACCCTTAAGCTTTCGGCCCGATTTTTAGAATATTTGTCTATATGAGGGCCAATATTACTATTTGCCTACCTTGCTGTGCAGCAATAAGGGACCATCCTTTAAGGAAATCTGCTACCTACAGGAGAAACCTGCTTGTTAAGCTATACTACAAATATCGTAATAACTTGGTTATGTTTTACAGTCAAATGCAATTTATTATAGTACCTACCTAAAGTTATGTAATGTTCCTTTTTGTTCGAATTAAAGCCATCAGCTAGTTTGCACTTTTACTATTTTATTTTTTTTTTTTACGATTCGTCGGCGTATCTGAGGGCATCTTGAACCGGTCATCGACCGTACGGTTTTTAATCGTGCGGTCCACCGACTGGGGAGTGTGAAACGGCACCTTCATCCTACGATATATCCGATCTCATCCGGCCTGTCCGGCGTGAATAGGACGGTTTTGATGTCGATTCATTTTATACTCTTCCCTAAGACAAGAGCACGCGGTGTTTCCCAAGCGGTCACCTATCCAAGTACTAACCGCGCTCGACACCACTTTTACTAAAATAATTTAACAATATTATTTGAACATTATAAGTGATCCTAAACTTCTGCAGGGTGTTTCTTAATAACACGCTAATATTTAAGGAGGTTATCCTTGGGTCTATTTTAGGAAAAAAACTTCATATGAAATGTTCTAAAAGTCTTAACTGTTGAACTACAGGGGGCTAAAGTTTTAAGAAAAATTGTTTTTTTTTATGATAACTTTGGTATGACCCTATAAATTTTTGTAAAACGTGGTACACATCCTCTATGAATCCAAGGCATTTTCTGCTGCACAACACGATTTTTTATCCTTGCCATTGGCGTTCGTACCGGGATTTGCACTGAACCATTTTAGAGAGAAAAGTGATATGCCACTGCTTTCTCTTAAAGCAAAAATTGTTTTTAAAATCCTCAGTCCTTTCGGAGCAAATTTGGTATCTCCATTTTCTTTCGTTTAACGTATGGTTTTCGCATAAAAAAATAAAATTCATTGGTTTGCATCTCGCTAGACCACTTACGAGAAAAAACAATTTATGTAACTCTAAACAATAATTTATTTAAGAGAATCATTCTTAAACAGTGAAATTATGAAGTTATAGTAATCTAAATACATTTTGGAATTCTAACACAAGTAACAATTTATTATGGTCTAGTTAATTACCTTAAGGTGATACGTCTTAAATTGTGATCATTTTCCTTGTTTTTTTTTTATTTTTTATATTTATTTATCATTCTTTCTTATATAAATTTAAAAAGAAAATGTCCCTATATCCATTTGTGTCTTACCATCCGTGGTCCACCTTGTTTGTCTTAAAAAAAAAGTCGCCCTGATAGACCCCAGTGGCGTGAAACGTGTGTCCCTGTTTATATGTTATTACTTAATTTATTATTATACTATAAAAATAATTTTGCTTCTTTTACTGTGAGACTGGCTCTATGGCCTTTTAGGCAAATGCCAAAAAAAAAAAAAATAAATAAATTCTAACACAAAATCACCTTGAACGCACAAAGAAATAAATTTAATTAGATGTTGAAAATGTTTACCTCCTGCAAACGTGCATGCCTCTGCTCGCTTTCTCATCAACTCACGTGATCTTTGGAAAATGCCAGGACTGTTTCTAATAGTTTCGCAAAAAACTATGATGCGATTCCTCAACTGCTGTTCAGTATGGATTGGTATGCTATAAACCAATGTTTTAAGAAGGAAGTTATCTAAATTATTGAGGTCCGGGTTTAAATGTTCGAACACCACAGCACTGAAGTGCTCTGGTGCCCCGTCGTGCATAAACGACAGTCGATTTCTTACTCAAATGAGAACATCTTCTATCAAAGCTGACAATTCTTCTTCGAGAAACTGCCGGTAACTATGCCCATGCAACCTCTTATGAAGAAAATAGGATCCAAGTAAATATTACCGCATATTCCAACCCACATTTTAACGGAAAACTACTCCTGGTGACAAGATTCCAAGATTGCATGTGGGTTTTCTTCAGCCCAAAAATGATTATTGTGAAAGTTTTGGATGGCGTTTCTAGAAAAATTGGATTCATCGGTGAATAAAATTTCAGTATCAAATAATGGATTTTTAATTACTTTTTGAAGAAACCATTGGCAAAAGTTCATCCGTAATGGAAAGTCGCGTGGAAGTAGAGCCTGAACACGTTGGATATGATAGGGATATAATAAAAAGTCATTGAGAATTTCTCGACTGAATTCAGAACCGCCACCTCAATTTCTGGTATTCTTACAGTACGTCGAACTCCTTTTAGATAGTAGTCCGGTTCAAAACTTCCCTTTTCGCACAACCTTCTATGAATGTTTGAAAATGTTCATGCATCCGGAATATTTCTATTTAAAAAGCGGTTTTCGTACAACCGCCTGGCTTCCAGTGCGTTACCATCAGCAAGCCCATATATGTAATGCATAGCTGCAAACTCAGAATTCTTGAAATGTACCATGTTTTTTAATAATAATATTCATTTTAATGACTTGAATACGTAACAACTAGACTAGGTAGACAACTGTAAAAATTGTTTATGCTTACAAAACAAAATCTGCTTCTTACCTACTAGATACGTTTTTAATCCTTGATAATACCCAATTTCATAACAACGTGCAAATTAATGAATTTTATTCTTTTATGCAAGAACCATACGTCAAACGAAACGAAATGAAGAGACCAGATTTTTTCAGAAAGGAATGAAAATTTTAAAAATAAGTTTTACTTTGAGAAAAAGGGGTGGCTTATCACTTTTCTCTTTAAAATGATTCGGTGCAAATCCCGCACGATCGCCACTGGCAAGAATAAAAAATCATGTTGTACAGCAGAAAATGCCTTTTGATGCATAGAAGATAGTTACTGCGTTTCACAATACATACATCATACAAAAGTTATCATAAAAATAAAGGTTTTTTTCTTAAAACTTCAGCACCCAGTAGTCCAGCAGTTAAGACTTTCGGGACATATGTTCACTTTCCTCAAAATGGACCCAAGTATAACCTTCTTAAATATTAGTATGTTATTAAGAAACACCCTGTATATACTTATAAGGCGATATGTATATAAAGAAGTTGTAATTACTACGCTATAATAATAAATATTTAATCCAGCTTACTACTGTTTTGTCAGGTTTGTTAAATCATCTGACTATAAGTATTGTTATTTATAATTTAAAACACATTTTCACATTGACATCTACCTTTTTCTTATCTAAATTAAATAACTTTAATCATAGGAATTCGGTGTTGTTGTGACCAGTCAGAGCTAAAAGCAGCTGTGAGTGGCGATCAAAACTCAATCATATATCTTGGTTTGCACAGCAACATCCTTTAGGGACCAACTTTGTTGTTTTACTGGCAAGGACCCTTCATCATAGGACCACCCCGATTACAATTGCCACAAGCTTACGCTAGCTGAGGTAGGTGACCTTAAGCTATATTTAATATTTAAAATACCAACTTTTTTATTTTGTTACCACCTTATAAATTTACAACAGTAGCAACACAAAAAATGAAAACAAAACGTCAAAACAGGCCAACGAGCGAGTTGGCGCCACCGTACCGTTGACAGTTCTGTTGCCAACTGTCCAAATTATATTAATTTTCACAACTTTACATTAAGAATATATTTGTTATAAGGGGGTTAGTATCTTGCTAGTTACCTCAAGTTTTTAGTATATTCAATATATATCGCATCAAATTTTAATATTTTATTATATCAAATTTAATTTACGCATGTTTTCTTACCGATTTATTATTATGACTTGCAACAGAAGTTATTTTGCATTCACGTCTTGTTTTCTTCTTATTTTTAAACGTCTTACAAATATTAAGCTATGGCATCATATCTTTGAATATAGAGCGCGATACAAAGTTTAAAGTGATTGAATTAAACGGTGCCTAAAGCTAAGAATTAAAGATTAAGCTATATTAAGTTTGAAATTTGCAGAATTTAGGTTTACGTTATAAAGCTGAACAATTAATTTAAGTTTGGCTTATATTATGATATATTTAGGCAAAAGGTAGTGTAGTAATATTTGATTAAGGCTTAACAGTATTTAATATAAGATGATTAAGAGGTAAAACAGAATTTTGCTTGTTATTGCTGGGTAATTAAAATATTTCGTCTCCATTAAATTATTTTCCTTCGCGCCTCTACACTGGAAACATTTTATACAGGGTGGCGCATCGAAAACTTTTCACTCAGGTTCATTGTCTTGTAATGAAATAATTCAAAATACGCTCGGACACGTACATTGCTTCTCACTTAGACATATTTTTTGTTATTTTCACCCGCTCTACTTTTACCCTTGAAATCTGATATCAAAGGGAGGGGGGTCGAGTGATACCTTATTCTAAGGTTATTTCTTTTCCAACGGGATATTGCTCGTTAAAATCGAGTTGATGTACAACAGAAAAAAACATATGTATATACAGGGTGTTTCTGAACCTCTCTGAAAAAATGAAGAAGGTGAATCCTTACCTTATTTTAAGACGAAAAGGTGGTATCAAAGTTTTTCGCATGTCGCTTCGTTTTCGAAATATAGGGTGTTAAAAAAAAATTTTTTGTATTACTTTTTCCATTTTATTAATTAATGCCAAACGATATTCTAATGATATTTGTTAAACATAAGGGATTAAAGCACTTTACTTTGGGTCAATTTTAAATTTTACAATTAGTTCATTGGCGGGGATCTGGGTAAAAGAGTACCTTAATTTTTTAGTTATTTTTCGTATTTTTATCATTATGTTGCGTCAAATGATACGAGTAGGCTTTGCTTCGTTCCATGGCAACCACATTTGTTTTCTCCGTAATATTTGTCTCCTGTTTAACATCTTTCAGATAATATCCTTTTGAATCGTTTTTAAATTTATTTGTAGTACATTACATACTTTTCATAATGGCTGAGTTTACCAATTAAGAAATATGACATATAAGTATGTATACATGTGAAAACTTTGTTTTCTAGCCACTTGCTGAGATCTTATACAATAAGGATTAACCAAATTATGCTAAAACAGCTATTCTCTGGGCTACATGCCCCAACGAGCGCTGAATTAAATAGCATAATTTGGCGTATTTTGCCTAACACTGTTAGTACAAAATGCAAACTCAGATTGCAGAAACCACCGGGAAAGAAAAGAATAAATCTTTATTTTCAATGATAGGATGCTACGCTGCTGCTACCTGTAGACCGGTTTCGAACTCTTTGTTTCTCGTCAGTACAGGGCAAGCAAGACAAGCGAGCACACCTACCATTGAAATATCGAGACACTCTATAGCCACAATATTGTTCTGCCTAGGCAGTACAATACAGGTGGCGCCATCTTCCAGAAGTTTCTAGCAATCTGATGTGAAAGATACCGTATGGTACTATTAACACAATAAATAGTAAAATAATTTTACTATTTATTGAATTAAGAAAAGGCTCAAATTCATTTTATGTACGATTTGGCAAATGGAAATGCGCTAGAGGCGAGACGTTTATATGCAGAACGTTTTCCTAATAGACGAGTACCGTGTTCGGAAACATTTACAAGATTGCACCTCAGGTTAGAGGAAACAGGTAGCTTTGCAAAAAGCAAAATTGGCGGTCGACCACTTACAGTTAGAACCGTACAACTTGAGGAAGAGGTCTTAAATATGGTGGAAGAATCTCCAGGCACTAGTACGAGGAGAATCGGGAACGAGTTGAATGTAAGTTACAAAACAGTATGGAGTATCTTAAAGGACTATTTACTTGATCCTTATCACGTACGAAGAGTGCAAGCTTTGTTGCCTAGAGACTTTCCAGCTCGAGTTAATTTTTGTAACTAGTTTCAAGAAAATTCTTTAAGGGTCACACATTTTTCGGCAAAAATACTATTTACAGATGAAACGAATTTTTCCAGACAATGCATCATAAATTTTCACAACAACCATATTTGGGCGGAATATGATCCTCATACTATTATCGAAGGACATCACCAGTATACATTTTCTTTTAATATTTGGGCAGGGATTATTGGAGATAGCTTAGCTGAACCGTATTTTTTTCCAGTGCCATTAAGAACGAGAACTTTAATGTGGTTCGTGCATGACGGCGCTCCCCCTCACTTTGCAGTACATGTTAGAAACCATTTAGATCAACAATATCCTGCTCGTTGGATAGGTAGAGGAGGACCTCACCCATGGCCACCCCGTTCGCCGGATCTAAATCCATTGGATTTTTATTTCTGGGGTCAGCTTAAACAACTCGTTTATACTACTCCTATTGAAATTGAAAGACCTTCGACTAAGTATTATTGATGGTTTTATACGATTCGCGCCAGTCCCGAAGCTTTCCAACACGTAAGAGATAATTTAGCACGTCGTGTACGTGGGTGTTTACTGGCTCATGGAGGGCACTTTCAGCAATTTGTTTAACTTTTGGTCATGTCAGTTCATTATTAAAAGTTTTTAAATCAATTATTAAAATGATTATTATTGCTTTACTAATTTTTTTTTAACACCCTGTATTTAGAACAAGGAGCGACATGCGAAAAACTTTTATACCACATTTTCATCTTAAAATAAGGTGAGGATTCACCTCCTTCAATTTTTCAGAGAGGTTAGGAAACACCCTGTATATATCATAATACAGTAAAACCTCTATTTGCGAGCGCCTCTATAAAGTGACCGGTTATGAATTCCCCATATTTAAAAATGGAAATCCCATTATTTTATACTCCACTTTACCGACCCATTTGTTAAATGACCGGGCGCACTCATCATCGGAATTTTAAGTAAATACTAATGCCAATAACACCCTCCATTACGGGAAGTAAGACCCGACCCGACAATTTTTATTACCGAAAGGCTGGCTCGCTGTTGGTCTTATCCCATAGTAGAGAGGCACTAATAGTGGTAAGGCACTATCAATATCAGAATTAATAGAATAGGCGCTAAAATTTTGCATTACAATAACTTTTTTAGTCAAGCAAATACAAATAAGAATAATCAACGCAAAAGTCAATTTCAAAAGTTCTACAAGTGAGAAAACCGTTTACGAGGAATTAAAGGAAGTCGCAGGAGTATTCCTAACTTAAAAAAAAACAGAGAGATACCAAGTAAGTAGAAGTATATTAGTTAATTTATAATTAATAATTATATTTAAACGTATGTAGCTGTGCCTGCCAAAATAAAGTCGCACTAATTAAAACCTATTATATGTATCTACAGAATTTTTTTTCTATTCTAACTTTTTTTACGAATTCAATAACTCATTAAATATTAATATGAAACGAAGCAGCTATGTCGCTACAGTTAAAATTGACTTTTTTCGTCTTTTACCCTCTGTCTTCTCAGTCGCCGTAGCTATAGACTCGTAAGGCGGACTATAGATGTACCGAAAATTTTGCAGAAAAGTATAAGACTGTATACAGTGTGGCCCAAATTGGGCCTACATGTATGGGGATCTTGGAAACTATAGAAGATGGAGAAACGGTTAAATGGGGAAAGTTTTTGACAATTATATTTCTAACTGAAAACCGTTTAGTACGCGGCCCTATCTTTTTTGGTTTTTAAAATATGTTGAAAAAACCAAAAAGATGTATTTTCGAAAATATGCTGTAGATTTCTTATTATTCACTATTTTTTCAATCTGTAAAAACATTTTTAAAGCAACTTTTTAAGTAGATTTCAGTTCTGCAATTTAATTTTGAACACGACGTTTCAGTTATTTTATACCATCATCAGGTTCATTTTTTCTTATGGGCGCCATATTGTATTTTATACTTAAAAGGTAGCTTATGACGTCAGCTTTTCAACGATGTATTATTTGTTGGAAAATAAATAAAATTGGCTTGAAAAATAAAGAAAATTAATTTTCGCAACACGTCAAATTTGACAACTGCACTATAACTAACCTGAACTAACCTGAATTGAATACCAATTAAAAGGTTTACATTTTGTAGTATTCACAAAACACTGCTTGCATTGTTTCAATCAACAATATTACAATAACCTATGAATCAAAAATAAAATCCAGTAGCCTATGACCTTACAATAACCTATGAATCAAAAATAAAATCCAGTAGCCTATGACCAACCACTACCGTTTGAAAATGAAACAAAAATATTACTTGTCAGAACGAGTAAAAGTATAATAGTTTTTATTATTATTATCTAATAATAACGATTTATTTGTGTATTCTGAATTTAAAAGAAAATGGCATTGCGTTTTTCTCACGAAGAAAAATTTGATTTGCTAGAATGTTTCATTCATTGCAACAGAAATGCAAACCTTGCATTAGAAAGGTATTTTGAAAATTTTCCTGAAAGACCGCAGCCAAGTGTCGGACTTTTTCCAAAAATTGTTATGAACCTGAGAAACCATGGAAGTTTTGAAAAACCGCGGCCCAAGGGTTACGAAAAAGCAGGTAATAACGAGCGTGACGAAAATGTCAGAGCCTATTTTAATGCCGCTCCGACATCATCTACAAGAGCGTCGGCAAGAGACTTACCAACCCCGCGAAGTACCATACAAAGAGTCCTTAAGGAAAATAAATATCGACCATACAAGTCAACGATAGTTCAGGGTTTACGAGAAACGGATTATCCAAGAAGAATGCAGTTTTCAAATTGGTATGTGAATCAATGCGAACAAAATTATGATTTCAGTCGTCTTGTAATTTGGACCGATGAATCACATTTTACCAACTGCGGGGTATTTAATAGACATAGCCATCATTTTTGGGCAACAGAAAACCCTCACCAATTGGCTCAACGAAGACTGCAAACCCGATTTGGTTTTAATGTATGGTGTGGTATATATGGTAAGTAATGTCACCTAGCTTGCTAAATACATAGCAGGTATTAAGTAACCCAGCTTTACTTTTCTCCTTACATTTTAGACAACAGACTTATAGAACCATTCTTTTATAATCATACGTTAAATGGCCAAAGATACTTGGAGCTGTTAGTAGATCAAATATTACCGGCAATTAGAGCAAGAGTTCCTCAAGATCAATTGAATAATATTTGGTTTCAACAAGACGGTTGTCCCGCACATAATGTTCGGGAAGTTCAAACTCTCTTAAGACAGATATTTGATGACAAATTAATTTCAAACGGCGGACCAGTTAATTGGCCTGCTAGATCCCCTGATATAACTCCTCTCGATTTTTATTTATGGGGTTATGTAAAAAATGAAGTATATGAGTTTGAACCACCGGAATCTGTACAAGAATTAGAAGAGAGAGTGAGGAATGTGTTTACGAGCATAAATGGCAACACGCTTCGCAGGGTCATCAATACTGTGTTAAAAAAGTGTCAAAAATGTATTAATAAAAACGGCCAACATTTCGAATAAGTATAGTAAGTTAGATATTTTTTCTTATTTTCTTTTCAAAACAATAATTATTATTATTCATTGCGTTTTTAGTTTTCTTTATTTGAAATGTTAATATGAGATTTTTAACCATAAGGAAAAAATAAAATAATGTATTATAATATTATGATATTTTAAACAAATTTAACCCTGCCTAATGTGTTCTTCTCAAATTTGACGTGTTGCGAAAATTAATTTTCTTTATTTTTCAAGTCAATTTCATTTATTTTCCAACAAATAATACATCGTTGAAAAGCTGACGTCATAAGCTACCTTTTAAGCATAAAATACAATATGGCGCCCATAAGAAAAAATGAACCTGATAATGGTATAAAATAACTGAAACGTCGTGTTCAAAATTAAATTGCAGAACTGAAATCTACTTAAAAAGTTGCTTTAAAAATATTTTTACAGATTGCCAAAATAGTGAATAATAAGAAATCTACAGCATATTTTCGAAAATACATCTTTTTGGTTTTTTCAACATATTCCAAAAACCAAAAAAGATAGGGCCGCGTACTAAACGGTTTTCAGTTAGAAATATAATTGTCAAAAACTTTCCCCATTTAACCGTTTCTCTATCTTCTATAGTTTCCAAGATCCCCATACATGTAGGCCCAGTTTGGGCCACACGGTAGATACGAGCAAATTTTAAGACATTTTCATCAGCATAATAATATATTTTTCCTTGCCTCGAACATTGATCATTTATGCTGATGATATTTATATTATCATCCACGAGTGGAATGATAATCTGAGATATAATAGAAATTATAAATATCTCAAAGCTCGACAACAAAATTGTCATCGCATTTTTCATATTACAGCCATTTAAGCAAACAACACAAAGACACGGACACACACTTCACGCCAATGGGGTCTACTAGGGCGACTTCTTAAGTAAACGAGACAGTAAAGATTAATTATAATATAAGGGGATGCGCATATGGGGAAAAATATGGATAACATTTACCTAACAGTTAATTTATCTGGGGAAATAGGATGCTAGGAACCTAGTTACATAACTATAATATTGATTGTACAAATTTCGCTCTCTGATAACAGTGTCAAATAAAAAAAAATGTAGGTATTATGGCGGTCTTGAGGAAACTTTATCAATAAATTCCTTATTAGGGTCATTATTACGCTAAACAGTATATAAAGAGAAACACATGAGGTTTTGATTTAGATATTGGACCTTATACACGAGTAATGATTGAATTCGAAATATGCAGAGAAAAAAGCGATAAGCCGAAAACTTTTGGTATTTGAGGGGATTCTGTGGATTTTCTCATTCAGGCAGCTGGATTCCAGAAAAATATGGTTTCAAAATATTTTAAAGTTACCATACTTTCGAATGTACTGATAAACATTTGTTTACACAGATTAGCATATACTTCTATATATGGGATGATATAATATATCTTATTTACTTCGAATGTTTTATTATCCTTTTTGTCTTCTTGTCTCAAAGTTTCGTTAAAGTTTCTCACATATATGTACAGTGGGTCCAAAAAAGTATGCAACATATGGGAAAGTTTCTTATTACCGATTTCTCGGAAAATTCTATTCCTGATAAAAGTTGGTGCATGCCTTAAAACTATAAATGCATATTTCATATTTCACCTGCGGCTAATAGTAAGGGAACAAATGCCATTTTTTTGAGATTGGCTTTAGAGTAAAGTATCTTAATTATTAGAAATCCAGCAAAATCTTATATGGAAATGTTTTTACAAATTAAAAACTTAGTCCAAATACGAAACGAGTTAGGTGTCTCAATTTTTAATTTTTTTTTTATTAATCTCTATTTTTCCCCTAAACGGTACGCACCTGGTCGATTTTTTGTTGACGCAATTTTAATATATTTATCAAATAACTTAAACGTGGGTTTATAATAAAAATGTATTAAGTAGTTGCAAGCCTTTTAAAACCTTTCAATGATACGAGTTGGTTTAGATATTAGCGTGTTGCACGCCTACTTAAACACATTTTAGCCAACTTATGTCCTAAACAAAATTATGATAGAATCCAACTCTATTCATAGTACCGAAAATAACTAATAATTTATTTGTCATATTTACCCAGTACGCTCAAGTCCAAAAACCTACTTTAAAAAAATGCATATAAAATAGGTATCTTGCTCTTTTAAAAAATAGGCCGTGAAAACAATTGTTGTATTAAATATCAATAGCAGCATACTTGTCACACATACGGCTTATTAGGTCAACTTGTTTTTTAAATTATTGTTAAAAATTATGGCGGTAAAACTAACTTTACAAGAACGGGCAGAATTAGTTTTTATTGTTGCGGATAAATATAAATCGTTTAGAGAAGCAGCATCTATATTCACTGAAAGACGCCCTGGAAAGAACATACATTATAGTACAGTTTCTCGAATTTATAACTTCTTCAAATGGGCTCATTAAAATTTAGTTAAGTACACCGGGGTAAGTGGAAATGTGAGGCAAGTGGAAACCATGAATTTTAAAAATATTTAAAATAGTACTACGATCCCCATCTGTTAGAAAATAAAGCAAACAACATTTACGTAGCCAGTGAATACAATGTTAATGCAGGAAACTTGCCGTACGTCTATTAACCACCGCCGTTGTCTTCTAACCATTTTGTATTTAGAAACCGAATTGTGCACGTGTATTGTAACGGTGTTGTTTAGTAGCAAGAAATTAAATCAAAAGTGATTTTTCTACCAGTAAGTATTGTCCTGCAGTTAATAATAATGTATTTTAATGAATAAAATATTTTTTTACAAAATTAAGAAGCGAAATGAATAGGTTCCACTTACCCCATCCATTTGTAGAGACCGGGGTAAGTGGAATCCTCAATAAAGGGGCAACTGGACACCAGGTATCCACTTACACTGCTTCTTGTGCCCATTTTTTTTCAAAAAAGTACTTACGTGTTTCCTTGTTACAGATTAAAACGGTTCGAAATTACATTCGAAAAAAACCACCTCCATCCTATACCAGGCAACAGCTAAATGACGCAATTTCAGCTGTAAAAAACAAAGAATTGACTCTGTACAGGGCATCAAAATATTACCGTGTACCGAAACCAACTCTATACAAAAGGGTTCATGGGCGAAGAGGGGTTAAAAGTGACACAATGGGAAGACTTACTGCTATTCCCGGAGAAATCGAAGCTAAGATGGCAGCTCACATTAAGACGATGGAAAAATGGGGTTTCGGCCTATCGAAAAAAGAAATACTTGCCATCGGACAGTATGTTAAAGAAAGCGGCTTAAAAACTCCTTTTAGGGATTCGATACCTGGGGATGATTTCTTTGTTAATTTCAAACGTCGATATGGTCTGTCTCAAAAAAAAACACAAGCTGTGGAGGTTGCTCGAAAAAGGAGTGTAGACCCTTTTGTGATTGCCGATTACTTCAATTTGTTAAAAGAAACTACTTTAAATATCCCACCTGAAAGAATATATAATATTGACGAGACGAGTTTCTGCATTGATCCCAGTCGAGTAAAAGTCGTTGGCGAAAAAGGAAAAGCAGCACATAGAGTAACCGCTGGACCAGGGAAAGAAAATGTTTCTGTTTTATTGGGTGGTAATGCATCGGGCGAAAAATTACCACCCCTTGTAATCTTTAAAGGGAAAAACTTATGGAATACCTGGTTACCAGAAAAAGATAGTGAATACCCTAGAATTTCATATGCCGCAACCCCAAACGGGTGGATGGATACGGAAACGTTTACTAACTACTTTCACAGAACTTTTTTAAATGCAATTCCAAAAGAGAAACCAGTCATTCTCATTTATGATGGCCATTCTTCGCACACTTCCATTGGCATAATAGAAAAAGCGTTACAGGAGGGTATAGTGATTTTAAAACTACCCCCTCATAGTAGTCACCATCTGCAACCAATGGATGTTTCAGTGTTTAAGCCCCTAAAGCATTTGTATGATGAATCCATTATTAAATGGCAGCGAAAAAATTATGGGATAAAACTGCCTTAGTCTGTCTTTGTTGCTACAATTTCCAAGGTGTGGAAAGAATTGAGTGAAGAGACTATCAAGAGTGGGTTTCGCAAGGCGGGTATTTATCCATATTGTGACACAGTCATATCAAAAGACAAGTTTGAACCTGGGGCATTAGAAAGATTTCTGCTTCATCATAATATCGACGCTACATCTATATCATCCGACGCTATAGACTTAAATAATGTAACTTCGGCAGACGTAGTGAAAGATGCTCTGAGACCTTCCCAAGAAGCCGACACTTCTAAAGCTGGAACCTCTTTTGAGGCGATTCTACTCGAGCATGTTAAGCAATCTCCCTTGCAACAAAATCAAAGGCGAAGAAAAATATGCCGTGGAGCTGAAGTAATAACATCTTCTGATTACGTCCAGAAAATGAAAGAAAGCAAAGCGGAAGAAAACCCAAAGTTATTGCAAAAAAAAACCAAAAAGAAGGCAAAGAAAAAATTGTTGCTAGAGTCTTCGGGCAGTAGTAGTGGCGAGCCCATTGAGCAACCTGATTCTGAAGATGATTATGATTTTGCAAAGTCTCCTACTCCTCCTATAGAGGAAGAAATTCACCGAGATGCTCTACCAGAAGACTTCGTCCTTATTAGAATTCCAATTGCAAATAGTCGTGATTGTTTCCATTATTATGCCGCAAAAGTTCTACAGTGTTTTGATCAAGAAGTCGAAGTTAGCTGTCTTCGAAAGTCTGCGAAACACGAAGGCAAATTTTTCTTTCCTCAGGTTCCAGATATTTCAATTGCATTTAAAAGTCAAATTGAATTTGTTTTACCCAAACCAACAAAGACCGGGCAAATTACAAAAAGACAGCAGTCTTTCATTTCATTTTGTGTTGCATTAGATCAATATAATATGCATTAAGATTTTAAAAATGAAATAAATATGTTAGCCTCAAAATATTTCTTTTATTCCACTTACCCCTGTGACTTTTACAAACCGTTTATGCAAAAAATTACACTATTTCCCACTTGCCCCGTAATGCGGGGAAAGTGGAACCCAATGCACCAAATTTATTTTTTTTACCTTAAAAAAAGTTTGGTAATAAGTAAATATTTTTATACCCACATACATTAACACAATAAAGTTAGAAGCGCCACCTGTTATGGTGGTCTTTAAATCAGTCAAAGAATGACCTATTTAACGGCACTCAAATCGGATTTGTTAATTTTTTAGGTTCCATTTACCCCGGTGTACTTACAAGAAAAAGCATACCAAATGGGTTAGAAGTTAGAAGAAAGAATTTGAAGTTTTACAAACTTTTATAGAAAATCCAAGGAAATCTTTAAGGTCAGTCGAAGTAGACACATAATCTAAATAGTCTACAGCAAGTAGCATACTTAAAGATTATAAGTATCATGCATACCAACCTGTATTTGTTAATCAAATTTTAGAACGCAATTATGACAATAGACTTTATATTTCATTTTTGGTACAACGAGAAATAGATAGCAATCGTCAATTTCACCGAAATATATTGTTTTCTGACGAAACTACCTTGAACACAAATGGTGTAGTTTCAACGCAGAACTGTAGATGGTGGGCAAACGCTAATCCAAATTTTGTAATAGAGTGTAAAAGACAGTATTCAGTTAGTTCTGATTAGGAAATATTCATAGAGCAAAATGAATCCAGACTGTTATTTAGCAAAATTAAAAATTGAGACAAATACTCAAATTTCGTAATTATTTATTTATTTATTATGACTAAAGGACGAAATATATGCACTTAAATTCAGCCAAAATATGCGCATATATATGCCTTGTTTGCCTTTAAAATATGCGGTTATATGCATTTTATTGACCAAATATTCATACTGGTATGCAATATTTCTTAATTCATTATAGTAAAATAGGGTTAAGAAACACACTGGGTTCTGAAAAAGATGTTCATTTAAAAAAACATGCAAAAAAAAATAAAAGTAAGCAATTTTTTAACCTGAAATTGTATAAAAGGCATTTATTACTAAATATTCTTAAAAATGTTCAACTAAATAGGATTGTCTTTTACCAGTAAAAATATGTTCCAATATCTACTGAGGTAAGGGGACAATACTGCAACTTAGGTAGTAAATTATAAGGCCAAGCTACAATTTCATTGAATAGTTTAGTTTCATGAACGCTTTTTACTGCAGTTAAGTATTTAAATCTTTTTTACAGTTACATCCACCTTATTCCTTACTAGACCTCCTACTTTACCGGGAATGTTCTTACATATAGCGGAAAAAGTTTCAACAATATTATTTATTGAGTCTCTTAAATTTAAATTTCTACTCTCCAACGAGGATATTATGTCGGGTATAAAACTGAAATTAACCTTAATAAAAACAAGATCTTTAACTACACTTGCACTTTTTAACGACTCTTTACTTTGCACAACACACTGCGAATCGTCATCTAAATCTAAAATTGTTTCTTTAATGGCTTCGAAATGTTCTGCGTAGAATATTGCGCCTTTATCCATGTTCCCCACCGGGTAACTACAGGTTCTGGAGATAAACTAACTCCTGGTAATCTCTCCTTATACATCTGCACTCTTAGAGGTGCTTTTAGAAACACTTTTTTACATTTGAAATTAATTTATTTACTAAAGGATATTCAGTTCTGACGGTTTCTGCGACTCGGTTTATTCCATGTAAAAGACAAGTCACATGTACCATATTGGGGTAAAAGATTCTTAAGTTTTGGCCTACTTTTACCATATACGGTGTTGCATCAGCCAAACTTTTCATCTGGGACTGGATTTGGTAAGAAAAAGCGCGATAGGGACTGCTGAATAAATCGGGTTACGGTCACATTATTAGTTTTGTCTAGCTACTTAGAAGCTATTAAATATGGGTGTGTTGCTCTATCTCCTTGAAGTGCTCCAATCATAAGATGTGCGATATATCTGCCACAAGCATCTGTGCTTTCATCAACAATAATGTAAAAAATTTTATCACCCAGTGAAGCTCTAATTTTTTCTAAAACAGTTTCGTATACTGAATGGACATTCTTTTTTTTAAGCGTGGATTCATCAGGAATGTTTTGTTAAAAATATTCTTGCAAAAATCCTCTAAATTGCGGATCTTGCAATTTATTTAAGGGTTTGTTTGCTGCGACCAAAGCCTTGCATAACCCTTCTTGAAAAGTTTCCTTTTCAGATTTCGATTTTTCACCAATATCTTGAAATGCGTTTTTTACACTGAGCTGTACTGGCTCAGATTTTATTTCTAGTAACTTTGATTTATGCAGCGGTGTTTTCAAATATTGATCGATTTGGAACTTCTTTTCACAAACAGTAATTTTTGCCCAAGTTTTACAGAAGACTTTTTTCTCCGCTAAACTCTAACTCTGGGAAATTCTTAATCCACGAAAACGTTTTCGCGACTTTAGACATTTTGAACATAAATTTGAAATCACTAGTTTCGCACTGAAATACTGAAATCTTTCGACAAACTAAAACAGAAGTACGTATTACAACCCGATATAAATACAGTTTGTTAAGCAGGTAATAATAAGGCATTATTAAATGACAATAAATAACCCCTAACAATATACCTGCAACCCCCGGAAACCCCCAATAAATACCTTGTGTATAACCAAAATGTGAATATTAATTATTATATAATTATCTTCAGATTGGAAAATCCCTGCTGTGTTGGTTACTAAACCTGTGAGTCTACGAGTTTTCATGACCGGGCGTTTTCAATTTTTTAATAACGCCGAAAACATAAATATAATAATTTAGGAAAAATATGCATTTTATTATAAAATAGACAAAATATGCAAAAATTGCATTACATGCACTTTGCATATATTCCGCCCTTTAATTATGGCAAATAAATTATTAGTTATTTCCAGTACTATGAATAGAGTTGGATTCTATCATAATTTTGTTTAGAACATAAGTTGGCTAAAATGTGTTTAAGTAGACGTGCAACCACTTTATACATTTTTATTATTAACCCACGTTTAAGTAATTTGATAAATATATTAAAATTGCGTAAACAAAAAATCGACTAGAGTTTAGGAGAAAATAGAGATTAAGGAAAAAAAAATAAAAATTGAGAGACCTGACTCAAATTTTGTATTTGGACTAAGTTTTTAATCTGCAAAATATTCCCATATAAAATATTGCTGTATTTCTAATAATTAAGGTACTTTACTCTTAAGGAAATTTTGAAAGAATGGCATTTGCTCCCTTGCTATTAGCCGCAGATAAAATATTATATATGGATTTATAGTTTTAAGGCATGCGCCAACTTTTAACAATAATAAAGTTTTCTGAGAAATCGGCAATAAAAAACTGTCCCAAATGTTGCATACTTTTTTCGGACACACTGTATACATATTTATATGTCATATAATGATTGCCACTTGTCAAGTAGTATTAATTTGCTATTATGGATCTTACTTAAATAGGCAACTGATTCAAATTCTGGGAACGGTTTATAAAGGCTTATAGACTTTTCCTGCTCATATCTATATTTTAGAATATTTTTTCTTCTTTCTCTCAATCAATTGATTATAATGGGACAGGATATAAATTGTGCTGATGCCGTAGTTAACATCACTTATGCTATCTGCATTAGGGCTCGGAATTGTATTCGAATAATTCGAATATTCGAATATTCGACTATTCTAAATTTGAATTTTTTGTTAGTTAAAAAATTCCACTATTCGAATATTCGACTATTCGACTATTCAAATAGTCGACTATTCAGTATGTTCAGTAAATAATCATTTTGTTTAAGAGTTTTTTATTTATTACAGAGTTCTCAAGTTCTCATATCTTGAAATAATTTAACAGAATTATTTATTTGTCATCTTACTTTATTCGACAAAATGCACATTATTATTATTATTCGATAATTTAGATATTAAAAATGACTAATACTTAAAAATGTTCCTTTATTATGTTTAAGCAGTTAAACCACTTCTACCGTGATTAAACAACTGTATTTCGATATTTAAAGAGACGACTATTCGAATATTCGACTATTTGACTATTCAAAGATATTCGAATATTCGAATTACCTATTCGACTATTCGAGTTATTCGACTATATTCGACTATTCGAATAACATACCAAACGACTATTCGAATACTTATATTTTAGAAATTCCGAGCCCTATTCTGCATGGCTATGGCTACCGCTTCGACCACAAAAGCGGCCAGGTTTTCGAAATATGGTACCTTTACTGACGAGCTGAAAAATCAAATCAGAGCTTAAAATATCCTTTTAAATCACGCATATCGAACTGGTAATCCCCGCATTAAGGCCGAAGCTAACAGAGTAAAGATGTTTTCTCTTAAGAGAACAAGAGTACTCTCTGTGGCAGAACAAAATTCAAAATTTAAAGACTGACGTGTTTATAAAATGAAGCGAACTCTAACGCGGGTCGTCGGAAACCTATGTTCTTTGTCAGAGACGTAAATACCAACGTGTTAGTGTCAGATCCTAGGCAAAAAACCGTTCGCAGATAGCTTCTACGAACAGTTTAGCGAAAACCCAAGAACCGATCCAAGGAAAGATGCGCAGGGTTCCCGCACGGTACGAATTTACAGGTCTATTCCCCACCCAATTCAAAATTTGCGAAATATTAACCTTAAAGGTATCAAGCAATATCAAAATAAAGAAGTTGAAAAGCTTGCCTGACAATGTTATTACGTGTTAGTGAACATTGCACAGACCATAATTGAAAAGGGCTGCTTTCCGCAATTGTAGAAAAAAGTCAAGGTTGTTCTAATTCCTAAGCCTAGACAGGATCTAACACTAAGCTTGCCTGACAATGTTATTACGTGTTAGTGAACATTGCACAGACCATAATTGAAAAGGGCTGCTTTCCGCAATTGTAGAAAAAAGTCAAGGTTGTTCTAATTTCTAAGCCTAGACAGGATCTAACACTGGTCATCAGCTATGGGCCAGGTCAGTCAACTTGCTGTTGTGCCTTAGCAAGGTTGTTGAAAAACTATACTTTATCGTATATACGATTTCGTATTCGACAACAACATTTTACCGCCAGAGCAGTTTGATTTTCAATCTGCTCATTACACGATGCGTCAAATGACTAGGTTGGCATCCAGTATTCTTAAGAACTTGAATGGCCGCTTTCAAACGCGAGCAGTGCTTTTTGACGTGAGCAAATCGTTCGACAAGGTCTGGCATAATGGAATAATAATAAAGGTAATAAGGGCAGGTTAGTTCATTTCCAATATCTGTACCAGCGATAAACTTAAATGTGCTCAAACACAGTTATACCTGTTTGTTGACGATACCGTGATAACCGCCACCTCTAAATAGCCAAGAACAGTAATCTCGAGGTTAAATCGCCATAAAACACTTTTGGAATCAAGGTTAGATAAGGGAAAAATCTGACTCAATGACGCTATCTAGCTACTAACTATCTATACTATTTGTATAAGAACCCTGATATTTAGACTGTTGAGATTTACAGTTTTTAGACTGTTTAGATCAGGGGTCTCCAAACTTTCCAGCAAAGCTAGCTACTTTTTAAAGTCCAGAGGACGATATCCAGCAACCTGATTGCTAGTCAAAAACTTCAGGATAAATTGGAGCAACAGTGTCAAATACTTGGGCCTTTGCTTTGATATAAGGATGGCATGGAACGAAAACGTCGACCAGCCCTTGAAAAAAGCGAATGGTCAACTTGGTGCTATCTACTTCCTTGTCAACAGTAGGAGTAGAATTGACTTAGGAACAAAAACGCTACTGTACAGGGTGTTTTTTTTTTTCGTTGATACTATAGGGTATAGGCTAAACGGTAAGAGATACAAACAAACTAAGATATGTGCCTCGTTCTCTTTTTTACTGTTTAGTTTAATGGCGCAATCAGATCTACGCTAACTAGATTGGTTTAGAAGATACAGGGTGATTCTCAAAATCTGCGGTTTTTGTTATCTCTTATGACTCGGTTATTTATGGAGATAAAAAGAAACTTTCAATACGAAGGTTTTGTGACTTTTTACGTAGAATCTAGTAGCGTATTAAAAAAAATTTAGATGCGTTAATTTTTGAGGTATTATCAAATTGAATTTATATTTGCGATTGCAACAATATATAACACTTAATATTTTGCTTTGTTCTAAGTAGCTAAAATACCGAAAAACAAACATTTTTTTAGTTGGCCATGGATTGAATTTTTTAAGCGTTTGTTTTCGTTTGTTTATATGTCAAAAAATTCATTCAATAGTAATTCATTGTTAACGAAATATTTTCGATTATATTTTTCTGAAAAAGGAGCCTAAAATGAATATTTTTCAAAACTATGAAAAATTAAACATGTTTGAGTGCTATATTGAGAGTAATAAAAATAAAGACGTAGCTTTAGGCCTATAGTTTGGGCGTTATCCGAAGCGACGACAGCCAGAAAAACAAATATTTCAAAGATTATATCACAATTTAAGTGAGTATGGATCATTTGGAAAACCAAGAGGTAAGATTTACAATAAGGAAAATAGAAAAAGAGATGAAATAAATCCATTAGCTTGTGTTGCTGCTGATCCGACGGTATCTAGCCGTAATATTGAGAAAGATATTTAATTAATTATTTTAAAAACGTTAAGA
Source organism: Polydrusus tereticollis (assembly GCA_963920685.1). Classification (NCBI taxonomy): domain Eukaryota; kingdom Metazoa; phylum Arthropoda; class Insecta; order Coleoptera; family Curculionidae; genus Polydrusus; species Polydrusus tereticollis. The sequence goes on along the minus strand of OY987334.1, from coordinate 2,102,313 downwards.
AAGCATAAGTGTTAACCGTATAAAATAAGAAAGGTTCATAATTTACATCCTGGAGATGAACAGATTAATCGGAATCCCATTTTTTTTCAAAATATAATATGAACTGTCGAGGCTTTTATATCTAGCGAGGGAATTTTTAATCGACATAACAATCGATATTGATCAAACATAAATCCTCATCTGACGGTCGCCCGGGTACAACAAGGACGGTTTGGGTTCCATGTATGGGTGGCGCTATATCAAAACAGGGTCCTTAACTACAGGATTTTTAATGAAAATTTGAATGCTAAAGGATACATCTAAATTTTGGAAGAATGTGTAATATTCGGGTTGGATAATATGCCATTAGCTGCAAGAAATAATGTTTATTTACAATAAGATGGTGCTCCAGCACATAATAGCCATATGGTAAAGCACTTACTAACTGCCAATTTTGGCGAAAATTGGCTAGGTACATATGGACCAAACAGAGCAAATTTTATTAATTGCATTGAAAGAGTTCCAAACATTCACATCTATAACGCGGCTCATTCAGTTACAAGCAGAGTCCAAAAATGCATCGAGCAGAATGGAAGACAATTTGAGCACATTTTGTGATTAGGCACCTATGCTATTTGTTATATACTTATAAGTAAATGAGATAATTGTTGAGTTATTATTATAAATCTTTGTTTTTTGTAGTTACTGTTTTAGTTTATCAATGTTTTAATATTATAAAATAAAAAAATAATGATTCAATCCATAGCCAACTAAAACAATTTTGTTTTTTGGCATTTTAGCTATTTATAACAAAGCAAAATATTAATTAATATATAGTAATCTAAATTTTTTTAATACGCCACTATATTCTACGTAAAAACTCACAAAACTCGTATTGACAGTTTCTTTTTATCTCCATAAATAACCAAATTATAAAAGAAAAAAAAACGCAGATTTTAGGAATGACCCTGTATCTTCTAAAAAGAAGTTGCTCCCCCAACTGTTTTAACTTCTTTTCATATAAAAATCTCTCAAATGGTTAGTTGCTGAGGATGACTTTCTCTAAAGTCGAAACTAGTACAACACATGCATTAAGAAATTTAATTTAATTCATCGTCATTTTATGTATTTTTATAACCCTTGTTTTCTACCCTAGAGGGGCAAATAAAGTTATTTGGTGGTAAAGACAGACCTTTATTTGTATTGAATTATTTTATTTTTGAATATTCCCTATGTGACAATATCGACAAACTCATTGCTAACTACTACAAACGGACAGACGTATTATTATATACTTTACGCCAGCTACCAGTATATTGGCGGCCGACGCCATATTTCAAACATATTTGCCAACCTGTGATTTAAAAGTCCCTTTATTCAAAAATCATCTCGCGAATACTGGGAGTCGCTGCGTTGATAAGAGGTGGATATATGAATGACCAAGTGCGCGACAAAGATAAATATACCGAACATACTCCGTTCCGCCGGAAAAGCGTTAACAGGTGAAATATCTGCTGCACCTTACTTAGAGTGTCGTGTAGATATGCATCTTTCTTACGCCCTTGCACCGATATATCTCCCCGTCAGTCTACAATCCATTTGCCTATTCCTCTTTCAATTGATCACATTCGAGATGTACAGGGACATTTTCTTAAGTGTCTCACCCGATTGGCGATTTTCCTACTGACTATAATAAAAAAAAATTACATGTTTCTCAATAAATTTCGACAAGGAAGCCAAGTTTAATGTCAAAAAATATATATGTTTACAAATTTGACAGATACGACGCCATTTTCATTTTTTTTAAATGGCAACCCTCATCAATAACTACACTACTGAATTGCATTTTGTGATCCAATTTCAAAAATATACAGTTGTTGATATTTATTTTCAGCCGTTTCGGAAATACGGGGTTTCCTAAAGCCTTCATCGATTTTGTCTTTTAAGTGTCTCGCCCCTTTAATAAATAGACCTTTTAAGCTGAAAACCCACAATTTTTTACAAAGTAACATAATTTCCAGTGGCCAAGTCATTTACGCCGTAATCAAATACGACAGGTGTCAAAAAGTGATCGATACGACGTTATTTTGAATTTTTTTTAAATGGGAACCTTCATCAATAATCACACGAGCAAATTACATTTTGCGACCCTATTAATTATTAAAATTTCGTTCTCCCTTAATCATAGATCATTTTTTTTGTAAAACCTGTATATATTTCAAAATAGATTTAAATTGTGCTCATAAAGATTCTGCATGTATACATTAATATTTTTTACGTGTTCCAGAAAGACCGCATCGTATATTAAGATGTCACCATATATTAATGGAGTTTCCACGTCAAGAAATATTTAAATGGCACTGTCTCATACAATATTCACCTACGAAACCTCAAACCAAAAAATAATGTCAACATATAAGAAAAAATTAAATAAATTATTCCTTGGTCCAGCGTTTTCCTGAAATTTAGTTAGTTGGAAAATGCAGCAAAATTGGTTCCATTTGTTTTTAAGGTGGCTGTGAGCATTTCTTACAAGTAGATAACTGCATTAGTTTGGTTGGTAGGCATTTTTCCCATGATTGATCTGTCATTTTGGATTTGTACGTTTGTCAAAGCAATAACAATTATTATGTAATTATATTTTATTAAGTTTTAATTATGAACGCTGCTCTTTCGAATGAAGAGAAACTCGATATCCTCCGAATTTTCTTTTTATGTGGAGAGATTGCTACAGATACCAGAAGAAGGTATTTTTATATTTTGAACGTATTTTTTACTTTATATAAGACCCACACGAAAAGAGCTTATTACATAACCCATTTTAGCCTGTTTGCGTTATATAATATACTATATTATCGTACTGTGATGTAATGGACTTATTACATTACTCATTATTAATCAAACTATTATTTTTTTTGTTCCGTCAGTCCCTGTAATTTTTTGTGTAATGTCACTGCATAAATATGAAATAGTTATTTTCCTAACAAGTGCGCAAAGTGATACTTTTCCGCACGCAAGTATAGTTGGACGAACGATGCGTAGCGGAGTTCGGATAAATTCTTGCGTGCGGAAAAGCACTTTGCGCACGTGTTGGGAACAACATTTTTCCTACGAGCTTCATATCAGATAACAACAAAAATAAAAATATGATAATTTATTCAATAATTTTTAATTTAACTTTAAAAAAAGAACTAGGTATAGTACAACTAAAAATTACATAACAAAAAAAAATAATAATAGAAAATTCAAAAATTACATAACAATAAAAAATAATAATAGGAAACTAAATTATTTGTTTATAACATTTATATTATGCAAAATGATAGCCGATGCAGTAAGTTCATTCACATTTATATTATGCAAATTGATAGCCAATGCAGTAAGTTCATTCAGTGGGTGGTTTATGGTATGGCTTGATGAGCACTGACTTGGTGTGGAAGAACAGTTGTTCAAATAGGTCGATGAAGGTGTTAACTCAGAAGGATTTATGTAGCTTGATAAAGAAGGGCAGTTGTTCGTGGCCAATATTTTATTCGACATATCCTTTTTTTCATTTGTCGAATCTTCAATGTAGCTCTCGGCGACAGTCGTCGATTTCCAGCCTCCGAGTCGCTTGACATTAGTGATTCCAGCTCCAGAATCGGCCAAGATGGAAGCCGATGACCGACGGAAACTATATCCTGTATAATGCTTTGGATTTTTCAATTGTAGATATGCAGCTATTTCCGAAGGCATCTTACCGAATGAATTTATTCCAATACATTGAGTACCGCATGTTCCTTGTCGATACTGCACAAAAAAGCGCTTGTGCGGAGTGGATGGTTCTCGCAAATTTGCATATTTATGATAGAGTTGTAAATATTATCCCTTATTTGTTTCATTAGATACTACAAAGATTCTTGAAGTATTGTTTTTACTGTCAGGAATTTTCACGACTATCAAATTTCCTTTATCCTCTATGTGATCAACCATTATCTTGCAAAGCTCATCGCGCCTGCAAGCACCGGCCAACCCAAAAATGGTGGCGACTTTTATTAGAAGGTAAATTTGATCAGGTGCTTCTTCCATAAATCCGGAAACTTCAATTTTGTCAAAAATTTTGGCCTTTGGACGATATCCCACATTTTGCTTTTTTAGAAACAATGTTAGCTTGAAATATTGACTTAAATCCAAGTTTATTTTGATTTTAAGGACACTTTTTAACATAGAGTACTTACTCCATAAAGTATTTGGCTGAACTGATTTTCGTAAATCTGCAAAATACGCTAAGAAGGCCTCCTCCTTAAAACTATTTGTCCCTTTGTTGCGGCACCAGTATTCAAATTGTTTATATTGCTTCTCGTATTTTTTTTGGGATTTAGCTGGCAATAAATTTAAATTCGCAGAGTTTACGGCCTCTAGAATGGAATATGGTAGCTCCTCGTCAGAGCTGCTTATTTTAACAGCGTTTATACTTTTTGAGGATTTGATGGAAAGAAAAGTCTCGGTGTTTGTAGATTCTTGTTGACATAGAAACGGAGGAAAAATCTGACATCATGTGCCAAAATCAACATGTACATTTATTGTTGCTTGGCAATATTATAATCATTTATCACTATACGAGGTACTTAAAAAATATAATTTTTTTTCGTTTTAGGCTGAAATACGAATATCGTGAATTACGATTAAAAGGTAAAAGAGAATACACTTGCAACGGCTTCGCACATTGCATACAATTGTCTACAGCTACTAAAATAAATAGAAATATTCCCTGCCAAAGAGATTTTTGAATAGTGCTACTTTTCCGCACCTGGTGCGGATAAAAATCTTAAAAAGTACTACTTTGTGCACGCTCGTAGGAAAACGATTTTAAATACATAAAAAAACAAAATTCTGGGTCTTATATAAAATGTTGTATATCACACGTACGGTAAGGCTCATTATATTACAATGAAGCTCATACCGTACTAGTAATATAAATAACTATTAAATGGCAACCCTCATAAATAACCACACGAGTAAATTGCATTTTGGGATCCGATTTCAAAAACATACAGGGTGTTATTTAATAAGTGTCCGATATTTTACAGGACGATTCCTCGGTTATTTATAAGGTGAAAAGTTCATATAAGCCCTTCACACAGGGTGTTAAAAAATTATTTTTATTTTTGTTTTTCGTAAATAATTTTTGAAATAATGTGTACATTTAGACGAAAATTCGTATTTGGGGAATTTTTAATATGAGAAATTTAAATTTGATCTTAGTTTGGCCCTTAATTGTAGGGGGCGCCACCTACAGGTCTTTTTCTTTTTTGGGGAGTTACAACTTCTTCGTGCATATATGTATCACATTTTCTAGAAGAGAAATCGATTCTCCTATCATTTGTATGTGCAAATGGTATGCTTGTCAAAAGTCGCTACAAGCAGCCGTTTTCGAGATATTTTGATTTAAATTAATCGATAAATGTGTCTATCCAAAAGTGAAACAATTTTAAAAACCTAAACATAAAAGTTTCAAGTAGACTAGTAAGTATATTCCATTGTTTATTTTGTGTCATGTCAAAAATAATATCTTGGTCACCGGAACCTATGTAATTTTGAAAAGGATTGGAGTTTTCACCTTAAAAGGTCCATTTAGTAAAGGGATGCGCCACTTAAAAGACAAAATGATGAAAGTAATTTAGGAATCCCGTATTTCCGAAACGGCTGAAAATATATATCAACAACTATATATTTTTTAAATCTGACCGCGAAATGCAATTCACTCGTGTGGTCATTTACGAGGGTTGCCATGTAAAGAAAATAAAAAATATTGAAAAGTTAGTAAACATACTTTAGTTAACCACTATGTATTACACAAATATTACCTAAACATTAATTAATTTTATAGAAATTTATGTTTTGGGACAAGGATAATGAATTTAAACGAGGTTGTCGTGCCGAGATAAACTTATAGCTTTTAAAATACTTTTGAATTTGGTATTTTTAGAGGTTATGCTAATTTTGTTGTTTTGTTCTAAGTTTGCCTTTTTCCCTTTTTAATCTGCCATATATACGTATCCTGTAGGACGACTTTTAGTCGTCAACTATATTTTGAATCTCACGAATACAAAAAAGTACATGTCGCCAACAATCTCGCCTTCTGCTCTGTTATTTGTGATTGTATTTAGCACATTCAGGTTTGTAATTTGTAATAGATTCCAAAAAAAAAAAACATTACTTTTTGTTTGGTGTGGTATGTTTCTTTTTATTTTTCTAGACACCTACCTCCCATTTATTTATTAGGATACGTTTTTTGATAAGAAGAAAATATTTATAATTGGTAAATATCTAACTCCGGTCCTGACCAAATTTAGGTTCTGTAAAGCAAATGTTAATAGAAATGACATATGTCGTCGGCCATCAATAAACTGGTAGCTAGCGTACAGTATATTATTTAATTACACAATCACACATTTACTCAATACAATATAAGCCATATCCACTACCTAAGGATTAGCTCTGCTCTTACTAAGACCGCCCCTTCTCTATGATTAATTTACCATCATCATGTAATTACCATACCTCCCGAAGACTAAAAGCAACTGGTGCCCCGCTTACCAGGTCCGCCATCAAAGAAGCTCCCTTCCAGACCAAGGTTAAAAAGGATAATTGCTGAACAGCACCACAATCAATTAATAGGAGTAAACTTGAAATTGATACTGATTTTTTGAGACACCCTATATGAATAAAAATAAAGTTGGGAATAATAGAAATATCTGTGATCTTGCGTAGAATCAAAAAATGAAATAATATACAGGGTATTTCATTTACAAAAAGTGACATTGACGTGATAATTCATTTATATAACACCCTGTATATTTTAGTATTAGCTAAAAAAATGCAGAAATAAAAATAAAAATCGACGTGTCTGAGCGTTTTTTTTAAGTTAACTTGTTCAGAAATATTCCTATTATTCCAAACTTTATCACCACCCTGTATAAAGTTTTCTACTGTCATATAAACCTATGAGGTCGGTTTAAAATACGGCTAAGCCGAGAGGAATAATTATTGTTGCTTCCCTTAGCTTGATTCTTTCTTGGGAAAAGTTTTCGTATGAAAAACCACTTTTTTTAGGAATATTATTTTTTGGTTTAAAAAAATTAATTAGATTAGAAATTTTTAAGTGGGCCATTGACCAAATGACCTTATGGACCGGCCGCGTCTGTTGATTACATGAAATATCTTGGTGGATGTCAAAAGTTAAACAGTAATAATTCTGTATTGTCCTATAATAATTATTATATCAGAATTGTACGTCAAGAATAAATCAGTGAGTTCGAAAATCTAAATCAAGAATTTTCGGGTGTTTACATGTTTACAATGCAGATTTCATGAGTCTTTTTAAAATTTGTAGCATTATAAGGACAACACGCAGTCGAGTAGTAATTTAAACACCGAAATAATATCAAAGACAATTATTAATCTAGAAAAGATTAATACTTATATCACACCAACACGACAACCTTTAAATAAAGTAACAGTTAAAGCTTTAGTTCACGATCCTGTCTAAAATTCGCAGAATAGTCAGAGCCTAGAAGAACCAAAGCAAAGTGTTATCGAGCGTGAGATTCAATCACAATTACTTGGATCGTATCTAGCCACCCCGGAAAATCCTAAAAGAAAGGGAAAGCGTAGTGTAGAAAGAGATTATTTTGCAATAGCATCAAATATGTATCAAGGAATGTTTAAAAAGATACGAAAAAAAAAAGAAGGAAAAAGAAGAGAGAAGCGCAAACGCGGTGAAAAACTAAGTTTAGAAAAGAAAGACAGTTATAAATCCAATCCAATATTTTTGCGGTTGACGCTGGTTGCCTTACTTTTTTTATGGTGTTAAAGAGGTTATAGTTTTCATGGATTGGTATGACTAATTTGGGCATAATTTTTGGTAGCAATGGAGACAAAAGAGTATCCGGCCCGGTCGACGATAGACGCTTGTTTGTAGAAGTAGCTGCCGAATTTTAGTATTCTTGGGCAGGAAAGACCATGTGGTGCCGAAAAAACTTTCACAAATGCATTAAAAAGGATGTCATTGTAGTTTGTCTCTTTTTTGGGTGGAATGCCGATTTAAAACGCTTTTCCATCAACTTCTACAAGCGGCCCAAGACACCATTTTGTAGAATGAAACCCTCGTTAGTTATTTGAGGTGGCTTTAGACTTTAGTATCTAATTACCGTCGATGGGTCTTATAAAAGTTTTCTCTTTCATATTGTGCATCTAAATTTCGATTTTAGGGTTTTTTTTTGTAGGGGCTAAAAGTCCAAGTTCAAACTGGAGTACTAGTTTTCTTTTATTGGAGCTGCCTGGACGCGGGACCTGCCAGTTGCCATGTACTATTTGAATTTTTGGAGACAAGCAATGTAGCAGTATTCACGTTGACTGTTTGAAAGACCATGTGTGTGTGTTTTACTGAAGATCGAGTCTTCATGAACCTTGGGTAGCACATAAAGTTGCCGCTAAGTAACATTTTCCTTGAGTAGTACGGAACCTTGGGAGTACCCAGTAGGTGACGGGAAAGCGTGAAATCAACCTTTGCTATATTATTTCCCGTGGCGTCTATGCTACTATCAAGATAAGCATTTTCTTTGAACAGCTGAGTACTGTGGTAAAATCAGAGTAACAAACCTCACTCCATGTTATGTACAGAACTTGTGCATTGTAAAGGTCTAGCGTATGTCAACATAGCGTTAAGACGTCGCAATAGTCTCATGTAGTTATAACGTTAGGTGGTCTGTTACAGCTAATTTCGTTGTAAACACAGTTACAATTATTAATTATAAAGTAAATATTTTTGTTTCCTGACTAAAGGCCATTTGTTTCTTCGAACTTTAACGCTTGTAACTTTAACATATCAACATCGACAGAGTGTCTGAAGAACATCCCCATGCAAAGATTGGAATTTTGGGTGATTTTAACCTACCGCATGCATTATGGGAACATAACAACTTAAGCTCTATTGTCAGATCTGTGCCCCCTGCTGCTCCAACCGAGGTCGAGTCCTTGGAGGTGGTGTCTAATCTGTGCGAATTCCAGAACCTATTTCAATTAAACACGACTATGAACATTTCCAACTCAATCTTGGATCTGGTCCTTTTTCAAGACGACAGCTGTGTGGTTCGCGAGACGGACGATTGCATGTTGCCGCAGGATAACTATCATCCACCACTGGACATTATTTTGCCATTTAACTCTAACAAAACGAACAGTTCTCTTTTAAACGATGGCTATTATAGGGATTTCAAATCGGCAAATTATAATCTGATCAACGATTATTTAGGAAGTATATGTTGGGATGCTCTACTGGCTCAACGTGACCTGGACGATACGGTAAATATATTTTATAACCTTATTTATTCAGCAATCGAAATGTATGTCCCTCTCAAACGAATTTCCTCTGGTAAATTTCCCAGGTGGTACTCACCAGAGCTTAAGCAACACATAATAGATAAAAAGAAAGCACATAAACGTTACAAAATATCAAGACTTCAATGTGATTACCGTGAATTCTCTAGATTACGCTTGCTTTGCAAGAGACTGCTGGCAGAATCCAATAGCACTTTTATTACTTATACAGAAAATTGTTTAACCACCAATCCAAAACAGTTCTGGAACTTCGTTAACTCTAAAAGAAAGAATCGTGACGCCCCTTGTGAGTTTGAGTACAGTGGTAATTGCAGTGATTCAGGATTAGATATAGCCAATATGTTTGCAGATTATTTTTCTCAAGTTTATAGTAGCAAGCCTTGCCCTAATCAACATCAGCCACACTCTTCATTTAACAACAATACTGTCACTAATTATACGATTTCAATCTCTGATATATATTTGCATTTAAACACATTGGACATAAACAAGGGGCCCGGTCCTGATGGCTTACCACCATCACTGCTAAAACACTGCAGTTTTGTCTTGGCGCGCCCCTTGCACAAAATATTTGACCTCTCTCTCTCATCGGGGACTTTCCCAGAGTTCTGGAAGCTGAGTTACTTAACGCCAATCCACAAGTCTGGTAATCAATCGTTGATAACAAATTATCGACCAATTAGTATCTTGAGTGTCATTCCGAAGGTATTCGAACATATTCTAACCAATTTTTTGACCTCGGTGTTGGGCCAATACATTATCCCTAGACAATTCGGTTTCCAAACTGGCAAAAATACCGAGCTCAATCTGCTTGCCTATGCTGACTATGTCTCCGATGCCTTGGAGAGGGGCTCTCAGGTTCATTCTGTCTACACAGATTTCTCCAAGGCGTTCGATAGGGTAAACCACTCTGTTCTTTTATCCAAGTTGGAGGGTGTCGGTGTGGGTGGTACATTGCTCTGCTGGATTCAGAGTTACTTGACAGGTCGTTCCCAGACCGTTCGATTTAACAACTTTCACTCAAAAAGTATTCAGGTTCCATCCGGCGTTCCCCAGGGCTCACATTTGGGACCCCTTCTCTTCAACTTGTTTATAAACGACTTGGGATCTTGCTTTGAGCATAGTCAGTTTCTCTTCTTTGCGGATGATTTAAAATTATACATAGAGGTGTCCTCTTCAAATGACTGCCTAAAACTTCAGTCCGACTTGAACCACTTAGTAACCTGGTGTGATAACAATGGTATGGAGTTGAATGTATCAAAGTGCCATTTGGTCATTTTCCACAAATCCAGAGAAGCGCTTCGGCAGGCCTACTTCATTGGAGATACTCCACTTTCCAGTGTCCCTCTAATTAAGGATCTAGGCGTACTTATCGATTCAAAATTTACTTTTGTCCCTCATATACAATCCGTAATATCAAAGTCACTACAACTTCTCGGTTTTGTAAAGCGAGTTACTTCCGAGTTTACCAACACAAATGCTATTAAACAACTTTACTGCTCATTAATAAGAAGTCACCTCGAATATGCCTCTAGTGTCTGGAATCCCCGATATAATACTCACATTCTTAATATAGAAAGAGTTCAGCATAAATTTCTAAGGTACATAGCTTTTAAACTCAACATGCCTGAACTAACTTACTTTCAGTTGGAATCTAACATTCAACTTAGAACCCTTGAAGAGCGTCGGAATTCTAAGGACCTTAAAATTCTGTACAATATATTAAACAATAAATATAACTGCCCGCTTCTGCTGAATAAAATAGGTTTTCATGTTCCCTCAAGGGAAACAAGATTAAGGTATACCTTCTCAATACCTGCACACAGAACTAACTATGGCCAAAATACCTTTATATCCAGGTCGAGTAGACTAGCCAACGAGCATCCTGCACTCGATTTTTTCTCAACCAATTCCGTGTTTATGAAGCAGCTTCGCGACTCAATTTGAAATCTCGAATCTCCAATTTTTCGAAAATCTTAAATAAATAAAAAAATTTTTTTTCTTTTTTTGTTCTTTTTTGTTTTGCACTTCCGTACACGATCAATTCCTGTTCTTTTGTTTCAATAATAATTACTTATTAGTATGTAGGTATGTAACTCTGTGTTAGAAATATGAATTTACTTTATTGTATTTTTTGTGAAATTGGGCATTGCCCGTTAATTAATAAATAAAATAAAAAATATCTATGCTCGAGTGGCTAGTATACTTATCGAGTAACCACAGGTACTTGTAAGATGTTGTATTATACTTTGACAATGCTTTTATGTTAAATTTAGTTAGTTTTGAGAGGTTCTTGTACAGACCTTGCGGAAATTCCAAGTCTGAGGCAATGTCCTGGATGTAGGTCTATGTGGCTGCCGGATCAGACTAAATAGTCGTTTTTACGGTGCAGGTCTGACAGTTGCCGTCTTGTGCAAGTCCCTGTCAAGCGGGGTTTGGTTTATACTCATTCTTTTAATGTTAGCTTTGAAATTTAAACCTGAAATCTTTTATATCAAACCAAATACTACCACTTTATTGATACATTTCAATTACTCATATTTTAACTAAGTATCTATTGCCCACAAAAGTAAGAGGAGCTTGCATTTATAAATCCAAGTGGCCAAGGGCCTAACACGACTTAAAGAATAAATATTTGTATTGGCCTCTGCTAAAATTTGACTTTTATTTCAAATAAAGTGATTTTGAGGGACTTAAGTGAATAAGAGCTTATAAGAAGCTATTGTAAACCGATTGTGACATAATTGATTTTTTTCCTAGACTGTTTCTCTCTGAAGCCAAACACTAGAACATTTTAAGGCTTTTAACTAAAATAAAACTAAGGTGACGCCTTCAGGATTTGACTTTTACTTACTTATATGCTAAACCTCTCAGTCTAGATACAAAATAGCGAGCCTACCCTGAGTTTTCAGGCAGCACAACATAGGTCATGTTTAGGGATTGTTGTCTGAAGTACATCCCAGGGTTGTCAGAGTAAGGGTGGATAGGTCGCCTTATTGCAATATATTTTAGGTTACCCTAAGGTGAATACTGGCACCCAAGAATGATGGTGATAATATATCACCGAGCATTGATGGAAACATTACAATATATCTAGCCGTTTTTTGCATTTTGCATTGTGCCACTTTCAAAAACTCACCCTGTAATATAGCAGCATCATAACTTTGTTCTGTCTCCTGATGATGAACGTTTCTACGTTCAAAACATGCAGTTATTAAAAAAAAGACTAACATTTTTAATTCACTTGTGGAGGAAGACACTTTTTCTTTTTCTTTTTGTCCCTATACTTTTAACTCTGCTTTGAGCAAGGACTATTTGATCAAATTCAACAATAATGCATATTTTTAGTTTGAATTTAAATTTACGAAAGACCTGCATGAAACCTTGCCTTGGGGTGACAGTAAAAAAGTAGAATTTAATCCCAACAAACCTAGACCCTGGCCATATTATTACGTCGTTGCATAGTCATGTTGCGGCCATAGTAAGAAGCGTCGTTGAAACTCCGGGTGCTTTTACTAATAATCAAAATTAATAGTCTAGATCGTACAATAATTTAGACTACATATAGGACGGTTCAGGTAAGTATTATTGGTTAAGTGGAAAACCCTGGGGCGCAATATCTCGGCTATTATACAAAACGTAATTAAAATTTTCGCTACAGAACCAAGTTTAAATGGACTATTATCAGATATGGTGATAATATATTAGAGTGCAAAAAATTATGAGATAAAGCCATTTTTAAAACCTTACATATTTATGGGCGGTATATTTTTGATATTACCTTATTGTTTTACAAAGATAAATTTAATATAATTGAATTTCTGTAACAGTAACATTCTGTATCACGCCCTATAACCCTGTTTTGAAATATTTGGTTTATGCGTTCTTTTACTGCTACAGTTTGATGTATGGGTGCACCATCAAGCTGATATCATAAGTTATGTCGATTGTGTAAGGGCATGTTATCCAAAACTTCGGCAATCTTATTATCAAGAAAAGTCAGGTAGCTTACACCAGTTAAGTTTGCTCTAAAGAAGTATGGTCCAATAAGCTGATCTTTCAGAATCCCACACCATGCATTGGTTTTAAAATGATACCGGTCGCGACATTCAATTGTGAAGTTGGGATTTCCTTTGGACCACCATCGGCAATTTTGTGAGCTAACGGTATCATTCGAAGACAATGTGGCTTCATCTGTCCATAAGATCTTGTATGAAAAAATAATATTGTCCTCGTATTGACCCTGATACCAAAACGTAAAATCTAGACGGATGTCAAAATTGCGTTCTTTCAATGTGTTTATAAACTAGCGTTTATATGGCCGAAATCGATTTTTCTAAAAACAATTTCTAACACTTTCCCTCTTGTACCCTGTTGAATCACTTATCTTGGTTATACTAGTTTGACCGTGGTCAATAACATTTAAACAAACATCAAATTGTGCCTCTTCATCGTATTTACTTGACGCGTGAGGTTTTTTAAAATTATTTTGAATAAATCTAGTATCTCAAACTTTGACATCATTCTTGAAACGGTGCTATGCTGCAAATTTCTTTCTGGGTGCCTCTTATTAAACATGTCATAGACTTGCCGGCGAGGCATATTTTCTCCACAAATTAAGACAATTTCTATTTTTTCTTGGATGGACAACATTGGTGATAACAGTGAAAACTATAACTTGCGAATATATTCCAACTTATGACATTTCTTTTATTCATTCGGTACTCTAATTCCCTTTTTTTTCCATAGCCTACTTATCAAATTTGCAATTGCCTTGATATTTAATTGTGGATACCAAGAAAATGCGTTTAAATTGTGAACTAATCTGATATCTGCGAATTTTATTATAAGTTTTTTTTTAACTTTGTACGTGTATTTACTATAAGAAAAAATGGAATATCTGACGTCTATCTGTTAAAATTGTTAAATTATGATAACTTTGCACTACCCGTGTCAAATTTTTTTGCCTCTAATTTTATATTTCGAAAAAAAATGGCATTCTAGTAAAAAAATAAGCATACAAACTAAATAAAATATTGAGTATAGTATAAGCATATAGTTTAATATCCATTAAGTCAACTAACATTATAAAAAAAACATGTTAATTCGAAAAATGGCCAAAAATTTAACTTTACTCTAGACATCTGAAACTTTGTACACAGGCCTAAAATTATACTAGAAAAAACTTTTATACCATTTTTTAGCATTTTTTGACAAAAATGTAATGTTTGACAGATACCGAATGACAGATGGTGACAATTGAATATATAATTTTTAGTCTAATTTGAAGCAAAAACGATTGCCGTTATTTAATTTGAACTAACCTCATTAATAATAAAAGGCTCTATATGGTGCGACGTTTAATGGTGACACTGTATATTTCTTTTGCTCCACTGTGCGTGTACGAGTATAAATCAGTGAACTAAAAGAACTAAACGAACTAGTCTTTTGTACTATTCACTTTAATAAATAAGATCGAAATATTGAAATCGGCAAATTGAGCTAAACTTCTCTGCTCTAGTTATGAAGCAACCGAAACGCGTAGGGTTTAATTAATAAGAAAATGTTGTGAAGAAATATAAAATTTTTTTCTTCCGCCTACAGATGATTATTTACCTTATATTCTGGTTAAGCTCACACCCTCATTTTATCTTAACCCGTCGCGCCGTAGGGTGTTTCTTTAATCTTCTTTTTTTAGCAGCAGTGTAGCATCCTATCATTGGAAATGAAGGTTCATTCCTTTCTTTTCCGGTAGTTTCTGCAATCTGAGTTTGTGTTTTATTACTAACAGTGTTAATCAAAATGCGTCAAATTTTGCTATATAATTGAGCGCTCGTTGGGGCATGTTGCCCAGAGAATAGCTGTTTTAGCATGAATTGGTTAATCCTTATTGGATAAGGTCTCAGCAAGTGGCTACAGAACAAAGTTCTCACATATATACATATTTAAATAGACTAGTGAATATTGGGGACTGCAGCAAATGAAAGAGTACTCTTTAAAGTTATTCCAAGCTTTCGAAAATCGTATATTTTATTTCCATCCTCAGAGAGACTACAAATTTTTATAAATTAAGATTGGGAAATTTGTTCAAATTATTAATTAAATGTTTTTACTTACAACTTTGTTGAGATTGTTCATATAGATGTTAATATAATTAATAAAAAGACATTCGAGAAGAAAACGTGTTGAAAACCCAAGTCAATTACAAATACAACTACAGTTTGGAGATAATATTAAAAACATTGTATATGGACGAAGAAACACACAATTTAAAATAAAATCAAACTTAGTTGTTCACATTTTGAGAAAATTCGTTACTAATTTAAAATTATGGAAATATTAAGCGGGAAAACATGACTTGCGTGTCACCATCTTAAGTGACTAAATAGGTTAGGAAATACTGTCACTTTTATATGTCATTGAATTTGTCAGAATTATTTTTAATGCGGTTTATATAAAGATAATATTAAATTGAGAAGTTTTGGATTTAAGTGTTATTATGCAGCATACCTGAAAAATCGTTGTACTGTATTATATGAGGTTCGAAGTGTTATTATTGATATCGGTGAGTAAATTTTTATCTAAATGGAGCAGATATGAATAGATTACACTTAAATGTTGGATATCCGTTCTTTTGTTCATACTATTAGGTTCTTGTGCAATAAATGTCATTTCCAAAAACAATCTTTTTTTATAGTTAGTTTGCGAGGTTAAATCAGCTGAATTGAAGTTAATGTTATGGTCCAAATTATTTGCATGTTCGGCAAGGGCACATCTCTCTGGATGATGTCTACAGTCACTCTTGTGGTTCGTGATTCTACTAGACAAGGGCCTAGTAGTTTAACCCATGTATACTGTATTACAGTCGGCACAAGGGATTTTGTAGGCAACATCTGATAACTGATTGGACTGTGTTTTGTTTTTGATTTTTGAGTGAATAGAGTTTATTGTAAGCACAGGTTTGTATGCAATCTTTATATCATTGATTTCTCTGAATAGTCTAGATAGTTTTGGGGTGACCTCCTTTATGTAAGGCAATGAAGTGAATTTAAAGTTCAAAGTCGCTTCAGTTATATTTC
The DNA here is from genome assembly GCA_963920685.1 of Polydrusus tereticollis. NCBI lineage: Eukaryota > Metazoa > Arthropoda > Insecta > Coleoptera > Curculionidae > Polydrusus > Polydrusus tereticollis. The sequence continues at coordinate 2,085,874 of OY987334.1, read as the reverse complement.
TGTTTGCAATGTTGATATTGTTCACGTTGGGTGCTTGTGTTATAGTGGAGAACGTGCTGAACAGTATCTTTTTTACCAGTGTGACAGGGTATGAGTTATTGATGAATAATTGGAGGAGGATGTTAAGATTTTTATTTAGGAAAGATGGGTGTGAAATTTTCGAAACTCTCGTTTTTATTTGTTTTATTAAGTTCACTTTAACGCTGTGTTTATGGTAGGAGTGGTAGTTTAAATATTTACCTGCACGTCAAGGTTTTTGGTACCAGTCTATGGCAATTGTGTTGTCTATATTGCGTATAAATCTGGTATCTAGGAACGGAACAGAATGATAGTCATCTTCCGTTTCTATTGTGAACTGAATATATTGATCATAGTCATTGAAAGTCTCTACTATTTCAGTTATGCCATCTGCAGGAAGTGCAAGGATGATATCATCAACATATTTTTATAAAGTAAGGTTTGAATGAAAGAACTGGTAAGACAACATCCAACAGGTCGTCCATGACATAGTTTGCCGAAATAGGTGATATTGATGCACCCATAGGTGCTCCAAAAGTTTGCCTATAGAAAGAATTATTAAAAGAAAAGTAAGTATTTTCGAATAGAGAAGATATTATTTCTAAAAAAGTTTCTCTGTTGATATTACAGAAATTACTGATGCGATGCCAATTTTTGTGAATCGCATTTTTTGCAGCGTCAAGATAAACGTTGCTAAAGAGGGAGACCACATCCAAGCTTGCCAGGACATTATTCATAGGCAATTGTAAGTTGTTGTAAGTGTTGGCAATTTCAAAGGAATCTCTGATGTAATATTCATTATTATAATTATATGCTTTTGTGAGAATGTCTGTAATGAAACCTGCAATAAACTCGGTGGGGGCGCCCATGGACGCTACAATAGGTCTTACTGAAAGGGTGGGTTTATGAATTTTTGGAAGTGAGTAAAATTTTGGAGAAATGCCCTTGTAGTTAGTTCAGGTTAGTTTTATTATTAAATTGTTACATTTGGTTTGAATCGACGATGTAGGGTCATTACGTAATTTAGTGTGGAAAGAATTGTTACTGATAATGTCATCTGACAATTCAATATATTGTGTTTTGTTCATAACAACTGTTACATTGCCCTTGTCTGATCTTGTTAAAATGAGATTAGGGTTATCTTTAAGAAACTTTTTTGATTTGTTATATAGATTATGGATTAATGAATTATGTTTTATGTTTGTATGTATGTGATTGGTAATGACATTTCCCAACCTACGATTGTATTCCACTACATTATCAACATCCGGATATCACAATCGTAGGTTGGGAAATAAATTAATAAATATTGAAATAAACACTAACCATAGAATCGTAAACAAACTTGAAACATCGTTAATTTCTTTAAAAAATGATATTATCAATCAAACTAATGAGGCCATTTATAACAACTTTTCTGGTAGACAACATAGTAACTACAATATACTTTTCTATAAAATTAAAACTAAAAACATCAATAAAATAAATAAACTACATAACAATCAAATCAATAAAATATTAAACACTAAACCTCAATGGATAAAAAATATTACAGACACACAAATTCCGACTGATGTACAGAGTTTTCTATCTCTAGGCCCAAAATTTAGTATTGAGCCTACTCTGGGCAAAGATATATCAATTAAAAATGTTTTAGCAGATATTGATAACATCACCTCTTCTATTGATGATGCATTCCTCAGAAACATCACAATAGCACGAGCGACAAATGTCATTACCAATCACATACATACAAACATAAAGCATAATTCATTAATCCATAATCTATATAACAAATCAAAAAAGTTTCTTAAGGATAACCCTAATCTCATTTTAACAAGATCAGACAAGGGCAATGTTACAGTTGTTATGAACAAAACACAATATATTAAATTGTCACACGACATTATCAGTAACAATTCTTCCTACACTAAATTACGTAATGACCCTACATCGTCGATTCAAACCAAATGTAACAATTTAATAAAAAAAACTACATAATACTAACCAAATAGATGAATCTACAAAAAAGAAACTAACTAACTACAAGGGCATTTCTCCAAAATTTTACTCACTTCAAAAAATTCATAAACCCACCCTTTCAGTAAGACCTATTGTAGCGTCCATGGGCGCCCCCACCGAGTTTATAGCAGGTTTTATTACAGACATTCTCACAAAAGCATATGATTATAATAATGAATATTACATCAGAGATTCCTTTGAAATAGCTAACACTTACAACAACTTACAATTGCCTATGAATTATGTCCTGGCAAGCTTGGATGTGGTCTCCCTCTTTAGCAACGTTCATCTTGACGCTGCAAAAAAAGCGATTCACAAAAATTGGCATCGCATCAGTAATTTCTGTAATATCAACAGAGAAACTTTTTTAGGAATAATATCTTTTCTTTTCGAAAATACTTACTTTTCTTTCAATAATTCTTTCTATAGGCAAACTTTTGGAACACCTATGGGTGCATCAATATCACCTATTTTGGCAAACTATGTCATGGACGACCTGTTGCATGTTGTCTTACCAGTTCTTTTATTCAAACCTTACTTTATAAAAAAATATGTTGATGATATCATCCTTGCACTTCCTGCAGATGGCATAACTGAAATAGTAGAGACTTTCAATGACTATGATCAATATATTCAGTTCACAATAAAAACGGAAGATGACTCTCATTCTGTTCCGTTCCTAGATACCAGATTTATACGCAATATAGACAACACAATTGCCATAGACTGGTACCAAAAACCTTGTAGTGCAGGTAGATATTTAAACTACCACTCATACCATAAACACAGCGTTAAAGTGAACTTAATAAAACAATTGAAAACGAGAGTTTCGAAAATTTCACACCCATCTTTCCTAAATAAGAATCTTAACATCCTCCTCCAACTATTCATCAACCCTGCCACACTGGTAAAAAATATACTGTTCAGCACGTCCTCCACTATAACACAAGCACCCAACGTGAACAATATCAACAATGCAAACAGAAATATAACTGAAGCGACTTTGAACTTTAAATTCACTTCATTGCCTTACATAAAGAAGGTCACCCCAAAACTGTCTAGACTATTCAGAGAAATCAATGATATAAAGATTGCATCCAAACCTGTACTTACAATAAACTCTATTCACTCAAAAATCAAAAACAAAACACAGTCCAATCAGTTATCAGATGTTGCCTACAAAATCCCTTGTGCCGACTGTAATAAAGTATACATAGGTCAAACTACTAGGCCCTTAGTAGAATCACGAACCACAAGAGTGACTGTAGACACCATCCAGAGAGATGTGCCCTTGCCGAACATGCAAATAATTTGGACCATAACATTAACTTCAATTCAGTCGAGATTTTAACCTCGCAAACTAACTATAAAAAAATATTGTTTTTGGAAATTTTTTTGGACATTTATTGCACAAGAACCTAATAGTATGAAGAAAAGAACGGATATCCAACATTTAAGTGTAATCTATTCTTCTGCTCCGCATTAAAAATATTTCTGACAAATTCAATGATATATAAAAATGACAGTATTTCCTAACCTATTCAGTCACTTAAGATGGTGACACGCAAGTCATGTTTTCCCGCTTAATATTTCGATAATTTTAAATTAGTAACGAATTTTTTCAAAATGTGAACAACTAAGTTTGATTTTATTTTAAATTGTGTTTCTTCGTCCATATACAATGTTTTTAATATCATCTCCAAACTGTAGTTGTATTTGTAATTGACTTGTGTTTTCAACACGTTTTCTTCTCGAATGTCTTTTATTAATTATATTTTAACATCTATATGAACAATCTAAAACAAGGTTGTAAGTAAAAACATTTAATTATTAATTTGAACAAATCTCCTAATCTCAATTTATAAAAATTTGTAGTCTCCCTGAGGATGGAAATAAAATATACGATTTCCGAAAGCTTGGAATAACTTTAAAGAGTACTCTTTCATTTGCTGCAGTCGCCAATATTCACTAGTCTATTTCTTAACTAGTCAGCAACGACTACCCTCTCGATATACATATTTATATGTCATATTCTTTTTTTTAAATTATTTTATTTAAGCAACAACTTCTCATTTAACAGGAGGAGCCGTCGTTCGGGGTAATTAGGTTCTCTCGTGGCTTTTTCTCTCCGAACCTCGTTCATGAAGGAAACCACAACGCTTGAAGACGGAGACCTACGGTCTCTTCTCTCCTCTTTTAGAGGTAAGCTTTCTTAAATTTTACAGTCAATTTTGTTGTTATTATATTAGGAATTCAGTGGGCAATTTCGCCTTTTGTTATTTTTAGGGGCATCGCATCGCTGTTGCTTACGTTGGGGAAGTTTACCACGCTTTTACCATGTTTTTTCATACGCTGCCAATGTTTTCTTAATACGCAATTGTCAAGTTTTGCTGCTCTTGCTACGGCCATGCCGTTCTGCCATCCAGGTTTCTTTGGTAATTATGAAGAAGTAGTCCATACTTGCAGTGGAGTGTAGGTAGTTTAAATTAAAACAACACTTCTGTCTTTCTCCACAAATGATATATTTTAAATTATGTATTTAGCGATTGTCCCTATATGTTTTGATTACATATATAGTCATCCTAGGGGCAACTAAAAGGAATGTGTGAAAGTACAAAAATAACAGGTACCATAAGAGACTTACCTATATCGAGTTTAGTTTAAGTTAACTTTAAGTTAACTTAAACTACACTCGATTTAGGTTAGTCCCTTATGGTGTCTATTGTTATTGTACTTTCATGCATTCCTTTTAGTTCCCCTGAGGATGACTATATATGTAGTCGAAACATGTAGGAACAATCGCTAAATATATAATTTAAAATACATCATTTGTGAAGGAAGACAGAAGTGTTGTTTTTACCTCGTAACCACTTGGGTGTATAGCTGATAGTACCTAACCTTTTGATGATACGCTTGACTTTTGAAGAGGGTTCAAGCTGGCTTTGACAAGCTACAAGATGATCTCATGAACTGTAGAAACTGAACTTAGTAGCCCAGAACTACTTCCAAGGACTCGAATGCTGCTGGTAAAAAATATAGCTAGTCAGCAAATTTAATTAATTTTTAAACAAATTACCAATAATATTTAATACTATAATAGCTTGAAGCAAATGATACCAACGAAAAATATAATGCACGTGCTGTGCCAAACTACAGGATTATTAATTGTGGTTAGAATATTAATAGTCCCAATTAGTGACAAATATCATAGAGAAGCAAACAAACAGATGACGAATATATAATAACACAGGGATATTTAAACCGTACAATAACAAGCATAGTCACGTTTAACTTCGAAATAACTTTGTTTATTAAATAATGTTAATTAAAATTGAATAATACTAGTGGCTTTCAACTAAATACATTGACCGAATGACCAACACAAGTTTTGGACCATAGATATGTAATGTAAATAAGAATACGCAAAAAATTAAATTGGTTAGAATGACAGGGGTTATTTAATCAAGAAGTTTAAGTTTTCTAGGAGAGAAATAATGAAACAACTTCTTGTTACCATTTTGATTCTCCAGATTGGCAGTCATCAAAGCAACACGAATTAATAGGAGTCCCTTTTTATTTCTATTTTCGAAATGGAATAGTTTTAGAAAGTTTCCCTACTGGTAAGCATGATCACCTGCAAAATTGGAAATTCCTAAGTGAACGTTTTCAGGTGCCCCAAGGCCCTTTGTTTCTGTTCTGACATTTTACCTTCTTAATTCCCTTTTTAAAGTGAAATTATATTAAAAACAAACATAAGTTAGAGAATAAGTAGATCTTGTGTATCAAAATTTAAAAAAATATATACCTATATTAAAGTACCAAGTGTCCCACTAAGAATGGCTGTCGGCCGTATCTCAGAAAGTGTTAGTCGTATGGCTTGCGGAAAAAAAATGTATTAGGTAAAGTGGTCATGAGAAATTGCTGGAAATTATTTTCAAGTTTCTCAGACTGGCGCTGGAGGGCGCAACAGTAACGGTAAATATGAATCACGAAGTTTCCTCAAAAGTTGCCTAGTTAAGGTATCCCGAAAATAACATTTTTGTATATTTCGAAGATTTATTAATAAAATTCACCTATAGAATTTAGTAAACTTAGTTTTGTTAAAAAGGGCCTTTCGCACTCTATATATCATCTTATGAACTACGGCAATATGTGTTTTACACTAGGTGCTAGGGGGCGCTGTCTTACAACTTCACAAACATTGCGCGTTTTTTCCATAATTTGAAAAGAAGTCTAAAGATGCCTATGATAAGGAATATCAAAGGTTTGGGGATTGGATGAAAAATAATGATGTAAAAATTATCAACGAGACGGTGCTACTCGGATATTTCCAGGAATTGGTATGTTAAAATCGCTGTTCTAAATTATATTAAAATACTAATTATGTATATCGATTATGATCTGGAACATTCACTCCTAATTCTCTATGGACGAAATATTTAATGTAAAAGAGACATTATTAATAGTTAATAAAAATATAGGCATTGCAAAATATCGCAAGTTAGGCCAGTATCTGAAGCAAGCATCCAAATGATATGTCTTCTAAAAACAAAATTTCGAAATTAATAGCTGGAGTACCATCAACGACACCATCAACATCAAAAAACGTTCAATCATCGTCAATTTCTGTTAGTAAAAATCACGAAATAATAGAAAACCATGACTTATCAAAAGCCGGTAAATTCGTTTTTACTGGGTGTTTTAATAACTGTTCATCTAATATAAATGATAAATAAGTTTTTTCGTTAATAAAAAGTTGTTACTTTGATTTTTCCCATTTATTTCTCGTAATGCTCGAGGGCATTAGAAACTTCCTTAATGCCCTAGAGTATTATATACCATTTAAAGTGTCTGGTAACTATGGTACTATAAAACAATAATATTCGAGTAGGACATAAATAATTTAAATGTTTACAACGAAAGTAAAATTAATATAAGCTTGCCTAGCAATTTGAACCAATCAGATCATATAAATAATTACTTGATCGAATCCGTAAAGGGTATCGCACCACCTGCCAATGACGAGCTCCTCGAAAAATATCATAACACTGTTAGAACTAGCATTTTTATACTAGAGAATTAAAGCCGAACGCATTAGGGGCGGATGGACTGTCTCTCCACATGATTGAATTGTGTTGTCCAGTGATTGTACCGTTTTTGGTTCACATATTGAATGTCTGTATCACGGAATCTTTGTTTCCGTCGGGGTGGAAAGTGGCCATGCTAGTACCCTTACGTATAGTAAACCACCCAAGGGACGTCTCCGGCTTGAGGTCTATTAGTTTGATGTTTATTTTATCCAAGGTGTTCAAAAAATTATTTACCTTCAAATACCTGAGTATCTCAACACAAACAATATGTTCCTTTTATCTCAGTCTGGACTTCGTAGAGGTTACAGCACGGCAATTGGTCTCTTGAAGGTTTTGGATGATTTTGGGGCCCTTATTTTTGTAGTGCATGCGATCGACATGAACCTACATGTGAAGGATAATGGTATTCGAAGGTATGCCAATGATGTACAATTACGCATAAGTATTAATCAATCCAATGCTATTGAGGTAAGAGGCAAACTCACCCAATGTCTAAGATCAATTTATGACTATTCTCTAAACAGTGCCTTTAAATTAAACCCCAGCAAATCAGCAGTTATTCTTTTTGGTTCTGATAATGAATGTGCAATGGAAAATATGAAAGTGAATATGGCTGGAAGCGTGATACCTGTTGTGCAGGAATATAAAAACTTGGCTGTTATATTTGGTACCAAACTTAGGTTTAGAAGAATTTTATTTTAAATTTCTTTCTTCACAACTAAGTACAATGTTTTTCTAGAAAATCATCATTAAAAAATAAAATGCACCTTTTAAAATAATATATTTGCTATTCAATTCTTATATTTTCACAAAAATTTTCATTCTATAAATATACAAATTATAATTTTTCACAAGTCCACCCAATTTCTGAGGTTCCTACTCAATTTTGGCTGTACTCATTAATTTGAGGCAACCATTTAAAGTTTTTATAGACAACTCGATTATGGGTAAGTCAGTGTTCACCATGATTCTAACTAGCTTTGTAAAGATGAAATTCCTTCTAGTATCCCCTGAAGATGGACGTCTAGACGCCCGAAACATGTAGGGAACAAGAATTTTACCTTTATTAAATTTGTGGAGGAAGACATTGTCGTTTTATTTACATTAGGTTTAGAAGTCAAGTGAGTAAAGTTATTCAAAAGTCATATATCTCTTAGAAGTCTCTATAAAAGTAAAAATATCTTAAGACCTGTTTAAGAAAAACACTATGTGAATCACTTGTTCTTTCTCATGCTTATTATTGTAACTTTGTATATGGACCATGTCTCGATTTGCAATGCAAGAACAGATTACAGCGAATTCAGAATTTCTGTGTTCGATATATTTACGGACTGCGGGCAAGGGATTGTAACGGTTTATTTTTAGTACTAGGGGTTAAAGCCTATTTTTGCTAAGGTGTGAGAAATAATCATTAAGGTAGTACAATGTGCTCTATGAAAAACCATTAGTATGTGATGAATTGAAACAAACCAAAATTTTATTTAAAGTTTATTATTATGTCGCCCTCACCTTTTTGTCAAGAACCTTTCAACATATTTGTTTTGCTGTTTATTAAATGTACATAGATATTTATAAAACATTTTACTAGTAAAAATAAGGCTATACATATATATATATTACTCGTATCATTGTACTGTTACATAACTCTCTCTCTCGGTGTTTAGAGGTTGCTTTCCTTTCTTATGACATTTGTTGATTATCTGGTTCCTCCTTTATTTTTCTGGCAATGCCGTTACCTCGAGTGGCTGATCCAGCTTGTGTTGTACCTAAAATAAAGATAACTATTTGAATTCTATGACTGCAGACTAAGATCTTAGGTAATTTTGCCTTCGATGGTACGTAAGGTTATATAGGTATGTAAGAGTTGTTAAAACGGTCTCTGGCTGCGAATGCCTGGTTAATAAAGCAGATCCTTACCTTATCTTTCATCTTGATTCCATATCTCCCTTGGCTTAGGGGTTGAAAGTCGATTTTTCTCCCTTGTTAAATGGCAGACCGTGTCCTAAGTTAGTAGCCTAAAAACAGTCAGCTACAGACGGTGTAAATAGAGTAAGTTATAGGACTTACCGCTATGGTCGTGTCAAATACATTTTCGTGGGAAATACAGTGGATTTTCCGTATTATATTTTCCTTTGTTTGGTTCTAGAATGGTGTGACAATCTGATCGTTAGGGACATTTCACTGAGTTGGTTATAAATAAACACTGTTCCTTTAATTTATATAAATAGAAGTGGGCGTCACTATCGATTTTAATCTCTTCGATCGACCTAACTTATTGATATTATATTGACTGCTATCGGGTGATTTTTACCAGCCAATTGCATTGTATTGAAATCTGTTTATCGTTATGTAATTTAGGAACCACTTGGGTGTTTATTTAAAGCTGGTAATTGGTGTAAAGTCATTTAGTTTCTAGGTTGACATCTATCGACCTTTGCGAGATCGATTATATCGCTTATTCCTTAGATGTGGGAAATATTTATCTGATGTACCGTTGGTTGTATACGGGTGACCGTGTTTGGTAATAATTTATATTGCCCATGTATTAGTTAATTAAAAACAAATTTCTTTGGTTTCACCGTCGCGCAGGAGGGGGTACAAGGGTAACCCAGGATTCTATTGTCTCCGCTCTTTGGTTATTTTATTATTTGTACGGGTTCGCTTCGGCTAGGTTAGTTCATTAGGTTTTTGTGTAGGTACGAGGTCTTGAATTCTAGCGCCCTTTTTATTGACAGGAAGCTTTCTATTTTGTTGGTAGGATTGCAGCTCTTCCGGGAGGTCGTGCGCGATTGTTACGGCCTTGCTTACTTACTTACTGACTTGTCTCCGTCGTGAAAGCGTGTGTCCAGCCAATTTTTTTTTCACGTGAGTGGATTTTGGACACCGTTTTCTTATTAAAGCTTTCAAATTGCTTTAGTTTAGTGTTGGATTGAAAGCTTTTTTACGGCATAGCCGGATTTTAAAGCGACGGAGTGCAAGTCAGGAAACGTAAAAAACGTGTAAGACCCCATCGTCATCGGGTAAGTTTAATCATTTTATGTTTGAAATCAATTGCAGTCACTTTAATTTTGCTCTTATTTGTAAATAAAATATATTATCATCTTACGTTAATATTTAAAACCTTAAATTTTTGGTCAAAACCCATGTATTTTTTTTTATGCTTTCTGTTATCGATATCTATTTATGTCGCTAGAATTTTTCGATACCTTAGTGCCCATTGTACTTACAAAATGCACGTTTTTCAAGCCTATCTTTTTTTATTCTATTGTCATTGTTATTTTATTGTCAAAAAAAAAAGGAACTCATCCGAACCGAACCGCGTGGCCTTAAGCCTGCATGTTGTAAGTTAATGCCTAGTTTTTATTTCTTTGTGTCGCTATTAATTTAATCTAATTTCAATAATTTATAATGTGCCTAATTAGCCGAATGTAATTATGTAATTTTTCTGGTTAATTGCTAAGTTTTCCATGTGTTTACTGCAATTGGTGGATATGGTTTAATTAATTTTTATTTGATTGATAATTATGTATTATTTGCTTTAATTGATTTAAATGGCCGACATTGTGCAGCTGTTTTTTTTTTTGGTATTGCTGAATTGAAGTAAATAACTGTAGTTGTCGGGTTTTTCGGGATTACGTCGTGTTAATATTTTCTGGGGAATTTGTTCAGGGTTGTAAAATTGTAAAATTATTGTCGAATAGGTTTGATAATTAAATAACATTATTTTCTGGGATTTTTGTAATTATGTGGGAATAATATTTTTATGGGTCGCTTATTCAGGGTTTAAAAGGGGATTTTATTTGGAGTCATTAGCACCCCATATCGGCGTGTGGGCGGCGCATGCGCAGTTACTATATTGCGATTCAGCATATATATCTCTAAGTTCAAGTAGGAAATTACTTTGCAATTATTTTTTTTTTTATTAATCTGAAAGTTGGGATTTCAATTTTGATCATGCGCGTGGCGCATGCGCACTAACTACTTTTCTACAAACCAGTGGTTTTAATTTAGTGAGTTTCCTGCTTGGCTTAGATGAAGTTCTTTTAATTTTATTCGCCATCCTGAGCATGCGCAGTGCCCTCACGTCGATATTTTTGTTAATTCATGTCTGCAGAGGGGTTATTGGACACCCAGTGAGGTGCGCAGACAATTTTAGACGCATGCGCAGTAATAATTTTTCTAAATTTTGGGTTTTCGGTATTATTAGGGTGGTTGCACAGTGTTGGTCCATTTATCTAATCATTTGGGCCTTCAGCCATTTATTAAATGTAAATTTTTCGCAAATATTGCCGTTGTGCTGATGCGCCTGTTTTACTTCCTAGGGTCCTTATACCGGGGTGCTTCCACCCAGCTCCTATTACGTGAGCTTCTTTTATCTGGGGTCCACCTGGCAGTTGCTATGCTGGGGTACATCAAGGCCATCAGTTTGACCTAGAGGCGCTACCAGCCTTTTATACTAGGGTGTACCTAGAGTTGCCCACCAGGCATAGTACCAAGCAGCCACGGCAGTATCGGTGATACCATCCCGATAAAGTAATACAGGTTTTAATTTTGAGGTGTCAACCGTATCATTTACTTTATCTATCGTTATTAGTAGAAGGTAATAGTTGTGATCATAACCATAGGGCGGATATACAAGTGTATGGTTCTGTAATTTCCCAATTTAATTCAAGTGAATTCATTTTTTTTGAGGGTCGAGCCCAATTATTAATTTTTTTTTTTTTTTAATAAATGTACTAAGTGTGTTTTTAAAAATTTTTAGTTTTATTTGAGACGTCCCACAACACCCCTTCGTAATTTGCTTTTCTTCTTTTTAATTTTTTTTATTATTCATTATTAAGTTCAGTGGAGAGTGAGCACCCACCGAGATCGCGGAGGCTTCCGTTTTGGCCTGGCTACAAAACGGTGGCGCCCCTTATTACCCCCCCTACTCTTCGGCATTTGAGCTAGGGCATTTGCTCGCTCTCTCAAGGCCTCTCACCCTCGGCTGAACTTTGTTGCTGTTAATTCCTTTTTTTTTTTTTTAATTAAAAATTAAATTCTTTTTTTTTAATCTTTGGGCAAATAAAAGCGTAGCAGGATCATGTCAGCTCTAAACTGTCCGAGCTTAGATGGTTTAAAATCATGGTTAGACAAAAATTGCATTTTGGTTTTTTCTTGCATCGATTACTTATAAAAATGTGTTGCCAGATCAATATAAATAAGTAAATACAATAAATAGTAAAAAAATACTAATTGGCAAGTGGTAATCATAATATGACAAAATAAAAAAAATAAAATTTAAAGTGTGTCGAAAACTGTTACTACACAATGATAATGACAACAAAATAAGACATACAAACAATTTGAGATAAAAAACAAACTTTAAAATTTAAAATGTATCAAAACAATTACTATACAATGACAATAAAATAAGATATAAAAACAAAACAGGTGACAGATGAACATACGTACAGACAAAACAAAATTTCAAATCAAAATTGATAGTTTAAATATTCCTCATGGCTGTAAAAGGCCTGATCAATGAGAAAGCTCTTTATTTTTCTCTTGAATTCCTGAATGGATAAATCTTTGAAGTTATTAGGTAACTTATTGTAAAAATGGATTAACTGACAGTCCGGGCCACTAACCTTTCGAGTCGCTGGTAGCTTGGAATCAAATTTCGTCTCTGTCGAGTCTCGTAGTTATGGTTGTCTTCGTGAGCTGTGAAGTGTGTTAGGTTGGTTTTTATGTGAGTAGGGTTTTCGTATATGAAAAGAGATGGGAGAGTTAAGATCTTCAGGCTGGTGAAAGCGCGCCGACAATCGGCTCTATAAGACAGGCCGGCAAAAATGTGAATTGCCCTTAGCTGGAATCGGAAAACTCTTACTGCCCCCGGACTATAACCCCAAACAATTATTGCGTAGGAAATAATGTGGTGACACAGTGAGAAATATGCCTGCTTAAGAACATGTGCAGACACATTGTCGGCCAGACCTCTCAGCAAGAAAACGTTGAAAGCGAGTTTCTCGCAACAGGCATCGGTATGGGTGTCCCAGCGCAATCCCGCATCCAGATGAACACCCAGAAACTTAGCACTCGTATTCATATTCTCATCATAGGGCACTGCTCTGGTAGAAAACACGATGGACTGTGTCCTGGAGGTGTTGAGATAGAGTTGGTTTGCGGTGAACCATCGTTCAGCCCTCAAAAGTGCAGCCCCCCGGAGCGCTCCTGAGCAGCAAGCAGATCCCCCCCCCCCCGAGCAGGAGATTGTGGTATCGTCAGCAAATAGGGTATAATGGGCACCTACATCAAACAAAGGAAGATCGTTGATATATATTGAAAATAGTAATGGCCCCAGGACAGAGCCCTGAGGTACCCCGACAATCACGTCCCACCCCGCCATCCGCACTACCTGGTGACGACCCGAAAGGTAGGTAGTTATTAGGGTGATGCTGTTGTTATTAAAATTGTAGCGTTGGAGTTTTTTTTAGGATAGCATTATGCGGCACACAATCAAAAGCCTTACTCAAATCACACAGCCTACTAGACATGTATTTGCGTCCCTCAAACGCTTCACAAACAATCGACACTAAGTCCAGAATGCCCTTAGAAGTGTTAAGACCCCTCCGAAAGCCAAATTGATGCTCATAGAAAAGGTTGTTGGACTCAAAGAAGTTAGAGATCCTTGCCGCCAGACATTTTTCGAAGATTTTCGAGAAAATAGGCAACAAGGATATAGGTCGGTAGTTGAAGACATCATTGGGATCTTCCTTCTTGAAAATGGGGCTCACAACAGCAAACTTTAGAACTCCTTGGAAAATGTTCTCTGTGATACAATGATTTATATTTTTTTTTTTATGGAAGTAGTCCATCTCACAGTGGAGTAATATTTTAAGTGAGGAATGAAACACAAAGTCTGCTCCACTAATTTAATAAAAAAGTTCAGATTAACATCCCAAACATGTTTCGAAGGTATAAACCTTCATCTTCAGTTGGTAATTATTAAGATGTTATTTATGAAGAGACCAATGACATTGTTAAATTTATTTAAACTGAAAAAGGAAGGAAAAAACACAAAATTAGACAATGTAAAAACAGCCAAGGCATCATCAAAAAAAGGGTTAATGTGATTAGAAAAAGATATTTTGTAAAATATGGTGATAATATAAAACCGCGACTACAGTAAAATAAAGTCAAGTTAGAGACTTACCTAATGTTGCAGAAAAATTCTTTTTAAGAAGACATATGTAACTTTAATTAGATAACTAATACATATTTAAATTAAAGTAAAATTTATAAAATAAAATGAATTTAAAATGAATTTGGTTTTATTTTAAATTTATTAAAAAACCCAAATTTTACTGGGAAAATGTAATAGGGTACGACCATCATGGTGGAGTCGTACCAAATTGTAGGTAAAATTTTGATTTAGTTAAAGTATGAATGGATAATTCTATTTATTTTTTATATAATTCAAAAAAACGTACATTATAATATCATAATGGATGAGTAAGGCAAAGTTAGGACGCCAGTCACAAGAGAGCGTAAAATGTTAAAATAATAGTAACCTAAAAATGTTTATGAAGGTAAATCTTAAACGGGAACTAGGATGTATGGAATACGAGGTGCCATTAACGGAACAAAGATGGAGCAATATAACAGGGTAATTATGAAAACCGTGGTGCCATGAGATAAAATGATAGTTAAAAAATAAGGTTATGTTTTAATTATTTAAGAATTTTAGAGCATTGAAAAATGTTAGACAAGTAAAGTTAATCTGATCGTTAATGCAGTGTAAAGAGGGATTGTTAAGAGCTTTCTGGATTTCGAGGATCTCCAACAGATTCATCGCAGTCCCCTTATCACAAACATGAAGCACCTTAGTACTAGTATGGAGATCAAACGAATGGTTAGAATTGATAACATGATTGGCAAAAGTCGATTTAGAGTTTATATCAGTATGGTTTTTGTTTTTTTCAATGATTTTGAGATGTTCATTGACTCTGGTTATGATCTTCCTACCACTCTGACCTATGTAACAAGTATTACAACCTGGATGAGAACAGGAAATGGAATATATACCTGACCTATCCAAAGTAGATATTTTGTCTTTAGATTGCACTACAAAACTACGTAAGTTGGTTTGAGTTTTAAAACTAATGTTAATATTATATGATCTAAAGATGTCTTGGATTTTGTAGGAAATATTGTTCAGGAATGGTAGTGAAAAATATCTCAATTGTTCTTTTTGGATAGGTAAACATAGTTTCTTGTTGAGAGATCTAGACAGATGTTTATAATAAAGTTTATTTATGAAATATGGTGGATAATGGGTATTGCAAGCTATTTGTTTGATCCAATTAAGTTCGGATTTGAAGTTTTCATGAGAAAGAGGGATGTTAAATAATCTATGCAAGAAACTGTTGAATGCAGCTGTTTTATGGATATGTGGATGGTTAGAATGAAATGGAATAACCAGGTCGGTACTCGTAGGTTTATGGTAAATACCAAATTGTAATTTATTATTTTCTTTTTGAATGAGTAGGTCTAGGAAGGGAATAGAATTATTTGACTCGATTTCCATGGTAAATTCTATGGAAGGATGTAATGTGTTGAGAAAGTTAAAAAACGATTGTAATTCAAGAAGAGACCCTGTAAATATAACCAAAGTATCGTCAACGTATCTGGAAAAGTGGATGACCTTCATGAAAAGAGGATGTGCTTCAATTTGTGTTTCTAAACTTGCCAAAAAAATCTCTGCTAAGAGAGGACTAAGAGGTGAACCCATACCTAAACCTGTTTGTTGGGAGAAATATCTATTATTGAATTGGAAAAAGTTTTGCTTGAGAACAGTATCTAATAAGAGGCAAATATTAAGTACATGATGTGTGAAAATGGAGTGATTAGAGAATAAGAGGTCTCTAACAAGCATAATGCACTCTTCAGGAGGTATACTGGGGAATAAATTTTTTACATCAAACGAAACTAAAATAGAATGTTCAGGAATGTTAATATTCTTTAATTTGTTAGTTAATTCATATGAGTTTTTTACAGCTGCTGTAATGACGCCTTGGCTGTTTTTACATTGTCTAATTTTGTGTTTTTTCCTTCCTTTTTCAGTTTAAATAAATTTAACAATGTCATTGGTCTCTTCATAAATAACATCTTAATAATTACCAACTGAAGATGAAGGTTTATACCTTCGAAACATGTTTGGGATGTTAATCTGAACTTTTTTATTAAATTAGTGGAGCAGACTTTGTGTTTCATTCCTCACTTAATGATTTATATATTTAATTAGTGGTGAAATTATGAGGTTTTTATACATTTTATAAGGTCAACAGTGGGTCCAAAAGGATCTTTGCTTTTTTTGTTCTTGAGCTGGTTGATCACATCTCTAATTTCAACAAATGTCACATTTGTTACAAGAAAAAAGGTATGATTGAACAATGGTAAATTTTCCATGGGACCTGCCAAAGGTGGGCCAAT
Organism: Polydrusus tereticollis; assembly: GCA_963920685.1. Taxonomy (NCBI): domain Eukaryota; kingdom Metazoa; phylum Arthropoda; class Insecta; order Coleoptera; family Curculionidae; genus Polydrusus; species Polydrusus tereticollis. The sequence goes on along the minus strand of OY987334.1, from coordinate 2,069,270 downwards.
CATGTTTTGCAGATCTAAGACAACATTTATGAAAAGTTGATTAAATTGGTCGGGTAAGATGGAAGACTCTACATCCCTTTTCGAGACACCTCTATACTGATTTAAAATTTGGCACATAGTTTTAGTTGGATTGGAAGAGTTGGTTATTAAGTTATCATTTGCGGCCCTCTTGGCAGCCTTTATAGCTCTTTTATAAGATGATTTATGATTTTTTATGGCGTCTTTAAGATAAACTGTTGGAGACCTAAGATAGAGCTCGTTTAGAAAGTGTAGCTGTTCACGCATCTGCCCAAGATCTGCAGTAAACCAATTTGTTGTGTGAGTCTGCTTACTTTGCTTGAGATATGTTCTTTTCTGGAAAAGAAGTTGTAAAAGCTTGCGAGATCAGGTCAGTGAACAATGAGAATTTTTCATCCGCAGTCAGACCATAGTCATTAACAAAATCCCATGAAATTTTTTGCACTTCGGAATCAAATAAAACTTTGCCTACCTAGGTAATGGGTCTACATATAACTCTCCCAACCTCATTGGTACCTGTCATCCTGGAACCATAAACTCTGTGATCTGCGCCAGATGATCGGACAGACCAGTATTTAGGATGCAGATCTGAGAACCCTTACTGAAACTCGAGAATATATTGTCCAGGTAATTTTCACCTCTCGTCGCATCGTGGACAAGTTGGTCCAGTCCGTAAGGTTGAAGAAGGCAGCACAGGTCAATACACTCCCGAGCCTCAGTGCCAAAGCAAACATTGAAGTCACCAACGACATAATCCGATCAGCTTTTAACTCCACTAATTGAAATATATTGTGAACTTATCGTGGTGAAGTGAGGTAATATAGACCCCCTAATTTTGAGTATTGCATAATGATCAGTTATTGGCATGATGTTGTGAGGCGAAAATCCATCACTGGTGTACACTATACGCATTAATTTGGATAAATGCGATGCAGCTTCAAAATATTGAGAATCTGGCAGAACGTAGGGTTAATTCCGTTGAACTTCGAGGGGATCAGGTAGAGCAATAAATTATTAAACGACTTCATATATTTACTATGGTATATTTAAAAAAAAAATATCATGACATTTTAGTTTTAAAACCAGCAATGACTGGCAGTAACTGTATCTTACCATATAAACCAAACTTAAATTAATTGTTTGGCTTTGTGTGGCAGAGCTAAATTCTGCGAATTTCGAACTTAATATAGCTTAAACTTTAAATTCGTAGCTTTGGGCGCAACGCCGTTTCGTTTAATCACTTTAAAGTTTGCAGCGGGCTCCATATTCAAAGAATTAATAGGTTGGCCTAACATTTTAAAGTTATTTGGGAAATAGAAACTAAAATGTCTCATTTACATATTAAGCGGTAGAAGAATTAAAAAGCTTTTATTTGTTTAGGCTGTCGATTTAAGAATTCAAATTTTTTAATGTTCACTGTTAAGAGATAAATCTGGAACAGATTTGCGGATTGAAGTATAATTAATACTTCAATTTTCAATGTTATTTTTTGAATAGCAGTTATTATATCTCTTAAGGGGGTGTCCGGTTTTTCAGAATGGAATTTTCTTTTTACAGATTACTTAATTACTAGTCTGGCGCGTGATATAAATTTGATCACTCCATCTCTTCGCCGCGTCGAGTGTATGAAGGTTCGCTGCATATCCCTAGCGATGTCTATTGAACTACTGTTCGGATCGACTTAAAAATTAAATTGGATATTGATCCAAATCAATCCCTCTATCGTATGAGCAACAATAAGCGCAATACTTTTTATTTATTGCACATATAAGACTGACTCTTAGACCAAAAATCGATATTTGTTTTTAAGGTAATTATTTTTTTCTTTGTTTCTGTCAATGTAGTTCGTACGATAGCTGTATGTGTAAGAACCCTTAGTTGACAAGGCAAAGCCGTCGACGACCTGCGACTTCCTGAGAATAATAAATGAGAGAAGCGGCGCCAGTAGTCGGTAAAATTTGCACTTAAGGAGCGAAATGAGCGCTACTGTCGGGGACATTCGGCTCGACATCGGGGTGGAATGGTGTGAAGAGACGATCAGATATCAGCTAATTCCCTTCACAAAAAGGTAGAGAACCGATAAGTTAAGGGCCACACAATTATTGTATTCAAGGTCTTTAATACAGACGCCGAAAGTGAGTGCTAGTTGGGGATTTAACTCCCGCATTATGGATTGGCTCTCCATCAGACTGAGGGTTCCGTATGGCTCGGTGGCTGGTGGAAAAGGTCATCGTGCGCACACAACTGACAAATATATAAATTCTTGCAGGGCATAACTGGAGTCACGAGGACCACATTATGCACTGCTGCAATAGGTGTCCAAGGATTGCAGTTGGAGTGAAAATGGAAGTCCCAATACTACTCTTTAGAGCAACGCTACGATGGGTCGGGTCGCATATGACCGGAACCAAATCATCATCGGCAGGAGCATACCTGAAAGCATCAACATAAGAAAGACCTACTTATTGAAAAGTTGACGACGGTCTTCCATGCAGAGGTATATTCCTCCTCTCAGTAGCAAGCATGAGGGATGTCATGGATCGTCATGACCAAACATCTATTTTTAATAAAGGAATAAAGAAAGTCAGGACCCTTGCATGGATTGACATTTTTACCTTTATGAGAAGGTCGGGCAGGTTTGGCGAAGGCCCGGGTAGCTGAGTGGATGGAGGAAGACTCAGGGATGAGTGCAAAGTATCGCTGGTCTTCTTGCCAGGTTCATGTTCCTCCCTCACCTACTAGGTACTACTATTATACAAAACTTGAAGAAAATGTTTAGATTACCAAAAAAAAACATGTTGGTGTGAATCGCGAGATATCGCGCGGCGCGATATTCAAGGACGCAAAGCAGGCTTCACATAATACGATAAAATTCTTTTAAACTCACACAAAATCATGTCCAATACTTAAATGTAAAACAGTATTAAAAATTCGTAATTATAAGTGTAATACAAAATTCTAAGTATTTTTTTTTTGGACCGAAGAACTGGAATGAATCTTCCTTTAATTAATTCTTGTAAATGTCTTAAAAAAAGAAATTTCTGATTTTCTCACAAAATGCTCGTTTTCGGCAGGTTTATTAAGCGATATTCTTTGCAATTATTCCCAATACAGGCACATATTATTACTATGAACTATATTAACTTTGTCAGAAAATTGGTTACAATATAATATGTTATACAGGATGTCCCCTAAGGTCGGCAAGGTACGATATTATGGAACCCATAAACCTTACGGCCGCGGGGAAAAAATTTTATTGACTAAATCAACGGAAATAAATGGTTCGTTAATTTTTCCGAAAACTTGTGTAAAAGACTTTTTGTGTATCTTCGAAAATATGGGTGGGGGAAGCTTATGGAAAAAATACTTTTTAAGTTGCTGTATCTTCCATATGCTATATTTAAATTTAATCAGCTTAGGCTCGTTTAAAAGAGACTTTTAAACAAATTCAAAAATTGACTTTGGTCGTAGTCGCTAGCATATATCGTGTCTTCTAGGTGGCGCTGTTTAAATAAGATTTAGTTTTTTGAAATTTTTTTAATAAAATAAAAAGTCATGATACATTTTTTTATAACTCAGCTTAAAGAGCATAAAAATAGTTACATTTTGGCGAAAACCATGACTCGATGTCTTTATTTGTTTTTCAGTTACCTAGGTATTTACAAATTACTATTTTAATTTAAAAAAATAATGCTTACCGGTTTGTAAGGAAATATAAAGATTCTGTTGTCATAATTTCTCATCAATTCAATATGAACAATAGTTATTAAATTAAATTATAAAAATGTTCCTCATTTTAGTGCATTTATTTTATGTCTATTCTGGCCTAAAATAAAAAAAAAGTTGATGCAAAGGCTAAAAAAAAATGTAAAGATTCTTTAACAACTAAACTGTAAATGCGTAAAGTTACTTTTATTCTTAAAATTCTAGAGGCCAATGAACTTGAACAACGACAATAAAACAAAAACTATTTAAAGATATGAAAAAAAACACTCAAGTTTAAAAAGGTAAAACGAAACGAAAAAATGAAAAGAACAAAAGTCTTTATACATATTCAAAACTCATTCCATTATTTTCAATACAACGATTAATCTTGTGTGCTCATCCTGATGCTTCAATTTCAGCTTTCGGAATGCTGGCAACAGCATCGTGTATAGTCCGCCTTACGGTTCTGTGGCTATGGATGGAATGCGAATAAAAAGCGGTCATGTACCGGGTTTGCTAAGTTTACTAATAAATTTTAAATAAAAATGACCTAATTTTATGATGGTAAGACCGCATATGAAACTTTCTAGTCTGATCCAGCAATTATGGTATCTTTGGTTCAAAAAGTCGCGAACTATCAGCAAAAAATGCGCAAGAAACCCATTATGCTGAAAACACGTCCCTTCTCGTTACTAGTCGTTACAAATGGAACTTCTTCTAACAGAGGCGGCATTGATTCATTCACATATGACTTTACGAAAAGCATTATATTATTTTATTTTTGTATAAGGCGAACGATTTAAAAACTCATTCGTTTTCTAGAATTTTAGGAATACAAGTAACTTTAAGATATTATAGTTTAGTTATTTAATAATCTTAACATTTTTGCTTTTGGCTTTGGATCAATTCGTTTCTTTTTATATTTTAGGCGAGAATAGGCACAAAATAAATGCACCAAAAAGCTAAACATTTTAATAATTTAATTTAATAATTATTGTTGATATTAAATTGATAATAAGTAGTTGTGAAAGCAGAATCTTTACAGTCCTTTCAGTTAAGAGTAAATATTATGGTGAACATTAATTTTTGTAAATAACTCGAAAATAAATTATGACAATGGCAATCTGTTGTCTTAGACAACAGGTTGTCACTATCTGCTGACGGTAGCTTTTTATCTGGAGGCACTAGGTCGTGGTCCATTTACTTACACCTTCCCTCCGTCTTTGGTCTGCCTTAGGCGCCACCTGGTTTGATCGAAGTCCAAACCAGGAAAAATATACCGTATATCAGTTCTATTGAGAAATCTATGCAATAAATAAAACTAAAGCTTTCCCACACATACAGTTAAGTTTTTATTAAAATAAAAGGTTACTTGATAACAAAAGGGTTTGTTAAGTTTTATATGGTATCAAATTGTTTAAAATTTAGTTAAGTTTGAATTATGAAAAAAGAAATGAATGAAAGGACAGCCTTTCCGGACGCAAGGATTTAAGATAAAATTTATATATAACCTCGGGGAAGATTCTAGAACCTTTTAAATCCTTTGATGGTGTATGGTTAAAAAAGGTTACCTTTGTCAAGATGGCTTTACATTAAAAAAATTATTGATTAAATAGCAGTTAATTTAAATGTTGCGACGGACTAATTAATTTGAAAAGGCAAAATGTATTAAATTGAGGTTCGCTTTATACAAGCCTTTTAATCCTTCGCTTCTGCTGGGGCAGCTATACTGGGCATGGCCCATGTGGCTCCTGAAAGCTGCTCATGGTCGGCCAGGTGGAATTTAGTCCATACATAGCTTATAACCCAATTCAATTAGTTCTCACGTGGGCCAACCGGAACCTGGTAGCTCAAGGGCTATTATGTGGATGTTAAAATCCCATGTGGTGTTCCTAACCTATTCAAATGCCGAACGGCAGGTAAAACGGCATATCAGGCGAAACCAACAAAACCCCTAAAAATAATGGAAAAGAGAATTACCCACTGAATTACCACAAACAACAAACCAAGAACAAAAGAAATTAAAGCTGCTTACCTCTAAAAGGGGGGTGAGACCTCGTGGTCTTTTTAAAAAAATGGCCCAACGGCGACGGGCTCGACCTTCTTCTCTGAAGGTATTTTCAGAATTCTAAACAACCCCGTTTAAACATAAAATCGCCAAAAGTAGAAATGGACGGTCTGCGACTTGACCGAGACGCGAAAACGGAATTACATGGTCCACCTATGTGCGGCGCCTGATGCCATCAACCACAGAAACCAGAAGAAGTGCGTTCGCCCCATACTCTGACTAACATTCGAAAAACAAGGATGATACAACCTAATAAACAATTTTTCGAACAAAATAATAATTAATAATTATAAAATATGCACTTTTGTGGAAATATTACTGTACGAATCAAGGTAAATCTACATTCCTTACAAAGTCAATAGTGGCAATTTTTAAAATTGCTACAAAATAAAGATATCGAATTAAGGTTTTAGCCGAATTGTAGATATTATTATGCTTCATAAGCTGAGTAATAACAAAATATATCAAGCCATTTAACTTTCTTATGAAAATTTTAAAAATCTAAATCTTATTTAAACAGCGCCATCTAGAAGACACGGTATGCACTAGCGACTACGACCAGTCAGTTTTTAATCAGTGTAAGAGTGTATATTTAACGAGCCCAAGGTGATGACATTTTGGTTAAACATAATGAAAGATACAGCATTACAAAAAATTTTTTTTCGCAAGCTTCCCCCACCCGTATTTTTGAAGATACCAAAGAAGTCTCAAATACAAGTTTCCGCAAAAATTAAGAAACTTCTTAATTCCGTCATTAAAACAGTACCTTAACAAACAATTATCTGATAAAATTAGGCTTTCTAGATATATCCTAGTAATTGTGCCCCCTAGCGGCCACTTTGGAAACTTGAAAATACTTTCCAGCAATTTTTTTTGGTCAATTTGGTTAATCAAATTTTTTCCCGAAGCCGTAAGATTGATGATTTCCATAATATCGTACCTTGCCGACCTTAGTGGAACACCCTGTAATATAATGTATATTTAATAGTATTACATCGTTCTTTTGCCCAACTTTAATTGTATATATGCTTAATTCGGTTACTGATGTATGTTTTTTGAACCATGTATTTTCCTTGTCTATGTATTTAAATACTCCAGACACTAAATGAAACTAATATTTTGAATGTATTATTTAACAATAAAATTACTATATCTGCCGAAATATTTTCATAGAATCGTGGTAATAATGTAATCTCCCACAATAGTCCGGAGCTGGCTAGTCAGCTCCCGTTGTTTCGCTTGCAATATCGGTGCGTATGAACAAGATATTTTCTAAAGTGGTTGAAGTTAATGACTTCTGGCGAAACCTTACTTATTAACTTCAAAGGATTTCTTCTCGAGAGCAGCTGCTAGTCTCTTTATGTTGTAGTTTTACTATGGCTTTCCTGTGACATTGTTTAAATTAATTATTTGTAGAAATACCTACAGACGTACAGACGTATCGACCACCGTACTAATCACATACTTATATACGAGAGCTAGACCAGACTTAACATATAAATTACCGAAATACTGACTCCCTATTGGTCCCAATTGACAGTAGAGAGACGCTAAGAACACAATGGAGAAGCACTACCATCGCTGTCAAGAATAGATGGAAAAAGGTGCCATACTATGCAGCTTTTAAATTCCTAGAATAAACTTGGGCGACACACAACAATTGAAGCAAATGCCGATTTGCCAAAATTTCTAAGTGGCAAGACCTAACAAGTTAGCAAAGAATCAAAAGATGTCCAAGGTTTTACCTGACGTAAAAACACATTCAAGATTAAGAGTTAATTGTATTCATATAGTACTCCATGTTTAAAAAATTTATCTCCAAAGTTATTGCTAAATTAAATATGGCAAAACAATAATATTAAGCAATTTATTTACCCAGCCGTTTATCCTTTGCCCTTTCCTGGGAAACCAACACTTAAGAAAATATGCAAACCCTAATAAAATATTTAATTTTGTTGATTTATTACATCGACGACCGTAATAAAAAAAGGTATATGAAAACTTTTGTTATTGCCGCGGGTAACCGTAATTTATTTCATCTCTTTTCATATAATTTCGTCGCATACATTTGAATAATTTCGGCTAAAGTGATTGTTTGAAATTTTAATACAATATCAATAAAAACAAAAAGATCAAGTTTCTTTATCTTGATTGTTTCAGAAGTCACTCATGATAAAATGGTGTGCTTTTCTTTGGAAATTATAATCAGTGATCCAAGTCTCGATGAAGTATACAAGGTGTTTAAAACTTCTAAAAATATTTAATCAATCAATCAATGTGCTTTATTATCAAAAAACGTTGTTTTACTGACAAAGCTTACTACAGGCTAACACTAAACTAAATTCACAACTTTAATTTAATTTAAAATCGAGGCTAAAATAGAATAAAATAAACTAATATAAGTCATGTACAGGGTTATCCAACCAAGACTGGACAAGGCGATTTTTTGACTTTTCCTGTACTTTTATAAAAAAACTGAAATAGCCATCTTAAGTCATTTTCTCCCGCGAATTCGAATATCTTCAGCAAAAAACAATTGAACATCAAACAAAAGTACTAGGGGTCACTTTGATATTTTTTTAAATGGGATGCCGTATTTTTAATGAGCTTACCCGATTTCTCATATAAATTTTGATCTAAAATGTTGGATTTTTAATTCAAAAACGCCTTTTTTCTTCAGTTTTAAATTCGGAAAAATCTAAAAAAAAAAAAAAAATTTAGATCAAAATTTATATGAGAAATCGGATAAGCTCATTAAAAATACGGCATCCCATTTAAAAAAATATCAAAGTGACCCCTAGTACTTTTGTTTGATGTTCAATTGTTTTTTGCTGAAGATATTCGAATTCGCGGGAGAAAATGACTTAAGATGGCTATTTCAGTTTTTTTTATTAAAGTACAGGAAAAGTCAAAAAATCGCCTTGTCTAGTCTTGGTTGGATAACCCTGTACAGTAATGTACACAACAGGTCAAAAGGTCAAAGGGATAAGCATATCAATAATATCAGGATTACAAGTAAAATAAAATAAAATAAAATAAATGATGACATAAAGTTAATACGGCACAAGAACTTGAACATGACAAAATAAAAAAAAACAAACAAAAACCTACAAACTATTCTGGTAGTACTCCTCCAAACTGTAATAGGCGGCTCGAGCTAAGCGGATCTTCACTCTTCTGCGAAATTGAACATACTCCAAAGATCTTAATTCTACACTCAAGTGATTAAAGATTTTCTTACTTTCGTAAAAGACAGAGCACTTGGTAAGAGTCAATCTAGGGATCGGGAGCCGGATAAGCATGTTTTGGTTCTGACGGGGATTATGGCTATTCTGTGAGCTATTCTGTATAGCCTCTCTAGGATATTTGCGATGTATCAGGCAAACCGTTTCCAAAATGAATAAACTAACTACTGTTAAAATTTCATGTTTGATGAATAATGGTTTGCAGTGATCCCGATATTTAACTTTACACATGTACCTAAGCGCTCTTTTTTGAATAACAAATACAGAATGAAATAGTTTTTGATTACAGAAGCCCCAGAACGCGATTCCATACCTCAGATGAGACTCAAACAAAGAGTGGTACATCATCCTCGGTACAGAACACCCGAGCTCTATCGATGCCACCCAAATTGCAAAGCAGCTAGACGACAACTTTTTGTTAAGCTCTATAATATGATTTTCAAATTTGAGCTTGGTGTCCATGAAAAGTCCTAGAAATTTAATAATGGATTTATTTTCCACTAGTTGATCATTTACGTAAAGATCGCTGAAGCTAAAGCCGAAAGATAGTATATTAATAATAATAATAATAATAATAGTATATATTACGTACATTTTCATACAAAAAAAATAAAGAATTTCTATAAAAATATATTATACCAATAGCACGCAAATATACTCGAGATAGGTCTAAAGTCTTGATAGACTTGTGCCAAATTATCCTTCATATATTGAGCGTTCAATATTTACTCAAAATTATATTGTTAGTAGAAATTTAAACAAAAACAGAAAAAAATAAAATAAAATAATAATGCTATTCATATCCAATATACAATATACAGACAATGCAAAGATAATACATCAACATCCAACACATATACCTACTAGGTACCAAACGTATGCCCATTTAGAAAAAATTAAGACTGCAAATGCGACAACAGACGACGTAAACCATGAATTCCTACCTATTTATTCGTTAATTATAATGGTTTTTAATATCTATTATACTATGTATATAATTCCTACTTTCACTAAGTATCCATTTGCGGGCTTTCTTTTTAAATAAAAAACTAGAATTCAATATTCTTAGTTCTGCTGGGATAACATTATATATTTTAGGTGCCAGAAAATAGTAACTTCTTTGTGTTATAGTTTTTGTTGTTTTGGGTACTCTCAGTGTATCAGTCCTTTGTCGCGTGTTATAGATATTGTTTACAGGAAGGGAAGAATTCTTACTGGCATGCTGTCGTACTAAAGAAGACAGACAGAAATGTTGCCTAATATCAAGCATTCCAGAATCTTTATAGAGTGTTTCTGTCGGGTACGTTAACTCTTTAGCAAAAATAATTTTCAAAATCCATTTTTGAGTTTTTTCAAGTAGCCCCAAATAATTATTAGTTACTCCTCCCCATGCAAGTATACCATACGTTAGGTGAGGCTCTATCAGAGCAAAATAGAGTATCTTAAGGTGTAATACTGAGAAAATGTTTTTAAAGTATTTAAACTTGCTTAAAAGAGATCTAATATTAGTCTTATTAATATTAAAACACAAAGAGTTAGAATCACACCACTCCTTAACCTTCCGTAGCTCGTTACTGACCATATCCTTCAGAATCCCGGTGTCTTTTGAGTGCCATAAAAGTGCGGTGTCATCAGCAAATAGCGTAAAGTTGCCCTGTATATCCAGTCGTGTCAGATCATTGATATACAACAGAAATAAGATTGGACCAAGCACAGAACCCTGTTTCACTTTCACATGTAAAGAACGCGAGCAACTCCCATCAACCATTACAACCTGTGATCTATCAGACAGATACGACGAAAACCACTCAAGCGTCACATCCCAGACTCCATAATGCTGCAGCTTTCGCAGTGACTTACACAATCAAAGGCTTTCAAAAAGTTACAGAATACTGCTGCGAGAGCATCGCCATCATTGATATTGATAAAAACATCTTCCAATAGAGAAAATATAGCATCACTGGTATTTTTTGATGCTTGAAAGCCAAATTGACGTGATGTTGTAATGATGTTATTGGTCATAATGAAATGTATTAGCCTGGATTTTATTAGCTTTTCAATAACCTTGGAAATGGTTGCTAAGAGCGATATGGGTCGGTAGTTTGAAGGATCCTCAGAATTTCCTCCCTTATTCAACGGAATCACGACAGCCTTCTTCAAGCACGACGGAAACTCTCCCCGCAAGAAAGAAATATTTATGGAGTCCACAAGGGCATTTAATGCAATTTCAGGGAGGTTCTCTAAAATTTTGACAGAAATCCCATCGGATCCAGCCGAATGCTTATTATTTATTTGCATAAAGGTCTCGCACAATTCCACAATATTTGTAGGAGTAAAATAAAAACTCTGTGGAATCCATACTTCACTGAGATAATCAAGAGGGTCTCCTTGGCAAGGCAAATAAGATGTTAATTTATGGGCCACAGAGCAGTAAAACTGATTTAATGCATTTAGATTCAAGGTCACAGAAGGTTGGAGAGAAGATGTCTTGCCTCGTAAGTTGTTAATTATAGTCCATTGCTCTTTAGACTTGTTCCCCGCCCTCGAAATTCTCTGGCTATAATACTGTTCTTTAGCATGCCTCAGAACCTGCCTATAGACGCGTCTATAGCTATTAAAATAGTTAACGAAGAAAATTAGTTGAATGAAATTTTCTTATGGTACGAAGGGCCCTCAGATTCACTAAGGAGTTCCTAATACCCCGAGTAATCCAAGGTTTCCTTTTCTTGGGTTTTACTTTCTTTAAAGGAAAGCACCTATTAAAGGCATAACGAGTCTTCCCATAAAAAGTGGTCAAATGGATCCGAGGACTCGACAATACTCTTTTCTACTACTAAATCAATCTTAAATAAAGTAGAATAATAAAAAAACAAATCGCAACTATACTCTTTCTTAAATACTGGCCTAGCCATGCAAGAGTTCGACTGAGATACGGCCGAGAGTATACATTTAAGAGCATACATCATCAGCTGATCAACTTTAAGTCGGGCTTCGGCGGTAACGAGCACATAACGAACCGTTTCATGATCACTGGCAACAGTGTGCATAAAGTCCGAAGCACCAGGCTTATCCTATAAAAAGAATGCGACTACAAATGTGGAGTATTGCAGATTTAACTAGCACGTAATTCAATTAAGAGCATCTAAATATTTAATAATATTACGCTATACTCTTTGCAAAACAATTTCCGTTGCATGTTATACCATTCGAGTGACGTCAGTTATCGGCAGTGTTGCTAGCTTGCAACTAAAAGAACCGAGTGAGGGAATTACAGTGGTCTGGTTTTTTTTATGAAACCAAGATAAATTTACGAAAATAAACACAAATTTATTTACTTCATTTGTAAAATCTTCGAGGATGAAAATATATACCTGAATTATATTGGAATAGTCATGTAATTTTATTGTTCCTTTTTTATACATGCTTTGACTATTTGAATAATAAAAATAATAATACAAAGATGGATCTTCAATCATCCTCCAAATCACTCGAATCACTAGTTTCATTTACTTCAATAATTATGGGTTGAATGTGTCCGAATTGAATTTTTCCAAACATCGAGAGTAGCAGTACGCAACGATTCTTTCCACATACTCATACAGTCAGTTTCTGTACTGCCATCTCAACCAATATGTCTAATATAATTATTTTTTCAATCAGATTGAACATACAGTGTTATGAAGAAAGCCGTAAAACTTGATGTCCATATTGCTCAGCCAGGTCATGAGTAAATATTTTTTGGTGGCTTATGTCTGAAAATAATTTAAGTTCAATATTTAAGAATATGTTTAAAAAAAGGGCATAAGAGACGTCTTGTACCAACCTATTAACGGTTTGTAAAAGTTCGAATTTAAAAACCAATATTGGAATGAAGCACAACGGCGACATCCTATAGTAATCGAGCGTACCACCGAGCGAGCCGGTGAGGTTCTATAAAGATCCATACACCTGCGCGGAGCCCATAGTAACAGGCATCTAACCTCGGTGGCGCCGAAAACCATTTCTTCGGTTTTGGTTACCGAGACCTTTAAGATTTCTACAAACAAATGTTTGTCCCTTATCCTTTCCATCAGACCCAATCTCTGGACGCGTTTCGCTGTATAACAGCTCATCAGCAGAGCTATAGGGTCTGACGGAAAGGAAGGGACTGTCTGTGACTTTCATCACGATACCATGGTTTCTATATATCGTGATGAAAGTCACAGACAGTCCCTTCCTTTCCGTCAGACCCTATAGCTCTGCTGATGAGCTGTTATACAGCGAAACGCGTCCAGAGATTGGGTCTGATGGAAAGGATAAGGGACAAACATTTGTTTGTTGAAATCTTAAAGGTCTCGGTAACCAAAACCGAAGAAATGGTTTTCGGCGCCACCGAGGTTAGATGCCTGTTACTATGGGCTCCGCGCAGGTGTATGGATCTTTATAGAACCTCACCGGCTCGCTCGGTGGTACGCTCGATTACTATAGGATGTGTGCTTCATTCCAATATTGGTTTCTATATATCGTGATGAAAGTCACAGACAGTCCCTTCCTTTCCGTCAGACCCTATAGCTCTGCTGATGAGCTGTTATACAGCGAAACGCGTCCAGAGATTGGGTCTGATGGAAAGGATAAGGGACAAACATTTGTTTGTTGAAATTCGAATTTAAACGTTGTATTTTTTAAAAAATCATTGCAATTTCCACTTATTTTTCTGTACGAAGAACTAAGGTTGCTATGGAGGATGACAGTGACAGTTATGTTGAATTATTTCATACTTGGACATGTCATTTACGGCTTTTAACAGCTATCTAATTATTTTTTGTAAATGAATGTGTGTTACTTCTGAGGTGTCTTCTTACTTTTAAAAACGGATATGTCATCGACTGATGTTGCCCAAGCCATTGCTTTTATCCAGGATAGACGGTCCCAGTATTACGTGGCAAAAGTTTTAAACACAAGAAGTAAAGTACAAATGGCTGTAAATCGATTTAATCAGCATGGCGAGTACAGTAGAAGGAGTCAATGTGTTAGGTAGAGGTGTACGGATGAACGAGATGATCGCTTCATTGCACTAAACGTTTTACGTGACCGAAGAGTAACTTCTGTGGGAGTAAAAAGCAGATTGGAGGACGTACGGCAGGTTCAAGTAAGCGAGACAACGATAAGAAGGAGGTTATCTGACATTGGGTTACACGCGAGGAGACCTACAGCCGTTTCCGAGTTGCTACGAAACCACAGGTTTAAACGCCTTAGATTTGCTAGTAAACATCAAAATTGGGGCACTGATGAGTGGGAAAATATCCTATTTACCGACGAATCTAGGTTTTGTTAAAAATCACCTGACGGTCGTCAAGGAATCTATAGAGGATCAGAAGAACGTTTTGAGCAAAACCATTTTTCGCCTAGGGTAAGTTATGGCGGATGCTTTGTTATGGTGTAGGGTTGCGTGCAGCTCGACAGCAAAACAGATGATTAATACTCGATGGGGGGAGGGGGGAATATTCGTCAAGTTTTAGAATCACATGTTGTTCCCTTTGCTCTGTTTGTGGGAGACGATTTTATGTTAACATGATAACGCTCGACCGCATGTTGCAATAGTAGTCCTCCGCAGCCCCAACTTAAACCCGATCGAACATGTCTGGGATACGTTGGGCAGAAAAGTACGGTCGGGCGTACCTGGTCCAGCCAATTTGCAGGAGCTTAGTGAAGTCCTCATTGAAGAATGGCAGCAAATTGATCAAGATCATTGTATACGGAACCTTATTGAAGGGATGCCAAGGCGTTTGGAGGCTACCACACAACACTCGTTACTGAGTTATTTGTTACTGTTACTTTTATTGTTTATTGTTGTTGTTATTTTTTAAGTACGTTTTAATTTAATTCGCCCATGCCATTTCTGTGATTTGGGTTTAAAATTATATAATGGCTTTACAGCGAATTAATTAAATTTTGTTAAACACATTTGTACTGTTTATTTAAAAAAAAATTGTATTTGTGGAAAAATAAAAACTCTCACTGTCATCCTCCATAGCAACCTTAGTTCTTCGTACAGAAAAATTATTGAAAATTGCAATGATTTTTTTAAAAATCCATATTTTTCACAAAAATAAAGATATCGGGAGAAACCAAAAACAAAAATATTAAGAATATATATAACTTTATTACTAAAACTTAATTTAGAACAATGTTCTGTTTCGCCACTTCACAGAGTGTCTTAAACGTATAATAAAAAATATCTTTTTGTTTAAACCTGTATTTCATAAACGTATGTCCACTTTTATGTAAATTTTTAAGATATGAGCGATTCTCCATTAATTTATCTACAATATTCTTTGAAATTCGTTTAAATCCGACATCAAATAAAAAAGTTATTTGCGATATAATTTTATCGAAAGTTTGCGTGGATCGATTATTTTGCCTGTGAGTGTAGTTTACTGAAATTTTATTATCAAAAATCCAAAAGACACATTTTAACGTAACAAGTGCTGAAAGTGTTGTTCGGAGGTCTGTTAAAATAAACTTTGGTTTTTAAATATTTCCACAGAAAATAATCTACCATAAAAATCATTCGACAGGGTCACGATGTCCTATTCACCTGTTAGGAATATCTGATTGAGATACTGCCGAACAGTTAGCGCGTGGTGAGGTGGTGCTCCATCTTGTTGAAACCACATGGTTGGAGTGGGTATATCGGGCTCATTACCTAAATATAGTTGAGCTAAGGCAGGAACAACATATTCCAGCCCAAACATTGATTTTTTCGGGATGTTGCGTATGAGCCACTTGAGCCTAATGAGTATTCTCTGGAGACCAGTATTTACCGTTTTGTCGGTTGACAGTACCATAAAAAAAAAGATCGCTTCATCGGAAAATAAAATATTTCTACAAAAAAATGGATCCAGGTTGCACCTCTCTGGCATATTTTCGTAAAACTTCTTATTTACTTTATATGGATGATACCTTGCCTTTTTCAGAATACCTTTTACTGATTATTTACTAAGGGTTAAATCTGATGCTACTTGACTGGAAGGTAAATGTGGATTCTCGTTATAACTGAGTAAATCATCTCATTTCTCGTTATCATCTAGCTTTGGCCTACCTGTCCTGGAAAGATCTTTTACACAACCATACTCACGGGATATTTTGACAATTTTGCTGACTGTAGATATTGTAATTGCTTGTCACCGCTCTGGATATGTGTTATTATAGTATATCACATAACAAGAGTGGTAAGAAGCCTATTACACACAGTGTGTAATAGGCTTACCACTCGAGTTGTGTACTATACTTTTTCTACGACTTCATATTATTTTTTTTATAAATTAGAGCAAGTGTTACCTATATAAACCTTAGAGGAAAAATACAATTAATAGGCTTTATTTTGCCAGAAAAAACAAACGAACAAACTTTATTGAAAATGTTATAATTTACAATGTAGGTACAGATGGAAAATAAAAACTATTTATTATTATAATTAATGGTAAAATTTTGACAATTTTTTATTATAATTGGAGCAACTGATTTCTCCATTAGATTGGTGTTCATTGTCATGATATTTGTTGGAATAAATTCTGCGGTTTCTTCCTGGTCTGGCAACTTATTAAATGTGGATGTAGATGCTGAATGATTTACGACGGAGTGCAAGGTTCTGTTTGAAGTTATAGTTTTATTTAGAATGGATTCGTCTACATAGTTTTCCGCCACAGTGGAAGATTTCCAATCGCCATGTCTCTCTAAGACCATTAAGTCACCTCCAGTGTCGACTAAAATTTTAGCGGGAGTTCCTCGGAAACAGTGACCTGTGTACAAAGCAGCATTGGGCAGTTTTAAATATTCTGCAATATTTTTTGGCACTGCTCCTAACTTATTAATACCGACTACCTGACGTGCTACTTTGCCTTTTTGAAAATTTAAGAAAAATTGTTGAATGTTTGTGTCCTTAATAAGGTTTCGAAGTTCTATATAGTTTTTACATATGCCATAAAATTTTCCGGAAATTATAAACGAACGTGGTATTTTTGTCTTCGTATCAGGAATCTTGATAATAAGAGTGTTTTCAGTGTTTCCTATATCAGTAATTTTTATGTTCTTTAGCTCTTGTTTTCTGCAAGCTCCAGAAATTCCAAAAATTAAAACTACTTTTATAAATAAAAATTCTTGATCCGGCGCTTCATTTAGGAATTTATTTACATCGATTGCAGTGAGTATCTTGGATTTTTTACTCTTATAGCCATCTGATTTTCTCTTTAAATAGGCTCGTAATTTATGATAATTTTCAATATTAATATTGTGCTTTATGCTTAAATTAGTGCGTAGCATCGAATAAATCGCCCAAAGGGAAGGTTTAAAGGTTTTTGTTAAATTATCGAAATATGCCCTTAAAACATTTTCTGAGTAGGTACTCACATGGTTATCAATACACCAGTCAATAAATTTTTGATATACTTTTTCGTACCTCTCCCTGGATTTTTCGGGTAATAAATTATTTGCCGCGGCAGCAACTTGTAATGCAATTTCTGGTGGCGTTCCCACAATCTCAATATTGGAGTCGCTCATACTACTAACTGCTAACCACTTACTATGTACTAACCAAAAATAATATAGAAATTAAAAATTTTGACGTTTAAAATTGCCTCTGTTAATACAGACATTGACGTTGTCAAGGCGACGCATAAAAAATGTTTTGAAAATTTTCAGGATTTTGACGGCTCATGGCCAATGTGATGGCGCAACTGTTACGTAATATATATATATATATTACGTTACTGTCCTTACGCACAGCTTGGCTTATAACAATATAGTGTGTGTTATAAGAGTTTTACTGATACAGTAGACAGTGCGTAAGTAGGTTCTTACTAGTATAGGAGTAGAAAAAAAAGTTTACAAACTTCGCCTAAATGTCCTTGACGATCTTCCCAGCCAAATATCATAAGAATTTCGATTCTCGCTCTGAAAGCATTTTTAATGAGATAAAAGTAACTCTCCTACAGATTGCTGAAAATTGACACAGTTGTTACCGTTGACAACGAATCAAAGTGACAATCTAGATACTAACAAGATTTCGACCAGATTTCACGTTGCATCATGGTTTTTCTGTAAATTAAAAAATGTCAATTTTTAACTGGCAATAGTTTAAAAACACTTGAATGTAGGCATGGGATATCCTACATGAAATGTGCTTAGGATTTCCCGTAGAATCCAAAAATGCAATAATATATATTATGTTCCATTAAAAAAAAAAAAGTTAACAGCCTCCAAGTTTTCTTGAAGCACCCTGTATAATTCTCAGAAGTCTTAAACGATGCAAGAAAATAATTGAATTCGACGTGTCCCAGCGTTTTGTAGTTAGATGCGTCGCTTACGCGCTAATAGATACTTTTCCAGACTTTATGGCCTCACTGCATATAATTAATTTATAAAAGATTATACGACGCTCCGACGAAATTCCATCATTTGTGATTTTTGGAAATGCGTATGCCACTGGAATTCCCCTGACGTCGCACAACCCGGAGCCCTCTATATGCGGGTGATGAGTCACTGACAGCAATTTTTGACTTCTAGTATAGTGTGCTACACATCCTACATCGTCATTTATGTCACCTCATGTTGTATTAGTTTCTTGGTTTGATCCTGTTATTTGTGTTAATTATTTCGTATTAATTTCTTTGGCGAATTTGCCCAAATTGCAAATTGACATAATATAAACATTAGGAAAACGAGTCACGTTTGGCAGCATTATAGGTAATCCTTCATTTTTTTAATTTTTCCGGGAATTTTTGCGCTCAAATAGTTCGAAAACTAAAAAATGCTGCGTCCAACCATTTTTTTCTTTTAATCTATCCTATACACTCTCAGCTCTCGATTAAAGTTAAAATCGAGCTGACTTATACTGCACAAGACCCGAATAAAAAGCTTTATTACGGATAACTTCCAAACCACTTACAATACGATTTAATCTAAAAACGAAATAAGTTTTTTCTAAAAAAAATATCCTGATCCCTGAAACATCGACTTGTAATTGGGGAACACCCTGTATAGCTTCACTGACAACTAGTTCTGAATTTTAACTGTAACAATTTTTTTAAGAGTGTAGGTCATCGCATCTAATTTCTTTTGGGATCCAGACGTCCATAAAAAATTCGCGTTAGATTTATTTCTTTGTGATCTGCTTTTATCTGCTCTTGTTTACTAACATTTTTATGTAGTCATTAATCTTTGTCTATCAAACTAGTTTTGGGTCGTAAAGAGGAGTTTTAGCAATTTAAGAACAGTATAAATATATTTCTTTGTTTTCTTAGCTAAATAATCCAAATTTAGAGAGGCCAATACAGTTATTTATTTCAGTACGTCGTGGTATGTCCTTGTTCTTCGTTATATATGTAAGCTCCTTCTAATAGTTGGATAAAAGACAGTTAAAGGTTAGGAAGTATGAAAATAATATTATTAGAAAGCGATAGTACCAGGTTTGATAGAAAAAGTTTAGTTTACAACTTTACGTTAGGTTACCAGAAATAGATAAAATAAAGGTCTAACCTCCTTTAGCAAGGTCTAACTAACCTAAACCCAATATATCGACTATCCAGTATAATATGACGCACATAGACCAGTCTCTAGGGCGTCGTGAATTTGGATGAAAACTTACACCTGTCCCAGTCTTGGAACATCCACAAAGTCTGTGCAAGATCCTCTCGGTACTAAAAAAATACTGAACGCTAATAAACTAAAATACAAAAATCTTATTGGTATAGTAAAGTCTACATCATACCGTTGATCTTTACTTCATTAAATCAACTGATTAATCCCCGTTGCGTAGGTCCCAACATCTTCAAACCGCATTAAATAGGTACAGAGTCGGCTTAAAATATAGCTAAATATTTATTTTAAAGAGACATTTTAAAGCAAGTCAAGGGAAAGATGAATTATTATAATAATAATATTTTGAGACATTTCTTTTCAAATAAAAATTAAGTTTATGCAGTCGCCAAGAAAGTACACTAGGTATATGATAAAGTTTTTACAAGTTATTTTTATAAATTTGCAATGTTACGATTTAGACTACAAACTAATATAAGATTAAAATTAAGGTTAATATTTAAATACTGTATAATGTGTGTACAAAGAAATGTTTCACAATAATCAATGTTGGCAATTTAATTTTACTTTACTCTAAATTTAGTTCTGTGTTACTATCACTATCTTCATCTAAACTTATTATTAAGAACTGAACATTAGAACTCATACGCATTCCAGACAGAGATGGTGACTTTGCTAGTTTGTTGGATCTTTGACCGGGTATGGCATGAGGGCTCCTAACTAAAGTGAGAACATACGGAATGCCAGTTCAATTTTGTTCATGGCTGTCCAGCTTAAAACCCGTTCTTTGTGAGTGGCGATTTCTTTCAAACACATTTAACATCAACGCCGGAGTCTCTCAAGGTTTTTATATTGTCGCGAATCCTCTTTTACTATACATTAACGATCTTTTGGAAAAAACTGAAAATCCTATATACATATCTGTAGCTTCGCTGATGACAGCACACTCGTTAAATCTTTTACTTTGGATGTTTGAACATCGGCTGCCAATGCACATTTCTATAGGCAGCAAGAGGTCTCACATCTTAACAAAGACCTGGAAGAAATTCTGTCTTGGGGTGACAATAACCTTGTAGAATTTAAGGCTAAAACCCCAGGCGGAAAGTTTTTTCAAACTAGTTAATGTCGAAGAGCCGGATATATTCATGGCGGGACACTCTATTCCCTTGGCTTCATCAATTCATTTATTTGGCGTCAAATTGGATAGTCATATGCCTGGGCATAGCCACGCTGCGGCCATTGCTAGGGCAGCCTCAGAGAAGCTTGGAATACTGTTCCGAACTTAGAACCTCTATACACCCCAACAACTTTACAAACTGTTCGCATATTTGGGGCTCTGCTCCTAAACATACCTTAAGATTGCTAGATTCCATTCAAAAAAGAGACATTCGCTTGATCGGTATCTATGATCTCACAAACAACCTGGAAAGCCTACCGACTTGAGTCTATTTTACAAATCTTCTTATGGCAAGTGCTTATCTAAGGTTGCCCGCTTGATTCCACCCAGAGCGGTGCATGGTAGAAATACACGACGAGCCACTGCAGCTCACCCATACGTGGTTCAGCTTAGTGTCCCTCGAACAACTGTGTTTAAGTATTCTTTTATTTGGAGAACGTCATCACTCTGAAATGACCTCCCTGAGGCCGTGTTCCCCAACGAATGTAATCTCCAAAGATTCAAGACCAACGTGAATCATTTCCTGCGTACACACACCGCTCGCAGAGCGCCAGAAAGGATTAATCATGCAGTACTGTGCCTTATCATAAGAAAAATAATTTATAATAATCGCTAAGTATTCACAAAAATATGGCTCTATATTTCTTATAATCTGTGGATTTTGAGTTAGATCTGCTCTTTACTCCTCTTTATTATCGTGCTTCTTGTTCAGTAGATCTATGGAATGGGTTTGGATTTGGCTATTTTCTGTGGTCCATGCTGAAGTTTTCGAATATTGTTGCTTTTTAGTTGTCTCCGATTTTGTTGTTTAAATTTATATCTAATAGTAGTCTGTATGTTGATTTATGTGGTGCGTGTGTATGTGATTTTGTGATTATTAAATTGTACGAAACATTCGTCTGTGCATAGTATATTGTTAATATTTTGACACAGTATTCATCCAGTGTTTCCATATGCATATTGTTGTAAAGAACTCGTGTCGGTGTGTGTCTATTTATTGCATTTTGTAATGATTCGTAATATTCGATTCGGGTTATTTATGGTATTCCAGGTCGGTATACGATATGTCAGTACCGGCCTTACTAAAATTCTGTACATGTTTGTCTTCGTCCTTGCGTCTATTGGGCTCTGGCACACAAAGTTGCTTATTGGCACACACGATAAGCGATGGTCTGCGTTCGCGGTAAATTTTTTTTAGAATGTGCATATTTGTTTATCCTACAACCTTTACTTTTAATAGTTTTCGATATTTCTAACAACAACGAAGGTATTGGACTTCCTTGCACTAATAACCCACCCTGTAGATCACCGGGATTTAAACGTCGTGCTGTAGAAAATCGTGCGGTAAAAAATCGTAGTGCGCGCTCAGTTGTTGTAACATTTCTTGAAGAATTGTAAAAAAAACATTGACAATGTTTCTTGACATTTCATCGCCTTTATTATGACTAATTCAGAAGTTACTGCTATTTAAACCAAATTTACTAAATATGCAGTTATTTATGATTTATAGGCTCGTCAACAGCATATTCAACATGGCCCTTGTGCTCAACGTAAGTACGTCCCTCGTCACCTCTAATGGTTATTTTATTCAAAAGACCCAAAATACCCATTTATTAAAGCGGGAAATGGATAAAAAAAAAGCTTAGGGAAAAACATATTTCTCTTGTTTCTTGCGGCCAGAGTTCAAGATATCTGTAGTGCAATATACAGTGTGTCTACTTAAGTTGGCTACATATGAAAACTTTTTTATTATTAATTTTACGAAAAAAAGTTATTCTTCATAAAAAGTTCTGCATGGTCCAAAACCTAAAGTGCAATCATCAGATATTAAATTTTTCAAAGTGTATACGAGGGGTGTAACAAAATATGAATTTTGCTCAAGAGTAAAGTACCTTTATTTTTGACGATATCGAAAACTGTAATTATGAAAAGTTGTTCGGAATGAAAAACTATATTTTAATATCTATTATCTTTCTACTTAAGATTTTTTTTTATTTGTACAAAATTTCTCAAATTACCGATACAGAACATTTATCTTTTTTTAGTATTGAAAATACTTATGGGCGCGCTTATATGGGAATAGTCGACGGGCGACATGCAGAAGAAAACGACATGCAGCGGCGCGCGGCGGCAGTCGGCAGTGGGATATCATCTGTCTTTGATTCTAGTCGCAATGTTACGGGCTCGAGACTGCTTAGCGTATCTAATATGAATGAATTTTAAAATTATTTAATCGGTGACAAATTTGTCTAATAAATAAACATACATAGTTTGGGTGTTTAATAGTTTTCAAATTGGTATAATATAAAATAAATAAAATTTCGTAAAGGGGTAGGAAGTACTATTATACTGGTGACTGGATCGTATAGTAATTATTTTACTATTTTAGATGACGGGATTTTGTCAAAAAACGGAAATTTTATAGGTAAGGGATGGCCAGTTTCCAAGGTTTATAGATGAAATATCCATGATAAATACCCGTAAATCAGGTCAAAAACTGTAGTATTCCAAATGAGATTAAAAATACTAAAGTCGAAATTGTACCCATTTGTAACATCATAAAAGACAAGTGACACATAATTTTTTTTTTAATTAATGCGATTTAAAGCAATTTTAAAGTTTTACTCAAATGGAGCGCGAAGAGGTATTGTTGGCCTTTCTGGCCCGCATAGAAGTATATTAGTAAAATGTTTACATTTTTCATAGGTACTTTAAGAATATTAAAATGCGTTTATTTTATATTTGTTTTTCTGATTTTTTCATCTTAATTGAAGGGTATTTTGCAAAAACAACCAATGTAATTTTTTAATAATTTGCTTAAAATGGCTTGAATAATGGGTTGTTATTGCCAAACAAGGTAATTTTTCAAAGGTATCATTTAGCTCACTATGGCAGCTGTTGCTACAATAATTATTAACCAGGATAATATGGCAATGCGATTGAGATGCTGCAAACAGCACCAGTTTTAAAAAAATTAAATTGGTTGTTTTGGCAAAATACCAAATACCAATTGAAGGTTAATGTTGACACAAATCAAAATCTTGATAATAGTAACGAGTAATTAGATTTAAACATCAGAAGGTATAAGTCGTGTCTGGCATTATTTTATTTAACTTTTGCAATTTTGCATTCTCCTTAATATTCAAAAAAAAAAAATTTATGTATCAGTAGCATACATTGTATGGTTCTCATTACGTTGAATTTCCTGTCGCCAGCTTGGCGATTCACCACTCGGTATAAGATGCTGCCAAATAGCAAATTAAGATAAACTTAGTAAACAGTATATTATTATTACCTATATTGGAAGGGATTTTTATCACATCACATAGAAAAACATGATAACCTTTCCGTTTCGTTCAAAAAGTAATAAGTAAATTCTAACAAAGCAAAACTTATTTCTAGAAATTTAATTAATACACCATTAACATAAAAAATTCGTTTAAGTAGAATGTAATCAGA
Organism: Polydrusus tereticollis; assembly: GCA_963920685.1. Lineage (NCBI taxonomy): Eukaryota > Metazoa > Arthropoda > Insecta > Coleoptera > Curculionidae > Polydrusus > Polydrusus tereticollis. The sequence continues at coordinate 2,045,023 of OY987334.1, read as the reverse complement.
TCCATCTACCTCATGACTTTTCATAATTATAGTTTTCGATATCGTCAAAAATAAAGGTACTTGACTCTTGAGCAAAATTTATATTTAGTTACACCCCTCGTATACATTTGGAAAAATTTAATATCTGATAATTGCATTTTAGGTTTTGGACCATGCAAAACTTTTTATGAAGAATAACTTTGTTTCGTGAAATTAATAATAAAAAAAGTTTCCCATATGTAGCCAACTTAAGTAGACACACTGTATAAGTGTGTTCGCTATGCATATCTTGTAAAATTGCTATTTATTTTTATCATAAAGTCCAGCATTGCAGAAAAAACTTTTATTACACTCTCTGAGCGAAGTACGTGTAAGAAAAGCTACTTAAGTTGGTCTAAACATGTTGGGAACACGAACTAGTTTTTTTACAACCGATTGTCACATAGGAATTGCGGAGGTAAAGTTAGCCCTACAAATATAACATTATCGTTCGCATTTAAATATTTGTATAAAAACTCCAGCACAAAATTTAAAAAAAAAAGCAACAATACCCGGGTTAATACTTTAAGAGTCAACGTGGACGCCAAGAAAGTTATATCTGATTACCTCTCATGGATATTCTATTGGCGTTCAAAGCCCAGTTTCCGTCTCTCATTGGCTGAAGCAGTTAGAAGTTGATATCACCATGTTAAACTCGACCCATTAACAGTATTTTTGATTGCTACTGACGAAGCGCCGATACGGCTTCTCTCTGTTCATATCTATACTACGTTAAAAAGAGAAATATGCAAGGATGGTTCACGTCTGTACGAATTATACTTCGCGGCATCTGGCTTTTAAGTTCCAAGTAATGCGCTCTCCGAAACCTCACAATTTAATCCGTAATAGTCCAGGAAAACTGTACTTTTCACCATGCTTTTCTGGGAACTAAAAGCGAGCAAGCTGCAATTTTGCATGGCTCCTTAACTTCGGCGCCATCTTGAATCAAAGAGTTAAATCGGTTTTTTGCTTGTAACTTCTGTTACTTTTGTACTAGAAAAAAAAATTAAAAAAGCATATTGTAGGGGAATATATTACCTACAAAACCGTTCCTCTAAAAAATGTATTAACTAATTTGCTCATACTGACATTTTCATTATTTAAACAAGATAAGCATAATAATATCAGTTTTTTCGCTATGTCTAATTTCCTGTTGCTCTGAATAGAAACTTTCCTGAACAAACATTGTAGAGCAGCGAGTTCTCTACATTTTATGTCAGAACATTTTTTTTGTTAAACCATTTCTATTTGTTGTACACCGCGCCAAATGTTCAACAAACTCCAATGATCCTGCAGTCGCTCTGCGCACGATTTGGAAATCGCTGGAGGACGAGGATCCGTTATATTATCTTTACCTTTTAATGACCGTTCTTCGTCGCTTGTTTACATAAGCCGCAATTTAAGCGTTAATGATTTGTGGAATGTAGCCTGCAGTCACATGATACTGATGACACGATATTACAATGTCGGTAATTCTTCATATTTTTAGTTTTGGTATCTACGAATTATTTAAATAATTCGAATAATAATTTAGAATTGCATTCTTTTAAGACCTAATACGCAAGCTTAAAATCTTTAATCGGAAATTCAAAATATACACGTTCAACGATTATCAAAAACATTTAAAGATTTTTCATAAATCGTCGAATTTTGAAATTTATTTATTTAAATTATAATTTTTTAATTTGTAATTTTTTGATCCCCAATGTTTAAAAACTTTAACGAATGTAAAATTCATAGTTCAAATAAGAATTTCAGAAAATTTCCATCTTTTGCTTTTATTACTAATTGAAAAAGAAATGATTTGCATTTTTCAATTCTGAAAAATCCATTATTCTGAAATTGGCAAATTAAGAAGTCCGAAAATGTATGTCTTGGAATTTCTAAATTCAAAAATCTTATTTGCAAAACGTTGTATGTAGAACTAATTTGAAATATCTGACGAAATCCCGGAAAATTCACATAAATGCTAGCAAAATTTACATACATTAATCAGACAACGTATTTTCAAGGCTTCCTCGAATAAAGTAAGTTTTCATACATTTTTATAAACGCTGAGAAACATCCAAAAAAATTACCCACAATCTCTAAACATTTCGAAAAAAAGTATTCGAAAATGCGAAACAGAAAATATTCCAAATGTTTTATGAAAATAAAAAAAAACTCAGCTTTTCATTTAACATGATCAACATCACCTTTCTCCAAATTTTAAGTGCACTGAAAACACTCTTTACTTTTTTCGATTTTGTCAAGTTCACCCATTTTGCTGGCAAGAGCATACCGAGTAGCACCAAGTCCTCGGAAAAACTGCGATCTGAGCACATTTTTTTTCCAAAAAAGATTGTATCATCAGTATCACGTGACTGCAGGCTACATTCTACACATCATTAACGCTTAAAATGTGGCTTATGTAAACAAACGACGAAAAGCGGTCATTAAAAGGTAAAGATAACATAACGAATCCTCGTCCTCCAGCGATTTTCAAATCGTGCGCAGAGTTTGTTGCACCGGGTGTCCCACTAAGAATGGCTGTCGGCGGTATCTCAGAAAGTGTTAGTCGTATGGCTTGCGAAAAAAAAATATATTAGGTAAAGTGGTCATCAGAAATTGCTGGAAATTATTTTCAAGTTTATCAGACTGGCGCTAGAGGGCGCAAGTAACGGTAAATATGAATCACGAAGTTTCCTCAAAAGTCGCCTAGTTAAGCTATCCCGAAAATAACATTTTTATATATTTCGAAGATTTATTAATAAAATTCACCTATAGAACGTGTTCGTCACTTTTCAAATAAAGTGGTAGGAGAAGGTTGAACATTATTTGTAATAAATGCTGATAACTCCGGTCTGTCTTAACATAATTTAGAAAGCCTAGTTTTGTTAAAAAGGGCTTTTCTCACTATATATATCATCTTATGAACTACGGCAATATGTGTTTTACACTAGGCGCTAGGGGGCGCTGTCCTACAACTTCACAAACATTGCGCGTTTTTTCCATAATTGCAAATATAATACTATATTCAATTTCGTACAATTAAAAGTCTAAGAAGTCAGCGAAAACCGCAAGTTAATATCTATTTACAATCCGGAGATAACAACAATAATCATAATTACGGAACATTATGATTTTATTTTCAAGTTGCCATTGTAAAGGTTTTTTTAAGAGTCAAATAGGCATTGGAAAAACAAAATATGAAGGTACGTATATTTCAAGCAAATATATCGTTACGACAATAATTCTCAGTGGCGCCCTAAATGTTCAAATTGTCGCCCATCATTCGGTATACACGACTCCAATCTCTCCCTGGTTGATAATACAGTTTTCACCTCTGCCATAGGGATACGGCGGCTGCTGTCCATTATCCTTTCTATCATGTTTTCCCTTGTGGTGGGTCTGGTAATGAAAACAAGATCCTTCAATCTCCCCCATAGATAAAAATCTAGGCATGTTAAGTCAGGCGATCTAAAATAGAAATTACCACTTTAATTAACATTATCACTTTCTGAGATACGGCCGACAGCCATTCTTAGTGGAACACCCGGTATATTTGGCGCGGTGTACAACAAGAAGAATTGGTTTAACAAAAAAAATGTTAGAACATAAAAGGTAGAGAATTCGCAGCTCTACAATGTTTGTTCAGGAAATTTTCCAGTCAGAATAACAAAAAATTAGAAATAGAGAAAAAACTGATATCATTATGCTTATTTTGTTTAAGTAATAAAATTTTCAGTATGCATTTTTCGGAGGCATGGTTTTGTAGGTATTGACTTCCCCTACAATTTTTTCTCTAGTACAAAAATAATAGGCATTACAAGCGAAAAACCGATTTAACCCTTTGATTCAAGATGGCGCCGAAGTTACGGGGGTAAGAACCGTGCAAATTGAGAGTTAAGCTTTCCTAGGGCTACCCTACACCCATGCAGAATTGCAGCTTGCTCGCTTTCAGTTCCCAGAAAAATAACAATTTGCATGGATTACAATGCATGCCGCATAGAGGCGGCATTCTTTGCTAGAGTTTTTATATAGAAGATAGAAATGTAAACAAGAATGTTATATTTGTGGCGCTTACTTTACTAGGTCGACACTTGAATACTTATGCCACCCCTTTTGATATGAGCCTAAACTAGAAAAATATACCGAATGCCTGTATTTATTGAAGAACCATAAAATAAATTAAACAATAATAAAAATGTCTGAAGTTTCCCGAACCTTTATACAAGGTTTCTGGAAACAACGTCAAGAAACTTGAGGAGGTGATTTAAGGCGATAAAATAATGGCAGTAAGTCATTTAGAGAAATGTCGAAATATCCACGGTCTCCCAGTGAGAGCTGATTAAAATTTTAAAATTTATTTCTTATTAATTTGATATTTAATTTACTTGACATTGCAACGCGCACTAGTGTTATTTTTTTTTGGTAAATAAAACATAAAATAAAAAAATAAAAAAATTATTTTTTTCGTCTAAAAAAAAAGATGCTACTCTTCAGCGATGCTTTGATGTGTACCTCTGAATAAGCAAAACCGTAAGTAACGAAATGAAATTGAGAAAAAATAATTAAATTGATTAAATTAAATTAGTTAATGAGTTTATCAAATAATAAGAAAAATTAAACATGTTGTCAGAGCACACGAGCCGCACCAGCTGCAGAGCACACGAGCAAAGTGCTCCGGCTCGAGTAGAGGGGGTTTAACAATCACCACCAGCTCTACCACAGAAAAAGCTGGAAACCTCCAAGATGGTCGTCGAGCTAGCTCTGATAGTACGACCTGACACCACGTTGCAAAAGTAAAAAAAAAAAACAAAAAGGCAAGGGCCGAGTTGTATAAATAAAACTCAGTGAGTTAAAGTATTAATGGCTTTATTTAAAAAAAGGGCGTGTTAGTAGCTTATACTAAATTTATCTGTTACTGATCGGAGACGCCCAAGCCTACATAATGGCTCGAAAGGAAAATCTTTAAGGGAGTCCAAACGACTGCTCACAGGATAAGACGGATCGAAGGAGAGGAGTCGAATTACGCACTAACAGAAGACCTCTGCGGAAGAGAAAAACGACAGACGTCGTATAAAAGAAAGACCCTAGCAGGAGCTTGTAGGACCTTAAAGTTTATTTGGGGGTTCAACATCGATGTTGGGGTGCTCCTATCGGTAATTAGCCCCTCTAGGTCTCGGAGACCAGACGACTTGCCTCAAACAGCGAATAAATTCAACCAAAAAATTCTAAGTAGGTGGTTTTTCTGCCGCCCAGCGAACAGCAACACAAAATAATAAACTCAAATCAAAGTAAACTTAAGGGCAACAGAAATTAAGGCCTTTAAATCCGTAATCCAATAAAGATGACTGTTGGGGAAACGATTGCTCGAATGCAATAAAAATAATGAAATTAAATGCAACTAATGTTTCCAAAATCAATACTACTCTTTATCTAGATAAAATAAATGCTTTTCAAATGCTCCATTAGCAACACAATTCCTCAACGGTCAGAGAAACAAAGAAACAAAATGCATCTAATGTTTTCAGAACGAATAACACACGTCCAGACAAACGACAACAGAATTTGTAAATCTTATATTAAAACAGCGGCCTGTCGCTACGGTTAATTTAGCAAGAAAAGTGTTCTCAATACAAATCAATCTTAAAACGTATGGGTGATTTTTTAAGAGTATCCGAACTTCAATCCGAGAAGGCTGTGAAATGAACTGTCACTTTTCGCGCTTGTAGTGTCAGAATTATTCAGTATAGTCTGACAAATCACTATGGAAAGAATAACACCAGAGCAACGCTTGAAAATTGCCCAAATTTATAATCAAAACCAGTGTTCTGTGCGCCAAACTTATCGAGCACTTCGTGAATTCTATGGTGCCCATAATCGGCCAACCGAACGATGTATTCGCCGAATTATAGACAAATTTCGAACGCAATTTACATTACTCGATATTAAAATAAAAACCAGACAAAAATCTGTGCGTTCCCAAGAAAATATCGCCGCTGTAGCTGCCAGTGTTGATGAAGACCCAAATTTGTCAATTCGTAGACGATCGCAAGAAGTTGGGCTTTGTTATTCGACTACGTGGACAATTTTGACTAAAGATCTTAGTCTGGTGCCTTACAAGATCCAGCTTACCCAAGAACTTAAGCCGCAAGATTATCGTTTGCGTCGTACGTTCGCTGAATGGTCTCTTAGTCAATTGCAACTTGATTCAGAATTTAACCGCAATATTTTGTTCAGCGACAAAACTCATTTTTGGTTAAACGGTTACGTCATTAAACAGAATTGCCGCATTTGGAGTGAAAATAATCCCAAAATGATTCAACAACTGCCGTTGCAACCAGAGAAATGCACGGTATGGTGTGGATTATACGCCGGTGGCACTATTGGGCCGTATTTTTTTAAAAATAAAGCTGGAAACCGCGTGGCAGTTAATGGGAATCGTTATAGAGCGATGCGATGGTTAATGACTATTTAATTCCAAATCTTAATGGTATTGATTTGGAGGGGATGTGGTTCCAACAGGATGGAGCCACATGTCATACAGCCAACGCAACACTGGATTTATTGAGGGAAGAATTCGGTGAGAAAATTATTTCGAGGAATGGAAAATTCCAAGTAGGTGGTTTTTCTGCCGCCCAGCGAACAGCAACACAAAAGAATAAACTCAAATCAAAGTAAACTTAAGGGCAACAGAAATTAAGGCCTTTAAATCCGTAATCCAATAAAGATGACTGTTGGGGAAACGATTGCTCGAATGCAATAAAAATAATGAAATTAAATGCAACTAATGTTTCCAAAATCAATACTACTCTTTATCTAGATAAAATAAATGCTTTTCAAATGCTCCGTTAGCAACACAATTCCTCAACGGTCAGAGAAACAAAGAAACAAAATGCATCTAATGTTTTCAGAACGAATAACACACGTCCAGACAAACGACAACAGAATTTGTAAATCTTATACTAAAACAGCGGCCTGTCGCTACGGTTAATTTAGCAAGAAAAGTGTTCTCAATACAAATCAATCTTAAAACGTATGGGTGATTTTTTAAGAGTATCCGAACTTCAATCCGAGAAGGCTGTGAAATGAACTGTCACTTTTCGCGCTTGTAGTGTCAGAATTATTCAGTATAGTCTGGCAAATCACTATGGAAAGAATAACACCAGAGCAACGCTTGAAAATTGCCCAAATTTATAATTAAAACCAGTGTTCTGTGCGCCAAACTTATCGAGCACTTCATGAATTCTATGGTGCCCATAATCGGCCAACCGAACGATGTATTCGCCGAATTATAGACAAATTTCGGACGCAATTTACATTACTCGATATTAAAACAAAAACCAGACAAAAATCTGTGCGTTCCCAAGAAAATATCGCCGCTGTAGTTGCCAGTGTTGATGAAGACCCAAATTTGTCAATTCGTAGACGTTCGCAAGAAGTTGGGCTTTGTTATTCGACTACGTGGACAATTTTGACTAAAGATCTTGGTCTGGTGCCTTACAAGATCCAGCTTACCCAAGAACTTAAGCCGCAAGATCATCGTTTGCGTCGTACGTTCGCTGAATGGTCTCTTAGTCAATTGCAACTTGATTCAGAATTTAACCGCAATATTTTGTTCAGCGACAAAACTCATTTTTGGTTAAACGGTTACGTCATTAAACAGAATTGCCGCATTTGGAGTGAAAATAATCCCAAAATGATTCAACAACTGCCGTTGCAACCAGAGAAATGCACGGTATGGTGTGGATTATACGCCGGTGGCACTATTGGGCCGTATTTTTTTAAAAATGAAGCTGGAAACCGCGTGATAGTTAATGGGAATCGTTACAGAGCGATGATTAATGACTATTTAATTCCAAATTTGAATGGTATTGATTTGGAGCGGATGTGGTTCCAACAGGACGGAGCCACATGTCATACAGCCAACGCAACACTGGATTTATTGAGGGAAGAATTCGGTGAGAAAAATATTTCGAGGAATGGGCCTGTCAACTGGCCCCCAAGGTAGTGTGATTTAACGCCATTAGATTATTTTCTGTGGGGTTACGTTAAATCATTGGTCTATGCCGATAAACCGGCAAATATTGACGCATTAGAACACAACATAACGCAGACAATTGCAGACATAAGTCCCCAATTGCTTGAAAAAGTGGTCGGAAATTGGATTGACAGAATGCGCTTTGTTAGAAGAAGCCGCGGCGGACATTTGACCGAAATTATTTTCAAACATTAATGCCATTAAATGTTATTTCACATAAAATAAATGGTTTAGAGATATCTAATATGGTTGTTGTTTAATTTAAATTTAAAGTTCAGACACTCTTAAAAAATCACCCTTTAGTTTGATACATCTTGCCGTTAAGAGATCAGGCTGACCGCAGTACACAAAGCGGGAAAATTAACCATTGGTCCAAAGAAAACATGGCAGAACAGTAAATAGCCAATTAGAACACAACGCGCTAAATATGTTGCTTTGTGATTGGTCGGTCTGATAGCGGCAGGATATTTTAGCGACAAGAGCACACTGACGGTTCCTCGCGAGCCACTGCGGGTAAAACTATTGAAAGGTCAACACGTACGTCAAAATTAAAGTGGGTCGGACATGACAATATTGCATTCGCTGAAATAAATGCACCAAGTTATAAGTGTAGTAATATTATAAAAAGTTAGTAATGTTATAAGTTAGTAATTAATCATGTATTAAAAAGTTATTGTTTAAACAAATGCCGAATTGGATAAATAAACGCCAAATTAAATGGGATCTAACTGTCTAATTTACTTAACCAATATATAAAACGAACCAGTGAAATAACCTAACTCGAGGAATATACAAAGCCTCACCGTTTAATGTTGGGAGTTAAAAATAAAACTTGATTCCCACAATGACTTGTAAAGTCCTGTAACCCTGTATATTATTCTACTATCTACTATGCAGAATTTAAATACAATTATTTTTTCGTATTACAAGTGTATCAAAATTCTGGAGCGTTTCAAGATATTTACCCAAAATTATAAATTAGTCCATTTCATTAGTAAAGTATTACAAAAAACTCTATGCAGCCATGAAAACACAACCATGTTTACTTAAGAAATAGATTTTTACAGTAACGCATTTATCTTAAAAGATGTTCAAAATGTCTTCCATTTTGTTCAAGGCATCTGTTTGTTCTTCCTTGAAAGGACATTTTTACATCTCGGATCATTGCGGGTGTAATTGTTGCAAACGCGTTGATTATTCTTTGTCGCATCTTCTGCTCAGCTGTTGGACGTTCGGTATAAACAAGATCTTTTACATACCCCATAGAAAAAGTTGAGTTTGGCTAAATCAGGCGACCTTGCAGATCATCTAACCAGTCCAGTCCAGTCCTTTCAATCCAGCGATTTTCGTAAGTGTTATCTAACAAAGCTCTAACCTGTCACGAAAAAGGGCTGGAGCTCCGTCCTATTGTAACAACATATTTTGTGCCTGCATATTTGGTGGTAAATTTAAAAGCAATGCAGGTCATTTGTTAATAGTTCGAAATACATTTGACCGGTCAGATGGCCGTTAAAAAAGTAAGGACCCGCCACATGTTCTCCAACAATTCCTTCCCAAACATTTATTAACCAACGAAGTTGGCAGTCCATGTGTCGTATAATTCTTGAATTTTCGGTAGCGTAATAGTGAAAATTATGCTTTTTGACTCATTCATTGTTATAGAATGTGGTATCATCAAAAAATAAGACGTTCATAAACATAATGGATTTTCTTGAAGGCGGAATCGAGCCCACTCACAAGATTCAACTCTACACTGAAGGTCATTTTCACTCAGAGCCTGGTGCAGTTGAATGTGGTATATATGAAAATGATGTATTTTTAAAAGTCTCTGAACTGACCTTTCACTTATTCGAACTTCTTCTCCCACACGTGCCGACTAATGTTTGGATTTTCTGTAACTGTCAACAAAACTGCTAATTGATTTTCCTCATTTGTAGCCGTTTTTATCCTTTCTTCTTTTTTGTAATCTACGCTTCCTGTTTCAAGAAAACGCTCAAGCAGTCTGCTAAAGCTTGTTAGTTCTGGATGGCGTCTTTCGGGAAACTGAGTCACATACATTATTTTTGCTAGAAAGCCATTTTTATCACTGTTCCCCAATACAAAAATTATATATCAATACCTTTCATTCATTCATTCATTTTTTAAAATAAAATATTATTCGATAAAGTATACTTAGTTATATCTTTCGTAAGGATAATGTCAAAATATATTTCTTAAATAAACATGGCTGTGTTTCCATGGCTACCTAGGAAATATTTGTATTTAAATTCTGCATTAGATAGTGAAATAATACACAGGGTGCTTCATTTGAAAATCTTAAGAAAAACTAGATGAAAGTTGTCATTTTTGGAACCAAACTTTGGACACTCTGCATAAAATAAGTAATACAATATTTAATGTCAGAGTATCGTTAGATCTCTTGTACTCAAGTTGACATTATGTAGCTTAGACAAAGCAGATTTAAGGCCGTTTTTTTTAATGATTTTTTCAAGGCTATTTTTTAATTGCTTTTAATTTATTGCTCGTAAACGACTAAAGCAAATCAATTTGGGAGATATCAAAGAACACTAAAAAGAACCAATCTATACAAAAACATGCAGGGTGTGCCATTTAAATTTTTTTTTGTCGTCATACGTTTTTGGACTAATCTCTATATGCGAAAATATTTTCCCGAAATACCATTATAGGTCTGCGTTCGAACGAAATTCCTAACTTAATTGGTATAGCAGCTATGTATGCCTGACGCACTATTGCAGGACCCTGTATATATTTGTATTTTAAGTAGGAATAAAATATAATTGAAAACTTGGCGGGCTTGTTATTACTTGTGGAGGGGGGGGGGGGTATAGGGTTGGGTGCAACTTGGGTGTGGTCCAAAAATTTTTTTATCTGCGGGCGCTATTTTTTATATATCAGTGCAGCAGACCTACTAATAAAAATCAGAAAAAGTTACTGCACTGTGAGAGCTTTTTAATATAGTATTTATCTAACCGGTCAAAGTATGAGCAGTCAATTAAAGGTACCTAAGAGCATATGTGTAAAATAAAATAATATGGTAACAACTAACTCGTGATAAAGTTTACTTTTTTTTTATTTAGTAAGCACTAATAAATTCATTAACACCTAAAGGTACCAAATAAGCGGCAAACAAAAAGCTGCCTAATCAATACGCACCAGAATAGGGATGTCAATCACTTAAATGGCCAAAATAATTTATCTTTCCATTATGTTCATCTTTGTCTGGCATCGGACTAATAAATTCACTTAAATTTGCCTGTGCTTAAATAAATCAAAAATCTTTGATACACATTTATGCAAATCATTTACGCGGATATAGAAGTTTTTATTTCAAATTGCGTTTGGTAAATGATAGTAGTGAAGATATTTTAATATTTGAAACTTTATTATAATAATATTACAAATGTCTAAATTACTTGTTATGAAGCTTGCTTGGTATAATAGAAACCCAATGGAATTCACCACTGACAATCCATCAAGTTCTTTAATATACCTACACTTAAAAAAGTCACATATTAAAAAAGGGCAGCTGCTGATTTAATTAATAAAATTAATATTTATAAAATACAAAGCAATGAAATTAGAATTTTATTAGTGTGCTGGTTGCAGCTTTATGTTAATAATAATAATAATAATAATAATAATAATAAGAGACGTCTTTTATTTCAACATAACATAAAATTTACAACAAATAAATTAAAGAATAGATCTTAAATCTGTCTAGCTGTAATAGCTGCTCTACTGAACCAGTCAAAGACATAAATAAATAAAACTTGATTGTCCATCATTAGATGAGTATCTTAAACCATTTACGAAATTTAACATAGGCAATAAAATAAGCGCGTATCGTAGTAATTAGTAAGAAATATAAATAACTCAAAACATCAAATTGTTAAAAAAAAACATTATTTTAATATATCTTTAAAAGTTAACTTGATCGAATCAGCCGATTGGTCGAGACCCATAATTAATTACGGGTAAACAGAAAAACAGGAGTTTCACTGGTAAGTTTCCACTGTATTACATCAAATAATTTGACATGTTTCGCTTCACAGTAACTTCTTTAGAAATTATTTCTAAAATAAAATTGAGATCTGTGGCACCCCAGAACGTATATCGACTTGCTCAGAATAATTATTAAAAAAAAACTTTTTTTTATCTTGCTTCGTTTTTGAGAAATAATTTCCTGAGAAGCTGTAGCGAAACATGTCAAATTATTTGATGTAATACAGTGGAAACTTACCAGTAAAACTCCTGTTTTTCTGTTAACCCGTAATTATTTAAAAGTTAAGTATTCTGTACATTAAAAAGATATTTTTGATATTTAATTTTAAATAAATTTACATTAAAAGGCAACATATCAGTGGGTATTGAATTATGACAACATTTCACAGCATTATATGAAAAGGACCGCTAAAACATGGTGCTCTGATGATGAGACTTGGTTAATTTACTTCTGTCTCTAACACGTCTATCATAAATATCATGACGAGAAATCAGACGCTCTCGAATCGTAATGGGGGAGACAGGATTATTAATAATTTTTACCACAGATGAAGAATTCTATTTTCATCAATCCCGAGTCAGTCAATAGTCCTGTACAAGTGAGATATGTAATGTGAAACTTCCTCACACCATAGACAAAACGAAGACAAGCATTTTGCACTTTCTGTATCCGAGATCTACTTTCAACATCTAAGCAAAAACCGTAAACAAAATCACAATAATTAAAATCGGATGAAACAACGGATTTATATAAGTCCTTTATTCTAGTATTTTTGAAGAAAGATACGTTTTTTTTTAATATTTTTCTTAAATGGTCTTTATACCTTAGTTCTGAGTCCAGCAATACGCCCAAATTCTTAGAGCTATCAACAACCGTTAATTTTTATCCATTAACGGATATATTCAACTTATTTCTTAAACCATTTACCTTATTCTTATTACCAAAAATTAGCATGCAGGATTTAGTAGGATTTAAATTTAAATTGTGACTTGGAGAGAGCTCACTCAATGATTTTAAATCTTGGTTTATACAGAACTCGACTTCGGCGTAATCATCGGTATCTAAACAACAGTATATTTGTGTATCGTGAGCAAATGCTTGAACCCTACAATGTTTTAACGATCTAATTATATCAGAGGTATACATAGGGAAAAGGTAAGGGGCCTAAAATTAAGATTTGTGGCACCTCAGAACGTATATCGACTTGCTTAGAATAATTAATAAAAAAAAAAAAATTTTATCATCTTGCTTCCGTTTTGAGAAATAATTTCTGAAGAAGCTACCGTGTAGCGAAACATGTCAAAATATTTGATGAAATACAGTGGAAACTTACCAGTAAAACTCCTGTTTTTCTGTTAACCCGTAATTATTTAAAAGTTAAGTATTCTGTACATTAAAAAGATATTTTTGATATTTAATTTTAAATAAATTTACATTAAAAGAGTACATATCAGCGGGTATTGAATTATGACAACATGTTACAGCATTATATGAAAAGGACCGCTAAAACATGGTGCTCTGATGATGAGACTTGGTTAATTTACTTCTGTCTCTAACACGTCTATCATAAATATCATGACGAGAAATCAGACGCTCTCGAATCGTAATGGGGGAGACAGGATTATTAATAATTTTTACCACAGATGAAGAATTCTATTTTCATCAATCCCGAGTCAGTCAATAGTCCTGTACAAGTGAGATATGTAATGTGAAACTTCCTCACACCATAGACAAAACGAAGACAAGCATTTTGCACTTTCTGTATCCGAGATCTACTTTCAACATCTAAGCAAAAACCGTAAACAAAATCACAATAATTAAAATCGGATGAAACAACGGATTTATATAAGTCCTTTATTCTAGTATTTTTGTAGGAAGATACGTTTTTTTTAAATATTTTTCTTAAATTGTCTTTAAACCTTAGTTCTGAGTCCAGAAATACGCCCAAATTCTTAGAGCTATCAACAACCGTTAATTTTTATCCATTAACGAATATATTCAACTTATTTTTTAAACCATTTACCTTATTCTTATTACCAAAAATTAGCATGCAGTATTTAGTAGGATTTAAATTTAAATTGTGACTTGGAGAGAGCTCACTCAATGATTTTAAATCTTGGTTTATAATAATAATAATAATAATAATAATAATAAAGTGCCTTTTATTTATAATCAATACATACATACAATACATAATGATGTAAACGGGTGGCGAGATCTAGCATAGCTATTCTATCTAACCACCCCAATGGTAATATTAATTTGTATAAAAACAAAATGCCTAAATCCAGAATTAGTTTAAAACACCTATGCTGTAAAAAAAAGGTTTTATAACAACTAAATACCCTTATACTTACAATAATTATAATATCGCCAAAACGAGAATATTAATAAGAAAATTTAAACATCATAATTGAGAAAAAACGAAACATTAGAGAGAAATGAAAATTATATTTTATTAATAATATTAATTACTATGTACTATAAAGAATATAACATATATTGTGTACTACATGAGCCATTACCCTATGCTCAAAGTAAGAACAAATAGAGCACTATGTCACATGTAAAAGATTGATCCCTGTACGCAGTGACAAGACATACATTTTCAAATGTTTTTTAAAACTCGTTATTGATGAGCAGCATTTAATGTTCTCTGGCAATGAGTTGTAGGTTTTTATCGCCGTGTATGTGAAAGACCGCTGAAAAATAGCTGTGCTATGCCTAGGAACCTGGTAAAGATCTCTGTGACGAGTGCTTATCTGATGAACACTGCTACCTTTTCTCAATTTTTCAAACAAATACTGAGGTTGCTCAGTCTGAGATATCTTAAAAACAAGACACGCTAAATGAATAAAATGCCGTTCTGAGAGGTTAAACCATTTTGAATTAACGAAACAAGGCGAAATATGGTCAAATTTACGCAAGCTATAGGCAAACCTGAGACAACTATTCTGAACCTTTTGCAAACTATTTCTATTTTGAATTGTTAAGGCTGGCCAATAAAGAATGTCACTATACGCCAAGTAGGAAAGAATTAAAGAGTCAGTAAGTCTAAGCTTCACGTCAGTGTCAAAATAATCTCTGTACATATAAAGTGTTTTTAGCTTACCATAGGACTTTTGCAGCAAATATGACACATGCTCGTCAAAACGTAAATATGTGTTAAAGAGCACGCCCAAGTTTTTGCCTACATTGGTTGCATTAAGAGTAATATTGTTTAAGCAAATTTTGAACCTATCATCTCCCACGATCTCGTTCATTTTACTTCCAAAGACTAACAACTGAGTTTTTGCATTATTAAGAATAATACCGTGCGCCTGTGATAAATTATAGATGCCTACCAAGTCTTCGTTGATTGAGGTAACAGCTCGGTCGAGTTGGCTGGGATGAAATGAAAAATATATTTGAAAGTCATCAGCGAATTGATGCGAACTACAACTTAAGAGATGTTTAGGGAAGTCCGATGTGTATATCGAAAATAAAAGGGGGCCTAGTATACTACCCTGGGGAACGCCTCTGTTGGTTGAAAGAAACTCGGATGTGGACCTGGCATCCAACAATACTCATTGATTCCTCTCATGCAGATAACTCTCCATGAATCTTATAGCTGGAAGGCTTAAACCAAAATATGCCAACTTTTTTAAAAGGATGTCATGACTTATGGTATCGAAAGCCTTACTGCAATCCAAAAGAACTAAACAACAGCATTCACCTTTATCAAGGCTTCCAAAAATGTCATCGGCAACTGTAAGAAGTGCAGTTGTGGTACTATGCGCCTGACGAAATCCTGACTGAGTAGGAGGCAATATTTTATTGTTAGTAACATGCGCTGAGATTTGTTCATACATTATCTTTTCTAAAACTTTTGACAAAGTGCAGAGGATACTAATGGGTCTTAAGTTGGACATTTCAGTTGGATTATTAACTTTTGGTACCGGAATTATATTCGCTTTCTTCCACAGATCGGGATATTTATTATTGGAAATGCATTGGTTAATAATAAAAGTTATGTGGGGAATAAGATAAGGAATTACCAAAGTTAAAGTTTTACGATTAATGCCATCTATCCCTGTTGCGTTAGATTTAAGGGAAGAAATTATTTTTTCAACCTTATCTTCACTCACCTGGGAAGACGTGAACTCACTTATCAAGCCATTATGCAACTTATTAGCATACAAATTTGAAATTAAGTCATTATTATCACTGCTAGGAGTTGGAATGCTGTTAACAAAAAAATTATTTAAGTGATCAGGGTCAAGCCAAGAAGCATTGAACGAGCGTGGCGATGAGTTAATGTTAAGTTGTTTTAGGGTTTTCCAAAAACTTTGTGGGTCGACCCTAAATTTATGATTCAGATAAGCCTTTTTTTCGTTTCTTAAAGTCATTGTTACTAAATTTCTTAATTGTTTATATTCATTGCGTGCCCCCTCAGTCTTGATTTTCTTATATTTCGCTAATGCCTTTTTCCTCAATCTAATCATGAGTTTAAGGTTGTCTGTCAACCACGGAGCTGGCGGTTTTGTAAATTTAGAAGTTTTTAACAGAACTCGACTTCGGCGTAATCATCGGTATCAAAACAACAGTATATTTGTGTATCGTGAGCAAATGCCTACCTACCCTACAATGTTTTAACGATTTAAGTATATCAGAGGTATATATAGGGAAAAGGTAAGGGGCCTAAAATTAAGATTTGTGGCACCCCAGAACGTATATCGACTTGCTCAAAATAATTATTATGAAAACAAACTTTCCAAAATTTATTAAATAGGTATAATTTAATAAGAAGAAAAGAGTTATTAACAAAATCATAATATTTTAATTGGGATACAAAAAATGCATGACTAATGGTATCAAAAGCCTTTGAAAAGTCAATAAGAATTAGTATACTGTTAATTTTTTTATCACAGGCACGAATAATGTCATCTGTTACATTTATTAAAGCCACAGCAGTCCCAAAGTGTTTTCTAAATCCACATTGCGTGAAAGGGCTGATATAATTATCAGTAAAATAGCTGTACATCTGGTTGTACAAGATCCTTTCAAAAATTTTAGAATTTTCCGATGGAATGCTTATTACTCGGAGGTCGTTTAAACTAGCTGGGCTACTGGCCTTGGATAATGGTTAACCAATTAATATTTTCCATTGATCGGGGAAGTAACTAACCTCCAAGCAGCAATTTATTATGTGTGTACTATATTTATCGATATATGGACTGCAATACTTATGCATCAATGGCAAAACTTCATCTACCCCTTTCGCATTTGTTAAAATCCCGATTAAAATTTTATTGATGTCAGATACTTCAGTTGGCTTAAATGAAAGTTGTAATGTATCTCTTAATGAATTATTTTCATAAAAATTGACTCTATCATTACAATTTGATATATTTTAAAGAAAAGCCGCAAAAATGTATTAATATCGTTAGGATCAGATAATACTTTAGGTATTGAACTATTTTTATTAGCGCAAATGTTAAAGCTTTTTAGAGCAGCCCTGATTTTTTTAGAATTTTTCTCGGCACACAAAGAATCCATTATTCATTTAATTCAGTTCTTTTAAATTTTTGCAAAGCACTGTGTCTTTGTTTCATAAATACTTTAATGTTGACCGTCAACCGTGGTGCCTTAGGTTTTGTTATTCTGGATTCTTTGATAGGGGCATGCATATCGAACAAAGATCAGTATTAGTATTATGTAGTCTATAATTAAGATGCTCAAAAAAGTATACGGTACTGAACTCCAGTATGCACATATATAAAATTGTACTGTGCGTCTGTTACAGCAAATAGCACAATGCTAAAAAATTGTTTATAATTAAAATATGTACTGCCACTGTTGGGGGGGCAAACAACAGCAATGTGCTTGCCATCCATGGCACCCAGATAGTGGGGAAAATTCCAACGATCCTCAAAATCCTTTGCAATTCTTTTCCAATCTATCGCCGTTGTTAGCATCTAAAAGAGAAATTAATATTTTCTATTTTTTAGGTAACAGAGAATAGTGTTAAAAATGAAGAAGTTATAGAATCAGAAACAACCGACTCTTTATTGTCCATAAATGCTCCTCTTGCACCAAAACCACGAGTTTCTAAGAAACTGAAGACAACCACAGATCCAGTTATGAAAAAGGCTTGCAATATTTCAGTTGAAGCTGTTGAGAAAAGAAAGAACGAATTTGCTGGTTTTGGAGATCACATAGCGCTGAAGTTAAGCAAATACGATGAATACACTCGTTCTCAAGCAGAATTTAAAATAATGAAAATTTTGTATTAATGTAATATGGATCTGTATCGGAATACAGCTTCAACTACAAATATCCCGACCCTGATTACGACAGATCTGGTGCCAGCACTTCACATAGCCAGTTTACAGACATCTCGAATCCAGTTTCACCGCCGCAGAATATTTTGGAGGAAAATTATAACTGTGCTAGGCCTCAATATCAACTCGCGAATACAATAGTCGCTCAACCTGAACCTTACGTGGCTCCGAAACGTGGAATGAATATTTTATCAAGTTATGAGACGCTTGCGGTGTCAGTTACTGACGATTATTTATAATTATTTACTAAAATAAAATAGTTTTGATTTACCTTGATGTATTCTTGTAATCCCTCTAATAAAGCTACACAAACTTCTGGAATAATATTCGAAATTGAAGAATCGGATACTCTTAACAGATACATTAGACTCTTATATGAATCTCCAGTTGCCAGATATCGCAGAGTTATTGCTAACCTTGTGGTAATATGTATTGGCGTTCTCATGTTTGTTTCTTCTCTTTTTATTTTTGGTCCAATTTTATTTAATAAGAACTTAAAGTCACTTTTTGACATTCTAGTAAAGTTTCTGAATAAATATTTATCCAGTATTAATTCTTGACTTAAATTATTATTTAAGGTATCACGCCTATTGAAGTAAGGTCGAATCCACATTCTTGTCTTTTTTTTTTCGTTTAACATAATATAAGCCGCTGCAACATGAACAATTTAGTCAGCCATCATTGTCTTGACTGCGGCCCGTTTACAGATTTATGATATGGGCAATACTGTGGCAGCAATATCGCCTGGCCATACATTGCTACAAATGTTTTTGCAACATTGGTGATGTACATATTGCCGGGCTATAGTTCGGTAATATTGCAGCCATATATTGCAGAAAAATGTGGTCCGTTTAGACCCACCTTTAGAGTTTTAAGCTATAAAATTCGTTACTGATATTACAAAATGGTTCAGTTTACAAACTCAGGACTAGACGCATTTATTAGGGGAGATATCCCCATCGCATTGTACCAAATAGACAAATATTTGTAAGAATACATGAGAGGCTGTGCGAATCAGGCATCGTTTAAAGGTCGGCTGCTCTTCTTGGGAGATCTGCAACAGTAAGAACAGTGGAGATGGAGGAAGCAGTTTTCCATGAAGTTGGGCGTAGCCCCGATACAAGTACACACAAAATTGCACAGCAATTAAACACTCTCACTTTACTGTATGGCAGATTTTAAGGGAATATCAACTGTATCCTTACCTTATACATCGTGTTGAAGCGTTATTACCTGCGGATTTTAAGCGAGTTCTTTATTGCATTTAACTTTTGCAACAACAGGTAGCATCTCCGACAGTTCTATCCCTTTCAATTCTGAACTAAATCATGAACTTTCATAACAGTCCCGATGTGGTTATTGAAAATAATTATTAACAACAGTTTTCCGTGAGTATTTGGGTTGGTATTGTGTATGAATATCTCATTGGACCTAATATTTTACCACCGAGATTAAATGGTCAAGAGTATCGTAATTTTTTTGAATTTGTGTTACCTGAACTAATAGAAAATGTCCTACTGCAAGTAAAAGAAGCAATGTGACTCATGCACGATGGAGCCCCACCTCACTTTAGCATAGTAATACGGCAATGTCTGGATGCAACTTATGGAGAAAATGATAGGTCGCGCAGGTCCACAGTCATGGCCATGGCCAACCAGGTCACCGGATTTAAATCTCTTGGATTTTTTTCTTTGGGGGCATTTAAAGTGCCTCGTTTATAAAACTCCAGTCAACACCGAAGAAGAATTAATCTAACGAATGCGGGTCTCATGTGGTCAGATAAGACATACGCCGGGAATATTTCAACGTGTTCGGCAATCGTACCATTTGTTTGAGTGTGGTTCTAATAAAGCGTTCTTCCTGTTTGTTTGTTTTTTTATTTCCGCCGTTACCACTGTGCACGCCACTGGCAAAATGAGACAAAGAATTCTCAGCTCAAAACATTCATTTCTATTCATTTAAAACTATCACCAAGTTTCAACGTCATATTAGTTTGCGTCTTCTTTTTATTTAGAATTTTTTTTTATCAAAAACCAAGCACGATACGAGAAAAATGCTAAAAATAAAAAAGTTGTAGTTTTAATTGCCCAATGCAAAAACGATACAAAGATTGCAAAAAAGTCAGTGGCGCACACTTGTTTTTATCAAAAATTTTAGATAAGGTGCCTTCCGGGATGCCACAATATTCAAACGGAATATTATACAAAATTGTATCTACTTGATGGGTGGTGCAAATGATTAGATGTTAGAGTGTCATGGGAGCTGACATTTTTTTCTATGGAAGAAGGGTATTTTAGGAATTCTTTAGAGAAAGAACGGATGGCAAAGATTAACACGATTTGTGTATGAATGCTTTGAGTGCCCGTGAAGAATACGGAGAAACATCGACAGGAACTTTTTGTTGTAAATTAAAATTTTTATCGCATTTTACTTCAAGCATAATGAATCCTTTAAATCCGACACTTTTACAGAAAATAACAGCATCTAAGAGAACATTATGTACCGATTTTGGTCCAATTTCTTCTACTTAGTCGGAAGAGTGTTAAGAAATTATAATTTAATTAAGATCTATACAATAAAATAACTCGAAATGAAAAGAAATTTGTACAGAAGTCTATAGAAACTTTTTACGTTCATTTAAGATCCTCTATCAGTTGGTACTGTGCACTGTACTTTGTTCAATGTCATCCTGTATACGTAATGGCATACTTACGATCTTAAGGGCAATTTTTCGGCGTATTTTCGAAAATAGTTCAAAAAATAATTAAAATTAGAATGGCATCCTTAATCAATAAATATCTTGATTGATCAGATCAGTATGGTTTCATTAAAAAGCTTAGCGCAACAGTGGACTTGATAAATTACGTATCCGATGCACTTGACAATGGAAATATAGTTGTAACAGTATTTGTGTACCTAAGAAAAGAGTTTGATGTCGTCAGTATTAATATATTGTTAAAAAAGCTTTAAGAGATGGGATTTAGGGGAATTATACATAACATTATAAAAACCTACTTAGAGAATAGAAGACAGTACGTTAAGCCTAACGAAGTCATTGGTGAAGAACTTAGCAGTGAGTATGGAGTACCACAGGGTTCGGTATTAAGACCTTTGCTGTATTCAATTTATGTACTTAATTTAAGATACGCAATTCTCAGAGCTAAGTATTTTACATTTGCTATTGACACGGTCTTAATTTGTACTAGGGAGGAAGAGAAGCATTGAATAATGTTGCTGAGGATGATTTGAATCTGTGCCTTAATTGGCTATGAAAAATGGCAGATGTAGCCTTTAAGCGACATCTAGTGGCAATCACATACATCAACCTGGCCCGTCTAACAAAATCAGTCAGAGTCGGAGAAGCAAACTACTGTAAGAATCCGGCGAGCCGGTATCCTCACAGAGTCGCCGCCAGGAGCGCATTAAAAGCCAAATCTCGGTTACGGGCCGAGTACCAACTATTGAATTCCAAAAGTTAGTTGCTTTCCTTCGCCGGATTCATCTTCAGACGCGTTTTGCTGTATAACAGCTCGTCAGTAAAGCTATAGAATCCGACGAAGGAAAGCAACTTTAAGAGCCTACTTGACCCTAAAAGATCGATGAAAAATGGCAGATGTAGCCTTTAAGCGACATCTAGTGGCAATCACATACATCAACCTGGCCCGTCTAACAAAATCAGTCAGAGTCGGAGAAGCAAACTACTGTAAGAATCCGGCGAGCCGGTATCCTCACAGAGTCGCCGCCAGGAGCGCATTAAAAAGCCAAATCTCGGTTACGGGCCGAGTACCAACTTTTACCGAGTACTAACTTTTGGAATTCAATAGTTTATCTGCTGTAGACAAGAACAACAAATAATTAAAGGTTTTGCCAATTGAGTGATCCCTTATCACCTTTAAAATCAGTTGGTGTTTGAGGTATGCGATATTGAGAATCGGACAGCGGCGTGACTGGTTGAAACGATTTACTGTAATTTACATATTTCATTTTCTGCTATAACTGTGTGATTTTAGACAAGTGAGTACAGTTCTCATCCACCATTCGGAGAGAACAGACGTGTTGTCAGACTAGCGCTGTCAGTGTCAGAATTTTTGAATTTTTATCAAATTTTCGACTTTTTCGCCTTTTTCAGTGCAATATCTTACGTTCTTGCAATATAAGGTAATAGTACCGCAATGGGTGATAGTAGTGGTGGTAAATGCCCACCATTAGCACCAAATAAATCCGATTTGGAAGAAGACGAAATCATGGATTGTCAAAACTCCATCGATCACGAAACCTTACTGACAGAAAGGGAGAAGTTTCTTGAAGACGAGTACATGAAGCTACGAGAAGGAAATTAACTGGAAAGGCCGTTTGGAGGAAACAGTACACAAACTAAACACCAAGCATGAAATAAAAATGAATAAAATGGACGAAATCATTCAATCCCTGAAGCAAGAGTTGGACAGGTACGTGAGTCAGCTCTTGCCTTTACAAAATAATACTAACAGTATCATTTCACAGATTACTACACAAAACACAAAAAACTCTAAAAACACGTTTACACAAAACTCCGACACATCAACTCCCATACAAATTCCAGATTTTAAAATACTATCCGACGATGACGCAGCAGACACACCATTCCAAACAGCCAAAACAAAAAGAAAGCGGCCCATCAATAACACCATTACTTCAAACGCAAAAAAGCTACAGGTTGGAACTTCTGAATGGCCGAACTTACCTGTAACAAACAACAAAGCTCTTAAAGAGCATTTCGACAAAAAAACGATCAACTCTGCAGGTTCTACTAAATCCGGCCATACAGTAGCTACTTCCTCGCCCATTCCAACTCATACCACCCACGCCGATATTGCAGACAATGCCATAGTGGGAGTCCAAAAAAAACTCCGGGTCCCCTCTTTAGTTTTAAGCGACAAATCCAAATTCAACAACGTAACCGGCTACCTCAAAGTCAACAAAATTGACTTTGGGAAAGCAATTACTGTTGAGGAAGGCGTGAAGCTCCACCCTTCGACACCAAACGATTATTTCAAAATCGTGAGATTCTTTGACGCCCAAAAAATTCCGTATCACTCTTTTCGCTTCCCGGAGGAGAAAGATTTACATGTCGTTCTACGGGGCGTCATCGAAACCTGGACCGAGTCTAAGGTTAAAGAGGATCTAGAGGCGTTGGGCTTCCACCCGACCCGAGTGATCAGGTGGAATAAACGGGATGGTTCTCCACTGCCTTTAATGTTGGTTATTATGCCTAAAACAGAAAAAGGTATATTTGACCTAACGGACTTGGATTGCTTGAAGATCAGGGTCGAGTCAAAGAGATCGAAGTCAAATATTGCAGAATGTCACAGGTGCCAATTATACGGCCACTCGCAATTTAAATGTACGGCACCCATCAGGTGCTTAAAGTGCGCAAAAAATCATTTTAGTTTCGAGTATAAAAATTTTACTCAGAAACAGTAAAAATGTGCAAATTGCGGCGGGGATCACCCCGCAAACTTCCAGGGATGCGCAAAGCACCCACGCAATTTGTACAGTAGTAATAAGCCTCCAATTTCCGCCAAGCCAAACATTCCTCCGCCCACATTCCAATGGGGCACTCAAAATAACGCAAATTTGAGCGATAAGTCTTCATGAAAAACCAGCATCAGAGGCGCTAGAGACAGCGTTGCAGGCCACATTACAATTATATATGGGTGAATTTACCAAAATGATGCAGCAGCAAATGCAGCTGCAAATTCAAAATATGCTCTCGTCGTTTACCTTAACTAAAAAGTAATGAGTTTGCAGTGTGAGGTTGTCTACTTTAAGTTGGCTACGATAAATATTAACGGGTTTAAAGGCAAAAAACTTGAAATTATTGACTTTGTTGAGCGAAACGAGATTGATATTCTGCTTGTTCAGGAAACATGGTTCAAAGGGGAGCACCTCACGTTTCCCAATTTCAATGTGTTCAGAAACGACAGACCTTTGAGGCAAGAAGGGGGTACCATGGTTCTTGTTAAAAAGAATATCATTGCTCAGGCCGTGCCAGGCCCGTGCAATTGTCCGCATATCGAGGGCACATTCATTCGTGTTAAAACAAAAACCAAATGGGTTCACCTGGGCTCTGTTTACTGCAGTCCGTCTATCGATTTCGATGGTACAGGTCTGGGCAAGGTTTTTGATACTAACGAAACGATAATTATAGGTGGAGACTTGAATGCAAAGCATCGCATTTGGGGATGTCGGAACCAAAATAATAGAGGTCGCACTTTGTATGACAAGTCTTCAGACTATAATTTTCACATTATTCCGCCGAGGGAGCACACTCATTCGTGTTCGTATGGGCTCCCGGAGATTCTGGATATTTTCGTGGTAAAAAATACGGATCTGCTTTCTCAACCTGTGGCTCTCGGCGAGCTGACTTCCGACCATCTGCCGGTCGTAGTGTAGTATGGGAATCCTCAAGAGAAGGGGCATGGGTCTATTTCAGTTACCTCCACCAATTAGACCATGTTCAGGCGTCTATTGGAAAATGCAGATCCGCTGCCGCCAATTCAGGTGGACGCAGATATCGACTTCGCTGTAATAAAAGTCACTGACGCCATTAACTCATCAATGGCCAGAGCTTCTACCACAAAAGTATCCAGATTCTCCAAGTACGGAGTCTTAACTAATGAAATCAAAGACCAAATTAGAGTCAAAAATAGTGTTCTAGATCCGTATAGGAGTGGACTGTATTTTTATTATTTTTAACATAGGTTGCCGAATCTATTATTTGATAATAATTATGAACGGATGTTCGCCTACCTTTTTTTGAAGTTCTTGGGCTGGACGGGGCGCCCCTTGGATAATTCCCTGGAATGCAGTTGAATAGGATTGCACTACACTATTTTATTTTATATGCGGGTTTTTGATTGAAAATGGCGGTTTTTTTAAGCCGGTACTTCTCGCGGCCGGTTTCTTACTAGGAATGGTTTCTCTCTGTGGGCGCATGATCCCACGGCGGGCGAACATATATAAAATCGCGGGAACTGGTACTTATTTAAAAAAACGAATACAGGGCAGCTGCCTATACTGCCAATAATAAACAAATAGATATTAAATTTCTTGGTTAGCCAAATTAGTACAAATAATAAAACTAATACTTAATCATTCTATTTTAGTACAAATAATAAAACTAATACTTAATCATTCTATTTTAGTACAAATAATAAAACTAATACTTAATCATTCTATTTCGAACATACTACCCACCCTTTTTGTCAAATAGGAATTTGACAAAAATAATTTTATGAGAAAAAAAAAAGAATCCTAATTATACTAGATTAAAATTAAACATAATATCACAACAGAAACAGTTATGCAGTGGGTAACGGGCATAGTTTTATTAACGGTCGAGTATAAACGCCTTGATTTGTGCGTATTTCTGCGACACGCACGTTGCCATCTTGGCCCTTAAAAAATTTCGTTATGCGAGCTAACTTCCATTTCATTGGAGGGAGATTGTCTTGCTTTTCTAAAACTAAGACACCCTCTTGCAAGGATGGATTAGGAAGAGTCCACTTAGACCGTTGATGCAGAGTGTGAAGATATTCCAAGTGCCAACGGGACCAGAAATCACGATGTAAACGTAGTAAAAGTTGATAGCGGTCTAGTCTGCTTATATTCAGATGCGAAACGTCAGGATCGGGCAAGCAAGTCAATGGTTCTAGCGTCAAGAAATGGCCTGGAGTCAAAACGGAATAATCGTTAGGATCAGAACTCATTGCGTATAATGGTCGCGAATTAAGTAATGCTTCAATCTGGACCAGTATGGTGTTCAATTCTTCATATGTAAGAATTTGAGCTCCAATGACTCGAGA
Source organism: Polydrusus tereticollis (assembly GCA_963920685.1). Lineage (NCBI taxonomy): Eukaryota > Metazoa > Arthropoda > Insecta > Coleoptera > Curculionidae > Polydrusus > Polydrusus tereticollis. Next base: position 2,018,785 of record OY987334.1, on the reverse strand, counting down.
TAAGTGAGTTTTCACGGATTTAATACCCGCTTCAAATAGCCCACCGAAATGTGACCCGTATGGAGGGTTAAAAGTCCATTTAATATTTTCTTGTTCGGCTGCATTGCTCCGACAAAATTCCTTCCGTTATCGGATATTATTTCCGAACACCTTCCGCGACGTCCAATAAATCTGCGTAATGCACATAAAAAATTTTCTGTGGATAAGTCAGAGACTAATTCGATGTGTATCGCTTTAGTAGCGAAACATACAAACACGCAGATATACGCTTTTATTACCTTCGCTTTGCGGATTTTTCCCAGGGTAATAGAATAAGGTCCTCCGAAATCTATACCTACAATAGAAAATGGTTTTACCTGTTTAATGCGGTTAGCGGGTAAATCTCCCATCGGAGGTTGATAATGAAGTGGATTAAGTCTCCAGCAATTAATACATTTTGATAACACCTTTCGAATTGCTCGTCGTGGTGAAAGTACCCAATAATTTTGTGAGAGTAAAAAATGTAGAGTCTGTAATCCTGGATGACAATACTTGCGATGGATATCTTCAATAATAAGATCTATCAATTTGCCACATCGCGGTAAAATAATAGGAAATTTGGTTTTGTATTCTAATTCAGAATGTCTAAGCCTTCCACCTACTCTAAGAATGTCATCTTTATCCAGAAACGCTCCAAGTTTTCGGAAAGGTTTAGAAGGTAAGCGGTTGTTTTTTAAGTTTGAAATTTCATCAGCAAAGTTAACAGCTTGCACATGTTTAATAAGAAGGACCATCGCAGCTGTTAAAGCTTGAATAGTTAGATGAGAAAGTACTTTATTATTTTGGTTTTTTATGTTATAGATAAAGCGCTGAATATAGGCTAATATTCTCAAAATTTTATCTAAAGATGCGTATTTCTCGAGAATGACAGTTAAAAAGTGTTCCCTTGTGGAAATAGAGGCAAATAAGCAGGACATAAGGGCGGTTTTTCGTTGTTCACAACTCAGATCCATGGAAAGGTTAATTGGCGTATTACCTACAGGCCACTTCGAATAAGTAAGGTTTAAAAAAGATGGTCCTACCCACCATGATGAAGTTTTAATAAAATCGTGGGGAAGCAAACCGCGGGTAGCGGAATCTGCTATATTATCTTTAGATGGAACATGTTTCCAACGTGTCATAGGTAATTTTTCTTGAATAATGGATATTCTATTTCCTACAAAGGGTTTCCATTTATGCGGAGAAGAATTTAACCAATGTAGTACTACCATAGAATCGGTAAAAGCGAAAATATTCTGAAAAACTATTTTCTCGTTATAAGCATCCACTATAAAAGCAAGCAATTTAGAAAGGAGCAGAGCTCCACAAAGTTCAATGCGGGGTATCGAAATTCGTTTTAGCGGAGCAACCTTAGACTTCGCGCATAATAAAAAAGATTTGATTGTATTAGGAAATGTAAGTCTAATATATGCGCATGCGGAATAAGCCTTTTGTGAACCATCACAAAATCCACATAAATCTACAGAAATTGCGTCATTAAAATATATTTGTCGCGGGATTTTTAACGTAGATAAATCTTTTAATTGCGATTTATAGAGTTTCCAGTGAAAAACTATTTTTTCGGGAGGAGTGTCATCGAAATCAAGTTTCATAAACCATAACGTTTGAATCAAAAGTTTAGAAACCAAGGTTACTGGAGAGAGGAGGCCTTGGGGATCATAAATCCGAGCCAATTCCGATAAAATATTTCTTTTTGTACAAGACCTATCTAAAATATTTACGGAATAAAAAAAATAATCTTCTAAGGGGTTCCATTTAAGGCCTAAGACCTTTACGGTCGAATTTGATTCGAGATCAAAACAATAAGTGGACTCGTGTGAGGTAGATTCCGGTAAATGCGATAAAAATTCTTTACTATTACTTGCCCATTTGCGCAACTCAAATCCCCCTCTTTCCAAAAGGGAAATTAATTGTTTTTGAGCAACCAGGGCATCATGGGTATTTTGAAAAACCGTAACTACATCGTCAACAAAAGTATCAGAAAGTAGAATGTCTGAGGCTATTTCGTGATTGATTCTTTCATCATTGGCTAATTGAATAATCGTTCTAAGGGCCAAATAAGGAGAAGACGAGACGCCAAAAGTAACTGTATTTAAAACATATTCTTTTAAAGGTTCAGATTGTGAAAATCTCCATAGAATTTTTTGAAAAGTTTTGTGTATAGGGTTTATTAATATTTGTCTATACATGCCTTTTATATCAGCGGTCATTACAATAGGGTGACGTCGAAAATTTAATAGAATAGTAAGAATATCCTTTTGTAATTTTGGCCCAATCAATAACGAATCGTTTAAAGAGAAATTATTGGAATCCTTTTGAGATGCATCAAACACCACACGAAGTTGTGTAGTAACAGCGTCTGGCTTTAATACACAGTGATGCGGTAAAAAATAACCATTTTCCAAATTATCGCTCGAACATAGCTCCATATGCCCGTTGTCAAGATACTCTTGCATAAAATTGCAGTATTCTCTTTTTAAATCTGGGTTTGAAACAAAGCGACGTTCTAAAGAGAAAAATCGCCGTATTGCGGGTAATTTAGAATTATAAAATTGAACATCGTTATTTTGAAATGGCAAAGAAACGATATAACGACCAGAATCACTACGATATGTCGAACTTAAATAAATATCTTCGCATTTTTTATCTTCTATAGACATTAACGGTTTTTGAGGAATTTCTTCGAGACTCCAAAAAGCTTTTAAAGTATTATCCAACCTATTAAGTTGGTTTGTGGTAAAAAATGCATGAATGTTCTGATAAGAATCGGTTTGTTTTAAATCGCCCATTAAAACATAACCAAAGGTTGTATTAATAGCGGAAGGTAAATTATTGTTTTCCAAAGCGATTTTGCCCTCACATAATATTTTATGAAAAACACTTGCACCTAAAATCATATCGACGGGTCCTGATTTATTAAAGTCAGGGTCTGCTAGAGTAAGATTATTAACATGACTCCACTGGCTAATATCAATGTTTGTATTTGGCATATTGGAGCAAATATTTTCTAAAATTATAGCTTCAATATCATAAGTTGGAGTATCTTTCTTAAGCGGTTTAATAGTTAAATTGATACCACCGTGATTACTAACTGTTTTCATGCCGCCCAAGCCGTAAATATTTATAGATAAATTATGCGTAGGTAAACCTAGCCGGTTTGACAATTCTTTTACTATGTAACACGACTCGCTTCCAGAATCTAAAAGAGCACGGGCAGTATGATAATTGGAAAAACTATCTCGAATTTGTAATTTAATTGTTGATAACAAAATACCATTACTTGACAAATTACAAGTTTGATTATAAACAGGGTTGGCTTGAGGTTCGAATGTGAATCCACAATTAGTAGATGGCCCATCCTGATTTCCACTACTGCCGGTAGAAACAGGATTTTTTAACGCTGGCTGAAAGTTTGAAGGTTGAGTTTGATAACGTGGCGTATAAGTATGTCGATTTGCTTCTTGGCTGCTCAAACGACTTTTAAAATCATTATCGTGCAACAAAGTGTGATGTCTAGAATTACATTGTTTACAGTTTATGTTTGAATTGCATTTTGTCGTTAAATGTGTAGAGCTTAGGCAATTTTTACATAAGCGGTTTTGTTGTGCTAAATTAAACCGTTCCGGCGCGGTTTTATTAAGAAAAAAAGGGCATTTGTAAAGCAAATGATTCTGATTTTTACAAAATATACATGGGCGGTTATTATTTTCATTATCGTGGGTATTAGCTAAGAATTGATTAGTGTGGCGAGTTTCCCGTCTCCAATTTTGAGGTTTTTGATGCGGTTTTAGAAATTTGGGATTACATATTGCGGCGGTAGAGGCAATTGTTTCATATGCAGTGCACTGTGCTGTCAAAAAATTAGAAACATCTTCATAGGTGGGCATATCTTTTTTTGCATACGCGGATTCAAACCTGGTAACTAAATTAGAATCCATTCTTTTAAATAACATTTGCGTTAGGATGAAATCCCATTGTGACACTGGGTAATTTAAGTTTTTTAAAGCGGAAATATTTTCATTAAACGTATCCAATAATCTACGTAATAATTGCGGATTTTCATTATTTACAAAGGGCGCATTGTCAATCTCATTCCAATGAAATGTAGCCAGCAAGCGTTGATTTGAATATCTATTCTTTAAAGCATTGTAAGCTACTATATAATTAGAGGACGCTAATGGATAACACTGCATTAAAGACTTCGGTGGGCCTTCTACAGAAGCTAGTAAATGAGAAAACTTTTCAATGTCACTTAATTGTGCATTGTTATGAATGAGTGCATCAAATACATCTATAAATGAAATAAAATTTTTAACATCTCCTGTGAACTTGGTTAATTTTAATTCGGGTAATTTAGCTCTAGGCATATTATGATTATTTGACGTATCAGTCAAATTATTATCAAAAAATTCAAAATAGGTAGTTTTAATCAAATAATATTTTTTATCAAACTCTGTTCTTACTTTATCCTCCTTTTCTAAGGTGCCATCATCATCTGGTATAAAAGTGAAAACTGTATTATGATGCTTATAAAAGGCAGTATGAATGTCATCGATACCCTCAAAACGTTGTCGAAATTCTCTATGGCAAGCATTGTCCGTTTTTGCATTTAGCGCAATACCATATAATTCAGAAATACGATTCACTTCAATAGTTCTAAGATTTTTAGCTTTTTTTAATTTTTCGTCAGACATTTTATTTTATGAATTTGTTAAAACAAATTCAAAGAAAAATAATTTTAATTGCGGTTCTGAAATCTGCAAGGCATAAAATGAACAAATATGCAAAGGATCTTTTTTGTATGGTTTAATGGTAAACAAAAAAAATAAGTGTGGAATATCGAGTACGCCTGTACCTACAATTCCGATAAAGAAACTAATAATGTATATGGCAAAATGGCTACCCAAGAAATTTAATAATAATTTTAAATAAATTATTTAAATTTTTCTAATCATTTGACCAAAAGAGTCTAATGATATTCGGCGAAAAAGGACCAAATGTTCTAGATCCGTATAGGAGTGGACTGTATTTTTATTATTTTTAACATAGGTTGCCGAATCTATTATTTGATAATAATTATGAACGGATGTTCGCCTACCTTTTTTTGAAGTTCTTGGGCTGGACGGGGCGCCCCTTGGATAATTCCCTGGAATGCAGTTGAATAGGATTGCACTACACTATTTTATTTTATATGCGGGTTTTTGATTGAAAATGGCGGTTTTTTTAAGCCGGTACTTCTCGCGGCCGGTTTCTTACTAGGAATGGTTTCTCTCTGTGGGCGCATGATCCCACGGCGGGCGAACATATATAAAATCGCGGGAACTGGTACTTATTTAAAAAAACGAATACAGGGCAGCTGCCTATACTGCCAATAATAAACAAATAGATATTAAATTTCTTGGTTAGCCAAATTAGTACAAATAATAAAACTAATACTTAATCATTCTATTTTAGTACAAATAATAAAACTAATACTTAATCATTCTATTTCGAACAAATAGACTTATGAACCGGGCGTATCGCAATGGTGATCCACGCATAAAAGCAGAGGCAAACAGAGCCACGCAGCATGTTCGTGATTTACTGAAAGCTCAACAGTCCTCTCTGTGGGAGAATAGAGTTGCTGGCCTCAGTATTGAGGATAATAGCTTATATAAAATGACCAGATCTCTGACGAGAGGCGACAAAAGGCCTATGTCCTTTGTCAAAAATTCTTTTAACAACGTGTTAGTCTCCGATCCCAGGGAAAAAGTTGAACTGTTCGACGACAGCCTCCACGAAGTTCAATGACAACCCCACGACGGATCCAGAGAGGGATGCGCAGGTCTCCAGAACGATACGTATTTATAGGTCTATCGAGCACCCCATTCAGAATATTCGCAATATTCATATGGAAAAAGTCAAAGACCTTATTAAATTTATCAAAGTCAAAAAGGCTCCGGGCTTCGACGGCACAAAGACGAAGGCGTTAAAGAACTTGCCCGACAATGTGATAACAGACGTAGTAAACATCGCACAGGCTATTATCGAAAAAGGCCATTTCCCCAAGGTTTGGAAAAAGGCCAAATTGGTTCTTATCCCTAAACCAGGACAAGATCAAACATTGGTAGTCAGCTATAGGCCTCCTATCATCCTTCTGACGTGTCTTGGCAAGGTTGTTGAAAAACTCATACTTCATCGTATTAACGATTTTGTATTTAACAACAACATTTTACCACCAGAGCAGTTCGGTTTTCGGACTGATCATTGCACGGTTCGCCAAACGACTAGACTGGCTTCAAATATCCGAAATGGCTTCAACAGACGATTCAGTACGGGAGCGGTCTTTTTCGACGTCAGCAACGCCTTTGATAAAGTCTGGCACGACGGACTCATGTTAAAGTTAATAAGGTTAGGTATGCCGAACAACCTAATAAAGGTAATTCATTCATTTTTGACGGACAGGATTTTCGCGGTCTCGTCAGAGAATGCGATATCAACTGTGCGACACGTCAGAGCCGGAGTACCGCAGGGCTCCCCCCTTGCGCCGGCTCTGTACAATATCTATACCAGAGATATTCCTAAATTCGGTCAAACAGAGCTGTATCTGTTTGCTGACGATACCGCGATTACCGCCACCGCCAAACAGCCAAGGTTGGTAGTCTCTAAGCTGCAACGTCACATAAAACTTATCGAAGCGTGGTTAAATAAATGGAAAATTCGCCTTAATGATGCCAAAACCCAAGCTATCTACTTTTCTAGAGCCAGAAGCAAATTTCCACAAACCAGACTGAAAGTCAAAAACACCATTCTAAGCTGGGGTGAGAAAGTTAAATATCTGAGTCTGAGCTTCGATAAGCGGCTGGCTTGGACCGACAACGCAGACCAAGGCTTGAAAAAAGCAAGTGGTCAACTCAGCGCCATCTACTCTCTCATCAACAGTAGAAGTAGACTATACTTACGGACAAAGACATTACTTTACAGGACAATTATTCGGCCAGTTCTGATTTATGGTGTCGCCTCCTGGTGCACCTTAAATAAGTCAGCTCTCCGCAAATTTCAAACTTTTCAGAACAAGGTCCTTAGAATCATGACGGATGCTCCACGCTTTACTATAGTGCATACTCTACACAATGACTTACAAATGCCGACAATCACTGAACACATAGACAAACTCATTATCGATTACTACAAACGGACAGACGTTTCCTTGAATCCTCTCATTACACAATCACACATCCACTCCAATCCCAACAAACCATACAGACTGCCGAGAGACTGGCTCACTCCTGTTGTGCCACCTCGTCGCCCCCTTCCACTACAATGAATAAATACAACTCCGGACCAAAAATTATTTAAAAGTAACTACTTCCCTGCTGCCCCCCTTTAAATTAACTATGAAGCAATCTTCTGAAATCAACCCCCAAATTATGTCCCGCTGAACGGCAACCTATTAAGAAATAGAAGTAATAGTCGCAGACTAACTTAAGAGACAATCATGATCCATAGACAAGTGAGTTTTTACTTGGTACCTATATTTTAATATATCAGTATGGCTATTTGGCGCCAATTTTAAACAGAAGGTCAAGGTGAATTATCGCAGGAATATAATGAGTTGGTGCCAGAGTCGGTCATCGAAAGCAGAATAAGTCCAGAATTAAGAAACAAAGATTTACATGTTTAATGTCGGCGCATTATTTTAAATATGTACGCGTGTTTAAAAAAAGAAAATCCGGGAAAAACTGAAAATGCGCTCTGTACAAGAATGTACTTGTAATGGATTAACACGACTTGGGTTTTATAGGAATTTATAACGTAATTAACTAGGGGACTGTAACCGGTCATTTCATAAAGCGCAAACCAACAAATCAAACAAATCGAATTTAAAGCGGCTGACAATACTACAAGGGATTTTATTCTCCAAACTATTTACAATTTTTACGAGGATAATATAGTGCCAACTTTAGAACTGATTCATGATAAATTGAGAGGTCACCCTGATTATAAATACCAATCTTTAAAAACATTGCGTGGTGTCTTTTTCAAATGTGGCTTTAAACATAAGAAATTAGATAATCTAATGGTTATAATGGAATCCCCGCTTATTATTTAACTACGACAGGGTTATTTGCGCAATATAAAGGAGTACCATGAATCCGATAAAAGTGTAATTTATTTAGACGAAACTTGGTTTGATACTCATTATATTGTTAAGTATGGTTGGTTTTTTACACCATCTTCGAGAGGAAAACGCGTTATTATGCAAGAAGTAAAGATGGTTTTGTACCTAATGCGTTATCCTTGTCAACAAAGAATATCACTCAATTATCAGCATCTTAAAAATTTGTTATATTACAGAACGTTTACTGTGATTCTGCTGATGCGATCAATTTGTTGTTAAAATATATATAGTGAATTTTAACTACTAACTGTGTATTCCAACTAACATAGTACCTGCCCCTATCCTTTCTTGGCAAGGAAAACTAATGCTTCCTTGCGGTACTGGCTGGACAAAGAGAATTTTTTTAAAGTTGTGTTCGGCAAAATGAGCACTTTTTTACCATTTTAAAAATATTAAATGAATGTGTTCTTTGCAGGCAAAGTCACGGGTACAAACCTCTTATCGATATTAACTATATTTTTTAATTGTTTTTGGCAAAATTAGCATATTTCTATACAGAAAGACCATTTCAAGAATATTCTCTGCAGGCGAAGTCACGGGTGCAAACCTTTTATCGATATAAACTATAATGAACAAGCTGTCATTTGTACTATTTAAACTAACTAAAACTAATTTAATTGGTAGGAGCGACGCCTATGGTCACGAGTATAATGCTTTTCCATGTCATCAAATGAAGCTTGGAACAACTATATCAAATTCCAGTATGGGGAACATATGGAAAAACTACTTTTGCTGTTTTGTGAGAGAATCCAGTCGGCCAATTCTTTATTGTACATTGAATGTTGGCTGACTTTAAAAAGTAAACAAACCCGTCTATTTATATTTATTCGTCTGAGGCAAATACCCTATTTTATTCTAGTTCAATTCACAGCTCTTACATTTATATTTTTTATATTCCCTCTTTTGCTTTTTATTTTTAAAGATTTAATAACCTCCGCTTCTTTTTTGTTTAATGATTTTCTCGATATCATTTTCTTCATGGGATTTAGGGCGCTCCTTTCAAATCCTGATTTTAACAGCTTTAAGCCGATTAAGGTATTTATTTGGTAAAATATGTTTGCCTGGCCAAAGTAAATATAAGCGAGTAATGGCCAATATATAAAAAAGGTTTTTGGGTTATCCCTTTTTAGGTATAATTCGCTGACTATAGCAAATGAAACACTAAAAATAAAATAAAATCAGCTTTAATAAATTATTTAGTATTGTTGACTTACTCGCTATAGGAACGTAATGCAAACATTTTAGGATATTGTAACTATCTGCAAAACTAGCACTTGCGACGCATACAAATATTATGACAATTATGGATACAATAAAAGAAAATAATTAGTGAAACAAAGTTCTTAGGGTTAAACCTTAAATTAACCTTTTTTGGCTCGTGTTCCCAACAAATACCCTGTGAAGAGTCAAGTTCAAAATGAATCCTTATTCACACACGCACCGCTTGCGAAGCGCTATCAAGAATTTTTCTCCTAGGCTAAAGCCGATCATAAAAAAAAGTTGATACGAGAATATAGAAATTTTAATCGGCAGCATGATTGTTAATTTTTAAGCATGCAATCAAATGATCAAATACACAAGTTAACTCTAGACGCTAACTAGCTGTTATGGAAACGGTACGTTAAAAGTTCTTTTTGAAAACAATAATATATTACAAAAATTCAATATACAAATTTCAATTTAACAAACGTCTCTAAGCAGTGCTTTAAACACTGGTAGCGAGAACAGTTCATAATCTTAACAACGCTTTAATTGTGCGTATGAAACTATATTTCTTATTTTCTATGTGTACCTTTAGCAGCCTTATAAATTTTGGTAAGCTGTAACATTTTTTCAGCACATCTGGTAAATCATTGTATGCACCACAAGGCTGCGATATGGGATTCTTTAGACCTCTATTATTGTTGACATTGCATTGGTATATATTATCATACTGTCTAGTATTGTAACTATGAATACTGCTTGTAAATATTATTCACGTATTACACTTTTGTTTTCTGTTAATAACCTTATAGATATAGTACATTGCTCTTATTCCAATAGTTTCTGGGCGTTAACAGTTTTATAGAATTCGCTAGTGTGCACGAGTCTATCAAAATTAAATAGAATATCTAATAACTTATTTTGTACAATTTGTGTCTTATTAAAGTTGACAGTAGCACATGGTCCCCATACTGGAAGAAGATATCTTAGTTGCGATGCAAAATATGCAATATAAATGTCAATTTTAGTTATATTGTTTAGATAGTCTCTACATCTATTGATGTAATTTTATTAATTACATGTTTAATTTGTTCGCTCAGTTAACATCAATATTTAAACCTAAATACTTAATAAAATCCACGAATTGTAACTCTATATCTTTGATTTGTATATCTTTGGCATTGCTATCACTTTGTTCTTTTGTTTAAAGAGCATAAAATTAGTCATTTCTATGTTGATATTTAGTCTATTACATAAAAGTCATCCATAATACACCCCTAGATCATTATTTATCGCACTCTGTAATTCTTCAGAATTTTCACCGAAATACATTAGCACGGTGTCATCCGTAAAGTAAAATAACGAGCCATTAATTTAGCACATTTCAAACTCAATACATACAGCGAATACAAAAGAGGCCCCAGGACAGATGGGGTACCCCACAAAAACTGCTTAACTTAGAGCTTTTCTTATCACTTACCCTAACATACTGTTGTCTATCAACTAAATAAGATTTTATTACATCATAAATTCTACCTCTAAATCCCATACGATTAAGTTTTTTTACAAAATATATCACGGCTGACGACATCGAAAGCTTTACTTAAGTCCACAAAAGCAGCAGCCACAATTTTTCCGCTGTCTAAAGCAGCAGACACTTTATCTGGAAGATCAATGGTAGCATTTAAAGTATTACTGCCCTTCATAAATCCATATTGAAAGATATCTTTGTCAATATATTTATCCATAAATTCCAACATTCTGACTTTAACTGCAGTTTCTATAATTTTTGAGAACACACTTATCAATAGTAATATGTTAAGTGCATGTAAAATTGCTGAAAATCATGCATGAAGGTTTGTTGCCCTAGAAACAGCTTGAATGCATTTTTATTGTTATTTACCAAAAAGTGCCCGACCGAAGGGAGGGCACTTTTTAAGGTAAATAACAATAAAAATGCATGAACGCTGTTTCTTTAGGGCAATAAATCTGAGTGCATGATTATCAAGCCATTTTACATGCACGAAATATATTTTTTAGACTATTTCCTGAATGAAAAACTAGTAGGTGCAGAAATATAAGACAACATTTTTATTTCGAGCAATACAAAGTATTACAATTGAAAACACAATTATTATAATAGATGGTATTTGCAGAAGCAGTAGTTGCTGATTGAAGTCCTTCAGGATTCAAAGCTGCTCCGAAACGAATCATTTTGATAAATTGACGCGAAATTGTCAAAGCAGAAATTTCAACTTGTTGTGACAGTGACGGTTATTCTCGTAGGTAACCAACAATGAAAAACCAGAAGAGTGCAATTTTCAGCTCAATCGCGACCGAGGGCTGATTTTCACCGAAAATCAAGTGAAAAGCGCATTGTAGTTACAGTATATGAGGGAAATAGTCAATAGTAATATGTTAAGTGCATGTAAAATTGCTAAAAATCATGCATGAAGGTTTGTTGCCCTAGAAACAGCTTGAATGCATTTTTATTGTTATTTACCAAAAAGTGCCCGACCGAAGGGAGGGCACTTTTTAAGGTAAATAACAATAAAAATGCATTCAAGCTGTTTCTTTAGGGCAACAAATCTGAGTGCATGATTATCAAGCCATTTTACATGCACGAAATATATTTTTTAGGCTATTTTCTGAATGAAAAACTCATCATTTTGATAAATTGACGCGAAATTGTCAAAGCAGAAATTTCAACTTGTTGTGACAGTGACGGTTATTCTCGTAGGTAACCAACAATGAAAAACCAGAAGAGTGCAATTTTCAGCTCAATCGCGACCGAGGGCTGATTTTCACCGAAAATCAAGTGAAAAGCGCATTGTAGTTACAGTATATGAGGGAAATAGTCACTGAAATAAGTCTACAGTTATTTATTGATTCTTTGGTACCAGTTTTGATAACTTGTGTGTTCGATTATAGGGCTGTGTGGGAATTAAGTTGTATTTTTAACTCCCAACATTAAAAGTGAGGCTTTGAATTTTCCTCGGGTTTAGGTTATTTCACTGGTTGCTTTTCTGTATTTGGCTAAGTGAAGCAGACAGTTAGATCACATTTAATTTGACGTTTATTCATCCAATTCCGCACTTGTTTACAAGATAACTCTTTAATACATGATTAATTACTAATTTTAGTACAGGGCAATTTTTATAACATTACTATATTTATTACTTGGTGCTTTTTGTTAAGCGAATGCAATTGTCATGTCCGACGGACGATGGCACACGTTAATTTTGACGTACGTGTTTACCTTCTAATGGTTTAACTCGCAGTCGGTCCCGAGGAAACGAAAGTTTGCTCTGTCGCCAAAAAATCACGCCCCGCTGTCATACGGATCAATCACAACGTAACATATTTCCCGCCTTGTCTCTAATAGGCTATTTATTGTTCCGCCATGTTTTCTTTGGACCAATTGTTATTTTTCCCGTTTTCTGTACCGCGATGGGCTTACTTTCCTCGAGCGGAAAAATGTGTCAAAGGATATGCGTTTTTACAAATTCTAAAGATAGATGTTTTAACATTAAATTAGTTTTCTGCTTATCCTGCAGAAACGTACAGTGAAATATATTTGTCAGACAAAAACCACAGACCCATGCAGACCATTGTTTTTAGATTTATTGGTTTTTGAATACTGACTCCTTCTACACGACATGACGATATCGTAATCTGCCTTTGCCAACACCATCCTCAACCATTACAAAGAAATTCATTATACCTATACAGGGTGTCTCAGAAGTACGGTACTTAACTTAAGAGATGATATCTCATGATATTCTAAGAGAAAAAGTTTATATGAACATGTGTTTGGTTTCTTATAATTTTCTTAAATATTCTTCACCCGATTTTATTGACACTTGGTACCGTTATTCATAGTGATAAGAGGCTTAATTAGCCCTTACTAGATTAAATTTGTTAAGTCCAGTGGCGTCCCGGGGAACACCTTAACGAATACTATTGACATAAATATGTACGCTACTGACTTTTTTAAATTTTGATATTTTTTATCGTATTTATTAACTAAAAGTACAACTTTTTTGATCCGTAAATTGTTTTCGTATGTTGGTTCGTTTTCGAGAGAAAAAATAAAAACCACTTTATTGCATGTACAAAAAAAATACCTATGTATTTCAAAGTAAATTAAAACGTTTAAATTAAAAATAAAATTATTTTTTTAAATAATGATACAAAAAAAATGCAATATTTAATCAAACAAATGTTAAAAATGGCCACCTTCTGATAAAGCGCACGATTGCAACTGTCTCACCATTGATTCTCTTATAAGTTGAAAAATGCCTGTATTTTTCTTTTTATAACGTCTTGTCTATGACATGGTACTGGATAAGGTATCTTTGAGATCGGTTGTACATTTTCAGTGATAATTGGGCGAACAACGTCAATTGTGCCACTTAGTTTTTGATCCGGAGCCTTAAATGTCATTATATTCATTAATTAACTTTCCAAACCCAGTTCCTTTAAGATTTCTTCTGCATCTTTCATATCAACACCTGTGCTTTTCTCGTCAGTTGAATCTTGCATTTCCGCTTCGTAAGCTCTTGCAATAATAGATTTTCTTCTAATTATGATCTGCTTATTTGTTACATTATTGAACCTAACTGTAACTATTTTCCCGATGTGAATCGGTTTTGATTTAGATACAAATAAATGAGATTTAAGGACTCAAACAGAGCGGTCTCAGTAGAGTCCCTGAGGAATCCATGTTGAGTTGAGGAGAGCAAATTATTTGTCATGAAATATGAACTCAGTCTACTCTTTCGAGACACTTGGAGAAGACCGAAAGATTTGACACTGGCTGGTAGTTGCCGTATCGCATTCGAATTCCTAGGTCCTTTTATCTAGTAAAGGCATCCTGTATACAAGAGACTTTAGGTGACCGCATAAATAATAGTCTAGAGAATTCAAGTCGGGACTGCGAGCTAGCCAACTTTAGGGACCTGAGCGTCCAATCGAGCAATTCGAAAAAGTGTTGTCGAGGTATTGACGAGCAACTAGACTAAAATGACTAACCTGCACATACGTTCACCGAAAAATGTTGCTGAAACGACCTTCTCTAATTTTATCAGGACTATTATCCCCCCAAAAATGTTCGTTATGAAAATTCATAATGGCTTCTCTTGAAAAAGAGGCCTTATCAGTAAATACAATGTTCGGTAAAAAATTGTTATTATGTGCTACTCTATGCAGCAATCACCTACTAAAATCAAATCTTGGCTGAAAATTACGGGGAAGCAGAGCTTGCACACGTTGAATATAGTATGGGTATAGTTGATAAAGATGCAAAACTCTCCAAATAGTTGATGCACTTCTTTGAAGTTGCACTGCTACCTTCCTGGCACTAGTTGAAGGATCGTCTTCTATCTCTCGAAGTATAGCCTCTTATAACTGACGCGTGATTACTGTTGCAAGTCTGCCAGGAAGTTCCGTACTACGTTTATAACTCCCAGTCTCACTCAATCTTGCATGGAGCTGTCTAAACGTTTTGACCCAAAATGACAGTACTCTGATTGGATATCGTTACTGATAAATTCGCCGAGCTTCTTCAGCATTTTCATTTGCTAGGCCATAATTAAAGTGCATCTGGGTCATTTTAGCCTTAGTAAAGTTATTGATTTTTGACTTGTTATTGACAAAACAGGTTAATTATACATCAAAACTTACTTTTACCTGATATTTTAAGTAACTTTTTGTCTTGTTTATTGGGTTTTTAGGTCATTTATAAATAAATAAAGGTTTGGTTTAAGTTGACGTTTCGGTTTATATTACATTAAACTATCTTCAGAACTACAATTACAGGAAAATGTGATTATTAACTAATTTTTAGGATTAAAAAGTAGACATACCTCTATATAAATCTTAGCACTATCACTTTTATTTTTACATGTTTAACTATGTGGTAACTATGCAAGACTGATTTTATGAAGGGATTCTTTATGAGGGAGGGTAGGTACATTTATTAAAAATGGGAAAACTTACGGTTTATTGTTTCTTTTGTTAACGGTAGTAAAAATTTGCAATTTTTAATTAGGTTATTAAATTACTGTAAACTCTACTTAGATTATCAGTGTCGGTTCGAAAATTTAATGTATTTTTATTTTTTTTAATATGGATCATTTCTTTTATATTTCGTTTTTTATAATTTATTTCATGGTCTAAAATTGTTGTATTATTGAAGTCAAAATTATGTAAGTTGTCAATAGCATGTTTTGATAAGGCTGTGTGTGCTTGGTTCGTATTTCTCATGCTGTATTTATGTTCATATATTCGGTTTTTTAGGTATTGTTTTGTTTGTCCAATGTATGTCTTTGGGCAGTCCAAACAGTCTATTTTATATATTACATTTGCTTGATTTAGTTTAGGAATGGTTGGTTGTAATTTTGTAAAAAAGGTTTTTGTATTGTTTGGTGGTTTATCAGCTATATTTATTTTGTGTGGTTTAAGTACGTTTCTAATTTTTGTATTGATTTCTGGAATGTATGGTAGGGAGATGAAGTTATTTTCTTTTTGGGGATACGTTTTATTTGTGCTATTGTAAATTTGGTTTATTCTATTCTTAATAATTGGTTCATAAAATTTTTTTGGGTAGTTATTGTTTTGTAGAACAGTTTTTACTTTTGTTATGTTTTGTGGTCTGTTTATTGGATCTGTTAATTTAACCGCTCTATCAATAAGGGAGTTGACAACACTTTTTTTATATTTTTTGGGGGTATAGGAATTGAAGTTTAAATGTCGGCTCGACCAAACGGGTTTGGTATACCAATTGGTTGTGATGTTGCCTTCTTCATCGTAAGATATGTTGATGTCTAGAAAGTTTATTGATCTATTGTTTTCTGTTTCGTATGTAAATTTTAATTTTTTATGGAAAGAATTGAATTTGTTAAGTGTATATTCAAGTTTATTTTTTGGTATGCAAAGAATGCAATCGTCAACGAATCTTTTAAAAAAATATGGTTTATATTCTAGGTTATTTAATACATTTGTTTCAACCAGCTCCATTACAAGATTTGCGATTGAAGCAGAGATTGGTGATCCCATTGTTACACCATAAATTTGTGAGAAGAATTCGTCATTAAATTGAAAGAAATTTGACGTTAAGCATAAATTAGTTGTTTTAATAAATTCTTCTTGTGGAATTGTTGTGTGTTGTTTAATGGAGTTCCAGTTTTCTTTTATATTTTTATAGCAAGTTCGATTGATATATTGGTATAGAGTGAGACGACATCAAACGAGACAAGAATATGATTCTTGGGTATTTTTTTGTTTTTTATAAATTCATGAAAATTCCATGAATCTTTGATGTGATATTCGGTTTTGCCTATCACGTTTGTTAGAATGTTTGAAAGGTATTTAGATATACTATATGTAGCAGAACCTATTGTACTAACTATAGGACGTAGAGGAATATTATTTTTGTGGATTTTTGGTAGTCCATATATGTATGGGGGTTGACCATTGTGTGATATTAGTTTATTTTTTAAGAATTTATCTATGTATTTATTTTTGAGCCAGTTATTTACGATGTTGTTTATTTTAGTTTGGATTTTTTTAGTTAGATCGTGGGGTTCCTGTTTGACCTAAAAACCCAATAAACAAGACAAAAATTTAAATCATAAGGTCAAGAAGAAAACTTTACTATTTTAAGTAACTTTAAAATACATAGGTATTTTTTTTTGTACAGGGTCTTCCAACGAGGACTGAACAGGGGCTCATTTTTGAGCTTCCTTGTATTTAAAGAAAAATCCAAAATAGCCTATCGATGTACTTTTTCCTGCAGAATTCAAAAATTAAACCAAAAATTTATTTGAACCAGAAACAAAAGAGTTACGCTATGGATAAGGTGTTTTTTAAATGTAACATAGCTTTTTTTATACGATTTTTGGAACGAGTGATTTTTTTTTTGTCGGTTCTGATTAAAATATTTAATATTGTGACAGCTATTTTTATTAAATTTTAATGTTTTATCCAGTATAATTTAACTTTAACCTGTTTGAAACATACACTAGGTAATGAAGGTATAATCACCTTTGAATCCTTTAAAGTCAAAAAATTTGACAAATTTACTATAATATTGCCGAAATGAAATATTCATTAGATGAGAGATTGCAGATTGTTATCTTGTTCTACAAATGCCAAGAAAATGCAAGAGAAGCAATGAATATTTCATTTCGGCAATATTATAGTAAATTTGTCAAATTTTTTGACTTTGAAGGATTCAAAGGTGATTATAGTACCTTTATTACCTAGTGTATGTTTCAAACAGGTTAAAGTTAAATTATACTGGATAAAACATTAAAATTTAATAAAAATAGCTGTCACAATATTAAATATTTTAATCAGAACGGACAAAAAAAAATCACTCTTTCCAAAGATCGTATAAAAAAAGCTATGTTCCATTTAAAAAACACCTTATCCATAGCGTAACTCTTTTGTTTCTGGTTCAAATAAATTTTTGGTTTCATTTTTGAATTCTGCAGGAAAAAGTACATCGATTGGCTATTTTGGATTTTTCTTTTAATACAAGGAAGCTCAAAAATGAGCCCCTGTTCAGTCCTCGTTGAAAGACCCTGTACATGCAAAGGGTTTTTATTTTTTCTCTCGAGAAAGAAGCAAGATATGAAAACAATTCAGGTAACAAAAGAGGTGTATTATTAGTTGGTAAATTCGAAAAATGATATCAAAATTAGAAAAAGTCTGTGACGTACTTACATTCTTTTGTCAATAATATTCGTCAAGGTGCTCCCCGGAACGCCACTGGACTTAATAACTTTAATCCAGTTAGGACTAATTGAGCCCCCTATGATTATGAATAACGGTACCAGATTTCAATAAAATCGGGTGAAGGATATTTTAAAAAATTATAAAAAACCGATCCTTTTTAAAAAATTTAATGCCCTGTATATCAATAACGGGGCAACTTCGGACACATGTTCATATAAACTTCTTCTAGAATATCATAAGTAATCACCCCCTTAAGTTACGTACCGTACTTCGGAAACACCCTGTATAAGAGTATAAAAATATATAATTATATACCCAATAACTTGAAGGACCTACAGTCACTTAAATTGTTTAAAAAATCTGTAAGACGAATGTTTGCTGGTGAAGGCAAAGGTTCTTTTTAATTGGTTAAAATTTGTGTCCAATATGGAATATTAATTTTATAATTTTAAATGCAGCCAATTAGCACCAAATTGATTAATCATTTTGTATAATATTATCTTTAAATTTGCCGAAAAAAAGACAAAACAAACCACATGATTAGAACATGAAAACAAAGTGCGTTAAAAATCCAGGCTTCTCCAAACATATAATTTTTTCAGATGAAGCCACCTTTTTTCCTGCTGGTCATGTTAATCGACAAAATGTTCGATACTGGTCGGACGCAAACTCACATTGGATGCAAACTTACCATAAGTAAACGACTCGGCGGGAATACTTCAAAATCGAGTCGTTTTCTTGACCAAAAATTAAACGGGCAGTTATATCTAGAATTTTTACAGAATCGGCTAATTCTCGACTTAATTAAGTTATAAGATAATAATAGAAGTAATTACGGGTAAACAGAAAAACAGAAGTTTTACTGGTAAATTTCCACTGTATTACATCAAATAAATCGACATGTTTCGCTACACAGTAGCTTCTTCAAAATATAGTATATGAAAATGAATCAATTGCATATATAATATAATATAAATGTAAATAAATGGAACGTCAAGAGGGGCATTGCCTAATAAAGGGGCAAAAAATTTAGCAGAACATGGAGATAAATGTTTAAGTTCAAACAAGCAGGCAGCAAGTGAACTGTTAGATTATCTCCAAGAATACCAGCCCACATATTCACAGAAAATTGTTGCTGGTGTCTTCTAGAGACCACAACTTAAGGATTTTCATCATGCCAAATGTGGCTGTTTCTACTATTAAAATAACCATCGCTCGTATAACCATTGCCAAAAAGCTAATCGATGTGGATAATCTTCAGGATATAAAGTTTGTACGCGTTGCAAATGGTAGGTGTAGAGAAGTTCTTCATATGAGACACGAGGTACCGTCGACTTGGAGGATCCCATATGATGTGCAATTGCGTGAACACTTGTGGATTGATTTTCCTCCACACAGTGTAGAACTCTTTCTTCAAATTCATCCGTAGGTTTTATTCTTAGACGACTACCACCACCAGGATGCTTTAGGTTCCCATTTTCTCTAAGACGACGATGGATGGAAGCAAAGGTTGTATGATGACGTTAGCGGCGTTCCGGATATCTGTGTTCATACAAGCGTGCAGCTTCTCTTTTATTATAGTTGGCTGCATCATAAGCAAAGTGCATGTCGGTAAGTTCTTGAAATGAGAAATTATCCTACATTTCAATACAAATCTTGAATCAGCAATCAATACATTTTTTGAGTTTTTTATACAGGGTGTTTCAGAAGTTTGTTTGAAGGTTTGAGATAATGATGTATCGTGAATGATAGATGTGTCTTGGACTTCCACTGTTATTATTTATTTATATCACAACGTTTTAACTGGTGAGTATTTCCAGTCGTCTTCGTTCGTTGAATGAAAGATAGTGATGTCCAACTAAATCAATAATTAATTTAATTATTTGGATATGATTTAAGAGATTTTATTGCTCTACAGCCCAAACGACTCATATGCGGACATATGTTTATTCAACAAAAAAAAGTTTTAATGGTCTCTAGCACCTCTCAAACACTCAATAGAGCTTTCGTTGTTGATTGTCCGGCTCATAAACCAAATTGATTATCATTTAGAATATTGATGAAATAGTCATTGTTCCATTTCTAAGGCTGGTCCGTATCTTACCACAACTCTGTATGTCAGTGAGTAGCAGGATTTGCGTTTCACTAACTTGATTGCTAATAGTCCTTATTTCTTAAGAAGCTGAAATTTTGTAAAAATTATTGTCAAACTTTAACGGCAAAATGCAAAGTTTACTTTCAGGTTGTTCGCTTGACAGGCTATTATTTCACTGCTACAGAATCGTATTTATTCCAGTCCATTGGTTTTACGTTTTAATCGTTAAACAAACACAAAAGATTTTTCATTAAATCAATTAAGATATTAGCAGCAACGATTTTCGGAATCTTTTATAGAAATGTAAGGGCAAAGATTGAGCCTTACTTTAAAAGGTACGTATGTAGCTTACAAATTATAGAATGCGTTTCTTAACCAGGGTCACAGGATTCCATGTGCTAACCTGTAAATCTTTGATACTGTCTTTAAAACCCAGAAAGAGATCATGAGATGAATGCTTCGCCTTCATCCCCGAACTTCATGTAAAACATTCTTTAGAATCAGCGTCAGTAGTTAAGGGATTTGAACAAATGTGTGCAAAAGCTATTGATAGAATGCAATCCGTGGAGGAAAATGAGCAGAAAAAAGTGCCTAAACGTGTTTTATGTGGCATGGGTACAACAAAGAGTGACTAAGGATTTTCTATACAGTCCTATTACCTACATTTAAACAATTTACAATTTTTTGAGTGGAAGTACCTGGATCCTCCTCTATCATATCCAGCACATTCTCTTTCACTTCTACCATTCTTACTGTCATCGGCCTTCCTGGTTCCCCACTTCATTTTAATGTGCCTGTTTCATGAAGACGTTGATGAATACTTTGGAACATTTTTCAGGTACGGACAGAAAATCGACTAATGTACAACCACCTAGCTTGTAATGAATTTAGAGTTTACTTGTGGTGGGCTACATTCTTGGTGAAACCGTATATCCATTATGGGTAGAAATAAAAATTAGTTGTTTTGGTTCACAGATTTTATATTCAGTTACCTGACTGTAAGCCCTGTTCTTAATTATTTTATTACCTATTCATATCTCACATTAGAATTTAGATAAATAGCCTTGTAACAGCATTTATAGATTAGTCTTTGTACTCCTTTAAAAATGACCTGAAAGGGCTGAAACACGCGTGTCAGGTAACTGAATATAAAAAGTGTGAACCAGAACAGGTAATTTCTATTTCTACCCATAATGGATATACGGCTTCACCAAGAATGTAGCCCACCACAAGTAAACTATACACTGCGTCCATAAAGTCTTGCACAAATTCATTTAAAATTCAGGGGCTTACTTTTTTTAAAAACGCTCGGACACGTCAATTAGTACTTTTGTTTGCGCATTTTTTAACGTAAAATGTTTTTATACAGGGTGTCGCACGTATGAGGTATGAGGTCATCAAGGATTTTTTTTAATGGAACACCCTGTATATTATATCAATTTTGAATTCTATGATGAACACTTAACACCTCTAAAAATCACGGTTTCCGAAATATTGACGTTTGAAAATTTATTTTAAACACATTTATTGATGACCTCATACCTCATACGTGCGACACCCTGTATAAAAACATTTTACGTTAAAAAATGCGCAAACAAAAGTACTAATTGACGTGTCCGAGCGTTTTTAAAAAGTAAATACCTGAATTTTAAATGAATTTGTGCAAGACTTTATGGACGCACTGTATATTAAAAGCTAGTGATGCTAAACTCGCTACCATGTACAAGAAGACTCTAAGAAAATTCAAAATGTGCAACCAACACATATGGTTTAACACAGAGTGCCTCAAAAATCAAGTGCAGGTTAGTTCAGTCAACATATATGAAGATAAGATGCAATCAAAAATCCATCCAAGCAAACAGAGCCCTGAAGACAGCCTAAAACACCTGGATTCAACTTAAAAATCGAAAGTGGTACACCAGAAGATTTAATTTGGGTGAGCATTTGAAGGCTATTCATATAGAATTATTAAAAAGATTGGACAACATTACCTTCGACATTATCACTTATAATATTATAGAAGTGATTCATGAGGAAATACATAACCATTACTTAAATGAAACTAAAAAACTCTCAAATCTAATAGAAATTAAAAAATGAAACCAAATACACGTCGCAGAATAAATTGAAACAAATGATAAATTTAACTGTCATTCAAAAACTAAAAATCTTTTTAACACAGAATTTACTCAGAAAGAACATAAACTTCTCGAAAAAGGTTTAAAATAGTACCCCAACTTCAACAACAAGATTATAAAATGCTGGCAATAGACACTGAATTAGCTTTGTCCATAATAGACGATATCCCAGGATAAGACAAAACTGATTTTTCACAGATTATTCGTAAGGACCTTAAAACATTTCAAAATAACATTAATAATTTCAAAAATTCTGAAAATCAAATAGTTAAATCAATAGCTAATAAATGTAAAACTAGAGAACTTGTAATTTGTATGGCTGATAAAGGGAACACTATAACCATTCTAAATAAGACCGATTACATAACAAAAGTTCAAAATTTCATTTCAGAAAATAATTTTACAGAACTTAAAAATGGCTCAACACTTTCATTCCAAAACCAAACAATCAAAGAAACTAAAAACATTAACAGTGTCCTACCAAACAATCAAACATTTACGCTTAAAATTATGAACCCAACAGCACCTATAGGTAGGCACTGTACGGACAACCTAAAATCCATAAAACCGACATACCCATAAGACCAGTAGTATCTTACATTAATGCCCCTACATACAAATTATGCCAACTTTTTAACGACTACCTTCCAAAGATTTTAAAATGTTCTTCGAAGTATGCCATAAAGAATATGTTTGAATTCATAGAACAAACAAATAACTTAAATAGACCCCACAATTTAATTCTAGTCTCATTTGACGTTAAGACTCTATTTACATCTATACCTACAACTGAATTAAAAAATATCTTACACAATAACCTAATCACTAGCCGAAACCTAGTCAATATACACGAAATAATTGCGCTCACCAATCTCTGCATTGACCAAAGTTATTTCAGGTTTATCGACACATTTTATATACAAAATAAGGGATTATCTATGGGATTTCACCTTTGCTATCTGAAATATATATGGCAAACTTCGAAAACAAGCTATTCAACATAAATAATCCCTTAATTAAAAATATACATTTTTGGTGTAGATATTATGTCGACGACGTGTTTTGTGTTTGGACAGGCACGGAACGACAACTACAACAATTTCTTAATTTACTTAACAACCAAAATAATAAAATTCAATTTACCATAGAAAAAGAAATAAATAACTCTATAAATTTTGTAGACCTTACCATAAAAAATTACAATAATCAATTAAACTATGGAATTCATAGAAAACCTACCACAACAGACACAATTATTATACAAGCGGATTCCAAACAACCTCAACAAACCAAACTAGCAGCCTTCCACAGTATGCCATATAGACTAGTCAACATCCCCCTGTAAGACACTGAATATCAAAATAAATTGGACATAATAAAAACCATAGCCACAAACAACGGCTACGAAATAGATATCGTTAATAAAATACTAAAGAAAAAACTAAAACAAAAAACACAAAAACTTCTTTACCATGGACACTCCAATCCAACTAAATCCAAATACTGTTCGATCAATTTTACCGGCAATACAAGCCAAACATTTGTAAGAAACTAAAAATTTTCAAGATCATTCCTATACAAGTAAGTAAAAACAACTTAGGTAGACACTTATGCAATTCTAAAATAGAAACAAAGGACAAACTCTTACGAAGCGGAGTCTACCAAATAAATTGTGACAAATGCAATGCAATCTACAGGGTCGTTGCGTTGGTATGTATGGAAACAGTCGATTATTTCTTAAAGTACAACAGCGTGCAAAAAATAATTAAGACAAAAGTTTTTGGGTTTTTTATAGTCTATTAGAATTTTTTAAAGTTAAGTATACAGGATAAGTCAGAAAGCCGTAGTGAAATAAAGTTACTTTCTATTGAATGGAATACCCTATATCTTAGAATATTTTTGGATTTTGCATAAAATTACAATTATTTTTTATCAAGTGTATTATAAGTCTAAACCTAATAGTTTCCGAGAAATTGAGTTTTGAAAAATGACATTTTTAAATTTTGACAGCTTCTAGGTTTCTAACGGTACGTCTTAGAGTAAAACGGCTTACATATCCCTATCTTAGTTTTTAACTCTCTTTCTAAAAGTGTCAACTTTCGGTTAAACCGGATGTAGCTCAAAAGCCGGAAATATAGTACTTCCGGTTTAACCGGAAGTTGGTATTTTCGGAAAGGTAATGAAAAAGATAGGGACTTGTAAGCCGTTTTGCCCTATAGCGTACCCTTAGAAAGCTAGAAGCTGTTAAAGCTCAAAAATGTTATTTTTCAAAAGTCGAAGTCTCGGAAGGTATTAGGTTTAGACTTATAATGACCTTGATAAAAAATAATTTTAATTTTATGCAAAATCCAAAAATATTCTAAGAAATAGGGCGTTCTATTAAAAAAAAAAGGTAACTTTATTCCTCTACGGCTTTCTGACTCATCCCGTATACTTATATTTTTTTAATTCTGATAGGCTTTACAAAACCATAAAACTTTTGTCTTAAATATGTTTTGCTAGCTGCCTTACTTTAAGAAATAATCGACCGTTTCCACCGTTCTAAAATAACATAAATCTTCAATAAAAAAAAAAACAAAATAAAACAGGTATAGCCGACCACTGCATAAAAGAAAATCATTCAACTTTAAATAAGATAGAACCTATTCACGTCTATAACAAAAGCAAAAAATTGAACATTCTAGAGTCACTAACCATCTAAGAAGCAATAAAAAACAAAAGGAATGTTGTCAATAATCAAACTGATATTCCTTCAAGTGCTAACCCAATGATCAACAGCATAATAAAATAAGATACAACAAATTTTTGATAACCACCCGTACAACAATCGGAAGAACCCACAATGTATCAATCGACTGTAAGCCCTGTTCTTAATTACTTTATTATCTATTTATATCTCACATTAGATTTTAGATAAATACCCTTCTTACAACATTCATAAATTAGTCTTTGTACTCCTTTGAAAATGACCCGAAAGAACCGAAACACGCGTGTCAGGTAACTGAATATAAAAAGTGTGAACCAGAACAAGTAATTTTTATTTCTACGCATAATGGATATACGGTTTCACCAAGAATGTAGCACACCACATGTAAACTATATATTAAAAGCTAGTGACGCTTAACTCGCTATCATGTACAAGAAGACTCTAAGAAAATTCAAAATGTGCAACCAACACATATGGTTTAACACAGAGTGCCTCAAAAATCAAGTGCAGGTTAGTTCACGTTAGTTCAATCAAATATAAAGATAAGATGCAATCAAAAATCCATCCAAGCAAACAGAGCCCTGAAGACAGCCTACAAGACCTGGATTCAACTTGAAAATCGAAAGTGGTACACCAGAATTAGTCTTTGTACTCCTTTGAAATTACCCGAAAGGGCCGAAACACGCGTATCAGGTAACTGAATATAAAAACTGTGAAGCAGAACAAGTAATTTTTATTTCTACCCATAATGGATATACGGTTTTACCAAGAATGTAGCCCACCACAAGTGAAGTACACATTAATAATTTGAAAAATATCAAAACTGATTTTGTCGAAAAACTTTCTCACCTTGTATCTATGAAACAAAACGGCTTTTCAAAAATTATCAAAGCACAAACTATGCTTAGAATAGTCCAGGGAATAAGCCCTTGAATTCTTGCCGTATGTTGAATATACACCCTGTATAAACATAATAATAACAATTAATTCCAAAACGCAATCGACGAAATACGCAATCAAAATTAGTGGAAATACAACCTGCAATCAGCGTCGGTTTGGCTATTTAAACCCTTGAAAATGGCGCAACGTTGCATCAAAGAGTAACCCTAAGCCTCTTGATGGGTTCAATATAAGTCACAAATCCACTAATAACGATGTAACGAAAAGGCAAGAGTAATGAGTCCTTCACAAAATTACGCGTTAATTTTAGTGATTAGTAATGCCTACTTTGTAAGTTACTTTTTTTTCATCACTAATATGGGACTGGTCTTTGACTATGTAATAATTTGCATGTTACTACTACTACTACAAAATAGTTTTCTTTTTTAGTTTCGGTTTAAATCGGTCTTAAAATGAGGCGCTCAGCACAAAAGTGGACTAATTAATTTTCCAGTATTAATAATAATAATAATAATAATAATAATAGTATTTATTAAGAATGTAAATTAAAAAAAAAATAATTACAATTCTTAGAGGGCGAAGTCTAGCTGATAAGCCTCAGCTCAGTATTTAACTTTATAGCTACAATATAACCTAAAAAGCAATAGGAATAAGGCAAAAATGGATTAATCTAACTTTTCAGTATACCAAGTAGATGGCAGCACAGAAACGATCCTTGCATCGCATTATTTAACTTATGGTAAAATGTAAAAATGGACTATGGTAGATTGGTCCGTTATTGCTTATTTGAGTTTCAATTTGATGTTGGATTACTGATACTTCATTTGTTGTTGGTGATGACGCACTGGTTAATTCCCTATTGGCTACATTAATTTTCACTGCGTGGCCTATAGTGTTGCTCACTGGTCCGTTAATTTTCTGCTAGCCTTGATTAAAACAGTTGTTTACTAACACTTGTATTTTTAGTATGTTTTTTGGAAATGTAAAGACTTTTACACACTTTTTTCCAGTTATTTATTAACACATATCACATAACATGTTTCGCTACACGGTAGCTTCTTCAGATGTACTCAGTTTACAAATAGTATAATTCTCCTTTGCTTAATATGGTTTGAATAATTATTTAGGAAATACCCTTAATCTTAATAGTTTTATTACTCTAAATATACTTTGTAAAATCCTTATTGCTAATTAGACCATTATTATGCATATAAATATATACACTATTTGTAAACTGAGTACATCTGAAGAAGCTACCGTGTAGCGAAACATGTTATGTGATATGTGTTAATAAACACCTGGAAAAAAGTGTGTAAAAGTCTTTACATTTCCAAAAAACATACTAGTTATGGATTTCCAGCAAGTATCGGCCAAGTCAATAAAATTAAAACTTGTATTTTTACTCTTTAATGCAGGTTATGGTAGCATATTACAGGTATTCACGACAAAGACCCTGGTCGATACTTAACATTCACATTACGAACTGCTTTTTTACATTTTTTCCCTAATTATTACTTAAAAGTACATCACAAAAACGCCCCGGTATCGTAGGGAGTTCCATTTTGTGCGTCAGATAACGCGGAATCGCTAGATGCTTAGTTCTACTTAAGAAGAAACCACTAGTTGCCCCAAAATAGCCTTAAAATCGTAGAACGTACGTAAAGCACTTGCTTCACGGAGCCATCTTGGAACGTACTTCTCTCTCTTGCCGTTGCGCAGTGCTTCTTGTCTCTCCCTCGATCGGCGTGCGATACGACCCAACCTATCTTTGCCCCAATAGGGTGCTAGCGTCCCAATATTGACGTTTTACAAGTACCGTCGCGACGCGCTTTTCACTAGCTACGTGACTGAATCCAAATAACTGCGTGAACAAATTATAACCCTTATGTAATTTACAAACAAAAGTAGCAGATATTGAAATCGCGCGCACACAGCATTTATCAACCTATTGTCTTTTACGTGTTGATACATGTTTCCCCAACAGTTGGTAACAAACGTAAATGTTTTATCCTATTTCCGGGAAGTATTATTGTTGTTGTTTATATTTTGTGCGAATTAACTATGGCAGGACCATTTAAAACCCTGGATCATGAACTAACAGGTATGTTTTGTATTTCAAAGACACTTCTCTTTTATTAATTAGTATAAATTGAGATGATAGATGTTGGCTCACCCGACATCGCCCGATGAAATGCCATCGCATTGACTTTGGTGGCGTGAAGTTGCTCTTTGAGCTAACGTTTCGTCGCTGTGCCGATATCTCCGAGTTCCAGAGTAAGGAATATATGGAAAATGCCACGATGATGGTTTGAAGACCAAAATGCTCCGGAGTTAAACTCGCCTCCCGATCAGATCTTCGGGTGGGGGCTGGTTCTGGCACCTCATCAAGCAAGGTTTTCCGCCATTTCGAATAGCCAGGAGGGTCCTTCAAACATTCAAAATGGAAATAATGTGGCAACTAAAGTTGTTAAAGGACCCAAAATTAGCAGCTTTCAAATTGGCTTCTGCAATATAAGAGGACTGAACTCGAACATCAATGCAAACCATCAACATATATAATGTATCAAACCTCATGTACTTGCACTAACCGAAAGACAGGTACGATCAGCTATTTATATCATGAGTATGACTTCCATCACCGATCTAGGCGCAATTTTGGCTTTTGTCTCTTTGTCCGCAGTGATATTTCTTATCAACGAGAGGAGACACTCGCATTGCTTTCGATTATATCAAAAGTTATGGAGAAGGCTATTAATAAAAAATTATTAAAGTACCTGGAAGGCTTCAACATTATTAGTGACTACCAGTATGGATTCCGTAAGTCTAGATCAACAGAAGACCTCGCTTATGTTACTGACGTTTGGAATAACGCAATAGAACATCATGGGAAGTCCCGGGCGATAGCGCTGTACATCTCCAAGGCCTTTGACCGAGTATGTCATGGGGGTCTTGTTTTAAGTGAGAGCGTACGGAATGTCCGCTCAATTTTGTTCATGGCCGTCAAGCTTTCTAAAAAGCCGTTCTCTGCGAATGGCGATGGACGGATTTCTTTTAGACACATTTAACATCAATGACAGTAACTAGGTAGAATTCAATTTATTTATTGGGCGTCAATTTGGATAGAAATATGTCTTGGCATAGTCACGCTGCCGCCATTGCTAGGGCAGCCTCACAGAAGCATGGAATACTTTTCCGAACTAAGAACCTCTATACGCTCCAACAACTTTTGATGCTCTAATACGCCCAAATTCGACCATCGCTGGAGTGCTGTTCGCATATTTGGGTCTCTGCTCCTAAACATACCCTAAAATCGCTGGATTCCATTCAAAGAAGAGCTATTTGCTTGATCGCTGCCCGTGATCTGACATAAAAAGTTTTATAGAGTTTCTTATCATACAGAACAAGATGAAAAACAAGGGATCTTTAAAAAAAAATTCTCATTCCTAATATCAGAGAGATTTTGTGATTCGT
Source organism: Polydrusus tereticollis (assembly GCA_963920685.1). NCBI lineage: Eukaryota > Metazoa > Arthropoda > Insecta > Coleoptera > Curculionidae > Polydrusus > Polydrusus tereticollis. The sequence goes on along the minus strand of OY987334.1, from coordinate 1,989,329 downwards.
GTAATCCTATAAAAATCCTAAAAAAAGTTTTGGGAAGTAACAAAGTTTTGCAAAATTGAAAAGGGTTTAATATACACCCTGTATGCAACAGTTCCTATTTTATTTAGATCTCACGATCGACACAGACTCTTGCCGATAAAATTAGAAAAAACCTCTTAGAACTCGTAAGCGTCTATCTCTACGATTATAAAATATATTTTACATGAAAATGTCGAAAAATGTTTCAACTTGTCAGTAGTTTATCTATAAAAGAGGCTTAAGTCACCAATTTGTCTTCAATAACCTAAACTAACCTATAAAGACAAATAAATTATATATCGGATGGACACGACAAATACAAATAAGAGCAAAAAATTTTATTAAATAAAATATATGTTATAAGAGAAAATTAATCAACTTTAAAATATCTCAATATCGCTAATACAATTTGTAAATAATTCTCTTACAGACATTTGGATATGAATCGAGACAACGTGACGAGACTCAGCGTCGCGCCGACATTTAATGCTTAAACTTCCATTAGGAAAGGTAAAGGAAAGCTCGGTGACCCCATTAATCAAATGGATTTAGTTTTAAGGGAATTACCCCCCGGGAAGGTTAATGTTGCCTGTTGCTATATTCGAAAATAATTCCTAAGAAAATCGCACTGATAATATGTGCATAGATATACTGGTGCCAGTGGTTACTTGCTTCAATAGAACTATAATCAGGGCGACGTTTTTGTGATTAAAAATTCTGTTCAGATCTCCCAGCCAACGGTCATTTGTGATCTTAGCTCGGACCAAGTGCCAGTCGTAGTAGAAGTGGGTAATCCACTGGAAAAAGGTCGAGGTTTTATTACCCGCACCTCAACTAACTGGTTTAGGTACAACAATACATATATTAAAAAATGTCGAACCGCTACGGAACTCGATTGATATCGATAATGCTGTGAGTAAGATCACAGATGACATTTATGTGGCACTAGCTGAATCTTCAGTCACAAAAATATCCGGGTATTTGAAATATGAGGCTTTAACAGACGATATAAAGAATTGAATCAAAATTAAAAATTGAATAAGAAACAGGGCGTATCGAACTGGTGACCCTCGCATCAAGGCTGAGGCTAATAAAGAAGCTGAAGTTATTAGACAAATGCTGATAGAACTACAGTCAAATGTATGGGATGATAAAGTCCAGAGCCTGGCCATCGAGGATAATTCCATCTTCAAGATGACCAGGACTCTGATCAGAGGATCTAAAGCCCCTATGTCATACCTGAAAAATCAGGACTCAGGACAAATTCTAACCGATGCTAAGGATAAAGCTGAATTGGTCGCAGACAAACATTGCGATCAATTCAGCGAAAATCCAACTAATGACGCGCCTAAAAATGAGAGAGTCGCCAGAACGATACAGATTTACAAATCAATAGATCACCCATTTTGGCTGCAATTACTACGAAATCCAAACAACCGTGGTTGGTTGTCTCGAGGTTGCAGCGCCATATTAAACTCATAGAAAAATGGCTTTCGGCTTGGAAGATTCGTTTGAACCCGTACAAGACGAAGGTCATATTCTTCTCAAAGAGTAATGTTAGACGACCTGAGACCAGGCTCAAAGTCAATGGAGTTCAAGTGAACTGGTGCCAGGAAGTGAAATACCTAGGACTTATCTTTGATCGAAGACTAAACTGGAGGCTTAATTCAATTAACAGAGTCAAGCTAGCATTGCAACAATTAGGCTCAATCTACTCCCTGCTTCACAGGCGAAGTAGACTTAGCAACAGAACGAAAGAAAACTTCTACAAAGTCCAGGTCAGGCCGGTTCTGACTTATGGTGCGCCCTCGTTGTGTAACATAAGCAGAGCGGAACTAAAAAAGTTTCAGGTGATTCAAAATAGGACGCTGAAGCTAATCGCAGATGTCCCCAGGTACACAATGAACCGCGTGCTAGATAAGGACTTTCACGTACCGACAATTAACGAATCCTTTTTTAAAATTGTCACGGACTATTACAAACGTACGGACATATCGACAAACTAACTAATAACGGACTCACACACGAGAGCTGGACAAGACGCAACCTATAAACTACCTAAAGACTGGCTCCCTAATGGTCCCAACTAATAGTAGAGAGGCACTAAATTCACTACCATCGAAACATTGTTGAGAATAGGCATCAAATTATTTTGCACCTAAAAAATTTAAATCAACCTCGTCACAACGCACTCCTTAATCAAGGCAAGAAGGCCTTATAACTTTTCGACTTAAATGGAAATACCTAATAAGTTTTCCAAGACCCAACAGATGTTAAAGGTTCTACCTAACATAAAAACCTAAACAAGATCCCGTATATAATCAGGGTGTTTTTTTGGTGAAGCGTCCTTGCCAGTAAAACAACAACGTGCACAAGTATGATCCCCAAATGATGTTGCTGTGCAAGCCGGGATATACGATTGAGTTTTTAACGCCACTTACAATGTGTGTGAACAATAAGGGCCACACACAGTGCCATAGCAAAACACAAATATGATTAAAAGTTATTTAATTAGAAAAAAATGGTAGATTTAAAACGGTGATTTCAAATGGCAAATAAACGACACTTAAATCAACATGTATTGTAATATCAATTCAGTTGATTTACAAAATCAAATAAAACATTAAAAGTATGAGTTTTGCTAGTTTAAATACTCATTAATATAGCGCCAAAGTTGCAACTTCTTTACAAACAACTTTATACATCTGAATTAATTACACTAATACATGCAATACAAAAAACATAAGCAGATATTGCTATGCACTGGGAATCGTCGGGGATTCAGCTAGATGTTCTGCTGCCCTATGCGTATGTACAGTCGAGGGTAAGGTAGGGTGTGATTTTCTGCAGAGCTGATTCGGAATCAAGGAGGATTCTTTTGCTACAGAAGCAATGTCTGAGAAAAATCTTTCAGTAGAAAAGGACTGATAAAGTCAAATCTGGTCTTATCTGGCGGGTTTACGATTTAACAAAGACATACTTTCAATTTTTCTTTTCTTTTATTGCGTTTAATCATACTAACCAAATAAAATCCGTCAGACAAATATGACAGACTTATGCAATTTTGGCGTGAAAGAAAAGGATAGGTATTTAATTTTCAGCGATTCACAAAAGTTTGTACCTGCCCAAGTACCTGCCACCTTCGTCTTGATTTAAAGATGTCAGTTTTGTGACTTTGACAGTTTGTGACAAAATGAAAAAAATTTTCTGGGTTTTTGCATCCCCAAGCAAAAAAAATGGTACTTAATCTGATAAGCTATTTCGAAAATGCACGAAAAAGTGGAAATTCGCCAACCAATATTCAGGAAACAGCAGCCAAAGCACTGAGAATTAGTTTAAGGGCTGTGCAGAGAATTGCGCATAAAAAAAACATAACATAATACCCAAGAATACTAAAAAATGTAAACGAAGAAAGCCAAAGACTGAAGATTCAAGCGAAAATATTAAAATGAGTTCAAAATGTGATTTACGATTTATACAGATCAAAAACCAATGTAACTCTTCCAGTTTTACAAGAAACATTAAAAATTCGGGGTGTTTTGGAAATTGGACTTGAAGCGCTATCAAAATTAATAAAAAAGTTAGGTTTTCGCTATAAAAAAGACTGTAACCGAAGATTTTTATATGAGCAGCCACAGATAGTGAGTCAGCGTGTTCAGTTTTTAAAAAATTATACGGAGAATTACAAATCGAAATTTAGAAAAGGGGTATTTTTAGACGAAACGTGGATATTTTCAAATGGAAGGGGTTCAAAATCTTGGCAAGATGATTCTGTGAAAAGCGTGAAAAGGAAAAAGGGATGTGGCACGGGAAAGCGGTTCATTATTTTACATGCTGGTTCTGTAACAGAATATGTTCCAGGTGCAAGCTTAATTTTTTCTTCAACATCAAAAAGTGCTGACTATCATGATAATATGAATTGCGAAATGTTTGAAAAATGGTTAAAAGTTCAATTGATACCAAATTTGGATTCTCCGTCTTTAATTGTATTAGATAATGCATCATATCATTCAAGAATTTTAAATAAAGAGCCTACTTCATCTTGGAGGAAAAATGATATTTATGAGTGGCTTGAAAAACACAACCAAAATCCTTCACCAAATTTGCTTAAATCGGAACTCCTATCAATGGCAAAGTCTCTTAAAAAAACCAAGAATATACGCGGTAGATGAAATATTGCGTGAATATGGCCATGAGGTTCTACGACTGCCGCCATATCAACGCAATAGAATTAATATGGGCCGGGGCAAAGTCTTATTATGAAAAACATGTAGGTGATGGTCTTAAATCCGACCAAGTACAAATAGTTTGGCAAGATTCTTTGGATCATATTACACAAGAGTACTGGAAGAAATCAGTGGAACATACAGAAATATTAATAAGGGATTGGTGGGATCGAGAACAAGTACTAGATGTCGAAGTAGCGCCAATGATAATTGCTCCATTCGAAGACGACTCAGACGACGAAGACTTTTCAGATTTTATAAGTGACGATGACAGTTTTTAGTCTATAATTAGTTTATAAACGGTTTTCTTTGTTTACATTTTTTAGTATTCTTCGTTATTATATTATGCTTTCTTTCATGCACATTATTCTGCACAGTCCTTAAACTAATTCCCAGTGCTTTCGCTACGGTTTCCGGTATATTGGTTGGCCAATTTCCACTTTTTTTTTTCATTTTCGAAATAGTTTATCAGACTAAATGCCATTGAATATTTAGGTTTTAGTAGTAAAATTGTTAAAATAAATTACATTGTTTATTATTGTCGTTTTTAATAAATACATTTAGGGTTTACTATTTACAGGGATGGCGAACCAATGGCACGCGACATACAATTTTGGCTCGCCACCGATCACAAAGTTTACTATGAATTATTATATTACGAATTGCGACGGCACGTCTATGGCCTCATTAAACATTTCTTTAAAAAAAAAATGCACGTTAATACATAAAGATTCGCCACCCCTGTACTATTATGAAAATAATTTTTGCAAAAATAATAATATTATATCTGGCTATCTTCACGACTTCACGACAGGTAAAATAATAAAACTATGTATCTTTTCTCCGGGTATATTGATACCTACATAGTCTCACAGCATTTTGATATAAGCTGTGGAATTTTCGAATTGATTTATATGATCCGTGAACTTTGGACCCGCATTTTGAGACCGGTTTAGACTTTATACGTTTCTTTCTCCCACTTATTTTTAGCGGGGCGCTTATTGGCTTAACAGGGGCAAAATACGTGTAAAATAAATTTGGGATTTGATACCTCACCGGCTCTAGTAGCTTTTTCTCGTTGACTTTTGAAGTAGGGAACCTATTAAATTGGAAATATTTTTCTAGCCTGATATTACACAACAAAAATTTTGCCAATGTGTAATTTGATTTTTTTTTATATTTAATTTATTATTATCTGCTGAAATAAACTAAAATTTGTTTAATTTATTTAACATTTCATCGACATTTTTGGTGGTCGCTAGTCAGGGGTTTTACTGTATATTGTTTATCTAATTTTCCACCATCATTTTGGTTATTAAATTTGTTAAATGTAAACTATTGTGTTAACCGTCTGCAATAATACGAACGCACCCCTGAGAAATTAATTTTGGAACGAGACCCGTCATTTTTATTATGACTGATAGTTTCAAGTTAACGGTTAACCTATTAACATTCAATTTTATGGAAAATCAGCTGTCCATATACGGCCATTATGGTTTTTATTTACAACATTTTGATGAGCTCTGGAATTTTCGAAATGATTCATATAATCGGTGACCTTTGGACCCGCCAGATAAGACCAGATTTGACTTTACCAGTATACATATTTGGTCAAAAAATGCATATAACTGCATATTTTAAACGCAAACAAGGCATATACAGGGTGGTGCATCGATCCACGCAACATAGGAAATCCCATGCAAATTTTGAGATGGGAAAATATTGGCTCCCTTGTTTATTTAAGGCCGATAATTTATTTAACTTTATTAAAGGGAATACTTTGACGAACTAACTGACGAAATTTTAGCGCGATTTATTAAGTTATTTAAAAAAAAAAGTCAATCTATAATTGGCGAAAATTAACAAATACGGTTCTAAAGCCTACTTCATACCTCAATTAAATTGAACTAAACTTAATGAATTAAACTAAGAAATTAAGACAGTCGTTCATACCTCCACAACTTAACCACATAATTGACATAATGGAACGGTGATGGAGAAGAAAAAAGTGGACCCTAACCTATCTTTGGTTTGTTTGTTTTGCACCAAATTTTTTTGTAGTTTTTCAATATTCTTTGTTTAAAGAGATGAATGAAAAAAATATGTTTATTCTTTTACTGTGCATGCTAATGACAGCCTACTTATTCACAAAAAGAAGTTCTAGTCGGCGATTTACCGGTATTAGACGGTACGGAGTTTAATAATCTCCACTGGGAATGACGGGAAATCACGGATTGTACCGAATGCCCAACGAATTATGTCGAATCAACTAAATTAAACTAAGAAGTTAAAAGTTGGCCAACTTCTTAGTTTAATTTAATTCCTTAATTGTAGGTATGAGTGGTTACGTTTGAATGTAGTATTTTAACTTCCTAATTCTCTTAATTGGGTTAGGTTTAGTTTAATTTAATTGACGTATGAAGTAGCCATAAAGCTTTATAATAAAAACACCAGTAAATGTCAGTAAACTGACAAGAAGGATGTATTATGACAATATATTAATTGTATTCGGGTAAAATAGGTTAAAAGCTTCAAGGTTTAAGATTTTTAATACAATTTGGTTTGTCTCTCTGTTATACAAACAAAAATATAGGGAAGGAGATAAATCAACAAAACAGTTTTGGTAAACAAAAAGTACTTAATTTTTCGAGAATTTGACTTTCTAATGCATAATAAAACAACTAAATTACATACTTAACTAATTATTTAATTAAATGTTCAAACAACCCTCCATTTGCTGCTAGACAATTCCCCGAACGATCATAAAATTTGTTCCGAACATTTCTTAATTGATACATGGACAGCCGTTCACACTCTGCAGTAATAGCATTTTTTAAATTCTCCAGCGTCTCGTATTTAAAATTTTTGTACATGGTTGTTTTTAGGTGTCCCCATAAGAAAAAGTCATTCGGTGAAAGATCGGGAGACTTAGCTGGCCAATTAATTGTGTAATTTAGTCCAATAACGTTTTCTATAAAAAAAAAACATTTTCTAAATACTCCCTAACTACTGCGGAGTTATGAGCTGGGCAGCCATCCATCTGAAACCAAATTTCTTGATTTTCTCGAACAACTTCATGCAACGCAGGCGTAATTTCATTTTGAAGTAGTTGAAGAAAATATTGAGCGGTAAAATTTTGATTTAAAAAGAGTGGTCCGATGATATGATGTCCCAAAATGCCAGCCCACACGTTGACTTTTTGGGGATACTGCGTCCTTGTTTCAATAATCCGAAATTCATTTTCTTGGCTCCAGTATCGAAAATTTTGTACATTAGGCTCGTTATTCAAGGTAAAAGTACATTCGTCGGTGAAACAAATATTTTGCAAAAAATCCCTGTCATAGTTTGTCCTCTCCATCATATTAAAACAAAATCAGCCCTTCGAATCATGTCCCCATCTCTTAGTTCTTGAACTTTATGGTATTTATACGGATAATATTTATGTTTATGAAGTACTCGTAAAACGGTTGTATGATGTTTCCCCACTTCGTCTCCAATATGCCTAGTACTTATAATTCCGTTATTTTCTTCCACACTTAACAAAATATTTAAGTCTTTATCATTATCTGCAGAATTATTACCTTCGTCTTCTCTTTCGCATTTACATTTATTGGGAAGCGTTCCACTATTTTCAAATTTTTTAATTATTCTGGTTATGGTGGATATTGCTGGGATTGGTCTCTCTGGATAATGTACTGCAAACATATCCGATACTTTTCTGCTGCTGATTCCTGCATAATACCACTTAACTATAGCAATCTTTTCAGACGTAGAATAGTTCATAAAGAAATAATAATTATTATAGTTAAAAAAATGATCAAACTTGGTTTGAATTTGACACTGACATAATCAATCAAAATATTAAAATTCAGACCCGTATTATCCATTTTATTAAAATAAAAGATAATATTACTTGTTAAATAACTTTGGATAGACTGCATGAAAATTATTAAAATTTTGAAACTGAGTTTAGTTTATTGGATCCTTTAAAAAGTTTAGATAAACTTCTGCTCTAAAATAAATTGGGGAGCCAATATATGAGCATCTTAAATTTTGCATGGGATTTCCTATGTTGCGCCAGACAATGCACCACCCTGTATATCTGATTCTGAGTGCATATATTCCTCCTATTATTGATAAGCAACCATTTTATAATTTGTGTATCTATTTCTGCCTTTTTCAATTTGATTAGAGTAGAAATACAAAATATTATTGGTTTTAATTATTTGCTAAGGACTCCTAAAAGAAACAATTTTCGTAGTTGATTAAATCAATCAATATCACCGCGGCAATTGTGAGCTGCGTAACAATATTTGTGTGATTGTTAAAGTTAGGAAAAAATTTTTATAAAGGGATATTGATTGCAAATCAATTGTTATATTATTTTATTTTTCCAGGATAAAGTCGGCAACGGCAAAAGTAATCGTCTTTTTACTTTCAACTTTTATACCATTATTTGCTTGGTCGCATTGCTACTCTCGCTTGTCGAATTTATAATATTCCGTCATATTTACTTATAAGTTATCTAGATTCATTTTCATTTTCTATACCTTAACTTTTCTATTTGATTATGCAGAATGTGACTACCAATTTATGCCATGCAGTTCTCTTTATTAAATTACTATGGTAATTTATTCTTCTTGCTTGAGTACCGTGAACACAAGACTGCTTTGCAGGCTTCTAAATTTCTGTTTACATTTTATATTTGAAATTTGTCGAAAACACACAGTACACTATAAACTTAAGAAACTTTGTTAGCTCATTATGCAGTATTGCCGACTCCTGCATGCCAAAATTTTAAATTAGAATATGTGTTTAAATTTTAAATTTGTCTTTGGCAAATTGACCCTGTGATATTATATCAGAAAATTAAATAGTTCGATATTATTGAAACAACAAAACTTCGGTAGGCGTAGGGTCAAATAGTGATGTAGATAATATTGTAGGTATATTACTAGGATGTGACACATGTATGGTTCATGCAAAACAGTTTTCAAAGCATATCATCAATCAGCTGATAATTGTAAATCCGTAAGAAAACATAATGACATTAAATTTAAAGTATTCCTCTTTGATGCGAACCCACTTATAGCAAATATTTTGTTTATTTAAGCTTGTAAAAATTAAAATAATTTGAATTTTATTGGCCGAAAGTTGGCGTGATCGCGTTCGTTCGTTGGCCTGTTTTGACGTTTTGTTTACGTTTCGTGCAATACTAACCTTAATTGTTCTGTGGCTTCGTTCTTATAATTTATATTTTCTAGCAAAAATCCCAGATCTTTTCATAACTGGCATTAAAAAACTGTTCTTTTAAGAACAACAAAAGAACACATTTATATCTCTGTCGATTACGTTGTTTACTATTTGTGGAAAATGCCAAAGCATTTAAATAGCCGGTGCAAAGAGCTAACAGCTTCTCTAATAAGCTACTTTCAGAAGGAACTTAACAACACTTGCCCATTGTTACCTTTAACAGCAGTTGCAGAAGTAAATTGAAACAGTATGTTAAGATCTACAGTGTGTCCCCGGATCGACGCGACGATAGGTGAAAAAGGCTGAAATTTTTTGAGTTGAAACTTTATCTTCTGGGGTTCAGCCCTGCTTGGATAGAAACTAATTTGTGGCATAATTTTAATTTCGAAAAATCAAGTGTGCTTTGAAAATTTTCTTTTTTCCCACCAGTAAAGTGCTTGATTTCTAGGAGATACGAAAAAATTTTATTAAGAAAAGATGTTCGGAAATAATAAATGAGTACGAATACAAAATTTTAAAATCCTATGCCTACTTTGATGTTTTGCATTATTTTTATTGCACGCACTTCCCTATTAAAGATATTAAAAAATTTCGTTAAGAAAAGTTGTTCAAAATAATAAATTAAACACGATTGGTTTATTTTATTCCCTTCAATAGACATTTAGATAATTAGAGAAACGCGAACATAAAAATAACAAGTAATTCACTTTCTTCAAAATATGAATAAATTTGTTTCAATGCAATTCAGAAAAAAATAGTATGCCATGAAAGGAAAAAGATTAAAATAATATTTTGACAGTTTGTTGTCAAGTTTGGTATTTTTATTATTATTGTAGTGTTCTGTGCTCTAAAACTGATCCGAACTTTCAAAAACGTTACTGTAAAATATCAATTATGCTTACTATACCAGAACGGATCTACATAATTCCATGTTGTGGTATAGGTGAATTATCTATTCCAGAGGTTATCAGGCGATTTAATATGAAATTTCCGAACACAGTTGTAGTCAAATCTACAGTATCCAGACTGGTTAGAAAATTTGCTACTAACGGTAACATGATATACTAAAAAAGAAGAAGAACTTTGATGAAGATGATGTAGGTACTGTGTTAGCAATGGATTCATTACGCGAAAATCTAAAGCTGTCACTAAGAAAGCGGTACGAGGAGACTCGTGTTAGCAAATCACATTTGGAACGCGTTTATTAAGCAAATAAGGTAAAACCATATAAAGTTAGATTTCGTCACACGTTAGAAGAAGGGATGAATCCCGAAGGTTGGAGTTTTGCCTAACTTTAGGTGAGAAGATTCAAAAGATCGAAATTTCCATAAAAATATTATTTTCTCAGACGAATCGACTTTTATCACTAACGGTGTACCTTCATCACAGAATTGCCGATATTGGTCTAAAGATAATCCAAATTATGTAATAAATTCTAGGCGGCAGTATTTTAAAAAGGTTAATGTTTGGTGTGCCATTTCCTATCATTGTGGTGTAATAGGGCCATATTTTATTGAGAGAAGACTTAATCAACATACTTATTTAAATATCCTAAATCAGTTTCTTGAGGAACTACTATACGAACCAAGATATTTTTCATATTTTCAGCACGACGGCTGCCCTGCCCACTCGACATTTCGGGTATCTGAATGGCTCAATGAGCATTTTCAAGAAAGATGGATAGCCAATGATGGTCCCATTTTGTGGCCGCCCAGATCTCCGGACCTAACAATAATGGATTTTTTATTTTTGTGGTCGAATAAAACAAATTGTATATTTGAATAGGCTTCCAAATGACGTAGAAGTGATGAAAAAGCGCATTACAGATGCAATAAACTCTATTCCCCTGGAGGGGATAAGAGCAGCTTTCACTGCATTTCGGGAAAACATTGAGGAATGTGAGAATAAAGGCGGCGAACTTATTGAATAAATAAATCTTTCAGTTGATGTCAGTATTGAAATAAATTAATTTTTTGATGTATTGTATGAACCGTTGTTAATGATACTATTGAAATAAATTAATTTTTTGATGTATCTTATAAACCGATCGTGTTTAATTTATTATTTTGAACAACTTTTCTTAACGAAATTTTTCAATATCTTCAAGGTGCGTGCAATAACAATAATGCAAAACATCAAAGTAGGCATAGGATTTTAAAATTTTGTATTCTTCTTCATTTAATATTTCCGAACATCTTCTCTTAATAATATTTTTTCGTATCTCCTAGAAATCAAGCACTTTACTGGTGGGAAAAAAAGTTTTTTGAAAATTTCCAAAGCACACTTGATTTTTCGAAATTAAAATTATGCCACAAATTAGTTTCTATCCAAGCAGGGCTGATCTCCAGAGGATAAAGTTTCAACTCAAAAAATGTTAGCCTTTTTCACCTATCGTTGCGTCGATCCGGGGACACACTGTATATATATTAATTCTACTTTACTAATTTTTAGCGTGTAGCAACTGTTCTAAATTTGAATATCTCCACTCTAAGCGCAGTCTCAACAACAGTTAAACAAACTAAATTATCAGACTCGCCTGAAAAGAAACGTTCTTATTCAAAGAGAGTTGTAAATGTGTCAAGATTGGATATAAGTTTTATCCGTGACACTATTTATGGAATGTACGAATCAATTAAGTTGTATTATTTAAAAATTATTATATTTTACATCGGTTATTCATAAGGTGTAACTTTTTTTGGAACATCATATATCTTTGACAACTTTAAGTCTGAAATTAAAAGACAGACAACTGTTTGATGGTTGTCTTAAGTCTTTAAGAAGCCACTTAAAGGACATAGGCTTTGTATGGAAAAAGATGAACCGAGGCGAGGGCTTATGAAACTTTCCCGTGTAACTTTCAAACGACTGATATTTTTGAATAAATATATGAAAGAAAAGAAGCATCCTTGTACTAATTCGTTTTCTTAAAGGTATATATTATTTAGTAAACAAATATACAAACTATGGGAAATTTACATACACGGAAAAAAGAAAATACTCGTTTTAATACTATTAGTTTCAGTTTAAGACTAAGTTAGCTTTGTATATACTCAAGAATATATCGTTTTAAAAAGAGAATAGGAAATTCTTGTACAACCTGATTTAAATTAATTATATATATCTTCAATCATAACATCATAGGTAACTTAGCTGGAATATGATGAGTTTTTTAAAAGAAGTATTTGGTTTCATTATTTTGAAGATTTTAGAAAAAATGAAATCTTAGTTTTAAACCTGCGACCTATCTAAAGTAACAGACTATTTTTTAAAAGCAAAGCGATATTTTGTTATTTTGAAAGCATATTATACTAAAATTGAGCATTTATAGTTTTAAACTGTAAATATCTTTCCTTCAAAATACACATATCATATGTTTATTTTGAACATATTGGAATATTCGGTTTGAGGTACTCATATTGCTCATATTAAAATACCATAAATTCAAATAAAGCCTGTAATAAGAAAGTTATGATTCTTGGAATTAGACGGCCTTAGACTGTTACATTATTTTCCGACGTTTCACAAACGATTCCACGTGGCATCTTCAATGATTGTAACTATAAGGGATTAGAGCACTGAATGAATGAATCGATTTGGTAGACATTGAAATAATTCATTCAGTTATCTAATCAGCCATATAGAGTAAAAAAATCCCTACAAATGCCACGTGCAATCGCTATTGGCGAAACGTCGAAAATTTATGGAACAGCTTGACACACACAAAAATTCCGTAGGTTTTCAACTGAAACAAGTTTAAACAAATACTGAGGCGTGAGGACACGACCCACCGAAACCATGGACCACAATAACTGGATTGTCTCGCGATTCGCGCCCGCGATGCTCTTCGGGAAAATTTCGGTTGCTTTCGTAGTACGACGAAAATCGTAAAGCTAGGAACAAGTATTTTGGGTTTTTAAAACTATCATATTTAGATTATACTTTCAAATAGCAGCTCAAATTGAGTATTTCAAAATTTTATACCAAATGGTTACGATGCCTTGTTTGGAGAATATAATACTTTATTTTGAAGCTACTAACCTTTGTTTTAAAACTAACTTTTAGTCACAGTAAAAATGTATCAAATCTTGAAGTACAGAAATAAACGAATCATACAGAAATTTGCAAATATTTGTTTTAAAGTAACTTTCTTAAAGTGAAAATATATATTGAAGATATGAAAATCTTGTTTTAAATATTTTTAAATGTTTAACTTAAACTTGTTTCCTTCAATTAAGATTTTCTAGTTTAAATATAAGCAAAAATATCTGAAAATATCAAAATGTTCTGTTTGAGAATATGTTTTTTTCTGTGTAAGTAAAACATATTTTTCTAGGTACAAAATACGTAATGCTGGTAGTGACGATGGTTTTGTTGAATGCGCAGAGGCAATTTTTTCTTCTAAATCTAAGCTGAGTGACTACCATGGAGAAATGAATCAGCAAAATTTTTTACAATGGTTCGAAAACCAATTAATGAAAAATTTAGCAAAGCCACTGTGATTGTAATAGACAACGCCCCATACCACAGCATGTTGTTAACAAAAATACCTAAAGGCTTGGTTCCGCTAGTGCGTCGGACGTCTGCAGCAGTCGCATGCAGCGGCCGCAGCGTCTGCCGCACTGACTGATTTAATGGGTTTCTTCAGAAGTGGTTCCCTTTGTGCGTCGGCAGCAATGTGTCGCAAGCGTCGGCTGCATAGACTGGTAGCCGGACCAGTCAAGCAGCCGACGCAGCGCGATTAAACAACGGGTTTGTGTTAATTTGCCAGAATGATAATACAAAGTCAAACTGGTTTCTTGTTAAACGAAAAAAACCATGAAATTTTACTTCGTCGTCCAGAAGGTGCCTTGTTATTAAATTAAAAAAGGCACCTTCTCGCTTTCTAGCTGTAAAAATATTATGTATTGGTCTCCTGGGAACTCTTGTATGGGTCAGACGAATAATAGATTCGACTTCTTCCTCTTCAATCAAGAACAAAGCTAGAGCAAGTTCCATTTTCACCCCTTGATGCCTTCAACTTTACTGTGACTGCGGCGCCTTGCTGCATAAGCGAAACCACTCACACTGCGTGCGATCGACGCTGCGGCCGCTGCATGCGACTGCTGCAGACGTCCGACGCACTAGCGGAACCAAGCCTTAACACATCATGGAATAAAGCTGCAATTCAAGAATGGTTAACTACCAGTCAAATTAAATTTGATTATACAATGTTCATAGCCGAACTTTTACAAATCGTTAATAGGTTGGTACAGGACGTTTGGTATGCCTTTTCTTTAACATACTCTTAAAAATTAAACTTAAATTATTTTCAGATATAAGCCACCAAAAAAATATTTAGTCAATGACCTGGCTGAGTAATATGGACATAAAGTTTTACGGCTTCCTCCATACCACTGTATGTTCAATCCGATTGAACATATTTGGGGGATTTTAAAAAATTATTATAATAGAAGTATTGGTCGAAATGGCAGTACAGGATTTTACTGTATGAATATATTCAATTCGTCACACAGAAAGCGAGATATTAAAATGGTATGGAAGAGAACATGTATTAGATAGAGGGAATATTCAGTCCATTATTAATGAAGTAAATGAAAGGAGCGATTAAAGTGATTTGGAGAATGATTGACGGTCCATCTTTGTATTATTTTTTTTTGTTATTCAAATAGCCAAAGCATACACTGGGTCTCCCAAAAGTCCCGCATAAAATTAATATCAATTAAAGGAAAACGATCTAGGAATAATGCCCGGACCGGTAAATTATTATTTTTAATTGTGTATTTTTTCACATAAAAAAATATTATACAGGGTGTATCATAGAACAGTTGTCACGTCTTTGACATATTTTTTAAATGGAATGCCTAATTTTTTATTAGGTTTTCAAATTCTATGAAAAATTCTAAATATTTTTTATGTAGAACTTGCTATCCCGATTTTTAGCTGTTTCCAAAATATTGGCATTTAATTTGATAATTGAAACAAAAAGGTTATCCATAAAAATTTGTTATGTATTACTAAAATGAAAGTTCTAAAAGCGCAACAAATGCTGGAAATGTCCACCGCCTTCTAGCTGACACGCCCCTAGGCGATGGTAAAATCCGTTTACTGCATTTCTTATAAAATCAGGACGTATTCTATTTGTTTCTGTCCTTATTCTTTCTTTGAGATCTTCAATGTTGTTAGGTCTGTACACTCTTTCCTTTAAATAACCCCAAAGGAAATAGTCCAGCGGTGTTAAATCCGGCAACCTAGGTGGCCACTCAATAGTACCCCTACGACCAATCCAACGGTTTGTAAAGGTTTCATCTAGGTACCTTCGGAGCTCCACGCCAAAGAATGGAGGGGAACCATCTTGTTAAAACCATACCATCTCATTTGGAATATCTGGATCCATCTGGTTAGGAAAAAGAACTGCTAATGCCGGAATTAAATCGAATGTTAAAAAATCCAAATAACGTTCAGCTGTAAGGTTCCCTTGAAAAAAATAAGGTCCCAAAATTCTATTATTTATTATGCCTGCCCAGACATTAACCTTACCAGCATATTGAGTGTGCGTCTCAAGTAACCATCGCGGATTATCATGAAACCAGAATCGATAATTTTGCCTATCAACTTGCCCGTTCAGGCAAAATGTAGCTTCATCAGAAAATAAAATATTACTTGAAAAGGCATTACTAGTCCTTATCATCATTTCTTCGCAAAATTCAAGCCGTCTATTATAGTTATCTTCTAGTAGTTCCTGTACAAGAAGAGGTTTATAAGGATGTAATTTTTCGCTCTTAAAAAATCGATGTATTGTACTACAAATAGCTTCATTATCTAACGCCAAAGTAACAACTGAACAGTGGGGGTTTCCGGTAAGCGATAACATTAAATCGATTTTTTATCCTCGGTTAGAACGAGTGGTCGACCGCTTCTATGTAAATCTCTAACTGTACCATGCTCCTCAAATTTATGGAATACCCTATTTACAGTCGACTGAGTAATTCGGTTTTCTGGATACTTTTCGTTAAACAAAGTACAAACCTCAGCTTGACTTCTAATTTTGTCCCCACACCCCAACATAATTAAAATTTCGATGCTCTGCTTTTCTGTTAACATTTTTAGGTAATTGACAAATTACTTAAGTCAAAGTCAGTATTGACATAATTAAGGACAGTTGATGACAGTAAGATACCTAATTTATTTAACATGTTCTAATATAAAATACAACATGTACTAAAAGTATTACCTTTAATAAAAAAAAATTAAATGTCAATATCTTGGAAACAGTTGAAAATCAGGATAGCGAGTCCTACATAAAAAATATTTAGAATTTTTCGTAGAATTTAAAAACCTAATAAAAAATTAGGCATTTTATTTAAAAAAATTGTCAAAGACGTGACAACTGTTCTATGAGACACCCTGTATAATATTTTTTTGTGTCAAAAAATGCACAATTAAAAATAATAATTTACGGGTCCGAGCATTTTCCTAGATCGTTTTCCTTTAATTGATATTAATTTTATGCGGGACTTTTGGGAGGCCCAGTATAAAAAGTAACAATAAAACTACATGCCTATTCCAATATAATTCAGGTATATATTGTCATCCTGGAGGATTTTACAAACAAAGTAAATAAATTTGTGTTTATCTTTATAAATTTATCTTGTTTTTATGAAAAAAACATAACCAGTGTAATTCCCTCACTCGGTAATTTCAGTTACAAGGTGGCAACACTGCCGATAACTGACGTCACTCGAAGGGTATAACATGCAACGGAAATTGTTTCGCAAAGAGTATAAGCACGTATGCATTCAAGTCCAGCAATGCAAGTGTTGCTTATGTTACGTTTTACATTTTGTATTGGCAATTAACTAGCCTGAACTAATCTAACTAAATACCTATTATTAATATTATTACTGCAATATTCTGTTTATTGTAATATGGATTCCCTCTGATTTAGCAAGTTAGTCAACAGAATTCAATCAAATTCAATTAAAAAATCAATATGCATATTTTCCGCGACTTGAACAAAATCAAAATAAAGAGTCCCACTTACGAAAATAATATAGAGAATATTGTTGAAAAGCGCTTTTGGACTTAGTTACTTTCAATTTTAAGGGGAGATATGAAATATTTTGTTGAGGGAGAAGGACAAGAAGCGTATTGACGAGAATTTATTGATAGCCTATTGTTTTTACAAGGAGGATTTGTTTGGTGTTCCTATATTACGCAAAAAGCATTAAGGAATCCAACTTATAGACTATATAACCTATGTTTTACGCTACTATATCCGTAGACTTAAATTCAAACTAGAATAGTACATAGCGTCACCCGCTTACGCCACAGATTTATCGATCTCATGCGACACGAGACAGTAACATTTTAAAGTCAAAGTGAGATAGAACTCGCTTTACGTCATCAAGCGGGTGACGCTCCTGCACCAATGAAGTCTGAATTTAAGTCTACCTCAGAAGCAAGCTATGTTAAGTCACACATTTGCGATTTTTACTTTTTAATGTTAAGTCAGCCAGTGGCATGTCCAATTTCTATTGTTATTTTTTCGTTATCTTGACTCATTCAAAAGTCAAATCTCTTAAAACAATTTTAAGTCATAACACCAAAAAGATGCAAACTAGGTTAAGTCATGTTAATATAGCTTGGATCTGCAAGGTGGCAACGCTGAGCTATATTAAGTCACGGAATATTCTCAGTACGCATTTAAACATCAAGGGAGTGTGTTACAGTTTTAAATTGAATACACTTACCCATCAATTTTCATCTCTTTAGCTTATTTTTGTTTGAAAACAAAAGTAAATGTTTGTTCATTCCATCCTAATTTATTTAAACTTCAAAGCTATACTTCTCTAAATGACAACAATTATAACTCTCTAGGTCTGAGAAACCACACTCCTCATAACATCCCTGAAAATGTAATCAAGTTCGCTTTGGAATATTGACAATAACTCAGGTATACACTTAAATCCCGACACCGTTGACTGTTGGCAGGTTGACGCCTTTTCATTTTGTTTTTTTGTTGTGGAAACCGTCCTTACTGCAGTGTTGCATTGGAGTTTCCTAAGCATTTTTTTGCTAATTTTTAATGAAACCTAGGCCCTTAATTAGCGCTAAGGTCGTCACATAGCTTTGTGAGCCTAAGAAGCCCATATGGTGCTGATTCTCTGCTAGTTAGTGTGGATCCTACGTTCCAGTATTTTTCATCACATCTAAAAGGCCACATACCACCTTCGGTAAGTTTATTAGTCATATTTGTACTAAATCTAAAGTGTTCCTACCTTACTTTATCCTATAGCTTCATTCAAACTAACACTAAGTTTTGTTACAGGCCTTTTTTTTCTTCTTTTATTTTTCTACTGTTAATTTGACTTTCATTTATCTCCGTCTGGTTCAATATTGCATTCTGTACCCTGTGTGGATATCGATTCCGCCTCTTTTATTGGTGTATTCTCAAAGAAGTCATTCTCTCTCCGAAGAAAAACGTCCAGTTAGACCTTCAGGAGCTTCAACGAGTACAACGAGTCATAAGTTCGAGCTTTGATGCAGGCCCCAATACATAAAATCAGCCTACACAACTGTAAAAGCAGAACCAGGTTTGATCTGTCTCATATTAACATTAATGTACTTTCTAAGTATAAGTTATTATACTTATTGAGCCTTATTTAAATTGATTTTACCGGCTTTTTACGTTCTAAAATACAAAATTATAACTTGTACAGTCAACATTGTAAACTGAAAATACACAGGCCTGTTTACGCTCGGTATCTAGACTATAAAGAACACAAACTTTGAGTAATGCTAGTAAACTTGATTAAATAACCGAAACAAAAACAACACATTATATTTAAATATCATAATATCAATATCAAACATAAATATTACCATCATCTAACCTAACTTTAGAGTCAGCTGTCTGATAGGGAGGTGCATCAAAAGGCATCGACCTGCGGACGATATTAAGTATCGATCGATACCAGGGTTTGTTTATAAATATTTTAACAATATATAAGTTAATGTGGAATTATTTAAATCTGGTGTTTTCTTTTCAATAGGGTGTTTCCTGTTTTATTTTAGTAACGAAGGCACTGTCTTAACTTTAAGGGCACAAAACAGGTGGCGCTTTTGTTTGTATTTACCCACACCACTCCCGACTGATGAGCTAGTCGTCTTGGCCCTAAAAGGCAGTGTCCCAGTCCTCCTGTAAACTACCAGACAGGAATAATTTCCACCCGGTAACTATATTGTCAATTTTAGTCAGCTACAAAATGGCGCCCTTAACGTGTCAAGGATTTAATTTTTCTTTTTAGAGTTAGCGTTCTGGTATCGATCACTTAAATTTGTTATTATTCCATAATCTATAATTTATAAGGGTACCTACCCATTTTTATTTTCTTTTAAAATGCAGACATGTTAATCTGGTTGCGGCATAATTAATTTCAATAAAAGGTGTAAGTACGTTTATCCCAGAACCTTTTTTTACGATAGTAAGTATAAAAATATTAATATGTCGATGGAATTTTGATTTTTCCTTGTATTTGCAAACTTGTTTTATTGTGTGAGGTTCAAGTTGGCAAATATATTTTTTTGTCTATAGTGTTCAGGATATCTCTCGTAGATAATATTTGTTCCATGATAGAGTATTTTTTTTTTTGTATTTTTTAGTAGGGGTTGGGTTTGTGTGTCAATTCTCGACACACTTCAACTTGAGCATACCTTAGTTTAGGTTTAGGGTTTGTATTTCCACAAACGTTTAGATTTAGTTTGCTTCAAAGAGTAAACACCTTGGTATATTATTATTCTTGTGATCTTTTCTTTTATTATTAATTTGTTTTTTTTTGTTTTGGTAAATAACTGTAAGTAAAATGGAGATTAATCTTTTAGGTTCGGATGAAATAAAATATGAGTTAGCTATACGTGGATTACCAGTTACGGGTCCTTTTCCGCAAAAACGTTCATTATTAAGGGATTCAATGCGCATGGAACGTGAAGGACTTGCTTCGCGACCGACTACTTCACAATTCAACCCTGAGACAGAACTTTGCGTTTGTCAGGCTAAATTATTTATTTTGGAGCGCGATATTCTAAATTTTGATTTTCACAGTAAAGATAGCGAATTTAAAAGGATCTATTCATTTTTGATGCATGTAGAAGCTCGTCTACATCGCATACAGGTTATAGAATCTTGCGGTCTGATGCAGAAAAATACATTAATAGATAGGTGCGAAAAGCTGATAGGCGATTTGTATTTGGTTTCCGAAAGCTTACCCCGCACCCCAGCCAACGATTATTGTCAGGTCAAACCACCAAATTTTCAAAATATGGAAAACCAGCTGCTACAAAATGAGGCCACAGCTATTTCTTCACCCAGAGCAAATATTAATTCTATATTGGATATGAATAACGATCCAAGAGTTAGTAACATCTTACCTCCTATCATTGCCCCACAAGAACGAACACAGGTTTCTTATGACCTTATCGACCTTAAAGAAGATTTAGGCTCAGATCATTTGTTAACTGGTCAGTATAAATTTACACCACCTAGTCATGTGCAACCCTCTATAACTGTTTCTCGACACCCTGATACTACAACTTATTATAAACCCTTAGCTGCATCCACAGTGCAACGTTTGAATTCTGATGTTTATGCTAAAATGAGTGTTCAAACTCCTATTAGGCATGATGCTTCTTCTTTGGGACTGCGAAGTTCTGAAGTAAATTTTGCGAATCAATCCGAAAATATCTCTCGTTGTGCTATTGTAAATTCCTCTAAGCAAGATAAGTCGTTAAGTGATTCTGATCCTCTCGTTGATCTCGCTGACCGATTGGATAATTTTCAATTTTCGCCCTTAAGGGGACCTGAGTTCGAAGAATCTCGTATTAATAATACTTATAGTCCTAGAGTTTTAGATATAGTTAAATGGAATATTAAGTTTGATGGTCGAAAAAGTGTTAATGATTTCTTGGAACGCATTGAAGAGCTACGTGTATCCCGCGGAGCAACTAAAGAACAGTTATTGCGCTCTGCGCCAGAACTTTTCTCTGGTGACGCTCTCTTGTGGTTTAGAACAAGTCAGTTTACTAGTTGGGATGATCTCATCTTGCAACTAAAGGACGCTTTTCAACCTTATGATTATGAGTTTTCTCTATGGGATGAAATTCGTCGTCGAACTCAAGGCGCTCAAGAACGCGTAGTCAGTTTTGTAGTGTCGATGGAGAGTCTATTCCGCAAATTACCCATTCTGCCGTCTGAATCGACCAGACTCCAGATTGTGCGACGTAATTTATTACCATATATTCAGAGTCGACTGTCGACGCATCAGATTTGTAACTTACAAGAACTTGTAAAGTTAAGTAGAGCAATTGAAGAGACGGAATCGCGAATTCAATGTTTTGTTCCACCTTCCACAAATTATCGTCAACTGGTAGAACCTGCTTTAGCCTATCACAGGCCTTCCAATTATGTTGCTTCTATTACTCCTCCTTCTGAAAATAGACAACTTCTTGTTTCTGATATTGCTGCGCTTGATACCGCTAAACCATTATTATGTTGGAACTGTCAGGAAATTGGGCACCCGTTTCGCCAGTGTGCACAACCCAGAAGAAAATTCTGTTTCAGGTGTGGAAAATCTAATGTCACTTCTAAGAATTGTCCGATGTGTTCAAAAAACATAGTTACGGGAAGTCAGTAATAAGCCGACCGATCTTCTCCAATAAAGATTCTTCTAAGGCTGAATCAAATAAAGTAATTCTAGACTATATTTTAGAGCATGTCAAAGAAGACAAAAGACCATATTTAAAAGTTTTTGTTTATGGTAAACCTATTCTCGGTTTGCTTGATAGTGGATCGTCTCGAACTATTATTGGTTCTCTTGGATGGAATATATTGAAATCCGTTTGTCGCCTTAATCCTTCTGATATTTCAAATTGTACAGTTGCAAATGGCCAGATCTGTAAAAGTATTGGTTCAGTGACATTGCCATTTCAACTAAGAGATAAGGTAATCCTCTTAAATACGTTAGTTGTACCCTCTTTACCGCATTCACTCATTCTTGGAGTTGATTTTTGGAGTAAAATGCAAATTGTGCCTAACTTGTATAGTGACGAATGGTCGTTTCGATCGGATTTAGATCATGACTCACAGATTTGTGCTATACAATCCCGTGATTCACTTACCACCGAACAGCGACAAACTCTTGATAACCTTGTTGATGTAACTTTTTCTGCGATGGGAGATAAGCTAGGATGCACCACGCTAGTCGAGATGGAAATTAAAACCAATTCTACTCCCATAAAACAGAGATACTATCCCCTATCTCATGCACTTCAGAAAGAAGTCAATAAAGAATTAGAGCAAATGTTAGCTGATGGGATAGTGGAACCATCTGAGTCACCCTGGTCTTCACCGATTGTCATGGTTAAAAAAAAATGTGGTAGTTGGCGATTTTGTGTCGATTTTCGTTCGTTAAATAAAGTCAGTGTTCCTGATGCATACCCAATTCCTTATGTTTCGGCAACATTGGACAAATTACGCGACGCAAAATATCTCACTACTTTGGATATTAAATCTGCATATTGGCAGATCCCTATAGCAAAAGAGTCTAGACCTCTTACAGCATTTACAGTACCATCACGTGGTCTTTTTCAATTTAAAAGAATGCCATTTGGCCTTACTAATGCCCCTGCGGTATGGCAAAGGTTAATTGACCGAGTTGTTGGTGTCGATTTAGAAAAATTTGTGTTTGTATATCTAGATGATGTTATTGTGTGTACCCCAACTTTTGAAGAACATGTACAGGTTTTGCGCGAGATAATTTCACGAATTACTCATGCAGGCCTAACACTCAATCGTGAAAAATGTAATTTTTGCAAACCAGAACTAAAGTACCTTGGTTATGTAGTTAATGCTTCAGGACTTTTAGTTGATCCCGAGAAAGTAGACGCGATTCTGCGTATTCCAACGCCGAAAAGCGTAACGGAAATTAGACGAGTCGTCGGTCTTGCTTCGTGGTATCGTCGATTTGTACCCAATTTTTCCTCGTTGTTAGCACCGTTGACTGCTCTGACTAGGAAAAATGCAAAATTTGTTTGGAGTCTCGAATGTGAAGCAGCCTTTGAATCAGTTAAAGAGCATCTGATAGAGGCACCAGTTCTTTCTTGTCCCGATTTTGACCAACCTTTTACAGTACAGTGTGACGCGTCTGATTTTGGCTTGGGAGCTGTACTCTCACAAGTTCAGAATGGCGAAGAACACGTCATCTCGTACTTGAGCCGTTCACTAACTAAAAATGAAAGGAAATACAGCACTACTGAGAAAGAGTGCTTGGCTGTCCTATTTGCAATTGAAAAGCTTCGTCCGTATCTCGAAGGTACCAAATTTACAGTGATTACAGATCATTATAGTCTTAAGTGGCTTAATTCCATTAAGGATCCTGTTGGCCGCATTGCGCGTTGGGCAATTAGGTTACAGCAGTACGATTTCGAGATTGTACATCGTAAGGGCAAAGAGCATGTAGTTCCGGACACCCTGTCTCGATCCGTACCAGTCGTTGATACCATTTCAGAGCAACCAGTTTCCCCAGTTATTGTCAACCAAACTACCCTGCCACGTGATCACTGGTATCTTGGCATGATCAAGAAGGTGACCGCTCATCCGTCGAAGTATCCCCTTTGGTGGGTAGATAACGGTAAACTTTTTAAAAGGGCAAAACATCCTTACCCCGCACTTGTTGATCCTGCAGACTCTTGGCTTCTCGTAGTTCCTCGCGAAGAGCGAGCTTCGATTATAAAAGAACATCACGATCCCCCTACTTGTGGTCATCTTGGAATTTTTAAAACCCTCTCCAGGATCGCCCAAAGATATTATTGGCCCAATATGAAAAGTCATGTCGCCAGATATATTAATCGTTGTCGAGTTTGTCTTCAGACTAAACCTCTTCAGAAAGCCCCCGCTGGACAAATGTTAAGTTTGCAACCCACTAGTTCACGACCATTTCAGGTCATAAGTATAGATGTTGTTGGACCACTTCCTCGTACTGCCTCTGGACATTCCTATATTCTCTCTGTCTGTGATGTTTTTAGTAAGTTTTCATTGTTCTTTCCATTACGTTCAGCCACAGCTCAAAATATCGTCAGATGGTTGGAAAATTTTGTTATTTTAGTTTTTGGAGCCGAGACAATCATTGCTGATAACGGACCTCAGTTTCGCAGCAAGATTTTCCAAGAGGCTATGAAACAGTATGGCATTAAAATCCGTTATACCGCCAATTATCACCCTCAGGCAAACCCCGTCGAACGTGTTCATCGTGTCCTTAAGACAATCCTTACAAGTTACGTAGCTGAAGATCATCGACAATGGGACAAACTAATTGCTAAAGCTGGTTTTGCTATTAGGTCCGCTAAACATGAGGTTACCGGTTTGACCCCTAACTTTGTGGTCTTTGGTCGTAACGTTCCTTTACCCTGTGACTCTTGTCAACACTCAAATGAATCTTCCTCTTTTGACCCTATTTCTAGGTCGCAAACGATTAACAAGATGTTTATAGACGTTCAAAAGAGACTTCAGCAAGCTTATGAACGATCTCGTCAAACCTACAATCTTAGAAGACGAGACGAGCGTTTTCAACTAAACCAAGAGGTTTGGAAGAAAAATTATTACCTTTCGGATGCAACAAAGCACTTTACTGCCAAACTTGCACCTAAGTTTTCAGGACCATATCGCGTGTCAAAAATACTGTCGCCTTGGTCTTACGAGCTCTCTGACCAGAATGGTCGCAGTCTTGGTGTATGGCACGCTAAGGACCTTAAAGCGCATCCTCCGGATGATTCCTTGTAAATACATACCGTGTGTTTAATTTTTTTCCTTTCTCTTTTTGTTGTAGATATAAATTAGTTTGTAGTATATATTTCGCTACCGTTGTACAACTCTTAGTGTAGGACCGAAGAAAAATTTTCATTTAAAATTTTTCTCTGAGGAAGGGGAGGTGTGTTACAGTTTTAAATTGAATACACTTACCCATCAATTTTCATCTCTTTAGCTTATTTTTGTTTGAAAACAAAAGTAAATGTTTGTTCATTCCATCCTAATTTATTTAAACTTCAAAGCTATACTTCTCTAAATGACAACAATTATAACTCTCTAGGTCTGAGAAACCACACTCCTCATAACATCCCTGAAAATGTAATCAAGTTCGCTTTGGAATATTGACAATAACTCAGGTATACACTTAAATCCCGACACCGTTGACTGTTGGCAGGTTGACGCCTTTTCATTTTGTTTTTTTGTTGTGGAAACCGTCCTTACTGCAGTGTTGCATTGGAGTTTCCTAAGCATTTTTTTGCTAATTTTTAATGAAACCTAGGCCCTTAATTAGCGCTAAGGTCGTCACATAGCTTTGTGAGCCTAAGAAGCCCATATGGTGCTGATTCTCTGCTAGTTAGTGTGGATCCTACGTTCCAGTATTTTTCATCACATCTAAAAGGCCACATACCACCTTCGGTAAGTTTATTAGTCATATTTGTACTAAATCTAAAGTGTTCCTACCTTACTTTATCCTATAGCTTCATTCAAACTAACACTAAGTTTTGTTACAGGCCTTTTTTTTCTTCTTTTATTTTTCTACTGTTAATTTGACTTTCATTTATCTCCGTCTGGTTCAATATTGCATTCTGTACCCTGTGTGGATATCGATTCCGCCCCTTTTATTGGTGTATTCTCAAAGAAGTCATTCTCTCTCCGAAGAAAAACGTCCAGTTAGACCTTCAGGAGCTTCAACGAGTACAACGAGTCATAAGTTCGAGCTTTGATGCAGGCCCCAATACATAAAATCAGCCTACACAACTGTAAAAGCAGAACCAGGTTTGATCTGTCTCATATTAACATTAATGTACTTTCTAAGTATAAGTTATTATACTTATTGAGCCTTATTTAAATTGATTTTACCGGCTTTTTACGTTCTAAAATACAAAATTATAACTTGTACAGTCAACATTGTAAACTGAAAATACACAGGCCTGTTTACGCTCGGTATCTAGACTATAAAGAACACAAACTTTGAGTAATGCTAGTAAACTTGATTAAATAACCGAAACAAAAACAACACATTATATTTAAATATCATAATATCAATATCAAACATAAATATTACCATCATCTAACCTAACTTTAGAGTCAGCTGTCTGATAGGGAGGTGCATCAAAAGGCATCGACCTGCGGACGATATTAAGTATCGATCGATACCAGGGTTTGTTTATAAATATTTTAACAATATATAAGTTAATGTGGAATTATTTAAATCTGGTGTTTTCTTTTCAATAGGGTGTTTCCTGTTTTATTTTAGTAACGAAGGCACTGTCTTAACTTTAAGGGCACAAAACAGGTGGCGCTTTTGTTTGTATTTACCCACACCACTCCCGACTGATGAGCTAGTCGTCTTGGCCCTAAAAGGCAGTGTCCCAGTCCTCCTGTAAACTACCAGACAGGAATAATTTCCACCCGGTAACTATATTGTCAATTTTAGTCAGCTACAAGTGACCGTTTTATCGTTCTGCTTATGTGGGGTCGCGAAACGGAATCTTTTGCCATTAGCTCTGACCTCACTCAACTCGACGGTGAACAAACACGGATTCTACACTGGGATGGTAATTTTGCTAGTTTGTTGGATATTTTCTTAACTTCAAACCCCGACTTGTACACTATCACCGTGAAGCCTCCGTTAGGAACGTCTAGCCACAACCTTATATTGGCACTGCACAAACTATCAATTAGTGTCGAACAGCCTCCTAGACCACACAAGATCTGGCAATATATATCAGCTAAGTGGGATGACCTAAAGGACGATTTTCGAATCTTTCCTTGGCGGACGTTCGTTCCACCCCTGATGATCCATCCGTCTGAGCTAAAGAAGTATCGGAGGTTATCCTTACTAGCATGGAAGCCTTCATCCCTTTCTCAAAACAGTGCCCTATTAACGGCAAGCCTTAGTTTACCAGAAAATGCGAACGAGCTATTAAATCAAAAAATTATTTCTACCGACAACGGCTCAAAGCCCTACCGCCGAAAATCGTACCGTCTTTGTCAACCAATGCAGGCGAACGATAAATCACAGCAAATAAGTACACAAGCAGAGGATCAAAGATAAACTTCTCGAATATCCTAACGGCTCAAGATCATTTTGGTCGGCAGCTAAGGCCCTCAGTCAGAACTTCACCAAGTCAACCATTCCACCTCTAATACGTTCTGATGGCACCATTGCGAAAAAAGCACAGGAAAAAGCAAACTTACTGGCTGCCAATACACCACTCTATAGGCACCAAGGGATCTCGACAAAGACCTCAAAGAAATTCTGTCTTGGGGTGACAGTAACTAAGAAGAATTTAAGGCTAAAAAACCCAGGAGGCAGTTTTTTTTAAAAAAAGTTAATGTTTAAGAACCGGTTATAGTCAAGGCGGGACCCTCGATTCCCTTGGCTTCATCAATTCATTTATTGGGCCTCAATTTGGATAGTCATATGTCTTGGCATAGTCACGTTGCGGTCATTGCTAAGGCAGCCTCGCAAAAGCTTGGAATACTTAAATAAATAAATAAATAAATAATGCCTTTATATTAGAGGAAAAAAAAAATTACAATTTTATGTTACATACAATAGAACTTAAATCTATATCTATTGAGGTAGCATGGCGCAGTCTAGCTTTAGTAGCTACTCTACTCAACCATGCCACAACAACAAACTTAATAAAATAAGATATTTAAATAATATGAAATATAAAATTAATAAAGAAGTAAAACAATGATCATTTGGAAAATTTAAATTAGTTTTATTTTAATAAAAATAACTATTTTAATCGACAGCCTGCCGACAAGCATTGGACAAATTAAACCAGAACATTCAACATATCTGATCGTACCAAGGTAAAATGGAGTGAACCAAAAAAAAAATTATTAAGCTTGTAAAGCTAAAACATGCTTTTTATATTTTATTTTAAATAGTTGAACACTTAAACCAATCAAAGTTATTAGGTAAGGAGTTATAAGCTTTTACAGCATTGTAAGTAAACGACCTCTGAAACAGGGCACTCTGATGGTGAGGTTGAGTTAATCTACCCCTATGGCGTATGTTGACGGAATGAACGTTACAGCGGGGGACTAGGCGTTCGCGGACAGAGACAGGAGAATTCGGCTCTGTAATGTATTAGCGCATTTGTAATATTGTCGTAGTCACTATTTTGTAGCATGCGCGAGCACATGACTAGGTGTAAGGATCTGGGTAGGCTGAGTGCCTGGATGCGACAGTATAAAATCGATACCCGGTACGTGCTCGTGCTACGCGGCAATCACGGGGCTAGATTAGATACGCTCGCCATTCGGGCTCAACACCAACCACTGTATTATTACACGGCATTAATACTATTCAATAAATGTGTATTAGATTATTGCGTGGTTTCATTGTGTGAGTGCATAATCCTGAAACATCACAACGTGGCGACGAGAAAAGGTCGAAATTCACGCGGGTGAAAAAAACATTCGCACAAAAAGTAGTTATTCGGTCGAGCGCACGCACTGCTGGAACCAGGCGTCGCTGCGCGACCTACACCACGGCTGCAGCCAATGTTTTGATTAAAGGGACCGTAAACAAACAAGAAATGTCTAACGGCCTGACAATCGAATTCGATTTTAAGAAGAATGACTGGAATATCCATAAAAAGCGCTTGGAACAATGTTTTATAGCAAAAGAGATCACAGACGACAAGATCAAAAGAGCTCATCTCCTGGCAGGATTGTCCGAAGAAACCTTTCAGCTAGTAGAAAGCTTGGTTGTACCAAAACCAGCTGAGGAAACAGAGTACAAAACCATCATTGACAAATTAAACGCCCATTTTGGCACCACCAAACTAAAATGGGCGGAGCGGTACAATTTTCACCAGTTAAAAAAGGCATCTCACGAGTCCATTCCCGAGTACATTGCAAGGATCAAAAGTCACGCGGTGCATTGCAAATTTGGTACCAACTTGGATGAAGTTCTGCTTGACAAGTTTATAGCGGGGTTGGAACCAGGCCCCGTTTTGGACAAGTTATGCACAATGGATGATTCAGCAACCTTAAGCAAGGCCATCCAACTAGCCTTAAAAACGGAGACGGCTTCGGTCGGCTTTGGCATCAAGAGCGATCCAACCGCTTCAGGTATTAAGCAGGAACCCAGTGATTTCTACCAGCTGTCGGCCGGCAGGAGACAGGATTCATCACATAGGTTCGGTGGAGTGCAAGGTCGCCCTCCTCGCAGGGGTGACATTAGTACGGGATACGGGAACACTAATCGTGGCACCGGAAGAGGGGGCAGAGTTAACAGTGGTAACAATTTCCAAAGTCGAGGGATGTGCTTTAGGTGCGGAGGTCAAGGGCATGATCAAAAAAATTGTGCGTACGGTGATTATAAGTGTCATAGGTGCGGCAAAGTAGGTCATTTACGTAAAATGTGCAATTTTAGTCGTAGTGTAAATTTTTTACAATGCGACGAAGGCACTGGTGAAGATGACGATTGTAATCTTGAGGCCAATGCACGCGCTAGATCAACTGATTACGGGAACAATGATGTAAGTCTATTTCAATTAAGTTCTGATCACACTATACCCATGTCTTTACAGGTCCTGCTGAACGGAAAGACATTTTTCGTTCAGGTTGACTCGGGCGCGGCTATGAGCGTTATTTCTGAGAGCACATGGGTTAGTGAGTTCAAAAATGTTAGGATTTCAGAATCCCATTGCAATTTACTAAGCTATGTGGGACATAAAATAGTTCCTCTGGGGAAAATAAGTTTGATGGTGACATGCAATAACCAAGGTCATTTGATCGACTTTTACGTCATTAAAGACGGAGGGCCTACGCTCTTGGGCAGAAATTTTTTGTACAAATTTAATATTGGGTTTAAGGAGTTACATTTTTTAAACAATGGGCCGGGCTCATTGTTCGAGGAGTTCCCAGAAGTGTTCAGTGACACACTTGGTACGTTTAAGAAATTTAAGGTATCCATAAAATTAAAAAGAGACGCGGTTACGAGGTTTTTTAAGCATAGGTCGTTACCTTTCGCTGTCAGTGACAAGGTTAACCTGGAGCTAGAGCGCCTGGTCAATATAGGCGTTTTACATCCAGTGGAAAATTCTGATTGGGCAACTCCGATTGTTCCCATCATAAAGAGTGACAAAACGGTACGCATTTGCGGAGACTACAAAATAACATTAAACCCCGCTATAGAGAACGATATTTATCCAATCCCTCGGCTCGAGGATATTTTTTGTAAATTAAAAGATGGCGAACAATATTCAAAAATAGATTTACAAAACGCGTATGCTCAACTACTACTAGACGAAAACTCTAGTAAATTGACGACTATAAACACGCACAGAGGTTTGTTTCGATACACGCGCTTGCCTTATGGTATTAAATCAGCATCTTCAATTTTTCAACGGGTTATGGAGCATCTCTTTCGCGACCAGGAGGGCGTCGCGGTTTTTGTCGATGATATCTTGATAACGGCTAAAAACTATAATGAGCACCTTATAAGATTGCGCAGGGTTTTGAGCATTTTGCGTGCCAATGGGTTGACTGTAAAAAAAGAAAAATGTTTATTTTTCCAAAACTCCGTAACTTACCTTGGTTATGTAATCGACAAGCAAGGGTTGCATAAGTGTCCAGACAAGGTGCGTGCGGTGAAAGAGGCGCCAACTCCAGAAAATTTGACCCAGCTAAGGTCATTTCTCGGCGCAGTGAACTATTATCATAGATTTGTACCAAACATGTCCTGTATTTTGCATCCCTTGTACGAATTATTAAAAAAAGATCGTCAATGGGTATGGACGGACGAATGCGTAAATGCTTTTAACAAAATTCGGGAAGTATTATGTTCAAATCAAGTGTTGGCACACTACGACCCGGGGTTAGAACTCATTCTTACCACCGACTCAAGCGATTACGCAATAGGCGCGGTTTTAGCACATAGGTATACCAATGGTGCCGAGAGACCCATTGCATACGCTTCGAGGACGTTGTCGGCGTCAGAAAAGAACATGGCGGTCATGATCAAGGAAGCTTGTGGTATCGTGTGGGGAGTTAAAAAGTTTTCGCAATATCTAACGGGGCGCAGCTTCACCTTGAGAACGGATAATCAAGCTCTCGTGGCAATATTCGGGCCCAAACACGGCATCCCCATTATGTCAGCAAACAAAATGCAACGATATGCATACTATTTGTCCTGTTACGACTTTAAGATAGAGTATATTAATCAGCTAAAAATGTTGCAGATTTTTTTGTCGCGGCTCCCGTTAAAAGACACGCCCCCTACGGACGACGATTCGGTGTTTTTAAATTACGTTGAAGATAACGCGGATTTACCCTTGAGCATTGCAGACGTGGAAAATGCAACGACGGTCGACCCGATTTTAAAGCAAGTACGTCATTTTTGTTTAAATGGGTGGCCAATGCGAGTCACAAGGATCGAATTGAAACCATACGTTCAGCGCAAAAACGAAATCAGTGCCGAAAACAATGTTTTGTTATGGGGACATCGAGTAATCGTGCCAGTAAATTTGCGTACCAAAGTGTTAGAAATGATTCACACGTCGCATCAGGGCATAGTAAAATCAAAAAGTCTAGCGAGATCGTATGTATGGTGGCCGTCGCTAAACAATGAAATCGAGGAGCACAGTCGCACTTGTGAGGCGTGCGGTACATATCGGTCGAACCCTCCCCGCGCCCCGCTAACTCCTTGGCCAGTAGGAGACTCGCCTTGGGATCGTTTGCACATCGATTTCCTGGGGCCTATCGAAAATAAAATGATTTTGATAATCACGGATAGTTTCTCAAAATGGGTAGAAGCTTTTCCTATGTGTAACATGACGTCACAAGCTGTAATAGTTAAGCTTCGGGAAGTTTTTTCGAGATTTGGCCTGCCCAGAAGCGTAGTCTCCGATAATCAAACATGTTTCTCCTCGGAGGAGTTTAAAACCTTTTTGTCGCATAACGGCATAAAACAAATGTTTAGCCCACCTTTCAATCCTGCTTCTAATGGCGCGGCAGAAAATTGCGTCAAAAATTTAAAACGCTTTTTAATCAAAGAAAAAAAGGAGAATCAAAAGGTTGATTTATCGCGTAGCATATGCAGGTATTTATTGATGTATAGGAACACCCCCCATTGTTCTACAAATATGTCACCTGCTAAGTGTATGTTGAATAGGCAGCTAAGAATGCGTTTAGATCTAATAAAACCTATAAACAATGATAGCAACGGGAACAGCTCTAAAATTAATAAAAGGGTTAAGGCAAATATTTTAAACTCGCAGCAGTCCCAGAAATCCTATTTCAGAGGGGGCAGGAATGTATCATTTTTTATAGGCCAAAAAGTGCGGGTCAAAGATTATAGGGGTAGAAAGCCAATTTGGGCATCAGGCGTAATAGTGGACACCGTTTCTAAAAACCTGTTCAAAGTAAAAATTTATGACTGCAACTTGACTTGGACTAGACATGTAAATCAGATGATTTCGTTTAACCCGGTGCTAGACTTTGAGGACGAAAGTGAACTAACGTCCTTGCAGAAAGGTGAGGAGAATAACCTTAGAAATAGGGAAAATATCAAGGTTTCGGATGCTCGCCCCGAATACGAGACTATTGATTTGACTTTGGGTGATGAAGCAAGCAACGAAGGGGTAGTTAACCCAGATGCGGGTTTAGGTAATAATTACCCCACTGAAGGGGAACGCAGAAGAAGTCTTTCGGTGGGTGCTTCAGCGCCTGAACGCCCTAGGCGAGCTAGGGCCCCTCCCGACCGATTTCATTTTTAAATATGTCCGAATGATAAGTGAGGGAGGGTGTAATGTATTAGCGCATTTGTAATATTGTCGTAGTCACTATTTTGTAGCATGCGCGAGCACATGACTAGGTGTAAGGATCTGGGTAGGCTGAGTGCCTGGATGCGACAGTATAAAATCGATACCCGGTACGTGCTCGTGCTACGCGGCAATCACGGGGCTAGATTAGATACGCTCGCCATTCGGGCTCAACACCAACCACTGTATTATTACACGGCATTAATACTATTCAATAAATGTGTATTAGATTATTGCGTGGTTTCATTGTGTGAGTGCATAATCCTGAAACATCACAGGCTCATTCAAATTTTATAAATAAAAGTGCAAAAATGTAGAAGCCTACGGGAATCCATCCTTAACCAATTTAGTTCCAAAAATGTATGCGAGACGTGATCATATTTTCTAAGACCAAAGATGAATCGAGCACAAGCATTTTGTACCTTTTGAATACGAGACTTACTTACGTTATCTAAACAGTAACCGTAAACGAAATCGCAATAATTAAAATTTGAGAGCACTAATGATTCGCAAAGTGTCTTTTTTTAATTTAAAATTTAAAATATGTCTATTGTTGTAGAGTATTTTTAGGGCCATGTACGACTTTTGGTTTATCTTTTTTAAATGATCACGAAATCTTAATTCGCTATCCAAAACTATTCCTAAGTTTTTTGCAGATTTCACTACCGACAGCTTTATACCATTCAATACTATATTTATATTATTCATAAGATATTCAACTTTACCTTTATTACCAAACAACATAAGGTAGGATTTCGAGGGATTTAATTTTAAATTGTGAGCAGAAGCAAGCCGAGTTAAAGTCTCTAAGTCTTCATTAATAAGTGCTTCAGCATTAATATTGTCCTCAAAATCAAAACAGTAATATATCTGTGTGCCTGAACTTTACAATATTTCAATGATCTAAGAATATCGGAAGGGTAGATAAGAAAAAGTAAAGGGCCCAATATAGAGCCTTGCGGAACGCCGGATAATATCCTAACCTGTTCCGAGTACTTATTATCAGAAAATATTTTTTGGTAACGATTAGAAAGATATTATAATTAGAGCTACAGAAATACTGAAATTTTTTCTAAATCGACATTGGGTATCAGGGATTATTTTATTTTTTATGCAATAGTCATACATTTGATGAAATAATAATTTTTCATAAATCTTAGAGAGGGCAGGTAAAATACTAATAATTCTAAGGTCATTAAAGCTTGCAGGATTAGAAATCTTTGGCAGCGGCTTACCAATCGATATCTTCCACAGATCAGGAAAATAATTTACTTCCATGCAAAAATTTATAATATGATTAATATATTTATCAATAAATGGACTACAATATTTTAACATTAAAGGTGACACCTCATCAACCCCTGTTGCATTAGTCTGAATACTATTTAAAATGTTATGTATATCTGATACTTCCGCTAAATTGAAACTAAATTTGTCAACATTGTCATTGTATAAGTTATCACTATAAAAATTAACTTTATTACTACAATCAGATACGTTCTGCAAAAATGCCCCAAAAAAATTATTAATATTATTAGGATCAGCTAAACTATTGGGAATACAAAAGTTTTTATGAGAAGTAATATTAAAATTCCTTAACGCTCCCCAAGTTTTACGTGGGTTTCTTCCCTCCAAATGTTATGAATCCAAATACTCCCTCTTTGCTCTTCTAACCATTGTTAATGTTAAGTTCCTCAATTGTTTATAATTTATCCAGTCATTATTGTTTCTAGTCCTTTTAAATTTCTGCAGTGCAGTATCTCTTTGCCTCATAAATATTTTAAGATTGGCAGTTAACCAAGGTGCCCTAGGTTTGGTACTACGAGATTGTTTGATAGGAGCCTGTACATTAAACAAAAATAAAATTAGGTCATTAAATATTTTGATCTTATTATCTATATTACTTTCATATAAAATGTTGTTCCAAGGTAAATCATGCAGGTCTCGAAGAAAATTATTCACATCAAAATATTTGTAACAGCGATAGTGGATAATCTTAGGTTTAACCGGAATTTTAGATAATTTTAAAGAACAATAAACCATTCTATGATCCGAAATATCGTCAGTAGATATAGTACCACATTCACTTACCAACGAGCAGTCGCTAACAAAGATTGCATCCAGCAAGGTGCTTGTATTAGCGGTAATCCTTGTAGGTTCATTTATAATTTGCTGGTAGTTATAATTTTGAAATAGAGAAGTTAAAGGATTATCAAGATTCATTAAACTGACATTAAAATCCCCAAGACAAAAAATTTCATTACCTGTAGGATATAAATTGGAAAAAATTGTATCTAAATCTGAAACAAAATTATTAAAGTTTGTGTTTGGTGGTCTATAAAACACGGCAAAAGCAAGTCTTTGGTTTTTTATTTTTACTTTTAAGATAAGGAATTCCAATGCTTCATTTATATTAAAATTAAAGTTAATCTCTTCAACAGTTAAATTATTTTTTACATACGCCGCAACCCCCCCCCCTCTTCCAGCTCTATCCTTTTGAATAATCTGATACTCAGGAATAGAAAAACGAGCAGAGTCATCACCACCAGAGAGCCACGTCTCGCACAAAAACATGACATCAATATTATGGTGTTCAACTAAATATTTAAAATCGTAAAACCCAGTAAAAATCGACCGAATGTTTAAAAGTCCAACCCTAAGTCCATCATGCATATCCGACAGGCAATCAATAAGAGAGTATTGAAGAAAAAATGTACCTCTTAAATAAATAGATGCGCCTTATTAATAATGCAATCAAGATTTAGACAAAAATCAATCTTAGAGCATCGCTCAGAGTAAATAAGAAATAGATCAAAGGAAAACTATCCCAATTAAATCATAACAAATAGTATTGCATATATGCTGCAGGTGTCAGTTTATATAAAAAATACAGGAAACCTATACCACCATTTATTCTAAGAAACAAAAGTTTGATTTTACTTTAACCCATTGGGGCAGTATAGCTACCTACCCAAAGTACAAAAATAAACCGCCAACGCAGAGCAAAAAAATATTAATTGAAAACTCTACTAACGGCAACTACACCCATAAAAACCAAAAACAGTCATTATCCTCTTATGGATCTTATGATATTATTATCATAAATAAAGCAACGTAAAATTATACTTATTGATCAGTAACCGTTTGTCGGAGCAACAAAATAATGAGAATGTACTTACATCATCTTTGCAAACGAGCTCTCATTCAAATTACGATTTTTTTAGTTTCGAAAGATCTTGTTCGTCTGCGATCCGTCGTGTTGTGTCCCCGCACTTAACGTAAATATTGCCATTTAACACCCACGCATTTTTGCTGGAAAACTCACGAATCGAAGCACTAAATAGGGCTAGGCGCCCCTTCGTTAAGTCCTCCTTAATTTGAATACCGGTATTTTGAAGATGTTTACGACTTTTCAACACAGTAAGCCGAGCACTATCCGTAACGAACCGCACAAGTACTGTCGGTGGCTTATTATTGTCACCGTTTTTTGCGGCAATTCGGTGGCATTTTTTAATGTCAATATTTTTAATATTTACTTTTAATACTTTTGTAAACATATTAACTGTGTCAGAACGCAAATCCTCGCCATCTTTGACTGGCATACCGAAGATGCGCACATTCAAATTTCGTGACGTTTGTTCCTGATCATCCATCCCTTTCTTACTTTGCTTCTATGAGGTAAGAACTTCTATACACCCCAACAACTTTTGTTGCTCTATAGAGCCCAAATTCGACCATCGCTAGAGTACTGTTCGCATATTTGAGGTTCTGCTCCTAAACATACCCTGAGATTGCTAGATTCCATTCAAAAAAGAGCCATTTATTTAATCCGTGACCATGATCTGATCAAACAACCTGGAAAGCCTTGAACATCAAAGGCAGGTTGGCGACTAGAGTCTAGTTTACAAATATTTTTATGGCAAGTGCTCAACTGAGGTTGCCCGCTTGTTTCGACCCAGAGCGGTGCATGGTAGGAATAGACGACGAGCCGCTGCAGTCCACCCATACGCGGTTCGGCGTAGTGGTCCCTCGAATGACACCGTTTAAAAATTCTTTCATCTGGAGCTCGTCATCACTATGGAACGACCTCCCTGAGGCCGTGTTCCCCAACGAGTATAATCTCCAAGGATTCAAGACCAACGTGAATCGTTTCCTGGGTACACGCACCCCTCGCAGAGCACTATAAGGGATTAATCCTGCAGTGCTATGCCTTATTTAAAAGAAAAAAAAACAGCGAAATCACCATCTCAGTACGAAATAAGTTAGTCCACGCGGTAAACCAACTTGAACTAACCCAAGGCTGCAAATGTTGCATCCGACGACCAAAAAAAAAAAGAAAAAGAATGAAATTTTATAAAAAACCAGAAAACAGGCTTATTTTTTTGAATTGATTAATTAATATTTATAAGCAATCGTCATCTTGTCGTATTTTGTGACAAAGTATAGTGAAACCCACCGGACGTAAAAGAAAGCACTTTATCTAAACCGTTTACATTTACGTCTCACTGCCATAAACATGGCTGTAATTTTCCCATATAATAGTTACTTTCCAGAGGCGTTAACAGCTGAACAATAAACCCTAGGAAAGAAAATGTGAGTATAAAAGACGATTTTTAGGATCATAAATGGTAATGAAAATATTTTACACAGTAAAGAATATCAAATAAATGATCATAGTAGAAACCACAAATTAATCAGTGTTCCGATGTTTTATTTTTTACCATTTTCATTGGATTCTAATTTAAAAATTAAGCAAAAGGCCCGAAGAGTATAAAATATAACATCAGTGAAGGATTGTTATGTAATTTGCTTACCGCAGGAGGAACTGCGTCTGGCATTAA
The DNA here is from genome assembly GCA_963920685.1 of Polydrusus tereticollis. Taxonomy (NCBI): domain Eukaryota; kingdom Metazoa; phylum Arthropoda; class Insecta; order Coleoptera; family Curculionidae; genus Polydrusus; species Polydrusus tereticollis. Next base: position 1,951,120 of record OY987334.1, on the reverse strand, counting down.
TTGAGAACGAAGCTTTGGCTCACCTGAAACAAAAATAAAAATTTAAACTCTATTATCCAAAAAAATTTTAATTAAATTTTTTTCTTCACAATTATAATTTCTCTTCAAACCATCATCAAATACTCAATAAAATCTAAAATATCTTAATATCTACAAATTCTTTAATTCAAACTAAAATTTTATTCACTTGGCCGATTCTTGCTGGAAATCCATAACTAATATGTTTTTTGGAAATGTAAAGATTTTTACACACTTTTTTCCAGTTGTTTATTAACACAATTATCACATAACATGATTCGCTACACGGTAGCTTCTGATGAAGCTACCGCTACTTCCAGTAGTACGAAAACGGCTAGCTAAACGATTAAACATTCTACTGTCGTATCGGCGCCTTTGAGGGTATCGTACTGTGTCAACCCGTTCAGCAATTGTTGCATTTCCCAAACATTCAAAATACACCGCAATGATGTCAACCGCTTCTTCAAGTAACAGAGGCATTTTGAAAATCAAATACGACACAACACTGTTGGCACGACAAAAATTTTGACGTAATAATGAAAGATGACACGCGTGCACAGTTTTAATTCATATTTTGTTTTTCCAAGGCCTATTGGACTCCTAAAAAACCTTTACAATGGCAACTTGAAAATAAAATCATAATGTTCCGTAATTATGATTACTGTTGTTGATATCTCCGGATAGAAAATAGATATTAACTTGCGGTTTTTGCTGACTTCTTAGACTTTTAATCATCCTTGTAATCAGGTAAAATTGAATATACTATTATATTTACAATTATGGAAAAAACGCGCAATGTTTGTAAAGTTGTAAGACAGTGCCCCCTAGCGCCTAGTATAATGCAGATATTGCCGTATAAAACACATATTGCAGTAGTTCATAAGATGATATATAGAGTGAGAAAAGCCCTTTTTAACAAAACTAAGTTACCTAAATTATGTTAAGCCAGACCGGAGTTATCAGCATTTATTACGAATAATGTTCAACCTTCCCCCACCACTTTAATTGAAAAGTGACGAACACGTTCTATAGGTGAATTTTATTAATAAATCTTCGAAATATACAAAAATGTTATTTTCGGGATACCTTAACTAGGCGACTTTTGAGGAAATTTCGTGATTCATATTTACCGTTACTGTCGCTACTAGCGCCAGTCTGAGAAACTTGAAAATAATTTCCAGCAATTTCTCATGACCACTTCACCCAATATATTTTTCTTCGCAAGCCATACGACTAACACTTTCTGAGATACGGCCGACAGCCATTCTTAGTGGGACACCCGGTACTCATTAATTTGTGGTAACTCTAAATAATTTCATTCAAATCGATTTTGGTATATCAAATAGATATGGGGCTGTGCCCCAAATTAGATATGAGTTTAATATGATTAGGTTGAGAAAAAAAAAGAAGTGTGTACAAAAAGGGAAGTTCTAAAAAATTATAACCTGTGCTGACACAACCGTGTTAATGACTGTACTTGGTAGTTGATCCACTGATTACCGAAATTTTTAACTAATTTTAAATTTGATTTTTCTATAATTTAAGAAATTTTTCAAAATGTTTTTTCTCCTCCAATACTGTTTCTCTCAATTCAAATTTTTATTAATTCTATTTTATTTCCAAAAATTTCACCTATAATAAAATCTTTTTACAGCCAACATGTTGATATAAATTATGACTCGTTATTACACCTTATCTTCAATTATATTTTCCTCACTTTTATAAGTTGTACCCATTAATTTGAGACATATATGCATTTTTCAATTAACTTGATATTGGTATCTCCTGAGGATGAACGTATAAATGTTCGAAATATGTAGGGACCTAAAAAATTTTTTTTCATACATTAAACTGTGGAGGAAGACTGGATTGTTCTGTTTAAATTATACTTTAACTACACTGTAAGTATGGACGATTTCTTCAACTTATCCTGTATATACTTCAAAATTGCCAAGGTGATGTCTTCAAGATGATACATTACATATCATATCCACATATTCAAATTCGAATTGGACTAAAAATAGAAAGTCGCTTTTCTTTAAAGAAAATCTGTTTGCAAAGACATGCACAACGGTTTCGGCGTTAATTTTGCAACGGAGATGACGCGCGACGGAGTTACACTTGTCGCCTTTTTATCCATTTTCACCACCTCGAACCCTAAAGAAAGTTTATAGTTTATCTTTAAATGTCGCGAAGTTATAAATGCTCATTAAATATGCAAGACGCATACCGGGATATTAAGGACAATTTAAACACCATCCCCTAAAATCTATTGTGTTTACATTAAAGGATCCAAATGATGAGCATTCTTTAGGTAGGTCCACCCTGAATTTATCGCAAGCCATTGTTATATTTAAGGATTTACCATTGTATTGGGAAAATCCCTTAGCCAGGAGCGTGTATTGGGGACGCTTTTAAATTAAAAATCTTAAACATTCTCCTATTCTCCTAAAATTGTGTTATATTATATATGTATTTATAACACATATTATATATGTATTTATAACACATAAAAACATTTAGAAAATCGTATTTACTAATGGGTGGTACTATTTTACATAATATAATTACAAAAACAAGATATAATATAGAATCTTACAGGTCAATAATGGGTTAGAATATTTTAAAAATAATATCAAAACTAGCATAAACCCTACCTCCTTTTAAAATTACTATAGATTTAACTTGATCAAGTACTCTTCTTTGTTTTAATAAAAACGTTATTGTTTCTGTGGAAAATTCTAGTTTTATTTATGGCACAGATTTCCAATAGGTACTGACACTCGATATATATTTCCTGGTTTCGACTGCTATCAAATCAGGTGGCGCCCAAGTGTGATACACTCACAGGTGCTATATGCAGCTCCTGTGTGGCACACTGTGACAAAAAACAAAAAAATTATCAAAAAACTGGGCAGCCTACAGAGGAAAATAAACATTAGCATAACCTCGGCATACAGAACGGTCTCCACAGAACAAGTAGGGGTTATAGTAGGAGTACCCCCAATAGATCTCATGATAATAAAGCGGACGGAGAAATATACGGGCACAGATACAAAAACGGCAAAGGAGAACCTCATGAGAAGATAGGAAGAGAGATGGCGAGACGGCACATATGGGAGATGGACTTATTGCCTGATTCCAAGCATTCAAGTGTGAAGTGAAAGGGCATACGGAGAGGCAGATTATTACCTAACCCAGGACCTAAGTGGACACGGGTGCTTTAAAAACTACCTGTACAATAGAAGAAGGTCAGAAACGGCAGCATGCCCCTACTGTTACAGTGAGGATGATGAACATACGCTATTCGTTTGCATACAGTGGAATGAAGACCGAACACTTTACATCGAAAAGGCGTCTCAACCTTTTAACGCAGGGAACATGATGAGCTATTTGACGGCAGGAGATGAAGAAAAATGGAAGAGGGCGTACAATACGATAAGGAGTATTATCGAGACAAAGGAGAAAGCTGATAGATGACGATGAAATCATGACGTCTACCCGCCGAAGTAATGCGAAAGCGGTTCCAGTGGGTTAGATGGAAGCAAAGAAGGAGGGGTTTTAGTGGGTACGACTATCCCAGAAAGGGAAGGAATCCCACACTACCCCCTTCGATATACACCGGAAGGGGGTGTCTATGAAGATTTCCCCTCCTTCACAAAAAAAAAGGGGGCGCCCAAGGCAAGTCAACGACGAAGAAAGGGTGTAAGTATGTAATGAACCACAACCTAGTACCTTCGCTATAAGAGCTACCGTATGCAGAGTGACAACCTGTTGTTCCTGACAAGAGGTTATCACTGCCATAATACTTCAGACAACAGTTCCTTAAAATGACCTATGCTGTGCTGCCTGAAAACTCGCTATTTCGCTTCTAGATTGAGAGGTTTAGCACCCATATACAGGGTGTTTCAACAAGGTTCGCCTTCGATAGCGCCTAAACTGCAAGAGAAATAAGAAAAGTTTTTATAAAAGTTATAGGGTTTGCAATGGAGCATAATGTAAAAATATTTTGCGTTATACAGGATGGCTCAAAAAAATTGGTACTACATAAAAATTATTTTTTTTTTAAATGAAACACCCTGTATTTTTTTTAACTGATAGGGTGTATTTTTCAAATGCCTTTATTTTTCGTTAAATATGTCATCTACGTAAATCTTCTAGTTTTTGAAATATTGTATATTTTATGAAAAACTACACGAAAATTCGTAATTTTATTATTTTAATGGGCAAAATAATTAAAATGGGCATAAACATCAAAATTGTTACATATTCTTAAGAGTCCTCTTTAGAGAATTTTAGAAACGAAAAAATGCATAGGTATTCGGTCAACGAAGAAATATCATCTTTTCTTTTAAGTATTAATATTAAATGTATTATAATTAAAAGGAACATCTTACACATTTATATTATAAATATACCAAACTAAAAAGAAATATTAGAGATACTAATTAAAGAAAAACTGTCTTGTTACAAATTTTGTTCAATGTGTCCTCCAAAGTTCAAATTACATGAACGAATTCTTTTCGCAAATGAGTCGTTTACATTTCTTAAGTTATTTGCAGTGATGGTTTGGAACACCTCTCCAATTCGATTTTGCATATTTTCTTTTGTACTATACTATTTCTTTCACATATCTTTATAAGAAAAAATCTAGCTTGGAAAGGTCGGGAGACCTTGCTGGCCAAGATAATGGGCCTCCCCTAACGACCCAACGGTCATGGAAACGTCGGTTTAAAAAATGTCTAACTAGTAGACTGTAATGAGCTGGCGCTCCATCCTCCTAAAACCACATTCTTGCCAGAGTATGTTCTAACTAGCACTTCTAAATGATTCTGCAAAAAATGAAGGTACACCTAACCAGTAAGGTTTCCAAGAAAGAAATGTGGACCAATGATATTATTTCCTATTATACCAGCCCATACATTAAGCGACTACCAATGTTGAAAATTAGTTTCTCGTGTAAAAAAGGGGTTGCTAGTATCATAATAATGAAAGTTATGTTTGTTCACACATCCGTTTCTCTGAAATGTAGCCTCATCACTAACATAACATATTCAGAAAAACGAGGTTGTTGTTGTATCATACGTTCAGCCCACTGGCAAAATATTACTCTATTTTCATAATCTTGCGGCTAATTCTTGTAACAACTGAATATGATATGGATGAAAATGTTCACTACGAAGCATTCTTGACACTGATGATGCACTAAACGGCAGTTCATTGCCTAGCTGTCGAGTACTCTTGTGAGGATCTTCAACTACACTTAAAGCTGTCATTAATTTATTGTCATCGTTAGTCGCTGGCTTGACTCGTTCATGTGTTTCATAATCGATATTTTCTGTTCTTTCAAATCACTCTTTTAATCGCTAAAAAGCAGTTGGATGAGGATGTCTACTTTGTGGATGTTGTTGGGCATAAATCCTCGAAGCTAAAAATGAATTTCTTTCACCTGCTCACAAAGCATAATTTATGTCAATAAGTTCTGCATGTGAAAAGTTCATGGTCAAAATACACCAGGATCAAAAATAGTGATAAAGGAGAAAATTTAAACGATATTTACCATATAATACCAATATAAATAAGTTTAAAGATAAATAATAATGACAACTTATGTCAAGGTAAAGAGTTTATTTTGTCATGACCATCTTGATATATGTTTCTATTTTCTCAATGAATTATCCAATTTTAATTATTTTGCCCATGGCATTCTTGATTATAATAATAAAATAACTAATTTTCGTAATTTTATTGACTTGGCCGATACTTGCTGGAAATCCATAACTAGTATGTTTTTTGGAAATGTAAAGACTTTTACACACTTTTTTCCAGTTATTTATTAACACATATCACATAACATGTTTCGCTACACGGTAGCTTCTTCAGATGTACTCAGTTTACAAATAGTGGATATATTTATATGCATAATAATATATCCACTATTTGTAAACTGAGTACATCTGAAGAAGCTACCGTGTAGCGAAACATGTTATGTGATATGTGTTAATAAATAACTGGAAAAAAGTGTGTAAAAGTCTTTACATTTCCAAAAAACATACTAATTTTCGTGTAGCTTTTGATAAAATATACAATATTTCAAAAACTAGAAGATTTAGGTAGATGACATATTTAACAAAAAATAAAGGCATTTGAAAAATACACCTTATCAGTCGAAAAAATACAGAGTGTTGACATAATGCATATTTAAATTAGCGGAATTTGCCAAGTCAACACGAGCACCCCGTATAATAAATAGAACAAATAGTGATATGGTTACGTGCCAAGTACTTTAAGGTACTTATGGTAAAAAATTTTGTTTAATTCTATTGATTCCATAGGCAACTATGATTTTTTTAATAAGTCAAATAAGAATCATAATATACCAGGAAATAATTATTTACTTGACAACGTCGCAACCAAATTCAAAAAAGTAAATATGACTGTAGAGATTCTTTCTAGCGAAATTTAAAAAAAATAATTTTTATGTAGTAGGTACCAATTCTTTGAGCCATCCTGTATAACGCAAACTATTTTCACGTTATGCTCCATTGCAAACCCTATAACTCTTGTATAAAACTTTTTCTTATATCTCTTACAGTTTAGGCGCTATCGAAGGCGAACACCTTGTTGACTCACCCTGTATAATTAAGTTAAAGGTCAAATCCTGGAAGCGCCACCTTAGTTTTATTTTATTTAAAAGACTTTAAATGTTCTAGTGTTTGGCCTTAGAAAAACCTATGGTCCATGACAGAAAGTTGCCACTGTCATCATATAAAATATAATAGTGTATCAAAAGATTGGAGATTTTCCTTTCATTATTAAACGGTCCGAACTAGGTTACATTATACGAGGTCCCTAGGATTACTTAACAAACAGTTAACGTTCTTTCCTGAGAATAACCCTTCACACTCTTTTTAACACCTATCGTAAATTATTAATGCTCTACTGACACCAAACACCCACCTATAAATCTGAAAGTTCTAAAAATATTATTACCCACTTTTGTCTACCAATTACTCCTCAACCTTACAGGTTATTTTGTAATGTTTTGTAATATTTTATTACACCATATAATACCGTTAAATTATGTTTTTACTTTAATTTTGTATGCTTTGAGTTAAACCTCTGAAAGACAGACAGACCATCTGGGTTCGGCAGCACAAAAGCTAACTCATACTAAAATGTGACCTATATTAGGGTGACTCTTACTGTGAAAGCGAAAATATATTGATTTTTGACAACCACATTAAAGAATCGGCACTGAGACCAGTGAAAAAATTAATTATTCTTTATAATAATACAGGGTGTTTTGTAATTGAATGTCAATAATTAAGAGGGCGATTTTTGTGTTCATTTTAAGAAGAAAACTTCATATGAACGTATGTCCTAAACGTCTTTATTTTTGATTTACAGGGTGGTAAAGTTTTCAAAAATAAATAGTTTTTTAATAATATCTGTAATACCACTTTAGATATTTTAATAAAATTTGGCAGACATATACTATGTATCAAGATGCATTACCGTACAACAATTTTTTTTATTTCCACCAGTGGCGTCCGTACGGAATTTCACCTGCCTATTTTGGCAGACAAGAATGTAACGCTACTGATTTCTCGTAAAAATAAATTTATTCCTAAAATCCCCAATCATTTCTAAACAAATTTGATCTCTTGAATTTTTTCAATTCGATGCACGGTTTTCGCTTAAAAAAAAATAAAAACCTTTTCTCTACATGATCATAACAATATCGTTAATATGACAAAATCACCATGCACAGAAATAGATTTTATTTCTTAGATCAAGTTTGCTTAGAAATGAATAAGGATCGTCTGTTAATAAATCAACAACAACCTTTGTGAAAAAAAAGAACATACATAGAAACTAGATAAGTTGTTGAAAATGCCCTCCACCTTGAAGGATACACGCTTCAGCTCTTTTCCTCATATTGTCGCGCACTCTTTGAAGTATACCTTCAGTATTTCTTATTAAATCGAAGGAAGCTCTTATACGATCTTCCAGCTCTTCTAAAGTGTTTACTGGGGTGCGGTAAACCAGACTTTTAAGATGCCCCCATAAGAAAAAGTCCAAACTATTTAAATCTGGGGACCTAGGCGGCCATGGTTGAGGTCCGCCGCGACCAACCCATCGGTTATTAAATGTTTGATTTAAATATTGTCTTGCTACAGCACTAAAGTGAGCGGGCGCACCATCATGCATGAACCATATTCTGTTTCTTATTAAAAATGGTACTTCTTCTAGCAATATGGGCAAATCCTCCTCTAGAAACCGGCGATAATTATGGCCATTTAGCCTTTCTGACAGGAAGAAAGGTCCAATTAAATAATTTCCAACAATTCCACCCCAGACATTTACCGAAAACTGTTCTTGCTGGTTATATTTTACAACTGCGTGGAAGTTTTCGTCGGCCCAAATATGGTTATTGTGAAAATTTTTGATTGCGTTTCTGGAAAAGTTAGCTTCATCTGTAAACATTATTTCATGGCCAAACAAGGGATTATGCGCAATTTTCTCCAAAAACCACTGACAAAAATTAACACGCAAGTCTCGGGGAAGTAACGCTTGGACCCGCTGAATATGATACGGGTCCAATAAAAAATCGTGCAAAATTTTCCAAACCAGGACGTGCAAGATATTCAGATTATGTCCAATCTTTCTAGTACTTATTTCAGGATTATTATCAATATAATTTAAAATTGCTTCTTCAATTTCTGGAGTTCTTACAGTCCGATGGGATCCTTTTAATTGATTATTTGCCATAAAAGTACCTGTTTCAGTCAACCTTCTATGTACATTTGCAAATGTTCGCCTATCTGGTATGACTCTATTAGGGAACCGCTCTTGATACAATCGCCTAGCTTCCAGCGAACCGCCATCAGCCAAACCATACATGTAATGCATATATGCCAACTCCTCATTAGTAAACCCGACCTTTATCTTTCAAAATAACAATACTCGGATATTTTAAACACCAAATTAATAAGACACGAAAAACCGAATTTAAATATTGATAAACTGTCAAACAAAATAATGACAACCGCCCTGACAACAGAATTAATAACTCTTACAGACACAGCCTACTGCAATAATAATTTTTGATATCCTTATTCATTTCTAAGCAAACTTGATCTAAGAAATAAAATATATTTCTGTGCATGGTGTTATTGTCATATTAACGATATTGTTATGATCATGCAGAGAAAAGGTTTTTATTTTTTTTAAGCGAAAACCGTGCATCGGATTGAAAAAATTCAAGAGATCAAATTTGTTTAGAAATGATTGCGGATTTTAGGAATAAATTTATTTTTACGAGAAATCAGTAGCGTTACATTAATGTCTGCCAAAATAGGCAGGTGAAATTCCGTACGAACGCCACTGGTGGAAATAAAAAAAATTGTTGTACGGTAAATAATGCATCTTGATACATAGTACATGTCTGCCAAATTTCATTAAAATATCTAAAGTGGTATTACAGATATTATTAAAAAACTATTTATTTTTGAAAACTTTACCACCCTGTATATCAAAAATAAAGACGTTTAGGACATACGTTCATATGAAGTTTTCTTTTTAAAATAAATACAAAAATCGCCCCCTTAATTATTGACATTCAATTACAAAACACCCTGTATAGTGTCTACCTAAATTAGACATTTACATACCTAATAATTCATTTATTGGTACTTCTTCCATCAACGCTTTGCCTTTTCCCCTAGTTCTCATATTTATAATTATGTTACATCCCCAAAGTGAAAGAAAATATGCCTGCCTTAACTTACTCCCTTAAGGAATCGTACTTATCTTTGTAACAATTATAATTGCTTGATTCTTCGATACTGAATATTGCTAACAACCACTTCCCCTTTCAGCCGTATGGTTAAATCGATGAAGCAATTTTATTATCACTTCAATTGCCAGCGTTATCCAACCAATTAATAATCGTTCCCGCACATCGCATAGAATTTAAATTTGATATTGACAAACATCCAAGATTTTAAAACAAAAATTGACCCAGTGACTGGTAGCGTAACCACCTTTGTCAAGTGAAACATTTTGAATCCCTTGCCTGCATTGTACTGGCCTATTTATATTCACAGTCCCCTTATGAAAAATAGCGTCGCTTGGCGCGCTGTAGGACGATGTGTGCTTGTTTAGTTTTTCGGAATTTGGCTTGGACGACCCTTTTTCATCTTTAAGATGATCAAAGTTACACTATTATACTGTCTTAACTGCTTTTAAAATTTGTATTAGTTGAATGCAAATATTATAATTTAAAATAAATATTTATATTTTATTTAATTTATATTGCGCAATTCCTGTGCTAATGAATAGACCCAGGGTTGGGACGTTTCACTATGTACCATTCAAAAATGATAGCTTTCTGAATAACGTCGATCAAAAATTAGGAATGTGTCCATGAGGTGACTTTGAAGGGTCACTGAAGAAGAACTCCATCTGCCCTTGCACGTAGTTTTTAGGTAACAAGCTATCGTACAAAATTGTGGGCAAAGTTGATGTACTCCTGCAATTATTTATGAAAACCGACCTCATATTACGTTTTACGACAATTTACAACCAAACCAGGCGACACAGCGTCCCATATTTAAACTCACAACGAAAAAGGAACGAGAAATCCCCATTGATCAAACGGAATTCGTATTCTTAGACTTGCACAAATGTTCCCGCATAAATTTGGCACCGGTGCCGCTGTGTCGTTACACCTGTCGCCTTTTTTATTCATTTCCACTACCTTGAACTTCACTGAAGTTTAACCATAAATAAAGGTAGTATTCTTGAATGGTCTTTTGTCAAATGCTTTTTGGGAAACTAATTGTATTGTGAGTATGAATGTATTTAATATACAGGGTGTCTCTAAAAGGTGTGTACAAAATCTGAGCACATATTTCTGTGGCCAAAATAAGGCGATTTAAACCAACTTACCTTAGTCCGAAATTGCTCCGTTTCCGAGATACAGGGTGGTAAAGTTAAAAAATAAAAATCGAATTTTTTAAAATTATTGAACATTTTTTAACGTATTACTTTAAAGCTTGGTACCCGGCGGTTTTTGGGATGCGAAACCCGAATACGGACACCTTTTCACTGTGTCCATTAGAGGGCGCTTCACAATGTGAAAGTCCGCTAAAGTAAGCCGTTTTTGAAATATTTCGGTTTTAAATGTTCGATGCCGCACCGGAAAATTTAAATTATTCTGAATAAAAAATTCCGCTATTAGTAAATTTTCGGCAGGAAAAAATGTTTCACTTGGGTTAGTTACAGCAAGTTTTCCAGGAAGAATTTAAGTATGAATTTATATGTTTTTGAAATCGGATCGCCAAATGCAATTCGCTCGTGTGGTTATTTATGAGAGTTGCTATTTAAAAAAATTTTAAATGGCGTCGTATCTGTCAAATTTGTTAACCTATATATTTCTTGACATTAAATTTGGCTTCCTCGTAGAAAGTCATTGAGAAATATGTTATTTGTTTTTTATTAGTCAGCAGGAAAATCGTCAGTCGGGTGAGACACTTAAAAAATGTCCCTGAACATTCATCGATAAAACAAACATTTCTCAAAAAACCCCCATTATTTGTTCTTTCCATTACCTCATAACCGAAAACCACTCTGCGTTCTTCATCACTCTGCCGTACCTCTTGATGTTTTTTATATTTGTAGGGAAATTATTTATATTTGTTTACAGTCCGCAACAATGTGGTTTGACGTTTTCCTACGACTTGCCCAAGAATCCTCGTGCTAATCATTTTGTTTTCCTCCACGTGCAGTAAAATATTATAACGTACTTACTGTTATACGGCCTCTGCTAGCTCCAGATGAGACTCGAGTGGGTTCTTCATGCTGATAACTGTATTTAAACCTTTGTTTTTTCTAGGTGTTAGAAAGAGCGCCACTGTTTTTTTTAGACGATGTTATATCAGGTGGAAACAGAAACCTTATGTCTATAGAGCTTGTAGGAATAAAAGAAATTATATATTCATAACTCATTTAATAAAAATGGTTATTTTGAAAAGTTACCTATCAGCTTTCACTATATTATTTTATTAGAATGTGCTTACATGTGATTAAAAAAATAAAGTCAGGTGGTACCTATAATTGAATAAAATGTAACTACATGACTTAAACGCTGGCAAAAATTTTAGAATTTTCTTGGGCGCATTACCTCAATTAAAATTATATCTTATGTTCTAGTACCAAATGCTTTTTACCGCTGTTATTTAATTATTTAATTAAAGAAAAGTTTATTTAAATTTAGCTTCTTGAAATGACGATATTTGTAAATGATAAAATGGTTTAAAAAAATTTATAATATTAAAAACTGGCCTTCTCCCTGTGATCTTCGGCGACACGTGGCTATGCAGATACCATGCATCCTTTTTTTCCTAACATCAAGGTAGAGGTGAAGTTCCAGTTAATAGCTGTTCAATATTATTTTATATAGAGGGCTCGATAAGTCGTAGACACCAAACTAACACGTTGAAGCTTTCCCACATAGTGAAACTGACTGGTTTCTTGAAATTATCGATTCTCCTTAAACCATGATTAAACGATAAACATAATGATGAAAAGGTTGAAGACTGAAGGTTAAGGGTAGCTAATTGAACATTGTTGAAGTTGCGTTGCAAGGAGAGAAAAACGAGGTCACACATGGCTTCTTAAAAAAAAAGGAAGAGTAAAAACTTACAGGTTATTAGGTCCTAATTTCCTTTATTTAGGGCATCCTACGGAAATTTCCCTTTAGTTTCTTGATTTCAATAACAACCATCACAAAATCAAGTTCCAAACACTTGGATAAAGTGCACTAAAAAACTACCTTTTTTGAAGGTGAAACTATGGCGAAATGCCCCGACAAAACGTCCCTTTTTCCATTTTATACCATCGGATAGAAGAAAATAACTTCCTGTCCTGTAGAAATTCTAGAATAATCTCGAAAATTCTCGCACCGGAACATCTGATATTTGACATTTCAAAGTTGGCAGCAGCGGGCAGACCATAGAAGACAAATTAGGAAGATTGACTTTACTTAGTAGGATCGTGACTGTAGTGGCGAAAATGCGAATGTTGGATTTGCGAAAGCCAAGCGAAAGAATACTAAACACCTGACCAATCAGCTTCAACGATTTTTGACAATAAAACTGAGAACGAAATATTAAATTTTGATAAAACAATACGATAGATATTTACAATTATTTATGGCTATTATGGATACATTTAAAGACAGGTAATTAATAAATAAGGTACAATATTATACTACATAATTCGAATTTATAGGCTATGTATTTGTTTACTGAAATTATTTTAATATTTAATCTTTTATTGCAGATGGTTTGGAGATATTAATTCAAGTAAATTATAGCCTCTACAACTATGCTTGCAAGGCATAACACAATCTCCGTGTTCACCATGTCAGAAGTTGATATAAATATCCAAGAAGTTACTCGAACTGGTTCGTAAGACGGAAAATAAACAAGTAAGGTATTTTAACTGTTCTAATCAGTAAAATGATAACTTTTATAGGATTATTTATAAAAATAGTTATTATTGAATATCTTACATTTTCAGAAACCAAAACTAATCCCAGTTAGACTTACAATGTACTGGAACCTCAGTTCAATCAACAATGAAGATTACTTAACAAATTATAAATTATGCAAAAAAAGGTGGAAATAAACAGTAGTATAAAGTTGTATCCTTTTCTTATTAGCTAACACAGTAGCATTTTATTAGGGTAAGTAAGTAAGATTTTTAAAATGCTACAATATCAAGATCTCTATTATCCCTTTCTTCACTGAGTTGAGCATTTACAGTTATTTGTTACAGTGCCTTTGGACTCATATTTACTAATGATAAGTTTAATTAATGAAATAGAAGGATGGGCTTAGTCTTAGCACATGGGTTTATTATATCGGCCTCTTCAAAAAATTTTAATACAATTCTTCTCTAATATGTACAGGGGAGCCAATATTTAGTTACCTACCTTAAGATTTACATGGGATTACCTATGTTCAACTAAGCTATCCATCGCCCGGTATATGTTATACATATCGCTGAATTAGACAGTAAACTGGTATTACCTATTTTAAATTGATTAAAATAATTTTTGTTTCAATTTTTATAAATGCATATCGTCGGTAAAAATTATCCGGTGGGTTGATTTTATAAATTTTTCAGCCGGAAGAAGATATTATTTATTTTGTTGCGTCTAGAACAGTCACCTTACTTTGCGATCGATGCAAGTCCAAAGACTGGAAAAAGTGGGTTCAGGTTTAGGCGCTATGAAGCGGTAGCACAATAATAGTCTTATTTTACAATGTGTATATTGTTAACGGAACCATTCCTTTACAAAACGTTGCTGCATTTTGCATTAAATTGCAGCAACAAGCGGTATGTCGCTGAATTAATAAAACTTTAAAATTAATTATATACTATCCAAAAAAGGCGATACTGTCAATTTGAGTAAATCTTTTATTTTTTAATATGGGACAACTTAAATCTAATCACAAAAACTATAACTAGGTACGGTACTTAACTTAGGATTTGCCAACAAAAACAACAACTTTGCTCGGCGGCCTGCTTCTCTATCGGGCAGTCAGGTTTGGCATGACATGACAATCAATGGCAAGAATCTGCCAAAGATTGCGGTTATCTACCTTGAATGTTGCATTTACCTGGCATTACATGACAGTCAATGCCAAAAATCTGCTTACACGTCACGGCTATCCACTTTGGATGTCGCATCTACCAGCACTACTGGGCCAGCCGCAATTCAGCAATATTTACAGTAAAGGTGGCCTGGACACCTCAACTCCACATTGGGGCCACAAAAGGGGATTAGTTTTCTATACAAAACGGGACACCAAACAGGGAACAACAAAAAAACTTTCTCTCTGCTATACTACTGACACACTCTCTTTTTTATTACTATAGAAACCGAAACAACGTGTTGGTTACTATGCCAATGAATAGTATACCGGGCTGAAAACTTACATCTTTTAATTTCATACCAAAAGTTCTGTATTTAATTTAAAATGAGCTTACTGGAAAATTGATTTCCAAACATATATGTTTCATTCGTTTCTTCACAGTATTTGTATTTGTTCAGTCAAAATCATGATGTGCCCATTTAAGCGAGAAAATTTTTTGAATCAGGCAGAGAGATACAGTCCATTCATTAAGGAAGCACTGCACCCAACATTTGACATTCTCTGCTTAGGTAGATCGCACAACACGGTGACACTCTGAGGCGAAACTATAAAGTTTCTAGGTTTTTTCAATTTCTAACATTTTAAAACAAATACTATTTCAATCAAACCTGTTTGAACAGATTCCGAGAGAAGCACGTATTCATCACGGTATTATTATATTATACAGTATTGAATTTTGATACTTTAAATTAGTATGTAAAATTATCCTTTACGAAAACGAAAGTTTCAAGCTTCAGCTAAAACTTTATATAATTATTATTCACATATCTGTTACAAGACAATTTATCATCACCAATCCAGACAGCTTGGTAAGCCATATTTAAACTTGTATGAGCTAAGGTAGAAGGGAAGCTAATCCAATTTATCAAATTAAATCTGTATTCAGGAACACAAATGTTTCTGAATACATTTCGCCTTTCTGGTTAAGTTTACATATTATGTCGGATGTAAAATGTTGTAAATTTAGTTCATGATTTTCGGATAGTTTTTATAGCGTTTAAAAAAGTGTGTTCCGGGAACAGCGCTAACTGTATTTTTTTCATTAAACTGAATTTGTATTCATGAACTTACACAAAAAATGTTGCTGCATATACCGAGGATTCTAATGAGAAGGGTTCTCGGCCGTATCTCAAAAAGTGTTATAGTCTATCTTTAAATGATGCGCAGTATTAAATCAATGTATACCATCTTCTTCATAGGCATGCAAGATTTTTCAGCATATATAGATTTTAATAGGTCTGGATTTTTAAATTTGTGCAGAATTAGTATAAGTATCGATATTAAATTTAAGTTTTCTCTTCAAATATATATTTTAATATTAAATTTTTTAGGCTTAAAATTATGTACAGCCGTACCATTTACCTGGAATTTTAGAAAGCAATTCTATCAAAACTAATTAGAGTCTAGGTACTTATTCGGTTTCTGCTCTAATCATTTTATTCCTTTTTTTACCTTATCCAGGTTACCTGTTTGCTAATTATATGGTTATTATGCCTTTATTGGTACCTCTATTGGAATAATATACCTATTTATATCTATACATACCTACCTTGGGTGTTTGTTTCTCAATGAAACTAGTCAAAGTGTGAAGTGTCAGTGTTTTTTTAATTAAATATAGAGAATTTCCAACAATTGCCTAAACGTCCTAGAATCGGTCCCTGTACAGTAAATGAAGAAAAATCAATTCTTAACTGTTACGAATCTATTAAAAGTAAAAATGCGGATTTAAGTGTTGACAATGCACTGCAATTAACAGCAGATATGCTTAACATTGGGAAAACAACAATATTTAAACTTTTAAAAGAAGAAAAAAGTTTTAGCCTCAAACCTCCAAAAACTTTTTCAGGACGACCAAACCTTGAGCTGGATGACGTTTTAATGCATAGGATAAGGCGAAAAGTTCATAGTTCCTTTTAATAAATGAAGAAAGAATCCGAGAAGACCAGGACTATCCTATGTGTAGAAATACGCTTTGGAAATTATTAAAAAAAAAATAGGTTTTCGGTGGAAAAAATATAATAGGCAATCGATTTTAATAGACAGAAGCTACATCATCTGTTGGAAAAGAAATTACTTAAGAAGCATCCGAAAAGCCAGAGAAGAAAATAAAAAAAAATATTTTACATAGACGAAATTACCTAAATGAAGGCCACACTGTGACTAAATTTTGGCAGGATGAAAATATTAAAAGTTTAAGGCAAGTTTTTTTGGAAAGATTGTCCATAGGATTAAGACCGCCATCTGGAAGTTGACATCGACTTATCATAATCCATATTGGAAGTTCTAAAGGCTTCGTCACAGGTGGTCTACTGATGTTCCAATCTAAAAATACAGGAGACTATCACGAAGATATGAATGTCGATGTCCTTGAAGAATGGTTCGATTAAAGGTTGGATCTTATACCAAAAGATGTAATAATTGTATTGAATAATGCAAGTTATGTTTCTAGGCTGACGGAAAAATTACCGACAAGTGCCTGGCGTAAAACTGAAATAACAGAATGGCTATAAAAGAATTTCCATTAGATTTCGTAAAAAAAGAACTATTGGTACTGGCCAATTTACATAAAAATGCATTCAAAAAATATGTAGTCGATGGAATGGCAAAGTTACGAGAAATATCTGTGCTCAGGCTACCTCCTTCCACTGCGAATTAAACCCGATCGAACTTATGTGAGCTCAAATAAAGGCAAATGTCGCCAGAGAAAACACGACTTATCAAATAGTGAATTTAAAAAGACTCGAAACTATGGGTAAAATCAGTGAGAGAAAGTCGAAAAAGTGTATTGATCATGTGATAGAAGAACAAGCCAGAGTGTGACAGGTAGATATAATAATCGAAGAATAGGTTGAACCGCTTATTATAAACGATGTTAACAAAAGTTCATCTTCCGAATCGGACTATGATTAAGCCATAACGACAAAGTATTATTCGATTTTTAAAAATGCTTTGTTTGTAAGATTCTATATTATATCTTGTTTTTGTAATAATATTATCTAAAATAGTACCACCCGTTATTTATTAGTTAATACAATTTTTTAAATGTTTAAATACCGCCGAATATAATATAATACCATTTTATGAGAATAGGCATGTATAAGATTTCTGATTTCAAAACTTCTCCAATACACGCTCCTGGCTAAAGGATTCTCCCAATACCAATGGTGGGTCCCCAAATATAACAATGGCTTGCGATAAATTAAGGGTGGACCTACCTAAAGAATGCTCATTATTTGGATCCTTTGATGTAAACACGATAGATTTCAAGGGATGGTGCTTAAATTGTTCTTGATACCCCGGTATGTACTTTGCGCTATTTAAAGATAGACTACAGTCGTACGACGAAAATTTTTTTAGGAAAAATGACCATAAAAAAGTGCTGGAAATTATTTTTAACATTATCAGACTAGCGCTAAAGGGCGCAACAGTAACGGTAAATCAGGAAAACGCAGTTCTCTCAAAAGTTGCCTTATTAAGGTGTACAGAAAATACCAATTTTGTATACACCGAAGTTTTCTTAATAAAATTCACCCATAGAACTTCTTCGTAACTTTTCAAAAAAAGTAGTGTGGGAAGGTTGAACACTATCTGTGCTAACTTTGGTTTGGTTCAACAGAATTCAGTCAACCTAGTTTTAGTAAAAAGAGCTTTTCTTGCTCTATATTCCGCCTAATAAACTATGGCAATATGAAATATTACAGTAGAGGCTAGAGGGCGCTGTCTAACAAATTCACAAACATTGCGCGTTTTTTCCAAAATTGTAAATATAATAGTAGTAGTAGTAGTAGTTTTTTTTTTTTTCTTGAGGTGGAAACCCTTTATGGGCACCAGGTACTTGTTCTGCCGTTCCCTGATGGTGTGGGACTCACTCAGTGGAGTCCACTAAAACCACCTCGGTACACTTCAGATTTCCTCTTTGGGACTGCCCTCGGGTATTACTTCAAAGAGGGTGTAGTTTATCTGTTGTTCTTTGCTCTTTATTCCCTTCTTCTTTCTCCTTTTTCCATATATTTTCTTTTTGTTAATATTATTGTCCTGACAGTACTTTTGACCATGTCCCAATTTTCTTTGTTTTCCAGCATTTTGTTTATGATATTCTCGGGTGTTATTCTATTCATTTTGTCTTCAATTTTCTTTCTTTCCTCTTCCCATCTAATGCATTCAAAAAATGTGTGCCTCACGTCATCCATTGATAAGCAGTACAAGTACTCCTCTGTATCACTCTAGTTGAATCTATGGAGATATGCCTGAAAGGTGCCATGTCCTGTCAGGAATTGGGTCAGATGGAAGTCTGTTTCTCCATGCTTTCTGTTTACCCATGGCTCGAGCGCTGGTATTAGTCTTTTTGTCCATTCTGCCAGTCCTTCTTCTTGGTCCCATCTTTCCTGCCATTTGTTCATTGTGAGTTGTGTGGCATCTTTCCTTCCCATTCGGTGTCGTGCCGTTTCCCTTTCGTCGGCCAGGATGTCTATTGGTGGGGTCCTAGCTACCACCATCAGTGCCTTTGTCGATGTCGTGCGGTATGCGCTTGATATACTAATTGCGACCTTTCTTTGTAGTTTGTATATCATATTCCTGTATAGTTTTTTTTCAGTTGCTTTCCTTCATATATTGGCTCCGTATAGCACAATTGACTGAACTACGCTGCACATAATTCTTCTGGCGTTTTCTGTGGGACCTCCAATTTTCGGCATTAGTCTGTTCAGGTTTCCTATTGCCTTGCTCGCTTTTCTACAGTTTTTTTTATATGGGTTCCCATGGTCATGTTCCGGTTCAAATACACTCCCAGATATTTTATATCATCTTGTGTGTTGATAATTATTCCTTGTATTGTAACCGTGGCCATTTTTGTTTTTCTTCCACCAGCAAGCAACACCGCTTCTGTTTTTTGGGGGGCGAGTTTAAGCTTTTTTTTGTGCATCCACTCAGTCACATTTTCGAGCATTTTGTTAGCTGTTGTTTCCATTTGGTGGGCCTGTTTTGCTGCGACGACAATTCCCAAATCATCAGCGTATGCAATGAGACCACCCCCCCTAGGGACAGGCAGCATCAATACGCCGTCGTAATACAGGTCCCACAGGGTGGGGCCCAGTACCGAGCCCTGCGGAACACCGCAGGTCATTTCCATTTTAATGTTTTCACCTACGATTATTATTCGTTCTTGCAGATAGCTGGCCACTATGTTATATAGGTATAGTGCCATCTCCCTTTTCCTCATCTCGCCGAGTATTCCATCCCAAGGTGCTGAGTTGAAAGCATTTTGTTCGTCCACGGTTATAAGGATGCATCGTTCTCTTGCGGTCCTTTGATTTGCTTCGCTCGCCATCTCTTGAATTTTATCGAGTGCATCCATTGTTGACTTCCCCTCTCGGAAGCCGTACTGCTCAGTTGAGAGTCCGCCCCTTCTGTCTATTTCCCTTTTTAGTCTAGCTAGTATTAGCTGTTGAAACAATTTTCCTATTACATTTAGGAGGCATATGGGTCTGTAGGCCTTTTCCCTCTGCCCCGGCTTGTGCTTCCCAATCAGCACGAGCTTGGCCGTTTTCCACTCTTTTGGAAAATTCCCTTTGGATAAGAGATGGTTTAACACTTCCAGGTAAGTATCGGGGTATGTGCTTATTACCATTTTTAGGACCTCCGGCGGTATTTGGTCTGGCCCTGAGGATTTATTTCCTTTTATTTTATTATTTGCTTCTAGCAGTTCCTGTTTTGTAAACATTGGGACGTCGGAGCTATTTACCATGATTTTTGGCCATTTAGTGATCGGGCAATCTGGGAATAGCGTTTTTGCTATTTATGTTCAGTTTTTTCATAACAATCTGATATCCTTTTCCCCAGATGTCATTTTGTACCTCTTCCGTTACTGTCTTCCAGGCTTTCGTTTTTGCCGCCATGATAGTCTTTTTAAGTTCGTGTCTGCCTTCTTTATATTGGTCTGAAGATATTCTCTTTTGGAGTTCATCATGTTTTTTGTTTGCTCTTGCCATGGCTCTCTTGCACGTTAGGCACCTTTTTCTTTTTTCCACCAGTAGACTGGTTTCCTGTTTTGCCAGTCTCTTTTTTTAGTAAAGGCTTTATTACAGGCGTTTGTTATAATGTCTGTCAGTTCTTTTGTTTCTAGACTTCTACCTCTAGTATTAAGTTGACGTCCTACCTCTTCCGACATTTTTTGCATGTTTTCTCTCTTAATTATCTATCCCTTGTTGGTTCTTCCCTTGTCTTCCTTCTTCGGTTTATCAGCGTCTATGTCAAAGCATATGTGTTGGTGTAGACTTAGATTTTTATCTTCTATGACTCTCCAGTTCTTTACATGGTTAGATACTCCTCTAGTACTAAAGGTTAAGTCTATGAAGGATATACTATCCCCTCTGACAAAGGTAGGAACATCTCCTTTATTGTGTACTATCAGATCTTCTTCCATTAGCCATTCCACCAGTATTTCACCCCTCTTATTTTCTTTCTTGGATCCCCATAGGTAGGACTTGGAATTGAAGTCTCCTCCTATTACTATCTCTTTCTTGTGCGTTTTCATATCCGCTCTCAATATGGAGAGAAAGTTTGTGAAAGCGATCAGGTCAACGTTTGGTGAGATGTAGCACCCGTATATTATGACTAGTTCAGTTTCTACCCATGAGAATCCAGGTCCGTGTCCCGTTTGATAAATTCTGGTTCCCTTATTTCTAATGTTAATTGCTACGTCGATATTGGTGTCTACCACCCATTGTGTCTGCAATACTCTTTTCTTATTAGGTTCCGCCATGATTATTATGTCTGCTTGGTAGTCTTCAGCAAATTTATACATCATATCCATAGCTTCCCTTCCCTTGTCTGTGTTACCTTGTAGGATGGTTAGCATTAGTAGTAGTAGTAGTTGTAGTAGTAGTAGTAGTAGTAGTAGTAGTAGTAGTAGTAGTAGTAGTAGTAGTAGTTTTTTTAGGGGTAAAAAAATCTTCGAAAAGACTTCCGACCGATTTATCTTGTGTAGCCGGAGTATGTCGGATTCTTACCGACTAAAAAACTTCCCCCCCCTGTTCGTCTACTACTATCTGGCACTACCGTGGCTGGGTATACTTCAGATAGCAGCCTCTGTCCTCTATCTTTCATTCCTCCGTTGTCTTTCGTTCCTTTCTTTTTCTTTTATATTCATTATCTTTCTTATCATATCTTGCACGATGTTCCACATTTCCTCACTTTCTAACATATGTGTTACGAAATTGTCTTCGTCCAGATTATGTCCAAGCATAAGGTGAGTATGCTGTCTTTGTCGTTCAAACCTTTCACAGTGAAATAGTGTGTGCCCCACGGTATCCTCTTCTTCGCAATACAGACATCGAGTGCTCTCTGCGGCCCCAATTCTTTGAAGGTAAACAAAAAACGACCCGTGTCCTGTCAGTACTTGTGTGGTATAATAGTCAATTCTTCTGTGTTTACAGTTTATCCACTGTCTTATGTCTGGAATAAATTTGTTGGTCGATTGTCCCTTTGTCGTGTTGTTTGTCCATATGTCTTGCCATTTGTCTAGAGTTCTGTGTCTTTCGTCCGTCTTGGCTTGTCCTTTATCTCCTAATGTTCTGTATATGGATGTCCTCTCTAGTACCTGCAGCTCGATGGGCGGTATTCCGGTTATGACCTGTAATGCCTTGGTGGATGCCGTGCGATATGCGCTAGCTACCCCTAATAATATTTTTCTTTGTGCCCTCTCCATTTTGTCTTTATATATTTTGATTTGTGTAACTTAATGCCAAACGGGGCACCCATACAGCAATATTGAATGGACCACTCCACTTAGAACTGCCCTTTTTTGACTCCGTGGACCCCCGATGTTTGGCATCAGTTTTGCTAATGCCGCTGTTCTCTCTTCTGCCTTCTTGGTTATCGTATTGACGTGGTCCCTAAAAGTAAGATGCTTTCCAAACACTATTCCAAGGTACTTTATTGACTGACTTGGCTCTATTTGTTTATTCATTAAATTAAAAATTATGTTGTCCGTGCGTTTTCCTCCTTTAAGAACCACAGCCTCTGACTTTTCGGGTGCCAGTTCCAGTTTATGCATCTAGAGCCATCTGTTAATCCTCCACAAGGTCTCGTTTGTTCTGAGAATAAGCATTTCAATGTCGTCAGCATTCACCAAGATGGCCAGGTCATCTGCAAAAGCTATCGTCCTTGCATTTTCTCCAAGGTCCAGTCTAAGTACCCCATCGTAGATGATGTTCCATAGCAATGGCCCGATTACTGAACCCTGTGGAACTCCCATTGTCATGTCCTGTTTAATGCCTGCTATGGTGAGCTTTCTGTCCCTAAAGTAACTTTCGACACAGTTAATTAAATATTGCGATGTTCCTCTTCGTCGAAGTTCCCGGATAATGTATTTCCATGTGGCGGAATTGAAAGCGTTTTTTACGTCCAAAGTTACTAAGACACACCACCTCTCTCTCGTTTCCTCCACATGATTTACAACGCTTTCCACCGCTTGTACTGTAGGTTGCCCTTTTTTAAAACCGTACTGGTTTTCTGAGAGTCCTCCTGTTTCTTCCAGTTCATGTTCCAGCCTTCTCTTAATCATAGTTTCGTATAGCTTTCCCATTATGTCTAGGAGGCATATTGGTCTAAACGCTGACGTGTTCTCAGGAGACTTTCCATTTTTTGGCAAAAGGCAGACTCGGGCGATCTTCCATCTTTCGGGAAAGTCTGGGTTTTGAAGCAGACCGTTCAGCGTCGCAAGTACGAAATTTGGTGCCACTTTAATTAATTCTTTTACTGCCTCTGGTGGGATTGTGTCCGGGCCGGCTGCTTTCCCGCTTTTTATTTTTGCACCTGCTGCTATGACCTCCTCGACGCTAAACAAGTCTGGATTCTCGACCTTCTCTCCTCTGACCCAGGTGTCTTCTCGGCTAGGGAAAAGTTCTTTTAGTATTTCCGCTTTTCTTTCTTTGGAGATATTATAAGGAGTCGAGGGACTTTTTAAGTGCTTTGTCGCAATCGTGTATCCATTTCCCCATAAATTCGTGTCAAGTTCTTTGCACAGGTCCCGCCAATGCTGCGCTTTTGCCTTTTTTATTAGTTTTTTGAGTTCTTTCCTCTTGGTCTTATAGTCTTCGTTGAGTTCGTTTAGTTCAAGGTTATATATATTTCTTCTTGTTTTTTGACGTGAAAGGATTCTTCTAGACATCGTGCATTGGTTTCGTTGAGATTCGATGTCCTCATTCCACCAGT
This sequence comes from Polydrusus tereticollis, assembly GCA_963920685.1. Classification (NCBI taxonomy): domain Eukaryota; kingdom Metazoa; phylum Arthropoda; class Insecta; order Coleoptera; family Curculionidae; genus Polydrusus; species Polydrusus tereticollis. The sequence goes on along the minus strand of OY987334.1, from coordinate 1,927,157 downwards.
ATGGTACCTGCTTGGTTCTTCTTCTAGTGCGGAATGTACAACTTTTTTTATACGCTTGGGTAAGCGCTTTCATACAGTGGTCTACGGTAATTTCGTTTTCTTGTCCTGTCGCATTTGTTATTTCTTGCAGCTCCTCTTTGAGAATGTTCTTGTCGAAGTACGTTTTCTGTCGTTCATATTGTCTTTTTAGTCTTGTCTTTTGTCCAACTTCGAAAGAGATAAAACAGTGATCACTCATGGGTTCATCGTCAAGTACTTTCCAGTTTGAGATGGTTTTTGCTACGTTTTGGGTGGAGCAGGTGATATCGATGAAGGACCTGCTTGCACCCCTTACAAACGTTGGTTTGTCCCCCTTGTTGTGTATTATTAGGTCCAATGTGTCCATCCATTCAATGAAAAACTCCGCCCTAGAATCAGTTATATGTGATCCCCATCGAGGTGATTTTATGTTTAAGTCGCCAAGAATAATGGCCTCTTCGGAGTGCTGTCTAACTGTTGTCATTAGCGTGTCCACATAGGTTTTAAATTCATTCAGAGGAATATTAGGGGAGCAGTAGCAGCAGTAAATACTGTAGTCTTTAAGAATGATCCTAATAAAACCGTCTCTGCTTTCAATTGATTTTACCGGCACATCTTTGTTTCGAAAATATACTGCGACGTCCATGTTTCTGTCTGTCGTCCACCTAGAATCTTCTGTTAGGTTCGCTTGTTAATATTATGTCGATTTCCTCTCTTTCCGATACTGTGAAAGCCATGTCATGAGCTGCTCTAGATCTATTTATTTTTGTTTGTAGTATTTTCATTTTTTATTTTGAAGGTGGTTTTTCCTAGTTTGTGTTCTTATTGCTTCTTTAAAGTAGGGACATCTCATGGAGTCATACCGATGCCCTTCAGCATAACACTTGATACAGCGTGGGTTATTTGTACAATCCGCGACCTTATGTCCATTCTGTCCACAGCTATAACACTGTTCGGATCTGTCTAGGCCTTTGCAGCTTGACGTCCCGTGCCCATATTCCCAGCATCGAAAACATCGAGTAACTGAAACTCTTTCCCGTACTGAACAGTTTACCCATCCTATTCGTATTTTTTGTTTTGCCAGAAGCTCGTTTGCCAGTATATCTTTTAAGATTATTGTTGCTGCCTGATTTCCATCTTTCATAATCCTTAGGGGACCCACTAATATATCATCATCTTCTGCACCTGTTTCTTTCTTCAGCGCCTCTTTCACATCTTCGCTGGTTGTGACTGCGTCCAGGCCGTAGTATAGTAGCGTTTTTGCATCTCTCTTAACAATTACTTTTTTATCTCCCATATGACGCTTTATTTCTTTACTGAGCGTAGTGGCCAGTCCCTTTCCTCCCTCCATAGTTAGGTGTAGGTCCCCAGTTATGGTTTTTCTCATTCTATCGATTTTAATACCCATCTCATCTATGTTCACTTTTTCTTTTACACATCTTACTAAGTCTGCGTAGCTGCTACCTCCTGCTTTTATAACCAGGTTTTCTTTTCCCTTTTTTTTTCGCGTCTCTCAGTTGTCGACATCTGACGGCCAGTTGGTCTGGTTTGTTTTGGGACTATGTATTCCACTTTAACCCCACATCTATGCATAAGGTATTCTAAGACCTTTCTTACGTACTCCCTGTTTAAACCTTCTGGTGTTGTGAGTATCAATTTATCGAGATTCCTTCTTATACATTCTTGACGCATTGATGTCATTATCGTATAAATATTTTTCATATCGTTGATGCCTTCAAGATCTATTTTGTAAGGTAGTAGATACAGTGTTCGCTTTACTCCTTGGTCTCTTCCACGGCTAACCTTTGTCTCATTTACGATATACTCGATTTGTCCTTCCGTGCATCCTTCTTCGATAATATCCTTTATTTCTGGGTATTTTTCGAATGCGTCTTTCGCAACTCCCCTTTCTCCCTTTTCTTTAGGATCTATCACAAGGGCTATACTTTTTGTTTTGGACCCTGATTTGAATGGGTTTTCCTCTTTGATGGTTACGGCTGTGTAGACATTTTCTGGCCATTTCTTGTCAAGAATTAACGTCAAGTCTTCAAAACTATTTTGTTCTTCTAGAGCCTTTTGTATGAGTAGCATATTTTCGTCTTCGGGGTTTTCGCTTGCGGTTTGGGTACCTACTGTTACTGTCTACTTTGGGGCAACGCTGGACAGGTCGGTTGTAACTTGGATTATAATTTCTTCTGTACGCCTATCAGGGTTTTGTTTTGGCAATTCATCCCAGTCCTGGCATCTCCTATCTATTGCATCTATGACAAGAGCCAATTAAAATATAGTAGTAGTAGTAGTAGTGGTAGTAGTAGTAGTAGTAGTAGTAGTAGTAGTAGTAGTAGTAGTAATAGTAGAAGTAGTAGTACTGGACCGAGAGGCTTGACGCCAAGAAAGAAGGCCAGTTCTGACCCTTTCTGCCGACCCCGTTTTTACGTCTGGGTGATGTCAGCCAAGCGGGGCCTACAGTTTATCATGGCAGTTTCCGAACCAAGAATATTTTTGCGCATTTCTCGATTCACTTTATTGTAAAATATGTATAATATTTTGTGACCTGTTTGACGCCAGTGTTATATATTGTTCGCCTAGTGTATGGTTTTACAATAATAATACTTGGGTGCCAGTACTTACCTTAAAGTAACCTAAAATATACTGCGGCAAGGCAACCTATCCACCCTTAATCTGGCAACCCTATGCCCTGGAGTATGTACAGGGTGTCCAGTTTTCGTATGTTTTACGGGTTATCTGCGTTATTAGTAAAGATAGAAGGTTACGGTTTTCGCGACACTGTGTTACTTTTTTGAGAAACAAACGATGCCATCAACAGAATTTTCATAGCCCCCTTAGTTTTTTAGATACGGGGTGATTTTTAAAATTTTGCATTTTGGGATTTCGATTACAATGCAACTTATCAAAAAGGTAAAAAATGAACTTATTAGTTTTTTTCACGCAAAATCCAGTGGCTTAGTCAGATTTTTTCTACGTTTAATTGTTTTCGAGAAAAAGAGTAAACTTGCATTTTTTTAAATGGGACACTCTATATATTTTTAGCTATTATGATTCAGTTTATCACAAGCTTTTCAAAAATATATAATACTTTATAATAGCTGTTTTCAATGTGAAGGACAAAATTTACATTTTTCAACAAATTTAAATTTTTTTTAGTAGGCCATGACGGGTATTTAGGAAAACAAAAGATTACAGGCTTGTTATCTGAAAAAATCTTTATTTACTGTCAGAATAGGTTATCCATTTTCTGTTCTTTATTTCTATTCAGTTTCGATAAATAGCAGTTTTTTCTTAATTATGGCTGCGAATGGAAGATTTGAGAATTATGAAAAGTACGGTATGTTCGTTTGTTATATTCAGTGTAACAAAAATTCGGATGAAGCATTAGAAGTTTATTTTAACAGGTATGGGCATCTTTTTATATTTTTCATCATATTTTAAAATTTATAGAAACGTAATATTCGCAGATTCCCAGAAAGAAGATAGCCGGATAAAAGAATATTTTTAAAAATAAAATCAAACTTAATTGAAGTCGGTTCATTTTCCAAACCCCGACCTAGTATTTACAATAAGGAAAACCAGGACATTGATGAAGTAAACGTTTTGGCTTCAATTGAAACAAATTAAAGTAGTTCTTGTAGAACAGTGAAAGATTCTGTCGGTGTTACAAAATCAAGGGTTCAAACTATTCTAAAAAAACACAAGTTTAAGCCATACAAATTTCATGTCATACAAAACTTACATCTCGGAGACGCAGAGCGCCGCGTAGAGTTTTGTAATTGGTATTTACAAAATGTAAATAGAGAAAATCATTTTGAAAGAACGATTATGTGGTCTGATGAGAGCCATTTTACCAGTGCCGGTATATTTAATCGGCAAAATACTAGGTTTTGGTGCCAGTAAAATCAACATGTTATATTTCCACGGGAACGGCAAGGCAGATTTGGGTTTAGCGTTTCATGCTTCATACTGGGAAGTAAAATTTTATATAATATTATTGAAGGCTTACTACAAATAAATATTTAGAAATTTTGGAAAACATTGTGTCCGAAATAGTAGAGAATGTGCCCCTAGCTCATCTTAATGGCTTATATTTGCAACAGGACGGAGCTCCCGCGCACAATGCTCAAATTGTAAGAGCATATCTTAACAATAATTTTCCTAGCCGCTGGATTGGAACACATGGACCTGTAAGATGGCCACCCAGGTCACCCGATTTAACGGTTTTGTTTTTTTTTTTTGTGGGGCTACCTAAAAAATAAAATGTATACCGTCCAGTATCAAACGATGGCAGATTTATGAGAACCCACTGAAAGAGCCTTTAGGGAGTTACAGGTACGGCCTGATATTGTTTTAAATGCGCTGAGGCGAATCAGAACAATGTCTGAAATATGTCTTAGGCATAATGGAGAACAGTTTGAGCAATATTTATGAGACAGTTTCCTAAATCATCAAATAATTGTAGTTTTAATTTTTGAACGTATAACACAACTGAGTTAATTGTTATTTATATTTATAAAAGTTATTGTTTATAGGTATATATTTTTAAAATTAGTGTTTTATATTTGTGAGAAACTTGTGACAATTGTAAAATTGTATAATCTTAAAATTTTAACGGTGTGCCGTTTAAAAAAATGTAAATTTTGAGCTTCACATTGAAAGCAGCTATAAAGTACTATATATTTTTAAAAAGCTTGTGATAGACTGAATCATAATAGCTAAAAATATATAGTGTGTCCCATTTAAAAAAATGCAAGTTTGCTCTTTTTCTCGAAAACAATTAAACATAGAAAAGATCTGACCAAGCCACTGGATTCTACTATAGAAAACTAATAAGTTTATTTTTTACCTTTTTGATAAGTTGCAGCGTAACCGAGATACGGGGGAGGGGTCCCAAAATGCAAAATTTTCAAAAACACTCCGTATCTAAAAACCTAAGGGGGCTATATAAATTCTGTTTGTGGCATCGTTTGTTTCTCAAAAAAGTAACACAGTGCCGCGAAATCCGCAACCTTCTATCTTTACTAAATAACGCATAAACATAAACATACGAAAACTGGACACCCTGTACTATAGCAATATCACATTTCCACAAAGTGCATCTTATATAGTTGTTTGGTTCAAAATTTGCCTAATCAATCGTGTCATCTTTGTTTACAGCAAATTTTATTAGTCCAAATATGTGGATTTAGAAGTACTGCGTTCGTTTTTCTGTTGATTAGTTGCATAAGGCGCTCCTAGTAGGTTGACCATGTATTTGCGTTTCGGTCTCCGTTAAGTCGCAGGACGCCCACTTTTCACTATTGGCAATTTTATGTAAAAACAAAGTTGTTTGGAATTATTTTCTTCATTTCATTATTTGATTTATGTTTCGGTAAAAGTCCTAGACTCTCGTATCGTTCTGATCCTTTGTAGTGTGTATCTGTTCTCTTCTTTTATTTTGGGTTAGGTTAAGTAAATTTGCAACATTTGCATTAGGTGATCCTTGCAATATTAAGTTTGAATTTTCTTTTAAGGTAACAAACAAACCCTCATTTTGCTTTTCAAGTATTTCCTTAATGATAAAATCTTTTTTGTCTATGTGGAAAAATCCTGGTTCTATTTACTATATGGACTTACAATAGCACTGACATTCGATATATTTTTCCTGGTTTGGACTTCTATCAAACCAGGTGGCGCCCAAGGCAAGCCAACGACGAAGGGAAGATGTAAGTATGTAATGGACCACGACCCAGTGACTCCACAAGAAGAGCTACCGTACGTAGAGAGTGACAACCCGTTGTTCATGACAAGAGGTTGCCACTGTCATAATACTTCAGACAACAGTTCCTAAAAATTACCCATGCTGTGCTGCCTGAAAACTCACCCCTTAGCTAGCTGAACTCAGGGTAGGCTCGCTATTTCCCTTCTAGATTTAGAGGTTTAGCACTCATATATAATTAAGTTAAAGTCAAATCCTGAAAGCGCAACCTTAGTTTTATTTTAATGTTCTAGTGTTTGTCCTCAGAAAAAAAAAACAATTATGTCACTATCGCTTTACAGTAGCTTCTTACACAAGCTCTCATTCACTTAAGTCCCTCAAAGTCGTTGCATTTGAAATAAAAGCCAAGTTTTAGTAGAGGCCATTACAAATATATATTTCTTTAAAGACGTTAGGCTCTTGGCTACTTGGATTTATAAATGCAAGCTCCTCTTATTTTGGTGGACAATAGGTACTTAATCAGGTAGGGCTGTGTACACTTTTTTGAAATAGGAAGGAAGGAAAGTCGTTTTTTTGTGTATTAAGTGTATAATCTTGAAAATATTTAAATTTGCAGAGCGCTTTCGGCCTTAGGACATCTTCAGTGCTTCTTTGTCAGGAAACAGGAAACTTCATTGACACAATTAAATAAGTGGGCCATCATCAGCACAATGTAAAAACCTTATTAGGTAAAAAACAAATAACATGTAAACTTGTGAAAAGACGAACTACTGGGACGAACCACTTTTAAATTTAGTTAATTAACCATCGTTTTTTATTTTCTTTTTCATAATTAAATTTTTACTAGACGTGGAACGTGTTCTTGAGTCAAAATTTAATGGTTATAGTATAGGTACTTAAAGTTAAGATGTAAGTAATTAGAATGTATTAACAAAGTGATACTATTAGGTTTGACATTAAAGTTTTGAAGGTTAGATTACAAAGTTGAGAGAAAATGAATGACTAAAAGTCAAACCCTATTTGACAAGGCCTTGCACAAGACGGCAACTGTCAGACCTACACCGTAATAACGACTGTGCAGTCTGGTCTAGCAGCCATATAAACCGACATCCAGGACATGGTGAAATTCAAATAAAATAACACCTGCCCCAGACTTGGAATTCCCGCAAGGTCTGCGCAAGAAACCCTTAAAACTAACTAATATTAATATAAAAGAAGCTGATAAAAATATAATACAAAATCTTACGAGCACCTATGGTACTAGCCACTCGGCCGTATATAGGTTAAAATATCAAACTTACAAGCACTAAAGTTTGAAGAAACAAATGGCCTATAGCCGGGAAACGAAAATCTTTAATTTATAATATAATAATTTGTTATAATATAATAGTTATAATTGTCAAAATATTTACAACGAAATTAGCTGTAACAGACCACCAAGCGCTGTGAACTGCTAGACACTCTTGTGACATCTTAACGCTATGTCGACATACACTATACCACAGCGTTCTCTATACCGCTGTGACTATACGTTTACAATGCACAAGTTCTGTACATAACATGGACGTAAAACTTTATCCAAACACTGTATATAGAACAATACGCAAGTGCAAAATATTAAGTTAGTTGACTAAGATTTTGAAGAAAAAATAAATGATATCAGTGAATGACTTAATAATTTGTAGTAAGGTTCGTCACCCTGATTGCACCACAGCACTCAGGTGTTGACTGAAAAGGCTTATCTTGAGAATAGCAACCACGACACGGGAAATATTATAACATAAATGTTGATATTACGCTTTCCTGTCACCTACTGGGTACTCCGCACTACTAAAAAAAAAGTGTTCTTACTTAGTTGAAACTTCATGTACTACTCAGAGTTCATGAATACTCGATCTTCAGTAAAAACACACACATGTTCTCTCAAACAGCCAACGTGGATACTGCTACACTGATAGTCTCAAAAATTCAAATAATACACGGCAACTAGTACGTGCCGCGTCCAGGCATTTCCAATAAAAAACTAATACTAAAGTTTGATCTGGGATTTCTAGCCCCTACCAAAAAAACCCTAAAATCGAGTTTTACATGTACAATATTAAAGAAAAAACTTTTACAAAACTCGTCGAGGGTAATTACATGCTAAAGTTAATAACCTACCTCAAACTACTAACTTGTTAAAGTTGATTGAAAAGCTTTTTAAATCGGCATTTCTCCCAAGGAATAGGAAAACTACAATGCCATATTATTTTAGTTTTATCGGCATCACGTGGCCTTCCCTGCCCAAAAGACTAAAATTCGGGGGATATTTCCATAAACCTGCTTTTCGCTTTAAGCATCCATCGTCGAAAAGGGCGAGTAGCGTTCCCTCTCCAGCATTATTGCCAAAAATCGTCGACAAATTAGTCATATCAATCAAAGAAAACTATAAATTCTTTAGCACCATATAAAAACTAAGGCAACCTACGTCAACCACCGTATACGCAAAAATACACCTTAATTAACCAGACGTGGCCGTGAGAATCCACAAAACTGTCAGTCCTATTCCAATGACACTGACCTATCTTAACAAATTATCGATTTTAAACAGCTAATTCACAATAGCTAAAATATTCGACCCACATCTTGTATATACAAGGTTAAAAGTTATTACTATTTATAACTTGCAAAGTTTATTAATTACTAATTAATTAAAACAAAGATCTGAAGTAAGACCTGTCTACAAGTAGTATGAAATAAAAGAACAGAATAAAATCCACTTAGCAATGTCCTACATTCATGAAATATAATGATTATTAACAAAGGTTCTAAACTGATTTGTGAAAATCCACAAAACTCTCAATATTATCGAATTGCACCTGACCTGTCTTAAATTATCGATTTTCTTAAACAGCTAATTCACAACAGCTATAACATTTGACCTACATCTTATATACAAGGTTAAGAAATTATTTCTATTCATAACTTGAAACGTTGATCAATCACTAATTAACTAAAACAAGGATTTGAATTAAGACGTGTCTACAAGTAGTATCAAACAAAATAACAGAAATCAATCCACTTGGCTATGTCCTAGAAGATACAAAACATTCATGGAACATAAACATTATCAACAAAGGTTTCAAACTGAACATAGTGAAACTATTGGCTATTAACAGGTAACTAAATTAGTAATTAATGTTTAAGGTGACAGTCTGCATAGGTACTTTAAAAATTTAAAACAGGAACTTAGCATAGATAAGCAAAATATGAAAATGCAATTTTCGAACTGTAACAATTTGCTCTGCCTAAAAAACTACTTTATTTTTTCAAATTATTTCTTTTTAAAACATCATGTACAGGGTTTTTCCGTATATTTTGGAGCACCACTGGAGCTCTTATTTTAAGGCCTAGAAAAAACATTAAATTACCAAAGTTGCATTATTTTTCATGACCTGTTAGAATTTGTCATCGAACAAAACGAATAAACATCGTAAATTTGTTTAATAATGCCAATGTGGATTTCTTTAAATGGGACACCCTGTATATTACATAATTTTTTAATTCCCCACTTATTTCTGATTCCAAATATGTATAAATGTTATATGTTTACTTTAGTCGTTTAGGCAATATTTCATTTCAAAATATCGCATATGAGAAAATCAAGATTGCCCTGAGAAACAATTTGGTTATTATTAATCGCTTATGGCAACTTACTTATGTCACAAATAATTTATCATACGTTGAATAGTCTTGTCATAATGGGTTACTCTAAAGACGAAAAATTCGATGTTATACGACTATATTATGCGAATCGCAACAACGTTAAAATGACTAGGCAAGAGTATAGACGTTCATTTCCAAATAGACAAACGCCATCTATTAATACAATAAGAAATATAGTTAAACAATTTCGGGAACGCAAGTCTCTTGAACGAAAAAAACGAACTGTACCAGAAAGCGAAGATGATTTATATATATTGTTATTTTTTGTTGGTATGTGATCTCAAGAGATTTTAATTGTTTGCAAAAGTTTTAAAAGTCCCCATTTTATTTTTAGAAAATCCATTTAGTTCTATACCAAAAGCAGCAACGTATTTTCAAAAATCCTGGAAAAAAATTCACAGTGTGTTAATAAGGCATAACTACTTTCCATATAGAATTATGCCAGTCCAAGGTCTCACGGAAGACCACATTCGTCAAAGATATCAATTTTGCGCCGAAATTTTACGTCTTATGAGAGAGGATGCAGGTTTGACAAATAAAATCGTATTCACAGATGAGGCTTCATTCACAACATCTGGCATGTTCAATAGGAAAAACAAACGGTATTGGTCAACAGAAAATACTCACCAATATCAAGTTGTTAAGGTTCAAGGCAGACAGTCAATAAATGTTTGGTGCGGAATATTGGGAGGCAGAATCTTGGGGCCTATTATATTTGAAGGAACACTTAATGGGGATCGATATAGGAACTTTCTAGAAAATGAAATTGAGCATGAATTGCGAAACATTCCAAATCGGCAAGAACTAATTTGGCAACAAGACGGGGCACCCCCACACAACATTCGATCTGTGGTTACATATTTAAACAATCATTATTATCTGTGGATTGGTAGAAATGGCCCGATTAGGTAGCCCGCAAATAGCCCAGACCTAACACCTCTAGATCTATTTTTATGGGGATATTTAAAAAATAAAATCTATTATGATAGACCAGAAACTATAAATATTCTTCGTCATAAAATTGAACAAGAAGTTTTACTACTTAAAAGGGAAAATTTGGTTTTTGTTACAAACGCTTTAAGAAAATGGGGAGATAATATTCAAAAATGCTATGACAGTGGTGGTGGATATATAGAACCATAATATTGTTTTATAAATTATTATCATTATTTATATGAATTGTAACTTAATAAAGCTTTTAGTTTCTAGCATGTTTTCCTCATACTAATCTTGATTTTGTAATACGCAATATTTTGACATAAAATATTGTCTAAACGACTAAAGTAAACATATAACATTTATACATATTTGGAATCAGAAATAAGTGGGGAATTAAAAAATTATGTAATATACAGGGTGTCCCATTTAAAGAAATCCACATTGGCATTATTAAACAAATTTACGATGTTTATTTGTTTTGTTCGATGACAAATTCTAACAGGTCATGAGAAATAATGCAACTTTGGTAATTTAATGTTTTTTCTAGGCCTTAAAATAAAAGCTCCAGGGGTGCTCCAAAATATACGGAAAAACCCTGTACACACCTTTACCTTTCGCATTCATATCCCGGGTATTTTAGAAATTGATCCAAAAAAATCTTAAGAAATATTGTCAATATTGCCAACTATAGAAAAAGTTTATTGTTATAAAAGTTTGTAGAACATTTTATGTTCAAGATAGAGTCTAAACTCCTAGTGCATGCATTTATATTGTAACATACCTATACTTAAAGATACAAATAGAAATCACTTACTGGAAATACTACTAGCTTTTAACTTTAAAACAAATAGCTAAAACACCCGTAAAGTTTCACATGCACCTGGAGAACCGTGAACAACTTTTGTTTAACTTTGTGCTCGTGGAGCAGTCCAATTAATTACATTAAAACTTTGAAGATCTTTCTGTGTGATTTTGTGGAACTTATTATGTATTTTTCTGCTTTATTGCGTGACTAACAAAAAAAATTACAGTCCTTTACAAAGATGCAACCGGGAGGACATTGAAAATGCCGAAGCAGAGTGCAACGCTTGTGACTATTGCGAGATTTGAGATCTGCGAAAACTCATAGATTTGAATGTAATATTTAGGTAGTTGATATAAGTTTTATTGATCCATAATACAAAAAATAGTAAAATAAAGGTTATAAACTTTGACGCGCCTCTAACTCTCGACTTAGTCTGATCCCGTCGTCCTTCGTCCCTTCTCCCTACCCCGTCATCATCGGGCCACCGGCTCGGCGGCGCACAGTGGTCGATTTTATGATTTAGGGGGACATCAAAAATCTATTAGAAAAATAGCAGATTTACGCTATTTTGACACTTTGTACATAAACTATGCTTAATTTAGAATAATATGAATTGATTATTATTATTTTTAACCGTTTATAAACGAAATATATCAAAATAGGAATAAACTACAAAGATTACAATGTTTCTAACTATAAATATTTTTGAAAATTATCAGCTTCTGATTCATAATCATCTTCAGAATCCTCAAGAGATTCTTTACTTTGACTTGTTGATGGTACCAATGGTGTATGGGAAATATGTAGGAGATACCGGACTTCTGGAAATAAGGTACACAATTTCTTTTTAGGTAGTGGTCTCAATAATGAAATTATCATATGTAACGTTCCGTTTTTTTTGTGGAACCATTTAATTAATTTTTGAATATTTTATTTCTAAATTTTATTTTCTAATTGTTTAAACAATAAGTGTCGCCAAAGTGTCAAGAAAGGTAGGTAGGTTCACCAAACGTAAACGCAAGGTTTCTTACCTATTTATAATAAATTTAAATATTAATTTCCATATCGTAGCGACCCTCAATAATTATTATTTTTTCATACATTCAAGTGTTAACAAAATATTTCCCCTCATTCAATAGTTGGCGGTAATCTATTTTAAAGTGCGTTTATTCCCCAAAAAAGTAACTAGACTGGCGCATTGGATTGAATGCCGCGCATCGATCCGTATCGAGCCGTCAGAGGCGGCACACATTTTTAATGCCGGTTAAAATGATTATCTTTCAATAGTCATTTAAAGATTTATATTAATATATTGATTAGGTAGAATTAATGTTATTATATTGGGAATGCTCAAATTTAATTGATTGCTATGTGATGAGTGCAAATTTTAGGAGTTTTGGCTCAAAAGTTTAAATGCTTAAATCGATAATGACGAATCGCTACTGTTTTTTGATAAGTTGGAATGGTAGATATTTTGGAGGCCTTTGGCTGTGTTGGGATTTTGTTTTCTTACCATACTGGTGGGGCTAAGCATTTTTGGTGGGGAATTGTCTGGCGCCGAAAACGGAAGTCACCATTTTGGTACCAAAAGTTGTGCTCCAGCGTGTTGGCTAAAGTCGTATTCTGGTTTGTGAATTTGGGGTGATCGTGGAATCCAAATTCATCCGTATTGGGATTAATCTGGAACTACGGCTCGATTTATATTTCCGATTGGAATTTGTTGATTGTTGTGTTGATGTTCCAATGGAATCTTCCTGAAAGGGGATTAAATAAGCCATGAAGTAAGTGATTGTTTTAAGAAATGGTCATCTTTGCATTATGGCATGCTATGTCTTCCTTTTAGTCGCTGGAATCCATCAGATTTTGTTCATCCATCATCTACTTCTGTAAAGGCAAGTAGCATTTCACCGAAATCCAGGATTACTAAGAAAACCCTTCGAAAGAGGTAGGTTTCGTATTATATAACTATTTTCTCATGTTTCTTTTCTCCATTTTAATGAGTCCTGAATTATTTTAGGGTTTTTATTTTCCTTTCATCCTTTTGAAGTTCCTGTCTTACTCGGGATTTTCTTTTTCTGCAACCGGTTTCCTTTATTGAAACGAGTAAGGGTGCCACTGCAAAGTTCCCGAGCAGAGTGGCAAGCGATATATTGCCATAACGCTGACCCGGACAATACCTGACTGGTGCCCGAGACGGATCAACAACGTTATTACGCAACAGATAAGTCATAGACAACAGTGTTATTAACCTTTTTAAAGAAATCGTTGCTTGCCAATATACCTATAGTAAAATAGTCTGGTTTGATAGTCATTATTAAATAATACCTCTAGCTTTTGACATAACTTGTCAGGGGACCTTGTAAAATATGGATCCATATTAAAAGGGTAGTTGAAGTAACTGCCTCCATTGTGCGATAGCCGGCTTTTGTTTATCATATAAATATACACATTGTGTTCTTTTACCTACTTTTCAGCAAATACATACATTCCGTAATCAGAATAGACATTATCTCTAATGCTTGTTTTTCCCTTATTTGATTATTTCTTTGGGGATAATTTTCTGGGTTTTGGGCTCTTTGGTTCACCTTAATTACAAAACACCCCGAATTACTGTCAGCCTCAAAGAAAGGAAAATATTCGAAATTCATATTGTTTACTTTTACCGAGCTAGCCTTTAGCCCATTTAAATTTTTTTTTTGGTTCATGGTAAGCGACCCTGAGAGCGTGGCACATATCTGAAGAGACTATGAGAATGTGAATGAGGTCTTCGACATTATCTTTTCTGCTAGTTTTTTGTTGCACTATTAAGACGGAAATAACGACACTCTTTATGACGTGCTTCCAAGGCTTCCTCGCTCTGTTGTTCAATAGGTATCAAAAGAGTATCTATAATATCAGCACCGTGAATCAATATATTGTGTACAGTGGCGGGCATGTTATACCAGTCTGTGCCCACGAGAAATCGCTTGTAAGACTGCCGCAAACCTAAAGATAAGGTCTTTATCGACTCATTGAAGAAACGTCTTGCTGTCTTGCCATCATTAGTATTTTCCGAACCCTGCTTAACAACGTCTATAAGAAGCCCAGTTTCTTGGCGAAATTTAGAGATAATATTTCTTTTTGTTTCATCTAAATTTTTTTTGTTCTCAGGCCCTTAAACATGCCATTTTCGGTTTTTTAGACGATATGAAACATGCACAATACACTCAAAAAAGCTTATATTCGCATGGAGGACAGACAAACCATACTGAAACGTGTCCGTATTGCAGGGTCTATTGAGAATATTTTCTATGTCGTTCATATGTTTGGGTGTTGCCTTGCAGATATAACAACTTTGACTCGAAGAATTTTCTGCCAGAGTATTTGCGATCTTACCATCCAGCATTGTTTTTAATAGAGTATGACTTATCACGATATCTTTTCCCATAATTGTGCAAGATGTTGGAACCAAGTTTTTAATCTGATATTCTATGCGCTCACTTTCTTTTTTAATAACATCATATGTTTCCTTAATGAGCTGAAACTTTATCGGTATACAAAAACCTGTAGAAGAAGATCGGGGATTTTGCCAAATAACCCTCACACCCGAGTTTGTCTTACATGTTATTCTCAATGGTACAATAGATGTCAGTAACAAATCTGAATCAGTTAAATGAGGGTAATTTTGAAACACTTGCTTATATTTTGTGGATTGGTTGGAGCTACCATCAAACTCCTATTTGCAAACCATTTGAAAATCAGAAGCTTCATCCTCCAAGACTTGCTACAACACTTCGTTTTGCACCATGCATAAACGCTTGCTTGTATGATCTAAGAGACTTTGTAATTTTATTTCGGCCATAGATTCAGTGATAGTGATATTTATTGGATAGCACTCTTTTTTGGCTCAAAGAACTAAATCGTAAGAAGGGAAAATATCGCAATTTCGTCTTTTAGCGCCCTCTCTTAGCTTAACTTATTGCGATTTGCTTAGCTTTATTTCGACTATTAAAGCTGAAGCGTCTTCTGTGGAATAAGGTAAAGACATGTTTGCAGAAGAATCAATATCCTTAATTAATTTTATTTCTTGTGCCGTTGAAAAAGTTGCTTTCTTAATCACAAAAGCAACATTTCTCTTCCCTTCTGTGGTACAACTTGCTTGCGCAGCAAACGCAAGTTCGTGAGGGCTATAATTTTTAACCAAGGTTTTCGTCCGCCATCTTTTGGTTCTTTCGCTGATATTCTCAGTTCTTTACAGTTTTAAATTGCTTAGAGGTTTCCGAATACTTTTTAAAAGTACCTGCAGTTTTAAATCTGTACACAAAATTCTTTAGCCAAATAACGTATTTTTTGAGGAACTGCTTTTTATTTCTTCCACTGTTTTCCCAGCAATTTACAATTTTACAAGAAAACAAAGAAATTTTGTTGATTACCGCCAACTCATCCACATGTGAGCTTCGCTTCTTTATGTAATCTACCATTTTCTGTCTTACCTCTCTGGTATTTGCGCTTGTAATCATTGAATTGACGCAGAGAAACTCGAATAGTTCCATTCTGGTGACTGATGGTATACCCACTAAAACCAGAAAACAAAAAAAATTATGAATCGCACATCTCCGCACATTGGGACTACTATTGTTTTAGAGAAAATTGATGAAACTTCAAAATAAAATTTAATTTGGACCGTTCAAAAGGGGACTTTCTTTTACATCCCACAGAAGTTTGAAAAAAGTAAAATTTGCATTACTATACAAAAAAATATTCATTTCGAACTAACTCTTTAAAAAAACTGAAATAAAACTTACCCAAGGAATCTGCAGCCATGTCTAAATAATACCGAAATATAACAATAATATAAGCTTTTCCGAACCACGCAAAAATAGCAAGCACACAGCGATGAAAAATTCGCACTAAATTAGTATTTTTAATACCGATAACTGGGACTTCTTATCAGCCATTTTTTGTACTACACAAAAAAACTGTTGTGGGTTTAAAGTAAACAACTTTTATAGACTTAAGAAATGGATATAAATAATTGATTTATGGAATAAGACTTTATGACCCAGTGTCCTCGTTAATCGGCAAAATCGATCATTGTGCGGCGGCGGTTCGCGTAGTTCCGCTTGTGGATCATTTTAATTCGGTGTCGTTAGACTGTGTGACGTATGGGACAAATGCAACACAAGAATTTCGTTGAATTCCGTACCCATACTAACGTGCCCGTGCGATAAAATAAACATTTTCAATGTTAAAAAACCTAATTTATTATTTGGATGATCACCAACGAATATCGAGGTCTTTATTGGTAATAAAATTATTGTTTTTCCCAATATTATAAGGCCAAAACATTACAATTTACATGACAATTTACATGACAATTTAGCATATCGTCGCTCAGAAGTCGAAACCTCGTATCTCAAGTTTTAACGGTTTTGAGTTACGAGCGTTTACAGTAACTATCTACTACTGCGCACCGATTGTAAAACCCCGTATCACAATAGCCACGATTAAGAGCATGCATTACTATAGAAACAAAAACTCGTATCCTAATTTTGAATTTAAAACCTATCTACCTACCTACTTGAGCGGCATCGACCTGTTGCTTTGCTAATTTGTGCTAACATTTAGTTGTTTTATTAAATTGCCATTAAATATATCATGTGCTATGATTTCTCTTCAACTAAACAAGATACCGGGCATTTCAAAACAACTTCCACAGTTACACTTCTGAGTCACATTCTACCAATTCGACTTTGGCTTTAGAAATATCACAACCCATTTTAGGCTCCACTAATTATAAAAATTTATATAATAATAATAATCATTAAAATAACTCAAAACCATTTGAACACTCCGGTTCGAGTTACCATCCCACAGACATCTCGACAGACTCAGAAGATGAAACTAGAGATAAAAATAGCAAAAGAAACAGTCGTTGGCGAGTTAGACGCGTCTCCAACAAGAACTAGACGAAGGAGAAAGGGCCAGGGAGATCCGTATGTATGGAAAAGAGATTAAAATAAATCATTGAGAAGAAATGGAAAAGAATATTACGAGGCATCAAAAGTTAAAGGAAACGAATTACTCATTAACGTAAAGAGATATCAAAGGGAAATGGAACCAAGATGCAATTCATCTAAATGCTTAAAATCGAAAGAAAAAAGAAAATGTTCTCTTATTACCGAAGAACAGAGAAAAGTCATATTTGAACAGTTGTGGGAGCGAAATGGACGCAAAGGAAGATTTCTGTGGCTACTCTAGTTAACAAAGCACCAACTAAACAAAAGAGTACGAATACAAAATCCCGACATGCTCTAAGTCTATCTTACTACTTAAAAATTAATAACTCCCTTGTTCCCGTCTGTAAACAAATGTTTTTAGCAGCTCTAAATTTAGGCGAATGGAGTGTCCTTAACTGGGTTAAAGGTAGCTTAGATTCTGGTATAGTAGAAACGACTAATAAGTTTCCATTAAAATTAGACCGAATAAATCTGAAAAACGTCTTAAAAGTGTCAGATCCCTGTGTGACCGATCTAATAGCTATAAAATATTGTGAAGAAGTTCCAGCCCAATACAAGTTAAGTTTCGATGATAAGTGGCAGTTTCTACCAACTCGTTAATTCACCATAATCGGACAAATAAAAAAAGTCCATGACGCCTCACTGCCTATAAAGAGCGACAAATTTAACCACCTACAGTCTCTTAAGGTTAGTTCATGAAGAATATTATGTTCTATATGATTCTTTAAGTCATTAAATAAATCACTTTATTCGCACAGTTTTTGTTTTCATAAAAACAAGATAAATATACAAAAATTTCCCATAATACCTTTTACGATCAACTTTAGTAGATCTAACACTTCTTGTATTTTCATCTTACCAAGATCGACCATTGGCACCATTCTGAAAAATCCATGTTTCAGCCAAGAAAGCGAATTGGTACAAGAATGCATCTTTTTCTTTAATATATTCTTTTAAAAATATCAGTCGCTTGAAGGCTACAGGGGAAAGTTCCATAAGCCCTCGCCTCAGTTTATCTTTTCACCATCTGAAGTCTACTTTCTTGAAGAGGCTTCTTAATAAAATAATAATGGATCTTCAATCATCCTCCAAATCACTTGAGTCACCCGCTTCATTTACTTCAATAATAATGGGTTGAATGTTTAGTATATCTCTCTAAAAGTTAAGACAACCATCAAACAGTTGTCTGTCTTTTAATTTCTTACTTAAAGTTGTCGGAGTTACATGATGTTCTAAAAAATTACAGCTTATGCATAACCAATATAAAATACTAGTTTCTGAATACTACAACTTACTTGTTTCATACATTCCATAAATAGTGTCACGGATAGAACTTATATCCAATCTTGACACATTTACAACCCTCTTTGAATAGGATTGTTTCTTTTTAGGTGATTGTAATAATTTATTTTCCTTAGCTGTTAATGAAACTGTGCTTACAGTGGACATATTTAAATTTAGGGCAGCTACTACACGCTAAAAATTAGTAAAGCAGATATAAAATATATAGAACTTAACACACTCTTTAAATTTACTTCCCTAACTGCTGTCAAGGGTAACAATGTGGTTTTGTTGTTAAGTTCTTCCGGAAAATAGCTTACTAGAGAGGCTATTTGCTCTTTGCACCGGCTATTTAAATGCTTTGGCATTTTTCACAAATAGTAAACAACGTAATCGACAGAGATATGTATGTGCACTTTTGTTTTTCTTAAAAGACCAGTTTCTTGATGCTATTTATGAAAAGACGTGAATTTTTTGTTAAACAGTAGACGGCACAGCAACACAGAATCACAAAATAATTAAGGTGAGTTTTGCATGAACAATGCCAACGAGCGAGCTGGCGCCACCGCACCGTTTACAGTTGTGTTGCCAACTATCGGCCAATAAAATTCAAATTATATGAATTTTTGCAAGCTTAAATAAACAAAACATTTGCTATAAGTGGGTTCGTATCAAAGAAGAATACTTTAAGTTTGTAGTAAATTTAATATCGCATAAAGTATTTTCTTACGGACTTACAATTATCAGCTGATTGATGACGTGCATCGGTTTTAATTTTGCATTAACCATAGTAATGTAACGTTATGTAACGTTATGTAACGAAAAGTGTCTTTGTCGTGAATCCTTGTAATATGCTACTATAACCTGCATTAAGGAATAAAAACAAAAGTGTTTAAGTAAATAATTGTTTTAATTAAAGGTAGCAGAAAATCAACGAATTAATGGGCAATTTTATTGGCCACGCAGTAAAAATGAATGTAACCACTAGGAGATTAACCCAGTGCGCCATCACAGAGGTTCCCCTGAGGCAAACAGTCTAACCTTATTAGCCTCTGGATTTGCGTTTAGTTTGATATGGTAAGGCCATACGTGTGTAAGTCAAATCTTTGTTCCGTACAATCTCGTTTAAGCGCCTGTTGGACTTTTTAAAAAGGTATGTCTTCGGCTCCTGTTCCATGCTCTTCTAGAACGAGTAAAATGGTAGAGAAATTAATCCATAAATTACCACAAAATGTTCGAATTACAAACACGAGCACCATAAAAGCATTAGGTAAGTCTATGGACAAAAGAAGACAGTTTATGAACAAATATTAAATTTTATTGAAGAAAACAACATTTTAGTAAATAATTAAGCAGGTTTTAGAAAAATATATTCAACAGAAAGAGCAGCACAATATATTATTGAAAATTTTAAGAGAAGTGTTGACAAAAATGAAATCATTCTGGCAGTATTTTTGGATTTTAAACGTGCTTTTGAGACTATTGATAGAAAAAAATTATTAAATATATTATATCAGTATAGTTTAAGGGGTACTGTATATAAATGGTTTAAAAATTATTTAAATTTTCGACAACAAATAACTAAAATATATGAAACATTTTCAGTGGCGTGCAGTGATGTTGGAAACAGGGTAGGCAAAAAAAAAAAAAAAGAAATGTCTTTTTAGGTTTCGAATTAAACATAATAGTTTTTATAAATCAGTTCAATACGATACGACGGTCTTTCTTTAAAAATGCATTTAACACGTCATCATAAAAAATTCAAGTAAGTAGGTACTATGTAAAATATACGGGACAATTAATTGTGAATTAATTAAACTCTATTGATAAACAAGATAAAAATGTTATAAACAACAAACCCGTAAAAGCCTTGTAACCTGCGACACGAGACCTAACACAATGACGAATTACGCTAAGACATCTTCCAATCGCTCGATCTCGTTTTAACACACGACGCTACATCCGTGCCTTTAAATTTGCACTTTAATCAGAATTGTAGGTGCTGCCTTTAAAAGAAGCTAAAGCGTCCATGCAAAGATTTAAAACACCTTCGCTGTGTTCATATGGACCACCTACATGGGAAATATTATTGCTGATTTCAGTAGTTTCGATCGCTTAAATTGTCTTTGTTGTGTTGGATAATTGATGTTTTGTTTTGTTATATTTATTGAAACATTCTTTGATATGAGTATATATACAATATTATATTGTTTTAAGAATAAGCAAATAAGAAAAACGCAAAATAATATTATGGATTTCTGTAAAAATTAAATTGAGACATTTTTAAATTATTTCCTTGGGACTTTCTCGCCAGGGTAGACAATCCCTTTTTGCCTACATTGTCTGCATGCCACTGTTACAAGGTCCTTAATTATTTATTTTGTATATAAATGATATGCCAAATATTTTGTCAAATACTAATATTCAAATGTTTGCTGATGATACTTTAATATACGTAATAGGTAAAAATATTTTAAGTTGCATATATATATAATTCTGAATTAAAATTGGTATCAAAAGGCTAAAAGTAAATAAATTAAAATTAAATATTTCTAAAACGAAATTTATGGCAATAGGAAATAATATAAATTATGAAAATATAAATAATTTTATAGATGACCAAAAATTAGAAATAGTTCAGTCTTTTAAATATTTAGGGATAATAACGGATTCTTAATTGAAATTTGATGCTTATCTTGAAAACACTATATCTAAAATTGGAAAAAAAATTAATTATTTCAAAAGAGTAAGTAAAAATTTAAGTTTATTTTCAAGAAAAACAATATATAACACAATAATTTTACCTCATTATTTGTATTGCTCTACAATTTTATATACTGCAAATGAAGGAATTTTTAGTAGACTTCAAATTTCACAAAATAAGGCGATGAGAATAATATTAAATGTTGATAAATACACAAAGATAAATTATATGTTAAATAAACTTAAATGGTTGAATATAAGAAATTTAATATTTTTCCTAGTTTGTATTTTCATTTATAAAATTCAAAATAATTTATTACCATCTCATTTAAAAGAATTTATAACCCAAAACTTTAAAAATCATAACTATCAAACCAGAAATAATCAAAATTTTTGTTTAGGGAAAGTGACAAAAAATTTGATATATAAATCAATCTTTTGTAAAGGACTTCACCAATATAATAATTTAGATTCTTTTATTAAAAAACAAAATTCCTTAAGTAAAATTAAAAAATCCTTAAAAATATCATTACTTAGAAAACAAAATATAAGTTAAAACTATTTTTGGTGCATAAAATTGTAATTTTAAATGTTTTAATTATTGTTAAAAAAACTAGAATTTATAATATTGTAGCAGTATTGCTAAAATAAATCTTGTTAGTACTACTACTACTATGCAGTGAGAACGTAAAGGTTGAAACAAATTCATTTAAAATTCATGTGTTTTCTTTTCGAAAAAACGCTCGAACCGGTAAATTTTTTGTTTTTGTTGTGTATTTTTTGAAGTTTATTTCATATATACAAGGCAGATGGGATCCAGCAATGCTGGGGAATTATTGTTGGTTTCTTATGAGAGAGTCAGCATTTGCAAAGAAGTTATGTACAAAAGACTTACTATTTCATGTGTATTTTTGTAAATAAATCCTGTTGTCCTTATAATATCTTGTTTCTTTCTTAGTTTGATGAACTTATGTATAAATATTATATACAAATGTTTGTATAAAATAAAAATATTTGATACATTCTATAACTCAAAATCTATACGTGGTGGAAAATTTTGGTTGTTGAATTCGCAATCAGGATGCTTTAGACTCCTCCGTGCAGCCATTGTTACATCACTCGCAATTTTGCCTCTGTCTTTGTTGACTAGTGTTATTAGTACAACATGGGAACAACTTCACAAAAATTTATAATCATTCAGTTTCACCAATAAAAGTGTAAAGTTTGTTCTTTCTTTTTCCTTTAAAAACACTTTTTCTTCTAAACAATTACAATATAATTCGGTGACCAACCAAAATGTGGTTAGAAGAACGAAATAGGTAATTTAAATACAGTATTGGCACCTTTTCACATAAATCAATATATTAATAAAAATATAAATTGACTGTATCAAGGCTCTCGGTGTATCAACCATCCCCAGTCTCTCCTACACCTGTATTTTATTTACCTACATTATAATGTTGCATTACCTGTCTATGCTTTAGTTATTACTAAGTACGTGAAGAAGCTACATTATCGCGAATAATATCTCGTACAGTGGAAATTTGCTTTTGAAGATATTATTAATCTAATAATTACAGGCAAAATATTATTTTTATTTAAGTAAATACAAGTTACTAACAAGCATGAGGGCAAACTTTTTTAGCCATAAAAAGTAAATAGATAGCTTTAAATTTACATTAAACTTTGACATTCGTCGAGGGAATGGCTAACAACTTTTGCTAAACTTGCTCTTCCAGTGTTGTAAAATAAATTACTTTAGGACTTCAGGGAATTTGTCGTGAATCTCTTGTACGGCTTCTACCTTTATATGACCTTAGTCATTTTAGTGGCTTTATTATATTTTAGCCTTGGGCAAATTAAATTATTTTATTTAATGTCTAGGATAGGCTAAACAGACCCTCAATGGTTTAATTAAAACAATTTGTTCTTGGGATCGCTACGATTTTCGTCAAAGATATAGTGTAAATAATTTTTTATCTATGCGATAACTTGATTACGTGCAGTATTTTATATATATACACACACCGCCATAATTAGAGGAACGGTCCAAATTTACCTTAAGTGTAAAATCAATTTTCTCTTTCGATTTTCACTCGATCTCGATAATTTTGCTTTTAAATATTAGCTTGATTCTTAAGGAATGCTGTTGGCCTATTAACATTTTTAAACGATTTGTCTTTATATATGATACAGGGGCGGAAAGAAAGTAATGATTTTTCAGTAATTTTTGAGACACCCTGTGGAGTGACCAAGCGACAATTGGAAACATTTTATGATTATTAATTGTGACCTGATCTTTTCTGAACATCTTCTGTATTTATTCACTCTGATACCTTAATCATTACGGAAAACACAGGGTTAAAAAAAAAACGATTTTTTTTTCAATTTTTTTCTAGATATCCTTTCTTCTCCGTACAGATTTAAATGGAATTTATTAAAAGAATAAATACCTAGCTAATTGCAGTATGTTTTGCAAAGCTTCATGCCACTTTGACGCGTGCTTAAAGACAAAAGAACCGCTTTTTAAAAAAATTAATTGTTCGTTTTGATTTGTTTTAAACATTTAATGATAAAGAATATTTACAAGGATTATTTTTTTTTCAATATCCTGTATTTCCTCCACGAGCCCTTACGACTGAAGTCATCCGACGTCCCATACTTTTGCCGACATTGTCAATCATTTCCTGAGGCAAATTTTCCAATATTTCAATTAATGCAGTTCTCACCTCGTCTGTGTTTTGGACAGCAGGAATTCTTGACCTTAGTCGTCTGCCTAGCATATCCCAGACATGTTCAATCGGATTCAAGTGCGGTGAACATGCAGGCCAATTCATTGTCGGTATCTCCACTTGATTCAGAAAGTGAGTTACACAACGAGCTACGTGCTGGCGAGCATTGTCCTGCATTAAGAGGAAATTGACTCCGATATGTGGGGCGAAAGGTATCACATGGTATTGAAGGTTAGGTCGATACAATCTCTCCCTACCATCAATAGAATTTATGCAAAAACGGCTCTCATCCGTGAATAAAACTTGACTCCATTGATCGTTATTCCAATTTTGGTGTTCTCGAGCAAAGACTAGTCGCGCTACTAGATGACGTCTCTGAAGTTTAGGGGCTTTTCTTGGCCTATAGGACTTAATACCAACTTCTTTGAGTCTTCTTCTAACTGTAAGCGCACTTATTCTGGTTCCACGTACTTCTTCTAGTTCATTTTTTATTTTAACTGCTGTTATACGCCTATTTCGTAGTATTTGCAATATTATGAATCGATCATCTACAGCCGTGGTTGAACGCTTTCTGCCTTGACCTCGTCTTCTCACATACTCTCCAATTTGCCTGAAACGTGTAACATTACGATGGATCGTTGATTTTGTTTTACCAAACATTTCAGCAACATCACTGTAAGTTCTACCATTTTCGATCAATGTCACCGCTCTAGCGATATCAGTCGGTTCTAAATCACCCATTATGGACTGTCTCACAATCAAGGTGACGATATTAAAGAAAAACAAACCAAATATAAACAATTACTTATGAAAAAATAACAAACTAATGTAAAGAAAATATGCGTCTCAAATTTAGTGCCAAACTCACAGATGTTTACACATTGGCTTTGACTTTGACTTTAGCTAACTTGATAAAAAGAGACAAAATGCATAAAAAGTATTCTAACAAATCCATGGCTGTCTAGACCTGTTACAGTTGTTAGTCCGATTCTACTTTTTTCAAACCCTGTATTTTTCGTAATAATTAAGGTATCAGAGTGAATAAATACATAAAATGTTCAGAAAAGATCAGGTCACAATTAATTATCATAAAATGTTTCCAATTGTCACTTGGTCACTCCACAGGGTGTCTCAAAAAATACTAAAAAATCATTACTTTCTTTTCGCCCCTGTATCATATATAAAGACAAATCGTTTAAAAATGTTAATAGGCCAACAGCATTCCCGAAGAATCAAGCTAAGATTTAAAAGAAAAAGGTGTTTACATTAAAGGATCCAAATAATGAGCATTCTTTAGGTAGGTCCACCCTAAATTTATCGCAAGCTATTCTTATATTTGATGATTTACGCCAGGAGCGTGTATTGGTGAAACTTTTAAATCAAAAATCTTAAACATGCCTATTCTCCTAAAGTTGTATTATACAGGGTGTTCATTTGAAAACTTCCCACCACGGATTTATCGAAAACCACTGAAAAAACGCCGAGACACGTCAAAATATTTGCCAAAGGGGACAACTTTTTAACTAAAAACATCTTCACCCCCTTTTACCCTATGCCCCCCGGGGTCATCCCCTTAAAAATTTTAAATAACAAGGGGTATCAAGTAATAGCTTGTTTGAAAGGCCTTTCAAAGTGCTTTATTTTGACGTTTGATTTTTTATAATCGGCCGATTCGTTTTCGAGAAAATTAGAAAAATCTTTATTTATCTTAATTTGTTTAGATAGAAAAAAAAACACACGAAAATATTACTTTTAATTTCAATAAGTGTTCAAAACCCAACATAAACAGCAATTCGGAAGATTAGACGTGGCAGCAACCAAATAACAACCCGACTTTTTTTCAGCCATCTATTTATAAACACAGATAACATGGGCAAACTGTATTTATTCTTATACCTGTTTAGTTTTTTATACTTGCTAAGGAAAAGAAAGAATTTAATTTGCTGTCAGTTACCTTTGTGACAATCTTGGGATAGTGAAAATTAATTTATTGATTCAGATTTTACTTCCAAAATGGTTTACACACTAGCCGAAAGAGTGGAAATGATTCTAATTTATGGTGCCCAAAATCAATGTGCTCGGCAAACTGCCGTCACATTTAACGCCAGACATCCGGAAAAGATAACTTCGCAGGTATGTTTTGGACCTTGTTACTAAATTTACTCAAACTCGATCTGTTGCAAGTAAAAAACGTAATCATCGTAGAGTTTTGGATGAAGCCGCTCAAGTTGAAGTTTTGGGTCATTTTGGCATAAATCCTAATACTTCATTACGCAAAATTGTTGATGCGACTGGTATTTCATAGATAGATATGTAATAAAGATAAATGGATAGGGCGAAGAGGGCCTATAGAATGGCCTGCTAGGTCTCCTGACTTGACGCCATTAGACTTTTTTGTATGGGGCTATTTGAAATCTATTGTGTTCACTCCCCAACCTGAAAGTTTGGATGAACTTCGTCAACGCATCATCGAAAGCTGCCATGATCTCCCACAACATGTTTTTGAAAATGTCCGTCAGGAATTTGAACATCGCCTATATCATTGTTTTGCCAATAACGGGCAACATTTTGAACACTTATTGAAATAAAAAGTGATATTTTCGTGTGTTTTTTTTCTATCTAAACAAATTAAGATAAATAAAGATTTTTCTAATTTTCTCGAAAACGAATCGACCGATTTTAAAAAATCAAACGTCAAAATAAAGCACTTTAAAAGACCTTTCAAACAAGCTATTACTTGATCCCCTTGTCATTAAAAATTTT
This sequence comes from Polydrusus tereticollis, assembly GCA_963920685.1. Taxonomy (NCBI): domain Eukaryota; kingdom Metazoa; phylum Arthropoda; class Insecta; order Coleoptera; family Curculionidae; genus Polydrusus; species Polydrusus tereticollis. Next base: position 1,900,502 of record OY987334.1, on the reverse strand, counting down.
TAGGGGATGACCCCGGGGAGCAGAGGGTAAAAGGGGGTGAAGTAGTTTTTGGTTAAAAAGTTGTCTCCTTTGGCACGTCTTTTGACGTGTCTCGGCGATTTTTCTTTTAATCAGTGGTTTTCGATAAATCCGTGGTGGGAAATTTTCAAATGAATATTATATTCGAAAGTATTTATAACATATGAAAACATTTAAAAAATCGCATTAAGTAATAAATAACAATGGGTGGTACTGTTTTACATAATATAATTATAAAAACAAGATATAATATAGAATCTTACAGACAAAGCATTTTCAAGAATTGAATAATACTTTGTCGTTTTGGCTTACTCATAGTCCAATTCGGAACATCAACTTTTATTAACATCGTTTATAATAAACGGTTCAACCATTTCTTCGATTATTATATCTACCTGCCAAATTTTGGCTTCTTCTATCACATCATCGATACACTTTTTCCACCTTTCCGCACTGATTTTACCCATAGCTTTATTAAAGAGTCTTTTTAAATCCATCATTTTATAAGTCGTGTTTTTTTTTTGGCGACAGCTGCCTTTATTTGAGCCCATATAAGTTCGATCGAGTTTAATTGTCAGTGGTAAGAAAAGAGTCTGAGCACAGATATTCCTCGTAACTTTGCCGTTTCATCGACTAGATATTTTTTGAATGCATTTATATGTAAATTGACTAGTACCAATAGTGGTATAAGTTTTAAGTGTCAATAGTTTACTGCACTGCTGAGGTGAAGCCGGAATACTTTCATATGTTGACTGATATTTGTGGTCAATTTTTTGTCATTAGGGCAATTTTTAAGAAACAAAGAAGTGTTATCCCCAACTTTTTTTAAATTTTAATAAGCTTTCTTTGAAATTCGAAAAAGGTAACCGAGATCTTATGCTTTATGCTTATAGTAGTCATAATTCATAGAGGCTATAGTTAAGTCGTAGTCAATATAGTTTTTCTCAGGATTTTATTTCCTACTGTAATGGCTGGTATATGTGGGGATACTTTGGATGTATTGTGATCCCTTACTGATTGGCATGCCTCTTCTGATATTTTATTATGTCGGTTTAAATGCTTGCCTCTTTGGTCTGATTTGGGAGTCGTCGATCCTCCGCTCATTTGGTATTGTAACAGCTGTATGTTTGTTTGTTTGTGTATGCTTTTTGTGAGTTTTGTAATCCGTGAACGGCAAGAAATTTTTTTTTGCTGATTTTTGCATCTACTCCGTTAACTTTTACGTAGTAGTTTACAGTATAATTGCGTGATGAAACCTGTCTTTTTTGGGTACGCTCGTTTTTTAGGGAATTGTTTCATATTGTTAAATAGGTAGGCGTTTTGTGTATGAAGATCACCAAGTGCCCAAAAAGAATCAATAATATTTTTTTTGTCCCTTGAAGCAACCCCCTATAATTATTTTTGCAGCCACATGGCTTGTATGATCTGACCGTTTCTGTTTGTATAAGTCCAGCCTAAATTTCTACGCAGTTTGCTTAATGTAGCCTTGTCTAAATTTTTCTGTTTCCACCTGCTTTTAGCTGCCTTTTCAGGTGTTGGTAGATCAGCACGACGTTTCCTTGGATACTGCTGGGGACAAAAATTACTACGTTTCTATGAAAAACCGAAATCGATTTCAGTCCATCTGTCAGTTAAAATACGAAAGTGTTTTCACGTACAGGTTGCAATACGAATTAAATTCGCTTTTAAATTTTTGACGTTCGACATATGTCAGGATGTCAAAAAGTCGTTAATAATAACCCCACTTTAAAGTTCCATAAGTTCAATTAAAAAGTTATATATTATCATGAATAATAGAGCAGTTGTATTTTTGTAATTTTTAACCTAACACGCGCCAAAACAAAAATTATTTGACATTCTTGACAGATGCAACGGCAGGATGTCAGTTTTCAATTAGGATGCCGTTTTCACGACAAATTCAATATTCGAATCCCGATACGATCCCAAAAAATGCCGCATTGACCTTGGACGCCGAAACGATTTTAAAAGAGGATTTCATGCGGTATTCTAAACTGAAAGTGTATTCAATTCGAGTTCGCTTCCTCGTGAAAACGTAGTAAATGATGTTAGAGCTAAACAGTTACTAAAAGACAAAGGCCCCTTTTTTATTTAAGGAGTATGTTGCAAGTTTTACAAGGGACCACTAAATTTAGTAAATATTTTCGTTATAAGGGTACATGCCGCATAATAAGCCACCAGGTATGCAGAATTAGATAATATATTTTTTCGGTAAAAGGATATATGCCACACAAAGTCAAATTCTAACCTATTTTGGCCCAGAAGTTAAAGAACTCTCACTACCACCACTGCAACAATAGTCTCTGTCTTTAACCCTATCGTCTGAATCCCACACATTATTAATTTCGTTATCACAATCGCTGAAAAAGTAATAATATTGGCGGGATGGCCCAGCACTTTCGTCAGCCATATTTGTGGCTTATAACCTTTTTATTTCTGTGTTTTTATTTTGTATACATGAATTTACTATAAGAAAAAACACAATAAGAAATAAAAATCGAAGTGTTCGAGCGTTTTTGCAATAAAAACACCTGAATTTTAAATGAATTTAGACACTACTTCTGCGACTCACTGTATACACTTTCCTTTGTAATTCTTAAGTAACCTTAGGGCATTAACACCAAACACTATCAAATATTTTATGACTTACCGTCTATGTACCAATTTATTATGCTTCAACGGCAACGCTATACATAAGTCTTTAATACAAATCGTAAGAATTTACAATTCGAATTTAAATTCTTTACTCTTCCGCCAAATTTTGACTTAAGTCCCTTTTTACACATAACATTAGATATTTGTAAATCGGTAAGAAAACGAGGAAATTAAATTTGGGCAGAAAATATCAAAATTTCACGGGATATTGAATGTACTAAAAATTTGAGGTATTCTTTTTTATTAGTAACTCACTTATAGCAAAATTTGATAACATCTAAACTTGAGGAAACTAATACAATTTCAATTTTATGGGCTGACCGTTGGCAACAGAGCTGTCAAAGCTACGGTGGCGCGAGCTCGTTCGTTGGACTGTTTTGACGTTTTGGAGTTTTCGTTTCGTACGACAAATATTACGTAAAGTTTGTTTGAACCGTTTTTTTTTCGATTCGTGATGGATAGCGCTGTAATCGCAAATTTTTTTTTTCATAATTAAAAAAATTATATAGAACAAATAATAAAATACGAGTTCATTTACTTAAAAACCGCCATTATGAAAAAAAATATTTTTGCAATTACAGCGCTATCTGTCACGAATAAAAAAAAAACGTTCCATACAAACTTGACGTAGTATTTGTCGTAGAATCTGATTCTGCAATAAAAAATAAGGATACCCCTTTGAGAATATGAAGTTGCTCCCCACCTGTTCCAAGGCGTAAGGGTGGGGGGTTGCGTTAAGTATCATTGGATGGCGCTTTTAAAACTATAAAAAACGTGTTTTTTTTTCAGATCCGATGTGTATTTTTAGGGATATTCAACCGTTTCCAGACTATTTGGACACCCGGTATCTAAACGATGGGAATTTTACCTAGGTGAAACATATTTTTCTAGGTACATAATACTTCATTCTGGTAGTAAAAATGGTTTTAATGAGGGTTAGTTACGAAGATTCTTAAAATAAAATAAATAAATGTGTGTTTCTTTATGTAAATTTATCTTGTAGTTGTGCAAAAAAAAAACAGTGTAATTCCCCCACTCGACTATTTTTATTATTTTGGTAACTCTGCCGATAACTGACGTCACTCCAAGGATATGACGTGCAGCGAAAACTATTTTGCATTAACTATATGTAAAAATTTTGCCAAGGAAAACAGACTTGAAACAAAATACAAAATTACATAAATCAAATAAAATTAGAATAAAATTAAATAAAGTTTGAAGAGGTACATGTAATACTCTTAAATAATTTTTAAAAGTTCGCTATAAGTAGTTATTGTTTTAACTTATTCTTTAGAGTGAAGATGTTGGTTCATGTTTATATATGTTGTGAAACAGTATTGTATAATTTCAGCCCCTCATTAAAACACTTTAGTCCCTTGGTTTAAACGCTATTTTTTGTACTTTCGGAAACAGTATTACTAAAACTAGGTAATATGTAGGTATAAATGACACTGTTGACCAGCATTCCTGGAGAAATGTTACCATATTCTTGGATAATCCTTTCTTGTAACTGTTCTAAATTTTCATCCAGTGTTTTAAAATATTGTTCTTCAAATGAGGAAAAATGAAGTAATCCATAACCGTGAAACAAGGTGCTCTGGGTTTAATCTCTGTTTGAAAACTGATCAATTTGTCGTCGAATAAATTGCATAAGTTAAGTACTTAATATAAATGAAACAATGCAGACTTCCTCCACAGTTGTGGACTAATAGTTTCAGTAAATGTAAGGGCGGTTGAACCGTCCTGTTAAGAATAACCCAAATGTAGTTCATAGTCAAGTAACTGCTCCGCAAATAAATTCAAAATATTGTCTCTATACCGCTGTGCTGTAACTATGTCATGGGGAAGAATTAGACTGGCAGTTATTCTTCTTCTGGAAACAGCCAACCAAACACCAATTTTTATAGGGCGGTGCAACTCTACAAATCTTATTTAATTTAAATTTAAACTTGTTTCACGATTAAGAAAAAGGACATCTCAGAGAATTCTCCTAATAACAAAATTATTAAATATTAGGCGTATTATGGCCCAAAAAATTGTAAATCATTAAATAAAATATTATGTCTGACATAATCAACGGCTATCATATAATAACGTATTGAAAAATCAACCAAATATTTTTTTAAATGGCTGTGTTTTGAGATGCCATCTGCGAAAAAAGACCTGTTAGACTGTGATGCGAATGTGCTCGCGACATTTTTTGGATCCGCGACAGCTAATGGCTTATTGTTGTTGTGATAAGTTGGATAAAAAAACAGAATGATAATAACTTGGTTTTATTTACTTGCTAGATAAAGCTTAATGACGTATAAGCTTTTGTGCCTGCAAATATTATCACGTGTTTGGATTTTGGGCCAAGTTTCCCCAGAGAAACCCCCAAATTGCTGTTAAGTTATTTATTTATTGAATTGGGGATTTATACGGCAATAGTCGGATTGAAAAGCGTCGAAGGGCGGGTTAGACAAGGTGAAAACGTGCTAGAAGCCCCTCCATCACCGGTGCTTTTACCTAGAGGCGCTACCGCTTTTTACTTAGAGGCGCTACAATTTTTTACTTAAAGGCGCTACCGCTTTTTACTTAGAGGCGCTACAATTTTTTACTTAAAGGCGCTACCGCTTTTTACTTAGAGGCGCTACCGCTTTTTACTTAGAGGCGCTACCGCTTTTTACCTAGAGGCGCCACCAGTTTTATACTAGGGTGTACCTAGAGTCGCCCACCAGGCCTAGAACCAAATAGCCACGGCAGTATCGGTCATACCATCCCGATGAAGAGATTCAGGTTCTGTTTTTTTTGTATTTATTTGTAAAAGGTAGAATAACCGCGGAGCGGATACACATGTATATTTTTTTATTGTTTATTCCATGCTATAAATTCATTTTTCTTGGGCGTCAAACCCAAGCATTATTTGTTTTAATAAATGTAACTATAATGTCTCTAAAATTTCGTTGTTTGATTTGAGACGTCCCACAGCACCCCTTACTTTTTTTTGTTTTACATTCATTGCTAAGTTCAGCTGAGAGTGAGGCCCAGCTCCATCTTGGAGGTTTTCGTTTTGGCCCGGCTGCAAAACGGTGGCGCCCTTCTTTTCAATTTCAACTCCCCCTACTCCCTGGCAATTTGAGCTAGGGCATTTGCTCGCACTCTCTAATCTCACCCTCTCACTATAAATAATATTAATAAATTTTTGGCGAATAAAAAGCGTAGCAAACTAGTGCCAGGAAGGTAGCACAAGTTCAAACAAGTGCATCAATTGTTTGGAGGGTTTTGCATCTTACTTGCCGAACATTTTATTTACTGACGAGGCCTCTTTTTTCAGAGAAGCCATTATAAATTTTCATAACGAACATTTTTGGACGGAGGAATATTCTTATAAAATTAGAGAAGGTGGTTTTTCAGTCACAATTTTCTGAAGAACTTGACGTTTTGTAAGAAGACGTACCTCTACAAATAAGAGGTAATATATGGTTTATGCGCTTATTTTAGCCTACTTGCTCGTCAATACCTCGACAACACTTTTTCTTAATTGCTGGATTGGACGCGCAGGTCCCCGAGGTTGGCCAGCTCGTAGTCCCGATTTGAATCCCCTAAGCTATAATTTATGGGGTCACCTAACGTTCCTTTTATACAAGACGCCTGTACTAGATGAAAATGATTTAAGAGTTCGAATTATTGAAAGTTGCAATGCCGTACGAAGTAATGCAGGCATATTTGAACGTGTAAAAAAATCAATGGTGAGACGATTGCATTCATGCGTTTTATCAAAAGGTGGCTATTTTTAACATTAGCTTTGATTAACTGTTGCATTTTTTTTGTATCATTATTTCAATAAATAATTTAATTTTCAATTTAAATGTTTTAATTAACTTTTAAATACATGGGTATTTGTTTTGTACTGCAATAAAGTGGTTTTCCTTCTCTTTTTTCTCTCAAAAACGAAGCAAGGTACGAAAACAATTCAAGGAATAAAAAAATTATACAATTAGTTGGTAAATCCGAAAAAAAAAAATATCAAAATTAGAAAAAAGTCAGTGGCGTACATTTTCTTGCCAATAATATTCGTTAAGGTGCTCCCCGGGACGCCACTGGACTTAATAAATTTAATCTAGTTAAAGCTAGTAAGGCCCCTTATTATTATGAATACCGGTACTAGATTTCAATAAATTAGGGAAAAGGATATTTAAGAAAATGATAAAAAACCTATTTTTCTTTAAACTTTAACACCCGGTATATCAAAGACGCGCAAAAATTACCTTTTCTTCTCCTAATGACGATCGGCCTGGTTTCGTTTTCATTGGCCCACTCTGTATACACAAACATCTGTATCCTAAGTAGAAACTTTTCTTGAAGGTCTAGTTTTAAATTTAAAGTTTTACACCGACTTTCGGGACAGATTAACTTAAAATAAGTTTTTTGTAATCTGATATTTTTTTTTTGGGAGCATAGATGCATTTTTACAATATTCATCACTTTAATATATTTTTGCCACACAATTTCATAGTCACATTATGTGCTAGTTTAAATTAACTTTTTTAGGCATAATATTTCATAACTTCACCGCCAATAGGTAGTTTGCAAGAAATTTGGTAGAAGCAGGTGGAAATCTCGCAGCCTGAAATAAAACCCTTCCTGAAACCTGAAACAAAAGCTTGACTGGGGAGAGAAAGTCCTAATAAATCATTCGATACGACATTTTTGAAACAAACAAGAAATATTGTTTTATATGGAAAGTTTTTCACTTCTATATAATATTGGAGATGAAAGTTTAAAAAAATAAAACTGTGGGAGAACTCGTGGTGTTAAGAAATAAATAAATGACAAAAACAGCATTGCCTAAAAACTTTAGGACTTTGAGGTTAATAAGCATTTTTAAATTCCTGCCGATAGAATATTTTTAGAAAAGTTAATAGGGGAATTCTCTGAAAGTTTTTTTAAGCTAATTTTTATCCGGGAAATTGCATGTCTTAGTTCTAACATGTCAAAAGCGTCTATCAACTAATAAAATACTATTTAGGGGCATGTTTACTTTTACAAAAAAAAATGTTTGGGGCAAATGTAAACAAGCTGTTGAGATAAAATACAAAATAAAAATTTTCATATTTCGTCATGCTAGAAGAGAAGACAGCTAAGCAACACACTTACTATAGTAGAGATTATTTAAAAAGACCGAAACCCCAATAAAACGAGCAACAAAGAGCGCTGCAGGGTATTCTTTATTTTCATACAAATCAAAATCAACAATAAATTAAAGGGAATATTCAGTTGACGTCTTTCAAAGAGAAAAAAATAATAAATCACATAAGTCTTAGTGTTCTATATTTTGCCAGGTATCCAAGCGTGTATCTGAGGAAGAGAGGCATAATGTAATATGAGGGTGTATTTTGTATCCTTATAAACTGATTGATATCTGTGGTGAATGCTAGTGGGATATTGGGTCAGATCCGAAATGTATTATTTCAGAAAAGTTAAGTAAAAATTTAAAATGAAACCAGCATTATTGAAATTATGTTTTATTTTACATATAATTTATAATGAGCTAATTTATTATAATAATAATAATTATAATAATAAATGATTTTTATTTTCCTACTCATCATTTTTTTTACATATTTTAACATGTAATTACACTTAAATCTAAACAAGTAAGAAAATAAAGGCCAACATTTTCAGACTTCTGCACCAAAGTGCAGATTCTGTTTATTATAATGTGGCCTTGTGTCTTGAAAAACAAAGTTATTTTATCCTTAAACAACCTATACTAAAAATAATAAGTTGAAAATAAAAATGTAGATAAGAAACACCAAATCGACAGAGAGAGAGAGGGGGAGAGAGAGAGATGGAAAGAGAAAGAGACAGATAGAGAAAGAGGGAGAAGAGATGAAAATTTGTAAGGACTGTTTACTAATAAATAAATAAATGTATAGGGCACTTTCGTTGTTACGTTAATAACTTTTTTATATATTTATTTTTAAAGGTTTGGCAAGATAGGGTAAGTTGTGCTAAGTTTAAGTCGAGGGAATTTATGAGTACAGAAATATTATAAGAAAATGATCGTTTAAAAAATTCATTTTTATGCTATGGAATTGTTAAATTTTGCCTACGCAAATTTAAGTGATGAACATCAGTCCTAAACGTTATTTTATTGTATAAATAATTAGGGGAACGAAATGTTAAAATTTTATAATAAAAGCATGCAGCATGAAGTTTACGTCGATTATACATATTAAGCCAAGACATCTCCTTAAGTTTGTGGGAGACCCCATGCCGTCTTCTGATACCAAAAATGAACCGAATGCAACAATTTTGAACCTTTTGCACCCTGCGCATGTCTAAGCCATCCAGACATAAACCCTAGACACTGTCGCAGTGATTGAAATGAGAGAGTATTAATGATTCACACAATATTTTTCTTGTATCTTGTTGAAGGTAATGTCTGTACGCGTAAATCGATTTTAAGGTAAAATATGTTTTTTTTAGAATATAAGTAATATGATCTTTAAATCTTAATTGAGAGTCAATTATTAAACACAAGCTCTTACCCTTATCAACAAAGTCAAGTTGATTATTACCTATTTTAATATTTATGAGATTCTTTATTTCTCCAGTAACATTTTTATTTCCAAACAATATAATAGTTGATTTAGACGGATTCAATTTTAACATATGATCAGAAGAGACTTTCAAAAGCGCATTTAAATCAGAGTTTATCTTATTTTCGGCAGTTATGTACCCCGCAGGAGAAAATGAAAAATACAATTGTGTGTCATCCGCATATAAATGATAGTTACAAAATTGTAAAGCGTTATGAAAATTTAGTGTATAGATGCTAAATAGTAACGGTCCCAATATGCTACCTTGAGGTACTCCGGTAGTAACAGGAAGAGAATTTGAAACAGAATCTTCAATTTTAACCCGCTGTGTACGATCTGTTAAATAAGATCTAATTAATATCAAGGCATTTTCAGTGAAGCCAATATAATGTAAAATAGCATATAAAATTTTATGATTTAAAAAATCAAATGCCTTTGAATAGTCCAGCAATATTAGTGCCGTTAACTGGCTTTTATCCCGAGCTCTCAAAATATCGTCTGTAACATCAGACATGGCTGATGTACAGCTGTTCCCTTGTCTAAAACCAGATTGCTTAGGAGGCAAAATAGAATTATTATTTATAAAATCGCGAATTTGAATTTACAAGATTCTTTCTAAAACTTTAGAAAAAGTGGTCAGAATACTTATAGATCTGAATTGACTGAATTCTTTAGGATCACTAACTTTAGGTAACGGGGTTACAAAAGCTTCTTTCCAGCTTTTAGGAAAGTAACAGTTTATAATGTATTCATTGACAATATGTACAATATATTTCAAGATATTCGGATAACATAAGTGGATTAATGTTATATTTAACTGGTCGGAGCCAAAGGCTTTACTTTTAATATTTTGAATAATTCAAAGAATATCATTATATTTTACAGTGTGGAATGACAGTAAACCAGATAAATTATTTTTTGGATTATTTGAGTAGAAATCTATAGTTTCATTATTTAATGCATTATTGTTCTTCGTTGCGTTAATAAAAAAAGAGTTAAATTTATTTACATCCTTAAATTCAGGAGGAATTTCTTTTAATCTTGAAGGTCGAAGTTTGTTAATTTCTTTCCACTTTTCTTTTATAGTTGAGTTTTGAAATTTTTGTGTAAAATATGCCTTTTTTTTCAGCTCGAATAGCCGATGTTGTTAAATTTCTTAATTGTTTGTAATATGCCCATTTACCTGGTGTTTTATTAGTTTTAAATTTTTTAAGCGCCTTGTCTCTTAATTTTTGCATTAATCTAATGTTATCGGTTATCCATGGAGAATATTTTTTTTTTCGAGACGCAGTGCTTTTAAGCGGAGCATGATGAGCAAAGAGAGCAAGTGATTTATTACTTGAAAAATGTACCTTTTCGTCGATTTCCCGAATGTCATATATTAGGTTGAAAGGTATGGATTCTAGGTCCCTTTGAAATAACTCCAAGTTTATATTTTTTAATGATCTATAGGACACGTGATTAACCTTGTTTTTTGTACTTAAAGAACATTGTACTTGACAAAATACCGACATATGGTCTGAGAAAGGACAGTCAATGACCCCCTTGTTAACTATATTCTCCACAATTGTAAAAATTAAATAAATTAGAGAAATTGTTGTGTCAGTGATACGAGTCGGGTTGTCTATAACTTGAATTAAATTGAGCGCTTCAACAATAATTGATATCAGTTTGCTAGTTAATGAATTATTAGTAGTCTTTAAAAAATCAATATTGGAGTCCCCCATGCAGAATATGTGGTCATAATTGGAAAATATATCAATTAAGATATCTTCAAACATATTTAAAAACAACTGACCATCAGTATTAGGCGGTCTATATATTGTTCCAACGACATAACTTGCTTTTTCATATATATTTTCAACCAGATACCTTCCAAAAAATCACAGCTTTCTGTAAAGAGTATATCAAATTTTATATTTTTCTTTAAATATAGAACAACCCCTCCACCTCTTCTATTGTGGCGATCGTTTCTAATAAGGTTATAATCGGGTAAGCTTACCAAATCGTCAGGAATGTCCTGGCTTAACCAACTTTCAGTAACTCCGATCACATGAAAATCTTTATCCGAAATGAAGTCTTTAAAATCGTCGAAGTGTGCCAATAGAGATCTAACATTAATGTGAGTTATGTTAAAAGTCATCTAAGCAAGATATTAAAAGCAGTATAAAAAGGAAAGATAGATAGAAGGAAGGAAACCGAAGTTTGATAGAACACTAAGTAGGGTAAGGAGTGTAAGAGCTTGTAAGTGCGATTGGTGCCTAAATTAAGACGAATGTATGTGCAAGATAAAAGGAAAAAAAACAAGCAAAGGACGCATTTCCTGCTTCGCCCCACGACACTTGTCACCAAAATTACGAGTCACAGCAATTCAGTATTAAAAGTCAAAAAAGGAATCAAAACACTTTAATATCTAAGAAGGTCACCAGCCAACATTTCCCCTCTAAGAAAGTCGCTCAATGAAACAATATAATATGTTATAGTGAGAATCAAGAAAATTGCAACGAAAAAGGTCACAATTAAGTAATCAGATCTATAATACCAAAATAGAAAAAGGAAAAAAAAAGCTAAATCCAAAATACTAAGGGAAATCCTGGCTTAGAACATATATAATTTGCTAACAGAGATATACATTTAAAAAAAAAAATTTATTCACCTTCGTCAACCATTAAAAATAGAAATAAGTTAATTCCAGATTGCAAACCTCAAAAATATAATTATTGTAACCATAGTAACAGTATAAAAATAATGGTTCAGTCATAAAATACAATCTATACACTTCCCATAGGATATGGCTTGTTAATTAATTAGACATGGTTTAAAACTTCTTCTAATTTTCTTTTAGAAATATAATTATAAGAAGATAATGCTTTCAATACAATAACAGTTGTTAGAAAAGTAAAAATCAAATAAATAATATTCATTTCATCTAGCATAGCTCTTGGAGCTTATGGAGATAAGGAAAAAAGTACCTATAAGTAAAATAATAATATTATGCAATCATCTGCAACCATAAAAAAAACAAAAATAAGTTAAATCTAAATTGCAACTTCAAAAATAATAATTGCAACCATGGTAAAAATAATAAGAAGAATGATTCAGTCTTGAAATGAAATCTGTACACTGCTAGGATATGATTAATTAATTAGACACAGCATAGAAGTGCGTAAGTAACTTACATCCAGCGTGTTTAGCTATTGACCAGCAATAGCTCATCTTCAGAGTTAATCCTATGCACCATATCATCGCACTTCACGTAAGTTATTAATAATCGTAATATTTTATATTTTTGTTTTTTATAGTTTTTATGTTCAGTGGCGGCTTTAGGATTTGGTCTTTGGGGTAATAAAAAGAAAAAAAAAAACAATACAAAAATATATTTGATATTTATATTTATACCATTTTTATAAAAAAATAAAGAAATAAACATACAACTACATTACTACATACAAAAAAGTTAATCTGAATCTGAAGATAAAGAAATCTCACTTTCCGAATCTAAACCAGAATTTGACACATGAATTATCAGTGGCTTAACCTGAACATCCAGAATGTGTTCTTTTTGCCAATACTCCCTTATAATATTATTTGTATGGCAAACACAATCAGACCAATTTTCGGGGGTAATGGTTTGTAATGCCTCTTCCAAACATCCAAAACGGTATTTTCATCTTTCCTGTGTTTTCCAATAACTTGTTTATTAAAAAATGTGTTTCTTCAGGCTCAAATTAATTCCATAGCGTTGAAAATGTAGTGGTAGGGCGGCAATCTTAAAATTTGATGACCCATAGTACAAATTAATTCATCATCCTAATTTTGCTTTGTATTGTTTTGCTATTTGTAGCAATTCGGGTTTGAGTGCATTTTCCATAAAATTGATATTTTTGCGTTGTAGCCAGGAAATGATATTAGCTTTTCTCGTTGAAGCATTTGGCACATTTTCGCTGGGCAGTGAATGATACTTTGCATGGTCCATAACAAGAAGCGAGGGTTTTTTTCGAGCCGAGGTAAAAGCTGTTCTTCCAACCATTTTTCAAACAATGTACAATTCATGTTATCATGATAGTCAGCGCTTTTATTTTTTGTAGAAATAACTAAGTCTGCCCCATCTATAAAGCCATCTTTGGTGCCAGCATGCAAAACTATATATCTTTTGCCGTCTGATTGTTTTTTATTTAAAACTGATTTGATGTTGTCATCATGCCATGTTCTAATGTCGCTACCATTTTGAAATATCCATGTTTCATCTATAAAAACCACATCTAGCGGAGTTTCTGATAATAAGTTTTCTGTATATTGTCTCAATAATTATATACGTTTTAAAACAATATCCGATTTCTCCATAATGTAGCGCCTGCCAATGTGCCTTTTAAATTTAAATCCCAAATTCTTAACGAGTGACCTAATGTGGAGTTGCTTAGGTCAATAATTTATTTGGTATACAATTCCTCTTTTAGCTTTTGCCGTGTGACATACTTATGCGTGGCAATCATATTGTAAACTACGTTCCTTATTTCAGTTTTCCTTGCCTCAGTTAATCCCTTGTTTTTAGGGCACGCTTTTCTCTATTAACCTAAAAAGGAAATTGAATATTATTACTACAAGTTCTTTTATTACTTTATAATTGAATGTAAACACTTATAATAAATTACAATTCTTATATATTATACAATATAAAAATCGCGTAATTTCTTGGTCCATAAACGTCTAATACGCCATCCACTGTATTCACATGTGAATAAATTTCAAACCACTTACTCTGGGAGAGGTTTCTGTTGTATATTTTTTTCGGATCCTGGCTACAGTTTTCTCACTAATCTTACAGACTGCTGAAGTGCATTTCACAGCTGAAATTAGCTGAAGGCTATTTAATTTTTCATTGTGAAAAACGAATGCACTTTCTTAACTTAAGGGACACAACACAGGTGGCGCTTTTGTTTGTTTTTGCCCACACCACTCGTCGACTGATGCGCTAATCGTCTTGGCCCTGAAAGGCAGTGTCCCAGTCCTCCTGTGAACCACCAGATAGGAATAATTCCAACCCGGTTGCATTTAATGATTACTTATTTTCAATATGGTGTTATCATAGGTTTTCAATTTTCTTTTGTAAAACAATTGTCCAATTCCTAGTCTCTTCCAAATGCATGGTGTACGACCTACAGCTTAAATCATAACGAGCTGGTTCTTCATCCTCTTTTCAGTGTTTTCGGGCTTCTTGTTTTCTCAAAAGGTGTAAATCCAAGTCATGTTGACACTTTAATTTTTCTTCTTCTGATTTATTTTTAATTAGACTGGTCTTTTTTTAAGTTTGTGAAAGACATAGTTAAATTCACTAGTAAAAATATGATTGCAAAATGAGGAAGTGACAGGAATCACCTGGCGTTCTTCGCAATATTTCAAGTAATCTTGATACAGGCGATTTTCTGAAAACCCACTTGGAGGTACATCTTTTTGAAGAATTCCTACAATGGCGTGATTCAAAAACCGGGATTGACTTTAGATTACCTTGCACTTTACAGTCTTTGGAGTTTTATTTGGATTAAAGTGCCTTCATCAAACCTTTTTTCTATGGATGCTATAAAATATTCCACTTTTCTCATCGCTTCTATACGTTCAAAACGGAGAAAATCTCACGCAGTGAGAAATATCCGCCATTATAGTGAGAAATAATTTTTCACTGTTATTACGATAACCCAAATCAGCCATAACGACGCAACGCCGACGATTAGCGCGCAATATCTACTTAGGCCATGAACATTTGCCGGCGTTTCCATAACAACACGACCGAAACACTACACAATTTTTATTGTTGTCACCTTGCCAAACGGGAATAGTTTTATGGTTGTTTTTTATACTAAAACAGTTCAGATTTGTTAAATATTGATTATAATGTAATACGAATATTTAGAGTTTGAAAATACACCTTCTCATGTTGTTCAAAAAGCATCCGATGTTTGTAATAATTTGCTACCAAGTACATCAAGACAAAAGAATGAAATCGCTTATAGTAACTTTATGGACTGGAGAATGCAAGCCAAGGTGAATTCTTTTCCTGAAGATACTTTGTTAGTTTATTTTGAAGAGTTATCAAGAAAATTAAAACCATTAACATTATGGTCCCAGTATTCGATGCTGAGGAGTACCATAATTATTGAAAATCGGAAAAATATGTTCCAAAACAATAAAAAACCTTAATTTCTGAAGAAATTCAACAATTTCTAAAAGATGCACCTGATGAAAAGTATTTGCTGGTAAAGATATGTTTAAAAAAATATATCTTATTTTAAATCAGATGGCTAGGAAATATTTTCCTAATTATGTTATATCTTATTTTTGGTTTTTATTTCAGGCTACTTCAGCTATTGGCCTTACAGGGGCATGCCGTTGTGACGAACTTCGAAAATTAAAAACTCATGACATGAAAGATTTCAATTCGGCCCTTTTAATAAAATTACCCGATACTAAAAACAATGTTCCTAGAAAATTCACAGTCACAGGAGTATTCTACCAAATTTACAAAGCTTCGACCATGCACGGACGAGACCCGCTTTTTATTAAATTACCAAAATTAAAAATGTACAAAGCAGCCCGTGGGAATAAATAAATTTGGCACCATGGCGAAAGATATAGCAAAATATTTGCAGTTACCGAATCCGGAATTATATACAGGCCACTGTTTCCGAAGGTCACCTGCGACTATTTTAGTAAATGCAGGAGCAGATCTTTTAACTCCTGCTGAATCCTATATCGATAATATGGCTAACAAAATGAAAATATCAAAAAGTATAGTATAATCGATTCAGCCTCCAGTGCCACTAGAACCTGAATACAACAATGCTGTGGAAGCTCAGTACGTTTCCCCATCAACTTCAACTTCGACCTCGGCTAAAATTTTAATTACCGAAAATGTGTTGAAGCGAAAATTGTTCAAATAATATAACTGTTAATTACAACTTTAAGTAAAATATAAAAATAAGTTAATGTAATATGTATTATGTATTTTAATTCTTAACCTCGTTTTGAACACATAAAAACAACGCATCCGTAGAAAAAGTACAGTGTACGATACGTGAGAAAATCACATAATTCTCACTTGTTGTACAATATACTATTACTTATTACCTACATTAATAGAGTTGTGAAAAAAAGGTTATCCGGCATCTTGGGTCGTCCGCTATATTGGATTTAAAACGATATTATACCATATTGCATTGTCATCAGACTTATGAAAGTATAAAATATTTAAAAACTCTAGCTTAATTATAACTAAATTTTGACTGCAATGTTATTATTGAATCTAACCTGAACTAACAAGTGAGGTTAAATAAAAGCTTTTAATTAGTATGATAATAGATAAAAAGCCTCTGAGTTGAATAAGATACTATAACTATCTTACTTGTATTGTATTTTTTGTATCAATAATACGTTTTACACACAGTTCAACTAGCAATTAACGCCCTTGTTTTGTTTAGGTTAAACTTTGCCAACGAAAAGTAGTATAATTAATATTAAGCACTAAATTGTGTTATTAAAACAACAAAGTATTAAATACTTGAGCAATGATTATAAAAACAACTATTAACATTTAACTAAGGTTTAGGTACTTTTAACAATGTATTATTAAACGGAATCCAATAATCCACAACTGACAGAGATGAAGTGATCTATCTGAAATTAACTAACTGAAGCACAGAGAAACTGTTACTTTGCGGCCTAACTCTATTCACCATCGATATAAATAATATTATACTAGTGGCTGAAGCGAGGGCTGAACGTATTAGTGAAAACATGTATGCGACTTAAACATATTTCACTACTGAAAAAAATATATATATTTTCATTTAGCTTCTTTCACAACTTTACCGAAAGTTAAGGTTATAATATATGAAAATCACTAAGCTTATTTGCATTTATCACGTTTTTACGATTAATATGATGCATTTAGGTCATTATACATAAAATATGGATTAGCTCTTTTCACCACCAAGACGACGACAATTTATTTGCAGCAATTTTCTTGAAGGTTAAAATAAATGAACCATGATATTAAATGTATATTATATAAATATAGTTATATAAATTTAAATCTAAATAAATTTAAATATTTTTTGATTTTCAATTTGAAATTTATCTGTTCTCATCTGTGTATATATTTTAGGATTATAATATACCCGACGCTAGTGCGTACCATGGATTTGCCGATGTTGTCAGGCATGCATTGCAAAAGCATGAAACAACACGAATTCATGCATCTACTGGAGGGATACCAGCGAAAGGATTCTTTGGAGATTCATAGCCTGGATGAACTAACAAACATACCAAACTTTAGGAAAAACAGTCTAAATATGATTTACTAAATATAAGAAGTAATAGAAAGATTTTCAATGAATTGCAAATTTTGGAAAGTAGCAAAAATCTACAATTCTTGTAAATCTGGGGGACTTTCAGTTGGAGGATATTTCCATATTGTACAATACCTCAAAGAATAATCGGAATGATGGGCTTATTAAATAGCAAAGTTACCAGAATCAATAACTTATACAGACTGTGAAGAATTTCTTAACATATTAGACAATTATATAAGGGACAATGACAGAAATAGCCGGGGGAGTATTATGAAGGTATCTATGGGAAACATTAATATTAACATATTAACCGAAAATCATTCAAACAATTTAACAATTCAATACCTTAACCTGCTATCCAAGTATGCTTACATTAATTTTATAAATAAATCATCACGAATAATCTAAATAATTCATCCCTCGATCATATTTTTGTAAAATATGACAGTAACCTATTAGAGCTATCATCCTATGTTTTACAAACGGACATTATGAATCACTATCCTGTCGGAATACCCTTGAAACTAAATAAACTAACTGGGCTAGAAAAAAATTACTAGATAAAAAAATAGACTTTCAAAAATTTACATTACTACTCAGTTCAGAAAAATTGGAATGAAGTCACAAAACACGAAGACGTCAACTTAGCAATAAATAATTTAATAACGATTACGAAAAATTTCCTTACTGAATCCACAACAGCTAAGATAGTAAAAAATAACAAATCTAAAATTAAACCCTGGATCACAAATGGGGTTATAGCCTCAATCCGAAATATAAATAAATTTGAAAAATAAGTGACATACGGTGGACGATATCTCGATAACGGTCGCCTTAAGAAAAAAAAAATTATACAAAAGTTGTACAGGTTAATGCCGCGCACCTTTTAAAGATAATTTTAAATATACAGGTTGGCTCAAAAATCCAGAGTGGGCCAAGCATAGTTTTTTTTAATTAGAACAATATATATCTTCGTTATTATATTGAAGTCTTTAGTTGTCCTCTATTCTACTTTAAAATACTTTGATCATCAAATGCAACGTTGTTAAGATGTAGAATTTTCAATGGATTTTTGGCTAAAAACGGTTTTACATAAAAAGCGTTGGATCCTAACTATCTTTACAAATTTTTTTACTAAAATTTAGGAAAGATAAGTTATAACACGTAAAGTCGCCTAACTGTTATTAGAATTAGTATAATTACTACAGAGTGTTCAACATTTTGGTCCAAACTTAATCAATTTAAAATTAAGTTTTCGTTTTTTTTTAATAAAACACCCTGTATTTTACATTTTTTTCGAAAAGATATTTTAATTGCCTTTAATTTGATACCAATTTCTGGTACCTTATTTCAAAAAGTTGAAGGAAACATGATTTCAAAAAATTGTGTATTAAAAGCAACCGTAATTTCATGATTCTTTAAATTTAACAACTAGTTGGCTATGCATTTCTATCAAATTCAACTTTTCTACAAATGGCAGACATAATAATTATCAATTATTTGACGTTTTAGAGTGGCCTTGTCTACGTTAATTTTTAAAATGAACTTCAATTACACTCTAGTAGAATTAGTAAACATAATTTACGCAATTGGAGAATGGCAATACGTTTATATACTCAGAAGTTTCCAGAAGCTCGATGTCCGGTAGAAAGATCAATAACTAAACTAAAAGATCGATTTGAGAGAACGGGGAGCGTAGAGTATAAAAAAACATCTAGGACGAAAACAGTGTTTCATTTAAAAAAAAAAAACTTGGTTTTAAATTCATTAAGTTTGGACCAAAATGTTGAACACTCTGTAGTACTGATACCAATTCTAATACCAGGTAGGAGATTTTACATGTTACAACTTTTCTTTTCTAAATTTTAGTAAAACAATCTGTAAAGATAGTTAAAATTCAACGATTTTTTTATGTAAAATCGATTTTAGCCAAAAATCCATTGAAAAATTAATATCTTAACAACGTCGCATTTGATGATCAAAATTTTTCAAAGTCGAATAGAGGACTACTAAAAGCTTTAATATAATAAAAAAAATATATGGTGTTCCATTTAAAAAACGATATGATTGGGCCACCCTGGGTTTTTGAGCCAACCAGTATATTTAAAATTATTTTTTAAAGGTGCGCGGCGTTAACTTGTAGAACTTTTGTGTAAAAGTTTTTTTTTTCCTTAAGTCGACCGTTAACGAGATATCGTCCACCGGCACACTAAATGGACACCCTATATATAGGAATGAAGCCTAAAGAAAAAAAAATACTTATTACATTGACTTGAACACTATTAAGAGAAATATTGGCATTATTCTAAACTATTTAAGAGTTATAACATATAGATGTAATTACTTACCTTTCTTCTAATAAAATCCTATGCATAGTAGAGCGAGTAACGCCCAAGTCTCTAACAATTAATCTAATACTAATTTGTAGATTAAATTCCACATATGCCAAGACATTTACAATGTTTTCCTCGGTTCGGCCTCGGCGGCGTCTGCGATATACAGGGCGACGAATACTTGCAGTAGTACGAAAACGGCTAGCTAAACGATTAAACATTCTACTGTCGTATCGGCGCCTTTGAGGGTATCGTACCGCGTAAACCCGTTCAGCAATTGTTGCATTTCCCAAACATTCAAAATACACCGCAATGATGTCAACCGCTTCTTCAAGTTACAGAAGCATTTTGAAAATCAAATACGACACAACACTGTTGGCACGACAAAAATTTTGACGTAATAATGAAAGGTGACACGCGTGCACAGTTTCAATTCATATTTTGTTTTTCCAAGGCCTATTTGACTCTTAAAAAAGCCTTTACAATGGCACCTTGAAAATAAAATCATAATGTTCCGTAATTATGATTATTGTTGTTGATATCTCCGGATTGAAAATATATACTAACTTGTGGTTTTCGCAGACTTCTTAGACTTTTAATCATCCTTGTAATCAGGTAAAATTGAATATACTATTATATTTACAATTATGGAAAAAAACGCGCAATATTTGTGAAGTTGTAAGACAGCGCCCCCTAGCGTCGAGTGTAAAACACATATTGCCGTAGTTCATAAGATGATATATAGACTGAGAAAATCTCTTTTTAACAAAAGTAAGTTTACCAAATTATGTTAAGCCAGACCGGAGTTATCAGCATTTATTACAAATAATGGTCAACCTTCCCCCACCACTTTATTTGAAAAGTGACGAACACGTTCTATATGTAGATTTTATTAATAAATCTTCGAAATATACAAAAATACTATTTTTGGGATGCCTTAACTAGGCGACTTTTGAGGAAACTTCGTGATTCATATTTACCGTTACTGTTGCGCCCTTTAGCGCCAGTCTGAGAAACTTAAAAATAATTTCCAGCAATTTCTCATGACCACTTTACCTAATATATTTTTTTTTTCCGCAAGTCATACGACTAACACTTTCTGAGATACGACCCACAGCCATTCTTAGTGGGACACCCGGTACCTATAAAAATTTTTCGGTCGGATTTTACTGCCACTAATGGAGGGTGTTTTTAGCATTATTGTTTACTAAAGATTCCGAAGATAAGTGCCCGCGGTCGTTTTACAAATCGGTCGGTAAAGAGGAAAACAAAATAATGGGATTTCCATTTTTAAATATGGGGAATATATATATATATATACAGGGTGTTATAGAAATGACTTATTATTTTTTAACCCGTAAATATATAGGTCGAGACGAATTGGGGAAAAATTGCTATAAATGGCGCTCGAAGCTAGAAATTCGAGAAAAATGCCTTCAAAAATTTAGGTCCAAAACACCTACGCGCCAATGACCCAAACAGCTGATTTGGGTAATTGTTTACTTTAGTGCAAATGTTGAATTTTTCGCTAAAATTTCGTATATAGGCTAATTAAGGGTAGCTGATCACAATTTTCCTTTTGCGTTTAGGCGGCAAATGCACTGGTTTTGAGAAAAAAAATGTTAAAGTTTTTCTAACTCACCGGTATGTTATTTTGCATGTAATCCTAAAATGTTGCTATTTCCAATAAAATATTACTTGTCGGAGTCATAGTATACACTTCCGAGTTGAAATAAACGAAATATGCCACAAGGAAACTCTGAAAAACGGGATAACTTGTAAGCGAACAGAAAACTCTACGTTATCTGGAAAAAGACGGGAGACAGCTCACTGACAGCTGGCCAAAAAAGCAGAAGCAAACTGCACGGTACAAGGAGCCTGTTTGCAGGTTCACTGCACCCATGTTGTCAGATTGTTAGTGTATTATAAATTGCCTATACTTTTCAATTCATTTTTATTAATTGAATGAATCCTATTGGCTCGAGCTAGCATATCATTCTCCTGGATGGAAGCCATTAATAATTACAAGAAAAAGAAGAACAATCTGGCAACGTGAGTGCAATGAATCTGAAAAGAGACGCTTCTACTTTGTCGGCGTATTAACAACGAATTTAATTAAATTTGTGCCTTTTCCATTGTTTTTTTGCTAAAATGTTGTTCTTATTTTATGAACAGATAGTTTGGTGAAAGTTTTATCACATATTTTAAAGGGAAAACCATAAAATCTAGGAAATTGAAAGGAAAGTGAAACGCGACACCCAAAGATATCGAAATAAACAAAGATACCCTAACCTGTAAGTGAAAAACTTTAACATTTTTTTTCTCAAAACCAGTGCATTTGCCGTAAAAACGCAAAAGGAAAATTATGATCAGCTACCCTCAATTAGTCTATATACGAAATTTTAGCACAAAATTCAACATTAATTGCACTAAACTAAACAATTACCATTCCAGCAGTTTGTCTTGTCAAAAACACATGTGTTCAGGGGCATTGAACTATCATGGAAGGCGCACATAGTCCGGTTTTAAGGTATTTTACAAAATTCAAAATACTTCCGATTTTAGAAAAAAAAAACTATCAAGTGTAACTCTAGACCACCTCAGGATAGAGGCGATCGCAAACAGAAGTTCTACTGTAGTTTGCTAGTTAATCCGCATACAAATTAAAATATTTGATTTAAAAATTTCCGGACTAGATACACAAAACTTCATTAGTGTGTTTGACAAAATAGCTATAATAGAAGAATGAGACATGAGAGGAATCTACTGATGTTAATACTAAATGTGAAACACACACGCCTAAAACTTTGATCGCGATTTTCTATGTTTTGTCTTTTTGCCCCGTGGATTAAGAAAGAACTAGGGCGACGAATTGTCAATAAATATTTGTGTAGGTACTTAAATTTAACATATACAGGGTGTTATTCAAGTACGTCGCCAAACTTCAAGAGGTGATTCTCTGAGTCATTCTAAGACAAACATTTTATATAGACATAGGTTCGGTAACGCTTCGTTTTCAAGATACATGGTATCAAACTTTAAAAAAAAATCGTTTATTCGTCATTACTTTAATAATCCTTTAGCCGATTTTATTGAAATTAGGAAGTGTGACTAAGGGTAGAAAGGGGCTAATTTAGCTTTAACTAGATTTAAACGTTTAAGCCCAGTGGCGTCCCGGAAGGCATCCTAACTAAGATTTTCGACAAGAAAAATGTGCGCAACTTTCTTGCAATTTTTCTATTTTTTTCGCATTACGCAACTAAAATTACAATTTTTTTATTTCTATTTCTCGAATCCTTAAAACACTCGCCTTCGGCTCGTGTTTTAAAATCTCGTGTAATATAGCCTTCATTATACGCTCGTTAAATAATGTACTATTATTACTGCAGTGTTTTGAAAGTAACAAGAAAATAAGAGTGCCATGCAAAAAGAAAGCAATTGCTCAAACAAATTTTTGGACTTTGGCGTACCTGACATAATTTTAAACAGTGCAAACGTAATTATTTAAAGTGTTTTTAAGAGTTTTAAGATAAAATTCGTTACTGATATTACAGTTTAGTTTACAAAGTCAGAAATGGCCGGTATGCATTTTGTTTATGGAATGGCCCAAGGCAATTCCAGAGCGGCTAGACTCATTTATCAAGTGAGATATGTAAGAATACATCAGAATCTGCTTGAATCAGAGGTCCGCTGCTTTTATTGGGAGGCCTGCAATAGTAAAAAAACAGTGTAGATGGGGAAGCAGTTTTACATTAAATTGAGCGTAGCCCCGAAACAAGTACACGCAAAATTGCACAAAAATTAAATTCGGTATACTGTATGGTAAATTTTAAGGGAATATCAACTGTAACCTTACCACATACAGCGTGTTTAAGCGTTATTACCTGCGAATTTTCCCCGTGCGATTATAGAAAACAATTATCAACAACAGTTTTCCGTGAATGTTTGTGTGGGTATAGTGTGTGATTATATCATTGAACCTCATTTCTTATCACCGAGATTAAATAGTCAAGAGTATCGTCATTTTTTGGAATTTGTGTTACTTTAACTATTAGAAAATGTCCTACTGCCAGTAAAAGGAGATGTGGCTAATGCACTCACTTTAGCATAGTAGCACGTCAATTTCTGGATGCAGCTTATGGAGAAAAGTGGATCGGTCGCGCAGGTCATGGCCGGATTTAAATCCCTTAGATTTTTTCCTTTGGAGGCATTCAAAATGTCTCGTTTATAAAACTCCAATCAACACTGAAGAAGAATTAATCCAACGGATGCGGGTTCCATGTGATCAGATAAGACATATGCCGGGAATATTTCAATGTGTTCGGCAATCGATGTTAAGACGAGGTCATGCTTGCAGTGAAGTTGAAGGAAGACATTTTCATCAACTATTTTAAGTTTCGTATTACTTTGTAATTATTGTTAAAAATTTTCTTACAAAAAAAAAATAGCGGACCATATAGTCATAGTAAATAGTAAATAAATAGTAATAGTAAAGCGTTTCTGTTGTTTGTTCGTTTTTTTAAAAATGAAAAAGTTGTGGTTATACAATACAAAAATTGCAAACTAAATTAGCCCTCACTACCCTATATAACACTGCCAAAATTCAGCAAAATCGGTCAAAAGATTATTAAGATATTTACGAAAAAACATTTTTTTTAGTATCTTGAAAACGAAACATTACCGGACCTATGTTTATAAACTTTTCATCTCAGAATCACTCAGGGAATCACTGCATAAAGTCTGGCCACGTACTTAAATAACAGCCTGTATAATTTAGTCTTAATATTAGAATTAGTTCAGGGGTTCCGGATAGTTCCTACATTTTTTATGGCTTAATAAAGTGGGCCTGATAAAAGCAACTTTTACGAGACACCTAAGTTAAAAGTAGGGAAACGAAAACGCCGCAAGTGAAAACTTTAACTGAGAATGGCAGACTTGGTCGTGATTTATGTGTATTTTATGAACCTTGAGGGAGGGACTGCACATTTTTACCAAAAATAAGCTACTGCTTTTTTTTGATTAACCATTTTACGATTAATAACATATTAAATAATCCACTTATAATACTGATTAAGTGGCTGCTGTATACCCTGTACCTGCTTGCATCACAAATACATAAATATACAAGGTGTTTCAGAAGTACGGCACGTAACTTAAGGGGAGAATTCCTTATGATATTCTGAGAGAAAAAGTTCATATAAACTTGTGTCCGAAGGTGCCCCGTTTTTGAGATAAATGTTGTTAAAGTTTTCTAAAAAAAAATTTTTTTTTTCTAATTTTTTCAAAATTCCTTTTCCCGATTTTATTGAAATTCGGTATTTATAATGATAAGGGTCTCAATTAGCCCCAAATAGATTAAATTTATTAAGTCCAGTGGCGTCCCGGGGAGCACCTTAACGAATATTATTGACAAAAAAATGTACGCCACTGACTTTTTCCAATTTTGATATTTCTTTTTTCGAGTTTGCCAACTAATAATACAATTCTCTTATTTTCTTGCTTCGTTTTCGAGAGAAAAAATAAAAACCACTTTATTGCATGTACAAAAGGTAAGTTTTGATGCCTAATTTACCTCTTTTGTCAATAACAAGTCAAAAACTAATAACTTTATTAACGCTGAAATGGCCCAGATGCATTTCAATTATGGTCTAGCAAATGAAAATGCTGAAGAAACTCGGCAAATTTATCTGCAACGTTATAGAAACAGGAGCAGGTTATGGGTAAATAACATTCAGGTGAATTTTGTACAGGAAGTCAAGTACTTAGGACTGGTTTTTGACGCAAGGTTAAACTGGAGGAAAAACTTCGAAATTAGAAAAAAGAAGGCTGCCAAACAGCTAAGTTTAATTTACTGCTTGCTTCACAAGAAAAGTAAGATTGGTTATAGAACCAAAGTTAACTTGTACAAAGCCTTGGTCAGGCCGATCCTGACTTATGGTGTACCAACATGGTGCACAATAAGCAGGACAGAGTACAACAAGTTCCAGGTACTGCAGAATACGGCCTTAAAAATCATTGATGATGCCCCAAGGTATGCTGTAACTAGGGTACTTCACAGGGACTTTGACACAGCAACATTGACTTAATTTTATGACAAAATTATAACGGATTACTACAGACGGACGGACCTCGCTACAAATCCACTAATTAGACAAACTCACGTACAATCCCCGCCAGGCTCCACCTATAAGTTTTCGAAGAATTGGCTGCCCCAGCTATTGTAGAGAGGCACTAATGCTGGTGGCCTCGACAAGCCCAGCTCTCCAGAACTACACGACACATTAAGCAACTTAGGGCTTTGCCAAAACCAAATAATGATAAGAAGGTTGGCCGACACAAGCATCAAAGAATAAAAAAAAGTTAAAGGCACTGCCTGACTCAGAAGCCAAAGAAGATCCCAAAGAAGTACTGCCATGTGCCAAAACATTTAGATAGGTCCATGCAAGATTGAGTGAGACTGGGCGTTTAAAACGTAGTACGGAACTTCCTGGCGGACCTGCAACAGTAACCACGCCTAAGTTAGAAGAGGCTATACTTTGAGAAATAGAAGATGATTATTCAACTAGTGTCAGGAAGATAGCAGTGCAACCTCAAACAAGTGCATCAACTATTTGGAGGGTTTTGGATCTTTATCAACTATATCCATACTATATTCCATGTGTGCAAGCTCTGCTTTCCCCGTGATTTTCAGCCAAGGTTTAATTTTAGTAGGCGGCACAGTAGCACATAACAACAATTGTTTACCGGGCATTTCATTTACTGATAAGGCCTCTTTTCAAGAGAAGTCATTATGAATTTTCATAACGAACATTTTTGGGGAATAGTAATCCTCATAAAATTAGGGAAGGTCGTTTTCAGCAACAATTTTCGGTGAATGTATGGGCAGGGATCATTAGCGACTATCTTATTTACCACCTCAATTGAATGGAAACTCCTATACGCAGTTTCTTTTTCAAGAACTTGACGTTCTGTTAGAAGACGTATACCTCTGCAAATAAGAACGGTTCATGCACGACGGCATCCCAGCCTAGTTGCTGGTCAATACCTCGAGAACACTTTTGCCTAATTGGTGGATTGGATGCGCAGGTCCTCTAAGCTATTATTTCTGGGGTCACCCAAAGTCTCTTGTATACAAGACGCCTGTACTAGATAAGAACGACTTAAGAATTCGAATTATTGAAAGTTGCCATGCGATACGAAATAATGCAGGCATTTTTAAATATGTAAGAGAATTAATGATGAGACGATTGCAATCGTGCATTTTATCAGATGGTGGCAATTTGTAACGTTTGCTTTGATTTACTGCTACATTTTTTTTGTATCATTATTAATATAATGCTAGCTGCATTATTGATAGGGATATTAAAAAACTAAGGCGAATAAAGTTGTAGAACTTTATCTGAACTTTAAAAAAAAATTATCAGAAAAAACAAAAGACTGTTGGAACTTTAAAATTTTTGCACGAGTTGTGTTATTTTAAATGGAACTCCCTGTATATTAATAGATATTTGGGCAGAGCATTTTTTACTGATTTAAAAAATATATAGTTTGATACCTTTGTGACAAGCCATTTAGAAAATATTTTAAATACAAATTGTCTTTAAAAATTCTTATTAAAATCGGGGTAGCGATGGATTAATGAAACTATTTATTAATTTAAATATTGGGAGTAACATTTACAAGATAAAATAATTACAGTTGCTCGATGTGACCGCCATTTCTATCTATACAATCTATATAATCAACTTCTAATTTGTTAATAGCATTTGAAATGTATTCTGGGTAGTCGTTGTTTAAACTTTCGATTTCTTGGTTAATTTTTTGTCTCAAATGCTGCAAGTTTGTGTTTCTATTGGCATATACCCTGTTTTTCAGATAACCCCATAGAAAAGCATCTAATGGGGTAAGATCTGGCTGCTGGGTGGCCATTGAATGGTGCCGGGTCTTCCTAATATATACTTTGTTATGTGGCGGAACTCCATCTTGATGCCAGACCATCTGACAGTACTCATTGATTGAGTAATCCTCTTAACGAGCTTCTATTTTGTTGTTAAGAAATTCCGGATATCTTTGTCCATTAAGAGAGCCTTCATAAAATACAGGGTCTATGACTTTATTTTTAACTATACCGCACCAAACATGTAAACATGTCCTACCTTGGAATTTTATTTCTGCACTATTATGGGGATTAGTTAGTAGCCCATACATGCATGTTTCTCCTATTGAAAACTCCTGCTGTGGTAAATGTCGCATTATCACTCCATAATATTTTTTTTTTTAAATTATGAGCCGCATTTTTCCTCTTAAGCATTTTTTGGCAGTATAACAAACACTTACCTCTATGCTCATCATCTAATTTTTGCACAGGTAAGATCTTGTAAGGATGATAAGCGTGTGATCAAAGCGTTTTCTCTATTTGTTTCCGTGATATGCCTAAATGATTATGAGCATCTTCAATAGAACAGGTTGAATTTTCTTTAGAAAAAGAAATAGTATAAGAAAACAGTAAAAACACTACTAGCCATATCTACCTTCAAAAAACAACAGAATATCTAACTCTTTATCAAAATCTATTTGAACTACTTTTTTGTTTTCCTTATAGATTTTCGCAATCGAAATCCTCTCTCGATATTTCTAAATATATTTTTGGATGGAAGCGGCAAATTAGGATATAGTTGCCGATATTCTTGCCTCGCCCTGTATGCATTTGAATTATTTTTATAGAATATTCGTAAAAATTCACACTTTTCTTCCTCGGTACACTTTATTTTCGGATGATGACAATAAACTAAATAACAATATTGCGTGTCAAAAGCAAACAATTCATTCGTCCATGGCTACCCCGATGTTAATATTAATTTTAATTTAAAATATTTTCTAAATGGCTTATCTTATCAGAAAGGTATCAAACTATATATTTTTAAAATCAGTAAAAAATGCTCTTCCCAAATATCTATTAATATATAGGATGTTCCATTTAAAATAACAAAACTCGTGCAAAAATTTTAAACTTCCAACAGTCTTTTGTTTTTTTTGATATTTTTTTAAAAAGTTCAGATAAAATTCTACAACTTTATTCACCTCAGTTTTTTGATATCTCTATCAATAATGCCGCTAGAATATAAGTCAATATATATACGGAATGATCCTGTACATGCAATAAAGTGGTTTTTATTTTTTCTCTCGAAAACGAAGCAAGATACGAAAACAACTCAAGGATTAAAAAAGTTGTATTATTAGTTGATAAATCCGAAAAAAAAATACGAAGGAGAAAGTCAGTGGCGTACATTTTTTTGTCAATAATATTCTTTTTAAGGTGCTCCCCGGCACGCCACTGGACTTAATGAATGTAATCTAGTTAGGGCTAATTAAGCCTCTTATGATTATAAATAACGGTATGAAGTTTCAATAAAATTAACAAAAGAATATTTAAAAAAATTATAAAAAAACGTTTTTTTTTTTTAATTTTAACACCTTGTATTCAATAACGGGGCAACTCCGGACACATGTTTATATAAACTTTTTCTCTAAGAATATCATACGAAATCACCCCCTTAAGTCACGTACCGTGTTTCTGAAACACCCTGTAAAAAGTAATTCCGAAGAACAAAGGTGTGTCTTATTTTCGTTGTAAAACTTATCGCTTGGAAGACAATAATAAAATCATAATAATATTTATGCAGTGTAAAATGTGGAGGGAAGTTTCTACAAATATTGTAATAAAATTCGTAAATTAATACGATAAGGTGTCCGTTATATTTTACATTTACTTTAAAATTGTGGATTTGTTACGTAAAATCTTATTTTCTTTCCGTTGTATAGTTGGTTTATTGAGTTAGTCAAGTCAAGACTTTTATTCCTTTTATTTGTTATTAACTATGTCTTTCCTTTACAGCTACTTTTAGGGTTTTTGAATTTTGTTTATACATATATTCTCTTTTTCTTTGTTTGGTTTTTATTGGTTCTTCTTTGATATTTATTATGCAGCCTGCCGTTACTGCTCTTTATCTATTTCTGTGCAGTTAAGGTGGGAGCCAGTCTTTTGGGTATTTGTGTCTCTGGCCTTTAGTGCAGTGAACGTGTGAATATAATGTTAAGGGGTGGAGTGTTCGTTCTTTGAAAGTGCTTAATTATTAGCTTTGTAAAGTAGTCGTCTATATTGTCTATGTGCATGTCCATATGTAGTACGCCTATAGGCATAAATCTTGGTGCATTTGTAATTATCCTGAGTACTCTATTTTGAAATTTTTGTTTAGAGTGTTACCGGGCACGCGTACCCAAAATATCAATTACTTTAAGATTAGAAAATCACTTTGACTGACACGTGTCAGATCAAACCGCGTTATATTATTGTTTTAAGCCCCGTGGAGCATCTTCATATATTTCTTGAATTGTTATTGTTTAAATGACACACCTGTGGAATTGGCATTGCCCTTACGTCTTGTACACCCCGGTAAAAATGAGTCACTGTCAATTATTTTGGTACCGGAGTATAGGTTATCCTAAGGTGAGTACTGGCACCCAAGAATTATTGTGAAAATATAACACCGCCGGATTAAGAGAACGTTACAGTTTATTACTGTGATTATTAGAAAATATGTTTCCAAACAAAAGGTGTTGAGTAATTTCCATTACTCAACATTCACTGACTTATAGAAAGTCCTACTTCACAAACCGAAATTAATTATTAAAAGCTATATTTTTCCTAGTGGCAGAAACATAATATTATTTCAGGAATTTCTGGTAAAATTTCATTAATTCCCGTGGAGTTTTACTTTCCCGAGAAATATCTTTATACCAAAATATTTTCTGCTTGCAAAGTAAAAGTACAATATATCCCCGGAGTCGCGAATTTCCACAAAGAGCGCGTTTCTGATATTAATAATGTCGTAAAAACATTTTGCCCTGTCGTTGCATGCTAAAACAAGCATTAAAGTGATAAATCTGCTTTTATCTCTTAAGAATATTTATATTGATTTAAAGAGTTTAGATTTTTTTGTTTTTGGTTTATTAATAAATTAGATGATTCGAGTTAAATTAAAGGTTCATCAGTGGCTTCTAAAAACGAAACCTCGCTTATGGAAACTATTTAAAACTTTCAAAAAATACAGAGTGTCCCACCGGGAACCGCTTTGATCTATATTATGGAAAACTATACATAGAAAATTTGACAGTATGTTACGGTTCGAAAATTGCATTTTAATAGTTTGATTATCTATGTTAACTTTTCGGTTTTAAATTGTTAAAGTACCTATACTACCTATGTAGACTCTTACCTAAACATGAATTACTAATTTAGTTACCTGTTAATAGCCAATAGATTCACTTAAATCAGTTTGAAACCTTTGTTGATAATGTTTATATTCCAGGAATGTTTGGTATCTTGTAAGTTATGGCCAAGTGGATTGATTTCTGCTTTTTTGTCTCATACTACTTGTAGACAGGTCTTATTTCAAATCCTTGTGTTAATTGATTAGTAATTCGTCAACTTTTTAAGTTATCAATAGAAATAACTTCTTAACCTTGTATACAGTGTCACCATTAAAGTCCGCACCATATGGAACTTTTTTTTATTAGTGAGGTTAGTTAAAATTAAATTTGGGCAATCGTTTTTGCTTCAAATTAGACTAAAAATTATATAATCAAATGTCACCATCTGTCATTCGGTATCTGTCAAAAATTACATTTTAATCAAAAAATGCTGAAAAATGGCATTGTTTTACCGAATTTCAAAAAATTTTATTAGAAAAAGTTGTTTCTAGTACAATTCTTGGCCTAAATACAAAGTTTCAGTTTTCTAGCTCAAAGTTGATTTTTTTGTCATTTTTTCTAATTAACTTTTTTTTTATTTAATGTAAGTTGGCTTAATGGATATTAAACTATTTGCTTATACCATACTCAATATTTTATTTAGTTTGTTTGAGCTTTTTTTTACTAGAATGCCATTTTTTTTCGAAATTTAAAATTAGAGGCAAAAAAATTTGACACAGGTGGTGCAAAGTTATCCTAATTTAAAAATTTTAACAGATAGATTTTTGATAGTACATACACCTAAGAAGTTTAAAAAACTTATAATAAAATTCCCAGATATCAGATTAGTTCAAAATTTAGACACATTTTCTTTTTATCCACAATAAAATATCAAGGCAATTTTGAATTTTATTAGTAGGCTATGGAAAAAAAACGAATTAGAGTGCCGAATAAATAAAAGAAATGTCATAAATTTGAATATTTTCGCAAGTTATAGTTTTCAGTGTTATCACCAATGTTGTCCATTCAAGAAAAAATTGAAATTGTCTTAATTTGTGGAGAGAATATGCCTCACCGGCAAGTATCTGCCATTTTTAATGAGAGGCATCCAGATAAAAATTTGCAGCATAGCACTGTTTCAAGAATAATGTCAAAATTTAGAGAAACTGGATCTGTTCAAAATAATTTTAAGAAACCTCACGCGGCAAGTAAATACGATGAAGCAGCACAACTTGATGTTTGTTTAACTGTTATTGACCACGGTCAAACTAGTGTAACCAAGATAAGTGATTCAACAGGGTGCAAGAGGGAAAGCGTTAGAAAAATTCTCCAAAAAAATCGATTTCGGGCATATAAACCCAAGTTTATAAACACATTAAAAGAACGCGATTTTGATATCCGACTTGATTTTTCGTTTTGGTATCAGGGACAATATGAGGAGAATATTCTTTTTCCATAGAAGATATTATGGACAGATGAAGCCACTTTCTATTCGAATGGTACCGTGAGCTCACAAAATTGCCGATGGTGGTCCCAAGAATTCACAATTGAATGTCGCGACCAGTATCATTTTAAAACCAATGTTTGGTGTGGAATTTTGAAAGATGAGCTAATTGGATCATACTTCTTTAGAGTTAACTTAACTGGTGAAAGGTACCTGAATTTTCTTGATAACGAGATTACCGAAGTTTTGGATAACATGCCCTTACACCATAGACAAAACTTATGGTATCAGCTTGATGGTGCACCCATACATCAAACTGTAGCAGTGAAAGAACGCATAAACCAATTATTTCAAAACAGAGTTATAGGGCGTGATAGAGAATGTCACTGGCCACCCAGGTCGCCTGACATAACTCCACTAGACTTTTTTCTGTGGGGTTATCTTAAGCAGAAAGTTTATAAGAATCGACCGTTTAGAAATATCGAGCATTTGGAACAAACGATAAGACAGTGTTGTGCCGATATAAGACCAAGCTTTTTACAAAATGCTGTCAAAGACGTTTATAGACGGACGGGTGTTTGTATAGAGCGAGAAGGACGTCACACTGAAATGTGAAATTTATATTGCTTTTGTGTTACCTATTTAAAATGATTAAAGTTCCTTTTTGTTCCTTTTAATAATAATGATAGTTTTTTAAGTATAAAATAAAATTTTTATCAAATATTCAGATGTATTTGTCATTTGAAAAACGAAACAGCTGACGTCTATCTGTTAAAATTTTTAAATTAGGATAACTTTGCACCACCTGTGTCAAATTTTTTTGCCTCTAATTTTAGGTTTCGAAAAAAAATGGCATTCTAGTAAAAAAAAGCTCATACAAACTAAATAAAATATTGAGTATGGTATAAGCAAATAGTTTAATATCCATTAAGCGAACTTACATTAAATAAAAAAAAAGTTAATTAGAAAAAATGGCAAAAAAATCAACTTTGAGCTAGAAAACTGAAACTTTGTATTTAGGCCAAGAATTGTACTAGAAACAACTTTTTCTAATAAAATTTTTTGAAATTGGGTAAAACAATGCCATTTTTCAGCATTTTTTGATTAAAATGTAATTTTTGACAGATAGCGAATGACAGATGGTGACATTTGATTATATAATTTTTAGTCTAATTTGAAGCAAAAACGATTGCCGAAATTTAATTTTAACTAACCTCATTAATAAAAAAAAGTTCCATATGGTGCGGACTTTAATGGTGACACTGTATAAAGGTGTAGGTCAAATGTTATAGCTGTTGTGAATTAACTGTTTAAGAAAATCGATAATTTAAGACACGTCAGGTGTCATCGGATAAGATTGACAGCTTTGTTGATTTTCACGCTCACGTCTGATTAAGTGAGGCGTATTTTTGCGGTTGCGTTGGTTGAAGAAGGTTGCCTTACTTTTTTTATGGTTTTATAGGAGTTATAGTTTTCATGGATTGGTATGACTAATTTGTCGACCATTTTTGGTAACCATGGAGGAGAGGGTAGAATATCCGGCCCTTTCGACAATGGACGCTTGAAGTGAAAGCACGTTCGTGGAAGTAGCTCCCGAATTTTAGTTTTCTTGGGCGCGGGGAAGGCCATGTGGTGTCGTTAAAACTTTCACAAGTACATCGAAAAGGATATGGTATTGTAGTTCGTCTATTCTTTGGCCGGAATGCCGATTTAAAACGCTTTTCCATCAACTTCAACAAGCGGTCCTAGACGCCATTTTATGGAATGGAACCCTCGTTAGTTATTTAGGGTAGGTATAAACTTTAGCATGTAATTGCCCTCGATGGGTCCTATAAAAGGTTCCTCTTTCATGTTGTACAGGGTTATCCAACCAAGACTAGACAAGGCGATTTTTTGACTTTTCCTGTACTTTTATAAAAAAACTGAAATAGCCATCTTAAGTCATTTTCTCCCGCGAATTCGAATATCTTCAGCAAAAACAATTGAACATCAAACAAAAGTACTAGGGGTCACTTTGAAATTTTTTTAAATGGGATGCCGTATTTTTAATGAGCTTATCCGATTTCTCATATAAATTTTGATCTAAAATGTTGGATTTTTAATTCAAAAACGCCTTTTTTCTTCAGTTTTAAATTTGAAATTAATTAATTTTAAATTTTAAATTTTTTTTTAAATCCAACATTTTAGATCAAAATTTATATGAGAAATCGGATAAGCTCATTAAAAATACGGCATCCCATTTAAAAAAATATCAAAGTGACCCCTAGTACTTTTGTTTGATGTTCAATTGTTTTTTGCTGAAGATATTCGAATTCGCGGGAGAAAATGACTTAAGATGGCTATTTCAGTTTTTTTATAAAAGTACAGGAAAAGTCAAAAAATCGCCTTGTCTAGTCTTGGTTGGATAACCCTGTACATCTAAAATTCGAGTTTAGGTTTTTTTTTTGGTAGGGGCTAGAAGTTCGATTTTAAACTGGAGTACTAGTTTTCTTTTATTGGAGTTGCCTGGATGCGGGACGTGCCAGTTTTCATGTACTATTTAAATTTTTGAGAGAAGTTGTGTTTCAGAGACCATGTGTATAGGATCATGATTATCTCTTAAGTTAGTCTGCGACTATTAATTCTATTTCTTTATAGCTTGCTGTTCAGCGGGACATAATTTGGGGGTTGATTTCAGAAGATAGCTTCATAGTTAATTTAAAGGGGGGGCAGCAGGGAAGTAGTTACTTTTAAATAATTTTTGGTCCGGTGTTGTATTTATTTATTGTAGTGGAAGGGGGCGACGAGGTGGCACAACAGGAGTGAGCCAGTCTCTGGGCAGCCTGATGGTTTGTTGGGATTGGAGTGGATGTTTGATCGTGTAATGAGAGGATTCAGGGAAACGTCCGTCCGTTTGTAGTAATCGATAATGAGTTTGTCTATGTGTTCAGTGATTGTCGGCATTTGTAAGTCATTATGTAGAGTATGCACCATCGTAAAGCGTGGAGCATCCGTCATGATTCTAAGAATCTTGTTCTGAAAGGTTTGAAATTTGCGGAAAGCTGACTTATTTAAGGTGCACCAGGAGGCAACACCATAAATCAGAACTGGCCGAATAATTGTCGTGTAAAAAAATGTCTTTGTCCGTAAGTATAGTCTACTTCTACTGTTGATGAGAGAGTAGATGGCGCTGAGTTGACCATTTGCTTTTTTCAAGCGTTGGTCAGCGTTGTCGGTCCAAGCTAGCCGCTCATCAAAGCTCAGACCCAGATATTTAACTTTCTCACCACAGTTTAGACTGGTGTTTTTGACTTTCAGTCTGGTTTGTGGAAATTTGCTTCTGGCTCTTGAAAAGTAGATAGCTTGGGTTTTGGCATCATTAAGGCGAATTTTCCATTTATCTAACCACGGTGTATGTTTTACTGAAGATTGAGTTTTCATGAACTTTGGGTAGCACATAAAGTTTTAGGTAAGTAACATTTTTCTTGAGTAGTACGGAGCCTTGGGAGTACCCAGTAGGTGACAGGAAAGCGTGAAATCAACATTTGCTATATTGTTTCCCGTGGCGTGTATGCTATTTCTCAAGATGAGCCTTTTCTGTTAACACCTGAGTACTGTGTCACCACAAATTATTAAATCATATACACTGTGATCATTTCTCTTTAAAAACTTAGTCAACTTAGATCTTAATATTTTGCCTTTGCGTATTGTTTTATATACAGTGTTTTGATAAAGTTTTGCGCCTATGTTATGTACAGAATTTGTGCATTGAAAACGTATAACGTATGTCGACATAGCGTTAAGACGTCACAAGTGTCTCTAGTAGTTAAATGATTTGTGGTGGTCTGTTACAGCTAGTTTCGTTGTAAATATAGTAACAACTTATTATTATAAAGTAATATTTTTGTTTCCCGGCTCAATGCCATTTGTTTCTTCAAACTTTAACGCTTGTAACTTTAACATTTTAACCTATCTACGCCCGAGTGGCTAGTATACTTATTGAGTAACCACATGTACTCGTAAGATATTGTATTATACTTAACGATGCTTTTATGGTAAATTTATTTAGTTTTGAGAGGTTCTTGTAGAGACCTTGCGGAAATTCCAAGTCTGGGGCAGGTGTATTTTGATTTGTATTTCACAATGTCCTGGATGTAGGTCTATGTGGTTGCCAGGCCAGACTGCACAGTAATTTTTAAGGTGCAGGTCTGACAGTTGTCGTCTAGTGCAAGGCCCTGTCAAAAAGAGTTTGACTTTTGCTAATTTTTTTTTCGCTCAACTTTGTAATCTAAACCTTCAAAACTTTTATGTCAAACCTAGTACGACCACTTTGTTATTACATTTCACTTATTTATCTTTTAACTTTAAGTACCTATTTCCACCAAAGTAGGAGGAGCTTGTATTTATAAATCCAAGTAGCTAAGGCATGACATATGAAATAAATATTTGTATTGGCCTCTGCTAAGATTTGACTTTTATTTCAAATAGAGTGACTTTGAGGGACTTAAGTGAATGAGAGCTTGTAAGAAGGTATTGTAAACCGATTGTGACATCATTGTTTTTTTTCCTAGTGTGTTTTTCTCTGAGGCCAAACACTAGAACATTTAAAGGCTTTTAAGTAAAATAAAACTAAGGTGGGGCCTTGAGGATTTGACTTTAACTTACATATATAAGAGTGCTAAACCTCTCAATTTAGAAGCAGAATAGTGAACCTACTCTAAGTTGAGCTGACGAAGGGGTGAGTTTTCAGGTAGCACAACATACGTCATTTTTAGGGACTGTTGTCTAAAGTTCATCCTACAGGGCGTAGGGTTGCCAGAGTAAGGGTGGATAGTTTGCCTTGTCTCAGTATATTTTAGGTTATTCTAAGGTGAATACTGGTACCCAAAAACTATGGTGATAATATATTGCCGAAGATTTTTGGAAAACATTACAAGTATGCTAATGTTGCTGGGGGCAACTCGGCCAAAAATATTTTCAATAGGGTGACACTTCCGGTTATACCGGAAGCATGTGGTATCTTATTACATTTTTGAATTATAAGTAAGATTCTAGGCACTTTTGTATATCATGCCCTATACCCAAGTCTAAGCATTTTTGACATATTTAAGGTTTTATGTCAAAAAATGACGTTTGCAGGCCATAAAATAATTATCAATTTTTTCTATAAGGAAGTCCCTATTATTTAATTTGGGTTAGATTCCTTGTTTAAAGGACCTGATTTGCTAGATTTTTTATAACTCTTTCATAACTATTAATACAGGGTATTCAAAGAATAAGATTAAAATTTAATTAAGAGAACTGCAAAAAATCTACATTTTCAAATGGAAACCCCTAAATTGTATAATTATTTCTTATTAAGAAATTAAAATAAGGGTAAGTTTGTATAAGGTTGTCCGTTCGGAAAAGTTATAGTTTTCGAAATATTGCCGATTTAATATTTTTATATGGCAATTTTGATGCGGATATTAAGTTTAAATATTCCCAGTTGATTATGACTTTAATTACCCCTAGTTGGCTATGACGGCGTTGAAAATAGTCAAATGTTAAAGAAATGTATGAAGCTGTCACTTACCATTTGAAAATTATTATTAATCATGTTGGGGCGCTTAAATTATACAAACGAAGATTATTTAAACTTATTTATTATTTACGGAGAATGTGACAAAGTTATATCAAGAACATGTGACGCATTTACAATTCAATATCCGCAAAAACAGAAGTCATCACAATGTGCTGTTAAACAAATTATAGAAAATTTCCAGAACTTTGTGGGGGTGTTTAAAAAATACGATTAAACATGAAATTAAGAAAACTGCAAAAAATCTACATTGTCAAGTGTCACCCTATTGAAAATATTTTAGCTGGGTTTTCCCCAGCAACATTAGCATACTGTCAAATTTTCTATGTATAGTTTTTTATATATAGATCGAAGCGGTTGCCGGTGGGACACCCTGTATCACATGCATCCACATAAATTCTATAGACATTAAAAATTAACTGAAAAGGACAAGGAAAGGAGGCTCCATTTCTGTGGGGATATTTTTGCCAGACTAGAACAAGATGCTGAGGTATTTTTAAGAATTTTGTGGACTGATAAATGTACTTTTTGCATCTCGGAATCACCGAGAAAAAAATGACATTTTTGTGCAGATGTAAATCCACACAAAATCCTGGAAATTAAAAGATCTGGAAGGCGTTCATTACATGAATTGTGCGGTGAATTATGTAACAGTATTATTAGTCTAATATCAGAATAATCTAACAGGAGCCACATACATTGATCTTTTAGATGCTGCAGAGAATAGTTTAGTTGAAGTATCTTTAAATGTGGCTAACTTCATAATTTGGCAACAAGATTGAGCACCTGTGCATAACGTTGTCAAGGTTACAGAACGTTTAAATGCCACATAACAGTCTAACACTTGATTCGTTTCTTATGAGCTTTGAAAAACAAAATTTGCTTTAAAAACAGTGATGTTATATTAGAAATACAAACATGCGTCACTAACGAAATAAACAATATTAATACTTGTAACGGTCAGATATTCAAAAAGCTAATTGTAAAATTCTAGGTTAAAATATAATTTTAAATCAAGATATTTCGTAGTAATTGTTACGACTCCGTTTACTAAAGGACATTAATTATTACCTAGCAACGACCAAGACTGACAGTAGAGACCTTTTGACTTTAAAAATATGACTTGTAAATAAGAGAAAATAAAAGTTGTTAAAATCAAAGAAAGGTGGTATAAATTATATATAACGCGAACACGAAAAGTGGTGCGACCCCTTACTATCGCTGAAAGGACGCACAGCCCTTACCATTGGTCCTTCACAGCCGAATTGAATCGAAAACATTCAAGATTTCAACGCCATTTTTTCCTTGGTTTGGACAATCATCACGTCGAGAGGAAGAAGACGTCACGAAGCATTTTTCAGGTCAGATCCTTCCTGTTTTAAGATTCCCATTTGCTATTTGCCTATCCTTTTCAATCCCGTTGCTCCAGAATTGTTTCCACTTGTTTATTCAATTTAAATTAAAATAAAATACGGTTTACATGGTGATTAGTCACATATAGCTATTGATTTTAGGCAAATTCCATAGGTTAAAGGCTATATTCTCGTAAACTTACTAGCGATTTAAATTAAAATTTTGAATTTGAATTTTCTCGTATATTTGCCGAAATTTGATTCTACTTGAAAAAGGTTTTTTTCAAGTAGAATAAAGAAAACCCACGATATAAATTACTACTTTTACGATGTAAAGTACTACTTTCACGATATAAAGTACTACTTTTACGATATAAAATATAACATTCACGATATAAAATATAACTTTCACGATATAAAATATAACTCACGAATTTCACGACATAAAAAATATAAGTAACTTACGAATTCCACCATAAAAATATAAATTTCACGAATTTCGCGATATAAGTAATAACTAAAAAAATAAAAACATGTCCAACGATGACAATTTACGAAAGTTTAAAGCTCAACGCACGCAGATAAAAGCTGAATTAACACGATTTCATACGTATTTGGATAAATTTCAAGTATCTCAGGCATCATTAGCTCAGTTAGAGACACGTTTCGACACAATTCGCGGTATTTTGACCGATTTTAAACAAGTGCAAAGTGGTTACGAAGAAGCTCAGTTAGATAACGATATCTTAGATGAAGAAGATGCATTTAAGCAAAGGGATGAGTTCGAAACACGGTATTATGATGCTATGTCTCGCGCGAAAGAACTTATTCAGATGTTAACCATTCAAGTTCTTCCTCCATTCCCTCTTAGTACGGGTAGTTTGGGTAATTTAGGCACGAGCCCTAATGCAAAATTGCCTCCTTTGAGAATACCGGATTTTTCTGGGTCTTATAGGGATTGGCAACAATTCCACGATACTTTCACGGCTTTAGTGTATAATAATAATAAT
Organism: Polydrusus tereticollis; assembly: GCA_963920685.1. Lineage (NCBI taxonomy): Eukaryota > Metazoa > Arthropoda > Insecta > Coleoptera > Curculionidae > Polydrusus > Polydrusus tereticollis. The sequence goes on along the minus strand of OY987334.1, from coordinate 1,859,930 downwards.
TTGCAAGATGTTGAAAACTTCAAGGTTCCCTCAAGGGCGAAGCAGCCCAAGTTATAGCGTCGCTTCAAATATCTGGAGCCAATTATTCACGGGCATTTAAATTATTACAGGATAGATACGATAACAAAAAGGCTATAATTAATGCTCACGTAAAAGAAATTTTTGATCTTTCTGTAATACCAAAAGAGTCTCATATAAATTTACGTAAGTTTTATGACGCGTTTTTACGAAATTGTCGCGCGCTCGAAAGTCTAGGCGAGCCAGTAAATAGTTGGAATACAATTCTGATTTATATGATTTTATCTAAGTTGGATTTTTATTCCAAAAGAGAGTGGGAGAATTATAGTAAAGAAATAAGTCAGCCAACTTTAGATAATTTCACAACTTTTTTAAATCAGCGTTGTCAAATGTTAGAGGCGTTAGACTCAAAATCAACCGGAAATCGTCGCTCTACAGATTATTCAAACTCAAAGGTATTTTATACCGCAGGACAGGAGTCCGCAATATCCTGCCCTCTATGTCGCGAAAAGCATTTTATTTATTTTTGTCCCAAATTTAAAGCAATGACTATTTATAAACGGTATGAAGAAACTAAAAGGATGCGTTTATGCACAAATTGTTTGCGTAAAAATCACAAAAATTCGGGATGCAAGTCAATGGGCTGCAAAATTTGCAACGAAAAGCACAGCAGTCTTTTGCACCAGTCGGGTCCTGCAAATGTTAAGGTTGATATACAAAATTATAATACTTAGGAACAGAGACCGACGGGTACAATTCAACTCATGGGTACTAATATCACCGAACAACAAAATGACGCCTTAAAGGTGCAAAATAATTTCCAAGAGGAGCCACAGGCAAAATCTCAGACAGTCTTATCTCATAATGTTAAAAATTCTGAAAATTTTGTTTTGCTGTCAACAGCAATGGTTCATGTATATAATTCCCAAAACCAACCGATAACTTGTCGTGTGTTATTAGATTCCGGATCGCAATCGAATTTTATTACTCGTGAAAGTTTAGAAAGGCTGAACTTGTCTACTACAAAAATTAATTTACCAGTTGCTGGTATAAATAACATTAAAACTAGTATTTGCCAACAAACTACTTTAAATATTTCCTCCTTAAATCATAATTTTAAAAAGGAGATTGCGTGCCTCGTAATAAATAAAATAACCGATCTGTCGCCTCAAACATCATTTAATGCTTCAAAACTTAACATTCCAATTGTTCAGTTAGCAGACCCTCATTTTAATATAGCATCTAGCGTCGATATTTTGCTAGGTTGTTCTCTTTTCTATGAGCTCTTAATAGTGGGTCAAATAAAACTTGGAAAAAATCTGCCAGTTTTACAAAATAGTTTGTTAGGTTGGATAATAGGTGGAAATATTCCTATTAACCAACAACAATCAAAATGTTTATTTGTAAATACAAATGAGAATTTAAAATTAAACGAACAACTTGAAAAATTTTGGCTTATCGAGGAAGTGCATCAAAACGTTAAAAATATGTGGACAACGGAGGAACAAGAGTGTGAACAACATTTTGTACAAAACTTCACGCGAAATGATGAAGGCAGGTTTGTAATTACGTTACCTTTAAAAAACAATTTTCTTGACTTAGGTGAATCGGAAAATCGCGCTTTAAATCGGCTTTATAGTATGGAACAAAAACTTGTTAAAAACCCGGAACTTTATGAACAATATAGAGTTTTTTTAGCGGAATACAAAGAACTAAATCATATGACAGAAGTTTCTAGTTTAAAAGACTCGCGACATCCATGTTATTACTTACCTCATCATAGCGTGACAAAGCCAGACAGTGTCACGACAATGGTTAGAGTTGTTTTTGATGCTTCCGCCAAGTCATCAACAAATCTATCACTGAACGATGTTTTAATGGATGGCCCTGTGATACAAGGGGATTTATTTTCAATTTTAATACGTTTTCGAAAGCACGATTTCGTACTTATAGGAGATTTAACAAAAATGTACCGTCAGATCATAATACATTCCGAACATCAGAATCTTCAACGAATAGTGTGGCATGAAAGCGCGAAAGAAGAAGTAAAGCATTCTAATTTAAAAACTTTAACTTACGGTAGAAAGCCAGCATCGTTTTTAGCAACACGGTGTTTAAAACAAATTGCTATCGAAAATATTGACAAGTTTCGAGTCGAATGTGACGTTATTATGAAAGACATGTATATGGATGATGTTTTAACAGGCTCTTCAGATAGCCAAACATTAAATAACATACGCGAAAATCTTTCTAAACTTCTGGCAGATTATGGCTTTGAAATTCGAAAATTTCAGTCAAATGATAAAGACATTTTGGAAAGTATTAGCAAATCTTCCGAGTCTCAGTACGTTATAACGGACGATTCATCAACTAAAACTTTAGGCGTGCGTTGGATACCTTCATTAGATGTTTTTCAATATAAGTGTGATAAATTTTGTTTAAGTACTACGCAAGTATCAAAAAGAACAATCTTGTCATTTGTGGCAAAGGTTTTCGATCCGCTGGGACTTTTAGGTCCAATTATAATACGATTTAAATTCTTAATTCAAGCTTTATGGCAACTTCAAGCAGCTTGGGACGATGCTGTTCCTAGCGAAATATATCAGCAATGGTTTGATTTTAGGGCGCAAGTATCCCAAATACATTTAATACAAATACCAAGACATGCACTCGTCAAAAAATCTCAACTAATTTCTATACACGGATTTTCTGACGCGAGTGAAAGAGCTTATGCTTGCGCAATATATCTAAGATCGGAAAATGAACAAGACCATGTTGAATGTCATTTGCTTTGTGCTAAATCTCGCGTCGCTCCGTTAAAAGCTATAACGTTGCCGCGTTTGGAACTCTGCGGAGCTCTATTATTATCTCGATTGCTTAATAAATACATATGCGAGATGTTACACGTGGCGACATCTCGTAGCAATCGAGCTATCCACCTAACCAGACCAGCGAGGTCTTAGAGAAGACCAAACGCTGGAAAGGATCCCGCATAAGCAGGTATCTAATGTTAGGTGGCGCTGAAAGCCAATCGTCGGTTTCTGTGAACCGAAAACCTAATATAAATTGCTTAATAAATGTTTAAAGACATTGGATTTAAAAATAGATAATGTATTTTTATATACAGATTCAACGATAGTGTTATCTTGGATAGCTGGCGAATCACGAATGTGGAAAACGTTTGTTTCAAACCGAGTAGCGGAAATCCATGAGTTAACGTGCGTTAAAGATTGGCACTACATTTTAAGTTCAAATAACCCCGCGGATATCATTTCACGCGGTTCGAATCTGGTCGACCTCATGAATGCAAATTTATGGTGGCACGGGCCTCCATTCCTAAAACTAAATTTAAACTATTGGCCCCAAGATTCTAATATAGTAAGTTTTTCTCGAAATCCAAAGGAAAATCCTGAATATAAACTTTCAGTTTTATCATTTTTGTGCGGTAAGCCCGTCGAACAGTTCGATAATAATTTATTTAATCGATTTTCTAGCTATAACACTTTAGTGCGTGTAATAGCTTACTGTTTAAGATTCATAAATAACGCGAAACTTCCATTTGAAGGGAGACAATTTTGGACTATTAAATAATTTTGAGATTAACCACAGTAATGTAACTTTAATAAAAATGGTACAAGGTGGCCATTTTTCCCCTGATTTGCATTCTCTTAATCAAAATAAGCGGGTTAATTCAAAAAGCAGTTTAAAATCATTGACTCCTTTTCTAGACAGTGATGGTTTATTGCGAGTTGGCGGTAGATTGCAAAACGCAGATTTACCATATGAGCAAAAGCACCCAATAATTTTACCGGGAAAACACCCACTGACGCGTTTACTAATTATGCACGAACACACGCGATCTTTGCATGCTGGTTTACAAACTACTTTATCTCACGTTCGACAACATTTTTGGCCCATTAATGGTAAGACCGCAGTGAAGTCCTGTATTCGCAAATGCGTCAAATGTTTTAGGGCAAAACCGTCTAATGTTTATCCTAAAATGGGACAGCTTCCTAGTGACCGAGTAACTCCTTCGAGTCCCTTTCTTAAATCAGCTGTCGATTTTGCTGGTCCCTTTCCATTGAAGGAAGGTAAGATAAGAAATAAAAAAATTATTGAAGCATATTTCTGTATTTTTGTATGTCTGGCAACTAAAGCGGTGCATCTGGAGTTAATTTCGGAACTAACCAGTGAAGGTTTTTTAAATATGCTAAAACGATTTGTCTCGAGACGTGGTCTTTGCTGTGCTTTATATTCCGATAACGGAACAAACTTTGTTGGTGCTAACAATGAGCTGAAAGCTATCGAAAACTTAGTCGGTAACGAAATTTTTAGAGCTATTTAAATAATTGTAAAATTGAATGGCATTTTATTCCCGCTCGGTCGCCCCATTTTGGAGGACTTTGGGAAGCCGCAGTTAAATCCTGTAAGCACCATTTAAAACGTATAGTAAATCAAACTCCTTTAACTTACGAAGAGTTTTATTCTCTTTTAACACAAGTGGAGGCGGTTCTTAATTCCCGTCCTATAATCCCGATGTCATCCGATCCTAATGACTTTGAAGCATTGACACCAGGACATTTGTTAATTGGTCGCCCTCTGACAGCCGTACCACAACGAGATCTAACTCCATCTAAAACAAGTTATGTCAAGCGATATCAGCTTACTCAACAAATGTTCCAGCATTTTTGGGCCCGTTGGGTGAAAGAATATCTGCATATCTTACAACAGCGTACCAAATGGCAATTCAACAAGTATCCTGAAATGAATACAGATTCTATGGTTCTTATCAAAGAAGATAACGTGCCACCTCTATATTGGCCACTTGGACGAATTCTAAAGGTGTATCCTGGAACTGACAATATAGTGCGCGTTGCTAGCGTTCAAACCAAAGGCGGCGTGTTTATGCGAGCTTTAACTAGACTATGTTTGTTACCATTAGACAATGATTGATTACTCAAGCAGGATTAGTTAAAATTTGTTAAAGTTAGTCTAGAATTAATTTGGTTTTCTTTTCTCTTTGAAAGCTGAGCCTTTCAAGCGCGGCGGTATGTTACGACTCCGTATACTAAAGGACATTAATTATTACCTAGCAACGACCAAGACTGACAGTAGAGACTTTTTGACTTTAAAAATATGACTTGTAAATAAGAGAAAATAAAAGTTGTTAAAATCAAAGAAAGGTGGTATAAATTATATATAACGCGAACACCAAGAGTGGTGCGACCCCTTACTATCGCTGAAAGGACGCACAGCCCTTACCAGTAATCATAAATAAAATTGATATTGAATCCATAACCTGTTAAATACAGTTTTCAATTCACCGCATTGACTGCGTTCCTGATTTCCTAGCGTAATAATTTTCCTTCCTCCGGCATACGATCAACATAAATCAATCGATCATACTGACGTACCGTACAACGTCACGCCAAATTCGCGAAAAATCGATAAATTTACAACAAGCAGGTATTGGTGGAATTCAATGTCGGTACAATTATTCAAAATTATCGTTATTTCAGATATTAATCAGTACTAGGTTTTTAAGGAAGATAATATGGAAAATAGCCGGCCTCGGTAGCTCGGTGGGTAGAGAGCCTGCCTGGCAACCGATAGGTCCCTGGTTCGAATCCGGGCAAGGGCATGGATGTTTGTGTGAATGTTTGGATACAAGTTTTAAACTAAGATAATATAATACTTGGCTGGATGCCGAGAGGTAAGAGGCCATTGCAACACTAGAAAAAGAAGCGTCCACGTTGACTCTTAAAGTTTAACCGGGGGTATTGTCGCTTCCTTTGATACAATTTTTGCAGGAGTTTTTATAGAGATATTTAAATGCAAACGATAATGTTATATTTGTGGCGCTTACTTTACCTAGTTAACGTACCGGACCGGTAGCCCTTCTTGAGACCACTTCCTTCTGCCTATTTTGGGATAAATTTTAAATTATTGTGTATAATCCTTCATAGTAAGGAATGAATAATTCCGAAATAGTTCAATAACTGTCTGGTGATGTGATTTATCGTTGGTAAAGATCCTAACCTCAGCAAGTAGTTGGATTTTAACAGCAGATTTCTTCAGGCTGGAGCGTAGAGCCGCCATATATAAGTTACAAAAATTTTTCCCAGTAACTTGTGTTGATAACTGTTTGTTGGCGTAACAAAGCTTTATACAAAATTGGCTCGCCGAAGGATTAAGGGACGGAAATTCTAGTCCAGAATATATTTTCTTAAATTGAACACAAACTTTATAAACAATTACTAGGGATAACTAACGGTAATTGATGATAAATATTGATAATTAAGGCTAGTTGATGGTAAATATTGATAATTAATGGTAATCAATGATAATTATGGTAATTAAGGATAATTAGTATGAGCATATAGTACGACTAGGTAATTTTCTTATTGAACATAACCCAATTATGGGGGTAATTAGTGTCAGATCTATCTGATACAGGACCGGACTTATCTAAAATATATAATATTGTCAACAAAATGGCGGGCTCCACATTATAATTATATTTTCTGCAGCTCTAGACCACTGTGCGCTAAGGTCGCGGACCACTGTGCTATCCAATGTCCTGACAATATCCGTTTTGTTTCATAAACTATTTATAACTATATCTTTCTTCTGGAATACAGTGTGAATCGACCGTGATCACGAGAGGTACTACACAGGGTGTCCGGTAAGTACCTCCTAATTTCTGGGGAGCATACAGAGGAGGTCAAAATAACCCTAATTTGTATGGTCTCCACGTACTTCAATATATTTTCTTAGTCTTCGAATATTTTCGCACTGCATTGCAAATAATATTCCGGCATTATTACGGACTTCATTAGAATGCTGTGTTATTTTCGCTTGTAGTTCTTTTCTAGTATTTACTGGTGTTGAATAAACTAGTTCTTTTAGATGTGAGGGATTTAGGTCCGGAGACCTTGGTGGCCATAAAACAGGCCCACCTCGACCTATCCATCGAGGGCCAAGAACGCTTATTAAGTGTTGATGTACGGTTATAACGAGGTGGACCATCATGCACGTACCACATTTGCATTCTTCTATCAAGAGGCACGTATTTCAATAAATTATTAACATTTTGCTACAAAAATTGTAAATAAATCTCAACATTGCGTCTTTTTTCCAAAACAAATGAACCTGTAAAGTTATTTCCAATAATGCAAGCCCACATATTTACCATAAACCCTTGTTGGTGTTTGTCTTGAATGTCTGATTTTCATCAGCCCAAAAATGTAAATTGTGTTAGATTATTATGCCACCTCTTGTAAAACTGGCCTTATCGGTAAACAAAATAAGGATAGAAAAATTCAGATTTACGTTATGTTGCTGTATAAACCAATCGGCGTATTGAAGTCTTGCTGGATAATCATCTGGAGACATAGCGTGTACTTTTTGAACATGGTAAGAATGAAGTAACTGTTCTTTTAGAGTCTCATGTACAACCCATTTTTAAACATTGTTTTTTGTCGCGGTCTTTCTTACGCGATTGAAGGATTGAAGCAATATCTTGCAAAATATGTTTCTCTACGTGAGGGTCTCATGCTCTCCTGGGAGGTCCCTCACTGCCACGTCGCGGCAAAAATTATCCTGAATAAAAAATGACAAAAATGAATTCGTTTATTTTAATAATTACTTTCTAGTAATCCTTTACGTGTTTCCCTTAGGCTCCGATCAACCCTTTAAAAGGTTCTTTACTTGGCAACGTTCGAGCTAGAAATCTTTTAGAATAAAGTTTTCTTGCTTTCGAATAGTTGGACAGCGCCTCACCATAAATTAAAAGCATATCAGCATATTCTGCGTAAGAATATTCTTCCATCTTTTTAAATTATTTTTACTTGAAGGCGATTTTGACAAGTACCATCAATAGCAATTCATTATATAGGTATTAACAATAACAATCTAATTTTTTCCTGTTTGTGTGTAACTTCTAACGCATAAAAACCGATTTATTCCGAAAACTGCCAGTTTTATCGAGATAAATTTAGAGTACCTTTTTGGAAGAGTAATAATCAGAATATTAAAAAAATTAGTTTTCAGATCTGTCAAATGACCCTGGTCAAAATTTTGAAAGAAACAAGTGAGGTGGCAAGTCCGTTCCTGACTTCCCTGACGTTGTAAAGCATCTACATTAGTATAGTTTAATGACTCTTTATGGTCTCTATAAAATATTTAAACTTCTTTAAATTATACAAGTCGGTTAGAGCCAAGAAAGTTAGAGCCAAAAAAGTAAATCGATAAAAGGATACACCTTTTGGGGCTCTGTATCTCCATTAAGGCGCTTTACGATTTCTATCCCAAATTATTTTGACCTGCTCTGTCTGCTCCCCAGAGATGAGGAGGTATATACCGGACACCCTGTATATTACGTTTTGTATGTTCCAGGTTACTTTCTTAAAGTTTGGCATAAAGGTAATAAGATAGGCGATGGGTTGAAAATAACAGATCACCCAGTACAACATAGCTTTGTTTCAACAAAGGCTTTCTTTAAGCTTAAGAATTTCAACTGTTTCTGTTTAATTCTTACGGAAATTGTTAAATTTTTTAAGCCGTCTTTAAGGACCGAAATTAAAACAAAGCATTTCTTTTCAGTTTAAGAGGGCTCTTTGAGAAACTGGGAAATTAATTTTAAACCAGGTATTACTTTACAATGGGCCATATACGTGTATCTGACTTTAATAACGCAGCGAAAAAAGTTCCAGTTAGTTCAAAATAAGGCATTACAAGTAGAGCTAATGCCCTTAGATATTATGTTATTAATCATGTTATACACAACGACCTACAGATTCAAACACTAACAAAATTTTGTGACAAAATAAATAGAAATCATTACAAATACTAGAAAAGCAAATAAAGTTATCGCCTTGTTTACGCCAAAACAAAATTGACAGTGATTGACAGCAAAATATGACACAGCAAATTTGATTGATATACCACTAACTTAGCGCATGTGCATATAAATTTGGTTCTGCCGAAATGGCTTTCTTTCGCCTTTTATTGGTTTATAAGGCGAGGCTGTGTACATTTTTTGAATTAAGAGGGATTAACAATCGTTTTGTGTATTAAGTGTCTAATCTTCAAAACATTAATAAAGAGCAGAGCGCTTTCGGCCTCAGGCCACCATCAGTGCTTCCTAAAAAGCGAGGAAAATCCAAGTTGTAGAAATATTTATTTGAAAATTTCGTTTTTCGAAAAGTAATTGTAAAGTTGTGTGAAATCAGTTAAATGTTGCCTATTTTTTTTTAAAGTTGTTCTTAGAAATAATATATAAATGTATTTTGGTTTTTACTCACTTTGTCAGGAAACAGGAACACTTCATTGAAAAAATATTTTTTCTACGAGTGACCGCAAAGAAGCTACTTTGCGCACACTTTTGCATACGCAAAGTAGCACTTTCCCGCACACTGTGCGGGAAATTTTTTTTCCCGCACACTTATTTTAAAGCAAAATTACCATATTATAGACGCGTTTTTTTCTTATATTTTATAATTTTTTTAGATATTTATACAAAAATATTGTAACAAGACAAAGTTGACAGGTGGTTTATGTGTTGCCTTATAAACTATACCGAAGTATTGTGCCGTGCGGCTCAAAATTTTTTTGAAATCTGCATTATTATATTTTCCTCTAATTTTGTTCAAGTTAAAAAAAAATCAAGTATTTTTGTGTCAAATGCGGTTTGTTCCCTTAGCAACCAAAATACATTGTCATACAACGCTTTCATGTCAGTTTAGAGGTCTTCTTCAAAATTTTCACTAGCATTTTCACCTATTTAAAATAAAAAAAACTGTTTTAAAAATGGATATCACTGAAGAAGAACTTCCAGAAGATGTCCTAGAAGCCGCCAACATGGCTAGTTTGCAATTGCTGCCTGCCAAATCGCGAGAAAAATACGAGAAACAGTACGAGTTGTTTTCCAAATGGTGCGAACAAAGGGGGATATAGTTGTTTTTGATGTCAATAAAAATTTAAAATTAAAAAAATATATAGTTATTTCACTCGTAGAAAAAATATTGTTCCTAACACGTGCGCAAAGTAGTTTTCCCGCACTTAAAGCTTATCCGAACTCCGCTTCGCGTCGTTCGTCTAACTGCTTTCGCGTGCGGGAAAACATAACTTTGCGCACTGAATAGGAAAACTACTATTTCTTTAAGTGGGCCATCAACACCACAATAAAAAAACTGATTACATAAAACAATTACCACGTAAAATTGTAAATGACGAACAGCTGGGACAAACCACTTTTAAATTTCAATCAATAAGTAGCATTTTCTTTTTCTTTTTCATTTTTCGCTTCACGTGAGAACGTGGTAAATTTGACGGCTATTAAAATTAAAAAGGTTAAATCTATCTTGACATTGAAATTACATTGTTGACGTTGTTGAGAATAAAGAGCGGGCTATCTATAAATTGTTAAGGTTGAAAGATATTCAAATTTTAACGTTAATTTAGAAGGCGTAAGGGAATGCAACTTCTGTTTAGGTTAACTTGTGTATTTAAACAAAGGCAATTGTCTAGTAATTCCTTATTGATTTCTATGTCCTCCATAACATTAAGTCTATTGAAGTTTTTGGAAAATATGTCATGAATAATCCTTCAATTAGCGGAAGGACTGAAAAAATGATTAGAAGTTCTGAGGTGTTGACCAAAAGCAGATGAGGATCTTGAAAGGTGTTCTTTTATACGGGCCTTTAGGGGCCTACAAGTACGACCAATATAGGTACTGTTGCAAGAATTACAATTTAACTTATAGATACCACTCTTTGAAAGATGTTCAATTTTATCATTGGAATTTACAATGTGTGTTGCTAGACTATTTCAGGTTACTGAGATATGGGATCGATTGTGTAAATATTTGGTTAATATTAGAATTGGTGTTCTGATCAAGGTTAGGCATAGCAACGTATTTTTTATCATTTATAGTGGCGAGAGGGTATATCTCCTTCCTAATTTTTCTGCATTTTGTTCTTGAAATCAAGGAATCTATAACACTCAGGTCATAGTTATTGTTGAAAGCTACTTGTTTTAATATTTTTACTTCGTTACGTACTTAAATCAGTTTTTTCACTTTCCTCGATTATTTCTACTTTCTCGCTAAAAGAAAGACATTTCCTTTTTCCCGTCATCTTCAAGTATTCATGTAAGGCCCAAAACACACAAAAACGGTTCAAAACAAAACTAATGCTATCAACCGATTTATCAGCCTTTAAAGCAAATCGAATGAATCTGCCTGCAATAAAGTAATTAGTGTATGTACCTATATTTCTTACTGTCGGGTTGGGTTTTTTCTGCCTTTAATGGAGGGTGTTCTTAGCATAAATGTTTATTAAAATTCCCGACAATAGGTGCCCGCGATCGTTTAATAGATGGGTCGGTAAAGAGGAGTGTAGAATAAGGGGATTTCCATTTTTATAAATTATTAGGAGATTTGCAACACTTTCCAAAACACCAAATCTAACACGGAAACAGGCAAAAGGAAAAGAAGGTTATTCTTTAATAATAAGTTAGGGTCATATCAGTTGACAAAATGTCCTATCCAACCCTTGACAAGCGGACTGATTTCTGCTATAAAATATTTATCCTCAAAAAGATGCAAAAAAATCTTAGTTCCTTATTCATTTTTGAGTAGTATATTACCCACAACTGAAGAAAAGCAGCTACTAAATTTGTCAAAAATTTAATTTTTAGCAACTCTGAACTATTAAAACTTGCTCGCAGCTGCTATAAATATTATACTTAACTTTAACAACCAGCGAGAAAAACTTTTCAGATAAATTATAAAAACTAGGACCAGTAATTTTAATTTTGCATTAAAGCAGGGAACCTGTTAAGTAAGAATTATATTTACTTGTCTGATTTTTCCTTCTTAGATTAAAGTATATTTTTGTACTTTTCTATCTGGTTCCTAAAATTCTCCTAAAATACACTTAATACTTCCTACCATTTGAAAACTTGCAATTCCTTTGAATATTCCATCTTAGAATCAAAATTGAAAATTTAAAATTTATTTATCTCATAATATTAATTAGTTAAAGGAATTAATATACGGAGCGGCAAAAAAGCCGCACATAATGCGTGTAACTTGTGAATTACTTCGTATACGAAAAAGTAACCTTTATGAAAGTTGTTCAGTAAATTATTCCCCACATTTCTAACTGCATGAATTTTCTCTGTCATTTCTGGTTTGGTTGCCATAAAGACTAGCTTACTTTTTTTAAATGGAACACCCTGCATACGATTGCATATTTGGATTCTACTGGAAGAGTCTAAATTTTTTGTATTTCAAATTTTTACCTATCTGCAAGCGTTTCCGAGATAATGACAGCTCAAAAATGAAAAATTTCCTAATTATAATTATTCCCACCTAATACATACCAGTTGAATCAAGGTGTTTTCATGACAGCGACCTAAGAGGTGTCAATTTTGAGTTCCTTTCCTTTTCAAATGAACAAAAAGCTTATATGATGAAAAATAATTATCAAAAAAGACTTGATGGGAAAATAGTCTTTCTATCACAGACAACAAACCGATGACAACGTCACCACCTACTACTAGATCGGAATTATTTTTGCCTTTTTCCAGCTCAGCTTCTAACTGCTGTTGAGTTAAAAACTTTTTAGAAAACATGCTTAACCATCAAACTTAAAACGTACATCTAACTAGCATAAATAGCGAAAGAAGACTGTCCGCCTGTTAGCCTGGGCCGTCAACAAAATATAATAAAACACGTTAAAGCTTGCAAATATTTGTCACATTTTACTTCCATATAATACCAGTGGTGCGTTTTCGCACCAATGGTTTTTCTCAACATAGAAAACTCCGATATATTTTCGATTACTGATTACAATTGCGTTTATCAAAATCCACACTCAAATAAGTTATGATAAATGTAAAATAGTTTACTTTTTATTATTTTAAATTTTTTTTTTAGCGATCAAAAAAATTAAGAATTACCAACAATTTTTTTATAATATTTTGAATATATATTAAACCAGTTTATAAAAGCCATAAAGCTGTTTTATATTTTTTTTATTTTACAGTGGCAAGTCAAATACTTGTTTTATGCATAACTGACGGCAAAAAAATTCTAAACTACCAAACAAAAAATAATTTGTACCATGGTGCATTTATGCACCACTGGGACGAAATGGGTTAAAGAACAAAGTCTACGTTAACCGTCCAAATAACTTAGAATCTTTAAAAGTCAGAATTAGTGCTGAAATTCGGGCTATTCCAGAGGACTTCCTCTTAAACGTTGTAGACGGGTTCAGGGATCGACTGGCGCTCTGCCTATCAGATAATGGTGGTCATTTTATCACCTGATCCACTGAAAAGGTTTCAATTGTTTATTATTTCGATGTTAAGTTGCTCAATTTTCTGGGCTACTTATTTTGTTATTATAAAGTTTGTTACAATCTTAAATTGATAAAAATTTGAAATACAAAAAATTCAGAGTTTTCTCAGTAGAGTCCAAATATGCAATCATATGCAGGGCGTTCCCTTTAAAAAAATTAAGTTGATCTCAATGGAAAAAATTCATGTAGTTAGAAATGTGGGGAACAATTTACTGAACAACTTTCATAAAGGTCACTTTTTCATATACGAGGTATTTCAAAAGTTACAGGCATTATGCGCGACTTTCTTGCCACTCTATACAAAAAAGTGCTAACAAAAATGTGTATAGCGCTTAAGCACTACACGTGCTTGAGTTGCGTCCTATTCAATAGTCCTAAGAGGTGTCAATTTTGAGTTCCTGTTTAATTTTCTGTTGTCTGATTTCTAATTTGTTTATGGTTCATCTGAATAAAAAGCAATGAGTTGAAATTATAATAATAAGCGGTTACGGAAAAATTAAGAGATCGCAAGATCAGGTTTGTCAACTTTTCAATGAATTATATCCAAATAGGCCCCCAATAAATCAGTCAACGGTGTGTCGAGTGGTAAAGAAATTTTGAGAAACAGGCAGTGTTAGGGAAGCCGCTAGATTAGGTCGACCTAAAGCAGCAACCGGGGGAGACAAAGCTTTGGATGTCATGCTCTCAATACATGAAAATCCAACACAATAATCCAGGCTAATGGCAATGGATTTTAATTTGTCTCATCAGTCAGTGAAAAATTTGTTTAAGCAGGAGAAGTTGCATCCCTACAAGATAAAGTTTGTGCACGAGTTAAACGAGGACGATTTTGATAGAAGAGCTGAATTCTGTGAGCTGATGATGAAAAGATGCAATAACGATAATAGCTTTGCAACAAACATCATTTTCTCGGATAAAGCTACTTTCCTATTAAATGGCATTGTTAATAGACACAATTATCGTTATTGGTCTGGTGAAAATACTCACTGGTTTCAGATGCCCGAAAAAGTTAATGTTTTGGCGGGCATAGTTGGTAGGCATATTGTGGAACCCCTTTTCGTAGATGATGATTTGAATGGCAAAAAATATTTAAATCTCCTCAGGAAACACATAATTCCTCCTTGCAGAATGATTTTACCGTGTGTAAATAATGGCATAAACGAACAGATATGGTTCCAGCAAGACGGAGCACCTGCGTATTATGCGGCAAATGTTAGACAATACATAAGCGAACAATTTCCAGGACGTTGGATAGGCAGAAGAGGTGCTATTGTCCGGCCAGTGCGATCCTTGGACTTAACCCCGCTCGACTTGTTTTTGTGGGGACACTTAAAGAACAAAGTCTACGTTAACCGTCCAAAAAACTTAGAATCTTTAAAAGTCAGAATTAGTGCTGAAATTCGGGCTATTCCAGAGGACTTTCTCTTAAAGGTTGTAGACGGGTTTAGGGATCGACTGGCGCTCTGCCTATCAGAGAATGGTGGTCATTTTGAACACCTGATCCACTGAAAAGGTTTCAATTGTTTATTATTTCGATGTTAAGTTGCTCAATTTTCTAGGCTACTTATTTTGTTATTATAAAGTTTGTTACAATTTTAAATTGATAAAAATTTGAAATACAAAAAATTCAGAGTTTTCTCAGTAGAATCCAAATATGCAATCATATGCAGGGCGTTCCCTTTAAAAAAAGTAAAGTGATCTCTATGGCAACCAAACCAGAAATGACAGAAAAAATGCATGCAGTTAGAAATGTGGGAAACAATTTACTGAACAACTTTCATAAAGGTCACTTTTTCATATACGAGGTATTTCAAAAGTTACAGGCATTGTGCGCGACTTTCTTGCCACTCTATATACAAAAGTGCTAACAAAAATGTGTATCGCGCTTAAGCACTACACGTGCTTGAGTTGCGTCCTGTTCAATACGTCAATGTTATTTTATTGTCAATCTGCAGGTATTATTTTTAAAGAATTATATTGGTCATTATAATCTTATGATTATGGTATTAACACACAACATTATATGAATTAAAGAGATAGAGAAGTTAGAATGGGGGGATACCAGCGAGTATTGAACGTTATGGTTGAGTCTTTAGGAATTATTTAATACATAATTTTAAGGTTTTTTCGGGGAGCTTTTTTGTTGCTTATTGTCTTTAAATAGACCGGAATTTTATTTTAGTAGTATGGGCCTAAGTAGTCAATTTTGTGTTTGAGTTTTGTTACCTTGTGTAGTATTCAAATTTTTGTTTGAGGTAGATTTGGTATTATTTTCATGAGACGGTCCTTTTAAATTGCCTAAACTCTTCTTTATAAAGATTACAGCCTCTAATACAACAACATCCTTTAATTTTAGCAAGTTTGAGTCCTCAAATAAGCTTAAACTAGCATAAAGTGGTTGCGGCAGGAAAAGTAAGCGGTCAATAAACTCTTCTTTTCACGTATTCAGCCATTTCCAGAGTTATGACACGCACTTCTCATCGGATCCTGTCTTTCAACTCGCACAGATTGTGTTTCGCCTGTCAACAAATACTATCAATTTGAGGTAGCCCCACAAAAACGAGTCCAGCAAAGTTAGGTCTGTTGACCTAGCAGGCTAGTCGATAGGGCCTCTTCTATCCACCGATAAGGAAATGTTTCATCCAAAAATGTACTCATAGTGCGGGAGAGCACCATCTTGCTGGAACATTAGTTCTTCGTAAGGGGAGTCTGGGTACAATGAACTCAAAAATTAAGCCGCTAATACTAAAATTAATGCAAGTTGGAGAAATTCTAGATATACTTGTCCAGTTCAAGGAAATATAAACCAATTACTCGTCCGTGCACTATTCCATACCACACGTTTGTTTTCTGAGGGTACTGGCTGTGAACTTCTATCATCCAATGCGCATTCTCTGTTGCCCAATAACGACAATTTTGTCTGTTCACATTACCATTTAAACAGAACGTAGCTTCATCGAACGTAAATTATTATCTAGATTGCACATATTTTGAATGCGCTCGCAAAACTCATTTTGCCTATCGAAATCAACTTTAAATAACTTATGCATTGGAATAACTTTGTATGGGTGATATTTGTGCTTTTGAACTATTTGATGACCAACAGATTTTCGCATGTGTAAATTGGCCAGAAGGTGCGACAGAGAAGTATAAGGATTTTTTTCAATGAAAGCAAAACATCAAGTTGTTCATTTTAATCTCGAGCAGGATGACCAGATTTATGCAAATCTCTAACGTGTCTGAATTTTCTAAATTAAGTCTCTATTCTACTCACCACCTTTTGACATATAGGAAAACGATCAGGATGGATTTCATTGAATAATTGATCTGTTTCTATTTGAGTACGTGTTCTATCAGCGAACCCAACCATGCATAGTATTTCAATTTTTTCTCATTCCGTTAACTACACCATTGTAAAAACCGCAACTACGCTAGACAATTACCTATGTAAATTAAAATTGTCATACAGTTTCTGTGTGACTAAACGGTGACAAGTCATTATTCAGAAATACCAGAATTAAAAAACAACAAAACAAACACACAATGAAATGTTTTGCTCGATTTACAAATAAATCCTCAGAAATACGGTTTTACTTATTGATATGTTCAATCGTTATTTTTTCGATAACTGTTGAGTTTAGGTATAGGACATAGTACATGGAAGATACTTAGAATTCGATGCAAAATTTAAAAATGAAATAAGAGACATATGTTTTTATTTGAAAAAATTAAATTGTTGGTCGTAACTTATTTTTGGGCTACCCTGTATACATGAATTTACCATACATCAATCTTGCTGACTTGGTTGACAAAATATCTCTTAACATAGAATGTGTTAATTAATTTTGTAGTTCTATCATTGATATAATTAATATGATTCTGCCAGTTTGTCATGAATTTAGTTTTGAATATATTTAATGATAGAATATTGTAGTCTAACCAGCCTTTAACAGTTTTAGTGTTTGCTTCCGCGTTTTCTTTGGCTTTGTTCCATGTATCGCCTTCAAAGAGTATAGCTGTATCATCTGCGTATGGTATTATTTTACTTTCAATGTTAAGATTACAGAGACTATTTATACAGGGTGTTATTTAAGTACATGAAACCTCAAGGGGTAATTCTTTGAGAGATCCTACGAGGAAAAGTTTAAATAAATATAGGTCCGGTAATGCTTTGTTTTTAAGATACAGGGTGTCAAATTAAAAAAAAAATAGTTTTTCCGTAAATATCTTAATTCTTTGGCTGATTTTGTTGAAATTTGGCAGTGTTAGTCAGGGTAGTAAAGGGCTGATTTAGCCCAGACTAGATTAAAGCCTTTAAGTCCAGTGGCGTCCCCGAAGGCAACTTAACTAAGATTTTTGAGAAAAAGAATATGCGTTACTAAATTTTTAGCAATTTTTTTATTCTTTTCGCATTAGACGACTAAAACTACAACTTTTTTTTTTAATTTTTATTATTATGTTGCTTCGCTTTTGAGAAAAAACATAAAAATAAGTTTATTGCAATCAATGAAAAGAATGTTTAAAATAAGTTACACATAACTTACAATAGTTGCTGAAAATTTCCTCCTTCAACTTTAATGCAAGCATTACCTCGTCTTAATATCGATTGCCGAACACGTTGATATTCCAGGCGTATGTATTATGTGATCACATGAAAGCCGTAGTTTTATAAACGAGTTTTATAAACGAGGCACTTATTTGCCCCATAGAAAAAAATCTAAGGGATTTAAATCCGGTAACCTGGGTGATCATGACTGTAAACCTGTGCGACCGATCCACTTTTCTCCATAAGTTGCATCCAGATATTGACGTGCTACTAGGCTAAAGTGAGGTGGGGGCCCCATCGTGCATGAGCCAACCACACTGCTTGTCTTACTGGCAGTGGAATATGTTCTACTAGTTCAGGTAACACAAATTCTAAAAAATAACGATACTCCTGATCATTTCATCTCGGTGGTTAAAAATGAGGTCCAATGAAATAATCACCCACAATACCAACCCAAACATTCACGGGAAACTGTTGGGGATTTCCTTCAGCCCAGATATGATTGTTATGAAGTTTCATAATTGAATTTCGGGGAAAACACGCTTCATTGGTAAACATGATATGGGATAGAATTGTGGGAGATGCTACCTGTTGTTGCAAAAGTCAAGTACAATAAACAACTCTCTAGGAAAATTCCGCAGAAAATATCACTTGAATACGCTGTATGTGGTAAGGATACAGTTGATATTTCCTTAAAATCTGCCATACAGTAAAGTGAGAAATGTTTAACTGTTGTGCAATTTTGCGTGTACTTGTATCGGGGCTACGCTCAACTTCGCGTAAAACTGCTTCCTCCATCTCCACTGTTGCAGGTCTCCCAATAAGAACAGCAGACCTTTGAAAGTTGCCCGATTCGCACAGACTTTCATAAATCCTCACAAATGTTTTTCTATTTGGTACAATGCGATGAGGATATCTCTCTTGATAAATGCGTCTAGCAGCTCTGCATTTGCCTTTAGGCCATTCCACAGATAATATGCATATCCGCCATTTCTGAGTTTGCAAACTAAACCATTTTGTAATATCAGTGACGAATTTTATAACTTAAAAGTCCTAAAAATACTTTAGATAATTACGATTAAATAATTACGTATGCTCTGCTTAAAGGTATGTCAGTTACGCCAAAGTCAAATTTGTTTGAACTTTAATTAATTTTAATCTGAAGAAAAAGGTTCAAAAAATGGGGTTCGTTTAATTTTAATTGCTTGATCTTATATAAAAATGACTTTATTCCATGTCCATGGACAGCAATAAAAACAGTTTTTGATTATTTATAAAACACAACAATTTTTGTTTTTTTTTTCTCAAAAACAAACCAAGATACGAAAAAAAATGCTAAAAATAAGAAAATTGTAATTTTAGTTGCTTAATTCGAGAAAAGTACAAAAATTGCAAAAATCAGTGGCGCACATTTTTTTTGCCATAAATCTTAGCTAAGGTGCCTTCCGGGACGTCACTGGACTTAAAAATTTTAATCCAGTCAGGGCTAAATTAGCCCCTTACTATCCTAAATAGCACTGCCAAATGTCAATAATATCGGCTAAAGAAATATTAAGATATTTACGAAAAAGCGATTTATTTTAAAAAGTTTGACACTCTGTATCTGGAAAACGAAGCATTACCGGATTAAATAAACTTTTTGTCTTAGAATGACTTAAACAATCACCTCTTAAAGTTGGGCCATGTACTTAAACACCACCCTGTATAGAGCAAGAACAGCAGCAGTAGGAGTGCCAGAACAGTTCCTTGTGGAACACCCATTGTTGTTCTCATACTCTCTCTGATGGAATTGTCTATCCTAACCACCTGTTCCCGATTCTCCAAATAGCTAGAAAGGACATTCAGCACTGTACCCTGAATGCCATAGTGTTCATGTTTATTTAGTAGCAAGTTGTGAGTGTCAAATGCTTTCGCCAGGTCTAAAAATACAGCAATACATTTTTTATTTGCGTAAAGATTATCATTAATCAATGAAGTCAAGCGATATATGGCATCTGCTATTGAGACTGAAGGTCTAAAACCAAACTGATTTGTAGAGATGATTTTACTTTTTTTCAGAAAATTATTTAGTCTGTCTTTTAGAGCTTTCTCAAATATCTTAGCAAAGTTATTTATAAGTGCCCAAGTAGCATTTTTAGACACATTATGGTAAATGTGTCTAAACTATTGTTTCTGTTTCCGAAACAAATTGTAAATTGTTGGCAACAAGTATGGAAATATTTTCGAAACGTATACATTTTAAATGGCGCATTAGCACGTGTTTCCAAGTGGTTGGTACAGGCTGTGGCTTGCGCTGATTCGACGCAAAATCGAAACTTTTATCGAAAATTTTTCGGAAAGTTTCGAACATGTTTATATAAATGTGTCTAGAGTGACAGTTCATTTTATAAAGAGGGCGCTGAGTGTTGGAAATGTGAATTGTCAAAATGGAAACATGAGGGAAACAAATAATTAGATATTATACCTGTAGGTGGTAATAAATGAAAACAAAGTAAAAAATAAATGAAGACAGCATAACTTCGCCATAATGAATTTGTCACCAAAGAGTATTTTCTATAAGTGATAGATTTATTTTGTATAGTTTATTGCAAAGGAGATCCAAAAATCAATGACGAAATAAATTTTATTGTGCAATTTAGTAATTTCGCTTTATATTCTTAAGACGCTTCCAGTTTATTGACATCTACACATAAAATAAATACTTTGTCAAAAAATAAAATTTTAAATATTTTTAAAAATTTACTTAATTCTTTTTTCAATTGATTAAGCTAGCAAAATGGAACTAATATAACCACTTTTTTACACTTCAAATGAAGCAGGAAGTTAATTAATGTCCATTTTAATAATATAAAAATGCATTTGTCAAAATGGCCGCCAGAAAGCGAGAATTATTCTGGTCCAAAACGGAGTCGACACACAATTTCTAGTATTTGGTTTCTATAATGTTTCGAAAATCATGTAGCTATAATTAATAGAATATGTGTCGAAACATGAAGAATATATGGAAACTACGTGAAACAAATGTCGCTAAAGTAAAAATATTACGGTCCCGTCAAGCGGAAGGGTAAGCTCAGAAGCATAAAACTTCTGTATACCGTCACGTTATACACTGCCACTTGTCAAATAGTGTACTCTAACCTTAGGCTTCATTGAGTGTACTTACATTCTGTGATATACATAACCTACATCTTCATTTCTTGCACTACGGTAAAAGTAAATAGTTTAAAAAATGTACAACTACTTATTTTTAAAGAACTTACATGCCGTGGTTGCCGTGGATCGAGATGTCAATGGGACATCACTAATTGAAAAATCAGGTTGTGGCTTAATTTTTTTCTTTTGAATTTCAAATTCTTTCTTTTTCCCTTTTAGTGTTTTGTAAAACCGCGAGGGATGTTTAAACTGTTGTTTTCTCCCCATATTATAACAAATAAAAAACGTAAAATGATTCAAGAAGATTTAAAATATCAAAAACTAAAATAACTTCAATGTAGAAATAATTATAGGTTATAGTAATTAATTGTTCCGGGATTTAAATATTTCTGGCAGTTTCGAAAATTGTTTTCTTCACAAGTCTTGTAATTAAATAGATATCAATGTTTGGCAAATATTTCGGAACAGAAGAATACCAATTTGTTTTGATTAGCTTAATTCGAAAATGTGTCGCTACAATTTGGGAGCACATGTGTCTTAACACAATTTCATAATTCTATCCAAAAATGTTTCGAAAAATTTCTTCCGTGCGTGTCGTAAATGTATCGACACTGTAATTTGGAAAATATTTCGAAACTAACAGTTCTTAATTGTTTCTAGTAAATGAATTCGAAAATGTGTCGCAAAAGTTTAGAAACACATGTATTGTGTCCCCACACAATCTTATCATTTTAATCGAAAATGTTTCGAAACGTTTCTCAGCAAAGAATTTGTGTCCAATTTGTGTCTATAAATGCTACTTGGGTGTAATTGGACGATAGTTGGATACATCGGACTTAAAGCTACTTTTATGAATTGGCATGATGATTGTTGATTTACAATTAGCTGGGACTGTACCAGATTTGCAAATATTATTTATTATGTGAATTAAAGGAGTTATTAGATACAGATGCCTGCTTTAAATAGCCCTTGTTGGTATGCCGTCATTACCGAATTTTTTAAGGTGCTTTTGTATTTAATTATATCTTTTCCGATAATTGGAGTCAAGAACATACTTTGATTATTTGGACCGTATTCAGGAAAGTTTGTGCTGGTTTCGTAATATTTGCAGTTAGCTCTTTGCCGACATTACAAAGATATCTGTTAAGTATATTAGCTTTTTCTATATTATGCACTACCGGTTTATTATTAGAATCTTTAATGTTAGGTTCAGTAATATTTTTTATTTTTTTATGCGCGTTTGTGGCTTCCTTAGTTATATTTCAGGTTTTTTTAATATTATTGTGATTGGAGTTTATTAAATTACGGTAATAATTGTTTTTTGTTTTATTTATTATTTGAGTTGTGTTATATATATATTTTTTTGTATCTATTCTATATAGATTCTATATCTAAGTAGATGCATATTAGTTTGCGGCAAACGTTCGTCAATTTATTGACGACACATTTCCTACAAGGTGGATAGGAAGAGGGAGTATATTTCCGTGGCCTGCCAGGTAATATTATAGGATATATTGTGATACTGTTAATGAAAGTGGTAATTTCTATTTTAGATCACCTGACCTAACATGCCTAGATTTTTATCTATGGGGGAGATTGAAGGATCTTGTTTTCGTTACCAGACCCACCACAAGGGAAAACATGATACAAAGGATAATGGACAGCAGCCGCCGTATCCCTATGGCAGAAGTGGAAACTGCAGTATTATCAACCAGGGAGAGATTGGAGTCGTGTATACAGAACGATGGGCGACAATTTAAACATTTAGGGCGCCACTGAGAATTATTGTCGTAACGATAATATAT
Organism: Polydrusus tereticollis; assembly: GCA_963920685.1. Lineage (NCBI taxonomy): Eukaryota > Metazoa > Arthropoda > Insecta > Coleoptera > Curculionidae > Polydrusus > Polydrusus tereticollis. The sequence goes on along the minus strand of OY987334.1, from coordinate 1,837,041 downwards.
TTGCTTAAAACATACGAACCTTTATATTTTGTTTTTCCAAGGCCTATTTGACTCTCAAAAAAACCTTTACAATGGCAACTTGAAAACAAAATCATAATGTTCCGTAATTATGATTATTGTTGTTGATATCTCCGGATTGAAAATATATATTAACTTGCGGTTTTCGCTGACTTCTTAGACTTTTAATCATCCTTGTAATCGGGTAAAATTCAATATACTATTATATTTACAATTATGGAAAAGACGCGCAATGTTTGTGAAGTTGTAAGACAGCGCCCCCTAGCGCCTAGTGTAAAATACATATTGCCATATAAGATGATATATAAAGTGAGAAAATCCCTTTTTAACAAAGCTAAGTTTACTAAATTATGTTAAGCGAGACCGGAGTTATTAGCATTTATTACAAATAATGTTCAACCTTCCCCCACCACTTTATTTGAAAAGAGACGAACACGTTCTATAAGTGAATTTTATTAATAAATCTTCGAAATATACAAAAATGTTATTTTATGGACACCTTAACTAGGCGACTTTTGAGGAAACTTCGTGATTCATATTTACCGTTACTGTTGCGCCCTCTAGCGCCAGCCTGAGAAACTTGAAAATAATTTCCAGCAATTTCTCATGACCACTTTACCCAATATATTTTTTTCCCGCATGCCATACGACTAACACTTTCTGAGATACGGCCGACAGCCATTCTTAGTGGGACACCCGGTACATACACTAATTATTTTATTGCTGGCGGATCCATTTAACTTGCTTTAAAGGCTGATAAATCGGTTGTTAACATTAGTTTTGTTTTGAACAGTTTTTGTGTGTTTTGGGACCGACATGATTATTTGAAGATTGCGGGAAAAAGGAAATGTCTTTCTTTGGCTAAAAAATTGAAATAATCGAGCAAAGTGAAAAGACCAGTTTAAGTACCAGGAAATTGGCTGAAAAACTTAAAGTGGGTAAGACCCAAGTGACTATGTTGCTTCAAAATAAAGCAGAAGTTAAAACTATGTGTCAAGGAGGTGGCAACGGGGAACAAAAAAGAAAATTTCCCAAAACCGAAGGACTGTCAGTGAACCAAGTTGTTTTAACTTGTTTTTAACTGGTCTTGTAAGGCGCAAAATAAGCACATACCAATATCCGGGCAAATAATTCAAGCAAAAGCCCTCGAATCTGCTCACTGCCTAGGACTAGATAACTTCAAGGCATCAAATGGATGGTTAGAAAAATTCCGTCGTCGGCAGCTTCAAGAAAATATGTGGCGAGTTAGCCGATATCGATATCGAAGACATAACTGCTGGAAAAAGTGCTATTGACCATTTTAAAGGACTATGTCCAAGGGACGTATTTAATGCAGATGAAACAGGTTTCTACTATCGTGCATTGCCAACAAAAACATATGCATTGGAAGATTACACATGTACTTAAAAAGAAACAGCAAAACAATGATTTACAATTCTGTTCTGTGCAAATATGGAAGGTGAGAAGAAACTTATAATACACAAAAGCAAAAATCCTGGATGTTTTAGGGGCCCACATATCAACAAGTTACCTCTCCAGTGGGTCTCGAACAAAAAAGTGTGGATAACAGCAGACATCATGACAACATGGCTTGACAGACTTGATACCAAGATAAAGAAGCAGAATAGAAGAGTGGCATTGTTTCTAGATAATGTAACGTCTCGTCCCAATATTATACTGGATATTGTCAAACTCAATTTCCTTCCTAGAAAACTTTTTTAGAAATGTGTTGAAGTTAGTAGTAGTAGTAACAAGATTTATTTTAGCAATACTGCTACAATATTATAAATTATAGTTTTTTTAACAATAATAAAACATTTAAAATTACAATCAATTTTATGCACCAAAAATATTTTTAAATAAATTTTATCAGATATTTTGTTTTCTAAGTAATGATATTTTTAAGGATTTTTTAAATTTACTTAAGGAATTTTGTTTCTTAATTAAAGAATCTAAATTGTTATATTCATGAAGTCCTTTAAAAAAGATTGAATTATATGTCAAATTTTTTGTCACTTTCCCTAAACAAAAATTTTGATTGTTTCTGGTTTGATAGTTATGATTTTCAAAGTTTTGCGTTATAAAGTCTTTTAAATGAGATGGTAATAAATTATTTTGAATTTTATAAATAAAAATACAAACTAGGAAAAATATTAAATTTCTTATATTCAACCATTTAAGTTTATTTAACATATAATTTATCTTTGTGTATTTATCAACATTTAATATTATTCTCATCGCCTTATTTTGTAAAATTTGAAGTCTACTAAAAATTCCTTCATTTGCAGTATATAAAATTGTAGAGCAATACAAATAATGAGGTAAAATTATTGTGTTATATATTGTTTTTCTTGAAAATAAACTTAAATTTTTACTTACTCTTTTGAAATAATTAATTTTTTTTCCAATTTTAGATATAGTGTTTTCAAAATGAGCATCAAATTTTAATTTAGAATCCATTATTATCCCTAAATATTTAAAAGACTGAACTATTTCTAATTTTTGGTAATCTATAAAAATATTTATATTTTCATAATTTATATTATTTCCTATTGCCATAAATTTCGTTTTAGAAATATTTAATTTTAATTTATTTACTTTTAGCCAGTTTGATACCAATTTTAATTCAGAATTTAGACTATCTATGCAACTTAAAATATTTTTACCTTTTACGTATATTAAAGTATCATCAAAAATAAAAATTATAAAATAAAATAAAAAATATGAAGCAATCATTAATTTCTGATTATTTTGAGAAATAAGAATTTCAAAGCAAACTGTACTGTAACATAGTATAAAACATATGTTAGTGTGCATGAATTAATTTTAATTCTAATAAATTTAAATACAAATATTTAAAATTATTTACATATATGTAGATAGTTATTAATAAACAAACACTGTAAAATTCAGACCAATTGTTTTAATTTTTCTCTATTAACCAACCACCCCTGTTAACCGACCAACAATTTGATTCCCCGAGGGTGGTCGCTACTGAGAGATTTTACTGTATATATTTTTCAAGAAATAATTGAAATTTCAAATCGGTAAATTCATTAATTCAAGAAGTTTCTATAAAAAGTTTAATTGTAGTTAATTTTCATCAAAAATTAACAATAAATAACAAGGCAAAATATTATTTTAAATAAAATAATATAAATTACACGTTAGTATTGAGCTTTATGGGTAATAAAAAACATACAATCGAATTTTATCATAAAAGGACAAAAACGCTTGTAATTATTATACAATATTAAAAGCTGCAAATATTTTATTTAAATAAAATTTTCATTGAAACTTAACCACGCATCAGTAGGAAATGTTCAGAATCAATTATAATAATTAATATACATATAATTTGTTAAAATGCACAGTAACTAAATAATATAGTTTGTAATTTAACACCAAACCATGTTTATTAAAGCATGGGTATATTAAAAAAAGCAATTTATCTACAAGGTTAGCCCAACTTCTCCTACTCGTAATAAAAGTTACCTTCTATTACAAATAAGACAAACCCTTTGAGTGTTATCAAAAACAACCTCGCATCACAAACGAAGCACTTCTCGTGGTTTCGTAAGTTACTACCGATCCTATGCGTCGAATGTGTTTGGTAGTGGATATCCTCAGGTGTTCCATGACGAGCCGTGGCATAGCACGCCAAACACAACAAGTGATAACCCCCAACACGCACATAGGACAACATGCGGCAGTAAACTTCACCCAGATGTTGGGCTGGAATATTAACATTCCGATTGACAAAGTTTATTCTTCGTTCCAATGGGATATTATTATTCTGTCCCTCATCACTAGCGAAACCTTCATCATCAGAGCTTGTTGCCATCGTGATGCTTGAGTTAAAAATAATATAAACTTTGAAAGTTGTGCTGCTTTTATCTCATTATCCCCACCTACTTTTACAAATCTGCTAGCTATTTTGTGTGTTATGGCGTGTGTCTGTGTGCTTGCCCAATGCCTACAAAGCAAACTTTGTAGGGCGCAGGGGGAAGTGATGGGGCTGTGGGGGTGCCGAGCATAATAACATGTTGGTTTTTAGGCTGTATAACTTTCTTTGAACATTTGTTCATTTTTAATTAATCAAACTGGCAACGAAATTTTTGTTTGATATTCATATTTCCACTGGGGTGTCCACCACAGGGGTAAATATAAGTGAGAGAACCAAAGTTTAAATATAAGAGTTGCATCATTGTCAAAACAACATAGGCGCATCGCAAAGTTAAAAAACAATGGTTTTCTTTTTTTAAACGGAACACCCTGTATATGTTTCATCAGGACAAAAGATCTCTTTCCTCTGATTTCAAAAATATATAACATGTCAACATTTTATCCATTATGGGTAAAAATAAAATTGCTTGTTATGTTTCACTATTTAATCAGTTACCTAACACGCGTGCAATCTATCGAAAACCTACCACAACAGACATGACTATACCAGCGGACTCGAAACAACCCCAACAAACCAAACTAGCAGCCTTCCATAGTATGCTATATAGACTAGTTAATATTCCCCTATCAGACTCTGAGTATAAAAAAGAACTAGACATAATAAAAACCATAGCCACAAATAACGGCTATGAAATAAAAATCATTAATAAAATACTAAAGAAAAAATTAAGACAAAAAACACAAAAACTTCTCTATCATGGACCCCCTAATAAAATTTAATCTAAATACTGTTCGATTCGTTTTACCGGCAATACAAGCCAGAAAATTTGTAAAAAACTAAAAAATTTCACCATCACTCCCATACAGGTAAATAAAAACAATTTAGGTAGTCACTTATGTAATTCTAAAATAGAAACAAAGGACAAACTCTTACGAAGCGGGGTCTACCAAATAAATTGCGACAACTGCGATGCTCTCTTTATTGGTCAAACTGGCAGAAATTTTAAAACTAGACTTAAAGAACATACAACTTCTATCTTAAAAAAACAAAATAAAACAGGTATAGCAGACCACTGCATAATAGAAAATCATTCAATTTCAAATAAAATAAAACCTATACATATCCAGAACAAGAGCAGAAAATTAAACCTTTTAGAGTCACTTACAATTAAAAAAGCAATAAAGAATAAAAGTAATGTTGTTAATAATCAAACAGAAATACCTTCAAGTGCTAACCCAATTATCAACAGCATATTAAATTAAAATAAATTAAAACATTTTGACAACCACCTGTATAAGAATAAGAAAAACCTACAATCTACCCATCCATTGTAATCCGTAATTTTAATTATTTTAATTATTTTATTACCTTTTGATACCATACATTAGAGTTTATATAAATACCTTAGCAATAATTTTTATCTTTGTACTTCTTTGAAAATGACCTGAAAGGGTCGAAACACGCGTGTCAGGTAACTGATTAAATAGTGAAACATAACAAGCAATTTTATTTTTACCCATAATGGATAATATACGGTTTCACCTAGAATGTAGCCCAACGCAAGTTAATTACATGTCAACATTTATTTCAGCCGTTTTTGAAATATTTGTGTTTACAGTTTTGATTAATTGAAGTGATGATAATCGAGTTGTCGAGGCGTTCTGCATACTTCAACGTAACATGTTTATCGCTTTACGTTAAATTGCCATATTTAGTAAAGAATGGCCGGCTAATAGCCCTGACCTTAGTTGGTTAGATATTTTTTGGTGGGGATTTCTAAAAAACCGAATTTATTATGGCAAAGCTCAAAATATACAAGTGTTGAAACAATGGATTGAACAAGAAATATTCATGCTCAATACAAATCAAATATTAGAAAATGTGTCAGGGGTCGTGACGGATATACAGAAAACATATGGTCATTTACTTCAGTTTATATCATAAGTTATAAAATATAAATTTAAATTTAAAGTAAAGCGACAAGTATGTCACGTTGAAGTATGCGGAACGCCTCGATAACTCGACTATCATCAATTCAATTTATCAGAATTGTAAACTGAAATATTTCAAAAAGGCTGAACTTAATGATGATGACAGGGTGTCCGGCAAAATGTAGGAAATTTTTCGGATTCAGATAGAACATGAAAAAATAAGATGACAAGTTCCTACAAAATTTTTTCTTACAGCCCCTACGGAGATATGTGCCGCTGAAGGACGCCGCTGGAAATCGATTTTTGCTAAATAACTTTCAAAGTACTTAATATAATTTAATAAAAATTAATGTGATGAACACTAGTGAGAACCTTTAAAATATTGTATTTGAAACATATTTAGCTCTTTTAGTTTACCAGGGGCGGACTAAGCTTTACAACTTATTGCTTAAAGGGAAATGAAAGTCTGTCTTTACCACCAAAATTTTTTTTTTATATTAACTACACTACACCCTAGATTTGGGTATCGAGGGCATATATATGGGAGAGATTCACCATATGAGTTAGATGTTCAATATAAGTTTGAAAATTGAGTCGGACTAGTTTCGACCTTAGAAAAGATCATCATCAGCAACTCTATATAATTATAATGTAAACAAGGTAAAACACAGTAGTGGATGGTTCAATGAATGTGTATGCCTGCCCATGGACTTGACTGGGAACGTCCCTTTGGCTACACAAATGGTTAAGAATAAGGGGTTAATTGATATACTTATTGAGTATCGAGTGTAGAGGTTTTATATTTATTTGACGTAAGCCAATAACTGTAAACAGTAGGAGAAATAGGTCTTAAACAAGTTTGTTTTTACTCTTGACACATGCTAGTAGAGAAATGATTTTATTTATTTTCATTACATATATTATTGAGAGAAAAGGATTATGATTTTGAATTTGTGGTGGTATTCTTTGTGGAATAGACTTTTTAATTAAGGTGGGTTAATTTTTAATTTTTAATGTAACATTTTTAGATGTAAGATAGTTCTAAAGGTTTGTTTTATGTTAAATTTAGGTTTTAGTTCGTTTTTTTATTTTATCCTTATTTCTCAGTCACTCAACAAAGGTGAGGCTTTTCTCTTTTTGTTGAGTGACTGAGAAATAAGGATAAAATAAAAAAAGGAACTAAAACCTAAATTTAACATAAAACAAACCTTTAGTACTATCTTACATCTAAAAATGTTACATTAAAAATTAAAAATTAACCCACCTTAATTAAAAAGTCTATTCCGCAAAGAATACCACCACAAATTCAAAATCATAATCCTTTTCTCTCAATAATATATGTAATGAAAATAAATAAAATCATTTCTCTACTAGCATGTGTCAAGAGTAAAAACAAACTTGTTTAAGACCTATTTCTCCTACTGTTTACAGTTATTGGCTTACGTCAAATAAATATAAAACCTCTACACTCGATACTCAACAAGTGTATCAATTAACCCCTTATTCTTAACCATTTGTGTAGCCAAAGGGACGTTCCCAGTCAAGTCCATGGGCAGGCATACACATTCATTGAACCATCCACTACTGTGTTTTACCTTGTTTACATTATAATTATATAGAGTTGCTGATGATGATCTTTTCTAAGGTCGAAACTAGTCCGACTCAATTTTCAAACTTATATTGAACATCTAACTCATATGGTGAATCCCTCCCATATATATGCCCTCGATACCCAAATCTAGGGTGTAGTGTAGTTAATATAAAAAAAAAATTTTTGGTGGTAAAGACAGACTTTCATTTCCCTTTAAAATACATAACCACAGACCATGGACTACTTCTTAAATCTTATTGCTTAAATTTTTAACACCATGTATAATAAAAACTAAAAAAAAATAAATATGGGTAGCTTGCACCTTAGACTAAAAAAAGCCACTCTTGTTTATTGTCGATAAAAGAGTAATAAAGGAATTTATGGTTTATTTTTTATAAAACGGATCATGATTTCTATTTTGTTTCTCGACAACAAAGTGTGATACGAAAATCATTGAAACAACAGAAAAGTTTGATTTTAAGTTGTTTAATGCGAAGAAATACAAAAATGAAAAAAAACGCAGTGATATAATAGGAGGAAATTATTGAAAACTTCATAAGAAATTGGCTCCGCGAAGTCTGATACACTCGCGTGCACGACGAATTGAGGACTGCTTTACCCACCAGGATAACTCAGCCTTGGTCCTAATCACATCACAATGAAACGTGATTATCTGTAGAAGTTCCTACCTAGTGCCGACTGGAGTAGAATACACCAAGTTTTTCAAGTGTCCCCCACAGGTAAAAATCCGACAGCGTTAGGTCGGGAGATCAAGGAGGCCAGGCAATAGGACCACCCCCACCTATCCAACGGTTTGGATAGACGTTATTCAGGTGCTCCCGCATACTAATCCTGAAAAGGGTTCTGTAGGAACTTCAAATAAAGTTGTCCATTGAAACGTTCCGACAATACGAATGTCCAATCAAAAGACTGGCAATGATTCCTGCCCAGATATTAATTAATTGGAACTGATATTAATGATGCGAGACAATAGTGGCATGAGGATTTTCATCAGCCCATACATACAGGGTGGCTGATTAGTGCGAGAAAGTCCAATATCTCCGTTGTTCTTTAAAATATCGAAATTTATTAAATGCAAAGGTTCTAGGATAAACAAGAGCGCAAATTTTAAAAATATTTTTGGATATACAGGATGCGCCAAAAAAGTGGGGTTTAGCAAAAATGTATTTTTTCAAATGGAACACCCTATATGTTATATTATTTTTGGATTCTACATAAAATTATAGTAATTTTTTAATAAGTGCATTATAGGTCTAAACTTAATAGTTTCCGAGTTATCGACTTTTCCAAAATGACATTTTTGAACTTTGACAGCTTCTAGTTTTCTAACGGTACTTCTTAGAGCAAAACGGCTTACATGTCCCTATCTTACTTTTTAATTGTCTTCAAAAAAATATCAATTTCCGGTTAAACCGGATGTAACTCGAAAGTCGGAAATATACTACTTCCGGTTTAACCGGAAATTAATATTTTTGGGAAGACAATTAAAAAGTAAGATAGGGACATGTAAGCCGTTTTGCTCTAAGAAGTACCGTTAGAAAATTAGAAGCTGTCAAAGTTCAAAAATATCATTTTGGAAAAGTCGATAACTCTAAAACTATTAAGTTTAGAACTACAATGCACTTATTGAAAAACAACTGTAATTTTATGTAGCATCCAAAAATAATATAACATATAGGGTGTTCCTTTTGAAAAAATACATCTTTGCTAAACCCCACTTTTTTGGGGCATCCTGTATATTCAAAAATATTTTTAAAATGTGCGCTTTTGTTTATCCTAGAACCTTTGTATTTAATAAATTTCGATATTTTTAAGAACAACGGAGATATTGGACTTCCTCGCACTAATCAGCCACCCTGTATGTGTTGTGTAAATTGGTGATACCATTTTTGGTAAACTTTACTTCATCCGTGAAAAGTATAATGCTAATGAAGTTAACATTATGTCATTGCTGATCCAATAGCCAGTTTGCAAAGTGCATTCTACGAGGAAAATCTTAAGAAATCAGTTTATTTGTTTTTTCAAAATGATATGGATATAACAGCTGTTCTTGAAGAACTTTATGTACTATTGTTTCCGATGTATTAAACTGTGCTGATAGTTTTCAAGTGCTCGTCGATGGAGGATCATCTACAGAATTAAAAATATTTTCCTCTAATTGCGGCGCACGTACGGTTCTTCTCAGACTAGCATCAGTACTATTTTTTACGATTAGGAAATCTTTCGCAATATAACCTTCTCACTTCTAGAGCATCGCAAGTCGCAAGACCATTATCAGATGCATATCTGCATACTCAATAAACGTGTATTCCACAGTTCGATTTAATTCACCACGAAATCCAAAAATAAGTAAATTAATATTGAAGTAAAGGATCACGTACGATGAAAACTTATCCACAATGTCATAATCGAGTTGTCTTCCAACGTAATTTTCTATTGATAATATTGCTAGCTTTGACAACCTTCCTTGACTCATAGTCGACCTTAAATAATGATAAGTTTCAACATGCTAAAACTTCTTTCGTATGATGCAGCGTTGATATCAAAATATTGAGCTCTTTATGTTTTTCATTCTCTATCTTTAAAAAAAGTTTTTCGTCAACTGTCTGACTGACACTCGTTCACATGAAAGGATCATTGCGAACCGGCCATTTTAGTGATAACCCGGGCAAAAAATTAAAAATATCGTATGGCGTCGCCCGCATGGTGGCGGTGTTTTTTTTTTTACGATAAGGCACAGCACTGCAGGATAAATCTTTTATGGCGCTCTGGGAGCGGTGCGTGTGCGCAGGAAACGATTCACTTTGGTCTTGAATCTTTGAAGGTTATAGTGTTATAGTCTTTGGGGAACACGATCTCAGGGAGGTCGTTCCAGAGTGATGACGTTCTCCAGATGAAAGAATTTTGAAACAGTGTCGTTCGAGGGACACTAAGCTGAACCACGTACTGGTGGGCTGCAGTGGATCGTCGTGTATTTCTACCATGCACCGCTCTGGGTGGAATCAACCGGGCAACCTCAGTTGAACATTTGCCATGAAAATATTTGTAAAATAGACTCAAGTCGCCAACCTGCCTTCGATGTTTAAGGCTTTCCAGGTTGTTTGTCAGACTGTGGTCACAGATCAAGCGAATGGCTATTCTTTGAATGGAATCTAGCAATCTCAGGGTATGTTTAGGAGCCCTAAATATGTGAACAGTATTCCAGCGACGAATTTGGGTTTATAGAGCATCAAAACTTGTTGTTGGGGTTCTTAGTTCGGAAATGTATTCCAAGCTTCTGCGAGACTACCCTAGCAATGGCCGCAACGTGACTATGCCAAGCTATGCCAAGACATATAACTATGTAAATTGACGCCCAATAAATGAATTATTGATAAAGCCAAGGGAATCGAGTGTCCCGCCATGACTATAATCGGTTCTTCAACATTAACTATTTTAGAAAAAATGGCCGCCCAGTTTTTTATCATTAAATTTTACTTGGTTACTGTCACCCCAAGAAAGAATTTTTTCCAGGACTTTGTTGAGATGTGAGACCTCTTGCTGCCTATAGAGATGTTCATTGACAGCCAATGTCCAAGCATCCAAGGTAAAAAATGAAATAAGTGTGCTGTTATCAGCGAAGCTTTATGTAGGATTTTCAGTTTTTTCCAAAAGATCGTTAATGTATAGTAAAAAGAGGCTGGGCAACAATATAGAACCTTAAGGGACTCCGGCGTTGATGTTAAATGAGTCTGAAAGAAATCTGTCCATCGCCACTCGCAGAGAATGGTGTTTAAGAAAGCTTGACAGCCATGAACAAAATTGAACCGGCATTTCATGTGCTCTTACGTTAGTTAGGAGCCCCTCATGCTATACTCGGTCAAATGCCTTGGAAATATCCAGTGTTACCGCCCGGGACTCTCTACGATGTTCTATTGCGTTGTTTCAAACGTGAGTAACATGAGCGAGAAGGTCTCCTGTTAATCTAGACCTACGTATGTAAGAATTTGTCATTGCTATGACCTATTTATTAGAACGTGTATTCCTTAAACAAATACCTAAGATTAGAAAACATACATTGTGGAATTTAAATTACATTACATTTGCAAATTATTTCATTCATTTAGATTTTAAGATTTATACAAAAGCTAACTCTTAACCTCCACCTTAAAAAGTATTTAAACTTAAGATTAAAACTCAAAATGTATTCATAAAATTTACAAATTTAGCGAATTTATATGGTAATAAAAGTTTTGTTAAAACTCTTGATAATACTATGCTGTATTGTTTTCCATAAATTTTAACCAGGCTAACAAAGAGGCAATAATTGTTTCTGAATAGATAAGGTAAATGCAAAATACAATTTACCATTGCCAAATGTTCATTCCTTAATACATTTTTTCTTGTAATTTCCGGTGAGCATAACATTTGACAGTTTAGACTTAAACTAACATAAGCTAATCTTGCCTGTCCTCACCCGCGATGGTATAAAAGAACCGATGAAAGAGGTAATTAAAAATAGCACCTCACAATTTATCTAATGCAAGAGATAATTTTATAAATCGAATTTAAACATGCATAAATCAAAATTGACGACACTTACCTGAACATTTTTAACTAAATAATAGCTTTGTTTTAATTCTTTTAAATATGCAGATCAATCTTTCAAAACTTGAAACCTTGGTTAGCCAATCTGGGTCGCGGACACCATATATTTCTGCACAACCAATACAACAATGTGGGGATCTCCAAAAAGTTGCTGATAAGAAACTCTTGGTGCAAACAGAAGGAATAATCCGAAGGAATTAACAAAAGTAAAGCTTAAAAAGGACAGGATAAATGGACAAGGTACGGGAAAGTGTACGTGTTTAAGCGGAAGGATTGCCGTAAAGTTCTATATCGTATAACTGAATACCATTCTGATCTTATCCCAGTCAAAAACTGATACGGACACGAAAAAATAATACTATAATAAGTAGTGCATTACAACGATAACAGAATAAGCATAAGAAAAATAAGAATAAGAATAAGAATACTGATAATGATAATGATAATGATAATGATAATGATAATGATAATGATAATGATAATGATAATGATAATGATAATGATAATGATAATGATAATGATAAGTATAAGGATAAGGATAGGGATAGGGATGCAAGCCCCAACCACCAATTTTGGCCAATTTTAATGAAAATTGCCTCGTTGCTAAACATTCCACCACATGTTGTAGCGATTTACTATGGTACAAGTAAGCCTCTCAGTCACATTTCATAAAACAGATAATAAGCCGGCAAATCAATGAAAAAAATAATAAAAATTAAAGGTGAACCATGGCCCACGGCAACCGGCAACAGCTGCTAAAAGTCAAAAAGTAATATATGACAGCGGGTCGGTCACGAAGGTGATTTCTATACCGACAAGTCGGTTAAGGTCAACTGTTAGTGTATTTTTTTTGCATAACCGGTTGGCGACAGTCTAGTTTACGTAGCATTTATGACCAAACTCTGAAGTGAGTAGACTGTTTTTACAAATATTTTAACTTGCCGCGACTCCTGGTGGAAATGTTTTAGCCATTTTTCAAACCATTTCAAACATTAGGGATAGGGATAGGGATAGGGTTAGGGATAGGGATAGGGATAGGGATAGGGATAGGGACAGGGATAGGGACAGGGATAGGGATAGGGACAGGGATAGGGACAGGGATAGGGATAGGGATAGGGATAGGGATAGGGATAGGGATAGGGATAGGGATAGGGATAGGGATAGGGATAGGGATAGGGATAGGGATAGGGATAGGGATAGGGATAGGGATAGGGATAGGGATAGGGATAGGGATAGGGATAGGGATAGGGATAGGGATAGGGATAGGGATAGGGATAGGGATAGGGATAGGGATAGGGATAGGGATAGGGATAGGGATAGGGATAGGGATAGGGATAGGGATAGGGATAGGGATAGGGATAGGGATAGGGATAGGGATAGGGATAGGGATAGGGATAGGGATAGGGATAGGGATAGGGATAGGGATAGGGATAGGGATAGGGATAGGGATAGGGATAGGGATAGGGATAGGGATAGGGATAGGGATAGGGATAAGAACAAGAACAAGAACAAGAATAAGAATTATTGTTGGGGAATGTATCAACACGTCCAATAGGTTGGTAAATGCTCTGTGCGTGCGATTTGACTTTCTGCTATTTTTGTTTGTAAATTACGAAAGGGTTATAATTAATAATCATAAAGTCAAGTAGCTAGTTCAAAGCGCGTCGCGACGGTACTTGTAAAACGTCAACATTGGGACGCGAGGTCTTTATTGGGCAAAAAGTAGGTTGGGTCGCATCGCGCGCTGGTTGAAAGAGACAAGAAGCACAGCGCAAGGATGAAGAGAGAGAGAGAGATTCCAGGAGGGCTGGGTGAAGCAAGTGCTCTTACGCACACTTTACGATTTTAAGGCCTTTTCGGACAATTATTGGTTTATTTTAAGTAGAACTAAACAGCTGGCGATTCCGCGTTATCTGACGTACGAAATTGAACTCTCTACGATACCCGGGCGTTTTTGTGATGTACTTTCAAGTGATAGTTAGGAAAAAAATGTAAAAAAGCAGTTAGTAATGTGAACGTTAAGTATCGACCAGTGTCTTTGTCGCGAATCCTTATAAAATGCTACCATAACCTGCATTAAAGAATAAAAACACAAGTGTTTAAGTAAACACTTGCTTTAATCAAAAAGTAGCAGAAAATTAACGAACCAGTGAGCAACCCTATTGGCCACCCAGTAAAAGTTAATACAACTACTAGGGAATTACCACAGTGCGTTATCAATAATAACCTTATTGTCTCCTTTAGGCTGCTACAACTAATTGATAGGACACGTCATAAAAATAAAAGTAGATGACAAATGCTTTTAACATTAAAATATATTTGATAAAATTCAGTCGGGATTCAGACTCACCAATTCTTTAAAGTTTTAAAAGATATGCTTACGCAAAAACTGTTTTAGCAAGGACTTGAACCTGCCTGCTTAATGAGTTTAGGTAAATAATTAAAGTAATAGGGCCCAGCTAATTTAGGTGACATTCTATAGTAAAGATTATCAAATTTCTGAATCCTAAATTTTTCTTTCTTTGCGTATTGTAGGCATGATTTTTACCATTTGTTGCAAAACAGGATAAATTTTCATAAACATAACTTAGGAAGAGAAAATATTTCTACATGAGTCTCTATAATCTAAATTAAATAATAACCTCAAAATAGGCAACAAGAACTATACCTACATCTACTGCCTGTCCGCACGTTAAGATATGATAATATTTATCTGGGTACACCATGATATAGTAGTCCGACATAACAGCTGCATGGAAAAACACATTTTTTAAAATAAGAACTGTATAAGAACTTTTATTAGGCCTTGAGCTCACCTCATTTACTTAAATTGACCAGTCAAAGTTATTATTAAGCGTGAAAAAGCGGCTAATCTTAAGTTTGTCTATTCTTAGGATGCCAAAACTATATGGAAACGCTTAAAAGTTGGGGGAATTCTGTCCGGGTCGAGATCTGAACTGCCAGCTAATCTGCTGAATCCTAACGATGTTAATGATCACTTTCTCTAAGCGTTCTCCAACGCTACAGCAAATAAAGAACTAATTGATTACTTTCAAACAAATATGCATGATGATTTACGATTTGACTTTGTTTTTCCCTTAGCAGAAAGTGTAAGCGACATGGTTCGTAGCTTTACATCAAGTGCCTCTGGTATGAATGGTATCTCACTCACTATGATAAAGTTGAGCTTGCCCATCATTTTGAATCATATAACTCATATCATTAATGTGTGTTTAGAGGCGAGTTACTTTCCAAACTTGTGAAGGACCGCAGTTATCTATTCCCACGGTTAACTCCCCAGCTACTTTAAATGATCTACGACCGAAGTCTCTTGCCGGTCTTGAGTAAAGTGTTGGAGAAGGTTGTATATAAACAGTTGTTTTCCTATGTAAACGACCTTGGACTGTTGCCTGACAATCCATCTGGGTTTCGCTCGGAATATGGTACGACTACGGTACTTTCACATATTATTGATCTCCTGGTAAAGAGCTGGCCTCCGTTTTGGTGCTTCTGGTTTCTTCGAGGGCGTTCGACTGCGTTGACCATGTGCTTTGTGTGCTAAATTACATTATTTTGATCTGACAAATCGGGAGCTCTCCTTCTTTCGGAGTTATCTTGGGGGCATAAGGCAATTTGTTAGAATGCACTCTGGGGTGTCAAATATAGACAATGTTTTCTCTGAGGTGCCACAGGGGACTCTACTCTTTTTGTTGTCCAACTTTGATACTGCTAACGTAACTGAGTTCTCATACACATATTGTTATGCTGATGGTACACAGACCCTGTATATTTTTGGCTGACGTTAACTCCGACTTACAGCAGTACCCACAATCCTAAACTAATAGCTAAAAATCGCAGATGATTCTGTATACACCCCCACCTTGTCGTGAATTTCTGTTGGGTTATCTTTATTTTCACTTGGGGGGATCAACGTCTTGCCTTGACTGACAGGGCCAGAAACTTGGGAGTGATGTTTGCTTTACGATTGAGATATAACCATCATATCTCCAATTTGAGTAAAACATCCTATATGGCCTTGAAGGTCTTGTAGGCAAACAAACTATTCTGAATTTTAGAAGTACGTAAAAAATTATTTAAGGCTTGCATCATGTCGACGCTCTCGTATTGCATTACGCTTTATTACCCGCGTCTTACATATGATGATAAACAACGACTACAAATAATTCAGAATGGTTGTTGCCGTTTCATCTTCGGCCTAAGGAAGTATGATCGCGTACGAATTGAAGTGGCTTAAAATAAAATTTCTAAGTCAATATATTTTGCTTGTTAATGTTTATAGGTTATTAAAAACGTCAGTTCCCACCTACCAAAGTAATGAGAAACACGTTGTTCCCCTTAGAAAAAATATTGTGTAATTGTATAACTGTGCTTGCGGAGGTTTATATGTTACTGTTATGTACTAACTATTTGGCATGATTCGATTTATCTTATTATTAAGGCTGGAAGTAAATGCTAAATTATTGTAAAAGTGCGGTTGATGTGTCTAAAAAACTAAAGATAACCGCTATTGGTTGTCATGCGTGTGGTTAATTCACGGTGACGATGGTAAATCTATGATAAAAAGGGTTATTGTTGAGTAGCTGCTTATCACCTAGAATTCACCGTTTAAGAATCTGTAGAGAGGGTTTAATTTAATTTAATTTAATCTGATTTGATTTGATTTAAAATGATTTGGTTTGGTTTTTAATTTACTCTTTCTGAATTCTTAATAAAGACTTTATTTTTATTATTATACACTATGTTAGTCAGGCCCGATATTCTGTACTCGGAGTAAAATTCAATAATTATAGTATTTTTGATAATAATGTCAACTAAACCACTGTATAGCTAGAATTTTTAACCACGCGCTGAGGTTCTGTTCCACTGTACACCGAATCTAGGTCAAGTGTATGCAAACCTCAGCACGTTTTAGAGTATAAATACGCGAATCTCAAGATGATCAGGCACCGGTGTTCATAGCCTGGTCACCTCCTAACACACTTATCCCAGGTACTCGCAAATGACCCTTGAGGTGCTGCGTGCCGCCTGATTCCCTACAAACCTCCCTCTTATCCCAGGTACTCGCAATTGACCTTAGGGTGCTGCGTGCCGCCTGACTTCTACGTAACGCCCCACAGTATGCTGGTCGACTGCCTATAAGGAATTATAATTATGGAAGTTAAATAAAGAAGCTCTATGTAAAGTACTCCAATCGTTTTCCTGTGTCTACTACCCCAATACCCAGACACGTGACAT
Organism: Polydrusus tereticollis; assembly: GCA_963920685.1. Classification (NCBI taxonomy): domain Eukaryota; kingdom Metazoa; phylum Arthropoda; class Insecta; order Coleoptera; family Curculionidae; genus Polydrusus; species Polydrusus tereticollis. The sequence goes on along the minus strand of OY987334.1, from coordinate 1,819,730 downwards.
GGTGGAGGCGCCTCTCTCTTCCCGGGCCGTCTAATCGGCCTATTAGACGACACACCTGCAATATGTATAGAAGCAATCACGACGAGGAGTCCAGTTACCCCCAACCACCCCTAACAGAAGTAGAAGCTGACAATTTGGTTACGAAGAAAAGAAAAGTCAAAGACCAATTTTAACAGGACGGAGCCACCTCATCCTGGAAGCCGCCCTATCAACATGCGAGACACGGTCAATTAGCAGCGAGGCCAAAGGACCAACCACCCCGAACAATGAACATCACACCGCGAGGAAGCCATCTACATTCATAGAGGCAGGACCAAGGGATGACCAGGAGGACGCCGGTCAACAATCATCAGCCAGAAAACATCACTGAAGAAGAAGAAAGGGCACTAATGGATTTTCAAACAGCAGCCAACAAGGTGGTGCTAAACGGGCACTACCAGATATGGCCAAGTATCTATCCCCGCCAAGTAAGCGATCAGAATTGGACCAATGGGCATTAAACGCAGAAACCATCCATTCGCCGGTCGCAGAGAGCCACGGATAATTTAGAAGGGTATGGAAATATTAGTTTATTCATTTTTATGATATCTGATTTTAGGCCCTTGAAGAGTGTTTTTTTTTCGTATTATAACATTTAACTTAATTTGGTCTTGTTTACAAAAGGTTAATTAATCATTGTTTTAAAATTGTAGCAAGGTGTTTGATTTATTTTAATAACAAAAATGCTGATGATTGTTTATGACTTTTATTTTAGGTAACATACCTACTATTAGTAAACAATTTAAAGGTGTTTATAGCTACGGAGTGCTTAATCCTTGAGAGTATTTTGTGTAATTTGAATTTTAATATTAAAGGCGTTATTTTTCAGGACTGTACATAATATTTGCAAAGTTTTTTCTAGGTTCGGTCATACTGCAAGTTACTTAAATTTTTACGTTTTTTTAGCTGTGCGTATAGGATGAAACGTGTATGGAGTGGAAGCGATTTGATGAATGGAAAATAGTGACAGGCAGGGTAAAACAGTACTTGTTCGGAGCATAACTACTCAGAGCGTCAAATTTTGTGTCCTGGTTTGCGACGCTCAGGACAGCAAACTTTTTGTGGTTTTTAGGTTGGCCACCGCAGTCTTGCATCCCAGTAGAAGAGATTTCCCAGTTTGTTTAATGTTTTTGAAAGTACGATAGAAAGTTTATGAATATAGTTGTGTTTAAATGATAAAGACGATGAAGCAGTAGTTCTCAACCATATGGTGCATTTGGATATATGTTTTTTTAAGAGGTTTTTAGGTACAGCCCCGTTGAGGCAGAGGTAAACCTACGCGCAGAACCAATGTGAGTCAAGGCGTAGAAGAAGTTGTTCCCAACCATTAGGTGCGGTTGGAGATATGGGTTTTAAGAGTTTTTTAGGTACAGCCCCGTAGAGGCAGAACAGCATAAAGGCAATCCAAGGGTAGAGGAGCCATGCTGTTAGCTGAGGAAGTGGTCTTCAGTAGAGTCGAAGTAATTTAGGTACTGACGCAAGCAGGCGTCAAAGAAAGAAGTTTTTCCAAATGAAAAAAGTTGAGAATGTATGTGATAAATGTGTCTTTTTTCGTTGAAAGATTAATATTTGTTTAAAATTAATGATGTAAATAATATTTAATTTTCAGACAGAATTTCAGGAAGATTTCTTTATTTGATTTTACCGTGTGTTGCAGTATGGCCATCTATGATATTTTTACATTGAATTTTATACATTTTTTTTTATTTTATTATAGTAGAAGTTTGTAACATAAATGATTGCGAATATATAGTTATTAGACCATAAACGATTAAGATGAGATACTGCATGATGTTTTTCTCTTTGTTCCATGTAACACCCACGTCTCCACCAGTTGGCAGGACAGACAACGGAGGAGCCGGCAACGGGTCAAGCAACAGGCACTGAGCATACAAATCGGAACCAAAAACAATGCTAGTTACCAGAGACGATGTTAGAAAAAACAGACAGGGCCGGCTCGAAGTCAAGCGAACTGGTGGAACGGGATGAAAAAACAAAGAAAGAAGTAAAGAGGCAAAAGAAAAACTTTGAAGAAATATTTGGTTTAAAGATGGTATTGTAATATAATTGTAACAATGTATAAGGTGATCAGCATACTTCGAGCATTGGGCTCCAATGCTTATCGGAGGAGGGGCATGTCAACTAAACCACTGTATAGCTAGAATTTTTAACCACGCGCTGAGGTTCTGTTCCACTGTACACCGAATCTAGGTCAAGTGTATGCAAACCTCAGCACGTTTTAGAGTATAAATACGCGAATCTCAAGATGATCAGGCACCGGTGTTCATAGCCTGGTCACCTCCTAACACACTTATCCCAGGTACTCGCAAATGACCCTTGAGGTGCTGCGTGCCGCCTGATTCCCTACAAACCTCCCTCTTATCCCAGGTACTCGCAATTGACCTTAGGGTGCTGCGTGCCGCCTGACTTCTACGTAACGCCCCACAGTATGCTGGTCGACTGCCTATAAGGAATTATAATTATGGAAGTTAAATAAAGAAGCTCTATGTAAAGTACTCCAATCGTTTTCCTGTGTCTACTACCCCAATACCCAGACACGTGACAATAATAATCTAGTTGTTCCTCTTGCAGCTGAAACTAAACTCTGAAACAACATCGTATACCATGCTATGAAAAACATATGGGTCCTGGTCACCTACAATGACACTAGTGTCATCGGTATACACAAAAATACTGTCAGTAGTTACATGTTTTGGCAAGTCATTAATATACAATAAAATTATCAGAAGACCAACAGTACTTCCCTGAGATGTCCCCAGCGCAATACATTGTGAATCCGCGAGTTTCAATCCAGATTTGATAACAAAACTTCTGTATTGTAAGTAAGATACAATCCACTTATTAAATGGTTTCCTAATGCCCAGGTTATACATCTTGTGAGCAACACATTCCGGCCGTGTATCGGCCACTATACATATGGTTAAAAATTGTTAATGTAAACTGCCTACTAGCAGTCTCGGTAGAATATATCTGTCTAAATCTGTGCTGTGCGCTAGACAACAAGTTATATTTATTTAAAAACAAAGCTAATTGACCACATACTAGTCTTTCGAATATTTTGGAAAAAGACATAAGCAGCGACGCAGATCGATTGTTCTCAATTTTTCTGTTATCTAGTATTTTAAAAATCTGTAAAACCAAAATAACCATACACCGTTTGATAAATTGAAGTTAAGCTGATATTCCACTACTTTGGCAAAATATCGGGAGAACATATCCGAAATTGATCGAAATAGCCAATTAAATACTATTATTTCTCTCGTAAAAGAATACGGTGGTGCAAGAAGGTCATGTTTCACCTATTAGACGTAGCTATCTAGAATTCTTATTACCTATATCCAAAATTCAATTTTAAGCAAACCTTGCAACAATTTCGTGAAGAATTAGTCAAAGAGTTTCTTAAAATACGTAGAGAAATAAAAGATGATTGAAAGCTAATAAAATCAGAGCCAGTATAATAGCGCTGGTAAACGTTCCAGAGTTCAATTTGATTTAGATAGTGAACAATCAAGTCAAAGTATGTATTTTCCAGATAAATTTCCTAACCCAAAGAATCCTACCAAAGCCACCATATGAGGTGTAGACAATGCGAGAAAAACGCAAGAAACGAAATACTTGTGTAAAACATATTCGAAGGATATTACAAAGAGAACTAACCTCATGAGAACACAGGATAATCGTAGAACAAGAAAGAGACTGAGTGGCAGATAGAATGGGCAAGCGAAATATAGGAGACCAGTAGTAAGACAATGGAGGGACGATATCCAGAGACTTGCGAAGGCACAATGGATAAGTAAAGCAGAACATTAAATATGATGATGATGATGATGATGATGATCATAGTATATACTTTTACTATGTAAGTAACTAAGCACTCATGTGTGTAAAACCCTAAACGGTTACTAACATAATAATACTACTATACAAGGCATCAATGAACCATTTACTTTTAAATTAGTCAATGAAAATGAGATCAGTGACATTATCATTAATATTAAAACTAACCTGAACTAACCTGAACTGATAAAATCAATATATCTTTATTACAACTATGTTGTCCCCATATCATTTCCTTAATAACTTATATTATAAATAAATGCCTACTTTCTGCCTATTTTACTGTGCTACGGAAACATGCTCAAATTGTTCCTCTCCCAAAGGTAAGTAATTCTGCGGAATATAGTCAGTTGCGTTCGGTAAGTATACTCCCCACACTTTCTAAAGTGCTTGAAAGAATAATGGAAAGGCAGATAAGAGATTTTCTAAATATATATAATATCTTGCCTTTGAGGCTATCCGGCTTTAGAGCGGGCTATAGTTGTGAGACTGAACTTGCTGATGTAACAGACGACATCATTGGAGCTAGCAATGAAAACAGGATGAGTATTTTGATTTTGTTAGATTTTAGTAAAGCGTTCGATATGCTTAACCACCAAATGCTGTTATTAAAGCTTCATTATATTGGGTTTAGCGGAAGTGCTTGTCAGTTGGTCCATTCCTTTCTGTCTGATCGTCTACAGCGGGTGGTGCTTAATAACCAACAATCTACTTCATTGAGTATTAATTAAGGGGTTCCGCAGGGTAGTATTTTAGGTCCTTTATTGTATACGATATATACTTTTGATTTTGTCGCTTCACTTTCCGAGTGCAAATCACACTTTTATGCCGATGACACTCAAATATACCATTCGTTTTTGGATAATGAAATCAATCACGCCAAAGAACTAATAAATCATCAATAATTGTTTTTGGTAATGACTCCCAGGTTAAGAGAGTAAAAAACAATATTGAAATTAAGCTTAACAACAACATCCTCCCATACTTAAATAGTGGTAAGAGTTTGGGTTTGATACTTGATTCTAGGATGCGCTTTAGGGAACATGTCACAGCTAAGCTTAGAATTGCTTACGGGAACTTAAAGCTTATTTACAGCCATAGACACTGCCTTTCACAAGATATTAAAAGTCTACTTTTTGAGTTTCTGGTTCTTTCACACTTTAATCACAGCAATAGCGTATATATGCCATGTCTGGATGCCGTGGATCGCTATCGCATCCAAAAAATACAGAATTCTTGTTTAAGGTTGATTCATGGCGTAAGAAGAAGAGTCCATATTTCCCCATATCTTCTTCAATCGGGATGGCTCAATATGTTCAATCGCTCAAGATTATCTATGGCTACCTTTTACTTTAAGATTCTTAAATTTAGATCACCACCTTACCTCTTCCAAAAACTTACATTTAGAACGGATATCCATAATCTAAATTCTTACAGTGTCGCAGCATCACAAGGAAGTTTTCAAAAGGTCGTTTTCTAACAATGTCTCTCATTTATTAAATACATTTAACAATCTCAATGTTTTTCAGTCACCTCAGACATTTAAAAATAATCTCAAGAGACATTTGCTTTCAGCTCAGCGATAACCCTGTCAATGATTAGGTACGTGAAATGCCCCTGTGCATAGACTAAGGAGGTTAGTTAGTCTGTGTACTGTGCCCCTGTGTTTTGCAATTTCATTTTTGGGTTAAGTTATATTGTTTAAAATCTGGTAAAAAAAGGTTGAATTTTTTGTAGGTAGTACTATAGATATAAAGGCCTGAACAGTATCTGGAAAACCAGATGTCTGCAGTAAATAAGGCCTATTGTTTGTCAGATATTAAGAATTTGTCTATATTGTGCATTGATTATTTTGTCAAACAATAAATGTGTTATTATTATTATTATTATTAACATGAATACAGTTATTTATTTTTGATTTTATTGTGCAAAAGAACTTTTCAAATATGAATCACATCTTGAAAATAAAATTGTGCTTATTTACTAATTCAATTTTCCAGCTTGGAAAAGATAATAAAATTTCATTACAAATTTTAGAACGTAATAGCCAAAGCTTGCAAATATTAATTTGAATCGTAATCAAACTTTTCTGAAAGTCACAAACGAAATCAAATTGCATAAATTTCACACAGACAGACATCGCAAAAGTTTCCCAACATTAACTAAAATCGAGAATATGACGGGTTAAATTTTGAATATTAAAATTAAACTTTTATTACTGGTGTAATTGTTTTATAATCTAAACGAGATCGTTATAAAATAAAATGCTATGGGAAAATTGCAATAGGGTTTTTAACAACAAACTTTTGAAATGTTTGATCGCCTCTTTTATCACATGTAATAAATCTGTTCTAGGAAAATAGTTATCACGTGTTGTGTACTGGGTGATTCACCGTGGATGAAATATTAGACATTTAGGTGAATCAATTAAGGTGGCGCAAGTATATCATTTTTGCGGAAATGAGACTTGTGATTTTAACACTACTACGCTACTTCTTCGTGAAACAAAAGATGCCGCAAACAGAATTGCCATAGCCTTTTTAGTTTTTTAGCTACAGGGTGTTTTCGAAAATTATTGTTTTTTTACCACTCCCTGTAATTCGATTATCCTCTAATTTATGAAAAAATTGAAAACTGTTTCTTAGAGAGTTTTTTAAGGAGAATTCGGTGGCGTGCTTACCTTTTTCTAAGAGTTCGGTATGAACTTGATAGACCAAACGTTTAACGTTACGTGCGTTTCTCTATATTGTTCAGATCGAAGTAGTATCAACTGTCTGTCTTTTAATTTATATGGAGAGAACATCCGCATCAGAACTCACGAAAATATTAGCCAAACATAAGTCCTGCCTAGTTGTATCCGAAAATGCTTGATGCAAATCATAACCTATTAAATTATCACATAAGTTCAATGTATTCACTTCTGTGGTGTTAAAATGCACATTGAAGTCACCTGCCGCAACAATAGTCTTACCGTGACCAAGTGTAGTAAGTTTGCCTTCCAGAACTGACAAAAGGTTTCAAAGCTGCCCAACGGCTGCTCTGGCAAATATAATTGTGCCACCTCCTGTAGATATCTTCTTGGCATAGTACCCTGCCACTTTATAGCCTTAAAGCTGGATTGAATTAATTTCTGTTGGTGTCTACTGTTCTGTGATGCATACTATGTCGATGTTCCTGTCCACTAAGAAAGCCTCAAGCATAGGTATCTTATTTCTAAGAGATCTTACATTTAAATTCAGATTCTTTGTGTTCGTCTTCTATCCAGGTGGGTTGATTGTCTCGTTTGTGATGTCACTGTTAGGCGCTGTAGGTTCAAGAAATGATTCACAACAACATTTCTAGGCCACACTGCTGGGTTAAGGTATGTTTCTCGATCCTCGTGGTACATAGACAATTCGCGGGAACTACGATATTTTTCTTTCTTTGTATTCATTTTTGCCATTCAACCGGTCCCAGGCCTTCATTTTTTAGGTAATCTAAGATTTATTGTTCCTTTACCTCTGGGGCAAGTCCCGATTTAAAGATACAAAGAGAAAAACTATTATTTGAGTAGTTTTTAGGTTGCTTTCAGTGTTTGAGCCGACCATTGACTCTGGACAATTAGATTTCGATTCCGTTGGCTGCCCTTTTCTTCTGTATGAAAGTTCTTATCAGATTTCATTATTTTCAGAATCATTCATGTCTTGTACTTTCACTTTCGTTGTTTTGTGTTTGTACTGGTTGTGTAGTCAGTGGTGTATTTTCGACTTTTGTAGCTCTGTCACCTCTCAGTTCAGTCAGTGGCTTACGTTGTTTTTTAGGTCACGAAATGTCGATGCGATATCTATATTTTGCCATCTCTATTTTGGTCCTGGATTTCTAGACTTGAAACTGCTTTCTGGTCGCTGTGGCTAACTCCTTGTTGCATAATATTATGTTTTCGTGTAGAGTTTTCTTCCTTACCGGCCGATGATGATATTTACATTCCCCTCTTTCACATTTTTTCACCTTGATCAGATTTCCCATCTTTTTCCGTAGCAATGGAGCATTTTCCTCTAGAATTTTATTCTTACTTTGCGTCTCGACTACCAGGGCCCTTAGAAGAATCAACCCATTTTCTTCGTTGATTTTTTTCTACTGGGTCGGTCAGCCACACGAATAAATACTGCATTTTTCTGCGCTGCATTTAAAAAGGTAATGACTTAATTTGACATTAAAAAATAACATTGTTCAGGATAACATAATATTGCAGTAAGTGTGATTCTCCAAAACATCAATATTTAAATACTTGAAACACTCCAAAAACAATCGCAAAACAAGCACACTCAATTCGCACCAGGGCCGTTCCTGTCAGTTCCTTATGATTTTTCATCCTAAAAAATATAACTGTTATGCTTTTTTTATGACAAATTGGCTCATCCCTTTTTTAAATGCAAGCACCGAAGAAGCTTTAAAGTGATGAAAAAAGCGAAACGTTGCAAATATTTGTTATATTCTATCTTCAAATAATGCGAAGTAATAAATCAATCAAAACCGTCGTCTTCATGGACGTGCAAGATTTATCGGCATGTATAGATTTGAATGGGCCCGAATTTTAAAATTTGTGCAGAATTATTACAAGTATGGACATTAAATTTTAGAAAGCAATTTTATTAAAACTAATTCCAGTTTAGGTACTTATTCCGTTTCTGCTCTACTCATTTTATTCCTTTTTTCTTGTACCTAATCTTAGTTACCTGCTTGCTAATTATGTGGTTATTAAGCCTTTATGGGTGCCTCTATTAGAACAATACACCTATTTATATCTATACATACCTACCTTGGGTGTTTGTTTTTCAGTGAAACTAGTCAAAGTGTGAAGTCTCAGTGTTTTTTCAATTAAATATGGAGAATTTTCAACAAACGCGTAAACGCCCTAGAGTCGATCCATGTACAGGGTCTTCCAACGAGGACTGAACAGGGGCTCATTTTTAAGCTTCCTTGTATTTAAAGAAAAATCCAAAATAGCCAATCGATGTACTTTTTCCTGCAGAATTCAAAAATGAAACCAAAAATTTATTTGAACCAGAAACAAAAGAGTTACGCTATGGATAAGGTGTTTTTTAAATGGAACATAGCTTTTTTTATACTATTTTTGGAACGAGTGATATTTTTTTTGTCCGTTCTGATTAAAATATTTAATATTGTGACAGCTATTTTTATTAAATTTTAATGTTTTATCCAGTATAATTTAACTTTAACCTGTTTGAAACATACACTAGGTAATAAATAAATATATTTGAATCCTTCAAAGTCAAAAAATTTGACAAATTTACTATAATATTGCCGAAATGAAATATTCATTAGATGAGAGATTGCAGATTTGTTATCTTGTTCTACAAATGCCAAGAAAATGCAAGAGAAGCAAGGAGAAGATTTATTGCAAATTTTCACAGAAATATATCCGTCAATACTATTCTAAGGATAAAGAACCTATTTTAGGAAAATAAAACATTACTTGACAGAAAAAGAAATCCAACTCTATACTAATTTAAAACAAAAAACATTAATAATTTAATTGTTCAATGTGACCTCCGTTGTTCTCGAAACATGTGCGATAACCTCTTTGTAGCCTTTCCAAACTTGCTGTTATACTGTGATTTTCCTGGTTAAGGCGATTTATTTCATTCACAATTTCCTGCATGATCTCTTCAATATCGTGGTTTTGCTGCTTGTATACCACGTTCTTTAAATGGCCCCAAAGAAATGTGTCTGATATTGACAAATCGGGACTATTGGGTGGCCAAGCATAGGTTCCATTTCTACCAATCCATTCTTCATGGCGTCCGTTTAAATATTGAGTAACCTCACGCACGGCATGCGGAGGGGCCCCATCATGTTGCCAAATTAAATTTTGATATTCTTCCAATGGTAAATCTTCCAAAAAGTTCTCAATTTCGTTTTCTAAGAACTCGTAGTATCTCTGTCCATTTAAAGTCCCGTTAAAAAATATTGGTCCCAAAATTCTATTATTTTTTATGCCACACCAAATATGGATTAAAGTCCTTCCTTGAAATTTAATTGTCTGAAATTTTCTTGGATTTCCAACGGCCCAGTGATGATTATTATGTCTATTGAAAACCCCCGATGTTGTGAATGTGGCTTCGTCAGTCCATAAGATATTTCTGAATAAATTAGGGTCTTCGTTTTCTTTCCGAATCACAATTTCGGAAACAAATTGGAAGCGAAGTTCTTTTTGTGCCGGTGTTAGATGTTGAAGTGGAAGGATATGATAAGACTTAAATTTATGATTTCTTAAAGTCCTGTGAACAGTTCCTTGGGTAACTCTTCTGCGTCTTACACCGCCGCCGTATTGAACGTCCCGAACTGCGTCCGAAATTGATTTGGTTGGATTCAGTCGAAAATAATTCACAATGGCACGGTCTCGATTTCTATTCCTTTCTGGATTTCTTTTTCTGTCATGTAATGTTTTATTTTCCTCAAATAGGTTTTTTATCCTTAGAATGCTATTGACGGATATATTTCTGTGAAAATTTGCAATAAATCTTCTCCTTGCTTCTCTTGCATTTTCTTGGCATTTGTAGAACAAGATAACAATCTGCAATCTCTCATCTAATGAATATTTCGATTCGGCAATATTATAGTAAATTTGTCAAATTTTTTGACTTTGAAGGATTCAAAGGTGATTATTATTATTTATTACCTAGTGTATGTTTCAAACAGGTTAAAATTAAATTATACTGGATAAAACATTAAAATTTAATAAAAATAGCTGTCACAATATTAAATATTTTAATCAGAACGGACAAAAAAATATCACTCGTTCCAAAAAAGCTATGTTCCATTTAAAAAACACCTTATCCATAGCGTAACTCTTTTGTTTCTGGTTCAAATAAATTTTTGGTTTCATTTTTGAATTCTGCAGGAAAAAGTACATCGATTGGCTATTTTGGATTTTTCTTTAAATACAAGGAAGCTCAAAAATGAGCCCCTGTTCAGTCCTCGTTGGAAGACCCTGTACAGTAAATGAAAAAAAAAATCTTAATTGTTACGATTGTATTAAAAATAAGAATGAGGAATTGAGTGTTAACAATGCAGTGCAATTTACAGCAGATATGTTTAACGTTGGGAAAACAACAATATACAAAGTGTTTCCTAACTACGGTACGAAACTTCAGAGGGTAATTCACATCTAGTACAGGAGTTTTATAAACAAGAGCCTTTAGATGACTCCATAAATAGAAATCTAGAGGATTAATATCAGGACTGCGAGCTGGCCAATTTTAAGGTCCTGCACGTCCAATCCAGCGACTAGGGTAGGTGATGTCGAAATGCTGACAAGCAAAAACACTAAAATGAGCTGGAGCCCGTCGTGCATAAACCACATGTTGACTCTTACATGTAGGGGTACTTTTTCCATCAAAATGGATAAATAATGTCGCAAAATGTCTGTTTAGGATTCACCTGTTAATCTTGGCGGTAAAAAAAATGGGCCAATTCGGTAGTCACCAATAATTCCTACCCGAACGTTGAGCGAAAATTGTTGCTGAAAATGACTGTTTCTAATAACATAGGAATTTTCGTTGGCTCAAAAATGGTCATTGTGAAAGTTCATAATAGCATCTCGTGAAAAATTTGCCTCGTCCGTAACTAAAATATCTGGTAAAAATTATTATTGTGTGCCATCGTATGAATCAACCACCTGCAAAACATTAATCTTAGGTGAAAATCCCGAGGCAGTAGAGCTTGGAACCGCTGTATGTGATATGGGTACAGGAGGTTTCTTTTTAGAACTTTCCAAACGGGTTTTGGACTGACTTCATGCTGCAGTGCAATCTTTCTGGTACTATGTGAAGGACCTTTTTCTATCGCATCAAGTATAGCTTCTTCTAGTTCAGGCGTTGTTACAGTTTCTGATCTTCCACTACCTGTATTTTTATTAAAACTCCCAGTTTTACATAATCTTGCATGTAGCGTTCTAAATGTTTTAGCACATGGGGTTACTTTGTTAGGATATCTGTCCTGGTAAATCCTCCGTGCTCTTCTGCATTTCCATTTGTTAATCCATAAATAAAGTGCATGCCAGCCATTTCAGCGTTAGTAAAATTGTTCATGATGGAATCACTGCTAATTGACAACTCTGAATTTTACTGATAATACGACAATACTGTTACTGTCAGGTGCTCTACAAAGCGAGTAGTTAGGTTCTTCATTTGGCCTTGGGAATAATTTGTTATAAATAGCAGATGTGGTAAGCAAAAAATGTGATAATAAAAGTAAACCTATTGAAACCAGTCGTGCATTTTATCAGAAGGTGGACATTTTGCTCATTTACTGTAAGGTCGAAATTGTTTATTTTTTGTTTTTGGCTGTTATTTTATGTTGTCCATGGATAGCTTTTAGAATGAGTTAATGTGATTTTATTTTTTTTGTCGCAAACGAAGCCAGATATGAAAAAAAAACACAAGAGACCAAAAAGTTGTATTTGTAGTTGCTTAACCTGAACAAAAATTTTAAAAATCTAAAAAAGAGGCAGTGGCGTACTTCTTCTTCTCAATAATAATTGGCTGTGGTGCCCACTGAGATGCCACTGGATCTAATAATTTCAATTTAGTTAGGGCTAAATAAGCGCCTAATTACTTGAAATAACTAAACCATATTTCAACCAAAACGGTTTAAGGATATTTATGACCGTTTCTTTTTTTAAAACTTCAACGCCCAGTGTCTTAGAAACGAAGCAACTCCGAACATATATTTATAGGAACTTCTTTTTTTTTAAACGACCTTACGTATCACCCTCTAAAGTTTTGTACCGTAGTTAGGAAACACCCTGTATAAACTGAAAAAAATAAGAAAAAAGTGTTGGCGTCAAACCTCCAAAAACTTCTCCAGGACGACCAAAACTTGAGCTAAATGACCTTTTAATGCAGAGAATAAGGCTAACAGTTCATACTTTCTTTTAAAAAAAACAAATTATACTGGGAAAAATTTTGTCCTCAATCCGAGAATACCAGAACTACCTATTTATGAGTAAAAATAAACTTTGGAAATTATTAAAAAAAATGGGGTTTCGGTGGAAAAAACTTAATAGGTAATCGATTTCAATGGACAGAAGCGATATCGTCTGTTAGAGAAGAAATTATTTAAGAAACATTCAAAAAGCCGGAAAAAAAAACAAAAAAATATTTTACCTCGACGAGACATGACTAAATAACGACTACACTGTGGCTAAATTTTGGCAGGATGAAAATATTAAAAGTTCAAGGCAAGCTTTGGTGGAAGGATTATCCACAGGATTAAGACCGTCATCTGGAAGAGGACATCGACTTATCATAACCCATATTGGACGTTCTGAAGGCTTCGTTAAAGGTGGTCTACTGATGTTAAAATCTAAAAATACAGGAGACTCTCACGAAGATATTCCATTAGAATCGTTAAAAAAGAACTATTGGTACTAGCCAATTTACATGAAGATGCATTAAAAAAATATGTAGTCAATGAAATGGCAAAGTTACGAGGAGTATCTGTGCTCAGACTCCCTCCACGATCGAGCTTATACAGGGTGGCGCATTGAAAACGAAACATGGTCATTTACTGGCAACTCAGTTCTTTTTTGGAAAAACGCTCAGACCGATCGATTTTGTTTTCGAGGGGGACACAAAATTGGTAAAAAATCACGTTAACACGTGCAGTCCTCTGGGCGGGGGTGGCACCACCCCTAAAATCTTAAATGGAAGGGGGAGTCGAGTGATACCTTATTTTAAAGGTCCTGCAATTCCCTTTATAATGATGTAAAATTCGTGTACTTAAGTTAGGTACTTTTGGAGATTTATTGATTTAAAGCTTAAATAAAACTCTAATATATCTCCATTAGTGGAGATCAATACATTTGGCAGCAAAGTAGTGTAAAAATGAAAAATGAACTGACCCGTCAGCCAAGTAAATGTTGGAAATGACCACCATGACTCTCCATGCAGTAATAAAGATTTTGCTCCAAACATTGCCGCACATTTTGCAATATTTGAGGAGTAATTTGAAGGCACTCATTCACAATTCTTTGTCGCAAATCCTCTAATGATGTTGGCTGAGTAGCATAGATTTTACTTTTTAAGTGACCCCACAAAAAGAAATCCAAAGGTGATAAATCTGGCGATCTTGGGGGCCATTCAATGGTACCTCTTCTATTAATCCATAGACCTGGACACGTCTGATCTAAGTATTGTCGAACACGTAATGCGATGTGGTGGGGCACCATCCTGTTGGAACATCAACCTATTCGCAATGTACCGCCGATCATTCTGATTTTCAATTATGGCTGTTAATGCAGGATCTATGGCGTCTTGCAGTAATTCCAAATACATTTCACCGGTCAAATTTCCAGGTAAGAAAAAAGGACCAACTAAATGATCGCCAAAAATACCAGCCCAAACATTTTTGTGGCTGCTGTGTGTGTACCTCACGATAAATTCTGGGATTAAAATCGGACCAATATCGGTAGTTATGACGATTTACTATGCCATTTAAGAAAAAGGAACATTCGTCGGAAAGCAAGTGTTGAATAGAAAATGTTCATCGTTTATAATTCGTTCACTAATATCTTCACAAAATTGTAATCGCCGATCAAAGTCGTCTTCATTAAGTTCTTGTACAAGGTGAATTTTATACGGATGAAAACTATGGGCCTTTAGAATCCGTTGGATACTACGTCGACTAACACCACACACAGTATCCAATTTGCGGGTACTTAACGTAGGATCTACATAAACTTGCCCTAAAACCCCCACTTCCATTGCTTCGTTCCTTATGGGATTTTCAATGTTGCGTTTTTTATTGGCGACTGATCCAGTTTCCCGAAATTTAGCTACAAGTTCTAGAATATATTTTCGATGCACGTTACTGTTCTCATGTCGCTCATTAAATATTTCTGCTGTTCTATTAGCGCACTGATTATTTCCGAAAAATATTTCGATAGTTTCAACCTTTTCTGCCGCGGAATATACCATGGTTAATTTATGTATAAGGCGTTAAAAGGTATTTTAACAACAAAGTTTGGTCGAATCAATCGCAAACTATGTACTAAATTCCTATTTAAAATAAGTACGAGACATTTCCTTCTTATCTTTCTTCAAGAAACAACTTTTTTGCCAAAAAAAAACGCTCCAATCGCTATTTTCAACACCAAAATAATAAACCATGGGCGTAGTGATGAAAAGCATTTACTTATTAAGTAAATGCTTTTACTCAAATTTTTTCTGAAAGTAGTACAAACTAATCTGATGTACCTATTAAAGTCGACTTTAAGCTTTAAATCAATAAATCTCCAAAACTACTGAACTGAAGTACATGAATTTTACATAATTATAAAGGGAATTGAAAGACCTTTAAAATAAGGTATCACTCGACCCCCAGTTTCACTTAAGATTTTAGGGGTGGTGCCACCCCCGCCCAGAGGACTGCACGTGTTAACGTGATTTTTTGCCAATTTTGTGTCCCCCTCGAAAACAAAACCGACGGGTCTGAGCGTTTTTCCAAAAAAGAACTGAGCTCCCAGTAAATGTCTCTGTTTCGTTTTCGATGCGCCACCCTTTATATTATATAAAGACAGATGTCGCCAGAAAAAAACACGACATATAAAATGGCGGATTTAAAAAGACTCTTTAATGAAGCTGTGCGTAAAATCAGTGCGGAAAAGTGGCAAAAGTGCATCGATCATGTAATAGAAGAAGAAGCCAAAATGTGGCGGGTAGAGATAATAATCGAAGAAATGGTTGAACCGCTTATTATAAACGTTGTTAATAAAAATTCATCTTCCGAATCGGACTATGATTAAGCCATAACGACAAAGTATTATTTAATTTTTGAATATGCTTTATTTGTAAGGTTCTATATTATATCTTGTTTTTGTAATTATATCATGTAAAATAGTACCACCCATTGTTATTTATTAGTTAATACGATATTTTTTAAATGTTTTTCAGCCCTATGATCAAATGCTCACTTTAACTTTTAACGGTAGTGTTTCCATGACAACAACCGAAAACAGCCTACTTGTTGATTTTTCACTGTGGTGGAGAAACAGCTGAGCCGTTAAAGTTATCGGATGTGATTGTCAGATTTAAGTGTCAGAATTCTTAACCTAAAAATAGTATAGATTTTAGATTTTACAGAGAAAGTTTTATAGTGTGCGTTCGAGATACATTATTTTATGTCGTAAGTACCTATTTATATATTTCAATTGAATGCTTGTTTACATATTTACATTATTACAGCTGTTTTTTTTAGAATATGGATTGGAATCAAAGTATTAACCAGTAAAGAACACAGACACAAGGCAAAGTTTATTTCAATTGGTAACTGTGACAAGTTTTCACCAAGAAAATGGTAAAAGAAAATATTTGATACGTAAAGAGGTTAGTTACTAAACAATTATATGTATTTACCTACTAGGTACTTCATATTAAATATACTTTTAATTACTTTAGGGCTCCTAGTGGGAATAAAGATTATTAGTATTTGTATTTGTAGTCCGGCTTACACTTATGTATTAACATCAGTAGAATGTGGTTGCTGCATGAAAATTAAAGTAGGTACTCAATAATGTATCTGCTTAACAGAAATTGAGAACAACTTGTGTCAGAAAACTCACTTAGAAAAAAAGAGATTATGGTATGAGATGCTTTTCAACTAGGCAGATAACTCAAGAGATTATTCGCAGTGAAAGCATTTTAGTTTTTTTTTTATTTTAGCCTTTTTCTCAGTGATATAATGTGATGTTATAGGATATGACCAACCTAAAATTACCAGCACATATCAGGACTCACGAAGATTCCAATGTGATTAAACTCGATTCAATTTTATTCACTAATAAAAGGATCATTATCTAATAATGTGAAGGTAGGTCCCGTCTTAAAATATAGTACCTACCTAATTTTTTATTAGTATTGCTCAAACTTCTCTACTAGCATAGCTGCTTACGATCTCTTGGAATATATTTATAAAACAATAGATTCTAATTACTATACTATAGCTCTATTTTTCGATTTAATACAATACAATACAATAGTATTTATTTGTTCAATAATAAGATGCTTACATTTACTATAAACATAATAAAAAAAAAACAATAGGGGCTGTTGAACAATGTCTGGAGAGATTTTTGTAAATAACCATTTTAAATTTGTAATTACATTACATTTAGACAATGACAATTTTGATAAAATTACACATGCTTAAAATTGTAACAAACATTTAAAATTTAACACTGAATTATTCCTTTATCAGGATCATCAAAGAATTCATTAAGGTTGTAGAAGGCCTTACTGACTAGATATTTTGTTAAGGTATATTTTAGTTTATTCTTTGGCAGGTTTCTAATTTCGTCTGAGAAACAATTAAAAAATTTTATGATGCAGTATTTTACATTTTTTTGGAGGTATGTAAGTATAGTTATAATTTTCTGGTACTAAATTACTTTTATGGCGAGTGTCATAATCATGTTTCACATTAAAATCGAGGAAAAGATCCCTATTATCACATACAAATATTACAGAGTCCAAAATGTACATTCCTATTACCGTCAGAATATTTTTTTCTACAAAAACAGACCTACAACTTTCCTGCTGTTTCATCCTAAAAATATTTCGGATGCACCGTTTTTGCATGACTATAATTCTGTGTATTTCCGTTGAACTACCCCAAAATATCACTCCATATCTTAGCCCAGCGTTTGACTGCGTCGACACTGACATCTTGCTCAGAAAGTTGCATGCTATGGGAATACGTGGTAATATTTCTGACTGGCTGGAATCATTTTTCTCTAATCGCCAAAGAAGAGTAAAACTTTAGGGCTCCTATTCGGAGAAACTAAATATCAGATAGGGCGTTCCCTAAAGAGGCGTAATGGCGTAATCTCTCCCTTGCTTTTTGCATTATTTATAAACGATTTGAAAAAATGATGCAACAGTAGTCATACCTGCTTCTACACTTAATCAACTACTTGAAATAACTTATACAATTCTGCTTAGATTTTCTGTTTGGTGCCAAACAAATCATCTAGTTGTTAACACAAATAAAACCCATTACATGGCATTCTATAAAAAGCAGCAGATTCCTGATTTATACTTAAAATTGAATAATAATTTTATTACAAGAGTAGAACAATGCAAGTTTCGGGGTCTTCACCTAGACTCACAATTAAAGTAAACAGCCCATGTAGACTGTTGCTGCAAAACTGAACTGCTTATTATGCCTTTGTCAACCTCAAAACCTTTATGAACCCCAAACAATTATTAAATATATATTATTTTTTGGCCCACAGCCACTTAACTCTTTTTGTGCTTTACTGAGGACAAACTACTCAGAACTTCAAAGATTATTTATTCTTCAAAAAAAAATTATTCGTAAAATCTACTCCTTAAGCCCACTTGAGTCATGCAAAGAAACCTTTCGGTAGCATTAGATTCTCACACTTCCAGGTATTCTGATTCTTATTGCACTGATGTTTGTTAAAAAATACTCCTACAAGTTTTAATATACTTCAGATATAACACTAGAAACTCAAATAAAATCTATATTTCAGGCTACAAAACATCATCATATCGGAAAAGCCTATCTTAACTTCTAAAAAATGTCCTAAGCTCTCTTTTAAAACTATTAATCGATGAACACTCCTTGACATATCTCGGTAGATCATTGTACTCTTTAAGACCTTTGAAAAATAAAGAATTCATAGCTCTCCTGGAATTAGTCCTCTTGATATAAAAATCATTTCTATTTCGAGTAGGGTAATTATGTACATCACTGTTATGGGCAATAAATCCACCAAGGTAAGATGGGAGAAGACCATTTAATAACTTATATATAAAAGCCATGGCCAAAAATTGTGTGTCAGAGGTTACAATGAGGATGGTATATAATTGCCATCTTCCACTCAGTGATGTCCTATGCAGTCCTGACATGAGGCTGTGCAAGCCAGTCAGGGCAAGTTTTTGGTCTGCAGAGGATAGTAGTTTGAATAACTCTAGGACTAGGCTGGAGAAAAAACTGCAGATAGGCATTTATACAGCTAAAAATTCCCACTTTTCTATCTCAGTACATATTAAAGTGCCTGTTACAACCCTACATAAAAGGTCTCGCTTTCATCTACTATAAACTACATAGTATATTATTCGACGTTAGTAATGTGTAGACATTTTAGTTTTTGCTTTCTGCCATGGGGATAATTACTATACAATTTAAAAATATGTTAAAATAAACTTGATTTATTTTTGAATTTCATTCCAAAATTCTCATTCAGCAAACCTTTTTTGAGCAATCATAAAAGTAGGTTTGTCAAATGGGAAACTTCAGGAGTGACATTCCAGGATGCCCTGTAGCTAGGTAAAAAATTAATTTGTAAAATGCTGTTAACAAGTTTAGGTTTTTGGAATATCTAGTTGCAGTAGATAGAGAAAACCCCACCACATGAAACACAAAGCCATGAGACATGACACTAGTCTGCTACTTCCAGTTGTAATTTTACGTTATAAAATGTAAATTTGGTTTAACAATTAAGTTACTCCTGTAATTTTAGATATTAATTTAGTAAAAACTATTTTCGTTGTTACTTATTTATTTATTAGCGAGCAAAATCACATTTACAATTTTTACAAAATCTGGTAGGTAGGTACTGCTAATAATATTCAACACGATTGTCAAGACTAAAATAATATCGTATCAAGAACTTGCTAAATTTTTTTTGTATTTTGGTTTCACGACAAAGCTATAATATTTTTCAATTTAAAAAGAAGTTAGTTAACGTTAGAATTTTATATGTGTCACTTTCTGCTTACTAAAAAAAGTAACCCAAAACTCAAAAGAAACTTGTTCAAAACAAAATCGTATTCGGGAGTATTTTATTTATTATTTGATAATTATTATAAAACTGTAACCTTGATTGTTTAATCCTTTTGGTGATGTTTTGAGACAGCTTCTTTATGTAATATTAAAATTAGTGTGAAAACTAGAAAATTTTCGATCAGGAAATCATAAGTATACTGTTCCCTGTACCTCCGGAAAAACGTGGTAATTTAACCAATTAATATTTTAAAACCCCTTAACATGTCTTTAATAATTTAGAGTTGACCTTGTTCGTTACTGACCTCGTCGCATTTTAATTAATATAAAAAAAATATATATTAAATCCGGTCCTAAATCAACATATATCTCCACCTAAAATAAAAGTAACTAGAATGTGATACATGCCATAAAAATGTAACCTCAACTAACTTCTTTCTAAACCGAAAGATACTATACCTACTGTTTTTGCGATAAAATTTTAAGGAAGTCTCAGAGATACCTTCATACAGGAAATATAAAAAGGGTCATGTTTTTAAACAATGCTGTTATGTTAAGCGATTCTTTTAGAATTTTAGTATACCTAAAGTTATCTAAAAGTAATTTCTATAATTTAATATTTTTATTATAAATATGGGGCTGTACCCTGTTCCTGTCGCGACTTTACTGCAGTCTAAAGTTTATCCATTGTCCATGTTTCTGACACTAATTGCTTTAATAATTTTTGCACCTCAGAACATTTCAGGTATTTTTAAACTCAACTTCATTGGCATTCTTTCGTTCTACATCTCAATTTCTAATCTTGCCCATTCTATACTAGTTCTTCGTATTGCATCCAGCTGCTTCTGCCTCATTTGCCTACATACAAAAAATAGTAAAATAACATTCGAACTTATTCAAATATTTTTAGTATTAACTTTGCTCTAGGCTACCATTCCTCGATAGTAATATTTTAGTTTCTGAATTTTACAGGTGCATATATATGTTCTTTGTTAAGATACTGGTAGGTATAAAAATAGGACTGAATGTTTTTTTAATACTAGTAGACATCATCTCGATCTAATCAAATTATTAATAAAATGGTAAAAAAAAGGTTTAATAAGATAGAATGTTGATATTTTTATTAAAAATAAACAAAGGAATGCTCTGCATAGGATAGATAGGATAACTAACCTGAATCCTTACCTTATGAGATATTTTTACAAGCACTTAGGTAAGTAAACAACAAAAATATCTACTCTATTCTATTTCTAACTTTAAAACTGTTGTAAATATTTTAGAAAAATGGATCAAAGCCCAACGAATACCAAGGGACAAAGCCCTTACTCTCACTTTTGTATTCCTACCTGGGCTTTTGAATTGTGACCCTAGTGGTTCAATTTTTTATAAACATTAGGTACCTACTAAAAGATCTATAAATACAACACAAGTTGTGTAATTTGTACGAAACAATACTTGGTTGATCCAGGTTTTAATAATTATCTAGTATCTCGCTACCTAGTTTAAAAACTTACCTCTATTAGGTATAAATTGTTGCCAAAGCTGAATTTAACTTTAACATCATGTATTTTTCAGCTTGTAAATTATAGGAAACTATTTGAAGGTTTCAATAAATATTAGAAAATGGTATAATTCTTATATTTTATTCACTTCTACGTGTAATTCAGTAGCTGGTACGGATTTAGGTAAATAGAAGGAAATCTCCTCGAAATTCTCTCCTCTCATGTTTTGTTATGATCTAAAAGGTATAAAAGTCACTATAAGGGAGTTGTAAATCAAATCAAATCAATTTTGTTCAGTAATTTCAAGATTTTTAAAGTAAAATAATCTGAAAGTAAAATCCTTTGTAAAAATCTATACCAACAATGTACTTACAATTGTGTTTTTAACTTACCGTTATTAATATATTTCCATTTCTTTATAAAAAACGAGCTAATACATCTAACAAACGTTGCATTTTTTACCAAAAACTATTCGATTACTAATTTTTGAAGCAAAAATCGCCTAAAATCAACAAATATGCGAATAAAACCCAGCTGTGGCCGTCAACCGCTCGCAAAAGTTCATTGACCGCTTGACAACTTGACATTTCCAAACAATCTTCAAAATTTCCGCGATTGATAACCGAACTCGTCCCTGATTGGCTCAAATATGCTAAAGTACTCACTTTAAGGATTGCGTCACTCCTGTTTAGGATGACGAGATCGAGAATTAACACGACCGTTAACTGTAGTTGCATCATACCAAAATGGAAAATAGCATTGGATTTTAACCCACTCACTTTAATTTTGAAATTAACGGCTCGCGTTAACTTGTGAGTTTGATCATAGGTCTGTTTATATGTTATAAAAATAACTACGAATATGATATAATACAACTTTAGAAGAATAGGCATGTTTAAGATTTTTATTACACGCTCCTAGCTAAGGGATTTTCCAAATAGCAATGGTAAATCCTTAAACAATATCTTGCGATAAATTCATGGCGGACCTACCTAAAGAATGCTCATTATTTGGTTCCTTTAATGTAAACACAATAGATTTTAAGGGAAGTTGTTTAAATTGTTCTTGATACCCCGGTATGCATTTTGTATATTTAATGAGCATTATTTAAAGATAATATACTGTTACCCTTTTTTATTGTCCTATTCGGACTATCTACTTGTTTGGACAAGTATGTAGTTATTTAAAGTTGACTGTTAATCACAGTAACTTTTTGTGTGAATGAAATTCCCAAGATAGGATTTCTGTTTTATAACCTAAAAGAAAATAAGATGTCACTAAAGCAAACCAATAATGAAAAAAAAATTATTTTCTGATGTATTTATGAATACACAAAGTAAAACATACCAACAGTAAAATCAAATGCAACTACAAACGAAGTAAAAATATTTTTTCTTCGCTGAAATGAAAACGATTCACTCTCTAGGGAAATTAGATTTTCGCAGCTTTTCGCACGTCTCTTGCATTTTTATTTTTGAATTTTACAAACAATGCGTTATTAAGAGCAAAAATATGCCTCGCTTAGTTGTTGTAAGTAAAGTGAATTTTTCTTATTTTCTTTTCATAATACAATTTTTGTTATCTTAACTGGCAGCTAAAAATTTGCATACATTGCAGTACACGGGGAAGTCGGCGCCATATAGAAAAAAAATTATTCGTGAAGTTTTCAAAATTGTATATTACGTAGCGAGGTGGAAAGTGTTTCATCCACCACTGTCAAGAGAGTCGGTAGTTAACCGAGGCGCGAAGCGGTGAGGTTAACTAAATCTCGAGACGGTATTGAAACTTTAGACCGAGGTTTGTATACTATTTTATTTAGAGCCACTTCATCCACTTCCTATTATATTGAATTAAAATTATTAAAATTATTATTAAAAGCGAAATGCCATTTTTACTTTTTCATTTCAAAATTAGAGAGACATTAGAATTTCAAATAACCGCAGGTGGTAAAATAATAATACGCATCGAGGTGGCAAATATCATTTTTTGAATATGGTTTCCGTATCACTAAACAATATATAATTTTTTGAAAACGTATGTAGTGTCAAAAATTTCGGAAAACATCGAAAAAAATGCTATCAGATGAGGAATTTGAGTTTGCTGCTACTTCACCAGAAATTCGGGAAGCAGCAAAAATAGTAGAAGAAGATCTTCTGCCAACTAAAAGCTAACCGAGATATGACAAGGGATATAACAGTTTTACAGAATGGTATACGAGCAAAAAAGTTCAAACTCCTGGTTCTGAATCGGTGCTACTATAAATAATATATAGCTTATTTTAGCGAAAATGCTAAGACAAAGAAGATGTCAATGCTTTGGTCAGTATATTCAATTCTGAAGACCACTCTATCAATTAGGGAAGTAGACATGTGTAAACAAGCAAAGCCATTGGCATTTTTAAAAAAGCAAAACGAAGGATACAAGCCGAACACACTGTCTATGGAAAATATTGAAACTTTTTTTGAAGAAGCACTCATGGAATTTCTTGTTCAAAAGATATTTTAGGCCAAAAGGTTGACAGCTTCTATATTAACCTGTCATTTTATACATTTGTAGGTCGCATTGGTTATTGGTATCTCAGGCACCTGCCGATCAGATTAATTATACAAAATGAAAACAACTGACGTTCACTTTTTAGAAAAAAAGATCGCGATTGAAATACAGAATAACAAAACGTACCAAAAACGATCATTTATGATAACTAATAGGAGATGGATTGCACCACTTAAGGAATACATAACTTTTTGGGAAAATATATAGGATGAAATGCTTTTCATGCAAATCAGATATGGAAAAATTACTAAACAATATATTGGGCACAACACTTTAAGTCAGTTTCCAAAAAATCTTGCGGCTTTTCTGAAGCTGAATATTGAAAGTTTTACTGACCGCTGTTTCAGAAGAACATTAATTTTCCATAATAATTTATACAGTGACCAGCAGAAAGTGCACAGCATATGGGAAAATTTTTTATCTATGAATTTAGTACATTTATTTTGTTTCAGAACAGTTCTACATATCTTCAAACCAAAATAACACCCACCAAATCCGGTAAAAGTCTTATGATATACGAGGGACAGTAAAAAATTGGAAATTCCGCTAAGCTACCACTATTTTTCATTTTAGACAAAATATTTATTAAGAAATAATGCAATATCTGTACTTTGATGAGAGATAGCGATAACCATAAATAGTATGTCAGGGTAGCTAGTTATGAATATAATTACCATCTTGTTAAAAATAATTGCTGTCTCGCGATAATTGTGATAATTGTCGCCATGAATTAAAACTATTTCTATTTTTTTTGTAAGGACACCTTTTCAATTTCCAATTAGACAACAGAACTAACTAAATGACATTTATTTAATTTCAATAGGTACTTGACTTGCTTCTATGACTACGCTGATCTTATTTTTGTTTATGTACAGTGGTATTGGTTATGAGAAGGAAAATGATTTGTTATTATTTAGGCTGCAAATTCGGATATAAAGAAAGATTCCCGTGTATTTTAAATGAAATATATGAGTTTGAAATATTTTGATTTAAAGTATGCAAAATTCTATTTATCCTTATTATTATTATCTTATTAATTATCGTGGCAAATAAAATCCGTACAAAGAATATTTTCAATTTTTAATTTTTTAATGTTTCTCTTACGACGATCACAATTAAAATCTAAATAAAGAAAAATTTTTGTACTTTTATGTATAAATATACAATTCAGAAGGTGTTTTAAATTTAAGTGTATAACAAAACATCAGTTAAATTAAACTATTTTGTTTCCTCAAAAAATTAAATACGGTGGGCAACAAAAATATTTAAAATTTTAATGTTTTTATTTCCAAAAGCCATAATATTGCTAAAATTAACTAGTCTGACATACTATTTACGATTATCTCTAGCAAAGTGTACAGAAAATATAATTTGCATACTGTATGGTTGCGATGTACTTTATATACAGGGTAACTCAGAAAAAACTATTAGATCCTATTTTTTGTCCAAAGTAAGCAAAATTTGATATTTAAGTATATCTTCGGAATTGAAACAATATTTCTTCATAAAATTTTTTTCTAAATTTACAAATGTTGGTACTTTACACTTAGCGGAAATTCCAATTTTTGACTCTCCCTCGTATATCATAAGGCTTTTACCGGATTCGATGGGTGTTATTTTGGTTTGAGGATATGCAGAACTTTTCTGAAATAAAATAAATTTACTAGATTCATACATAAAGAATTTTCCCATATGCTGCGCACTTTCTGCCGGTCACTGTATAACGAGAACGATAAGAAAAGAAACCAAAAACAATATAACATAAAAAGTCCATTGACGTTTAAAATGGAGCAAAAATTTTAAAATTTTGCTCTTGCCCGTTCTTTTACTTTTCCGTGCTCGATGTTATCGCTGACAGATCTCGAACCACCTAACCCTAAATCTACTTTTCTCCAATCTGATCTTCGTAATTGCAGAGCTCAGCATAAAAGATAGCTAATAGAGATTCTAATAATAAAATAATATGCATAGTAATTCATTTAAAATGTCGAAGATGCTATCACTTTTGATATGAACCGGCAACACAGCCTCATCCAAAATATTTTAAAACCATTTCACCCAAGTTTTGAAAATTAAATCTCATTTACTTCTCGAGATATAGTTGTTCCAAGCTTAATTTGATGACATAAAAAAGCATTAACCTGGTGACCATAGGCGTCGCTTCTACCAAATAATTAAAATGCGGATTGCCGAAAATTTTTAATATTATTAAATAGTATATATAACAGCTTGTTCATTATAGTTTATATCGATAAAAGGTTTGTACCCGTGACTTCGCCTGCACAGAATATTTTTAAAATGGTCTTTCTGTAAAGAAAAATGCTAATTTTGCCAAAAACAATTAAAAAATATAGTTAATATCGATCGAGAGGTTTGTACCCGTGACTCCGCCTGCAAAGAACACATGAATTTAATATTTTTAAAATGGTCTTTCGGTAAAACAAAATGCTCATTTTGCCGAAAACAATTTCAAAAAATTGTCCTTTTTGCCCAGCCAGGACCGCGAGGAGGTATGAGTTTACCTTGCCAAGAAAGGATTGGGGCAGGTACTATGTTAGTTAGAATACACAGTTATTTTAACAACAAATTGCGGATTGCATCAGCAGAATCACAGTAAACGTTCTGTAATATAACAAGTTTTATAAGATACATGTTGAACGAACATAATTAATTTAAAATTCATAAAAAAAAATAATGACTGGAATCGTCAGAACTTTCAGAAGTGGAATCGTTTCCAATTGGATTTTTTTACATGAGCTGCGCAATTTTTCCATACATCGCTACTCATTTCGTTACTATCTGCCGAATATTATCAAGGACCACTGCGCTTAAAGTTGGAGATTGATTATTAAATGATATTCTTTGCTGATAATGAAACCCATTAGGTACAAAGTCATCTTTACTTCCGGCATGATAACGCGTTTTCCTCTCGAACACGGTGTATCAAAAGTACAATATGTACTATATACCCAACCATACTTAACAACATCATAAGTATCGGACCAAGTTTCGTCTGAATAAATTATACTTTTATCGAATTCATGTTACTCTTTTATTTTTCGCAAATAGTCCTGTCGTAGTTCAATGGTACGCGGGGATTCCATTATAACCATGAGATTATCTAATTTTTTATGTTTAAAGCCTCATTTTAATAAAACACCATGCAATGTTTCTAAAGATTGGTACTTATAATCAGGGTAACCTCGCAATTTATCACGAACCAGTTCTAAAGTTGGTTTATTATAAGGTTGAATTATCCTCGTAAAAGTTGTAAATAGTTCGCAAAATAAAATCCCTTGCAGTGTTGTCAGCCGTTTTGAATTTTTGATTTGTTGGTTTACGCTTTATGGAATGACCGGTTACAGTCCCCAAAATAATCACGTTATAAATTTTTATAAAACCCAAGTTGTGTTAATTCATTACAAGTACATTCTTGTACAAAGCGCATTTTCAGGTTTTCCCGGATTTTTTTTTTAAACACGCGTACATATATAAAATTATGCGTTGACATTGAGCATATAAATTTTTGTTTCTTAATTCCGGACCTATTTCGCTATCGATGGTCGACTTTGGCACCGACTCATATTCCTGTGAAAATTCACCTTGATCTTATGTTTCAAATTGTCGCCTAAAAGCCATACTGATATAATAAAATATAGGTACCAAGTAAGAACTTACTGGTTTAAAACCACAAAGTTATAGCAGAAAATGAAATATGTAAATTACAGTAAATCGTTTCAACCAGTCTCGCCGCTGTACGACTCCCAATATCGCATACCTCAAACATCAAGTGACTTTAAAGCTAATAAGAGATCACCCAATTGGAAGAACCTTTAACTATTTGCTGTTACTGTCTATAGCATATAAATTTGCATTTATATGCTGCTCTATTAATTTTCCAATCCGGAAAAAATAGTTCGCACTCTAAATGTGTTTTAAAATGCGTGTGGGCATCGACGGTCTATCGCTATTATAGGGTGTTGCCAGTTCTACAAAGTTTTCGTAAGTGTAGGAGGAACTTAAGGGATTGTTATTTGTTTATTTTCTTTGTTTAACAACAGTAAAATTCGTTTTTAGTCTGATTTAAATTATTTTTGTATAAATAATATTTCTGAAGTACAAAAATAATTATTATAATATTCATGATGGGCTTGTTCCTTCTTCCTTTGACATTAAAAATTTCTTGGTTTAAAGTAAATTTGCAAACTAGCTTTTAAAGAAAGTTACGGACTATGAATTAAATACTGATATAAAAGAACACTTTTAATAATAAAAACTTAAAGAATTTTTAAAAAAAGATCCGACAACACCGATTATGATGCCGGTCCCTCTATCATTTAAAGTATTTACTTGGTGCATCCTGTATAGACATTCATAAAAAGTTCTAAACGAAATATCTTGCAAAAATAAACAAAAGCATTACTTTGTTCCGTTGCTAAAAATTTACTTTTTGCAAAAAGTCCACCCTAGCAATACGCTGTGCCGCTTCTAATAACTTATTTCTCAAGACAGCGACTTTTCAGATACAATTTATTGAATAAGCGAGGAAAATTTTAAACATAATTTAAATTTGTTTGGCATGGCTAGGCTCCAAGAAATCGCAATAGATTAAACAATAAATACCGTGCGAGACTGTAACTTGGAATAAATTTAATAAATCAAATACATCTAGTTGTTTATTTGAGGAAAAATGCTCTGACACATGTATCAGAATTTTAAGTTGTTTTTTATTAAAAAACCGATCGACTATTTTTTCTTATATGGTAAACTCATGTTTTTGTAACCCCCAGAAGGGCTTTATATTCGGTATTTGATTTACTGAATTAATTCCAAGTCACAGTCTCGCACTGCACAGGGTGTTCAGTTTTCGTATGTTTTCATATACCAGCTCCCTTATTATAAAAGATAGGAAGATGGGGCTTGCGGCTTACTATTCCATTACTATATGAAACTTCTATTGCCCCAAACGAAATTTCCATAGCCCTCTCAGTTTCTGACACACAGGGCGATTTTGAAAAATTGTCGTTTTTCACGTTCCCCTCTATCTCGATTATTTGAACTTATTAATAATATAAAAATAGGTTATTATAGAGTTTTTTATGTAGAAGGTAGCGTAGTTGTTTTTTTTTCTAAAAGGTTTTGTTTTTGTTATTGTTATTTCTTTGTCTAATCCCCCTTCTCAAAAGCTATTTAAGAATATATAATAGTTCATATAAATATTTCTTTTTCTTGGTGATCGGACATTTCAGGTTATAATGGGCACCGACATCAGCTCACCAAAGAAACTTAACAACGGCTTGCCACAGGGATCAGTGCTCGCCCCGCTCCTCTTCAGTTTATATATAGCGGACATGCCGGAAACAAGGTCAAATAAGTTCGGTTACGCCGACGACTGGGTGCTTGCAACAAGATGTAACTCAATCAAACTATCTGAGGAAATCCTAACAGCAGACCTGGAGACAATGGGTAAATACTTCCGCAAATGGAGACTCCAACCTAATGCTTCCAAAACAGAGGTCAGCTGCTTCCATCTCAATAACAAACTAGCCAGAGAAGAGCTTAACATACGATTTGAAGGTACCAAACTCACCCATAACAATACACCGAAATACCTGGGAGTGACTCTCGACAGAACACTATCATTTAAAGAACACCTAACTAAAACCGCCGAGAAATTAAAAACCAGGAATAACATAATCCAGAAACTATGTGGTACCACCTGGGGTGCATCGGCTTCCACCCTACGTTGTTCCGCACTAGGACTTGTCTACTCGACAGCTGAATACTGTGCCCCAGTTTGGCTCAACAGTCCGCACGTAAAGAAGGTGGACGCCCAACTGAATAACACCATGAGAATGATCGCTGGTGTCATTAAGTCGACCCCCACGCAGTGGCTCCCAGTATTGAGTCATATCCAGCCCCCAAAGCTGCGACGGATAAATGCCCTTACACGAAAGTACAAAAAGATCATGGAAAATAGAAATCTGCCAATACATCAAAATACTGAGGACGCTAACCACAATCGTCTTCGATCCAGAAATCCACCGACTAAAACGGCAAGTGCAGCAATACAAGAGGAGTTCAACCTGACTAATGCATGGACTCAAGAATGGACCACTCAACAAGGCAATAATATGCCCTGCATTAGCCAAAAGCCGCCAGGGTTTGACCTACCACGCAGAACCTGGTCCACACTCAACAGAATTAGAACGCAACATGGCAGATGCGCATACCTCCTACACAAATGGGGCAAACAACCATCACCCTACTGCGACTGCGGAGAAGAATTCCAAACGATTAAACACATCACAGAGGAATGTCCCACAAGATCCTACACCGGTAGACCTGAATACTTCCTGCTGGCAACCGCTGGGTCAATAGATTACATTAACCAACTTGATATTTGTTTGTGAACTCCTAAAGTTTGTTCTATTGACTTATGTGTAAATTAATTAGCTTTTAGGATTACTGTGTCTAAAATGCCATACGATAAATAAATAAATAAATTTAAAAGGGATAATTTAATATTTTTTGTAAAATTAATCATTTTTCATATAGGAAGCTATGCCCGCAAATAAATAACAAAATGAACTACATTATATTATTATTACAGAACTTCAAACCAACCATAAATCAAATATATTATTTTATTAAATTACAAAAATTGCTCGAATTGGGCTCCGTTGTATTCTAAACACATTCGACACACCGTTTCGATTCTTCGCAATGCATTTATTAAAATAATTTTCCTTCCCTGCAAAAGCCTAACGGTTTGATAAGTAGCTTCTCGAAGCTGATCAATATTGTAATATTCTCTCTTATATAACTGATTTTCTATATACCCCCATAAAAAAAATAATCCAACACAGAAAGACCAGGTGATCTTGAAGGCCACCTGACAGCTCCAATGGTACCAATACACTTATCGGGAGATATGGTCTCTAAATATTCTCTCACTATATGAGAATTGTGACTCGGAGCGTCATCTTGCTGGTAATAAATATCATTTAAATCGGCGAAAGAAACATCCTCTAATGTTTCCATTAGTGCATCTCGCATTATAACTAGGTGGCTATTTTCGGTTAAAGTTCCTTAATAGATAAGATACTTAATTATAGTTCCAAAAATAAACCATGACACACTAAATCCAAACCAACCTTCACTTTCTCATGGAAATATTACGTGTTGGTTCTATCAGGAGCAGTACCTTTAATTGTTTCGGTTTAAGATAACAAAAAATAAGCCTCGTCGGACCACTTGCAAATAACTATTCTACCTTCTGCGTCCCCGGAGTGCAAATGTTGGACGAGATGGTATTTGTATGGTTTAAAATTTTTTAGTATTAACTGCGTTCTTGATTTTTTAATCCCAACTCCATAATACACTTTTTTGCATGATCTGGATCGTTGAACTGTGACAGAGGCCAAAACATTTGTTTCATCTTCTTCCCTGTTTTCCTTGTTGTAAAAATTAGACCTTGGTTTTTTAAATGCTCCGTGCTCCATAAAATTGGCTTGGACTCTTTGAAATATTCTTTTATCAGGCTATTGTCTTTCTGGATATCTACGAAAAATTTTAATATGTAACAAAAAGCTAATAATAGATAACAATAATGATTAAACGCTTCCACACACCGACGCGGCCACGCCACGGTAGCGGTGGCGGCCGAGATGGCGATCATATTAGCGGTCGGGCGTATTCACACCAAAGCAGATTTTATGTATACGAAAATATATATCTTTAAACGTCCAGGTTTCATTTTTATTTCCATTATTTGTTATTATGATAGACGATGTGGAAGAGGAGAGTTTGTTACTATTAGCTCTTTGTCCCACACTTTGTTTTTAGTCCTTATATTTTTATAGTTTGGATGGCTTAAATCAAAAAGTATGTGATATAATTTAACATTTTCTATTAATAATTCTATTATATTATTTGCCATTACTACTGTCACTTCTCGCAGTCAAAGTTGACACGTTGTATTTGACCGTCACCACATATCAGAACGCTGCCCTAGGCCGCTTGATCTTGACCTGCCCGAGCTGGTATGATTTCATTCATTTACTTTTATGTGTTTAGATTGGCCGACACCGCGGCCGCCACCGCTACGTTGGCCGTGGCCGCGTCGGTGTGTGTAAGCCTTAAAACTTTTTTATTTTTATTGTGAATATTAATGGTATCTTACAAATGATTTTAAAACTTACCTATTAAAATACAGCTCCGAGGCTGCATTCGCGTCTTCATTAGCTTGCCGGCATAAATATCGTGTTTTTCACGATTTTCATATTTCATATTTATTATTATGTGCCATGTTGAACAATTTTTCACACAAATAAAAAATAAACTTACAAAATCATTACCAGTAATATCTGACAATAATCCGTAATGGCGCATTTACAGAATTTGGAATTTACATGGCCTTCTATAACAAAAATTATTAGTTTTAGAAAAAATCTTAAAATTACCCCTTCTTAAAAGAAATAAATACGGACTATTATATATTCATGAAAAGCTCTTAAACAGAGGGGTAAGACAAGGAAATAAAATCGCTAAGTATGTCAGAAACTGAGAGGGCTATGAAAATTTCGTTTTTCGGTAATGAAAGTTTCATAAAATAATAGAACCGTAAGCCGCAAACCCCATCCTTCTATCTTTAATAATAAGGGAGCTAATATATGAAAACGCACGCAAACTGGACACCCTGTACATATTGTACAGAGTCTCAATTTGGAAACGGACAGCATGTAATATTTCTTCGGCTGATGATATGATTCGACTGATGGTATGAAATCCTCTAAAATCTTAAATGACAACCCCCACTTATTCGCTCATTTATGAAGTCCTTATACAGTGTGTATCAGCCAAATGGATTAAATACGATAATAAATATGGGGAAAAAACGCTCGGACACGTCGATTGGTATTTCTAGTTGCGCATTTTTTTCAATAAAAACTTTTTATACAGGGTGTGTCATGTAACAGTGGTCAATACTAACTTTATTATTTTAAATGCAACACCCTGTATATTATTCAATTTTTCGGATTCTTCAGAAAATTTTAGACATATTTCATGTACAATATCCTATACCTATCTTCACCTGTTTCGGAAATATTAAGTGTTTTCAGATTTATTGCAAAAATCAACAACACACTAAAAAACTAATAAGTAGTACTGTTTATTTCTTGATAATGTAAAAAACAAAAAAAAAAACATTAATGTAGGAGATGTTGAAAATGCTCGTCGCGAACGTCTTGGCAACATCCTAATCTTAAATAGAAATTTATTCTAAGCGTTATTCATCTTCTTAAGTCAGCTAAGTCGAGGGGTTTAGTTTTGTATAAAATATTTTAGACATAACCCCATAAGAAGAAGTCTAATGGCGTCAGATCAGGGGATCGTGCTTGCCATTCCATGGATCCACGCCATCCTATCCTCCGATTTGGAAATACTCGGTTGAGGTACTGCTGGACATTAATTTGGTAATGGGGCGGTACTCCATCTTGCTAAAACCATATCATATTCGCTGGAAGTCGTGAGTTTGCTGCATCAGGATATAAGTTTGTCAAACTTGGCAAGACATTATTTTGGAGCAGTGCTAAATAATTATCGCCATTATAATTGCCAATAATGAAAAAGGGACCTATGATATGATCTCCGACAATTCCTGCCCAAACATTAACCTTTTCAGGATATTGCGTATGTTCTTCTCTCATCCAGTGAGGATTTTCCCTAGACCAATAGCGGCAATTCTGACGATTAGCATGACCGTGAAGTGTAAAGGTGCACTCATCAGAAAACAAAACATGTTCTAATTGGATCACATTGTTATCTAACATTGCCATCATTTGTTCACAAAATTACGTTGTCCTATCAAAATCGTATTCCATGAGCTCTTGAGCAGGTATCATTTTATAGGGATATATTTTATTTTCTTGTAATGCTCGAATAATCGATGAATGGCAAACATCGAACATTGGGGCTGTTTTTCAACCAGAAGTATGTGGGTTTTCCTTAAATTCAAGCATAATATCTAATTTGGTATCATTACTTATTACATTGGCAGCTACTTTTTTTATCTGCTTTGCATGTCCAAGCTGGCGAAACTGCTTTTCTATTTTACTAATTGTCCCTTGAGTTATAGGCGGCAAATTTGGAAATTTCTAATGAAATAAGCAAGCAACTTCCATTTGTGTCCGTGTTTTATCTCCATAACCAATCATCTGTAGAATTGTTATTTTGTGCATTTCTGTTAAAAAACCATTTTTCTGATATGCAGTTAACGAAATTCAAACGACTATAACACTGACAACTACTGTCATGCAGACAAACAACAATTTGGTAAGGTCAGGCGTTTTAAGCAAAAGTAAACAAAACTATTTATACCTTTTTTTTATTTCATATCAGTAAAAACATTTCAACATCAATTTACAACGTCTCCTACATCAATGTATTTTTTTGTTTTTTTCATTATCAAGAAATACTTTTATAATTAAATTAATTATTAGTTTTTTAGTGTGTTGTTAATTTTTGCAATAAATCTGAAAACACTTAATATTTCCGAAACAGTTGAAGATAGGTATAGGATATTGTATATGAAATATGTCTAAAATTTTCTGAAAAATCCAAATAATTGAATAATATACAGGGTGTTTCATTTAAAATAAGAAAGTTAGTATTGGTCACTGTTACATGACACACCCTGTATAAAAAGTTTTTTTTTTTTTAATTTATGGAATAAAACACAAAGTCTGCTCCACTAATTTAATAAATAAGTTCATATTAAAAGCCCATACATGTTTCAAAGGCATAAACCTTCATCTTCAGTGGGTTATTATTAAGATGTTATTAATTTATGAAGAGACCAATGACATTGTTAAATTTTTAAACTGAAAGGGGAAGGAAAAAATACAATTAGATAATGTAAAAGCAACACAGGCATCGTCAATAACAGTTTAATATATGGAAAAAGTTATTTTGTAAAATTTGGAGATTAATATTAAACCGCGATTACAGTAAAATACATGCAAGTTAGAGACTTACCTAATGTTGCAGAAAACTTTTTTACGAAAACATATGTAACGTTAATTAAATAACTAATACATTTTGACTATTAAAAGTAAAAGATTTGTAAATAAATATGAGTTTAAATTAAATTTAATTTTATTTTAAACTTATTAAAAAACCCAAATTTGACTGGGAAATTGAAATAGGGTACGACTATCATGGTGGAGTCGTACCAAATGGTAGGTAAAAATTTTTATGTAGCTAAAGTGTGAATGGATTATTCTATTTTATTTTTTTTATATTTTATTCAAAAAAAAAAACGGTCAAAAACCGTCGCAATGCGACAATGTCAAAGGTTGTCTGTTTAGACAAATGGAGTAACAACTAAATAAAGAAGGAAGATGGACACTATATGTTAGAAAAGGTGTGATGTGAACTAATATAAAAATCTAAAAACTAAAAAACTTAAAAAACATAGACCTCTGTTAAAGCATTATAATAAGATCATAATGGATGAGCAAGGCGAGGTTAGGACGCCAGTCACAAGAGAGAGTAAAGTGTTTATATTATAGTAACCGAAAACTGTTTATAAAGGTAAATCATGTCAGGGAACTAGGATGTATGAAATACGAGGTACCATTAACGGATAAAAGATGGAGCGGTATAACAGGGTAGTTATGAAAACCGTGATGCCATAAGATAAAATGATAGTTAAAAAATAAGGTTATGTTTTAATTATTTAAGAATTTAAGAGCATTAAAAAAAGTTAGGCAAGTAAAGTTAATCTGATCATTATTGCAGTGTAAAGAGGGATTGGTTAAGAGCCTTCTGGATTTCAAGGATCTCCAAAAGATTCATTGTAGTCCCCTTATCACAAACATGGAGCACTTTAGTACTAGTAGGGCGATCAAAAGAATGGTTGGAATTGATAACGTGATTGGCGAAAGTGGATTTGGAGTTTATATCAGTATGGTTTTTGTTTTTTTCAATGATTTTGAGATGTTCATTGACTCTGGTTATGATCTTCCTACCACTCTGACCTATGTAACAAGTATTACAACCTGGATAAGAACAGGATATGGAATATATACCTGACCTGTCCAAAGTGGATATCTTGTCCTTGGATTGTACTACAAAACGACGTAAGTTGGTTTGAGTTTTGAAACTAATGTTAATATTATATGATCTGAAAATATCTTTAATTTTGTAGGATATATTATTGAGGAATGGTAGTGAAAAATATCTCAATTGTTGTTTTTGGATTGGTAAACACAGTTTCTTGTTGAGAGATCGAGACAGATGTTTATAATAAAGTTCATTTATGAAATATGGTGGATAATGGTTATTAAATGCTATTTGTTTGATCAAATTAAGTTCGGTTATGAAGTTTTCATGGGAAAGAGGGATGTTGAATAATCTGTGAAAGAAACTATTAAATGCAGCTATTTTATGGCTATGTGGATGACTAGAATGAAATGGAATGACCAGGTCAGTACTCGTAGGTTTGTTTTCCCCTTTCAGTTTAAAAATTTAACAATGTCATTGGTCTCTTCATAAATTAATAACATCTTAATAATAACCCACTGAAGATGAAGGTATATGCCTTTGAAACATGTATGGGCTTTTAATATGAACTTATTTATTAAATTAGTGGAGCAGACTTTGTGTTTTATTCCATAAATAAAATAAATCTCCACTGTGAGATGGACTACTTCCATAAAATTAAAAAGTTTTTACTGAAAAAAATGCGCAACTAGAAATACTAATCGACGTGTTCGAGCGTTTTTTCGGACACGGCCCATGTATTTATTATCAATTTTATTCCATTTGGCTGATACACACTGTATAATTCTAGACAAGTATATTATTTTTTTTTGTCCAAACAATTGAGTTCTTTGTAACGTTGTTACCTTCAGGTATGGTATGTCCTAATAATTTTATTGTGATTGTCGTAGAGCCGCGATTTTATCTCCTTGTGCGAAACCGCTCTTCATTTTAGGCAGTGTCGGTTCTAATTTTAATTGTGGTGTGTTACATTGGCTGTGGGTTTTGACATTGACGGAAAACCGTCATCTATGCCATTCGGCGATCTTCTACTTTACTTACTGGTCACAGACTAAAGCCTTTGTGGGAAAAATAGGAATATTCTTTTCCGTCTTTGAGTTCGCCACACCTAGTCTTGATTAAGGCACCTATTTTACTTATAGTATCCCTACTGCTTAAATTATTAACAGGAATTTTTCCCCGGTAACGAATATTTCGAAATTATCCCGAGCCGAAGGAAGAAAATTTCATAAAATTTGTTAGTGTTTGTTGTATGAAACGAAACAAAATTTGTGATGTAATAGCTTTGCTTATCTTCAAACGTCAATAAACTCGACATTTTTCTACTAATTTTTTGACGTTAAAGTTTTGCTTTTTTTACAGTAGACGGTTGCTATAGGCAGCGGAAGTAATAGCTATTTACCTAACAAGTGCTGAAAATGAATTTTTCCGCAAGTGTCAGGTACAATACTTTTTCTACAGACGTGGGGAAATAAGTAACACATATTAAATTATTTTGTTACCTTTGTTTTATGTGTAGTAAAACTTTTGACAAATGGCGAAGGTTCCAAATTTTATATATTATTGATTTTGACATAATCGCGTCGAAAAATTTTTCCGCACTAGTGTGGAAAAATGAATTTTCCGCACTGATATCCGTGCGGAAAATTGGGTTTTCCACACGTCTGTATAAAAAAGTGTGTAATAATATTTTAAAAAAATACAACAATGTATTTATTAAAGATCAGATTAAAAGTACAGTTATTTATTGTAGACCCAGAAAAATTAACACAAGGTGTTGCGATGTTGCGATCCTGACTTGTTTTTGTATTTTCTGGCGTTAAACCCTCCGTGGAACCACTTGTTGTTGAATTTATGTCAATGTAATAGGGATTGGTTCAGTAAAATGAGGTTGTAAAATTTTTTTGCAATATCTTTCTTGTTGGTCATCGATTCCTCAATGCACCCTTCAGCTACACTACTGGACTTCCATCCCCCGTGGCGCTTTAAACACGTTATGTCTACACCTGCATCTACAAGCAGTATAGCTGAAGTTCTTCTTAAACAGTGACCGATATATTCTGTGGCATCAGGTAACTTTAAGAAAACTGCAGCTTCCTTAGGAACGGTACTTATCTTATGAAATCACATTACCATCCGACAACAGCGACCATTTCAAAATTTTAAAAAGAATCTGTTTTTATTCATGCCTTCTGGGCGTAATGATGCATATTTTTTATATATATGCTTAAGTATTGTTCCCCAACAATAGTAAACGATCGCGGTTTTCGAGTTTTACTATCAGGATTTCTTATGTGAATGGCAGATCCTAAGTCTTGTATGTCATCAACGGTCATTTTTACAATTTCTTCACATCGGCATGCACCAACAATACCAATAACAAGTACAATCTAAAAATACCATAATATATTTCATAAAAAAACTTGTATTCTTGGTCGTAATATCTAAATTCACCTTAATTCCCAAATACTTCTGATTAGGAGCTTCAGATAAAAAAAATTTCAAATTGTTCCCCGGTAAATACTTTAGCTTTTTTGGGAGTGAAACCTTCATTTTGCTTCTTTAAATAAGCATCTAGCTTCAAAAACTTGCTTATGTCTATCCCTTGTCTGATATTCATGGCCAGAGCAAATAATATCGAGATTTCGGGTGTTCCTGAATTGCCCAATGAAAATCTTATCAAAGTTGCACAAAATATAGGAAGTTTTATTGGATATAAAATCGATGATGTCATGGTCGATTGTGTTCACCGAGTACCAACACGCAATGGCGATAAAAGACCAAAAAACATCATTCTAAAGTTAGCATCGAAACGTTATAAGGATGACATACTTGCTGCAGCCAAGATCAAGGTGCGTGAACATCCAAAAAAGAGTTTATTTCTACCGAGCGCTTCTGCGCCCATATATCTAAACGAACACCTAACACCTCAAAACAAAACTCTTTTTAAAGAAACACGTATTGCTGCTAAGCAAAAAGGTTATAAATTTGCTTGGGTTCGCAATGGCAGTATTTTTGTACGCAAAAATGACCAGTCTAGGATCATTCATATCACTACTATTGAAACCGTTAATAACTTGGTCTAAGCGTATCTCATCATTGACTACATTAAGTTATACATTTATTTTCTCTAATGGAGACAAAATTAAGTGCTATATATCAAAACACACGAGGATTAAGAACTAAATTAATAGATTTTAAAACCAATATCTATGCGGGCGATTTTGACGTCGTTTTTGTTACTAAATCTTGGCTTAACGGTGATGTTCTTGATAAGGAGGTTGTTGACATACATTATGACATTTTTCGAAGAGACCGAGACACATCGGCATCTCTCAAAACGGATGGCGGGGGTGTTTTTATTGCTGTCCGAAGGGGAATAGAAGCTTCGAGAATCACCGAATTCCAAAGCGATGCAGAGGATGTGTGGGTGAAGCTACGACTTAAGAACCTGATGTGTTACCTGTGTTGTGTCTATCTACCTCCAAACGATGACAATGCGTTCTTTGGCTTTTTGTCCAGGTTTAACTGGATCAGCCAGCAGGTAAATGAAGATAAAATTCTTATCTGCGGAGATTTTAACTGTCCATCTCTTAACTGGTTTTATGAAAACAATAATAATTTTTTAACAAGCCTCAGTTCCGATCATCATAAATCAGCACTATTGGTTGATATGTTGTCTTTCTGCGGGCTGGTCCAGCTGAACTATTTAAGAAACGACAAGGGGAATACACTTGATTTATTGTTGTGTAATGATAGTACCTTGATTAGTTCTCTGGCTCACTGTTCCTCTCCATTGGTCGCGGAAGATGTTTATCATCCTAGTGTCGAGTTTGAAATATCACACACCCTACTGGAAATGGTTAGCACTCCCAGCTACAAATTTCTTAATTTTCGTAAGGCTAACTATAATGCAATAAATAACAATCTTTCGGAAATATCTTGGGAAAATGCTTTCCGAGATAATACCTTAGATAATAATATCACATACTTAAGTAACAGGTTAAACTCTGAAATTTCAAAAAATGTTCCATGCGGATATCGAAACACTAGATATCCAGTCTATTTCTCTTGTGCAACTATTAAAGTTATAAAAGAAAAAAATAAATTTCATAAAAAATGGAGAGTTTACGGTAATCTACAAGATTGTAATACCTTTAAATTATTAAGAAATCGTTCCAAGCGTCTTATTAAACAAGACCATTTCAATTATATAAATCATATTGAAGAAGAAATACCCTATAACAGTAGGAAATTTTGGCATTTTGTCGGGGCAAAAAATCATAATAACTTACCTTCTTCAATGTCATTTAATAACAATGTTGTTGACAACACCGAGGATATTTGTAATCTGTTCGCAGAATATTTTAAAAGTGTCTATGAGCCGAAGTCGAATAACAACTATGCTAAAAATTACACAGATGGCGATGCCCTTTTCTCTCACCTTCATTTTGATGTCTTAGGAATTAAAAAAATCTTAATAAATCTAAATACTAAGAAGGGCGCTGGTGCGGATGACATTCCAGCATTATTTGTCGCCAAATGTGCTTTGAGTCTAGCGCTCCCTCTCACCCTGATATTCAACCAATCATTAAGAGTGGGGTTGTTTCCCAAATCATGGAAAAAATTCCTAATTATACCAGTTTTTAAATCTGGCAATAAAAGTGATATTAGTAACTATCGACCAATATCTAAACTGTGCATTTTTGCTAAGGTTTTTGAAAAGGCAATTTATGAACACCTCTTTTTTTTATTAAAGAATAAAATTAGTATCCATCAACATGGATTTTTTCGTAATAGGTCGATAGAGTCAAATCTTATTTGTTACTCGGAATTTTTAACTCGTAGTATGGATAATAGAATTCAGGTTGACTCCATCTACACCGACTTCAGTAAGGCTTTTGATAAAATTGACCACCTTTTACTTCTAAGAAAGTTATCTG
Organism: Polydrusus tereticollis; assembly: GCA_963920685.1. Lineage (NCBI taxonomy): Eukaryota > Metazoa > Arthropoda > Insecta > Coleoptera > Curculionidae > Polydrusus > Polydrusus tereticollis. The sequence continues at coordinate 1,778,953 of OY987334.1, read as the reverse complement.
AGGTTGGTGTGGGTGGTGTGATTCTGGACTGGTTTGACTCCTATTTAACTGACAGAGAGCAGCTTGTTTCAGTGGCTGGCTGCAGGTCGAATAACTTTATATCTACCTCAGGTGTACCTCAAGGTAGCCACCTGGGGCCGTTACTATTTACCTTGTACATAAATGATATACAGACATGCTTTCATCATTGCAAATTTCTATTCTATGCAGATGACCTCAAATTATACAGAGAAATATCTGAAGTAAGCGATTGCAAGAAATTGCAAGCAGACTTGGACAGGTTTCACATTTATTGCAATGAAAATCATTTATTTCTTAATCTAAAAAAATGCGTTACTATAACGTTTTCCCGCAACCATAATAAAATGGTCTACAACTACAACCTTGGTGGGCATTATTTAAAACGAGTGAGTCAAGTTAGAGATCTGGGAGTTCTTTTTGATGACAAGTTGTTGTTCGACATTCATATACAAAACACTGTCAGAAGTGCGTTCCGGATGCTCGGATTTGTAAATAGACAAGGCAAACACTTTAGGCATAATAAAACATTAATATCTCTTTATTACGCATACGTCTTTAGTCGTCTTAATTTCGCTTCTTCTGTTTGGAACCCACAATATGTTGTTTATAAGTCGCGTATAGAATCTGTCCAAGATAAATTTTTAAAATGTTTAGCATTTAGGGATAACATTAGATATGATAATTTGGGAATGCTACGCTCTAAGTATAAGTTGTTGTCCTTGGAACATCGAAGATTCGTTAATGATATACTTAACCTCTCTAAAATAATTAACTCAGAAATTGATTCTCCTGAGCTGCTGGCATTGGTGACCTTCAATGTTCCTCAGAGGAATTTTCGGAATATAAATTTATTTAAATCCCGCTTTTCTCGGACAAATAGTTCTTTAAACTCGACTTTCTCGAGAATGTTTAAATTTTCTAACTCGGTATGTGATGCAGTGGACTTTTTTTCTACTTCCTTACAAGCCTTTAAGAACAAATTAAAAGGAATATTTATTGACTTTTAGTATTTAGGTTAGTGAGTACCTATTAGGTTTTACTTAGATCTGTTTAGTTGATAGAATAAGTACACTATGAACATTTTAATTAAACTAAATTGTATTTGTAAATAGTGGATACCTTTATGGGAGCATATCCTGTTCGTATCCCAAAGAAAATAAATAAATAAAAATAAATAAATAAATAAATTTAGCATTGACCTTATCATAGAATAATGTGACCACATTGTTGAACTTTTCACTCTTTGTTTGTTCGCCAGTTCAGAGAAATACGCCAAGAGTACATTTTCAGAATTATTATTTTTGATGTCTTTCGCATTACACCATCTCTGGAATCTTTTGAACGCAGCTTCGTAAATATAACTGGATTTGGTTGGCAACAAATTGTCCACGACATCTGCTGCAATTTTGGCAACCTCCGGGGGCGTACAGGTAAATTCTGATTCTGATATATTTATTTAAAGTAAAGTGTTCGATTGAAAAAGATGGTATTTTTAAAACAGGAAACTAAAGCTTGGAAATTGTTTGTAATAACTGACACTTGTCAAATCGAATTATGCGTCGGTATCAAACAAAACAATAATGAAATAAATCCATAGCAATGCCAACAGGTAAAATTCGAAACACATTCTTAAATGAAAAAAAATCTAAATTTGTATTTTTATCTTTCTATATTTTAACGATGCGACGTTTGAAGAAAAAATATTATGTTTTATTCGTAGTAAAAGCAACTTGTTATGACTCGTCTGTAATTGCCGGACGAACAAAGTGACTTGTCATAAAAAGTATGGGCGTAGGAAATTTCGGCCCCGGCCAGGTAGCAGCCCGATTTTGACAGGAACTTTCGGCCCCGGGATGGAAGGGTCATGTTTTCAGTACAGGCATTTTCGGCCCCAATGGTCTAACGTTATAACATTTTAATTTTTTTATGATCTTTTGTGTTTTGAATCATTTATAAAATGAAAATGCAACTAACCTGAACTAACTCAATTTTTGACCTGCAACTCGGCTAATGCGGTTTTATAGACTTATATTGGTTAAACAGCGCTAACGCGGCATCTAATCCACCTTTTTGGTTCCAATTCGCCTTTTTCAAGTTCACCGGGGAATATTATTATTAATTGTTTGCCCCTTTTATAGACTTATATTGGTTAAACAGCGCTAACACGGCATCTAATCCACCTTTTTGGTTCAATTCGCCTTTTTTAAGTTCACCGGCCAATACCGGTACTTAAATGATAATGAGCTTACCTGCAATGTTTGGGGCCGAAATTTTTGCAAGATTACTTGACCTAAAATTTCTAGCAGGTACCTTACCCAATATGGGGCCGAAAGTTCCGCCGCCCAAAAGTATTGCTTCTACTCCTAATAAAACAATATACTGTTTTGTACCTAACATAAATCATACACGAACATCAGCACGAAAAATAATGTTTTTCTGCACCTGCAAGTAATTTTAATCAATTCCATGGTTATGTAGGTATACTAATTTTAACTTTCATGTCATTATTTTGACATTAAAAATGTCAAAAGATGTCCACTTATTGATTCCATGTAAGTTGATAGGAATATAAAAATTTTTTGGATAATTTTCCGGTTGCAATAGGTAAGAATACGTAAATGTGTGAAATGTTCTTTGTAATTTTTCATAGATGATCGATATTCTTGCCATATATCCTAAAACTTCAAGCATATTATTGGATCAGTCCACCTGCCATTCTTCCACCATGCCGTTTTTCCACCTTACCGTCTAACCACTTTACCGACTCTCCGATAATCCTAATTCAGCCAAATCGGCCTTCGGCTTTCGGTTCGGTATTTTGAGCCATTTGTTAGGGCAATTTCAGATTTTTATTCGACTGAAAATATCTGCTTGATTTTGATTTTTTTGTATTTGACACGACCAAATGTTATTTCTTGCGGTACCTAAAACTTAATTTTCTTTTTGTTATAACTGAAGCCATAAGCTAATTTTCACATCTAATTTCTTTCATTGCTAAAAGTAGCATCATGTTAGTGATTATCTTCTGTCGAGTCCATTGGCTGCATAAGGTACACGTTATGACCATGTATTGTTGAACCACTTCGTTCTCCCTTTTAATTTGTTTTAGTTTGTTTATTTAGGTACATCCTAAAAAACATAATTCTTAATTATATGGTTGCTGAAGATGACTTTGACTAAAGTCGAAACTAGTACAACCTAAAGTCACATTAAATTATGTACACTCTTTAATCCTTTTTTTACCCTAAAGGGACAAATATATTTAATTTTGGTGGTATAGACAGACCTTGTTTTCTTTAAAGTATATAATGCTATAAAACAAAAAACCATGAACCCGATTGTGTTCAAAATTGAACCAGTAACTAACAGTACCCTTAAAATTTCATGTATTAATAACAAATTTATATTGATTTAAATCACTATTAATTATAACTATTAAACTGTTTTGCCATTGTATTTTCTTACTACTGTGATAAAATAAACACTAGCAAATAGAATTATTGCGTATTACATTTCTTTGCCATGGAATAAGTTTTAATTATTTGCTGATTGTACACAAACTATTTTCGGTAAGGTACGTTAGCCATATTTTATTTAAATAAATCTGTTAGGCAAACCTGTCCCAATTTGTATTTGAAATGAATAGCTTTTGGCAATTTTAGATATGACTTTATTTTTAAAAAATGTGTGGTTATATTAAAGTTTAGGTCTGTCCTGAGTATAAAAATATTAATTAGGTAGCATAAAAAAATTATGAACAGATCAAAAAAGGTACTTTACAAATCTACATACCAAAAAACTACATAGCCATTAAATTTAACAATCCTATAAACATAATACAGATAAACTTGTAAAATAAACGAATTAGGTAATATAATATATTTTTTTCATATTCCCTCATTAAGAATAGGTATCTGTTACATTTTCGTTTTCCGGAAGATTAACCCAAAAATGTCTGTTAGCGCTTTGTTTCCGATTATAAATTTTATTAGTACATCCACTGACAAAAGAGTGTACTGTGCAAATTAACATATATTACTGAGGCAAAACAATCTAATGTACATACATTAGAGTATTATAAAAGGTATATATCTTACAAAGGCAAAACAATCTATTGTAAAGGGTAATTTTTTAAGAGTGTCTGAATTTTAAATTTAAATTAAACAACAACCATATTAGATATCTCTAAACTATTTATTTTATATGAAATAACATTTAATGGCATTAATGTTTGAAAATAGTTTCGGTCAAATGTCCGCCGCGGCTTCTTCTAACAAAGCGCACTCTGTCAATCCAATTTCCGACCACTTTTTCAAGCAATTGGGGACTTATGTCTGCAATTGTCCGCGTTATGTTGTGTTCTAATGCGTCAATATTTGCCGGTTTATCGGCATAGATCAATGATTTAACGTAACCCCACAGAAAATATTCTAATGGCGTTAAATCACACGACCTTGGGGGCCAGTTGACAGGTCCATTCCTCGAAATAATTTTCTCGCCGAATTCTTCCCTCAATAAATCCAGTGTTGCGTTGGCTGTATGACATGTGGCTCTGTCCTGTTGGAACCACATCCCCTCCAAATCAATACCATTCAAATTTGGAATTAAATAGTCATTAATCATCGCTCTGTAACGATCCCCATTAACTGTCACGCGGTTTCCAGCTTCATTTAAAAAAAAATACGGCCCAATAATGCCACCGGCGTATAATCCACACCACACCGTGCATTTCTCGGGATGCAATGGCAATTGTTGAATCATTTTGGGATTATTTTCACTCCAAATGCGGCAATTCTGTTTATTGACGTAACCGTTTAACCAAAAATGAGCTTCGTCGCTTAACAAATTTTGCGGTTAAATTCTGGATCAAGTTGCAATTGACTAAGAGACCATTTAGCGAACGTACGACGCAAACGATGATCTTGCGGCTTAAGTTCTTGGGTAAGCTGGATTTTGTAAGGCACCAGACCAAGATCTTTAGTCAAAATTGTCCACGTAGTCGAATAACACAGCCCAACTTCTTGCGAACGTCTACGAATTGACAAATTTGGGTCTTCATCAACACTGGCAGCTACAGCGGCGATATTTTCTTGAGAACGCGCAGATTTTTGTCTGTTTTTTGTTTTAATATCGAGTAATGTAAATTGCGTTCGAAATTTCTCTATAATTCGGCGAATACATCGTTCGGTAGGGCGATTATGGGCACCATAGAATTCACGAAGTGCTCGATAAGTTTGGCGGACAGAACACTGGTTTTGATAATAAATTTGGACAATTTTCAAGCGTTGCTCTGGTGTTGTTCTTTCCATAATGATTTGCCAGACTATACTGAATAATTCTACTACAAGCGCAAAAAGTGACAGTTCATTTCACAGCCTTCTCGGATAGAAGTTCGGACACTCTTAAAAAATCACCCATACATTAGCCTATTGTGCCTTTGTAAAATTATAAAAATATGCTTATTACACTCTTATGCCTTTGCATAAGTGAACATTTTGTGACAGTTGACGGTTCTGACAAGGTCCTATCTCCAAAACAAATTGATGTAAGGAAACCATTTCTTTAAATGTTAAGCTTAATTTGCAAATAATTTTAGGGTTACTAACTCAATTTGAACAATTTTGCGATTAGACTGTTTTGCGTTTGCAGGGAAGTATTGTCCTTAAAATATAATATTTAACTTTTTAGTTTACCAGGGGCGGACTAAGCTTTACAACTTAATGCTTAAATTTTTAACACCCTGTATGATAAAGACTTTAAAAAAATAAATCTGTGTAGCTTGCACCTTAGACTAGAAAAAAGGCACTATTGTTTTTTTGTCGATAAAATGAACCGCTTTCGAGAAAAAGAATAATAAACGAATTCATGGTTTATTTTTAATAAAAAGGACAATGATTTCTATTTTGCTTCTCAACAACAACGTGTGATACGAAAGTCATTCAAATAACAGAAAAGTTTCATTTTAAGTTGTTTAATCCGAAAAAAAATACAAAAAACGACGTGATGTAATAGAAAACACCTTAATGAAATTATTGAAAAACTTCATAAGAGGGTTTAACATAAGCTCCGTGAAGTCTGATACGCTCGCGGGCACGACGAATTGAGGACTACTGTACACGCCATAATAACCCAGCCTTAGTAATTATCACATCACAATGAAAAGTGATCCTCTATAGAAGTTCCTTCCTAGTGCCGACCAAAGTGGAATACACCAAGTTTTTCTGCTGTCTGCACTGCAAAATCCAACGGCGTTAGGTCGGGAGATCGAGGAGGCCAGGCAGTAGGTCCTGCTCTACCAGTCCAACGGTTTAGATAGACGTTATTCAGGTACTCCCGCACACCAACGCTGAAATGAGGTGGTGCACCATCGTGCATGAAACACATGTTTCGGCGGGATTCAAGTAATAAGTAAATCCTAAAAACGTTTTGAAGGAACTCCAAATAAAGCTGTCCATCCAAGCGTTCAAGCAAAAAGAATGGTACAATAAAAAAATTGCTTATGATTCCTGCCCAGATATTAATTGATTGCAACTGATGTTGATGACGCGAAACAATAGTGGCATGAGGATTTTCATCAGTTCATACATGTGTGTTGTGTAAATTAGTTATACCATTTTTGGCAAACCTTGCTTCATCCGTAAAAAGGATAATGCTAATGAAGTTTACATTATCTCATTCCTGATCCAATAGCCAGTTTGCAAACTGCAATCTACGAGGAAAATATTAAGGAATCAGTTCATGTACTTTTTGCAAATGATAAAGATAGCATACCAGCATCAGTACTGTGTTTTCCAAACTTTCCTAATAATATGAAGAAAGTCAATAATATATTTAGATTACCTTATTAGACTCGCCCACCATTCTCCCGTAGACGTTGGCAACTAGTTGAAATGTCTTCTGGTTTGGCATAGTACGATTAGGACACTTTTCAGGATATAACTTTCTGGCTTCTAAACCATTTCAAGACGCAAGACCGCGCATCAGATGCATACTCAATAAACGTGTATTTCATAGTTCGAAATAATTCACAAATAAATTCACCACAAAATCCAAATATCATTAAGTTGATATCGAAGTTAAGGATCAATGTGTCAGCGGTGTGAAAGATGACAAGTTCTAAAATGCAGGATATTTTAATTTATTTCGTACCATAGTAACGTTTGCAACAACAATACGTTTTTTTGGTGCCGATAACTAAATAAAACGCACATTTTTTGCGAACATAGGTCTTCTACAACTATTTGTTCATTTTATCGACAATAAGAGTGCCCTCTTTTTTAGTCTAAGGTGCAAGGTACCCAAATTAATTTTTTTAAAGTCTTTATCCTGTATTAAAAATTAAAGCATTAAGTTGTAAAGCTTAGTCCGCCCCTGGTAAACTAAAAAAGCTGAATATGTTTAAAGAATACTATTTTAAGAGGTCCTTAAGTATCCATCACATTAAATTTTTATTAAATTATATTACATTGCGACCAAAGCACAGGAAAAAGCAAACTTACTGGCGGAACTATTCTCTTCACATTCAACGGTAAATTTTCAGGGAAGTACTCCACCGAACATTACCCCTGTAGAATCGAGAATGCCCGAGATTGTTTTTCGCCACCGCCATGTTAAACGAATCTTGAGGAGTCTCGACACTAAAAAGGCTTCTGGCCCTGACGATATTCCAGTCATTGTAATTAAGACATGCGCTGACGAACTGACACCGGTATTTTGTAGGCTTTTTAACTTATCCTACAAAAAAGGAATATTTCCTTCTTGCTGGAAAACTGCGAGAGTCCAGCCAATACCCAAAAAAGGCAAGAAGACTTTGCCAAACAACTATCGTCCAGTCGCATTGCTCTTGGTTATATCAAAAGTTATGGAGAAGGCTATCAACGAAAAATTACTAAAATACCTGGAAGGCTTTAACATTATTAGTGACCGCCAGTATGGATTCCGTAAGTCTAGATCAACAGGAGACCTTCTCGCTTATGTTACTCATGTTTGGAACAACGCAATAGAACACCGTGGGGAGTCCCGGGCGGTAGCACTGGACATTTCCAAGGCTTTTGACCGAGTATGGCATGAGGGGCTCCTAACTAAAGTGAGAGCATACGGAATGCCGGTTCAATTTTGTTCATGGCTGTCGAGCTTTCTTAAAGACCGTTCTCTGCGAGTGGCGATGGACGGATTTCTTTCAGACACATTTAACATCAACGCCGGAGTCCCTCAAGGTTCTATATTGTCGCCCACCCTTTTCTTACTCTACATTTACGATCTTTTGGAAAAAACTAAAAATCCTATATATAGCTTCGCTGATGACAGCACACTTGTTTCATCTTTTACTTTGGATGCTCGGACATCGGCTGCTACTGCACATCTCTATAGGCAGCAAGAGGTCTCACATCTTAACAAAGACCTGGAAGAAATTCTGTCTTGGGGTGACAGTAACCAAGTAGAATTTAACGCTAAAAAGACCCAGGCGGCAGTTTTTTCTAAAAAAGTTAATGTTGAAGAACCGGATATAGTTATGGCGGGACACTCGATTCCCTTGGCTTCATCAATTCATTTATTGGGCGTTAATTTGGATAGTCATATGTCTTGGCATAGCCACGTTGCGGCCATTGCTAGGGCAGCCTCGCAGAAGCTTGGAATACTTTTCCGAACAAAGAACCTCTATACACCCCAGCAACTTTTGATGCTCTATAAAGCCCAAATTCGACCATCACTGGAGTACTGTTCGCATATTTGGGGCTCTGCTCCTAAACATACCCTGAGATTGCTAGATTCCATTCAAAGAAGAGCCATTCGCTTGATCGGTGACCATAGTCTGACAAACAATCTGGAAAGCCTTGAACATCGAAGGCAGGTTGGCGACTTGAGTCTATTTTACAAATATTTTCATGGCAAGTGTTCAACTGAGGTTGCCCGCTTGATACCACCCAGAGCAGTGCATGGTAGAAATACACGACGAGCCACTGCAGCCCACCAGTGCGTGGTTCAGCTTAGTGTCCCTCGAACGACACTGTTTCAAAATTCTTTCATCTGGAGAACGTCATCACTCTGGAACGACCTCCCTGAGATCGCGTTCCCCAACGAGTATAATCTCCAAAGATTCAAGACCAACGTGAATCGTTTCCTGCGCACACGCACCGCTCCTAGAGCGCCATAAAGGATTTATCCTGCAGTGCTGTGCCTTATCATAAAAAAAAAAAAAAGAAAGAAAAAAAAAGTACTTTGAAAGCTATTAAAGAAAAACCAATTTCTTGTGGCGTCCTTCAGGGGCCCACACCTTCGTAGTGAGGGCCTGTAAGAAAAAATTTTATAGAAACTTGTTACCATATTTTTTCATATTCATCTAAATCCGAAAGATTTCCTACATTTTCCCTGACACCCTGTATAAAGCGAAATATTTCAACTTTTGCGGTGTAATAATGAGTGTCTAACCTAGCCAAACTCAAATACTTTTACTATTTTTGCCTGATTTGGTATACCAACTGACTAAGTCAATTATTAGATGTTGAATGAACTTTTGTAAATTTTCAACTTAAAATATCCCCCTTAGATTTTACATTACATCCGGTTTATATTTTGTTGCTTTTAAACACAAAATGTTTTGGCATCGTTTTGCTCATCTCTTGTTGTATTTAGTAGCGATAAAAATACATTCCGATTTTTTGTCGCAAGTTGTCAATTTATGCATTTGATGTATTGGTTCCCTTAGTGAAAATAACTTCTAGCACCTGTGTGCGATTTTAATAGTTTTCGATTTGTGAGTGCTTTACCCCTTTCTCAAAATGGTTTGCACTATTGCTGAACGTGTGGAAATGATTTTTATTTATGTAGCCGAAAATCGTTGCTTGGCAAAGACGGATTAGTGATAAAGATCCCGGAAAAATGTTCGACACAAGTACCGGGTGATTAGTTCAAAAGTTGTAGGATATTTTCTGGATAATTTTCTACGCCTATTGAAATTTACACAAGGTGTCCTAAATACGTGTGGCGAAATAAACTTATGATTTTTAAAAAGGGGAAACCCAAAATATTATACTATTACCCTTTTAAATGCTGATTTCGAAAATATATGATACAATATAGTTATGTTTAATATTTGGCCCGGAATGCGCCAAAAACTAAATTTTGACTTAGTTGGCCGTGCATCGCCAACTTGTCATGAATCGTCTTTTTTTTTGTTTTTACATCTGCCTTATTTTTTTTTTGTTTCATACTTTACCGCAATAAGATCAAGCACAAGTTCAATAACCAATTTATAACACTTTATTTGAACTATATAACCCTAGATACAAACTCTATAATAACAATAGGTAATATTAACATAAAACAAAAAATTATTTGTCTATTTAGTTCTTGTAATCGGCTAAATGTTAAATTTAATTTATCTAAAGCTTTATTAAGCCAGTTAGGATGATTATTATTTATATTGTTTATTTCCCTCCCAATTTCTTCTTTAATTATATTACGGTTGTTGTTTTGTCTGAAACAAGTTTTATTTTTTAAATGACCCCACCAAAATGTATCTAGAAGTATAAGATCTGGCCTATTGGCTGGCCATATAATTGTCCCGTATCTTCCTATCCATCTTCCATATTTGTTATTAAGGTAGTCCTAAACTCGAGCAAAATTATGGGGAGGCGCTCCATCTGGTTGCCATATAATTTGGATCGCTTCGTTAAGTAGTATATTATCTATAAGTTCTTCTACATTTTCTCTTAAAATCCTTAGATATCTATCGCCAGTCACTGAACCTTCATCAAATACAGGGCCTAGAATTTTATTTCTTTCAATTTCACGCCAAACATTTATAGAACGTCGGCCAGAACGTTTATTTTCAAAATATTTTTCCGCATTTTTTATAAACCAGTAATGTAACTTTTTTCTGTTGGGTACCCCTGCTGTCGTGAAAGACGATTCGTCGGTCCATAAAATTTTATGAAAAAAAAGTGGGTTTGTCGTCCGATATTTTGGGCTTTATTTTCCTCAGCTGGGTGCTGCACTTTTGTCAATTTAAAAGGGTGTCATTTATTTTTACTTAAAGTTCTCCAAATCTTTCCAACCTTAAATAAAGAACTCCGTCACGTATAGAGTTTAAAGGTTTTTCTAAAAAAATATTGCATAGTTAAACAAAAAAAATTACAAAAACAAAATATGTACCATACCAATATAATATAATAAGACGTCTAATTCTTCATCTTGGTTTGGATCTATTCCCTTGAAACAATACATAAATACGTCTAAATGCCTTTTTAGATGATGCGCGTCTATTACCATATTCTCTATGGATTTCCATATGTTCGCGTCTTACTTGAGCTGCATTTTTATTATTTTTAATATATAAAGAAACAATCTGAAATTTTTCGTCTTTTTGCAATTCTTTGGTCGCAGCAAACATACCCTTAAAAAAATTGTATAATCCGCAATGTAGAGGATTCTTGAAAAATATTGTCAACAAACCATTCCTGACGAATCCACGCTTAGTAAGAAGAATGTCCATTTAGTATACGAAACCGCTTTAGAAGAAATTAGAGCTATAGATAGATAGACAGTCCTTTCTAGTTGAAAATTTTGAAAAATATTTAGTAATAAATGCCTTTTATACAATCTCAAGTTAAAAAATTGTTTACTTTTATTTTTCTTTGTTTTTTTTGCATTTTTTTTTAATAAACATCGTTTTCATTCTCCCCTCTACGAAAATATCATTTTCTGTTTTAAGAGGGCAAGCGAAAGTAAAACATACTAGGTGATCGGTTGCTAGGTATGAAAAACATTCGTGCCCTGGACGACGAAAAAAATAAAAATGTCAAATTAGTAATGTCAAACATTTATTTAGAATGAAAATTAAATGTAAAATTACAATTGTTATATGAGCCTGAAATATTTAACGGCAAATATTGATTGAAATCTTGTCCTAAAGCAACGGCACTGGAAATATTGACTTGCTTGTCGACTTGGGCTATATAGTCTTTAAATTTTGTTTCTGAATGTTTGTTTTGCTTTTTCGGGCATGATTTTATTAGCAACTTCTATTTTATGAGTCACTGAGTCTGCTTTACACTGTGTTCAAAAGTCCCTGACCGGTCAATTATTTAGAATATGGCGCACAATATAAAAAAACTTTCGGTTTAAAAGTTGTAGGCCTTAAAAAAATACATAAAACTAGGACACCTGTAATTATACAGGGTGCCTCAAACAGTCATGGTAAACAAAACTTTCGTTTTTTTAAATGAAACGCCCTATATCTTACAATACTTTTGGATTCTACATAAAATATCAAATATTTTTTAATGAGCACACTATAAGTCTAAACTTAATAGTTTCTGAGATATCGACTTAGTACGAGAAATTATATTTTTGAACTTTGATAGGTTCTAGCTCTCTAACGGTATATCTTAGAGCAAAACGGCTTACATGTCCCTATCTTACTTTTTTATTATCTTCCTATAAGTATCAATTTTGGGTTAAACCGGAAGTACTATATTTCCGGATCTCGAGTTACATCCGGTTTAACCGGAAGTTTAGACTTCTGTAGATCATGAGGCGGCTGCTATGACCGTTCATAACCTATTAAGGGTAGAAGAATGGCACCCGTTTAAAATCCGACTGGTTCATGAGTCGAATGAAGATGATCCAAATAGTAGGATGGAGTTTTGTCAAATATTAATGGAAAGATGTAACGCAGATCCTTTGTTTGTTGGAAATATCCTATTTTTGGATGAATCTATTTTTAAATTAAATGGTGAAGTAAACCGGCAAAACTGTAGATATTGGGCACAAGAAAATCCCAAGTGGCTGCGTGAGCATCATACTCAATATCCTTAAAAAATTAATGTTTGAGAGGGTATAGTGAAAAACGAAATTATTGAGCCATATTTTTTTGACAACAAACGGGCTAAATTGCCTTCAGTTTTTTCAAGACTTTCTTATCCCTACGCTAGTTAACTTATATCCGAGTAGGAATAATCCTGCAATTCTACATGAAAATCTGTGGTACGAACAAGACGGCGCACCTCCACATTATGCAGCAGTAGTGCGCCATTATGTCAATCAAGTTTTTTAGAACAGGTGGATTGGAAGACGTGGACCTATTGAATGGCCGCCTAGGTCTCCAGACCTTACACCACTGGACTTCTTCTGGTGGGGTCACCTGAAAATGTTATTTATAAAATAAGACCTGCCAATATTGACGATTTAAAAAATCGAATAACAATAGAATGCAGGAATATTTCAGAAGAAACCATAATAAAAATCCAACAAGAGTTTATTGATCGCTTGGGGTACTGCCAGGCACAAGAAGGAGGACAATTTCAACACTTAATTAAATAGCTTATTTAATTTTTTTATTATATTATAAATTTTAGGCCCTAAGTGTGTTATGTTTTTGAAATCAGCTGTTCTTGGAAATTACAGATCTGAACTAAAATACGGGGTTTCTATTTAAAAAAATCGTCGATAATGTCATATCTTCTACATGAGTTACCCTGTATAATAAATTTATAAGTCAAAATATCCTCAATTAAAAATTATTCTACACGTGTCCGAGAATTTTTACGAAATGTTTTTAGATTATTAAATAATGAATTTGTTCCTTACTTTATGTACACACTCGGGTGGATAAAAAAAAAAATGTGTTTAATATTATGTAATATAATTTGAGGGTGGGCGCATGTTTAAATAGTATATTACATACCGAAAGTGGTAAGAAGCCTATTACACACGCTTTTGAAACTAATAATTTGTATATTGAATGGAGTTAGCCGATACTTGATGAAGATCCATATTGAATTTATAGAACGAAACATTTGTTTCTAGATTTCCACTAACTTTTATTCAAAATTTTTTTGACAATTGTTTCGCCAATACTGTGGCTTCTTCAGATGTTTATAACCGAACGAACATAACACAATAGTATGTTACATGGTAAACGACAAAATATCCCGTTATTAAATCTTATTTATTAATTATATTGTATACAGGGTGAGTCGGGAGGAATGAGCCTAACTCTAAGGATGTAATCTACGCATCAAAATAATAAGAAAAAACTCAAATGTTGTTATCCAATATTCATTTGTTTTCAAGTTATAAGGCAAAAACAAAATATTGCATTAATTTAGCTTTTCTGTAATAAATGTTATTATTGTTTGTTTTTGATTGTTGTGCTGTAACTATCCTATTAGTCAGTATAAAATGTTACATTGATTCACCGTTAACTTTCGGATTTGTATTATTTTAATTTTATAAAATGTCACACATTTATTCACATCTCGAATACGCCAATGTGGTTTTTATTTATGGTTTGTGTAATGAGAATGCTACAGCGGCCGCTTAAGAATATCGTGAACGATTTCCACATAAAAGAACACCGAACAAAAAGGCCTTTATCAGAGTTTTCAACAAACTCTGCGAGACCGGAACGCTTCCAAGTGCTAATGTAACATCCGAACGAGCCATTCAACAGGATATAGAAGAAATAGAAAAGAAGATGCGACGACAAGCTCACGAAGAATTGGAATTCAGTTGGGGATTCCCCAAAAACGAGTGATCAATACGCTTCACGAGCAAGGCTTATACCCGTACCATGTACAGCGTGTACAGAATCTTCAACCTGGAGACTACGCCAAGCGTATGCAATTTTGTGAGTGGATAATTAATAGTCGTCATCTTTTATCGCACTTACTTTTTACTGACGAAGCTACATTTACCCGTGACGGCATCAATAATAATCGAAACTCCTATGCATGGTCGGACGAAAATGCTCACGCAATAGTTGAAAGTAATTTTCAACACAGGTTTTTAATAAACATGTGGTGCGGCATGATCGATAATAATTTAATTGTCCCTTTTCTTTTGGAAAATCGCCTTACAGGGGATCACTACTTAAGTTTTTTACAAAATGAATTGCAAGGACTACTGAAGGAGATTCCTTTAAACATCAGAATTGAAATGTATTATCAACACGACGGAGCGCCTGCCCATTTCGATCGTCGGGTCAAGCAATATTTAGACCAAAGGTTTCCAGGGGTTTGGATTGGTCGCGGTGGTCCTATTAGTTGGCCTCCTAGATCGCCAGACCTCACGCCGTTGGACTACAATTTATGGGGTTGATTAAATACTAGGGACGCATTAATTAGACGCATTAGAAATGCGGTACTCAATATTAAAGAAAGGCACGAATCAATAAGAAGATCCACGCGCGCCCTTCGTAAACGAAGCAGGAAATGTTTGGAAGTCAATGGCGGTATTTTTGAAAATTTACTAAACCAATGATTTATTTAAAACAATGTTAATGTTGGATATTTTTGTTTAATAATATTATTATTTTATTTAACGCCGTAAATTGAAAACAAATGAATATTGGATAACAACATTTGAGCTTTTTCTTATTATTTTGATGCATAGATTACACCCTTAGAGTTATGCCCATTCCTCCCGACTCAGCCTGTACATATAATTTCTAATTAGGTACCCAGGGTTGTGTAGTATACTTTTGTGTTAAATTCATTCGCTTATAAACATCTGAAGAAGCCACAGTGGTTGGCGAAAGAATTGTCAAAGAATTTTAAATAAAAGTTAGTGAAAATCTAGACACAAGTGTTTCATCCTATAAATCTAATAATTTGTGTCTCTTGAATACCCTGTAAAAGATTTGGAAAAAAAGCTAATATCATTATACTCTACAATAGTCAAGGAAAAGTTTTATAAGCCCGTCACTTATTTATTTAATTTTATTTCTTCCAGAAAAATTGCCAACAAAGAAAAGAGAAATTTACGCCTTGTACAAAATAAGGTCTTTCAGCCCTGGCTAGATAAATAGCTGTTAACTAAAGGAAGACTACCTAAATGAAAATTAAACAACCAGTCTTTTCATAAACCTAGCATCCTTATTTTTTTAATATTTCTATTAAAAGTTAATATTATTAACGTAAATATTATTTCCTTTATCCATTAATTCATTCGTTGCGTTATTTTCCAATTATTCAATTTTCAGAGTTTCAATGCGATTAGGTCCCTTTCGGCTTTGACTCCAATCTGCTGAAGGGCAATCCACGCCTCTGTAATTACTTTTAGAGGCACAGTAATCAAATCAATATGAAATATGATTAATGCTACTGAAGACTTACGGATACAGTATTTGTTTTAGAGTTTTAAAAGGTCTCTGTCGTAACTTTAAAACGGCAACAAAATAGACTCACTTTGTGAATTCTACTGTAAAATAGATTTTCTATTTGGGAATCATAAGGTCTTCATTATGGGTTTCAATTTTGTTGCATAAGCAATCATTTTAAACACGCATTTTTTATTTTCTTCCTGTTGGTAACAACACAACATGACTGTTTTAAAATTTCATGGCACACCTACTTTTTGTTTTAAGAAATATTTCGGTAGTGGTAAACTTAAATAATCTGTTATATACCTATGGATATCTTTAGAAGTGAGACATATTTTATAAAAAAATTCAATTAAGTACAAGAAATTAAATAAATTATTTAAATTGGCATGTGGTTTTACTGGTTGTATAATACAGAATATAGGTAGGTATATCTTTACTAGGATCATGCTCACGCTGCTTTATATACATCCACAAACAACATAGCCTAGAAAATATGCGATTGTAGTTTACGTATATTTATTCATTTCTTTATTTAAGTACAAAACACTATAATATTAGACTATTAAAATAATAGTGAGACAAAAGTTAAATAGTGCTTATTTAGTTTATTTACTTACAATTAGAAATACTGTGGTATTTTCCTCAATTTAATTTCTCTAAAGAAACAGACTTGGGAAGAGATGAGTGATTATTGTAAATATTTACTGTTACTGTTGAACGTATGATGGCGTTAATCGTTAGCCCTGGAATATTCTGGGTAGACACAATATTTTGTGTGAGACCTTGCTCATTTATAATTAATCTAGTCGTTCCACTTGACGTCACAGATGCTGTAGCTGTGGTATTTTGGAAGTGTAAAGATCATGTGGACAAAATATTTGCAACCTTAACCTTGCTTTTCAACTGAGTTTTAATGTAACATTCGGCCAGTGCTGAAGATTTCCAGCCACCATGCTTCTTAATAGTGTTCAAGTCACCCTCACTATTTGCTAAGTGTGTAAGACTGGACCGTCTAAAACAATGGCCTGTAAATTATTGGGATGTGGTAATTTTAAGTAAGAAGCAATAACAAAAGGAGCTTTGCCAATTGTGTTAAGATCAATAGGAGTGTTAATGCAGTGTCCATTTCTTTAAGTCAAGAAAAATCTGCAACTTGTCACATGATTTGATCTGAGACTAAAATACTGTGTTACCATTTGTACCCAGTCACTATTTGTAATTAAAAACTGCCTGGTTATTTAATTTTTAGTTTTAGGCACATATACAATGATTATATCGTCTCTAAATTCAATATCATCTACTGACATATTTGCAATTTCTTCTCTGCGGCAGGCACCAATATAGCCCATTATGAGAATAACCTAAAATTTACATTCAAGATCAACTACAGTTATTATGGGAAGTTTTTTTTTGTCGGTGCCTATTATATTTTTGTTTGAGATAAACGTATATCGTTGCAAATGCTGAGAAAGTTATTTTGAAGCAAAAATTTTAGGAATCATTCCAATCTTGTTAACTACATTCTTATTTAATGCAATACTTACTTTGATTGCTAGATATATATTATCATCAGCTTGTCCAATAAAGCGATTAATTTGCTCAATCTCTAAAATTTTTGATTTTTTTGGCGCGTAACCCTCCGAAAGCCTCTTTAAATATGCCTGTAATTTTTTATATTTCGATATATCAATTTTTCTATATATATTTAAATAACTGCTTAACATTAAGTATTTGGATCACATCGATGAAGCTTTATTAATTTTACTTTCTTTGTTAAAACATGCTATCAGGACATTTTCTGAAATATCTTTTACACTATTTTGCTCACACCATAGCTCAAAATCTGCATATACTTTTTGATAGACAATGCGAGATTTCTTTGGTAAGAGATTATTTAAATTTTTTTCCTCGATTTCTCGTAGTTCTGGTGGGATATGTCTTCTGTCTTGGCTCATTTTTATTCGTTTTCACTACTAAATTATTAAATAATATTTAATGCTCCAATACAGCAAAAAATGACAATTTATTAAAAATATTTATTACTTTTCAAATAATGGCGGCTGCGGTGCCCAATTGTTTGTTCTGTAACATAGTGTTGCCAACCTCAAAAAAATAAAAAATTTTGACTGAAAATTATTAAGTACATTTTTTTTGGAATTTTCTTAAAAATGGTCCAAATAGAAAAAGTATTATGAAATATTCGTTTCATAAGACATTTTAGAGCACTCGTCTCATTAGGACACTCCCCGCTACGCGGCTCGTGTCCTAAACATACGCGTGCTCTAAAACTATGTCTTATGAAACTTATGTTTTAATATACTATTCTGCGTTGCTTATAGGGTAATTGCCGATTTTCATAGATTCAATAAAACGCTTTTTATATTCAAGAATGTCTTCTATTTTTCACATTTAAACTATAACCTTATTGTGTCGTTATTTTAATATAAAATGAGTCTAAGGTCACCACCTACCTCAACTAGCTCAAACTCTTGGCAATTGTAAACCGGGGTGGTTCTTGCTCCCATTTGGTGCAGTGCTTCAAACACTCAGCAGCAACGGCTGCTGAGGTTTGAAAACAAGATCCTGCGATGCGTGACGTCATCTAATAGATACGTCACGGTCGCGGACCTGCATCATATGGCAGAAATAGACGACATTACAACACATATACGTGACATTTCAACCAAATTCTATACGTACCAAATACAAAGTTCAAGACTGACAAGAAACAATACTGATAGACGCGTACACAATGACCAAGACAATACACACAAACCATTATATTACAGACTCCCGCTTTACAATATCCCACCGCCAAACATACAACAGCAACAATAAAAGTAAGACGAACGAACAAAATTAAAATTTAACAAACGTGGAGATAGATTTTATTTAATAACAAACGAACAAACGTAAAGAAAATTGTCTGACATGAACGTACGTACGTACAAAGGACAAACGAACATAAAAAAAAATGACATAACAAAAGTGCACCTATACTGGAGACCCGCTGATCCCCAAACTCAGCGAGCACCCAGCATAGGAGTGTACGCCCACAAACACTGACAACGGCGGTGGGAGAAGACTCCGACTGACGCAACGTAAACTGTTAGTGTTAGTACCTGAGAAAGTATTACTGGGTTTTTTGCAGTTTTTCCCAGATTGCTTGCCATTGGCGTTTCATTGACTCATTGAACGTTTCGTAAATTGTGATTGTGCTCCACGGAGCAAAATAAACTCATAGCACCCGTAAAGGCCACTGCCGGAACGCGCGTCAGCAATGTGTATGTATAAAAATTCATGTTTAACCACAGGACAAGACACCGGTCGCCAGGCTCGCCTGGTTCTTTGGGCGCATTTTGGGCCGTATGCTTACGGCCCATATGCGCCCAAAACCTGTATTAATTTAGTTTAAAATTAGTTAAGCTTGGATTTACAAAGAGGAACAGAAAAATAAAGAAATTTTAAAATGGAAAATGGTTCTTTTAAGAAGGATCCTTGCCAGCAAAGCACAATGTGTACGAGTGTGGCCCCCAAAGGATGTTGCTGTAAAAGCCTAGATACATGTTTGAGTTTTGAGCGCCACTCACAGCTCTTTTAATTCCAACTTGACACAACAACACTGCATTCCTATGAGTGAAACAATGGGGTTCATACACAGTGCCAAAACAAACTCAGAAATGATTACTTAAAAGTTATTTAATTCAGAAAGAGAAATGCTAAGAAAAGTGATTTTAAATTGGGGATTATAAACACTTAATTCAACAAGCAATAAATATGTGTCAGTTGATTAACCTGTACAAAAAATAGAGGGAAAATAATGAGTTTGCTAAATAAAACACTCTTTATAACAGCGTAAAAGTTGCAACCATTTTACAAATCGCCTTATAAGTATGTCTGAATATTAAGATTAATAAGGCAAATCACTCAAAATGTTGAATAGGTTGAAGTAGTAGGTAGGTTATATCAAAAATAGTTAGACAAAATAGCCTATGGCTTTGAGAACAAAAAGAGGCGATTAAGTATGAGGTTGGATAAAAAAAAACAAACGAAAGGTAATTAAAAATTTGCAGTTAAAAATAAAGGTACTTATCGGCATCATAGTCCTAATGGAGGCGGCTGGTCCTTTTAAGGGACAGTCCCTTGCTGCTGCTCAGTAACGTGGATAAACAGGCCTTAACTGCCTTAACTACAAAGATCCAAAAACTCGGCCGGAAAAGTAGTTAATGGGATAGGCAACGTAAAGGAAACTACAGTGTAGTGCAGAGAAGCTACAAGTGGTAGAGGAAACTTAGTATAGCAGAGGGATAATACTGATCTAAAAAGAGGTATGGAGTTTAAGGTTATGTGGCAAAAATATCGATAATCCACGAAATTATACATGTGCCTCAATTAAGATTTGGTGTGGAAACACAGACATGGGGAAAGATTTCTCGAATTTTTCCACAACGACTAAGAATGACCAGTCGACAGAACTCAGATTGACCGAATGACACCGATGACAGTTTTCCGTCAAACCCATGAGCCCACCGAAAAGGTCACAGAGAATAAACCACATTAGAGAGAACATAACTTTAAAAAGAAAAGCGGTTTTGCGAACGGAGGTAGATCTAAAGCCTTGAGTGAGCTGGTGTGGCACATTGTCTGGCACTTTGAGGGGGGCGAGTCTGTGTCTGCAGTACTCTGTGACCTCTTGAAGGTGTTTGACTACGTGTCGCATAAAATCTTGCTCGATAAGCTGCCACATTATGGCATAAGAGGCAACTCTTCTCATTTAATAAGGTCTTACCTCTCTGATCGTACGCATGCGGTTCAGTGTGACGGCGGGCTGTCATCAGCTCTTTCAGTTAAAGAAGGAGATCCACAGTGATTAATTCTGGGCCCTCTCCTTTTCATTTTGTATGTTAATGAACTTTCAGCCCTTTTATCAGAAATTAAGTCCATCCCGTATGCGGACGACACCACCCTTCTTGACCACCATTCCAGCACTACTCAGCTCCAATCAGTAACACGCTTAACACTTCGAAAGCTTCACGACTGGTTTGCCGATAATGATTTATGCCTTAACCTTGACAAGACAGAGACTGTTATGTTTTCCCTGAGGGAGCACGAGGAAAATAAGAGTGTTAAGTTTCTTGGAGTTTTTCTTGCTAACAAATTGAACTGGCAAAGCCATATAAATCAACTAACTAATAAGTTGTCATCCACTGTTTATTTTCTCCGTAGCATAGCGAGCATTGCTTCTTTTCAGGTTTCCAGAACTGCTTACATAGGCCTCTTCCAATCAAGAATGTCTTATGACCTATTATTTTGGGGTAACTCAACTGACTTGCTGCGGGTATTTAAAATGCAGAAAACGACACTTAGAATCATTGGGAAAAAGAGACCTACAGACAGTTGTAGGCCTCTATTTAAAAGCTTCAAAATAATCACAATGCCTGGTCTATACATTTATCAATACCTGACCTTCATAAAATCTCAAGACACCTCATTCCGTACGGTGAATAGCAGGCACGAGTACAACACCAGGCATGGTGACAATCTATTACAACTCCCACATCGGCTTACCTTAACGCAAAAGAGCTACATTAATATTTTTATATCCTTGCCAGTTAATGTGAGGGTATTTCCTCTTGCAAAGTTTAAAAGGTGCGTAAAGAATGTACTTCTTGAGATCTGTCCATACTCAATAGATGAGTTTTTTAATAATTTTAACTAATATCCATGTATTGCATAACAGTAATGATAAGTGTATCATTGTTTTCAATCTCTTGTATACTTATACATTTTGAGTTGCCTATACTTTTAAGTTGTTTGTATGGTTCATGAAATTTTATATATATCTATTGTATTGTTTTAACTTATCTATTATTATAGTAATTATTGTAATGGTGACGATGCTAAACATTTTTTTATATGTATGTAAGCAAATAAAGCATTTTATTATTATTATTATAATTATCTACGGATTTGTGGTTATACGACACAAAATAAAACATAACCAGAACAACCCGAAAGTGGCAACGTTACATAACCTCACTTGTAGATAGAAGTTTAGAATCCCTATAACTTTTTAAATTACTAGGAATTTGTGGGATTATTTATAGTTTACTACGAACAATAAAAAAACACATATTGCGCTAGAATACTACACTCAAAATGTCACAAGCAGACGGAAAACGAATGCTTCACTTTTTTAAGGAAGTATCAGAGAATCACAACATATAAACTTTTCCCCTACTTGGCAGAAAAGAAACATCACTGACTTGCTGAACAGCAACTAAAGAGAATTGTTATTACAGAGCGGAAAAGCAACCCACCTTTGTGCTCTGAGAAAAGGCCTTGCCCGTGGAACTTATCGATAGCGGATTTCACTCGTGAAGATGTTAGTGAGTCCCGTGACGTTACTAAGCGAGGTGGAGAACTACGACAAACGAGAAGCGACAATATCTGTCGGTCCCTTTGATATCGTCTGGCGCGTTTTCATAGAACGAATTCTAGGAATACACAACTTAATACTCCAAGAAAACCTGCTTATTTTCTACGCTTAATGAACCAGGTTAGCAATAATACCAAATTACTGTTATAGTGCAGGTGCAAGTGTTATGACGTGATTTATTTGTTATAATATCAAAAAAAAAAATGTTATATTTAGAATGTGAATTTGATAGTCTTGGGAATTAAGAAAGTTAGTTAAAGTAGAAAATATGATATACCCACTAAAAAAATATTCAAAGAGTTTAATTTTTATCGCGCTATACCGATTTATTTGATTTTCGTTTCATTCATGTGTTAAAATAAAGGATGTTTATTAAACATATAGCAAAAATTGAAGGGGTTAGTACCTGCCATAAGGGTGAGCAGAAAAAATAAAATAACTGGGACAGTCGAGGCGACCAAAATTAAAATACCAGTCCAGTTTAAATAGACCTTATTTCTACATGTCACAGAATTTAAAAAGGGAAAGAGGTTAAATAACACCCCCGGGTTTTATTATAGCGATAACTGCTTGAGCTGGTGAGCTAAGTTCAAGGGGCGCGCAAGGGAGGAAGTAAGCCTTATGCAAGTGTATATTTTTTTTAGGATAAAAAGCGCAGCACTGCAGAATTAATCCTTTATAGCGCTCTGCGAGCGGTGAGAGTGCATAGGAAACGATTGACGTTGGTCTTGAAACTTTGGAGATTATACTCGTCGGGAAACACGCCCTCGGGGAGACCGTTCCAGAGTGATGACGTTTTTCAGATGAAAAAATTTTTGGACAGTGTCGCTCGAGGGACACTAAGCTGAACCACGTACTGGTGGACTGCAGTGGCTCGTCGTGTATTTCTACCATGCATCGCTTGCCATAAAAATATTTGTAAAATAGACTCAAGTCGCCAAACTGCCTTCGATGCTCAAGGCTTTCCAAGTTGATTGTCAGATCATGTCAACCGGTCAAGCGAATGGCTCTTTCTTAAATGGAATCTAGCAATCTCAGGGTATGTTTAGGAGCAGAGCCCCAAAATATGCGAACAATACTCCAGCGATGGTCGAATTTGTGCTTTAGAGGGCATTAAAAGTGGTTGGGGTGTATAGAGGTTCTTAGTTCGGAAAAATATTTCAAGCTTATGCGAGGCTGCCTTAGCAATGGCCACAACGTGACTATGGCAAGACATGTGACTATCCAAATTGACGCCTAATAAATAAATTGTTGAAGCCAAGGAAATCGAGTGTCCCGCCGTGACTATATCCCGTTCTACAACATTAACTTTTTTAGGAAATACTGCCGCCTGAGTTTTTTTAGCGTTAAATTCTACTTGGTTACTGTCACCCCAAGACAGAATTTCTTCCAGGTCTTTATTGAGATATGAGACCTCTTGATGCCTATAGAGATGGGTATTAGCAGCCGATGTCTGAGCAGCTAAAGTAAAAGATGAAACAAGTGTGCTGTCATCAGCGAAGGTTTTATAGGTTTTTTCAAAAGATCGTTAATGCATAGTTAAAAGAGGGTGGCGACAATATAGAACCTTAAGGGACTCCGGCGTTGATGTTAAATGAGTCTGAAAGAAATCTGTCCATCGCCACTCGCAGAGAATGGTGTTTAAGAAAGCTTGACAGCCATGAACAAAATTGAACCGGCATTTCATATGCTCTTACGTCGTCATGCCATACTCGATCAAAGGCCTTGGAAATGTTTAGTGCTACCGCCCGGGACTCCCCATGATGCTCTATTGCGTTGTCTTAAACGTTAGTAATATAAGCGAAAAGGTCTCCTGTTGATCTAGACTAGACTTACGGAATCCATACTGGCGGTCACTCACAATGTTAAAACCCTCCAGGTACTTTAGTAATGTTTCATTAATAACCTGTCAAAACTGTCAGGCAACTTAGTAAACTTTCTTGAACTCGTATGGCTGTGCTTTTCTGAATTGCTATTTTGTATTAATAGTCAGTGTCGTTTCAAATGAAGTACCGGAGGCAAAATAAAACTTTAAACCCTGCCCAAAAGTTGTCAAGAATTAACCTATTTTGCCTTTTCTTATGCCTCAAGCGAGCTCGCGTCCATGGCACCCTAGAAACCATTGTAGTTATGTCACTGCCAATAAGTTATATTTTGAATTGGATTCATAGAGAACATTTTTTATTTGTAGCTTCAAAGTTTTTTTGGTGTTTTGATATCTTTTTTTGTTCAGAATTTGCGTACACTATTTTTATGGTTAAGTCTGAATAAATTTTAATATTTTTTATAAGCTTCGTTTGTTCTTTACATAGTCACTAGTTAGTAATAATATTTGGTTTTTATTAACATTCTATTGCTTTTGTGGGTACCATTTTCTATAAAATACGTTGTATTCATTAAATTGTATCATGTATTCTAGAATCTCGTGAATTAGGCAATTCAACGATGTTTCAAACTCCTTATTTGCCCCTACGGCCATATTGAAATCATTCTACAGAACTCCAAAACATTCAACGAACAATTCAATATGATCGTCGAAGGCAAATATACACGGATTTAATGCTTAGTTTACAGTCAAGCTATGTGCGCTTCAAAATCCTAAAAATCGATTAACCGCCAAATTAATTAAATTGTTGATTAGATTGTTTGGTCAGCTTTTAAGCGGCCCGTAAGCCCATCTCCCTTGTCTAACGGTTTTTATGTATCTGTTTAAAAGTGTTTTTCTTTTATCGAGAAGTGTTAGCTGTTTACTGCGTAGTCTGAGTATTAAATTCTGAAACAACATGTCTACGAATTGTCTAGTTGTCGGCTGTAAGAGTTGCTCCAACAGGGCTATTTATAAGTTTTATCGTGTACCTACCATCAACAACTATAAGTTTTTAACACACCTGAATGATTTATTCAGAAAGCAGAGGGATTTGCTGCTCTGAATAGAGAGGATCTTACAGACACCACATTGAAAAATTAGAGTTTGCAGCAAGCGTATCATAACAGGTATAAGCATTTGACACCAATAATTTGATTGATGAAGGTGTCACGAGGCTAGCACTGTGGCAGCTTATTTCATTTTCATATAATTCTGTATTTTCGTAGAATAAGACCTAAATTTATAATAAAACAAAATAATTGAGAAAATGAGTTGTAGGCATGCCTATAACCCACTGCTTAAAACTCGATAGTATCGCTTCTATTGTGTTTATTGAGTAACTAAAATAAAATTAATTTATAAACAATAAAAACAAAGTTACTACTTACTTATTAAAGCCTTATAATTTAAACTACAAAATAGCCACCGATTCTTTAGCAAATAGACTCATAATGCCTTTCGTTTGTATTATCCAATTTTTGTTACTGTTACGTTTGTCACGAGGTCTTTCTAGTGTGTAAATCTACTTTGACATAAATAATGATAAATTAATAACATTTTTATACAAAATTAATACATTGTCATTTACTATAAGTGTCTTTTAACCCAACACATGTAATATGAAACCATTCGATTTCACACTCATCACGATCACATTTTACCATAGACCTTCCACCGTTAACACCTTTACAAATGCAACAATAATGTACTTTCGCAGTCCCAGCTTTTTTAGTAAAGTATCTTCACAACAGTTCCGGCATAATTACTTCAGAATGAAATTTCAAGTCAATTTCACAATTCTTCTTAAAAAACTTTTCATCAGGCAAAAACTTGATAAATAACTCTCTTGATATATTTCTAACACCAAAGGTAAATTTTCAACAGTTAATGCTGATATTTTGAAAGCAAAAGGCTCCACAATTCTCATTAGTGCATAACAATTGCCAAAATTATAATTCCCACATAAAAAATGTAGTTACCCGAATAAAAGTTTTATTATGCAGTAGTCACGTGACCATTTTTTTTGCCTCGTTGACAATCAGTAAGTCGGCGAGTAGTCGCGCGGACGTGGCATTTATGGCTTATACAAGTTTGGTTCCTGGCAATGGAGGGCGCATTTTGTATAATAATAATATATTAGATTTATTTTCTTCATCGTGTGTTTTTTAAGTGATTTCTTTGAGGACTGGAGAAAAGTATTTAAGTTATGATTAGTCGTGGGGATGTGCCATTAAGAGCAACATTGGAATAATTTAGCGCTTTCAGAATAAAGTACTTAGTGTTTGCTACGCGCAACGAAGAACGACTCTTCTTATGCGTTAATGTCGTGGCTATCCATCTTATTGATAACAAGGGTTTAGAGGGAAGACTGAAGAGGGTAAACCCTTTGAATTAGTGTAGTGTAGTTAGCTGTAACCAAACTATTCAACTCTCTTTAACGTACCGTCAATTTCTATACTAGACATCGCTGGAATTTCTTTTACTTCTTATACAGTGGTCTTTCCAAAGTCTATGCCACTGGCTTGAACAATAGAAACATTTCTTCTCTGGATCTTATCTATTGAATATTTGACATAAGTGTACCGCGTATTTTACTTTTTTTTTATCCACCAATAAAATAATAGAATATTAAAGAAAAAAAACAATTTCGTTTATTTTATTAAAAAAAAAAGAATGATCGTATTTTTCAGCGATGCAGTGATGAGCACCGCTGAATAAGCAAAACCGTAATAGATGGCTATAAAAAAAATTTTAATTAATCAAATTGACAATTTAAAAAAAATAATAATAGAAGTGGTGGCCAGAAATCACGAGCAGCACTAGCTGTGGAGAACGCATGCCAATTGCCCTAGCTCGCGGGAAGGGGTTTAACAAGCGCCACCAGCTTTGCCACAGGAAAAGCTGGAAGCCTCCAAGACGGTCGTGGAGCTGGCCCTGAACGTGCAATCTGACACCAGGCAAACACAAGTAAATAAAAGGCAAAAAAACTAGGGGTGGAGCTGCATAAATAAAACAAAAAAAATAATTAAAATTATTGCTGGCTCTAAAAACAAAAAAAGGTATGGGTGTTCGGGACTTCTTCCAACCGGGAAGAAAGATGTCACAAAGAAGATGAACTTCTTGGAGGGGAAGTAAGGTGTCAAAAAGAAGATCTTGACGGGAAAAATATCTTGACCGTAGAAAAGACGGTAACAAGACAGAAGACGGAAGTCGTCCAAAAAGACAGAAGAGAATACCCTAAACGGAGCTTTTTAGGGTCCTGATAATGTGGTTAGGGGTTTCACAAGGTGATGGGTGCTCCAAACACTCGGCCCCTTTCGGTCCTGGTGATCTGACTTGACTTCATAGCGACCAACTGCAACACAAAATCCCACGTAGTGGTTTTCTGCCGCCTCGGAACCAGCAAACCAAAAATATAAACCATAAATCCTAGCAAACTTAAGGGCAACAGAAAGTAAGACCTCTAAACCCAAAATCCTCTAAAGATAACTTCAACAGTCGTGGATTTAGAAAGGCTTGTTGGTTTGTCGGCCGCTGGAAGTCAAGTGAGGTGGAAAAACAATTAGGTTAGTGTTATTCCGTCTCCGGTACCATAGAGAGGTGAGGCGTCAAGAAGATGAAGCACATTGGGCTAACTACGGTTCGAGCCAAGAAAAAAAAAGGTTGGTTCACATACTAGCAGGTGATAATGAAATACGTCCAGTGGGTTCTGATTACCCAATTGCAGGTATTCAAGCCAAGTGAAACCAAACAGATGTACCCAAATTTAGTTATACATAAGGAATCAATTTCTAATCAATGCGACTCATCATACATTTCCTAAAACAAAACATAGCCCTAGTAGCTTCAGCCTTCGACAATAAAGGCCAGTACCCTTTTAAGAAAACAGGAGTTAACCTAGAAGGTTTTGGAACTAACTGAAAGGTAAACATGAAAATCCAAACTGACAGGTAAAGAATAAAAGAAAACTTTCACAAAAATGCCGTTCCTATAAGGAAAGACTGGATAACTATTGCAAGAGAATAAGGCGATTGAAGATATGGGTAAAATGTAATCCCGCTTGGCCAAAGACAACGAAGGGAAGGTCCTGAACCTTAGGTAGGTGTCCAGTTTTATATAGAAAACACAACATTGAACGTTTCACTAGTTTTAAAAGCTAAAATTCAAGTCAGATATGTGATATAAGGTACTATGATTAAGCCAGTTCTAATAATTTATTAGTGACAAAATTGAACTGTTCCATAAGGAAACAGCAAAAACCGTCCCAATAAATCCACATGCACCGAACCCTTCTCCACACCTCATGAGCGTAGTGGATCTCCCTACCACTTCAAATAATAAAGGGTGGCGCTCCAGAATACCGCTATCCCGATCTATAGTAAGAGCCGCCATTACAAACAAAATCTCTAAAATATTCAATTTGTGCAAATTGCTAATTTTTAAGGTTAAAAATATGGCTGGAAGTTATCATCGCGACGCATCTATTTTAATTGGTCTCCCAGCGGTGAACTTAATGTAGGAAGGTAGTCTGATTTCCGCATCTTGAGAGTATCTCATCACCTTTCATTTCGTGTGTTTTTCTCCAGTAACATTATAAGATACTCTCCAATCACATCTCGAGAAGAAACGTTCTCCATTCTCTCAGCCAGTTTACGGCTATTTAGTTTCTCTCAGTACCTTCCGAAAGACGTTTCTTGTTGGCCAATTAATGGAAATTCGCGTATTCTAACACTCAATGTGTTTATCCGTCCTGTAAATAAATCCCAACGATAAGAAATTGCAGTTAAGATATTCAAAAGTTTATCTATTCGTTATTTATTAAGTGTACCTATAATAAAACCTTAAAAGTTCCGTAAAGTTCCAGTAAAAATGTTCAAGTAACTGTAAGTGTAACTTGTCTATAAGTTGGAAGTTGTAAATTTGCCAGCAAGTGTTCTTTTTAAATGAAGTAAATAGATGCAATTTTTTTGTGATATCGTTAACAATAAAATTTATTTTTGCTCAAAAACTGTAAGACATACGACAAAAATGCAAAAAACATAATTTGCTTAAAATTAATTTCTTAATAAAATAAAATAAGAAATTCTAGTAGCCGTTACCCAGATCTCCGTCACCAAACTAGTTGAGAAGTTCAACATGAATACAAACTAAAGTGCTCAAACCCCTTATTGTTACAAATATTATCCGAATACTGTTTTTATGAAGTAATAATAAAAAGAAAACATGAATAAAAAAAATTTGTTTAAAACTCTGTATTTCGAAAACAAAGTGACATTTGAAAGAGTTTTATACCATATTTTCGTCTTATAATTGCGTGAGTATTTACCAGTTTCATTCTTTGACCGAGGTTAGCAAGCACCCTGTATAATGTACTATTTCTTTTTGCTTTTATATTCTCCATTTGACATTATTGGTTAACTTATAGATTATAACCCAGTATCTAAGGTCATCTTTACACATCTTCAGACGGCAATACACCGTAACTAAATCGCCATTTCCCTGAGTTTCATATGAATGGATATTTCAATTTGCGGTATAAGGCTTGGTATTTGTATTTCCATTTATGGTATAAAACTTGGTATTTATCCTGATACACCGGGTTACAATCAATGTTGTTACCCCCCTATTTTTCGTAGTTTTATAAATAAAAATTGAGACATTTTCTTTTTGAATTTGACAAATAAAGTTTGGAAGTGCTGAGGAAATTCCTAATGTAGAGAAGTTTATTAATAATGAGGATACCGAAATTAACGTAAAATTGCATATCTTTACTTATTTTTTGGCTACCTATAAAGTGGTTGATTTATAAATAAACATGTTCTTGAATCTTTAGGTAGTTTTGCGGTATTTCCGGAGAAGAATATTTTTAAAATAGGAATTGTAAGAAGTGATTTTCTTTGTTAGTTTTGCCGATTTAAAACTGCGGATAGAAAATAGTTATAGTTTTATTTAAATTAGCATATTTTAGGTCGTAGAAAAATAGGATTTTATTTATAGATTTAATTCATATTAAAGCATATTTTTCAAACAGATGGAATAAAGGACCTTCACCATCCCTCACATGTATATCATTTAAGTTTTTCTTACTGATGTATGAATAAAGAGTCGGTCCATAGTTCCCAAAGAGACCTGATATAAATTAGGAGTTAAAAAACCCAAAGTCTTGGTCTCAAATTTTTTTTTTTTTTTTTTTTTTTTTTTTTTTTTTTTTTTTTTTTTTTGATTGAGATGATTTGAGACCAAGACTTTGGGTTTTTTAACTCCTAATTACTGATGTATGTATTCCTTTATATCCTTCTGATTTTCTATTGTATATCAATTTTTTTATTAATTTTGGTATTATTTCTGTATACAGTGTTATGACAGTGGCAACCTTTTGTCATGGACAACAGGTTGTCACATCTGCTGACTTATGTGGAGGCACTAGGTCGTGGTCCATATACTTACACTTTTCCTTCGTCGTTGGTTTGCCTTGGGCGCCACCTGGTTTGATCGAAGTCCAAGCCAGGAAAATATACCGAATGTCTATGCTATTGGAAATCTTTGCAATAAATTAAACTCAAATTTTCCCACATAACAATAAAGATGTTATTATAAAAGTAAAAGGAAAATGGGGTTTATGCCACCTTATTATCTAAAAATTGTTGAAATAAAGTGATCTTTACATTATTTAGGTCGTGAATGACAAAAAAAACAGCCTTTCCTGGCGCAAGGATTTACGGTTAATAAATTGGGTATAACTTTTGCCGAGATAGCCTTACATAAAAGTTATTAATTCACTTGAATAATTAAATAAATGTACTTAATTTGATTATTGAAAGATTGAAATTATAATGATGAATTAAACTCAAACGGAGTTAATTATATTATCCAAAAGTCTAGGTGACTTTACCAGCCTGCTCGCTTCTCCTGTGGCAGCTTTTTCAGCTGGGCCTCCTGAGGTGGCCAGGTGGAGTTTTAACTTAGGTTAAAAAAACTTACATAACACCCATCCGGTAGCTCATCGGCTTAAAGTCATGTGGTCCCTTATGAATTGGGAAACCGTGAAATGGCGAAAAAATTCAACAAGCCAACAATAAAACCCCTAAAAATAATAGAAAAAAAACAGAATTACCCACTGAGTAACCACAAACAACAACCAAGAAACAAAAGAAATTAAAGGAGCTAACCTCTAAAAGGGGAGTAAGACCTCGTGGTATTTTGCCAAGGAAAATGGCCTAACGGCGGCTGGCTTGACCTTCTTGTCGGAAGAATTTTTCAAGAAGCGAGCTCAAAGGCCACGAGAACTTCTCCTCCAGCAATCAGCTGACACCAAGTTTGCCAACTTAACCTAACATCAACAAAAAAAAGAAGAGAACAGAGACACACTAAAAAAGACCAGAACGATACGAGAGTCTGGGCTTTTACCAGAACCCAAATTAAATAACGAAATGAAGAAAATAATTCCAAACAACTTTGGTTATAGCTAAAATTGCCAGTAGTGAAAAATAGGCGTTCTGCGGCTTGACGGAGACAAGAAACGGAAATACATGGTCAACCCATTTGCGGTGCCTGGTGCCGTCAACCGCAGAAAAGCAGAAGTAGTGTGTTCGCCACAAATTTGACTAAGGTTTTGTAAACAAAGATGATACAACTAAATAACAATTTTTGAATCAAATAACTATAGAAGATTCACTTTGTAGAAATACGACCGTAAGAATCAAAGGTAAGTCGAACATTCCCCACAAAGTCAATAGTGGCAATTTTAAGATTACTACAGTGTGTCCAAAACATATTTTACCTGAAATCTTTATGACTTCCAGTGTCTGAGATATCGCCGGCGGCCATTCTTAGTTGTTCACCCAGTACCTACAAGGAACTAAACTAAGCTCAAAATTTTCTTTATCTCTTTTCAGCGGATGCTTAGTTTACCTGTTACTTATTTTACTAAACCAAGGAGTCTTCGTTTCATCTTTTAGGCTTTAATTTAGCTCGAAATAAATTTTCTCTTTGTGCCACTTTATTTTATCCAAAAATTGTTTCGCAATTAGTTTTCTAATTCTCCAAGTTGAATATTTCTTTGAACATCCTTAGGCTTTGCCTTTGTCAAACCATAATCCATGCTTCTATAAATTATTTTAAAATAAATATTAGACTAAAAAGCAACATTTTAAATACTTACTCCAAGATAATAAGTAATAAAGTTACTAACCGACTACAGTCTCTTTTAACATCAAATTGGTTTTCCGCCTTCAATATTGACTTTATTTAGAATTTTAAGATAATTATATCAAATTTAAAACATTTAAACTACAAGAGCAGTTAAATTGAGGGTGACTCGATAAACTGGAAAACAAAAATTGGTATTTGGATAAAATTTTCTTTGACATCAAGGAAAACGAATTACCATTAGAGATTTTAAGCCACCAAAATGTTTATCGGGTAACATTGCAGTTAGCAGTTAAATTTGGCTTACAAGACAGAAATCTAATTTATTAAAAATAAAATCGATATTCTGATGGTATCTCTACACAGTAAAAAAGTGAGTATTAAATTTAACACTCAATGGTGGTACATATAGGACCAAACTCAATAGGGTATATTAACCAAGCAATATATCTGGTAGAAAAGAAATTTTTGAATGACTTTTTTACTTTTTGATGAGTGTTAATTCTTCTAATTTATGGGTAGGTACATTTACACTATCGTGTGTAAGTTAAACTCACAGATTGTAAACCAATCCTTCTAGGGTGTAAAAGAAATAATGAGAGGTGTAAGTAAACCATTTTTTAATGGTAATGGTAATGGTGATTAATTAGTGTAAACATCATATTATTGTAGTGTAAATTTTATTTTATTTGGGTGTGACTTTACTATAGTGAGTGTAATAAAATTTTATCATCATCTAATCCCGTATCAAACTAACCGGGCGTTTATAATTAAAAGGTAAAAAGTTATGCATTTAAGATGTATTACATTATTAACCTCTGCTTAGTTTGATACATGATTGAATGACTTAATCAAAGCCGAAAGTAGCAGCCCCTAATATATATAAATCTTCAGATCGCTTGGAAAAGGTTTGTTAAATGAATGAAAATATTGAGTATTATTTATCGTTTATTTATAAACAAAATGATGGTTACAACAGACCTGGAAAACCCTTTGATTATTTTTACACTTATTATTATAACTAGTTGAATAAAATGACACACCTATTATATAGTTTAACACTTTAGTAATAAACATGTATATATCTACGTTTAATGTACCTCATTGTTAAGCTTAACAAAACAAACAACATACCTAATAAATATATGTATACTTAGAACACTAAACAACTAAACAAAAGTATGCTTTGGAACAATATAAAAGAATATAAATGACGAGTATTATATTAATCGTATATTTAATTAGAGATCTATGAAGTAAAATATGTAGGTAGGTACCTAAGTATTTATATAAAAAAGGGATACATTTATGTTATAAGCTTATATCAGATTAAATTAAAAGTGTAACAAAGTTAATACCTACTTAGTTCCTTAAAAACGGCGTACTTATTAGTAAGGTTTCTATTAAATTTCGTTAATATGCTTACCCAATTTAACAAGATCCTCATAAGAGGGACTCTCATTTGGCACTTTACAGAACTTTGCTTTGTTTCTATATTTTAATATAAATTTAAGATTATTCTATATCACGTTTAAAGAGCACAATGAGACTGACTTGAAAGTTGAATTTGCACATAGCGTCGGCGTCATGTGTCAATTCCTAGAATTTCACACCACTTGTTGCCGCCTGTCTTTTTGGTAACACGGGTTTAGGTATTAACCCGGGGCCGTGTAGAAAAAAAACGATAAAAGAATAAGTTTTACACTCAATGTGTTAAAATAACCTTCTAGCGGTGTTTATTTACACGCTAATATGGTGTTAGTAATTTTCATTGTATTTGATTTTCCTGATAGAGTGTAAAATGGAATAAATAACACCCATTCAGCAAAATTAATTTTTTAGGGAGTTAAATCCATAGGCAAATTGTAATGGCGTTTCTCTACGATAGTTCGGGTGCCATTTTGTAATGGCACTCGGATAGCGGTTTAATAGATGATTCGGACGGTACCCTTAATGCGGCGGAGTAATTACGGTTTTTTTTTTCGGTGACGGTGCGGATCGGGATATCGGTATTCTCGAGCGCCACACTTTATTATTTGAAGTGGTAAAGGGATCCACTATGCTTACGCGGTAGCCTTTAAACAGTGGAGAAGGGTTCGGTGCATTTAAATTTATTAGAACGGAGTTGTCTTTCTCTTTTGTCGGAAATTCAGTCAGTAAGCTTCGGAGGAATAAAACAATTTGTTTCCTTAAATTATTGACAGGTCGTGTTTATCTCAATAAAATATTAATACAAGATAAATGCTTTAATACTACTTGTTACCATCGTGTACTTATAATTTACAAACTTAAATCTAAAATAGTAATACCCCCAAAACGGATTACGGTTTAAGAAAGAAAGCGGTGCAGGAATATGATCGAAAATAAAGCAAGCAGTGCAAGCGGTGTTTTAAATTGGTAGTATAGCGGACGTGCAGGTGTTGTAAAGCGGAAGCGGTATTTTTATGTCAGCAGGATTTAAAGAATGGTAATGATCGGTTTAAAGCTTGATGCAATATTAGGGTGGTGCCAGTCGTATATAAAAAAAAGGTATAACGTGAAATAAATAAAAAAATATAAGGTTACTGTCGGTACTGTTATTCTTCAGATTTTAACTTTTTAAGGGGAGTTTTAAGTCCACTATTTCCCGAACTGTGCCAGGACTCGCAGACTGTCAGGGTTAAAGCAAATACAACTAATTCCCGAACTGTGCCAGGACTTCGTCGTTTGCTTTGAGAAAGAGGGTGCAACTATTTTCCCGAACTGTGCCAGGACTCGTTGACTTCACGGGGGGCTAATTTATAAGGACAACTATTTCCTGAAGTATGCTAGGATTAGTCGTTTGTTTTGAGAGGGAGGGGGTTTAAAGTCCACTATTTCCCGAACTGTGCCAGGACGCGCAGACTATCAGGGTTGAAGCAAATACAACTAATTCCCGAACTGTGCCAGGACTCGTTGCTTGCTTTAAGAAAGAGGGTGCAACTATTTTCCCGAACTGTGCCAGGACTCGTTGACTTCACGGAGGGTGAGAAATAGGTACTAATAATCCCGAACTGTGCCAGGACTACTTTGTACACAGAAATAAATTAGATATGGAAGAGGTTTGGTCCCTACAGTAACACTTTTAATGATCCACTATATATTTTAAACCGGATTGGAAGTTTTAACGGTTTCCTTTTTTATCACTTTTAAATACGACACACCCTAATAAAATAAGTTTTCTTACCCACGTGGCGGTTCTGTGACTTGGTTAAGTCTCGTAGCAGGAACTCAGCAGGAACTGCCGTTTGAGCGCCGAGCGCTCGCTTAAATACCCTTCCGTGCGCCAACTGAAGCAGCTGGAGCCGCTGCCCGCACCTGTTATGACGCGGTACTATCGAGGCGCGCGGCGTATCTCCTCGCGTTGGCGACTCGGTACTGCTCGCTGTATTTTGCAGGATTGATAATAATTAATGTGCATTGCATTTTTAATTAGTTAACTAATTTGGGGATCGGTTTAGTTTTCTTTTTACTTTATAGATAATCAACAATTTGTTATGATACTATTTCGTGAAAGAATGGAATTTTTCTATTGACAAATAAAGAATAAAATAATTTTAGTTCCTGGGCGGTTGATTAATCTTATTCCTAGCTATCCTAAATCTTAAACGGGTTAATAAACCTAAAACTTATGTAACTTCGTTACAAAATTTAATACAACAACTTTGGTCCCATATGAGTGTAGAAATGTGATAAATTACGTTGATCCGGGTGTTAACATCAACACTACTTTTTTTTGCCACTCCTGAAATGATTTTTACCAGGTGGATATTTTTTACTGTGTAGAACAACCGTAAGCTCGAGGATTTTAAAGCCGCTTGTTTGATACGACAATGTTTGCAGTTAACTTTTGAATGAGCAAGGGTTGTTTAAACAATCCTTTGCCACTATATTAAGCGGTGCTTTGACCTAGGCACTCATGCCCTTACGGTATGTGATAAACACACATAATATGTATATTAGCTTGCCGTCTTACAGATAAGATTTTGTTAGTTCGTTAGCTCGATTGCTTTCAATTATCTGATATTTATTTACAATTTATTTTGATTCATTAGATTTCTCGCCCCGTACCTCTCTAATTTAACTGCCAACTGCAAATGTTCAAAAAAAAGTAATCTTAAAGGCATCCACACCAACGCGGCTACGGCCACGGTTGCGGTGGCGGCCGCGGTGGCGGCCAATCTAAACACATAGAAATAAATTAATG
The DNA here is from genome assembly GCA_963920685.1 of Polydrusus tereticollis. Taxonomy (NCBI): domain Eukaryota; kingdom Metazoa; phylum Arthropoda; class Insecta; order Coleoptera; family Curculionidae; genus Polydrusus; species Polydrusus tereticollis. The sequence goes on along the minus strand of OY987334.1, from coordinate 1,742,145 downwards.
AAATCATACCAGCGCAGGCAGGTCTAGATCAAGCGGCCTAGGGCAGCGTTCTGATATGCGGTGACGGTCAAATACAACGTGTCAACTTTGACTGCGAGAAGTGACGGTAGTAAGGGCAAATAAGATAATAGAATTATTAATAGAAAATTTTAAATTATATACCATACTTTTTGATTTAAGCCATCCATATTATAAAAATATAAAGGCTAAAAACAAAGTGTGGGACAAAGAGCTAATAGTAACAAAGTCTCTTCTTCCGCATCGTCTATCATAATAACAAATAATAGAAATAAAAATGAAACCTGGACGTTTAAAAATATATTTTCGTATACATAAAATCTGTAAACGGCAACTACCTTACAGCTCCACTCACCGCTTTGGTGTGAATACGCCCGACACCGCTAATGTGATCGCCACCGTGGCCGTGGCCGCGTCGGTGTGTGTAAGCCTTAAAGCAAATTAACGAAATAAATTGTTCGAGTGCTAAAGAAGTAGACTGCAACATCCCGCAAGGTAGCTTGTTGGGACCCTTGCTGTTTTATATTTTTCATTTTTCGTATAGAAGGCTATGCCCGCAAATCAAAAACAAAATTAACAACATCATTTGTAATAAACAACTTTATATTATTACATAGCTTTAAGCCAACATTGAGACATTTATATTCTAAACACTTTCGACACACCGTTTTGATTCTTCGCAGTACATTTAATAAAATTGGCATTTCCTGCAAAGCCTAAAGGTTTGATGGGTAGCTTCTCGAAGTTGATCAGTATTGTGGTATTGTCTCTTACATAACTGATTTTCCATATACCTCCCATAAAGAAAATCCAACACAGAGAGATCAGGTGATCTAGGAGACCATCTGACAGGTTAGTTCAGGTATTCGCTTTCTATATGAGAATTGTGACTCAAAGCGCCATTTTGCTGGTAATAAATATTATTTAAATCGGCCAAAGGACCATCCTCTAATATTTCCATTATTGCATCTCGCATATATCTAGGTGTCTATTTCCGCTTAAAGTTCCTTCATAGACAAAATCCTTAATTTTAGTGCCAAAAATAAAAACTCGACAATAGAACTTTTAAGAAAAAAACTTAGTACTTCACTAAATTCTACCTAAAAATAGCTATTAATATAACGAGATTATTATGCGATTTATAATAGTCGAGGACATTGCTAGGTGACGAGGCGACAGCCGAGTCACCCGCAATGTCCGAGACGGTGTTAAATCGCTAATAATCGAGTTATATTCAAAGCTTTATCGTATCATTGACAACGGCGATGCGAAAATAAAAACAAGGTGTTTTGTCATTTCATTTTGGCATTTCAAAAAGTCATCATTAAAATCATGCAAGATTTTGATATTCCTGACGATATATTAGCTGCAGCCAACATTATAAGGTTGAGCTTGCTTCCGGACAAATCTAAAATCCATTATGAAAAAGAATATCGGCAGTTTTGTGAGTGGCGAAACAAAGTACATGTTCAAGGTGCAGAAGAAACGGTATTGCTGGCGTATTTCGCAAAACTCTCTGAGGAATACTCTGCTTCATCCTTATGGCCGAAATATTCCATGTTACGAGCGACTTTAGAACTGAAGGAAAGAGTGGAAATCGACAAATACGGCGCCTTAATACGTTTCATCAAGAAGAAAAATGTTGGATATAGAGCAAAAAAATCAAAAGTATTTACAAGAGAACAAGTCAACGAATTTGTGTGTTCTGCCTCAGACGAGAAGTTTTTAATGGTGAAAGTGGCTTTTTTAATTGGAATTGGAGAAGCCTGTCGAACTAATGAATTAGCGAAGATGACCACGGAAGATGTTGACGTTTTAGAGGACAAGCTGATTGTTACTATTCCCGACTCAAAAACCCACAAGAAACGTATTTTCGCTGTGATATTTGACGGCGAAGTCAATCCTGTGCTTTTATTTAAAAAGTACGCAATGTTAAGGCCAGACCATGTCACTAACCAAAGATTGTTTGTATCATATAGAAGAGGGAAATGTACGATACAGCCCTGCGGCATTCATTTTTTCTCTAAAATACCTCAAAAAATAGCTGAGTATCTCTCACTTGAAAATCCTAATTTGTATACTGGTCACTGCGTTAGAAGATCTTCGGCAAATTTTCTTGTTAATGCTGGAGGAGATATATTAGACCTACAAGAACTTGGTGGATGGGAATCGGCGAAGGTTGCTAGAGGGTATTTAGAAGAAAGTGTGACCAAGAAAGTTTCCATTGCTCGCAAAATTCAAATCGGCGATGTTTCCGGCAGTGGATTAGGCACTGGGGAACCGCACGAAATCGAAAGGAGTGCTTTCTCGGTCATTAATTAGTCTTCAGAGGGCATACCTAAGATCGTGGACGTTAAAGACAAAGGTGTATCCATCAAATTTGAAAACTGTCAAAATATTGTTTTACATGTTCATGAAAAATAGTTCTAATATTTTTTGGTATCTAACGTATTATGCTTTCGTGACTAACGTATTAAATTATGGTAACTAATGTATTATGAGTAACTAAGGTTTTATGTAGGTTTTAGTACGTTTATGATGTTAATAATTATTAATAAAGATATCATATAAAAATAACTTAATCTTCAATGATACGATAAACTCTATAATAATCCATTTTTACCTTCTTGACAAGTTATTAAATAAACGAGATACAGGAGAGCGTCAAAAATAAAAAAATTTTCAAAATTGCCCTCTTTGTCAGAAACTGAGAGGGCTATGAAAATTTCGCTTGCGGCAATGACAGTTTTACAAAATAGTAGAGCAGTAAGCCTCAAACCCGATCTTTCTAGCTTTCATAATAATGGAGCTGGAATATGAAAACACACGATAACCGGACACCCCGTAGAGGGACATTTTTTTAACCCACCCGATTGGCGATTTTCCTGCTGACAACAAATTACATAATTCTCAATGATTTTCGACAACGAAGCCAGATCTAATGTCAAAAAATATATAGGTTCACAAATTTGACAGATACGACGCGCATTTTGAATTTTTTTAAATAGCAACCCTCATAAATAACCACACGAGTGAATTGCATTTGGCGATCCGATTTCAAAAACCCATAGTTCTTGATATTTATTTTCAACCGTTTCGGAAATACGGGTGCCTAATTTGCCTTCATCGATTTTGTCTTTTAAGTATCTCACCCCTTTAATAAAGAGACCTTCTAGGCTGAACACCCCAATTTTTCTCAAAGTTATATAATTTCCAGTGACCAAGCTATTTAAAATTAAATTAGATTAAGCCAATTTACCAATATGTATATACTACACGTGTATACTAACATGTATATCATACAATGTACTGTATGCTTGCTTTTGAATTCTTATCTTTTAAAATAATCAGAAATTAATGATTGCTTCATATGTTTTATTTTATTTTTATAAAATTCAGATTTGCATTGTAATAACAATTGAGAAATATTAGACTCAAAATTGTTAACAATATTAAAAAGTCTTTTTAGTCTCTAAAACTTATGCAGGCTTCGAATAGGCTTGATATCTTCGATACTGGAGCAAGTTTAGGTTCCTCTTCCTCTGTCTCAGAGCTGGGAGCAGTTTCATCTGTTTCTTGAAACTCTTCAATACACTCGATGATAGTCAATTCAGCACTTTCAGTTGGCAATTCGTTATTAATAGAGGCAAACATTTTCAAGTTCACAAATGTGTCCTTAATGTAAGTCATCAATATTATCTGTATTGTACATAAATCGGACTTTCATAAATCATTTTTTTATTGTCACTGGGGACAGACTGCGCCAGGCCACCGAAACTCATATCAAAGCGTTGGTTATGTTAATATTATTTTCGATTTCTTGAAGAGGCCAACCATTGTCAATACATATTTTAAGCCTTTTTATAAGGGAGCTTCTGTAGAGCATTTTAAAATTCTAAATAATGCCTTGGTCAAAGATTGACAAAGTGAGGTAGTATTGGGTGGAAGAAAAATAAGTTTGACATTATCCAGTGAAGTTTTGGGATGAGACGTTGCATTATCCAGAAACAATACCACTCTTCTATTCTGTTTTTTCATCTTGGTATCAAATCTGTGAAGCCATGTTCTCATGGTGTCTACTATGATCCGCGCTACTTTGTTCGAGACCCATTGGAGAGGTAACTTATCGATATGTACGCCCCCAAAACATCGAGGATTTTTACTTTTGTCAATTTTAAGTGGTTCTTCCGTCTCACCTTCCTTATTTGCATAGAACAGAATAGTTCTTGAATCGTTGTTTTGCTGTTTTTTTTTCCAGTACACTTGTCATCTTTCAATGCATATATTTTTGTTAGGAATGCACAATAGTAGAGACCTGTCTCATCCACATTAAATACGTCCCTCGGGCCATAATCCATTAAAATGGCCAATATCCTTTTTTCCCAAGCAGTTACGTCTTCGATACTGATATCAGCTGGTTCGCCATATATTTTCTTCAAGATACTGTCGACGGCGGAATTTTTCTAACCATCCATTTGATGAGTTAAAGTTATCAGTCCTAGACATTGAGCAGATTCGAGGGCTTTTGCTTGAATTATGGGCCCGGATATTGGTAAGTGCTTGTTTCGCGCCTTACAAAACTAGTTAAAAACAACTTAGTCCACTGCCAGTCCTTCGGTTTTGGGAAATTTTCTTTTGTGTAGTAAACCGTTGCGACATTTTTGAAACACATTTCTAACTTCTGCTTTATTTTGAAGCAACATAGTCACTTAAGTCTTACTCACTTTAAATTTTTTAGTGAATTTCCTGGTACTTAAACCAGTTTTTCCACTTTCCTCAATTATTCCAATTTTTTTCGCTTAAGGAAAACATTTCCCTTTTCCCGCCGTCTTCAAATATTCACGTTAGTCCCAAAACACACAAAAACTGTTCAAATCAAAACTAATGTTAACAACCGATTTATCAACCTGTAACGGCTTTGCGTTTAGCGCCTCCACCATGTCTCGGCTTAGCGTTTGCTACTAATATAATTTTAATTGCCGTTATTTGAGGGGTAGAACAGATTAATTTAAATAATAGGCACTAGTACAAAACAAACACATATTTATTCTTATATAATTGATATGTGATGGGCTACATGCTTGGTGAAATGGATATTCCATATTAGAGGAAATTAAAGTCGTACTTGTTATATTTCACAATTTAATTCAGTTTCCTGACACGTGGTTCAACCCTTGCAAAGGCATATAAGACAATAACAAATTCTACATGTCATCTAAATAAAAATTGACAGATGATGGGTTATTGTGGTCCTTAATTTACAGGTATTGGGCAAAGGTACAACTAAATTACAGGTGTGATAATAATAGAGGTATTTACATCTAAGTAATAAAATTAAGAAAATTGTACTGTGTATAATAATTATGGATTTTTTCGTTCGTAATTATTGACAGTGTTTATTGCATATTTATCTCAAGTTATTAGGCTATTAAGTATTAGATTGACACCTGAAGGTATTTCAATTTGATTGTTAACAACATTACATCGATTTTTTAAGGCTTTTTTGATTGCTAATGTTTCTAATAGGTTGGGTTTTCTACCCTTGTGTTGAGTATATATCGGTTTTATTTTGTTGGATATTGAGTGGTAATTTATTATACAGTGGTCCGCTATTCCTGTTTTATTTTGATTTTTATACGTCCATAAAAATAACCTAGGTAAATACATAGCTAATTCAAAAATTGAAAATAAAGACAAATCAACACATAGCGTGGTCTACCAAATACAATGTGATGACTGTGATGCAATACATATAGGTCAAACAGGTTGAAACTTTAAAACTAAGCTTAAAGAACATAAAACATCCATTTAAAAAAAAACGAAATAAAACAGGAATAGCGGACAACCGTATAATAAATAACCACCCAATATCCAACAAAATAAAACCGATATATACTCAACACAAGGGTAGAAAACTCAACCTATTAGAAACATTAGCAATCAAAAAAGCCTTAAAAAATCGATGTAATGTTGTTAACAATCAAATTGAAATACCTTCAGGTGCCAATCTAATACTGAATAGCCTAATAACTTAAGATAAATATGCAATAAACACTGTCAATAATTACGAACGAAAAAACCCATAATTATATACACAATATCATTTTCTTAATTTTATTACTTAGCTGTAAATACCTCTATAATCACACCTGTAATTTAGTTGTGTCTTTGGCCAATACCTGGAAATTAAGGACCAAGATAACCCATCATCTCTACTATTTATTCTTAGTTGAATAAGTTGAACAAGCTAAATACAGAAATACAAAAAGAAAGAATTAAACAAGTTAAATTAATTGCTAGTCGACCTTGCTTACAGTGAAAATAAATAAGTGATACTTACATTATGACATTGCCGTGGGGCTCAGCTCTTTGGGCAGACCACCCAGTATCACACACACACACCGTCACGGCCCGGACTTGACTCTCCGCGGGTTTTACGGCCCCTAATGGAGGGTGTTATTAGCATTATTATTTACTAAAAGTTCCGATGATGAGTGCCCGTGGTCATTTAACGGATGGGTCGGTAAAGAGGAGTATAAAATAATGGAATTTCCATTTTTAAATATGGGGAATTCATAACCGATCGTTTAACGCTGGTAGTCACTTTATAGAGGCGGTCGTAAAGAGAGGTTTCACGGTATTTTCGGACAACTCATAAGCAATATGTTAATGCTAATTCTATCAAGGCCAACAGATTTGTATATAATGGGCAACGGTATCTTCAAAATATCGTTTTGATTGAGGGGTTCGAGTTTAAACTCTTGAAGTTCTTTACTAAGCTTATGATTTGTTAGAAAATTTAATATTTGCGCATCGGGCATATTGTTGGCTTGCGCATTTAGGAAAATCAGTATATTATCTGAGGATTAGAAAATTGATCAAAGAGGGTAGCGTTACTTTTACAGTCAATATTCAGGAATGTTATTCCAGCTATTCTCAATTTACAATTTTTTTGACATAACAGCAACTCATAAATTGCTTTACTGGCTTTTTTTAAAATGCAAATTAACACTGAACTTAATCAAAAAAACTCTTTTGCGAATATTACGGTTCATGCTTTAATTGAGTATAAACGGTTTGCGACACAAAAATGTTCTTTAACTCTTCACCTTATTTTATTCTTCTTTAATCCTAATTAATTCAGGCGAAAATACTAAATTGCTTAACCCAAAGAATCTGTAGAGGAATAAGAAATTATACTTAGATAAAGACTTTATATCCTTCGTCTTAAAGATATAAATAAAATTAAAGTAAGATTTTCTTTAATAATGGTAATTTTAACTAGATAGGACCTTCATAATTTCAATTTAAAAGACACTTTGTATAAATGGGAATGGGCTTTAGGCGGATTTAGCAGCTTCCATGGGCTACGTGTGCTGTATACTATATTAGATAAAAAGGTCTTTACTAATTTTAAATTGTTATAACGCAAATCAGTATCAAACCTGTAAGGGTGATTTTTACAACATTTGGTAAATTTGTTCATTATTTTTTTGTGGTCATATTGGTCGGGAAAATACAGAAGGGGCTACAACGTAGGGCTAAGAAACTAATAATTCATGCAATTTTCGAGGAGCCAACAGTGTTACAATAATTATTGAAACTAAAGAAGTAACAGTTTTATACTCCTCTTTACCGACCTATCTGTTAAACGACCGCAAGCACTTATCATCGGAATTTTTAGTAAACATTAATGCTAAAAACACCCTCCATTAAGGGCAGTAATACCCGACCCGACAATCATTAAGAAATATAGGTACATGCACTAATTACTTTATTGCAGGCGGATCCATTCAATTTGCTTTAAAGGCTGTTAAATCGGTTGTTAACATTAGTTTTTTTTTTAACAGTTTTTGTATGCTTTGGGACTAGCGGGAATATTTCAAGATGGCGGGAAAAAGGAAATCTCTTTCTTTAAGCGAAAAAATTGAAATAATGGAGAAAAGTGAAGAACTGGTTTAGGTACTTGGAAATTGGCTGACTTTGTTGCTTGAAAATAAAGCAGAAGTCAGACATTTGTTTCAAGAACAACGGTGAACAAAACAGAAAATTTTCCAAAACCGAAGGACTGGCAGTGGACTGGTTTTGTAAGGCGCGAAACAAGCACTTACCAATATCCGGGCCAATAATTGAAGCAAGAGCCCTCGAATCTGCTCAATGTTTAGGACTAGATAACTTCAAGGCATCAAATGAATGGTTAGAATAATTTCGTCGTCGCGTCGGCGCGATCTGCTTGGAAAGAAAGGCTTTTGACCATTTTAAAGAAACGTAGGGTAAAACACCAATTGTTGGCACCCTTAAGGAAATCGTTTTAGAATAGCTTAAATTTTACAAATCGTAATTAGGTTTCGACGAAAAAAACAAACAAACTCTATTTAAAAACCTGTTTATTTACCTTTTAAAACATTTACATAACTTAAAACTAATAATAAGAATATAAAAAATTTAAATTATCTTTAAAATGTAATTTTACCAGTACTTGGCATGGCCACCTAATTATTGGCACCCCTGTTATTGGCATATGAAAATATATTTTCCAAAATCTTTTAAATTTTTCTACATGCTGTGCACACAAAATTGTTTAGGCATTGATTATCTTTTTGCAAACAAATAACATGATATTGCCTTCCATAACATTTTACATATCTTAGGCCTGGTTTTTGAGTTGTGATATTGAATGTACAAATGTAACAGAGCCCAGTAGTTACTCGATTTTCACATAAATCAATATCAAAATCATTATTATCAGTGAATTCTGAAAAGATCTTTTACAAATTTCTTTAGCTTTAATCGTGATATCCAAAATCACATTAATTTTATTATCTGGAGTTTTTTCTAAAATATTTAGGTACAGACCATCTCCATAGAGTTTTCTAGTGGAATTTAATTCTCTCGTACTTTTGGGCGCAAGATCTGAAGCACCACTTTCAATATCTTTTACTACATTTTTTGAAATGTTTTTGAGTTTCTTTTTTAGCTTTTCCTTTTTAATATTTGCCATTTATTATTCTTCTTCTTTTCTTCTTGTTTTATAAGTCTGTTGATTTTTCTATTCTTTTTTTCAGCTTCTTCTTTTTCTTTGGTTTCTTTTTCTTCGTTCTTCCTTTTTTTCCATGTAGTAGACGTGATGACAAAAGAGGTTTTTTTTGTTTGGCGGCTATTTTTTCTCTGGGGTGTCTTGGGATAATCTAATAATGAGTCCAGAGACTTGTCCTGAATATAGTTTTTTTCTGAATTAGACTTACCAACATTTAAATTTTCGATATATTTGAAACTATCATCTTCTTTCATTTCAATATCGTCTATTTCAGTTCTTTTTGTCTTTTGTGCATTTTCAACATCAGCATTATCAGCTTGTGCAACTATAGTGTGTCTGCTACCAGGAAGGTGTACAGTTTCTTTTATTATTGTACTGGTATTATTGATTAATCTTTGGTTGTTTACATTACTTGGTTGGTCAGTATTTTGCAATAAATATTCAGACACTAGTTCTTCATACGTTACTACAGGTATGTCTTCCAAATTCAGCGTAGTAGTAGTACCAGTAGCTTTATCTATTGTCACGTTATCAGGCCCTGGATGTTCTTTTAAATATCTCCAAATTTTAAAAAGTAAATGAAAATAGTTTTCCTTATTATCAGCCACTTCAGTGTAATCATATGTTTCAAATTTCTTTATGCTTTCTGGCCCGATAATGTCTAAAAATATATCATAATTTAAGTGACAATTTGGATGTAATTCATTTTCGGCAAGAAGCACTTGAACATCTTTGTCTTCCAAATTCTTACCCAAACATTTATTTACATCAATAGCATAAGAGTTAAATGGGTGTAGTCCCGTAGCCCGAAATCCGTTTACTATACTTAGTGGATTAATAGAATCTACAACAACCTTCAAAACTGGGGCAAATTTTTCTTTATTTAGTTGCTCATTGGGGTTTTCTTGTCTCCACTGGAGTACCGCACGTTTCCAAAGCATCTTAACTGGCCTAAAAACTCCAACATCAGCAGGTTGTAGTATTCTGGTTGCATTGGGATACAAGGCTATTAAAATAATTCCCAGTTTTTCACACAAATTACTGACTTGAAGCGTGAGGTGTGATTTGTGCCCATCAACAAATAAAATGATTGGAAACTTAATGCCATGTTTTATTAGGGATGGATGCAAAACTTTACTTACATATTCGTAAAAATTTTCGGATTTCATCCATCCATTATCGCTTAGCCCTATACCCCAATCTGAGGAAACCGACTTAAGAATGGCAGGTGGTAGTCGCTTATATGGATAGATGATCATGGGATGAGTTGTTATTCCGGAGGCTGAAAACGTAAACATTACTGTAAGGTTTTCTTCGGCTACTACTCTGTCCACTTCATATACATTCCTGCTTCCTTTTGGTGCTATCACTTTCGTTTCTTTCGGTCCTAGTAAAAAGCAGGTTTAATCTCCATTAAAGACCCTGGTTGGATCTTCTAGAATTGATTAATATCCTTTACTACTTAGATAGCCCCTGATACCATCGAACCATTTCCTTAAATTCTGGATAGAAATAGATGCACTGCTTGAGGTAACAGCTTCTGCCGTTCTCTCAGCTAAACCACTATGGCGACTTAGAAACGATTCGTACCAGTGGATACCTGGCAAATTGTCTTTAAAAAGGTTTTTTTTCCATTTTGGTCGAAGAAACCCTTAACTGAAACTTGTACATCTTCTTTGCGGCGTGGAAATCCTCTTTTATGAGATTCAATTATCCACGTAACTAAAATTTCTTCTTCTGCTGATGACAAAATGGGGGGTGGACCATGTCTCACTTTAGTAAATTTGTTGGAAAGGCGAAATTAAATGGTGGCCCTTGGAATATTATATAACTTAGAAGCTTGCTTTTTAGACATTCCTTTTATTATAGCATCAATGGCCATGTGCGACATCTTCTTCTGTGTATTTTTTTTGTAGGACGTACTTTTTTTGACTCTCGGCATACTAACGTTTTTAATAACCTAAAAGAAATCGATACTTACAATAAACGTCTCTTAACTTATTAAGTTTTTTTTTGCAAAGTTTAATTTACCATTAACAGGCGATTTAACCCGGAGTTCCGGATTGACCGGATTATACTAGAGTAAAGATAATAATGTAACAGTTTCACTCCTATATTCTACAAACCGTTAAAATTTATATATATAAAAAATTTTTAATTCCAAATATTCTAGCATTTAAATATGGAGTTCTAAATAAAAGACAGCGTAAATATTTTTTTCTTTTCGTTTTTCTCCAATTTATTATTAAGTAGGTAGGTACCTATTAAATAACAGAAACTACCAAACATCACTGGTAATGCCAATAACTATGGCGGACAAAAAACAAAATAATCTAGTAATTGGCACTACTGCCAACTATTGGATTTATGTATGATTTTTTACCTAGTTATTGGCATACCTTAATATTAAACAAATTATACATTTTGAGGTTAGAAAACACTTGAAAACTACGAAACAAATATCATTATTAGAGCAATCACTAATATATCTAAAGAACGATGATCTATAGTTAAAATAAGTACCACAAATCAAAGGCACTTACCTTACAAATTTGCTTAAAATCGGATCAATTTGGCACAAGTTTTTTGAGATTTTCTTTGCACTAATAACGACCGTACGCATTTAAGCGCCAAAACATTTATTAGACTAAACAATGGTGCCAGATTTTTTAAAACATTTAAATACGTGGAATTTTATAATGGTCTCTTTTAGAATTCCAATTTTATTTAATGGTGTTAATAACTAGGGGGGGTGCCAACAATTGGGTGTTTTACCCTATTTGATGTAGATGGGACAGGTCTCTACTATCGTGCATTGCCAACAAAAGCATACGCATTGAAAGATAACAAGTGTACTTAAAAGAAAAACAGCAGAATAACGATTTACAATTCCGATCTGTGTAAATATGGAAGGTGAGAAGGAAGAGCCACTTACAATAGTCGAAAGCAAAAATTCTCGATGTTTTAAGGGCGCACATATCGATAAGTTACCTCTCCAATGGGTCTCGAACAAAAAAGCATGGATGACAGCAGACATCATGACCACATGGCTTCACAAATTTGATACCAAGATGAAGAAGCAGAATAGAAGAGTGGTATTGTTTCCGGATAATGCAACGTCTCATCCCAAAATTACACTGGATAATATCAAACTTATTTTACTTCTTCCAATACTACCTCACATTGCCTACCTTTGGACCAAGGCATTATTCACAATTTAATAATGCTCTACAGAAGCTACCTTATTAAGAGGCTTTTAACATGTATAGACAGTGGTTGTCCTCTTCAAGAAATCGAAAATAATATTAACATAACCAAAGCTTTGATATAGGTTTCGGTGGCCTGGCGCAATATGTCCCCAGTGAAAATAAACAAATGCTTTATAAAAGCCCGATTTATGTATAATACAGATAATTTGCCTCTATTGATAACGATTTGCCAACAAAAAGTGCAGAATTGACTTACGTCGAGTGTATTGAAGAGATTCAAGGAGTGGATGAAAGTACTCCCAACTTTGAGACAGAGGAAGAGGAACCTGAGCTTGCTCCAGTGTCGAAAATATCAAGCCTATCTGAAACCTGTGTAAGTTTGAGAGACTTAGAGGACTTTTTTAATATTATTAACAATTTTGACGAGTCAACAAATATTTCTTAATTGCTATTAAAATTCCAATTTGAATATTATAAAAATAAAACATAAAATATGAAGCAATCATTAATTTCTGATTTATTTACTTACTATTTTTTACGGTCGTCGGCGTATCAGAGGCTATCTTGAACCGGTCATCGACTGTACGGTTTTTAATCGTGCGGTCTACCGACTGGGGAGTGTGAAACGGCACCTTCATCCTACGAGATATCCGATCTCATCCGGCCTGTCTGGCGTGAATAGGATGGTTTTGATGTCGATTCATTTTACATTCTTCCCTAAGACAAGAGCACGCGGTGTTTCCCAAGCGGTCACCCATCCAAGTACTAACCGCGCTCGACACTGCTTAACTTCGGTGATCTGACGGGAACCTCTTTTTAAATCTCTTTATTGCCTATTCCTTTTTATAAGTAGAAACTTAACAACTAAGTTAGCCTAGCCTAACCTAATACATAATACTAAACCAAACTAGAACTAATTACAGAGTTGGGCGCATACGGACCGTAAGCATACGGCCCGAGATGCGCCCAAAAAACCAGGCCTTAAGCCTGGCGGCCGATATTATGGCCTGTGGTTGCCTATTCTATTTTAAGTTCACATCACTCCACTCGCGTTCCGGCACGGTGCCTTTCCGGGTGCTATACAGATTATTACTCCGAAGAGTATAATATTAAAATTTGCAGAAATAGTAAAGCGGTCAATTGTATACCAATAGCAGAGCATTCTGGGAAAACTCGAAAAAAACCCAGTGAAAATTTTTGTATCACAGTTGAAAATCATATCCGCCTATGGCGGGTAGTTTGGATGCACAGCGACATACCACCCCTGCTCCGTCATCTCCGCAGCAGAGAGAGGCAATGTTTAATGGGCATGTCCTCGTCAGTCAGGTCGGTAGGCGTTCCGTTTGGGTCCGCCCACTGCCGTTTTATCGGTTCAGTAAACCACATTTTGGGCCACAAAAATCCGCCAAACGACCTGGTGATGCTAGAAGTTCAGCGCGATTTTTGCAGCCCCCCTGTGCATTACTTTGTCTGTGTTTTAAGTTGGTTTGGATATTTTGTATGTCCGTTCGTCATTTTTTCGTTTTGTTTGTTTGTTTGTTTGTTTGTTTGTTGTTTTAGTGTTGTTGCTGTGCGTCTGGCAGTGGGATATTGTAAATCGGTAGTTTGTGGTACAGTGGTTTATGTTTTGTATTAATGTCGTTGTCTGCACGTCTGTCTGTTATGTTTCTCGTCATTGGTGAGTGTTGTATGTTGTACATGTAGAATTTGTTCGATATGTCACGTATGTATGTGATTATGTCGTCTATTGCTGCCATGTGATGTAGGTCCCGGATCGTGACGTATCTGTTCGATGACGTCACGCATCTCAAAATCTTATTTTCGAGCCTCAGAAGCCTCTGCATCTGAGTGTTCGAAGCACTGCACCACACGGGAGCACCGTATGTCAGTATTGGTCTTATTATCTGTTTGTATATTAATAGTTTGTTGGGAGGGGAAAGGTGGGATTTTTTGGATAGAATGGCATAAAGGCTTTGCATTGCTGCAAAGCCTTTTTTGAGGGTTTCGGTAAAGTGGGGCATGAAGGAAAGTCTTTCGTCGATTGTGATTCCTAAATATTTGAAACGTCTTTGTGGTTGTATGTATGTGTTGTTGATTTTCAAAGGCACGATTATTCTATTGTTTGTGAATTTCTTTGTTAAAGTTGCGCAAGTGGTCTTAAGCGGATTTACTGCTATCTTCCACTTTTTAAAGTATGGGTCCAGAATATTGATGTGCGACTGGACTTGTCGCTTAGCAGCTTCCGCATAAAAAGATTGCGCATAGATAAGCGCATCATCCGCATACAGCGTAAGTTTTGTGAGGGGATACCTCGGGAAATCGGCTGTATACAGGTTATACAACAGCGGTGACAACATGGTTCCCTGAGGCACCCCCGCATTAACCACCCTCGGTGCGGACAATGCACCCTCTACCTTAACAAAGAAGGTTCGGTTTTGTAAGTAAGTTTGTATTAGTGTAATTATGTGCATCGGGTAGTTATGTATCGTCATCAGTTTGTACAGTAGTCCTTGATGCCAGACAGTGTCAAAAGCTCTGCTGATGTCAAGAGACAGTAGAACTGTATTTTGTCCTAAATTGAATTTATTTTTGACATCAGTCAGGACCTTCGCCACTGCCTGAACTGTATTATGTCGTGGTCTAAAACCAAATTGTTCGTCTTGTATGTTTGTTAGTAAGTTCTGTTTTTTGAGTTTGAACAAGATGCTTTTTTCAGCTATTTTGGACATTGTATTAGTTAAAGCTATAGGTCTGTATGAGTCTGCTTGTTTTGGGTCTTTGTTCGGTTTGAGTAATGGTATTATGATTGCCTCTCTCCACTGTACAGGGAAGTACTGCAAGGTGAACATGGCGTTTATTATATATAATAATTGCACAAATGCTTTTTGGGGTAAATTTTTTAATAGAATATTAGGAAGCCCATCGGGTCCAGGGGCTTTTCTGAGAGGCAAAAATCGTATTATCTCTCTCAAGTCCCTGGGCCTGATGAGCAATTTGGATAGGACGGGCGGGGGTATAGGGTATTTTTGTCGTGTCACGTTTGTCATTAAGTTTGTGATGTTATTTTGCGATTGTTGCGTATTGTCGGGTGAAATGCAGACTGCTGCAAGCGATGTGGCCAGACAGTCTGCTTTTTCCTTGTCAGTTTGTGTTTGTTGACCAGTCAATGTCGGTATTTTGTTGATTTTGCGTTTGAGGCGTTTGGTCAGACGCCACAGTGACGAGTCTTGTGCACTTAGTCCAGTCAGTGTGTCTGTCCAAGTGTTGTTTTTATGTATGTTGATTTTATTACGTATTGTATGTTGTATTTCTGTGAGTCTAAATTTGTCTGTGAGTTCGTTGCCAGATTTTTCGTAATCTGTTTTTGAATTTTATTAAGTCCAGAATGTCTTGTGGTAGTCTGTCTTCTTTATGTCTGATTTTAATTTTTTGTCCAATTTGTTTGTGGATTGTTTGTATGTTTTTTGTTAGTTTGGTCACTTCGTTTTCCAGTGTATGTATGTCGTCAATGTTATTGTTTATCGTTATTTTATTGTTTAATAATTGTCTGTAGTTATTCCAATTTATGTTTTTTAAAAGTATAGTGTTTGTCGGGGATTCAAAAAGCATTTGTACATGCCACTCCACCATTACAGGGAGATGATCGGAGCTTAAGTCATTCAGAACCGTCGCCTCAGACAGGCCTAAAATATTTTTATTTAAATATATGTCGATAAAAGTGGGCGTAGTCCCGTTCATCGGGTAGTGAGTGGGCGTGTCTGAGGAGACAATTTGTACATTATTATTCATAATATAATCAAAAATTAAATTTCCATGACGGTTGTTGAGGTGGTTATGCCACATATTGTGTCGTGCATTCAAATCACCAGCCATAAGAACCTGGCCATGACTGACAAAAAATGACTCAATATCGTTGTTGGTAAGACGAGTGCGGGGTGAGGCATATACCGCACTCATCACCACTCCATTCCTCTGACGGGAACCGGTGCTTCAAGTGTCGCTAGGCCCTTTATAAAATAAGAATTTCAAAGCAAACATACAGTAAATTGCCTCATATATATTATGTTAGCATGCACGTGCAGTATATACATATTTGTAAATTGGCTTCATCTCATTTAATTTCAGTTCTAATAAGTTTAAACGAAAATATTTAAAATTATTTACATATATTATGTAGATACTTATTAATAAACAAACAGTGTAAAATGCAGACTGTTTTAATTTTTCTCTATTAACCGACCAGCATTTGATTTCCCGAGGGTTGAAAGATTTTACTGTATCTGCATATTTTATTCATTAAACCAAAAATCAAATCGTGCAAATTTTATAGGTTTGGATGGTTAATTAATTAACATCCAGTTCTGGTTCGGCATCATCTAGGGTATGTAGTTATAATGGGTTTAATATTATTGAGTACATAAATATAAGAATTTTTAACTTTTATTATAATATGCTCCACTGAATTTTTCAGTGACTTGGTTATTTATATTTTTCTTCATTAAATCTGCAACGCTGGAACTTAAAGTAGAATATGTGTTTTGCGAGCGCACGTTAGATTTCATTTGGTACCACATATTGTCATAGTGTTAAAAACATACTGGTAATCAGCCACAAAGCATTTGGAATCCTGCCTCCAACTCCACCCACATGTAAAATAGTAATTATTTTGCTTTATTCAATGAAGCTTTTTAGTTATTTGTGATTTAGACAGATTTTATGCCCATTTCAATCTTAAACAATCCGAACTGGTTGAGTTTTATATAACCAAGCCAGAATTATCAATATTTTTTTTAAACAGGTCTTCTCTCTTCTCCCGCCATTTTATTTAAAGAGGAAAAGTTCAAAACTAAAAAGACTCAAAATGTCGTAAAAATTTAATGCAAATATTTTTAATAAACCTAAACTAGAACCTTCATTTTTCAAATTGCTCAATAGTGTTACACCCTCTAGAGGCCAGCTTAGAAACTTAAAAATTATTATCAGGTAAGTTGCGTAACGGTTAAGTAACTGTATGCAATCTTACTATTTATCTATATTTTAAAACCAAATAAACATTTATAAAAAATCTGGATTTATTATAAATTAGAATAGCGAAGAAAGCCGGGGCCCATATCCAAATTTTTCATCTTGCCGCACCGTGACATCTTTCGTATTTTAGTTGGTAAAAAAAGACAAAGATTTATCAGCTTTTTATTGAAGTTTATTGAAGATTTAGGGTGACACCATATTATATAATATAATATGCATCCAATATGTTGCTAATGCCTTGTTACAGATATGTCCCCAGTATGCAGCGCTTTGCGGAAACTATGATTTTGCGCAGTTCGCATTTACGTCAGCCTCGGCTTTAAACTAATGTAACCTTATTATGTTTGAGAAAGATAAAAAACACTTATATTAAATCTTGGTATACCTAATATGAAGGGTACAGGAAAAAAAACAGATTAAATCCCTTTTCATTGAAAATTTGGTTAATGGTGCCAATAAATTCTACGACTAAAGGAGCACATTTTAGAACCGTTAAAATGGGAAACAACCAGCATGATCATATGCTAAATAATATCTAAAATATTGCGTACTGGAAGAAAAACAGCTTTGTCTAAATGTCCTGCTTTCTTCCGTACAGAAATCGAAGTTAGAATGTTTTCTTGCAATAAATTCGTATCCAGCTTTTCATGTCCAAGTTCTGCAATTATAACAGTTCGTCATGATGTAACTTTAGTTTGGCATAAACCACTTAATTATACAGTGACCGGCGGAAAGTCCGCAGCATATGGGAAATTTTTTTATCTATGAATTTAGTAAATTTGTTTTATTTCGTAAAAGTTTTGCATATCCTCAAACCAAAATATCACCCAACAAATCCGGTAAAAGTCTTATGGTATACGACGGAGAGTCAAAAATTGGAGATTCCTCTAGGAGTAAGGTGCCTTAATTTTTCATTTTAGAAAAAATTCTTATTAAGAAATATTGCTTTAATTAATTTTTAATTTAATTATATTAATTAAAAATAAATTTCGCTTATTTTAGACAGAAAATAGGATTTAATCGTTTTTTCTGAATTACCCTGTATAAAAAGTACATCGCAACCATACATTACGCAAATTGTATTTTCTATACACTTTGTTAGAGATATTCCTAAATAGTATGTCAGATTAGTTATGTCTTATTAACAATATTATGACCTCCTAAAATAAAAACATAAAAATATTAAATATTGTTGCTGCACACCGTATTTTATTTATTGAGGAAACAAAAAAATTTAATCTATTTGATAGTTTGTAATGCACCTTAACTTCTTTTTAACACCTTCCAAATCGTATATTTATACATAAAAATAGTATTTTTTTCTTTAGTTAGATTTCAATTATTGTGATCGTCATAAGAGAAAAATTAAAAATTGAAAATATTTTTTGTACGGATTTTATTTGCCACGCAAAATAAGGATCATTATAAATTTATTTATGAAATAAATTCTGAGGATAATACAACTGATAATAAATATTTTAAAATCAAAAATAAAAACAAGAAATTGTAATGATAATTAATACTATTTAAATTAACAATAATTATAACTTTATATTTCTACATGTCCTACTCCATTTTCTATACATCTTACGGTTCTTTTGTTAATTTCTTTGCCTATGTTTCTTAAAAAAGTAGGATTAATTCTAGCGATACACTGTCTACTAGTATTATTAGTATTTACTAATATTATTAGTATTTATCATTTGGTTTTTACGTAACACCCGACAAAGAAGTCTACAGGAGTAATGTCCGGTGATCTTGCAGGTCAGAAATTTTTTCAAAACCGTCCGTTCCTTTTTTCGGGGAATTGTTCATTTCGCCATCCCTTACTATGAATAGAAGCACCATATTGTTAAAAGTAATTGATGTCCCGCGATAACTGTGATACTTGTCACCATGAATTAAAAGTATTTCTATTTTTTCCCGTAAAGACAACTTTTCAACTTGTTTCCGTGGCTGCTTTGATCTTATTTTTGTTTATATACAATATACAGTAGTATTGGCAATTGGTTATGAGAAGAAAAATAATTTGTATTATTATATTTAGGCTTTAAATTCGTATATGAAGAAAGATTCCTTTGTATTTTAAACGAAATATATGGATTTGAAATGTTTTGATTTATAGTATACAAAATTATATTGATCGTTATTATTATATAATTAATTATCGTGGCAAATAAAGTCCGTACAAAAAATATTTTCAATTTATAATTTTTTAATATTTTTCTTATGACGATCACAATTTTATTATGATCTAAATAAAGAAAAAACGTTGTACTTTTATGCATAAATATACAATTTGGAAGGTGTTTTAAATTAAAGTGTATTACAAAATATAGATGAAATCATTTTGTTTCCTCAAAAAATAAAGTACGGCGTGCAGCAAAAATATTTAATATTCTTATGTTTTTATTTTTAAAGGAAATAATATTGTTAAAATTAACTAATCTGACATACTATTTCCGGCTATCTCTAAGAAAGTGTACAGAAAATTCAATTTGGGTACTGTATGGTTGCGATGTACTTTTTACACAGGGTAATTCAGAAAAAAACGATTAAACCTTATTTTTGTGTCCAAAATAAGCGAAATTTAGTACTTGAGTATGTGTTTGAAATGGAAACAATATTTCTTAATAAAATTCTTTTCTAAATTGAAAAATTGAGGTACTTTACTCCTAGCGGAATTTCCAATTTTTGACCCTTCCGCGTATACCAAAAGACTTTCACCGGATTTGATAGGTGTTATTTTGGTATGAGAATATGCAGAACTTTTTTGAGATAAGACAAATTTACTAAATTCATAGATAAAAATTTTTTTCATATGCTGCGCACTTTCTGCCGGTCACTGTATATATACTTAGAGTAAAGATATTTCGTTTGAAACATTAAATTTATATTTACTCAATTTGAAAATGAAGTGACATGTCTGGTTTTTACCCTGTACCTTTAATATGAAATAATAATACGGAACCGATACCCCTCAAGAAAGTATGAATATTTTAGGTTTAATTAGGGGTTAGTTGTTATATGCGTTGAAAGTTTAGATAGCGAGATAGTTCCAGTTGGTCAACAGTTGGTTCAAAGCATTACGTCATTACAAACAAATAATAAAAGACACTTAATTATCACTAACAGCCGTATTCACCATTGTCATATCAGACTGTTAAATATTTTTCACTCAGTTAAATCGTATCGGGGAATTCACCATTGAAAGTTAGGCTTTATCAGACTGTTAAAAATAACGGCGTCTCAGTGGGCACCACAGCCAATTATTATTGAGAAGTACGCCGCTGACTTTTTTTTACTTTTTAAAACGTTGAGCTACACTATTGAAACCAGTCGTGCATGTTATCAGAAGGTGGACATTTTGCTCATTTACTGTAAGGTCGAAATTGTTTATTTTTTATTTTTGGTTATTATTTTATGTTGTCCATGGATAGCTAGCTTTTAGAATGAGTTAAGGTGATTTCAATTTCTTTTTCACAAACAAAGCCAGATATGAAAAAAAAAACACAAGAGACCAAAAAGTTTTATTTGTAGTTGCTTAATGTGAGCAAATAAAAAAAAATGAAAAAAAGGCAGTGGCGTACTTTTTTTTCTAAATAATAATTAGTTGTGGTGCCCACTGAGACGCCACTGGAACTAATAATTTCAATCTAGTTAGGACTAATTAAGCCCCTTACTACTTCAAATAACTGAACCAAATTTCAACCAAATCGGTTTAAGGATATTTATGACCGTTTCTTTTTTAAACTTCAACGCCCTGTATCTTAGAACCGAAGCAACTCCGGACATATGTTCATAGGAACTTTTTTTCTTAAGACGACATTACGTATCACCCTCTGAAGTTTCGTACCGTAGTTAGAAAACACTCTATTTTTTTCAGGCATAAAGATGTTTAGATTTATTTCGGAAAACAAGCTTAAAATTCGATATTTTGACTTTTTACTTTATTTGTAAAAGTAGGCCATGGCCAAACGCAAATTTTTTACCATAATTGACGTGTTTTATTGAAACTCTTGTGTCTAGCGATTTGGCTACCCCTACTACCGATTAACTGATCTGGGAACCGATACAAGAGTTGTAATGGAACACGTCAAGTATTGTAAACATTTTGCGTTTGGCCATGACCTACTGTTACAATAAAAGTAAAAAAGTAAAAATATTCAATTTAAAGTTTGTTTTTCAAAATCAAATATAAACATATATATTTTTAAAAAATCCCAAATGATGCTTAATCAATGTAAAAAATAGTATACACGGTATCCCATTTAAAAAAACATAAGTTTGGTTAATATCTGAAAAACAAACATTTTTAGAAAAAAACTGATTAAGTTAGTGAACTTTACTCAAAAATTTGTATCAACATCAGTTTCTACCTTTTCATTAAGTTAACAAATAACGAAAATACGAGAAGTGCCTTAAAAGCGAAGTTTTTAAAATCACCCTGTTGATTAAAAATAAGACAGTCATGACAAATTTGACACTGGAATCGTTGGTTTCGTTTAAAAGTAGTATTTTGACGCGAAAACCGCAATTCGCTATCTTTGATAATAACTCCAGTACCCCTTAAGGTATCGAAAATGGGACACCCTGTCCTAAAAACTTAACGTACCTATTTTTCTATGATACAAACCCACTTACACCAAATATTTTTTCAATTTAAACTTGTAACAATTAATATACCTTGAATTGTATGGGCCGACAGGACTGTCAACGCTTGATGTTTTGTTTACGTTTCGTGTTGTGCGTTTATTTTTTTAAAAAAACTTTAGAACTTTTCATAAATAGCATTAAACAACTGTTTTTTTAATAACAACAAAGATGTACATACATACATTGGTCAATTACGTTATTTACCAGTTGTGAAAAATGAAAAAGCAGTTAAATCGCCGGTATAAAGAGGCTATCTTCAGGAAGAGCCTAACAACAATGGCCTGTTGTTATCTTTGGCGCCTTGACAGCAGTTAGAGGAGTAACTTTAAAGAGTATGTTAAGTTCTACATGTTTGATTTGCGCGAAATATAAACTGCTTATTAAATGATTAAGTTAAAAAAATTTCATGCGGTTGATGTAAAATATTATACAGGGTGTTTGAAACACATAGTAAAAGCTTCTAGTTTTCAAACATGCACACTTCAATTTTTTTAAAAGAGATACCCTATATATTTTAATTTATTTTCATTTAGGCATTCATCCTCTATAATTTCATATATACAGTGTCACCATTAAAGTCCGCACCATATGGAACTTTTTTTTATTAATGAGGTTAGTTAAAATTAAATTTGGGCAATCGTTTTTGCTTCAAATTAGACTAAAAATTATATAATCAAATGTCACCATCTGTCATTCGGTATCTGTCAAAAATTACATTTTAATCAAAAAATGCTGAAAAATGGCATTGTTTTACCCAATTTCAAAAAATTTTATTAGAAAAAGTTGTTTCTAGTACAATTTTTGGCCTAAATACAAAGTTTCAGTTTTCTAGCTCAAAGTTGATTTTTTTGCCATTTTTTCTAATTAACTTTTTTTTTATTTAATGTAAGTTCGCTTAATGGATATTAAACTATTTGCTTATACCATACTCAATATTTTATTTAGTTTGTATGAGCTTTTTTTTACTAGAATGCCATTTTTTTTCGAAATTTAAAATTAGAGGCAAAAAAATTTGACACAGGTGGTGCAAAGTTATCCTAATTTAAAAATTTTAACAGATAGACGTCAGATATTCCATTTTTTTGATAGTACATACACCTAAGAAGTTTAAAAAACTTATAATAAAATTCCCAGATATCAGATTAGTTCAAAATTTAGACACATTTTCTTTTTATCCACAATAAAATATCAAGGCAATTTTGAATTTTATAAGTAGGCTATGGAAAAAAAACGATTTAGAGTGCCGAATAAATAAAAGAAATGTCATAAATTTGAATATTTTCGCAAGTTATAGTTTTCAGTGTTATCACCAATGTTGTCCATTCAAGAAAAAATAGAAATTGCCTTAATTTGTGGAGAGAATATGCCTCACCGGCAAGTATCTGCCATTTTTAATAAGAGGCATCCAGAAAAAAATTTGCAGCATAGCACTGTTTCAAGAATAATGTCAAAATTTAGAGAAACTGGATCTGTTCAAAATAATTTTAAGAAACCTCACGCGGCAAGTAAATACGATGAAGCAGCACAACTTGATGTTTGTTTAACTGTTATTGACCACGGTCAAACTAGTGTAACCAAGATAAGTGATTCAACAGGGTGCAAGAGGGAAAGCGTTAGAAAAATTCTTCAGAAAAATCGATTTCGGGCATATAAACCCAAGTTTATAAACACATTAAAAGAACGCGATTTTGATATCCGACTTGATTTTTCGTTTTGGTATCAGGGACAATATGAGGAGAATATTCTTTTTCCATACAAGATATTATGGACAGATGAAGCCACTTTCTCTTCGAATGGTACCGTGAGCTCACAAAATTGCCGATGGTGGTCCCAAGAAAATCCTAACTTCACAATTGAATGTCGCGACCAGTATCATTTTAAAACCAATGTTTGGTGTGGAATTTTGAAAGATGAGCTTATTGGACCATACTTCTTTAGAGTAAACTTAACTGGTGAAAGGTACCTGAATTTTCTTGATAACGAGATTACCGAAGTTTTGGATAACATGCCCTTACACCATAGACATAACTTATGGTATCAGCTTGATGGTGCACCCATACATCAAACTGTAGCAGTGAAAGAACGCATAAACCAATTATTTCAAAACAGAATTATAGGGCGTGATAGAGAATGTCACTGGCCACCCAGGTCGCCTGACATAACCCCACTAGACTTTTTTCTGTGGGGTTATCTTAAGCAGAAAGTTTATAAGAATCGACCGTTTAGGAATATCGAGCATTTGGAACAAAGGATAAGACAGTGTTGTGCCGATATAAGACCAAGCTTTTTACAAAATGCTGTCAAAGACGTTTATAGACGGACGGGTGTTTGTATAGAGCGAGAAGGACGTCACACTGAAATGTGAAATTTATATTGCTTTTGTGTTACCTATTTAAAATGATTAAAGTTCCTTTTTGTTCCTTTTAATAATAATGATAGTTTTAAGTATAAAATAAAATTTTTATCAAATATTTAGATGTATTTGTCATTTGAAAAACGAAACATCTGACGTCTATCTGTTAAAATTTTTAAATTAGGATAACTTTGCACCACCTGTGTCAAATTTTTTTGCCTCTAATTTTAAATTTCGAAAAAAAATGGCACTCTAGTAAAAAAAAGCTCATACAAACTAAATAAAATATTGAGTATGGTATAAGCAAATAGTTTAATATCCATTAAGCGAACTTACATTAAATAAAAAAAAAGTTAATTAGAAAAAATGGCAAAAAAATCAACTTTGAGCTAGAAAACTGAAACTTTGTATTTAGGCCAAGAATTGTACTAGAAACAACTTTTTCTAATAAAATTTTTTGAAATTCGGTAAAACAATGCCATTTTTCAGCATTTTTTGATTAAAATGTAATTTTTGACAGATACCGAATGACAGATGGTGACATTTGATTATATAATTTTTAGTCTAATTTGAAGCAAAAACGATTGCCCAAATTTAATTTTAACTAACCTCATTAATAAAAAAAAGTTCCATATGGTGCGGACTTTAATGGTGACACTGTAGATGTTCTATGCCTAAATTAAATAATTTTAAAGTTATTTGCTTTTCTTTGCAATTCCACTTTTTTGTCTATGTTAAGACAATTTAAATTATTATTCGAAATTGATAAAATATATCTTACCATAAAAAAATATATTGGGATGTGCATCTGAACAACCTGCTTTTCTTTGTAAATTACTGTTATGAGACTAATTTAGCCATAGGTCCCTTTTTTAATTATCTTACTTGAACTTAGTGGTTTATGACTTCACTGTTGTCATGGAAATCCGATGCAACTCTAATCTGTCAATATTTGTATTACAATTTTTAAGTCATAAGTAACCCATATTGAAAATAATAATTGCTGTACAATGCCGATATGTAGTGTAGACGAACGTTTAAAGTTATTTGAGTGTTTTATAAGGAATAATAAAAGTCCCCAACTCGCCCTAAGAGAGTACCGTCAATTATACCCTGGAAATAGGATGCCCACCAAAAAAATTTTTTCAAGGATAACAAGAGATTTAGGAAATGGCGTTGTAATAAATAAAAAAAGAAATCGTTCGAAAACAATTCTCACAGAAGCAAAGCAATTAGAAGTGTTGTTGTATTTTGAGGAAAATTGTGAAAACTCTGAAAGAGATGCAGATAGAGACTTGCAGGCCGTAAGTAGGTATTCAGCGAACATTAGAAATGAATAATTTTCATCCATATAAATTTCTTCCTGTTCAAGAATTATCACAGACGGACTTTGACAACCGAATGACCTTTTGCAGTATAATGATGGATCGACATTTTGAAAACGACATGCTTCATAGGGTTCTTTGGACAGACGAGGCCACTTTTAATACAGCTGGTTTATTTAACAGAAAAAACTCACACTATTGGTCTTCCAGTAATGAGCATCGAGTTGAAATGATTCAAAAACAAGGGCGTCAAAATATCAATGTATGGTGCGGAATTATAGCCGACCGAATAATTAGACCAATATTTTGCAATTATGCCCTTAACGGAACAAGGTATCTCAATACGCTAACAAATGAGATATTACCACTTATTGACCAATTACCGCCTAATTTGAGAGAAAATATTGCTTATCAGCAAGATGGTGCACCCTATCATACTTTAATACCGGTTACGACATTTTTAAATCATAATTTTCAAGTATGGATAGAGAGACAAGGAACCAAGCCTTGGCCTGCTCGAAGTCCATACTTAACACCACTACATTTTTTTTTGTGGAGAACTCTGAAGGAGAGGGTCTATAAAAACCGATGCCCGAATACAAACAAGCTCGAAAGGAGGATACAGACAGAAATAAGGCACATCAATAAAAGTAATGATATCAGGAATACCGTTAGAAAGATTGAGACAATATATACGACGCGTATTGAGATGCAGGGAGGTTATGTAGAGAATATATTATAATTTAATATTTTTCTGCATTTGTTTATTTAAAAATTATTTTTGTTTTGTTCATGTTTCTTATGTTAAATTAAATATTTAATATATATATTTAAAATATTCTTGTTCTAACATGATGCTCGACTAACATTTTTTTATCCCAATATATTTTTTTATGATGAGATATATTTTATCAATTTCGAATAATAATTTAAATTGCCTTAACATGGAAAAAAAAGTGGAATTGCAAAGAAAAGCAAATTACTTTAAAAATATTTAATTTAGGTATCGAACATCTATATATGAAATGATAGAAGATGAATGCCTAAATGAAAATAAATTAAAATATATAGGGTGTCTTGTTTAAAAAAGTTGAAATGTGCATGTTTGAAAACTAGAAGCTTCAGCTATGTGTTTCATACACCCTGTATAATATTTTACATCAACCGCATGAAATTTTTTTTACTGAATCATTTATTAAGTAGTTTATATCTTCGCGCCATTTGAATGTAACTTGAAGTATGTAAATTGTTGGTTTACACAAATTGTATATTTTTTAAAAATTATGGAAAAATCGGATTTACTGAAGAATGGTTTAGAATTTTATAATATATGTGTTAACAAAAAACACCTATAATGTCGTGTCAAATTTAAAAATATATAAATATATAGGGTGTTATATTTAATAAACGAAAGTTGATATCAATTCCAGCTAAATGACTTATCCTGTATACATAAAAATATAATAAAATAAAAATTTCTATACAATTAATTACTTTTTATTACAAACTTTTTTCATAACTCTTACAGTTTCCGAGAAAAGGTACAGGGTCATCTTACGTGGGCCACCCTGTACACTAATTTTAAGCGCTAGTAGCTGCCCATAATTTAAACATCTCCACTGCAAGCTCAGTTTCAACGTTAATTATGAAAAATAAATTATTAGAACCACCTAAGAAGCAGCGTTTGCTTAATTTATGTGAGCTAATATATTTTGTTCTCAATAAAAAAAAATGTAATTCCCTCACTCGGTTATTTTGGTTACAATCTGGCAACGCTGCTGATAACTGACGTTACACGAAGGGTATGACGTGCAGCGGAAATTGTTTTGCATGAACTATATTGCACTATCAAACATATTATTCTAGAGTCAAAGTATGCATGTAAGTGGCCAAATTTAATACAGGTACACTATGGTAATCTCCAAGGATAATTTGTCGCGCGCAACATGACGCGGGGTCGCGAAGTGATCCCAATTCAATTTTATCCCTAAGAAGCAAAAAAATACCATTTTTAGGGGTGTTTTTGAGTAAATAATTGCCTAGACTTTTGTGGATTGGTGTACGAGAATACTCCTGTGGTGTCCATAAACAAAGACAAAAATTACACATTTAGAACTAAGCAGCCCTGTAAATAAATACACTAAATGTAAACTGTACCTAAGATAAACTAATATACTGAGATTTATAACGTCAAAATAGTTATTTATGGTACTAGTGTGTAATGTTGAAAATAAGTCACCCGAGAAAGATTTATACCACGAGGCCGTCAGTCCGAGTGGTATAAATTCTCAAGTGACTTAGACAACATAACACACGAGTGGCATACAATGTTTTATCCAACAAGTGGAAGTAATCGTTTTTTTATGAGATAATAATTAATAAGTTTCGTGATTAAATCAAAGCAACTTGCGTCTCAGTACCCTATTGTTATGTTTCAGTTAAGGCCAATTAAACACAGTTTAATTGAGAATATTTATATATTGTTTAAATGTTTTACAAGGCACGCTTTTAGGTCCAAACTCTACTGATTCCATTTGTCCTTATCTCAAGTACCTTTCAGTAGGTACTCCTTAAATGTTTAAAGCCTATAGAGGTACGAATGACTTCGACAACTGCAGCCTTATAATACATTACAATTCCTCCACCCTTAATTTAAGAAAAATCTTGAAATCAAACCGAATTCACGAAAATTAAACCGACAGATTTTTAAACATATTTAAATAAAAACAACAAAATTTTTACTATAGGATTAGGTAGGAACAAAACGTTGTGGAGGCTGTCGCCTTCTAAGAGGCCTGGAAGTGCCTGAATCAACTGAAATTTCTCTGGTTTCCTCATCACTTATTTCTATGACCTCACTTACCGGAGAATATATACTATCATCTGATAAAAATTCATCGCTTGAATCTCCAGAATAAATTTCTGCTGATTCCGTCTCCTCGCTAGCTGACGCAACGTCCCTAAAGTCTATTTTACTTTTATTGGTATGCAGGGGCATAATATGGTTCACGTGACGTTTCCACACTAATGATGTATTAGGAATTCGCACATATACCACATTTTTACCTACAATCTTGGTAACAATACCCATAATCCACTCCGGTTTCACTTTTCTAAAGTCTTTAACTAGAGCTTTCTGTCCTACTTTAAACGGTTTACGACATTGCATACGATAATTTTGTTTTTGTTTCGCTTGAACCGATCTTAAATTAGCCTTAACCTCCTGAAGAGTTTTATTTTCTCTATAACCTACATTTGGTGGTTTTAATAAATCTAACCGTGTTTTCAAAGGTCTACCCAGCATCAAACGGGCGGGTGATTCCCCGGTGCTACAGTGTTCAGTATTACGATAAAGAATTAAAAAATTATCTAAATCTTTCTGTGTTAAATTTTTTGGTTTTGATAGATTACTTAAAAAATCATAAGAGCTTCTTAATTCTTTAATAAGATAACGTTTTATGGTTTTCACACTATTCTCAGCAGCTCCATTTGATGCTGGGTGGTATGGTGGTGACGTCACGTGATCGATTCCGTTATTTTTTAAGAAACTTTGAAATTCCGAAGCTACGAAAGTTTTACCATTATCCGAAACTATTAAATCTGGCATTCCATATCGAGCAAACAATCCCGTTAATTTTTCTATTGTACTGGACGCTGTAATATTGTTCATCATAAAAACCTCCAACCATTTGGATAAGGCATCCAATACAACAAAAAAAATTTTGCCATTAATGGGCCCCAAAAAATCAATGTGAAGTCGAGACCATACCTTATCGGGTATTGGCCAGGGTTGCAGTTCATTCTTGGGAGGACTCTGCCTGCAACTTAAGCAAGCTGAACATGTTTTACACATTTCTTCAATGTCTGAATTAAGGGAAGGCCACCAAACGTAAGATCTAGCCAAAGACTTACATTTGACAATGCCGAAATGTGACTTATGTAATTCATTTAACACCACCCCCCGAAGGGACTCAGGAACAATAACTCGATAACCCCAAAGCAATATATCATTTTCCACCCCCAATTCGTCTTTTCTCTTAAAATATGGGACCATTTCTGAATTTACCTTTTTAGGCCAACCGTTCGCTATGTACGTTGCGACCAATTTTAGAACCTTATCCTGATCTGTTTTATTTTTCATTAGTTGAATGTCGATTGGAACATTATTTTTCTCTAATATATAATTTAAGGTGATATTAACCTCATCCTTATCATCATTGTTACTCCCCTGTACCATGGGTAATCTCGATAAAAAATCGGCGCAATTTTCTCTGCTATTTACATATACTATATCAAAGTCATAAGAACAGAGATATAGGGCGTACCTTTGTAGTCTATTTGTTGTCATGATAGGTAAACCTTTTTTTGGTCCAAAAATTGTAATTAATGGTTTGTGATCGCATTTAAGTAAAAACTTTTTACCCCACAGATAAGAACTAAATTTTTTAACACCGTAGACTATACTTAAAGCCTCTTTATCAATTTGAGAATATCGCTTTTCAGCATCTGATAAGGTTCTCGATATAAAAGCAATAGGGCGCTCTAAACCGTTCGGATATCGATGTGCTAAGGTCGCTCCCAATCCGTACGACGACGCATCTACTGTTAAAACTAAATCTAAATTAGGATTATAGTGAGCTAAAAGTTGGTCAGACATTATCAATCTTTTAATTCTTTCAAAAGCTTCGCGACATTCCTTTGACCAAATAAATTTACTTTCTTTTTTTAACAATTTATATAAAGGATGCAAAACAGACGAAATGTTAGGTATAAATTTACGATAGTATTGAATAGACCCTATAAAAGATTGAAGTTGTGAAACATTTGTTGGTTCGGGAATTTTTAAAATCGCATCAATTTTTTGTTTTGACTTATGCAATCCATTTTTATCTATGACATGACCTAAATACTCTACTGAATTTTGGAAGAAATAACACTTTTCTTTTTAATGGTAAGACCACAATCTTGTAATCGCCTTAATACTTGCTCTAATCTTTCGGTATGAATTTTCTTATTTTCGCCTGTTATTAATATATCATCAAAAAAACAACAAACACCGGAAATTCCTGATAGAACTTGTTCCATGATTTGCTGGAAGATACCCGGGGCACACGATATCCCGAAAGGTAAGCGAGTGTATACAAAACAACCCTTATGAGTGGATATGGCAGTCAGTTCTTTGGATTTATCGTCAAGTGGTAATTGCTGATATGCAAAAGCCAAATCTAGTTTAGAGAATTGTTCTCCACCCGTCAATTTACAAAATAAATCCTCTATTCGTGGGATTGGATAACGATTTATTTCTACGTGTGGATTTAACGTAATTTTAAAATCGCCGCATACTCGTACCGTACCATCCTGTTTCAATATGGGAACAATTGGGGTACCCCAACTAGAATATTGCACCGGCTCCAAGATACCCATATTTACTAATTTTTCAATTTCCACGTCTACCTTTTCTTTTATAGAGTATGCTATTGGTCTAGGTTTTAAAAATCTAGGCACAGCTCCCTCTCTTAACCTTATCGATAACTTGCCTTTATTAAACGTACCCAATCGATTATCAAAAACATCGCCATATTTTTTGATTAAAGTTTCTACAACCTTTTTTTCTTCAATATCAACAAAATTTAATTGACTTAATCCCAGGTTAAACTTGCTTACAAAGTCTCTACCCAACAATAAACTCGCTCCCTCAGAGATAACATAAAAATCCAAGTTCTCGACTTTACCTTGAAATTCTACTTTTACTAAAAATTTACCCATAGGTATAATTTTGCTGCCTACATATGTCATAAAATTTATTTGGGTTTCCGCAAGTTGTAAATTTTGAAAATATTTTTTCCACAATAATTCGGATATAACTGATTTCGCTGCCCCTGTATCCAATTCAGCTTTAAAAAATAAATTGTTCAATTTAATATTAACAAGAATTGGATTTTCATTAATGGAATTTAAACAAAAAATAGGTAAATCATTATTGTCACACTCAAGATTATAATCAACATTGCTACGATTATCATATTCATTCAAATGAAGGTTATCAAAATCCATAAAATTAAACGGCCTATTCGACATTTGTTTACATACTTTGCGAAGATGTCCCTTTTCGCCGCAAACATCGCAAATGTATCCGCGATAGAAGCAATGAGAACTATCGTGATTATTTCCGCCACACACTTTGCAAACTGACGTACCTGCTTGGGAGGTTTCCCTTCTACCCCCACTTACTGATGAACGTGTAGGCGCACGGGACTGGGCATCGTGAAGGTCCGAAACCATTGATGATGAAGGTCGCTGGAACGAGTTTTGCTGGCCATACTGTTGAGGCCGTTGCTGCCCCCTCCTGCTAGCCCCGCGGCCGCCACCAAACCTCGTTGCGTTCGCACTGCCATGTCTTGAAACTTTTTGTAACTGATTTAGCTCACTTTTCACTTGCGTTAATGGCAAACCGTAACTGTTTTCTGCAGTTTCTGTGGACAAGGCCAGTTGAATTGCCTCTTGAAAGGTTAACGTTTCCGATTTAGTAAAAAACACATCCAGTATCTTTCCGCTTTCAAAACCACAAATAAATTTGTCACGTAAAACGGTCTGCAACGTTGCACCAAAACTGCAGTGAGCCGCCAAACCACGCAATCTGACTGCATACTCTTGAATTGTTTCGGAAGGTAATTTTTTTGAAGCGTAAAATGCATACCTTTCAGCAAAAATTGCTCGGTTTGGTCTATAAAAACCGTCCAATAAAGCTACTAAATCCTCATAAGCCATCGTTTCTAGCTGATTTGGTACTGCTAAATTTTCCAAAAGGACAAAGGCATTTTCCGTCAATCCATTTAGGAAAATGGCACGCTTTTTCTCATCAGTAGTTATTTCATTGGCAACAAAATATGACTCCATTCGTCTCTTAAACACACCAAAATCATGTAAGTCGGGGTTAAATTCCATTTGAATACCCACGGACGCCATTTTCACTATCTTTTTTTCTCTTCGGCACACTCTTACTGCTACACTACAACACCACTCCCGATTTTTTCCCGATTCAACACTTTTAACCGATTCCCTCGTCACCAAAAATGTTATGTTTCAGTTAAGGCCAATTAAACACACTTTAATTGAGAATATTTATATATTGTTTAAATGTTTTACAAGGCACGCTTTTAGGTCCAAACTCTACTGATTCCATTTGTCCTTATCTCAAGTACCTTTCAGTAGGTACTCCTTAAATGTTTAAAGCCTATAGAGGTACGAATGACTTCGACAACTGCAGCCTTATAATACATTACACCTATAAATGTCAGAATGACTTGACAGTGACTTTTTTACATTTTGGTCAAAGTTGGTTGATTGTTTGGTTGCCACGGGCATGATACATTGTTAGCAAATGTTTAAATAAGTTTTCACACTTGTCAATTTTCCCTGCAGAAAAGGGAAGCTTTTTTGAAGAAAAAAACCTATAGAAAATGGAGGAAACCGATGAAAATGACGTCCCTGAGGATATCCTTACGGAAGCGGAAGAAGCAGCGATGCAGATTTTGCCTGAAAAGTCCCGAGATGCTTACGACAAGGAGTTCAAAATGTTTGAGTCTTGGATGAATTCACGGAAGATAAAAGGTATCGATGAAAATGTTCTACTGGCTTATTTTTTACATTTGCAAAAAAAATTAGCCCCATCGTCGCTATGCACCAAATACTCGATGCTTCGTTCGACTATTCACCTGTATAAAAAAAAAGATATTTCAAAATATGGCAAACTAACGAGCTTTTTGAAAAGCAAATCACAGGGATACAAACCAAAGAAGTCCAAGACATTAGAACGACTTGAAATAGAGAATTTTTTGAACGAAGCTCCCGACGACGAGTACTTGTTGATGGAAGTGGCTTTGATAATGGGGATTAGCGGTGCTTGTAGATGCGATGAATTGGTCAATTTAAAAATAGAAAATATTCAAGACAAAGGGAAATCTTTTCACGTAGTTTTGCCAGACACTAAAATCAAGAAATCGAGAAGTTTCACCATACTTGAAGAAGGATTTCCAGTCAACCCGATCAATTTGTGTAGAAAATACATGTCTTTGAGACCAAAGAATACTAGTTCTAGCCGCTTTTTTGTTTTTTACAAGAATGGTAGGTGTACCAGCCAGTGTGTGGGAATAAATACGTTGTCGAAGATACCTTCAAGAATTGCAATGGTTTTGAAATTGGAGAAACCAGCGCACTACACCGGTCACTGCCTGAGAAGGTCTTCGGCGACTCTTTAGGCCAATGCAGGGGCTAACATGACTACTTTGAAGCGTCACGGAGGATGGAAGTCCTCGACGGTAGCAGAAGGATACTTAGAAGAATCGGTGCATAAAAAAATACAAATTGCAGAAAAAATACAAGGTTCTAATGTGTCGGCGTCTTCTAGCACTATCAGCAGCTGTACCGATATTGGAGCGTCTGGTTCTAATAAACCAACGAATTTTACAATGACTTCAAATTCGAATAAACCGTTAGCGTTTTCCTTTAATTTCAATATCAATGTGAATTCTGCTTGTAATAGTAATAAATAAATAGAATACTACTTTAAATATGAACGTGTGTTATAATTATAACTTACTAGTGTGTTATTTAATAGTTTACTTGTCTAAAATGACATTGATAATGTCAGTCATAACTGCCATGTGTTGGATAAAGGATTTTTATACATAATAATCTAATGAGCATAGAGGATTTATACAGGGCGTTACTTAGTGATAGGACGTAATTCCAAAGGCGCATTCCTGAACCAAATTCAAGTAAAAAAGTTCATATAAACATGTATCCTAAAAGGTCTGGTTTTCGAGATACAGGATATCAAAGTTTAAAAAAAAAATCGTTTTTTTATAAATATCTCAAAGATCCTTTTGCCGATTTTGGTGAAACTTGGCAGTATTGTTCGTTGTGATAAGACGCTAAGTTAGCACTAACTAGATGATAATTATGAGTTCCAGTGGCGTCCGGGAGGGGGGGGGGGGCAATTTCACGAATAACATTGACAACAAAAATGTACGCCACTAACTTGTTTAAAAATTGTATACTGTTTTCAAGTTAAGCAGCTGAAAATACAACCTCTTTCCTTCTCTTCCCTTCCATCAGACTCTATAGCCTTGCCGATGATCGTAATACGGCGAAAGGCGTCCAAGGAT
The DNA here is from genome assembly GCA_963920685.1 of Polydrusus tereticollis. Taxonomy (NCBI): domain Eukaryota; kingdom Metazoa; phylum Arthropoda; class Insecta; order Coleoptera; family Curculionidae; genus Polydrusus; species Polydrusus tereticollis. The sequence continues at coordinate 1,707,352 of OY987334.1, read as the reverse complement.
TAGGTCTAACGAAAAGAAAAGTGACATATTTCTTTCTTTTACATAGCGTTTTCGGTTCGCAGGAACCGACAATTGACTTTCAGCGCCACCTGACATTAGATACCTGCTTATGCGGGTTTCATTCTTCTCTAAGTCCTCGCTGGTCTGGTTGGGTGCATAGCTTAATTGACACAAGATGTCGCGACGTGCGACATCTCGCATATACAGTGTGTATATAAAGTCTGGAAACGGCTTAATAACATCACAATTTGTTGGCCCATTTAAACCAAATTTGATACAGTTATGTAAGAGGATCTGATGCACCGAATAACGATATTGGCGTTGTTGCCAGCTTTTTAGTTTGTCTGGAATTCGAACGAATTGTATATTTTTAAATATAACACCCTGTTTATTTTTTTATTTATGGTTTTTACTTTAAATTTGTTACACTTTTGGTATAACATGCTTTGGTCCTAATATCAGTAGTTTTCGAAATAACGACGTGTTGAAAATATCAACAAATTGTGTTTTATTTATTAATAAATGTAACACCAGTTTAGTTTTGATGTAAAGTCATAAAAGCCGTCATTTTTACATACAAAAATGTCTTTAACTGAAAGTGAAAGAATTACAATTCTTATGATGAGAGGATATGGCGATAGGGTCAGGTCTTACGAAGAGGTTAAAAATCTATTTAATGACGCATTTCCAAACCGAAATCCAATTTCAAAAGCAACTGCTCTTAAAACTGTCCGACGGTTCGAAGGAACTGGAAATTGTAGAGATAGGCGACGATCAGGACGATCAGCAGTAGTAGATGAAGAGGAAAGTTTAGAAATTTTACAACATGTTGTTGAAACCCCTGTTTCTTCATTAAAAAAATTTCTCAAGTAAGTGACGTCTGCTTCAAATCCATCCATAATGTTTTAATAAAACATAAATATCACCCTTTCAAAATATATGTAGTTCAAGAGTTATCAGAAGATGATTATGAGCGAAGAATTGAGTTTTGTGATATTATGATGTCAAGGTTTGACCAAAATAACCAGTTTTTCAAATTTAGTATTTTCGGACGAAGCAACATATTTGTTAAATGGTAAAGTCAATAGACACAACTGTAGGTTTTGGGCAAATGAAAATCCCCACTGGATGAGAGAAGGTCATACACAACGCCCTGGAAAATTGAATGTGCGGGCTGGGCTTCTGGGTAACCACAAGATCGGTCCATTTTTTATTGATGGAAATTTGACATCACAACTTTACCTTGAGCTCTTGGAAACGCATTTAGTGCCTACTATACGAAATGTGATGGGACGGAGCTCCTCCCCATTTTGGTCGAAACGTGCGCGAATTTTTTCACTTTTTTTCCGAGTAGGTGGATCGGTAGAGGGGGTACAATCGATTGGCCACCCAGGTTCCCTGATTTGTCGCCTAACGACTACTTTTTATGGTGACACTTCTTGAAGAACAGAGTATATACCACAATACCTCAAGATTTGGCCGACTTGCAGCGTCGAATTTTGGACGAATTTGAATTAATAACGCCAGAAAGGATTTACAACACAATTGCAAAATCTTATTTTCAATTAGCACACTGTCAATTTGTACCGGGTGTTCCACCTAAGGAGGTAATCGGCTATATCTCAGAAAGTAATAACACTAGGACTTTGGGGAAAAATATACACTACGCCCATTAATTATCGAATATTCAAAAATGCACGCCCAAATTAATAAGCTGGTATTTTGTTAATAATGAACCAATTTTTAATTTTTTTTTCTTAAATGATAGATATAAGATTCTAGAGTTTAAGGCAGACTAGTGTACGTGCTGATACGTCTTATTGTACGGGGTAGCGCATAAAATCTAGATGCATGTAAATTTCCTAAAATTTAAAACTGACATATCTTACATAAAAATTGAATTTTATTTATTTTTTAAACTAAACCAATTAGACATCTATCTGCGTTAGAGACTGGCCAAAAAGTTTCGCCATGCCACTAGAGGCAAAGAAAAAATTACCATTTCTTCCGAATAAATTATGTTGCTGATAAAATGTTTGGTAAACAATCAATGCGTCATTTTATATCTTTTGGCTTTTGCTAAATTTAGAATAAAAAACATGTCAACAAATTAAGTCTATAATACAGAGTGCCACGCAAATATCTATCCATTTAATTAATTTACAGAAAATTTATACAAATACAAATTCAGATACAGGAATATCCAGTTCATTATTAGGTAACCTAGGATATGGTAAGTAAATGATATCTGTATGTTTGACATTAAAAGTTGTTAAAGTTTACCATACTAAGTAATTATGAACGCTAATCGATTTTTAACACCAGAACAATGTTCTTATGCTAGGGGGTTGTATGAACAGGGTCTTTCTCAAGCAGATATTGCTAGAATTTTAGCCAAAACTCAGGGAACAATATCCAAAATTTTAAGAAGATATCGAGAAACTGGCTCCAACCAAAGAAAGCAAGGACAAGGTCGACCAAGAAAAACCACCTATAACCAAGATAGGTTTGTTCGTCTGCAGTGTACAAGACAACGTTTCATTACCAGCACTCAATTACAGACGCAGTTTTCAAATACGTATGGTCCTATGCGAGTGTGCAAGCAAACGATCCGAAATCGCTTAAAAGAGGTTCAGCTTAGGCCATACGAGGCAGCGCAAGGCCCTAAATTGGAACCAGTACATCGACGTGCACGTTTAGGATATGCTAGGGAACATGTGGCTTGGGGTGAAGGTGAGTGGGGTAATGTTCTATTTAGCGATGAGTCCCGGTTTTGTCTGTATAGTAATGATAGGCGTCAAAAAGTGTTTCGAAGGCCTGGTGAAAGATTTGCACAGTGTAATTTTAAAAATACTATTAGTTATGGAGGGGGCTCAGTAATGCTTTGGGGGGGAATATCATTAGAGGAAAAAACGGACTTAACCTTTATAGAACGTTTAACGGCCGACCGATACATTACAGAAATTCTGCAGGAACACGTAATACCTTTTGCTCCTGCAATTGGAGAACATTTTATTTTTATGCATGACAACGCGCGTCCCCATATCGCCAGAATTGTCCAGGAGTATTTAGCTGACACTGGAATTTCTGTAATGAATTGGCCAGCTCGAAGCCCGGACCTAAACCCCATTGAGCATGGACCGTATGAAGAGGCAAGTCCGTGCGGAAGTTAACCCGCCGCAAACTCTTCTACAATTAAAACAAGCGCTGCATCGAATATGGCAGAATATTGACCAAGATTTTATAAGAAATCTAATTTTAAGCATGCCACGACGGTGTCAAGAAGTGCTCAATGCTCGTGGAGGCAATACCCGATACTAAAAAATTTGTATTTCTATCGTTATTTTTGTATTTTTAATTTTCTGTAAATAAATAAATAAAGTATTTATTAAATGACGACAAATAACATCAGTATAAATATTTTAATGACGGCGAGATCTAGCATAGCTATTCATCTAACCGTCTGAATTAAATATTTAAGCAAATAAAATGCAGCAAGTAAATGAATTAAATGGATAGATATTTGCGTGGCACTCTGTATTATAGACTTAATTTGTTGACATGTTTTTTATTCTAAATTTAGCAAAAGCCAAAAGATATAAAATGACGCATTGATTGTTTACCAAACATTTTATCAGCAACATAATTTATTCGGAAGAAATGGTAATTTTTTCTTTGCCTCTAGTGGCATGGCGAAACTTTTTGGCCAGTCTCTAACGCAGATAGATGTCTAATTGGTTTAGTTTAAAAAATAAATAAAATTCAATTTTTATGTAAGATATGTCAGTTTTAAATTTTAGGAAATTTACATGCCTCTAGATTTTATGCGCTACCCCGTACAATAAGACGTATCAGCACGTAAACTAGTCTGACTTAAACTCTAGAATCTTTTATCTATCATTTAAGAAAAAAAAATTCAAAATTGGTTTAATATTAACAAAATAACAGCTTATTAATTTGAGCGTGCCTTTTTGAATATTCGATAATTAATGGGCGTAGTGTATATCGATAAAAGCGGCCAAGAGAAATTGCTGGAAATTATTTTCAAGTTCGAAAAATGACCTCTAGGGGGCGTAGGAGAACTTTCAAAACAGGAATGCCGATTTTCTCTTGATTTTTCTTAATAAAAATATGTTAAAAATATAAGCATTGTATTATTCATAAAAGTATGCAACTTTATGTTACGAATCGTTTTTTTCTATTTTCAATAATAAAGTGGTGGGTCAAACTTTTTTTCTTTCAAACGCTGATATCTCTGCTTTGGATAAACCGATTTTATTCAACTTGGTCTTGAAAAAAATCCCTTCTTTTTCTCTACACATAGATCTTTTAACTATACCATATTGACTCTGAAATTAGTGTTTTAAAAAATGGCCTATTTTTCCATATTAATTATTATTATCCCTAATTTCTCTAGTTTAACAAAAGATATCACGTTGCGGTTTTCAGTTCCTTATAGTAACTTTTCCTCCTCTACAAGCTGATGGGGGTTAGTTTTTTAATCCGACGTTTCGGATTCGAGCGACCATCATCAACTTTTTTATTTTAAATACGGACCTGGATTTTTTATTCCACTATTTAATAGCCTTTATAAGCCTAAAGTAAAATGTGGTGAAAAATTCATATCATAACATTTGATTTTTTTGAGAAAATCCTTATTCATTGAGGTATTACGGAAAAACGCCATCTAGTGGTCACCATCAGAATCAATATGGTATAGTTAATAGATCTATGTATAGAGGAAAAGAAGGGCTTTTTTTTAAGACCAACTTGAATAAAATCGGTTTATCCGAAGCAGAGCTATCAGCGTTTGAAAGAAAAAAAGTTTGACCTTCTCCCACCACTTTATTATTGAAAATAGAAAAAAACGATTCCTAACATAAAGTTGCATCATTTTATGAAGAATACAATGCATATATTTTTAACATATTTTTATGAAAAAAAATCAAGAGATAATCGGCATTTCTATTTTGAAAGTTCTCTTACGTCCCCTAGCGGTAATTTTTCGAACTTGAAAATAATTTTCAGCAATTTCTCTTGGCCGCTTTTATCGATATATATTTTTTCCCAAAGTCCTAGTGTTAGTACTTTCTGAGATATAGCCGATTACCTCCTTAGGTGGAACACCCGGTACAGGGAAAACAGTTTGAACATTTAATATAAAAAATATATTTTTTCTAAATTGTACTCGTTATTTTGAAGACTACTGATATTAGGAAAAAAGTATGTTATACCAAAAGTGTAACAAATTTAAAGTAAAAACTATAAATGAAAAAATATACGGGGTGTTAGATTTAAAAATATAAAGTTCGTTCGAATTCCAGACAAACTAAAAAGCTGGAAACAATGCCAATATCGTCATTCGGTGCGTCAGATCCTCTTACAACGCAGTATTTAATGAAACTTCCATAAAGTATTTGATTTAAAATTATATAATAATTACAGATAAAGGAAAATTTTAGGGGAATGTTAATAATTCTCAGAAATCGGAGGTACTGCGCATGTGCAAAACTTCCGCGTAAGGAATTTTCTAAGCTCATACCGGGGACATTTTTGGATTGGTCAGCAATTAGCTTAGTTTCTCTACTGCTTGGATTTAACTGTATTACTCTATAAGGGTAGCTATCCTGACGCACGGAATATATTCACAATTGTCGGACATGCCGCTTCCATCTTGCCTGCAGTGGCATCTTAGACATACCGTTTCAACGAACAACTGTCCTGGTAGGCATTTTGGAATCTGTATCGCTAAAAAACAGAATGTAACATAGATACAGTCTTATGCCCCCAATAGACGGCCTGTGATGCGTCATGCCTCGCCTGTAAATTGACGCTACACGTGCAGTGTAACGGATCTGGTGCCATGAATTTCGCGCCGTGTTTCCGTTGATAAGCGGAAAATCGTACAGATTTCAAAGGAAACGGTCAGGGCGCAAAGCAGCGCGACACGGGCTACCATTTACACGATTCGACAAGGATCATTTCAATATGAGAAGCAAAACAGAAGCTGTGCTTACGCGCGGCGCGAGACCTGTCGATTCACAGGCCGTGCATAGTCCGCCTGACGGTTCTGTGGCCATAGAAGGAATGCGAATAAAAAAAAACTCATGTACCGGATCTGCCAAGATTACTAATAAATTTTAAATAAATTAACCTAATTTTATGATGATTAGACCGCGTATGAATTTTTTCCCACCCACGCATTTCCCGGCGGCTGCTTCTAGTCTAGATGAAATAATTGTTGTGGACACATGAATAAAATTATGCCTAAAAAATATGTGTTCCACTGCGTTTTTTTCTACCAATTGCCACTGAGAGTGGACAGTAATGTGGTTTAATTATTGAAATAAGAAGAAGTAAATTTAGTTTGTTAACTTATAAAAAATTTATATGAAACGAGACACCGCACGCTTATAGCGCTACAGTTAAACCTGCTTTTTTTATGCCTTTTAACCCCCTGTCTCCTCAGCCGTCGTAGCCACAGACTCGTAAGGCGGACTATAATCGCAATAGTCTATAGGTGCATCGGCCCCATACTCTACAAACCAGGTCAAGTCATAGGCCGTCTATTAGGGGCTTTATCTTATTCTCGAGTAGGTTTCGTGTGAAATATTTTCTGAATAATTTTAGTGTACAAATAATGTCTTTAGTAAAGTTGATGCGATCTCAGTTAAGACAGCATGGAGTTTAATGATTATACGAGTTAACATCAGTTTACTTGCTTTCACATCACAGAAGCAGACAGATTTGATGTGGATTGCTCCTCGTAGATAGTCAACGTGGACTAAAAGCGCTTGCTATAGAAAAATATGAGTATGACTTCACGTCGAGCACGTTTGATTTGCCACTGGCCAGTTTTGACTGGTCACAGTTTTCTAAATCCAAATTTGGAGCTGATATTTTTTAAATCAAATGTTTAAAATTTTAGGCAGGTGCTGTATAAGCAGACAGCGTTAGAAATCATTTTAGGTGACTATTTATAAAATATCTTGTTTAATTTTATTTAGCATTTCAGTTAATAATTCGAAAAACATGGCATTTTGGCGACCCATCGATACTAGTGACAATGAGACTGACAATTTTAGTGCTAATTTAGAAGCAGTTTAAGAGCTATTTGTTAATAAGGACCTTCATGTTTAAACGAAGCGGATTGTTTTAAATATTTATTTTTCTTTCAAAAATGAAAATAGTAGTCCTTCAGAAAACAATATTGTGAGTAGGATTTGTCAACTAACCCAAGTTAGCCGTGCACTAATTAATAAGGTAATAAGAGCTGGAGATATAGTCGACCACTTAGAAAATTAAGAAACTTAGTACGGCATCCAAGGAGTTCATTTGTCTTGTTGTGTGTGAATTTTACAATCGAAATAAGGTGCTAACATTAGATATAATTCGGGATAAGTTAAGGGACTATCCAGATTATAACTATAAGTCGTTAGATATGGTTTACTCGATTGCGGTTTTATTCATAAGAAATTGGACAAGTGAATGGGTGTTATGAAATCAACACGTACATTTGACCATTGACACTATACTCTACGCCAGCTACCAGTTTATTGGCGGCCGACGCCATATTTCAAACATATTTGCCAACCTGTGATTTAAAAGTCTCTTAATTCAAAAAGCATCTTAGGAATACTGGCAATTGCTGCGCTGAAAAGAGATGGATATATGAATGACCATATATTTACAGTAGTGTTAGTAGTAGTAGTTTAGTGTGCAACGAAGTTGAATATACTGCACATAATCCGTTCCGCCGGAAAAGCGTCAACAGGTGAAAAATCTGCTGCACCTCACTTAGAGTGTCGTGTAAATATGCATTTTTCTCTTACGCCTTTGCACCGATTCTCTCTCCATCAGTCTACGATCTGTCTGTTTATTTTCCTTTCATTTGATCACATTCAAAATTTACAGCTGATTTACAGATCCGTTTAAGCCGTCCCGTCACCGCACGTTTTCCATTGTATCGTTTATTTTGGGCTTATTAGAGATTTTGCTAACATAATATTGTGCTTATGGCTTCTAAAATACTTTTGAATTCAGTTTTTTTTGAGGTTATGCTAATTTTGTTGTTTTGTTCGAAATTGGCCTTTCCCCCTCTTTAATCTGCCATATGTACGTATCCTGTAGGACTACTTTTAGTCGTCAACTATATTTTGAATCTCACGAACACGGAAAAGTACCGGGTGTCTCACTAAGAATGGCTGTCGGCCGTATCTCAGAAAGTGTTAGTCGTATGGCTTGCGGAAAAAAAATATATTAGGTAAAGTGGTCATGAGAAATTGCTGGAAATTATTTTCAAGTTTCTCAGGCTGGCGCTAGAGGGCGCAACAGTAACGGTAAATATGAATCACGAAGTTTCCTCAAAAGTCGTCTAGTTAAGGTATCCCTAAAATAACATTTTTGTATATTTCGAAGATGTATTAATAAAATTCACCTATAGAACGTTTTCGTCACTTTTCAAATAAAGTGGTGGGGAAGGTTGAACATTGTTTGTAATAATAATAAATGCTGATAACTCCGGTCTGGCTTAACATAATTTAGTTAACTTAGTTTTGTTAAAAAGGGCTTTTCTCACTCTTGTAATGGCTAAATGGTGCCACCCAGTTCACTAGGCAATTGACCATCAGTGAGTCAATGCCGGAGGTGCCATTGATCCATTTATGTTTAGATTAGGAATGTGTTGTTTAATGTATAGTATTATATTATTGATAACATGAACGGTAATTGAGCGAGGACAACTACTTGAAAGGTTGTTCCTCGTAAATTGTAACATTGTATATATATGAGAATTGAAGACTGATTAAATATAGTATTTATTATGTAGAACTAGATACTGTCGTTTTCTTATCGTATCCTGACTACAACGAACCAAGAACATTGCATGGCGATCCTACCAGTCGATTCTATGCCAGTCGTACCAAAGTTAAAGTAATTACAGTGTGGTACAAAGTTATTGCAGTGTGGAATAATGGGATCATCTCAAACAAAGTCATCATTAGCCAAGCAGGCAATAGCGGAGGCACTTCAAATGGCGTGCAAAATGGTGCAGTAGCAGTGACTTGGAAAGAGGCTTTGGGAATAGTGGCCTTTGTAGCAGTAATACTCATAATGGTGGCATATGCAGTGCATAAATTCAAAAAGCATATAGAGAAGAAAGTACAGCAAGAAATCAGAAGAAGCCAAGAACTCATCTGAAAGCCCAAGTGTGCAAAATTAGCTCCAAGACGAGACGATTAAAAGGTTAGTTACTAATTAATATAAACATTTTTTGGGGATTACAATTAGTTAATGGATAGCATACTAGCACAGTGCGACGAATTTTACAAAATTTTTATTAAATGTTACGAAAATTTACAACGAGAACCCAAAGAGCGTCGTGAAAATTTAATTAGAATAAATAAGTTATATAGTGACTTACAAATATTAGATAACAAATTAGGTTGGCTAAAAAATGAGATCAACACTGATCAAGACAAGCCCAAGTTGGGAGAATATTTTCTAGAAATAAGCAGGTATTTAGAAAAATCTAGGGAAACTATTGTAGCGCGACGAGAGATCGCAGATCAAATTAGTAAAAATAGTAAAATAGACATAATGACTGAAAAATTTGATATTAGGGTCGCAGCCTCCTTGTTACCCTCTATGGACGGTACCGAGGTAGCTACGAAACAGCTTATTGATGCTATCGAGTTATACAGTGAAATGCTGGATAACAATGGAAAAGTATTCTTAATAAAATATATATTAAAAGTTAAAATTACTTAAACCGCGAAAATAAGGTTACAAAAGGAGTATGACAGTGTAAAAAATTTATTAATTAATATGACCAAACATTTAATTGCTAAAAAACAGGCGTTTTGTCAACACAGTTGCATAGTACAAAACAAAATAATAAAAGTATAGAAGATTATGCTAAAATAATAGAGCATTTAATGTTAGACCTTACTATGACACAGGCGGATAACGATGATAATGCTATTAGCGTATTAAAAAGTGTTAACGAAAAAATTGCAACAAGTACGTTTGCTAACGGACTTAGGGTCAACGACTTACGAACTATAGTTAAAGCTAGAAATTATTTAAATTTAATGGATGCTGTTATAGCAGCCAAAGAGGAAGAAATAGTAAAAAATGTTAATATTCAGTCAAATAACAATCTATTTTTCACTCACGGGAAAAATAAACATTTTAATAATACACATAGATCTTTTACGCGAGGTCACGGTGTAAACAGAAAAAACGGAAAATTTAATTAGAAACTAAATTACAAACCAAATCACATGGCTAGGTTAGGTTAGAGTGGCAGACTTCTGGTCTATCCAGACAGTCTCACGTAGTCCTTTAAGGACCGTTGTGTTACCACACATGTTTTGCGGAACCTATCAGCATCAGCTCCCTGATGGCTAGTGCGAAGTACGGCGTAGAAGAATCCTGGCAGCTTACTCAAACCAGCCACTACTGTTAATAAACCTAGTAAGTCGACCCAGTTGTAAGCTGCTTACTTCCTCCAGATTATTTAAGAATGGTTCGCCTAAGGCATTAAACCTTCTTCTTGCAAGGCCAGGGCATTCACACAAAAAATGTTGAATGCTTTCCTCCTCTTCTTCGTCTCTGCAACTGTTCTGCATGTCTACCAAAAAGACAGTGTCCGGTGACCACGGCAGTGATATTTCTTAAGTCCTTCCGACTGTGTTGTAATAACGCTGCGGTTTTCTTGTTATCAAGTAGGGGCCACAATTGTTTGGAGATGCTACAGGTTGTTAGCTCTGTCCATCTGCTTATTGCAAGTTGTTTGGCTGTACGATCTATCTCCTCTTTGACCAATCCCAGCGGCCTAGCCACGGCATTCTCTGCTAGATCGGCGGACATGCCCGCGCCCTCCTTGGCGAGCGCATCAGCAGACTCATTGCCATCTATGCTGTGATGACCAGAAACCCAACACAAAGTGACTCGATGCCGGGCACCAAGTATGCGAAGATTGTTGCGACATCGCCTCACTAGTTTTGATTTAATATTGTTGGAACGAATTGCCTTTATCGCTGCCTGACTATCTATATAGATAACTATTGACGCAGCTGCTCTCAGGCCTTGATGTTCCTGCAGGATTTTTACTGCTTTTTCTACTGCCATTGCCCCTGCTTGAAAAATGCTGCAGTAGTCCGGAAGTCTATATGACCTCTGTATTTTCATACTCTCAGAGAAGATACCAGCACCCACTCCGACGTCCATTTTTGAACCGTCTGTGAAAATTGAGTGGGCTGTCTCCATTATTAATTGATTGCCCTCCCACTCTTCCCTAGTCGGAATAAGCACAGAAAATCCCTCTCCGAAATCTGTTAGTGGGACGATGTAATCAGTCGGCTCTTGCAAATTTTGGACTGGATATGTCCTTAGTATACTGCTGTGCCCGTAGTTGGTGTCGCTCCAGCATTTCGACTCTTTAAGTCGTAAAACACTCTTTGCAGCCATACTTTTTCCATAAATGTCCACGGGCAGCAGATGTAACATCACTTCTAAAGCCGCCGTCGGTGTGGAGTGAAGGGCACTAGTTACTCCTAAACAACCTGCCCGTTGTATCTTTGTTAGTTTATTTGTGTGTACTGCTTTTTCCAAAGCAGTCCACCAGACCAGGACCCCGTAGGTTAGTATAGGTCTTACAATGGCCGTATGAATCCAGTGTACTATATGGGGGTTTCAATCCCCACTTTTTACCGATGGCTTTTTTGCAGGCATAGAAGGCAACTGATGCCTTATTGACTCGTTCTTGCAAGTTCATACCCCAGTTTAGCTTCGAATCGAGTATTAGTCCCAGGTACTTTGCTCTTGCTTTCAGCACCAAGGTACTGTTGTCCAGGACTGGGAGCCTGAAGTTCTCAATCACCCTTCTGCGATAGCTAGGCAAAATCAGAAAAACAAACACAACAGTAGAGGTTCAAGAAAATTTTACGCGCCGAGCGTATGTTGTAAACGATGAACGTGACACGAGTAAGCTGTTTTTTCGTGTCTAGGTGTGAATGACAACAAAATAGGTAGTAGTTATAATATAAACGAGAAGGCGAAACATGTAACCTACACAAACTTATTGACAATATATTAAAAACTTTTATAAAAATTTGAGACCAAGACTTTGGGTTTTTTAACTCCTAATAATATAAACGCATTAAATTATATATACGTAAAATATGGAGTGAATGAGTTAAAATTTTTGCTAGATACAGGGGCTAGTATAAGTTGTATTTTTGCTGATTATGTGGAAAGATGTCAAATAGTCACATCTAATAAAATAAAAATTAAAGGTGTTACGGGATCTACATTTTCAAGGGGAACAGCTAATATATTATTTTCTATTAATAACGAAAAGTTTAAACATAAATTTTGTGTCGTTGATAAATTCGACTTTAGTATACTTGGTGTATTAGGGTCAGATTTTTTCATCAAAACGGGAGCAATAATAAATTATGAAGATTTCACTGTATCATTTTATAACGAGGACAAAAAAATCCAAACATCATTGCAATGTAATAGCGATGATTATACGATTATACCACCCCGGTGTGAAGTAATAAAATATTGTTATACCGAAAGCACCGATGAATGTGTAATTTTGAATGAAGAATTGTGTGAAGGAGTGATTGTGGCCAGTATTATAGTAAAACCCGAGAAAAATTTTATACCAGTAAAAATATTAAACGTAAACGAACGAGAAGTCAGGTTAAAAAATTTTCAACCAAAAACAGAAAACTCGTCATTTTTTAGGATATGTAGTTTTAAGGATGAATGTATACAGGGTGATTGATAGTGGATGGCCTATTAGACGTTTTGGACGAAGCAACCAACGGATCACTTTGAAAATTTGGTTGCATGCATAAGTGGACGTGCTCTCTCCTTTAAAAATATTTTAAACTATGCAGTGTTGCCGGTTCTACCAAAAAGTACTAGCTACTTTGATATTTTAAATGGAATATCCTGTATATTAGTTTTTTTACAATCCTTATTAATTTCTTAATAACTTCTCTTAATATTTTTCTATACCTATCCGTCATCGTTTTCGAGATAATAATTAATTGCTTTCTTTTTTTTCGCAAAACATGACCTTTAAAAACTGCCGATATTTTTGACTTCTTGACAGATTAGAACATGGAAATTTGGTGGAAAGTTAAGTAATATCCAAAGACATATTACTTTGTATCGATATCTTAATTATTATAGTACAGGGTGTTTCAAAAATGCAAATATTTTGATGATTTGGAAAAATTATCAAAATTATACTTTTGTTAATGGAACACCCTGTATTTTATCTCTGATCCTAAAAGCTGTTAAAATTTTCTATCTTTCTATGTATCATGTTCCTATACCCATCTAGAATAGTTTTTGACTTAGGAGCATTTATTTGACAAATTTAATTCTTACAGATAACAATCGTAATGACTTTTTAGTCGAATTTAACAAGTAGCCTAAGAAAACTCTTGTTTTGAAATGGTTGACATTCTGCTATTATTCATTTGGTTTATTTGTCAGTTAGTTTATTTAACAAGTACATTTTAAGGTTTTAAGAAAAATGGAAGAAAACAACAACTATTCAAATACAGTACTTATGAATTTATTTGTTTTACATGGTCAGTGTGATAAGATAATTAGCCGTACTTGCAGAAGATTCAACGAAATGTATCCAAATTTGCCATCAATGAACAACAAGAAATTTAAACGAATTCAAAGCAATTTTCAAAATTTTGGATCGTCGTTGAAAGTTACTAGAAATTTACCCAGACCTGTAACGTCCAACGAGGAAAATGAAATAAATGTTTTGGCCTATTTTCATGCATATCCACAGTCTTCAATAAGATGTGCCAAAGAAGATTTGGGTTTAACCTATTATTGTGTACAAGAAATATTGTCCAAACATAATATGCATGATTATAAGTTTAACAAAGTTCAATTTCTTAAGCCAGAGGACTTTCCACAAAGAGTTTTGTTTTGCGAAAGCTTAATAGTTCATATTCAGGAAGACCCACAATTCTTTCAGAAAATTATTTGGAGTGATGAATCCAAATTTTCTCGCGAAGGAATTTTTAATAGGAAAAATATTCATTATTGGACAGAACAAAATCCCCATGTTACAAGAGATTCAGCATTTCAAGAAAAATTTGGATTTATTGTTTTTTGTTTAATGATGGACGACAAGATTCGATATTTGATGTATGATGAAAACTTAACTTCCAGAAAATACTTAGAAATTTTAACTACGTTTGTTGAAAATTTCGTGGACAATCTTCCTCTTGCTCAGGATCGCAGTAGCTAGTAACAACTTGACGGGGCTCCCGCACATTGCACTGCCGAAGTAAGTGCGGAAATACGGAGAATTTTTGAAGATCGCTGATTCAGGCGCTTAGGACCTTGGAATTGGCCTGCAAGGTCCCCAGACTTGACGCCTTTGGATTTTTACCTTTGGGGTACTATCAAAGAAATTGTCTACAAAACACCACTTAATTCAAGGGAAGAGTTGGAAGATCGGGTAAATCGCGTTTTTCAAAGTTAAGATGCTGATGAACTTAGACTAACTACTTCAAATGGTGTCAATACTCGAATTCTAAAATGCTTAGATGTCAACGGGCAACATTTTGAACATTTATTAAAAATTAACTAGGTATTTTTAAAAATTTTTTAGTAGTTTTGTAAAAAGTGAAAGAAAAATTATTTGTATGTCGCCCTGTATGCAACAACTTAATTTGGTTAAGTATTCTTAAGATTTTAAAAACGTACTCAATTGCTTTGAATTCGTTTAAATTTCTTGTTGTTCATTGAAAAAATTAAATTTGTCAAATAAATGCTCCTAAGTCAAAAACTATTCTAGATGGGTATAGGAACATGATACATAGAAAGATAGAAAATTTTAACAGCTTTTAGGATCAAAGATAAAATACAGGGTGTTCCATTAACAAAAGTATAACTTTGGTAATTTTTCCAAATCATCAAAATATTTGCATTTTTGAAACACCCTGTACTATAATAATTAGGATATCTATACAAAGTAATATGTCTTTGGATATTACTTAACTTTCCACCAAATTTCCATGTTCTAATCTGTCACGAAGTCAAAAATATCGGCAATTTTTAAAGGTAATGTTTTGCAAAAAAAAAGAAAGAAATTAATTATTATCTCGAAAACGATTACAGATAGGTATAGGAAAATATTAAGAGAAGTTATTAAGAAATTAATAAGGATTGTAAAAAAAAATTAATATATAGGGTATTCCATTTAAAATATGAAAGTAGCTAGTACTTTTTAGTAGAACCGGCAACACTGCATAGTTAAAAATATTTTTATAGGAGCACGTACACTTATGCATGTAACCCAATTTTCAAAGTGATCCGTTGGTTAGCTCGTCCAAAACGTCTAATAGGCCATCCACTATCAATCACCCTGTATCTGTAAATCGTGTAGAAAAGGTTTTGGAGGTGGTAAATGCTCAGTCAACAAGTAGGGAAGAAAAAACTTCTATTGAAAAAATTTGTGCGAAATACGCTGATGTTTTTCAATTAGAAGGAGATGCTTCAACAGTAACTAATTTATACCGTCAAAAAATTCACTTAAAACATGACGCCAGTCCAGTGTATGTAAAGCCATACCAGTTACCACATGCACAGAAAAGTGAGATAAATAAACAAATCGACACTATGATCCAAAATGACATATGCGAAAGAGCAGTTTCAGAATTGAATTCACCATTACTTATAGTGCCCAAAAAGGCAGATCATAATGGGGTAAAAAAGTTAAGGGTAGTTTTGGATTATCGCTTACTAAACAAGCAGATAAAGGATGAGAAGTGGCCTTTACCTAATATCACCAAATTTTAGATTCATTATCCGGAGCCCAATATTTTTCTCACCTAGATCTAGCTCAGGGGTACTACCAATTAGAATTAGACCCTAAGAGCAGGCCTTGTACCGCATTCTCAACGGACAAGGGGCAATTTCAGCTTAAACGTTTGCCTATGGGGTTAAAAATTAGTCCAAGTGCATTTTCTCGATTAATGACAATAGCTATGTCAGGATTAAATAGTGACTCGTGTTTTGTTTATTTAGATGATTTAATTGTATTTGGAAATTCACTACAAAATCATAATTTAAATTTAGTAAAAGTTTTGGAAAGACTCAGGAAAGTAAATTTGAAACTTAACCCGAGTAAATGTGAATTTTTAAAAAAGGAAATTTTATATCTAGGACACGTTATTTCGGCGGAAGGTATATCACCAGATCCAGAAAAGACTGTAGCAATGTCAAACTACACAAAGCCTAAGAGTACAGATGAAGTGAAACGATTTGTAGCTTTCGCGAATTACTATAGAAAATTTATAAAAAATATTGTTGCGTTAGCTCAACCGCTCAATAATTTAACTAGGAAAGGAAAAGCTTTCGTGTGGGACGACGAATGCGGAAAGTCATTTGAAAGACTAAAATAAGCATTAGTCGACCCACCAGTTTTACAATATCCAGATTTTTCAGCCGAGAATGAATTTATACTACTAGAACGGATGCAAGTGGTACAGGATTATGGGTAGTTTTGTCAAACTCCGATGACCGTCCTGTCGCTTTTGCATAAGGAAGTTTAAATAAGGCAGAAAGAAATTATTGTACTATCGAAAAAGAACTTTTAGCCATAGTATGGGCAGTGAAACATTTTAGGCCATATTTATTTGGCAAGAAATTTAAAATACTAACGGATCACAGACCGTTAATATATTTATTTAATATGACAAATCCCTCAAGTAGACTCACAAAATTCAGGTTAATTTTGGAAGAGTATGACTTTACAATACATTACGTAAAAGGCTCGGATAATGTAACAGCTGACGCGTTATCACGAGTAAGAATGAATGTGAAAGACTTAAAAAAAATGAGCGCAAAAGTAAGTGAAAGTATAAATGTTATGACGCGTGCTCAAGCTAGGAACAGACAAACAGGAGTTAGGGGAAGCGATACTGACACCGATAGGATTGATCACCCTGTAGTAGTGGAAGTACTAAAGCGCCCAAGTGACACAGTTGAGTTAAGACTGATGTCAGATTCAGAGTTTAAAAATGGTAAATTCCTAGGAGAATGTAAACAGTACTATAAAAATTTCGTTTATGATGTGAATTCACAAATAATTTTTTTTAGACCAGACTTACCGATCAGTGTAATTGACTTAGGTACATCACTGAGGCGTTTGGGAAAAATATGCGCAGAAAATAATGTTCCGGAACTGTATGTTATTAAAAATGCGAAAAGTACTGAAATTTTAGGAAAAATAGGAGAACTTAAAGAATTAATGACAGAAATAAAATTAAAACTAAATGTTGTTAGAAATGTACAGCGTATAGATGATAGGGAACTAAGGCAGTTGATTCTTAATGATTATCATACATTACCAAGTGGAGGACACGCTGGTGTCCAGCGTATGTATAATAACATAAACAGACAATATGTTTGGCCAGGGTTAAAAAACGATGTGATAGAGTTTATTAGGAAATGTGATGATTGTCAGAGACATAAGCATTCGAAATGTGTAAAGCAGCCAATGGTTGTAACCACTACGGCGACTTCAGCATTTCAAAAAGTTTTTTTAGATCTAGTAGGTCCACTTCCGGTCGATATATATAGTAATAAATATTTTCTAACATTACAATGCGATCTTACAAAGTATGTCGAATGTTATGCTATACCAGATAAAGAATCAGAGACTGTTGCAAAATCTTTCGTAAACAATTTTGTTTTGAGGTATGGTATACCAAAGGAAATAGTAACAGATCAGGGAACGGAATTTTTGTCAGAAATTTTTTAAAATTCATGTAAATTGTTAAATATTAAACAGTTAAATTCAACGGCTTACCATCACGAGACGTTAGGAGCGTTAGAAAATTCGCATAAAAACTTAGGTTCGTATCTACGAATGAAATTGTCGAGAGAAACCGATAATTGGACCGATTGGGTTCCTTTTTGGTGTTTTTTGTACAATAACACAGTAAATACGTCAACACGTTACACACCTTCCGAACTTGTTTTTGGAAAACCGAGTATAATTCCATCAAATATTGACAATTTCATTGATCCAGTATATAATTTTGATAATTATCCAGTAGAATTAAAATTCAGATTATAAACAGCATGGAATGATGCAAGAAATAACTTGCTAGTATCAAAAGCATAGCAAAAACAGATATTTGATAGAAATTGTAAACATGTTAGTTATAATAAGGGAGCATTAGTTTTACTAAAAAACTCAAGTCAAGATAATAAGTTAGAATCATTGTATAAAGGTCCTTATACAGTATTAGAAGATAGGAATACAAATTTAGTTATATGCATAAATAATAAACTATAAAAAATTTAATTAAACCGTACTATAAGCAACATTGTTTATAGTTCCTATATTATTATTAAGTAACAAAATTATTATGCAAACATATGTATTATAAAAACATAACACATAACAAAAACGTGTGTTAGTTAAATAAATCAAGGAAAAAGAAAATATTTTAACAAAAACATTTTCTTTTAATTCTCCCAGGGAGGTGTAACGGCTAAATGGCGCCACCAAGTTCACTAGACAATCAGTGAGACAATGCCGGAGGTGCCATTGATCCATTTATGTTTAGATTAGGAATGTGTTGTTTAATGTATAATATTATATCATTGATAACATGAACGGTAATTGACCGAGGACAACTACTTGAAAGATTGTTCCTCGTACATTGTAACATTGTATATATATGAGAATTGAAGACTGATTAAATATAGTATTTATTATGTAGAACTAGATACTGTCATTTTCTTATCGTATCCTGACTACATTGTTACACAACGAATCAAGAATATTACACTCTATATATCATCTTATGAACTACGGCAATATGTGTTTTACACTAGGCGCTAGGGGGCGCTGTCTTACAACTTCACAAACATTGCGCGTTTTTTCCATAATTGTAAATATAACAGTATATTCAATTTTACAACCATTAACTTAGTTAGACAGTTACTACTGGAAGAATATTTGACATTGCAAAATCAATATTTCCTAGAACGCACAAACTTTAAATATTGGAGCGATTATTATACACGCTATTATGATAATTATCTAATGAAGTTTGAAGCAGTTTCAGATGGAATTTTGATGTGTGACTCATTTACCCAACGTACAGAACGATGGGCGACAATTTGAACATTTAGGGCGCCACTGAGAATTATTGTCGTAACGATATATTTGCTTGAAATATACGTACCTTCATATTTTGTTTTTCCAAGGCCTATTTGACTCTTAAAAAAACCTTTACAATGACAAAAATCATAATGTTCCGTAATTATGATTATTGTTGTTGATATCTCCGGATTGTAAATAGATATTGACTTGCGGTTTTCGCTGACTTCTTAGACTTTTAATTATCCTTGTAATCAGGTAAAATTGAATATACTATTATATTTACAATTATGGAAAAAACGCGCAATGTTTGTGAAGTTGTAAGACAGCGCCCCCTAGCGCCTACCTAGTGTAAAACACATATTGCCGTAGTTCATAAGATGATATATAGAGTGAAAAAAGCCCTTTTTAACAAAACTAAGTTAACTAAATTATGTTAAGCCAGACCGGAGTTATCAGCATTTATTACAAATAATGTTCAACCTTCCCCCACCACTTTATTTGAAAAGTGAAGAACACGTTCTACAGGTGAATTTTATTAATAAATCTTCGAAATTTACAAAAATGTTATTTTCGGGATACCTTAACTATAGGCGACTTTTGAGAAAACTTCGTGATTCATATTTACCGTTACTGTTGCGCCCTCTAGCGCCAGTCTAAGAAACTTGAAAATAATTTCCACCAATTTCTCAAGACCACTTTACCTAATATTTTTTTTTTTCCGCAAGCCATACGACCAACACTTTCTGAGATACGGCCGACAGCCATTCTTAGTGGGACACCCGGTACATGTCGTCAACAATCTCGCCTCCTGCTGTGTTATTTTTGATTGTATTTAGCACATTTAGGTTTGTAATATACGCTTTAAATAACGTGATTCCAAAAAAAAAATTACTTTTCGTTTAGGTTAGTTCAGGTTAGTTTATTAGGTTAGTGGTATGTTTACTTTTTATTTACATATTTATAAATGGTAAATATCTAACCCCGATCCTGACCGAATGTAAGTTCAGTAAAAATAATGGTACTATAAATGACATGTCACCCACTAGGGTGTCTGGGAAAATGTGGGGAATCTCTCGGATTCAGATAAAACATGAAAAAATAAGATGACAAGTTCCTATAAATTTTTTCTTACTGGCCCTCCCTACGGAGATAAGTGCCCCTGAAGATGCCGCTGGAAATCGGTTTTTCTTGAATCTCTCTAAATACTTAATATAATAAAAATTTCATTTTATCGACAATACACAGGAGTACCTTTTTTTTAGTCTAAGTCTAAGGTAACAACTACCCAGATTTATTTTTTTTTAAGTCTTTATCATACAAGGTGTTAAAAACTGAGGCATTAAGTTGTAAGTTTAGTCCGCCCCTGGTAAACTTAAAAAGCTAAATATGTTTTAAGGGCACTATTTTAAGAGGTCTCTATCACATTAAGTTTTTATTAAATTATATTAAGTACTTTGAAAGTTATTCAAGAAAAACCGATTTCCAGCGGCGTCTTTCAGGGGCACAAATCTCCGTAGGGAGGGCCTGTTAGAAAAAATTTTATAGGAACTTATCATCTTATTTTTTTCATGTTCTATCTAAATCGCAGAGACTTCCCACATTTTCTCATACACCCTGTATAGCTTTTTTTTGAACACCATATAATTTGCATACGTATTAATAGAAACCCAAACGTCCACTACTGACGTAAGATTTATTCTAAATTTGTCGGCTTGCTCTATTGTTACAATTTTTCGACCATATTGTATCGATCTATACAATGTTAAAACTATCTGTATTGTAACTGAAAAGATATACTTTCAGTCTAATTAAAACAATATGTTCACACTGTAACTCAAATATTGTATTGTTAATTAGTAATGAGTGTTGCTTACTGTCAAGCAATAGGAAACACAGAATAACAATAATAAAAGAGAATTAGTTAGTTCGATATTATTAGGGCTAAGGTCGGCTGTTATACAGGGTGGCGCACCGAAAACTTTCCACCCAAGTTTATTTTCTTGTTAATAAATAAATCAAAAATTGCTCGAATACGGGAACCCTTAGTTTTCAGGGGGACATATTTTTTTGCTATTTTCACCCCCCCCCCCTGCTTGAACCCTCACCACAGATTAACCTAATACAGATACGTAAGTAAGCGAAAGCGTCGTATTCAACCCTCGTAAAAACCACGCCCCCCGAGAAAGAGCAGGCTCCTTGTCGTATAGTACGGGTATCAGTTTAGTGCTAGTGACTATCGGTGCAACACGATCGGTAATAAACTGTTGAGTGTAGTACGTGTGCCTATGTTATTTTGATTGTTATTTTAATAAGATGCCTGGACATAAGTGTATTTATTTGCATTGTTTTACCAGAAGCGGTGGACAAAAGTCACTTTTTGGGTTTCCAAAAGATAGTTTAAGGTAAGGTATTCCTATAACGTATTTTTGATCTATTTTTTGTTTGGAAAGATGATTCAACTAACATAATAACCAGTGTTGTAGGTTTCATTTTTTGAAATTATTTAAAATATAGGTATAATAGGATCACAATTATTGAAATCGAAAACTATTAAATTTGTAGGTCTGCAATCTGGGCTAAAGCAGTAGGAAGAGAAGATCTTCTACAAAAAAATGTTACATATATTATAAAATCTGTGAAGATCACTTTGAGAAAAAATGGGTGTCGATTTCCTCGGCAGGGTTAAAGCGGCTTTATAATGACGCTGTACCATCAATTTTTCGTGGTCCAAAACGATCGTTGGATGATGTTACTGAGGAACCGCCTAAAAAGATTCTTGTCATATCAGGTAAGAAGTAAATAGAAATAATTCATTTAAGATAAGATATAATACGGAAATCTGACGCACTTTTGCAGAATTAATGTAAAATGAAAACATATCATAAAGGCAATCTTTCTTTCTCCAGATCCCTTGACCCTTGAAATTGATATTCACAATGTACCATCAAAGCAATAGTCCCTTATTATCGCCAACAGCTTACGCACAAACACCAGAAAATTTCACTTGCCTTAGTAGAACTGTTGGAAGCGGTATGCAGACGTACGTCAGCTTGGGTGTACTACCAGCTGACGCGCAAGCGACTATAGAGGTTATCGATAAATTCGACAAATTATTTGATATGCTAAATTTTTAAGAGATCAATCATCCAAATAAATTTAAAAATGCTTTCCACGGTGTAGTGGCTACCGGCTCTAGAGGGTTTGACAGTTAAGGTTGTCTGTCGGCCGGGGGAGAGTGAGTCAGTCAGGGAACCGAGGGGGGAGTTAGACAGTGGTCGAGAGCGGAAGACGTTTGGGGAGCTCTAGAGGCTCTGAGTTATTGATAAAAGTGTTCTAAACAGTGTTATTGTCCGGTTATGGTTATTGGTTCATTATACGTGTATTCTTTCGCCTATCAGTGTTTTATTACCCATCCCAACCGACAAAGAGCTTGTTCATTGGCACCCAACTAGTGGCTAAGACGAAAAGTAGAAAACGAAGGATCACGTATGGAAAAGGCAAACCGGACGATCAGCAACATTAAATGGTAAGATCTGTCCATATTATTATGTACTTTTCTGCGTAGACTGAAGTGTATCTACGAATTTACTGAAGGTGAAATATTTCAAATTGCGCAGATCAACCAGCCATTCTACGCTACAAAGCGGCGCTGACGGAAATTGCAGAACGCATGCAGCTGGCATTCTATTGTGTTGGACTATCGACTGTAATAGATTACAAATTGACTTCAACGTACAAGTGGTTTACATTATTTAAAGACATTGTTCTAATATCTTTGATATTATTGCACGATCAGAAGACGTTTTAAGAGCAGGGTCAATATAGATGCATGAAAGTTTTAATAAGAGAAAAACTAATATTGATAGGTTTGCTATACTTATATATAAAACTTTAAAATATAGTATTAACACTATATTAGTCAGGGAAAATGCCACCCAAAAGGAATAAAAACAAAAGGAATTCAGATTTCGTATATGAACAGGATGATGCGGCAAGTGAGGGACATAGTGTTCGCGGTTCGAGTGCTTTGGATAGTGTTTTAACGGAACTGGCTGCGGGAATCGCGGGCCTACAACGTACAGTTGACAATTTGAGTTTAAAAAATAATAGTAATGATCGCGGCGACTGTGACGAAATAAATGTAAGTAAAATTAGTAACCCTGTTTGTAATCCCTCGGATCGGTCCTATATTGTACATTTTAAGGAGCTGGGGGGTGGTAATCTGTTATTCTTTCCGAATGGTAAGGTACACCCCAAAGCTTTCTTAAAAAAAATCAAAAATATTTTTATTGAGGCAGGTGTGCCGGAGCAGCATAAATTGGGCCTGGTATTACCTTGCTTAAAAGGCACAGCAGCAGACTGGGCAGCAATCAAAGAAGGGAGTTTCTTAAATTTCTTAGATTTTGAGGAGGCTTTTATAAATAGATTTTGGGGGGTAGAGAAGCAACGCGATCTATTTTTAAAACTGAATTATGGCAGATTTGAGTCGGCAAATAGATCGGAATATTTTTTAGATTTGTTTAACCAAGCAAGCTTCTTGTCGACGCCTATTGCGGATCAAAAACTAATCACAATGTTGAGCCGGCATTTCTCGCCCGACATTCAAAGGGGCATTATTACACTGGGGTTGAAAACGTTTGATGAAGTTGACGAATATTTACGTAACATTGATGCGACGTATTCAAGCAATGGCACGGCCGAGGAGCGTGAGGGTGTCCTCAATGAGGGCCACAGACAGCAAGCGGCTGCAGGAAATTATCGCGGTGGTGGTGGCGCGTCAAGTTGGCGAAGACAGCAAGGCACAAACGCGGATAGGAACATGCGACACATACAGACTACCAGGTTTAATGACAATTTAGACTTTTCTAGTGACTCGGAATCAGAGGAGGAAATTTCAATATGTAGACCATTGACTAAAGCGCCAATCGTTAAAGCGAAGATAGGTGACGTGGACGTAGAAATTTTAATAGATAGCGGCAGCGAAATAACGGCGATATCGAAATCGTTTTATAAAACAATTTCAAATCTTGTAAATATTCCAGTATTGCCAGTCAGTAATTTAGCTTTGAGGGTGGCGATTGGTGGTAAACAGCAGCGAATAACAGCACAAATTCTATTACCTGTGGAATTACTGGGGGCAAATTTGAAGTTAGATGTGAAGTGTCTTATTGTACCGAGCCTCAATCGCGGAGTTTTATTTGGGTTCGATTGGCTGTTAGAATATAAGGCAAGAGTGGATTTCAATAAGGGCATTCTTCTAGTTTCGCTCGAAAATAGGGATTACATAATTGATTATGATCAAAATAATATACAGATAGCAGGCGGGGCTGAGGTTAATTTGTGCAGTAATATCGCATTCGTGAGCGAAAATCAAATAGATGCAGGTAGGCATAGGTACAGCAAGGAGGATATACAGGCCGTTATAAAGAAAGCCCATACCGACGATGCGGGCAAGGAAAAATTGTTTAGCACCCTTCAGCCCTTTGGCGAGATTTTTTCAGAATGTCCTGGACAGGTTAAATCATATACCCACGCGATAGAAATGGTTGATGATACTCCGTTTCAGTGTGTTAATTATCCTATTCCTTTTATGTACCGGGACGAGGTACGGTCTCAAATTAATGAAATGATAGAATGGGGCATTATCTCAAAACAAAAAACCGATTACATCTTACCAATAGTAACTGTCAAGAAGAAAGATGGCTCGATTCGTATTTGTTTAGACGCGCGCAAATTAAATGACAAAATGAAGAAGGATTTCATTAATCCGCCTAATCCAAATGATTTATTACTTAGTTTTAAAGACGGAATGGTGATTAGTACTATCGACTTGACAGCTTCCTACTGGCAGATTGCTATCCAGAAGGAACATACTAAATATGTAGGTTTTATTTTTGAAAATGAGTCTTATACGTTTAATCGCTTACCTTTTGGGTTGAGCACTTCGATGTCAAGTCTGATTCGATGTCTAAATAAGGTCCTGGGTCCGGAATCTCGAGCATATACAGTAGTGTATGTTGATGACTTACTAGTGTTTTCTAACAGTGTGGAGGAGCATTTGGCCCACTTAAGACAGGTTTTTGAAAAACTCAATGCAGAGGGTATCACAGTGAAGCTTCGTAAATGTCAGTTTCTGCGAGAAGAAGTATTATTTTTGGGTCATGTGATTTCAAACAAGGGCATTGCTATGGATCCTAAACGGATAGAGGCGATAAATGATTTTCCCACTCCTAGGAATGTTCGCGAACTTCGTGGCTTTTTGGGTCTGGTGAATTATGAACGTCGATTTTGTGACAAATATTCAGAGTCAACAGTACCTCTACTGAGACTTTTACGTAAAAATGAGGTGTGGTCCTGGGAGGACAAGGAAAGGGAAGCTTTTGTCGCTATTAAGGAAGGTTACCTAAAGGCCACTATGGTGGTTCATCCTAAATTTCAACAAACTTTTTATGTCCAGTGCGACAGTTCTGATTATGCAATAGAGGGGTGTCTCTTTCAGAAATCAGAGGGAGATGAGCACGAAGTGATTGCTTACACTAGCACTACTTTAAAAGGAAGTCAGCTGAGGTATACGACTACCGAAAAGGAGTGCCTGGCTGTAGTTCACTGCCTAAAGCAGTGGCGAGTATTATTATTGGGGCAAGATCTAGTTGTTTTAACAGACCATAAATCCCTGTGCTTTTTGTTATCTTGCAAACTTAAGTCGGCTCGGCTTTCCAGATGGATTTTGGTAATGCAAGAATTTAACTTCAAGGTTATTCACTGTCCGGGGTCGGACAACAAAGTAGCTGACACGCTCTCACGGTGTCCTTCTAATAGAAATCTAAATTTGATTCCTGAAGGGTCCTCGAATATTTTCATTATGGTGATTGGGCTAAAGGAGACTTATGAGGGTTTAGAAAATAATTTCGAATCGATGAAGAATGATCAGTTAAGTGACCAGTGGATTAGGGAGAAAGTGGGTTTTTTGGAAAATTTGTCTAAGCGAGTTTTAATATTTAGTGAAAAGGAGTATAGGGTAACTATTTGGTTTCGGTTTCACGAAGGATTATTGTTTAAAAAAGGTGATCATATAAGCCCCGGGTACAAGTTATGCGTACCTAAGAGCCAAGTTAAGGATTTGGTTGTCGCCCATCATGTGGGTAGTGGCCATTTTGGCCGGGCTAAGACATATAACCAATTAAAAGAAAAATTTTATTGGCCTAAGATGCAACGGCATATAGGTCAGGTTGTCGCAGCATGCGATCTTTGCCAAAGAGCAAAAATTTCCAAGACTAGTCGCGGGCCCCAGCATTCGGTGCTACCGGAAAAGCCTGGAGAGCTGGTATGCACTGATCTCATTGGTCCGTTACCAGGGTCGCGTGGTGGGGCCACCCAATTGTTAGTGTTGGTTGACGCATTTTCAAAATTTGTCAAGTTGTATGCGTTGAAACGGGCGACGGCTAATGCTATTGTCAGTAAGATTCTTAATCTTTATGTGCCCCATATTCAGAAACCAGCTTGTATTCTGAGTGATAATGGAACCCAATTCACGGGAAGGCTCTGGAAAAGAAATCTTGCTGAGGAAGGGATTTCAATTAAATTTACATCGGTTTACTTCCCCGAGGGTAATCTGACGGAACGGTATAATAGGGAGATCGGTCGATTATTACGAACCTACTGTTACGACAAGCATACACGCTGGGCTTTTGTGTTAGGATTTGTCGAGGACTGTCTTAATAACGCGATTAACGAGGCCACGGGGTTTGCTCCTCGGTATCTACAATTCGGTGAGAAAATGTGCCAGCCTATTGATCAGATCATACCCTTTCCTTCCGATGACCGACACAAGCCTACCTCAGAATATGTCGTTTGGTTAGCGCGCGAACGGTTACGGTCCCGTGCGGAGCGGAGAGCTGCCAAGCATGATGCAAAAATTAGACCGATTACCTTTCAGGAGGGCGATAAGGTTCTTGTTAAAAGCCACGCTCAGTCTTCTGCGGAAGATAAAACGATTAAAAAGTTTTTCCTATTATATACAGGCCCTTTTTCTGTAGCGCGCCAGGCCGGGCCGAATTCATACCTTCTCATGGACTCTGAGGGAAATGAGGCGGGTAAGCAAAATGTTATCAACCTAAAACTATACGTGGAACCCGCTTCACTATGTTAGAATATAAGTAGTGTTAGTATAGTTAGGTACAGTGCACACAATATTTTGTACTTTAGATTTAGAGCTATTAGAAGAAAGCAATTTATATATTATTGGAATTTGTTCTATGGGATTTAAATCCATTAGGTATGACACTAGATTTAAATGGGGGGTCATGTAGTGGCTACCGGCTCTAGAGGGTTTGACAGTTATGGTTGTCTGTCGGCCGGGGGAGAGTGAGTCAGTCAGGGAACCGAGGGGGGAGTTAGACAGTGGTCGAGAGCGGAAGACGTTTGGGGAGCTCTAGAGGCTCTGAGTTATTGATAAAAGTGTTCTAAACAGTGTTATTGTCCGGTTATGGTTATTGGTTCATTATACGTGTATTCTTTCGCCTATCCCAACCGACAAAGAGCTAGTTCAAGGGCTTAGAATACCAGATAGACTTTTTGGAAGAGATGATAATATTTTTGAAAAACATAAAAATTTACGATTTAGATAACAAGGATGTAACCTCTCCAAATGTAAATTTATTAAATGCTGGATGGTAACAATCAGGGCAATACAGATTCTTTGGCAACGGCTTTCTAAGGCAGGTTTTAAATATCTAAAAACTAGGAGAGTTAATCAAGACTGTTTAGAGAATTATTTCGGAAATGTTAGACAGCAAGGTGGCAATTCGCTCAACCCAACGCCGATTCGGTTTAAAAGGGCTTTTAGAAAGTTGTTTTACCAAAGTTTTTTGCATTCCGAACATATGAATTGTGAGGACGATTTAGGTGTTCTTCTAACACAATTAAAACGTACTAATAGTGTTGTTTATGAGACAAAAAGTGCAGAAAAAAGGCTCCTCAAGCAATAACTCTGCCTGATTATGACTATAGGACTGAAAGCATGACAACACAAAATCCGTTCATTTATGTTTGTGGCTATTTAATAAGAAGCTTTACGAATACATTCATGCGATATTTGTATCCAATTTTCCAAACAGTCTCAGGCTCTAGACAAAAATACAATATTTTTACAATTAAAAGCTTATGGCGACAAAGAAGGCATTTTTGGAAGCTTAAAATCAGCAAGTGAAGAGTTTATTCATTATTTTTATAATTTAGAACATATATTCTTAAAAATTTTTAATGATGTTTCAAATAATGAAGGAATTTCCCATTTTTTTCTTAACCAAATGAGCAAAATTACTTTTGTTCATCCATGTAGAAACTTTCCTATTATATATATTGTTAAATTATTTGTTAGATTAAAGATATTTTATACGTTAAAATATGCAAATCGTAATATATATAGTTAAAAAAAAAACAGATAAAACGAAGTGAAAAATAAAAATATTGAGTAATTTGTAATATTAACATTATTTGTTTATTATGTCTAAATAAATATTTTCGTTGTCAATTCATGAGGTTTTATTTAAATTAGTTCAATACAATAACAATCAAAATGTATGTAGTATAACAATATAAAAACATTCCATATTTTGAACACATTGGTGCGGTTAATCTTTCTCCTAAGATATCCCGAATATATAAATGCACTGATGCGGCCAGCACGTGTCCATTAAATCTAGTGCGAATCGCTAAATCGCCGCTCTTACGTATCTGTATTAGGTTATCTGTGCCCCTACGACGAGGTGGCTTTCACCCTTAAAATCTCAAATGGAAAGGGGGTCTAGTGATACCTTATTTTAAAGCGAATTCAATTGCCTTTCCAACGCGATCTAGCTAGTTTAAATCAAATGAATAGTTCCTGAGAAATAGGGCTAAAAGGTAAGAAAATATAAAAGTAATAAAATTTATTACCGCTTGTATCAATCAAGTAAATGTTAAAAATGTCCACCACCAACCTCCATGCAATTGTAAAGTTATTTGTCGGTACTCGTACACTATTTGTTGTCGCAAGTCTTCCAAAGAATTGGGTTGGGTTGCATAAATCTTAGACTTTAAATGTCCCCACAAAAAAAGGTCCAGTGGCGCCAAATCAGGAGATCTTGCAGGGCATTCAATAGGACCTCTTCTTCCAATCCATTTTCCTGGAAAATTTTCATCCAGAAACTGTCTAACAGGGAACGTATAATGCGGGGGTGCTCCGTCTTGCTGAAAGTAAATATTTTCTGGCCGATAACGGTCATTTTCTTCTATAGCATTCGTTAAAGTAGGGTTAATAGTGGTTTCCAACAGGTTCAGGTACATTTCACCTGTTAAATTTCCAGGTATAAAATACGGCCCAATAATACGGTCTCCAAAAATTCCAGCCCACACATTTAATTTTTCGGGATGTTGAGTATGCACTTCTCTAAAAATTCTAGGGTTGGAATCCAACCAATACCTGCAAGTCTGTCGATTGACAGTACCGTGAAGAAAAAATGTGCATTCATCGGAGAAACAAATGCTAAAAATAAATTGTGGATTGCGAATGATCATTTCACTATTTAACTCGCAAAATTGCAAACGGCGATCGTCATCGTCTTCATTAAGTTCATAAACCAGTTTTATTTTATAGGGATGGAACTTATGCGTTTTTAAAGTAAGCTGAATTGTTCTACGCGAAACACCCGATACATCTGACACTTTCCTCGTGCTAAGTGTGGAATCGATGGCAATATGATCCTAAACCGCAACTTCTACAGCTTCATTTCTTACAGGATTTTCAACAATCCTTTTTTTGTTTAGCACTGATCCTGTTTCACGAAATTTTGCCACTAATTGTAGCACGTAAGTATGAGACAAGTATGCATTTAGATGGAATTCATTATAAGACAGGGCGGCAGCTCAAGCACAATCGTTACTTGTGAAGAAAAGTGAAATGATTTCAACCCTTTCTTGAAGAGTATACGTCATTTTAATCCGTTATTGGACCCACTGAAATGTAAAGCAAAATGAAATTTTATTCTTACTATGAATTTGATCGATGCCAAAAACAAATTGAGTTTTTTCGACTGAGCAAGTGAAATTTAAAATCCTTTTTGGTAAGAATGATTAAGAAGAGTATCCTTTTTTGCGTATTTTTTACCATTTATTTGTTTACTTACCATTTAATTTCTCGAAAAGTAAGGCCAAATTCAAGGAGCAAGGTTCCGTTGGAAAGACAATTTAATTCCTTTTAAAATACGCCATCGCTCGACCTTCCTTCTCATTTAAGATTTTAAGGGTGAAAGCCACCCCATCGTATTGGTTTAGCAGGAGGGGTAAAAGTAGCAAAAAAATATGTCCCCCTGAGAACTAAGGTTCCCGTGTTCGAGCGAATTTTGATTTATTTATTAACAAAAAAATAAACCTGGGTGGAAGGCTTTCGGTGTGCCACCCTGTATTATCAAGCTACCCTGAACTTATACATATAACAACCGCACGAATTTAGAAAAAAAAACGAATTACTTACTTGTAGTACGTGACTCAGTCTGAGCGGCAAAAAGGGACAGTAACAGAAGAGAACAATAAACGAACTTCTCCATATCCTATTTTCTTTTTGATTGGTTACTCGAATACAACTCGATTGAAGTAATTCTTAGTTTCGTCAGAATATTAATAAGTCTGTGGGCCGTGGGCGCATTACAAACGAATTTATAATAGACAATAAAATTGTTATAGTGAAAATGAGTATGAAATAAATTTAATTTCATTTAATTTTAATTAAGTTATTACGTTATGTAACAACAAAAACCGGATTTTGGAGAAATGTGACGATTATTAGGACTGAGCTAACGTCAATTAGGCGAGAGAAAATCCAAAACGAACCAACTTATTAATTTTGTAAATAAATTTTGTGAAAAGTTATTTATTAAAAGGAAATATATTTTGATGTGGTTTTACGTTTTTATCCCCTTCTATTTTTCAGGAGTGGAGGTAACCTTGAAATTTCTACAGTGTATGCTATATACAGTAAAACATCTGGTTGCAACCGCCTCTATAAAGTGACCACCTGCGTTAAACGACCGGTTATGAATTCCCCAAATTTAAAAATGGAAATCCCATTATTTCATAATACTCTTTACCAACCCATCTGTAAAACGACCGCGGGCACTCATCATCGGAATTTTTAGTAAACATTGATGTTAGAAACACCCTCCATTAGGGGCAGTAACACCCGACCCGACAATTCTGAAGAAATATAGGTACATACACTAATTACTTTATTGCAGGCGGATCCATTCGATTTGTTTTAAAGGATGATAAGTTGGTTGCTAACATTAGTTTTGTTTTGAAGAGTTTTTCTGTATTTTGGGACTTACGTGAATATTTAAAAATGGCGAGAAAAAGGAAATAATAATAATAATAATAATAATAAAGGTATTTTATTTAATAATACTACAGAAATTGTGAAATAAATTATAATGAGTTTACTGGGCGAGGTTCAGTCAGCCATATCGAAGCATGTCTTTCTTTAAGCGAGAAAATTGAAATAATCGAGGAAAGTGAAGAAACTAAATTAGTTACCAGGAGTTTGGCTAAAAAATTTAAAGTGTATAAGAAAGACCCAAGTAACTATGTTGCTTCAAAATAAATCAGAAGTTAGAGATTTGTTTCAAGAAGGTGGCAACGGTGAACAAAAAAGATAATTTCGTAAAACCGAAGGACTGGTAGTGGACCAAGGTTGTTTTTAGCTGGTTTGGTAAGGCGCGAAACAAGCACTTACCAATATCCGGGCCCATAATTCAAGCAAAAGACCTCGAATCTGCTCAATGTCTAGGACTAGATAACTTCAAGGCATCAAATGGATGGTTAGAAAAATTCTGTCGTCGGCACGATATTACCTTCAAGAAAATATGTGGCGAATCAACCGATATAAATATCGAAGACGTAACTGCTTGGAAAGAAAGGATATTGATAATTTTAAAGGATTATACCCCAAGAGACGTATTTAATGCAGGTAAGACAGGTCTCTACTATCGTGCATTGCCAACAAAAATATATCCATTGAAAGATGACAAGTGTACTGGGAAAAAAAAACAGCAAAGCAACGATTTACAATTCTGTTCTGTGCAAATATGAAAGGTGAAAAGGAAGAATCACTTAAAATTGACAAAAGCAAAAATACTCGATGTTTTAAGGGCGCACATATCGATAAGTTACCTCTCCAATTGGTCTGGAACAAAAAAGCGTGGATGACAACAGACATCATGATAACGTGGCTTCACAGATTTGATACCAAGATGAAGAAGTAGAATAGAAGAGTGTTGTTGTTTCTGGATAATGCAACGTCTCATCCCAAAATTACACTGGATAATGTCAAACTTATTTTTTTTTCACCAGCACATTGCCAACCTTTAGACCAAGGCATTATTTAGAATTTTAAAATGATCTACAGAAGCTACCTTATCAAGAGGCTTTTAACATGTATAGACGGTGGTTGTCCTCTTCAAGAAATCGAAAATAATATTACCATAACCAACGCCTTGATACGGATTTCAGTGGCCTGGCGCAATTTGTCTCCAGTGAAAACAAAAATGCTTTATGAAAGCCGCAAGTGAGGGTTGTTTCCCTAACGGGGCGTGAATGAAAATGCTTTGGCTAAAGAACAATATAGACCTTTATTTTAGATTTGCTAATTAGTTACCAGCCTGGAAGAAACCCAGCATGTCTCCGGGGGGTGTGGCACTGTCGATGGGGGCTCTCAAGAAAGGTGCCCGAGGGGCTCTACGTTGCTCCAGAGGACGAGAGTAGCTTCGGGGCCCCGGGAAGAGGTCTGGAGTCAGTGGGGCACTTGGGCGCCTCTGGGGGTATCTGAAGACAGATCAGGAGAGTGGCCTGGAGTCATTGAGACACATGGGCGCTCCTGATCTCAGGTAAGTGGCCAGTCGTTGAGACGAATTTATGTTTAACACAGATTATATTGACGATTTCAAAGCAGAAGATAATATTGACGATTTCAAAGCAGAAGATAATATTCCGCTTGACCAACTATTTCCTAACATTAAGGACACATTTGTGAACTTAAAGCAATTTGCCTCTATTGATAGCGACTTACCAACAGAAAGTGCAGAATTGACTATCATCGAGTGTGTTAAAGAGATCCAAGAGACGGATGAAGTAGGGATGACGTTTTGGAACAGGATCTGTTCTTTTTTAAACAGGTTTTAATATGGAATAGGTTGAAACAAGTATGAATCGATATGTTTTTCTGTTCCGATGAAGCAGTTAGCTACGCGGATCGCACTCGTCTTGTTTACTTGTTGTACACAATAGAAATATATTCAAAAGAACATACAAAAAAAAATCATCCTTGTAACAATGAAACTATTAAGTACATTAGGTTGCACCATAATGATAAAAACACATATTAATAAACTAAGTGGAGTGAACAACGAAAACTAACAAGTATAGAAACCTAATTTTCTTAAAATTTACAATAAATAACCAAATACAGTATACATACCTAATTACCCAATAATGGTGTTTTTTTAATATTGTTATCGAAGATTTATAAGACATTTGCAATTTGCAAATTTGCACTGTGCATTTATCATCGATGACTTTAAAAAAATATCACACTGGGCTATTTTTTTTTCGCATTGTTAATCTTTTTATTAAACTCATTATAGATTTTATTTAAGAAAAAAAAATGTTGTACTTGCTTAGTTACTTAAATCGACGACATTAATATAGACAGTCGACACAACACGATTTACTACGTACGACGTATAGAACACAAATAGTAAATATAACAAACAAATAGAAAACAGCGGGGAACTCCCTAAAAGCGAATATTTTAATTCAACTCTAAACGTTCTCTGCTATTAACGCGATAACCGGCAACCTTGAACAACGGACACCGGGTGATCGCAACAGGAGGGCAGCGTCAGCCGTGAACGCGAAACAGGTAGGTACAATTTAATTATCTACGTTTTGGAACAGCTTGGAACTGAAGCAGGTTTTTTGAAACAGGTAATTTTTAAAACTGAAACAGGTTATACCTGTTGTTAAAAAAGCCCTGTTTCAACAATCCCTAGGATGAACCTACTTCCAACTCTAAGACAGAGGAAGAAGAACCTGAACTTGCTCCAGTGTCGAAAATATCAAGCCTATATGAAGCCTGCGCAAGTCTGAGAGCCCTAGAAAACTTTTTTAATAATGTTAACAATTTTGAAGTCTACAAATATTTCTAAAATGCTAATAAAATGTAAATCTGAGTCTTTTAAAAATAAAATAAAAAAATGAAGCAATCATTAATTTGTGATTATTTTAAAAAACAAAAATTTGAAAGCAAACATACAGTACATTGTATAATATACAGGGTGTTCCATACTCGATGGTACGTTAAAAATATCTGGAGAACGAAAAGAAAAATAATTTTGAAATTTTTACTACGGCCATAGGAGGCTGCGCTCTAGCTTTTAAAAATAATTTCGCGGTTGCAGTGGTGCTAGATCTATTGATAACTGATATCAGCTTTGGAATTTTAAATGGGACACCTTGTAGTTTATTTTATTTTTAGATTCTACGAAGTAACCTAGGTTTTTTTTTATAGGATATGCTTCCATTTCTCTTGCCGTTTCTTAGATATTAATTATTTTCTGTCTTTATTTTACCGAAACTATGTGAATTAAAACTTTAATATTTTCGTCTTCAGATGTCAAATCAACGTAACATGTTAACATTATTTAGTCAACATGTGGTACTTTAATTTTGGCAACATAGGATCGCCGACTTCTATACAGAGTGTCCTAAAAATTAATTGCAATTCAGATTTTATAAATTTGATCAAAAGTCAATTTTTAAAATGGAACACCCCGTATATTATTGAATAGAGTGGACCAATAATTGAATTTGTTTAATATAGAGTGTTCCTCTACCTATTTTGAACCGCTTTCGATTTATAAGCCAGTTTATAAATAATTACTAATCATATTCGAGAACTAGACATTAAAGATCTAAATCGATAAGTGTGCCATGATGTAACAACTGCAATACATAACGATGGTGACATGACATGTCTCACTTTTTAGTTTGGGTTTGCTTATGTCAGATTAGAATAGCTAAAATGGAGAATAATAGTTATTCAAATGCGGATACTTTAAATTGGTTTTATATTCACGGCGAGTGTCAAAGGATTGTTTCAAGACCCTGCAGAAGATTTAACGCTCTTTTTCTGAATTTGCCGCCAATGAACCCACGGAAATTTCTCAGATTTGAAGGTAATTTTTTAAATTTCGGAAATGTACAGGCTTCAAGATATCAATTTTACCCTGTTACTGAAACGAAGAAAATGAAATTAACGTTTTGGCGTATTTTCATGCCTATTCCCATGCTTCAATAACAAGTGCCAAAAATGATTTAGGAATAAATCGAACATTAATATGATCAGAATGAATCTGGTATGTACCATTCATATCAGATTTAAACGCCGCCCTTTTTATCAACAAACAGTGGAATTTTAGAATATTTTATTATGTTACTTAAATGAGTAATTGTGCTATATTGTTGAAAATAAATAAGTAAATAAATATGGAGAATTTTACATAAACATAATATGCATGGCTACAAACTAATTACATTACAGGCTTTACAAGCAGATTATCCTCTAAAACGTGTAGATCTTTGCGAAACGTTATTAATTCGAACACAGGTGGCTCCAGATTTTCTGAGAAGAATTATTGGGACTGATGAAGCAAAATTCTCACGCGAGGGAGTCTTTAACCGTCAAAATAATCACTAATGGGCTGCAGAAAATCCAAACGTTATAAAAGAAAGAGGTTACCAACAAAGATTTAGTTTTAATGTATTTTGTTTGTTGATGCATAGGCAATTATCAATCTATATTTACGATGAAAATTTAGCTGCAAAATATCTCGAAATTCTAAGAACAACCGTATCTGACTTTTTAGATAATCTACCGCTTATCGATTTGAAAAATTGTTGGTATCAATTAGATGGAACTTCTGTTCATTGTACCCATAAAGTTTCCGCGGAACTGTATGATATGTTTGAAGATAGGTGAATAAGACGTGGAGGACCATGGAGTTGGTCACCGCGATCTCCAGATCTTAATCCTTTAGACTTTTTCTTGTGGGATAGGATTAAAGAAGTGGTTTATAAAACGTCAGTAAATTCAAAAGAAGATCTAGAAAATCGGGTAAGGCGCGCTTTTGAAGAACTGGATTCATTAGAAATTCAAAGGGCTACTACCGATCATGTGATGACATGTATTACCGATTGCTTACATGAAAATGGTCAGCACTTTAAACATCTGACGTATTAGGTAGGAATTCCAAAGGTTTTAATTTACTGACAAAATTGGTTCTTTTCATAACCACAATTTATTATGAAACGAAATTTGTTTTGATCATGGCACACTTATCGATTTAGATCTTTAATGTCTAGTTCTCGAATATGAATAGTAATTATTCACAAAATGGCTTAAAAATCGAAAGCGGTTCAAAATAGGTAGAGGAATACTCTATATATAAAAATTGAATTGGTACACTCTATTTAACACTTCAATAATATACAGGGTGTTCCATTTAAAAAAAAGTGAATTTTGATTAAATTTATAAAATCTGAATTGCAATTAATTTTTAGGACACTCTGTATAGAAGTCGGAGATTCTATGTAGCCAAAATCAAAGTACCACATGCTGACTAAATAATGTTAAAATGTTACGTTGATTTGACATCTGGAGACGAAAATATTGAAGTTTTAATTCACATATTTTCTGTAAAAAAAAGACACAAAATAATTAATATTTAAGAAACGGCAAGAGAAATAAAAAAATATCGTATACAAAAAACATCTAGATTGCTTCCTAGAATCAAAAAATAAAATAAACTACAGGGTGTCCCATTTAAAATTCCAAAGTTGATGTCAGTTATCAATAGATCTGGCACCACTGCAACCGCGAAATTATTTTTAATTTCATAATTTTGGTGTAGCCATATGATGTGAGTAGTCACTTCTTCCGAGAGAGCATTCATCTCTCTTAAGTTGGAGAATAGACATCCAGTAGTTTGAGTTGCTACGTTGCCCTAAGTATTACATGCGCGCTACAGTTTACGTTTGGTCTGTGACTGTATTTTTGCGCTAACTGCAATTTTCTCCAAAAATGCCTAACTATTGTGTTGTCGACTGTAATAATAATTTGAAGAATTCTAACGTGACGCTGTATAGCTTCTCAAGACATGAAAATGAGCTGCGGTAATATAACGTCTGGAAAAAAAGGAAGTTTTGAGAAGGTTATCAATAACTGCGATTCCTTCTTTATAATATAAAAACTAACCATTTTTCAGAATTTAAATCAAACTTTAGTTAAGCCAAAAAACAAGTCAAATATTGTTCGGTACGAAAAATAAAAACTTCACTAAGTATACATATATCCTTTTTGGGTAACTTAGATAGGGCAACTAATTACAGAAAAAGTAGCCAAAACCACACCTCGATATCTTTGTTAGAACTGGGGATAACAACAAACAAAATATAAAAATGCTGCCCGCGTTACAAACATGAGTAATAAACGCATTTATTTTCGAAGGTCATTTGTTTCTTTAATTACCGTTAAGTTCCCAATATAACAACTAATATATTTAATGTTATATTTAATTCTTGTATTGTTTTATATAAATTATCTCTGATTTTCAGTAGTAGGCATTATTGCTTAAGCCAAAATGCCAGTTTCCAACGAAGTATCATTTCATATGCTTGCGGTGTATTTTGAAAATTTCCAGAATGCTGTTATAGCAGCAAGTATGCATACTTTGAGATATTTCGATAGGTTCAGCTATGAGCAAAGAATTTTTACACGGTTGGCACGACGTCTTCGTGCTAATGTCTCTCGCTCTATATATCAGTATGTTAACTAGTTGCCAGTTCTGATTGAAGACGTTGATTTGCAAATGAGACGGCACATGATTTTTCAACATGACGGTTGTCCAGCTCATTTTTCTGCCAATGTCTAACGAGTTCTTGATGAAAGGTTTTTAGGCAGATGGATAGGTAGACGCAGTACTGGCTCGGTATAAAGAGCCTTTCAGAAGTACGATTCGTTTAAATATACTTTTCCCGATTTTTTTGAAACTTGGTACCGTTAATCATAATAATGAGGGGCTTAATTAGCTCTGAGAAGATTAAATTAATTAAGTCTAGAGGCATTCCGGGGAGCACCTTAACGAATGTTAATGACAAAAAAATATATACGCCACTGATTTTTTTAATTTCGATATCTTCTTTTGGATTTACCAATTAATAGTACAACTTTTTTGCTCCTTGAATTGTATTCGTATCTTGCTTCGTTTTCGAGAGGAAAAATAAAAACCACTTTATTGCATGTACAAGAAAAATACCTATGTACTTCAAAGTTAATTAAAATGTGAGCGAAAGGTAAGTTTGTCTATAATGTCTAATTTACTTGTTTTGTCAATAACAAGTCAAAAATAATAATATGAATATAATGAAAAACTTTACTAACGCTGAAATGGCCCACATGCATTTCAATTATGGTCTAGCAAATGGAAATTCTGAAGAAGCTCGATGAATTTATCAGGAACGTTATCCCAATAGAGTACTGCCATGTACCAAAACATTTATATAACTCTATGTAAGATTGAGTGATACTGGAAATTTTAAACGTAGCACGAAATTTCCTGGCAGACCTGCAACAGTAGTTAGAAGAGGCTATACTTCGAGAGATAGAAGATAATCCTTCAACTAGTGCCAGGAAGGTAGCAGTGCAAGTTCAAACATGTGCATCAACTGTTTGAGGGTTTTGCATCTTTATCAACTATACGCGTACCATATTTCATGTGTGCAATCCCTATTTCAGCTTCAGCCAAGGTTTGATTTTAGTGGGTGGTTGCTGCATACAACAATTTTTCACCGAACATTTTATTTAATTATCAGTTTTCATAGCGAAAATTCTTGGGCGGACGATAATCCTCATTAAATTATATAAGGTCGTCGTCAGCAATAATTTTTCGGTAAATGTAAGGGCATGGATCATTGGCAACTATCTTATTGGACCATACTTTTTACCACCTCGATTGAACGGAAATTCCTTTACGAAGTTCCTATCTGAAGAACTTAGCATTCTGTTAGAAAACGTACCTCTTCAAATAAGAACTAATATGTGACGCATGCATGACGGCGCCCCAGCTCATTTTAGCCTAGTTGCTCGTCAATACCTCCACGACAATTGCTGGACTGGACGCACAGGTCCCCAATGTTGGCCAACTCGCAGTTCCGACTTGAATCCTCTAGACTATTTTATGGGGTCACCTAAAGTCTCTTGTATACAAGTCGCCTGTACTAGATAAATACGACTTAAGAATTCGAATTAGTGCAAGTTGCAATGCTATACGAAATAATGCAGGCATTCTTGAACATGTAAGAGAATCAATGGTGAGACGATTGCAATCGTGCGTTTTGTCAGAAGGTGCCCATTTTTAGCATTTGCGTTGATTAACTGTTGCATTATTTTTTGTATCATTACTTAAGAAAATAATGTTATTTCTAATTTAAATGTTTTAATTAACTTTGAAATACATAGGTATTTTTTTGTAGATGCAATAAAGTGGTTTCTATTTTTTCTCTCGAAAACAAAGCAAGATACGGAACCAATTCAAGGAACAAAGAAGTTGTATTATTAGTTGGTAGATCCAAAAAGAAAATATCAAGATTAGGAAAAAGTGAGTGGCGTACATTTTTTTGTCAATAATATTCGTTAAGGTGCTCCCGAGACGCCACTGGACTTAATAAATTTAATCTAGTTAATGCTAATTAAGCCCCTTACTATTATGAATAACGGTACCAAATTTCAATAAAATCGAGAGAAGGATATTTAAAAAATTATAAAAAAACTATTTTTCTTAACAACTTTAACACCCTGTGTATTACAAACGGAGCACCTTCGGACACATGTTCATATGAACTTTTTCTCTTAGAATATTATAAAGAATCACACTCTTAAGTTACGTACCGTACTTCTAAAACGCTTTGTATAGGTCCCCAAATTTAACGTGTTCGGACTTCTCCTTATGGGGGACATGGTACCATTTGAAACTTACAAGAAAAAATGGGAAATTTACCTCTTTTTAAAATAACGCCCTCTAGCGGTCATTGGAATATCCACAAAGAGTTGAATCAATAATTACTGACTACAACAATAAATGCTCTTTCCAACAAGTCCAATCTGGCTCAATTCCGTTAGTTCAGACCTAAATTAAGAGCATTTTTTGGTAGACAGATTTGACCCCCCCCCCTCCCCCCCTGTCGCACTTATTTGGAGAGTAATAATTTGTTGAAAATTGTCGTAAGGATAAATTTGATGCAGTTTTTGTGTATCTTAATTAACTGGATTTTAGGGAAAATGACACTTTTATAGAAGGTCGTTATAGTTACGCCCTCTAGCGGTCGACTTTAAAAATTTATACTTATAGTTAAACATTAGAACCATGTATTTTATTGTAGATGTGCAATTTATTAACAAAAATAAACACTTATTTTACAAATATCTTTCCAATTCTTTGCTTTATTTATATATTTATTTTCTAGCGCAAACCGATTGGTTTCCGCAACAATAATAGTGGGGTAGTAAACAAATTTAAGAAATAGTTTACCTCCAGGGTCTCGTTTAACAGATTTTCATTCCTTACACCACTATTGCTATTGTCAAACACGTGCTTCGTAGGCTGAAAAGGTTCTTGGCCCCAAACCAGTTCAAAAGTTTCAATATTCTCGTCGCCTACATTCTCTTCATTATTGGTTTCAACTTGGTTTTCTTCTTCCAGATCATCTTCGCATTCCCATCCCTCACTTTCACTATCCGATTGAGGCAAATACTCACTTCCGCTAGACACATATGGTTCATCTTCACTTAAGTCAATAGAATCACTGCCCACAGCCCTTATAATATTACGTACTTCAAAGTCACTTAATCCACAGTAGGTTTCGTCACTTATTTTAGGTTTTTTCGCTCTGCGCGGGATTCCCGATGAACCAGCGACCCCCTTGGACGACATACTGGCGCGAAAACATACACTGCACTCGACATGCAACTGTATTTGTAGGGTTGCCGGATGTCTCATATGATCGACGGTGTCGACCATATGCGTCAACCGTCTGTGTGGTTAGTATGCCGTGAACGCAAATGCTGCGACAGTAGTCTATATACCAAGTCTAAAAATTAAATGCGTCGCAATCATATCGACAGTCGTCCAGGAGACAGTATACATGCAGTCGACCATATGCGGCAGCCGTCTGTGTGGCACTTTTCTTGGTGTCGCAGATGCTGCGTCAGCCGTCCGGAAAGGGTTAAAGGTAAAATATGATTACTTAAATGCTTATATTGAAATATAGTTATTTATGTATTAAGGTTATAGACATCAAGTAATGCCCGTGGTACATACAATATTTTATGTCCTACTTTAGATAATTCCAAGTTAAATTAAAAGAAAATTCAAAATCACGAAAGGTTTTTTACCTATATAGTTGTTAAATAAACAAAGGTAATAAGTGTTCATTGTTGTGCTGTGTCAAAGTCAAAACTGAAATTCATATAACATAATGGATTTTCCATTGATTCCGGATAGAATTGCTGTGAATGCTGCCAAAGCTTTGGATAATCTTGCCCCAAAGAAGTCTAAAGACGCCTATGATAAGGAATATCAAAGGTTTGGGGATTGGATGAAAAATAATAATGTAAAAATTATCAACGAGACGGTGCTACTCGGATATTTCCAGGAATTGGTATGTTAAAATTGCTGTTGTAAATTATATTAAAATACTAATTATGTATATCGATTATAGTCTGGAACATTCACTCCTAATTCCCTATGGAGTTATGAACAAAATATTCAATTTTAAAGAAGACATTAATAGTTAATAAAAATATAGGCATTGCAAAATATTGCAAGTTAGGACAGTATCTAAAGCAAGCATCCAAAGGATATGAAGCGAAGAAATAGAAAATTTTGACTCGAGAAGATTTGCTGAAATTCATGCGTAAAGCTCCCAATGAAACTTTTTTTTATGTACAAAGTGGCTCTGTTATTTGGTGTGTTTGGTGGGTGCCGCCGCAAAGAGCTAGTTAATATGTTGGTGAACATATAGAGGATAGAGGATCCGTATTAATAGTTAATATTCCCGATACAAAGACCGATAAAAAGCTTGTCTTCACAATTATTGATGAGAAGGAGATGGGTTGTTTAAAGCTACTGAGAACTTATTGGTCTTTACGCCCGACGAACTGCAACATCAATAGATTCTTTTTGTGTTACTTTAACGGTCGTGGTTTTTCACAGCCAGTTGGGAGAACACCATAGGCAAGATTCCTTCCATTATTGCAAAATACCTAGGTCTTAGCGATGCGGACAAGTATACTGGTCATTTCTTGCGCAGAACCTCTGCAACTTTGTTGGCGGACGCGGGGGCAAACATGACCACATTGAAAAGACATGGCGGTTGGAAAAGTTTAGCTGTGGTTGAGGGATATTTGGAAGACAGTATGTCTTCTAAAAACAAAATTTCGAAATTGATAGCTGGAGTACCATCAACGAGACCATCAACATCAGAAAACGTTCAATTATCGTCAATTTCTGTTAGCGAAAATCACGAAATAATAGAGAACTTTGACTTATCAAAAGCCTGTAAATTCGTTTTTACTGGGTCTTTTCATAGCTGTTCACTTAATATAAGTGATATATAAGTTTTTTCGTTAATAAAAAGTTGTTACTTTGATTTTTCCTATTTATTTCTCTTAATGCCCCAGGGTATTTAAAACTTCCTTAATGCCCTAGAGTATTATACACCATTTAAAGTGTCTGGTAACTATGGTATTATGAAACAATAATATTCGAGTAGGGCATAAAAGTAACTAAGGGTATATAACATTGGAATATGCACGGGGACACTCGCTTTACGCCACTGGGGCCTATGAGGGCGACTTTTGGTTTACACGGGACAGTGAAGACCGCTCAAAAAGGGGAAAAAACATAAAAGAATAGTTAAGGACTGTTTAGGAGATTTTTTTAGGTATATTAATTTATACCCTTAATCTGAACAGTTTAATGTAATTAATAAATACATTTTCTATAACTGTGCTTATATTAGCCATCGACATTACAGAGGTTAGTTCAGGTTAGTTAAGACTGTTAAGAGGCAATAAATTATGCTCGGCGAGGAACAGAGGAAGTCTGTTGCTGTTCTGTTAAGGTTGCAGTTAAAAATATTTTGGTTTATATCATCGATAGATTGATTATCACAAGAGTAGTAAGGTGTTTCATTTAGCTTTAGTCAATAGAGATGCTTATTAAAGTTGCCATGTTCAGTAACTTAAGGAAAATATGCTGCGAAACAAGGTCTAGATAGCGGCATACTTTCTATTAGTGGATTAATTCGAAGTTTCAAATGAATGGAGGTATAGAGGTTTATATTATTTACTACGTAGTTCTGATATATTGCCTTCCATGATATCAGC
Organism: Polydrusus tereticollis; assembly: GCA_963920685.1. Lineage (NCBI taxonomy): Eukaryota > Metazoa > Arthropoda > Insecta > Coleoptera > Curculionidae > Polydrusus > Polydrusus tereticollis. The sequence continues at coordinate 1,663,640 of OY987334.1, read as the reverse complement.
AGATTTGCCCTTAGTAAGGTGAATAGATCACTTGTAGGTACTTCGGCTAAAATTTCACCATTTTCTACAGCTTTCTTTGTAGCTCTATCAACCTCTTCGTTGCCTTTCAATCCTGTATGCCCTTTGGCCCAAATCAACTTTACCTAGAATTTTTTGATATAGAGAATAGTTATGAGATTTAGAATGTTTGCAATAAGAGGATGATTCCAACCGTTGTTACGATATGCTTGAAGCACTAACTGCGAGTTTGACAAGTACCCTTTGACATGTCGTAAAATCAGTTACATATTCTAGGGCTATTGATGCTCTATCATCGCACTTATACTTATACTCAATTTTAGCTTCGGGGATAGCAGAAGCACTGCCAACTCCATTCTGACTCTTTGAACCGTCCGTGTAAATATTGTAATAATTTGGAAATTTACTTAGGTGCTGGTCAAGTATAGCACGATTAAGACTTGGGAAATTTGTGTACTTCGGGAATGTGGCGTTCACTCTAATATGTGAAATTTCGTAAGGAAGTCCTCTTGGCCCCTATTACAAAAATTTTTTTATTTCAAATCTTTATGTTCAATTGTTTCCCAGGTACAGGCGGTCGCCTTTCTTAGTTGTACACCCGGTACCTTGGTTTATAGCCAAAAGTCGTCTTCAGTGCAAAATAACGTAAACACGTCAAATTTCCTTTGCTTTCAAGTCACAACTCTATCCAAACGTGTCGTAACGTCACGGACACGGATTGTAATAAGAAACTGCCATGCCGGTTAGCCTGTAGTCCGAGGTGCTGCCCTTGGACTCGGCTATGTCGAGATGACGTACCGTCGCTCGAACTTCCGTCGCTAATAACTCAAAAACTACTTATCACAGGAAAGTGCGGTCTAAAAATTTGTTCTTAGATTTTTTTTTATTTTTTTGCTTTTGGGTATACTCCTTCTTATAGATTTTTTGGTACGTAATTAAAAAGATGTAAGCTTTCAGTCCGGTATATTATTCAATGACATACTAACCAACATATTGTTTTTGTTTCCACAGTAACAGGACACAATAACTCATTGATTTCTCGACCGCAATAAAATTTAAACCCATCCATAAATAAGTGCCTTAAGGGTATATACATAATCTAACAACTAACAAATAAAAAAACTAAAAAAAAGGCACTGGCGTACTTTTGCTTCTCAATTATAATTGGCTGTGGTGCCCACTGAGACGTCACTGGACCTAATAATTTCAATCTAGTTAGGGCCAAATAAGCGCATTATTACTTCAAATTACTAAACCAAATTGCAACCAAATCGGTTTAAGGATATTTATGACCGTTTTTTTTTAAACTTAAACGCCCTGTATCTCAGAAACGAAGCAACTCCGGACATATGTTCGTAGGAACTTTTTTTCTTAAATCGACCTTACGTATCACCCTCTGAAGTTTTGTACCGTAGTTAGGAAACACCCTGTATATATATATCCATCCTTAAAAGGGTACAGGTCCTGCTGATTACCTACTAATTTCAATAGTTTAGGTTAGCTATTTTCAACAAAACAACAAATATAAAATAATAGGTAAGTATCTTTATTTTAATCATGTAATTAAATAGCTATTAATATTTATACAAAAATACTAATCTACAATATTATAATATCATCTATGCCTAAACTAATTATTAAATGTCTTACGTTACTATTAATTATGTTATTATATTGGTATATTAGGTAGGTTAATGGCAAATTGCAGATGTCCAATATAAGGCAGAGTCTTTTCATCTTAGTTCATTAGTCGTTTGGTGTTTGTCAAGCTGTGCGTTAATAGTATATTATTAACCAAGGTTTAGACAGCCATCATTGTTGCCCGAGCGGAAAGTTTAAATCACGAGGAGCGAGCGACGAGGGATTTAAGACGCGAGGGCTATAAGGTGCCTAAACCGTGGTTAATATAATATTTTTTCCACTACTACAAACTTTTATAAGACATTTATCTTTATAGTATTATTAATTATAAAAAATTATAGGTAGGTATAAGTATATTTTTTAGTCAGGTTAGTTTGCGCTTTGGAATTGGCAAAATATTTTGTTGTTTTGTCAGGTGGCTTTGTGAATGTCAATTTTTGTTCATTTATGTCATCAGATTTCACGAGTTTTCCGTTCTTTTAAAAAATAAGCGAAGAAAATGTTAGTGATATTTTTATTTGTACACCTCCAGAATTAAGGATGGAAGCAGAAAAAATGTTAATTGTATCGATATTTTACATATCAAGCATCTTTAATCATCTAATATGTATTGATAATTATCTGGTTGCCTAACTATTTAAAATGTATATAAATTCATGTTGTCAAATCAAAAAATCAAGTTACCTGCGTTCAAATAGATTCTTGAAGATCGGTCAATAATGGATTTCAATGCGTTATTATTGACCATGGTCAATAATAACTTATAAGGTAGAGAAAAACGATTTCTAACGTTAATAATCGGTCAATAATGGCGATGGTATAGGTTAGTAGTGGAAAAAGGTATTTTCGTGTGTGTCATCGAGCATCCAAAATATGTCAGATCTGTGTGAAACTTCAGATAATATTGCTTCCGGAAGTTATGGTGTAACGAAGAAATAACATTTATCACTTGATGCCAAAAACATCATAAAGAACGTTTACTGTACCCTTTTAGAGAACGGGTATGACCGGAGTGCAAGTTTTAGTGAAACGAGTATTTTGACCAAAGTTGCATTAACGACAGTAAAAGATATAGTGACCAAACTCATCCAGCCAAGGAAAAAACGGTTTGACAGCGGAAAATTGAGAAGCATCGAAAAAGCTGATAAAGACTTGATTCGAAGGAAAATTTATGACATGTACAGTAAACAAATAGTCCCAACAATAGATACGATAAAAAAAAGGTACTTACAGCAGACGAAACCGACATTTCACGTGGCAGGACAAGCCTTTGGAGAATAGTAAAAGCAATGGGTTTTAAATATCGTACCATTGACAAACGACAAGTACTAATGTAATCGCAGCGTTTACAAGTATGGCGTAGAGATTATTTGAATCTTATCAAACAATATAGGGAAGAAAATCGTTCAATTATATACTTGGACGAAACTTGGTTTAATACCCACGACACTCCTAAAAAAGGTTGGAGCGATTCAACAATCAAATGTCAAACTAAAGCTCCCTCAAACAAAGGACAAATAATTACGATATTACATGCAGGTTCAGAAAATGGATTTATTCCGAACGCTCTATTATTATCTGCGAAGAGAATTGCCAATTCATCTTTGGATTGCCATCAAGACACGGATTCTACATTGTTTGAAGATTGGTTTCAGAATCGTCTGCTTCCAAATGTGCTCAAAAATAGTGTTATTGTGATAGACAACGCTAGTTACCACAGTCGCCAACTAAGTAAAGTGCCGAATTCAAATAATACAAAAGTGGAAATTCAAAACTATATGATGGAAAATAATATATATTTCGAGGAAACCTATACAAAAAAGGGACATTTTAAATGTTTTAAAAACATTCAATATTGAAAAAGAATATATCTCTAACAATCTCGCAAGTGCTAATGGTCACACAGTTTTACGCCTCCCTCCGTATTACTGTATTTTTAACCCAATACTACATATATGGAGCCAGTTAAAGACGATGATTAGAAGAGAAAACTCATCCCCTACACAAAGTAGTTCTGTTATAGAATTAATTAAAAAATGTGTAAATAATATCCCAGTAGAAAGTTGGAAAAATTCTGTGAGACACGTGATCCAAGTCGAAGATTCCTATAACATAATTAATAGTAACGTAAGGCCCTTAATAATTAGTTTAGGCATAGGTGAAGACGATAGTAATAGTGAAACGGAGCTAAATATAGAGTAGGTTAAGCTAAATATTGTATTATTAAAATATTGTAGATTAGTATTTTTGTATAAATATTAATAGCTATTTAATAATATGATTAAAATAAAGATACTTACCTATTATTTTATATTTGTTGTTTTGTTGAAAATAGCTAACCTAAACTATTGAAAGTAGTAGGTAATCAGGATCTGTACCCTTTCAAATGGTCCGGTGTCTACACAATAGATATTTGTCAGGCAACTTATTTATGACTGAGGGTTGTCATTTAAATTTTATTGCGGCCTGTCAGTACAGAAAAATAAAAGTTTATTTGTTGTTCCCTGTTTCGTATCCCATTTTTAAAGAAAATAACCCCCTTTTGTAACCTCAATGTGAAAATGAAATATCCAAGCCCCCCTTCTGTATATAATGATATATTGCAGCTAGCCGAGAAGTGCTGTTTTTGTTGTGATATTCTAATGAGCGAAGTCATAACCTGTGACAGATTTTAGCATGTGATGTCTTGTCATCCTCCGTCACTTGATAAAAAGTCGCAGATCTTGGGGCAAACATCACTGTTTAGTATAATAAATTATTAATGAACAAATTAATTGTAAGTAATTCAGTTTAAATTTATATGATAAATGGAAATCCCAAATTGGAACACCTCAATTTGAAGTACTAATAAAAAATTGTAGTATCGCATTTTTTTGGACTGTTTTTAGAAATGTCTAAGTTTGGTTCTTGTTAATCATAATATTTATAAGTTATGACTTAGTTTATTATACTAGGATAATAATTTTATTGGTTTTTAAGTTGTGCAATTATAAAAATAAAATATTTATGCAAATTCACAATAACGCCTTGTCTAGATAGTCTATAATATATTTTAAACAATTTTTATGATAGACTTTTTTTAAAGATTCCTTTTTAAGGAAAACATCTTTAATCTGTTAAGATGAAAAACTTTTTTCTTTTCTTTTTTGATTTCTCCACACTTTACTAAGTACCTATTTGTATACCTTTCATTAAAACAACATAAAACCCAAATTAAATTCATGCTACATATAATCATATTTTATTACTTTGATACAATAATAAAATGAATATTTTCTAAACTGTGCTCATCTTTTTATCCATCACGTTCAGCCAAACTAGTCTTCAACTAACAAATTTCATTTGCCTTATAATCTTAAAAGAGTTGTACTCATTTATTTGAGGCAACTACTAAAACCGAGACCAAACTCGATTTAGGTAAGTCCTTTATGGTGCCTGTTGTCATTGTACTTTCATAGATTTCTTTTAGTTCCCCTAAAGATGACTGTTTGTACAGTCGAAACATGTAGGGACAATCACTTTTAAAGAAATTACTTTTTGAAATAAATACTATTTGTGGAGAAAGACAGAAGTTTTGTTTTTATCTATATTTTAAAGTTTTAATAATTCAGCGACATAACACTTGTTGCTGCATTTTAACGCAAAGTGCAGCAACGATTTGTTAACAAGATGTTATAACCTTATTAGGTGGTAACAAGTTATAAACGGTGGAAACCCTAATATTAAATAGGGTTTAAGTTTACCACCTACCTCAGCTAGCTCAAGCTCGTGACAATTATTGTAAACCGGGGTGGTTCTTTTAAATAGGGTCCTTGCTAGTAAAACTACAATATGTACGAGTGTGGCCATCTAAGGATGTTGTTCTGCAAGCCTAGATATATAGTTGAATTTTGAGCCCCACTCACAGCTCTTGTAGTTCCAACTTTGCGCAACAACACCAAATTCCTGTGAGTGAAACAATGTGGTCCACACACAGTGCCAAAACAAACACAAAAATAAATGCTTAAAAGTTTTGAAAAAATGAAAATGAAAGGTGATTTTAAATTGAAAATAATAAACACTCAATTCAACATATAATAAATATTTGTCAGTTAATTTACCTAAACAAAAAAATGCTGGTAAAAGGATGAGCTTACTAAATAAAACACTCTTTATAGCAGCGTAAAGGTTACAACAACCCTTTAATATATCAGTATATCTGAATATTGATTAATGAGGTAAATCACTTAAAATGTTGTATAGGTTGAAGTAGGTGTTAAGTTGTACCAAAAATAGTCAGTCAATGGCTTTGAGAACTAAATTAAATATCAGGTAGGGCAAAAAAACACACTTGGCTATATCCAAAACCAAAAGTACTTAGAAATTTGCAGTTAAAAATTGGGGTACTTAACGCACGGTCCTCCTAGAGGCTGCTGGTCCTCTTAAGGGATAGCCATTTGCTGCTGCTCAGAAACGTGGGCAAACAGGCCTTCACAAATGCCTTAACTACTTAGGTCGAATATCCAAGGGTCCAAACTCAGTTGGCCGGAAAAGTACTTATTGGAATAGGCAACGTAAAGGGGACTAACGTGTAGTACAGAGAGGGATAATTCTGGTCTAGAAAAGAATGTATGGAGTTTCAGGTTATGTGACAAAAATGTTTAAAATATATTGATAATGCACGATAATATAACCATATATGTGCCTCAATTAAGATTTGATGTGGAAAACACAAAGATGGGGAAAGATTTCCCGAATTTTCCCACAAGGGCTAAGGGTCCAGTCGTCAGAATTTAGTTTGGCCGAATGACACCGATGATAGTTTTACGTCAAACCCAAGAACCCACCGAAAAGGTCACAGAGAATTGAGAGAACATTACCCTAATGAAAAGCGGTCTTGCGCAAGGAGGTAGATCTACGGTCTGTTTATATTTGAATATTACAGTTTTGAGAGATCGTATCATCTAAAGGCTGCAACTTGGACTGGCAAAATAGCTTACATCTCCCTATCTCGGTTTTAAATTCTCTACGCAAATATTTCATAACTCCGCTAAATAGATGAGATTACAGCTAGCTAAAGTACATCGCATGATATCACATGGAGCGATAAGACACGTTCCTTCATTGCGAATGTTGCACATATTAGAGAAACACATTTTTAACCTTATAGAAAAAATTAATTGACCGATTAATAACTAATAAGATGGCTGCCAAGCTTTATTAAAGGCCGTTCTCTGCGAGTGGCTATGGATGGATTTCTCTCAGACACTTTTAATTGCCCTTCCTCTATTCAATACCTAAGTATATTTTTAAGAAAAATAGTAAAATCTAATCAGCCGAATTTTAACGGCACGTCAAGCAAGATTCGAAAAAGAAGAGATTATAATGGACTTAATCCGTTTATGTTACCTTTTAAAATTTTCTAAAGGTCTTTTCGTTTTAATAATTATTTTCGCTTGCTTCCGAGCGCACTTAAACAAAAATTAAATTGGCGCCAAGAGAATCTAATTTTTGCGGAAATTAATTTTTAAAATAATATCCGGAATTACTTTTAGGGAATCTACCTTTTTCACTTAATTTGTTCTTTTGTGCGTGTGTTAACAGTTTGTAAATTTAACTTTAAAATCTTGTTTCAATCTGCGACATTGCGTTTTCTTAAAGGAACCGTGTAGTTTAAATAAACTGATTTAAAACTAAGTAAATAGCGACAAAGAACCTTTAATTATACTGGGCGACAGGAAAAATAATCATTTTTGTAACATAAAGCTGAACAGCATATTTTAGTAGAATAAACCTATGTCAATACGAAAATGACCAAAAAGGAAGTTGTAACACGTAAGCTCTTCTTGTTACATTAAACAAACCATATGTAGAACGGAACTATTTAATATCTATTGAAAAAATTATTTTACAAGGTTTTCAACCCTGTATAAGGCAAACATCAAAACTATTTATTTCAAACAAACTTATATTCAAGTTTTTCCCTTTTATGGGGGAGTCACATCTTCTCTCTTCAAAAACCAACAGTTATCACCCATCAGGACTGGATCTTATCGTCCTTGGTACCGAATTTCAATTGTCCTGATATGTTGATGAATCTTTCCACTCTGTTTGTCGCTGATAGCCCCCAAATTCTCAGGAAAAAATGATAAATGAGAATGGAGAAAATGAACTTTTAATGACATTCGGCAACCAAGCGATTTGTAGGAGTCTAAAAGCTTATTAACTAGTTATTCATAGTTTGCTTTCATAGTGTTGCCTTAAAATCTCCTCACTACACTTACAAATGAGTTCCAAGCTCTGAGTTGCATGTTGAGATTTCTATGAAAGAGAGACCAAACGGAGCATTGGCAGACCCAGGAGACGATGGCGAGACGATATCCAGAGTGTTGCAGGAAGGAATTGGATCCGGACTGCTAGGGATAGAAAAGCGTGGAAAGATTTGGAAGAGGCCTACATCCAGGAGTGGATAAACAAGGGCTGAGAAGAAGAGAAGAAGATCATCGTTCAGCAATTTTCCAAATTGTGGCCCAATAAAAATGTCTTCTTTTAATTTGGCGTCACTTAACTGGGGAAAGACTTGACTTAGGTATTTAAATCCTTCACTCTCTTCATTCATAGCATTCACAAAGTTTTTCATAGTCCAAGTTTAATGCGAAAAGAAAGCAAATTTTGCCTGGCAAAAGGACATTTTTTGGATCTACAAAGGCAGCATATATAACATTTTGATATCTTAGGTGAAATTCACTCCTTTCCCGCCAAATTTTCGTTACATAATATTCATTCACGGCACGACTCCCCCTTAAACATAGAAAACAGCAGTATTTTGTAAATCCTACATGAAATCCCACTAAAATTGCTATAATTTTTAAATCCCCACATATCTGCCATTTGTACCGGTTGTAGTTTGTTTTATCTATAAGGATAATTTGCATTATGTAATAACACAGCTTATTGTTCAATTTATAAATAAGCGCCACTTACAAGGATAATGCTCGATACTGAGTTCCTGAATTAAATCATCGATATCATTACACGCACATAACGAATTTTCCTATATGGCACGTAGCATTATTTTTCCTTTAAGTCGTTATTTTTAATTCTTTGATTATCAAGTTCCACTCCTTATTACGGGAACCAAGAAGTTTAGAGTGCTACTTTGACAACTACAAATCATGTACTAAATCATTTGACTCACTTTCAACAATCAAATGTGGCTCGGCTGGGACCTAAAGTGAAGTGGGGTCGGTACACTGTTTTTCGGAGCTGCTTGATGATGCGTTATGATTTCCATTATCTCCCAAAACAATATCTTACCAAGCTAAGGGAGTAACTGGTACTGGTAAGTCTACATTGTGAGGAACAGGTATTATGGCAGAAGGCAAATTTGAATATTCGATCTTACGCTTTTCTTTTTTGGAATAACTTTCAGTTTTTGTCATACAAAAAAAACAATCGTCAAAAATATTGGTGTGTTCTCGCCATACCATTGGAACTGCAATAGGCACACTTTTTCTTTTTCCTTTTATCCTCTGCATCAATGACACGTTAAAACTGATACAGCGCAGTTATGTTGAATGAAGTTTGAATGTTGAAGAATTTAGAAGTTGTGCTTTGTGAACCTGCTTTTCATTTTTTAAAAATCAAGAAGGTGTTGTACAAGAATGTCGTAAGCAATGGTCGCCGGTACAAATGTATAGGTAGATTCTAAACAATCGGTTCACTATAACATACCTTTTGGATCTTGATTGGCTTATAAAGGGTATTCCAAAAAGCGTTTTCGGATGGTGTTATTAAATAAAGCAAAAACTTAGTATCAAGAACTTAAACTTTTCAGTGCAATAAGTAATATGAATGATTACAATTATACGTGAAACACAATATCTAGCAGACGACCTCCTCAGGCTGAACACGACTCTTCTGCAGACCTATTCCAAGACACCTGAGTACATTTCTGATGTTATCTCGCAAATTATGCGACTACTTCCCTATATGATTTACTTTTAACATAACCCCACAAAAGATAATCTAGCGGCATTATGTTGCATGATCTAGGCAGTCAATTAATATCCTCAAGTCGTGAAAGACTTCTTACTTCAAACTGTGTACCCAATAAATACATTTTTTCTCTTGCCGTATGACATGTTGTACCGTCTTAATGGAACCACATATTGTTTAGGTCCATATTAATTATATTACGCCATAAAAAGTTGTTTATCATCGCTCCGTAACGCTCTTCATTTGCCGTAAGTCCGTCGTTGCTTTCAAAGAAGTATGGTCCGGTACCCTTAGACCAAGAACCGCACTAAACTGTGACATGTTGAGGATGCATTGGCTTTTCATGTATTTCCTTAGGATTTTCACTGCTCTAGATGCGACAATTCTGCTTGTTTACGTACTTACTTAAGTGAGAATTTGCTTCGTCGCTGAGAATTCGTTTTGTCGCACAAATTATCATCATCTGCCTTCATTTCAAGCATCCAATGAGGTTATTTGGTCAAACCTCAAAATACACTCTTTGGTATGGTCATCCCTAAAAATTTGAACTCAATCCGGTAAATAGTTTTTGAAATATACGAGATCAAAATCAGATAAAACTCTCGTGACGTCATTACCTCCCACAGTTCGTCCGATTTGCAAAGGTATTTCTGTGCATATAAAAGGGAGATGGGCTCATTGTTTCTTTATTCAGTTAAATCAAAAGCTTATTATTAATACTACTTTTAATAGTATTTTCTGTAACAAGCAGAAAATCCCATTTCATGCGAGCTATGCTTCCTTTAACACTATTATTGAAAAGAAGAGAATATTAAAAATTATTCTTTTCTCTCCTGTCGATGTCAATTCCGTTACCCAGAAACGATGAAAGGACGATGTAAATGGATACCTGTCTTCTTAGTCGTAAACAACGAGTCACCCCTGCAGCAAGCGCGACTCGACTTGCTATAGGAGATAGTGACGTCACACAGCGGTTTTCGCGAGTCTATGTTCGTAAACTAATTTAAAGTCTTCAGAGGCATCAGCAAATTAAAATATTTTGCAGTTCGCCCTAAAATTATAATCTTTTTCAGAAAATGTAATAAAAAAATTTAAGAAGTAGTCCATATTCTGTGGCAAGATTGTAAATAGAAATAAAGGTCTGTCTTTACCACCAAATAACTTTATTTGCCCCTCTAGGGTAGAAGACAAGGGTTATAGAAATACATAAAATGACGATGAATTAAATTAAATTTCTTAATGTATGTCTTGTACTAGTTTCGACTTTAGAGAAAGTCATCCTCTGCAACTAACCATTTAAGAGATTTTAATATGAAAAGAAGTTAAAAGAGTTGGGGGAGCAGAGAGGTGATTCAATAATACAATACAATATAATGTAGATTATGCAACCTTTGGAATCGACAGGAGTTTAGTATAAGAACGGTGTATCTCCATGTAAAGGTAGGGGTTGATTTATACGCAAGTAGAATAAAGGACCGTAATCATAGTCGAGTGATTTAAGCAATGTTGAAGTCAAAAAATTTTGTAAAAGAAGAATTTTAACTTATCAATTCATTCTTTTTTTTTTTCTAGTGAAACCGAATTAGTGAGGGGACATGCTTAATGTTATGGTGGATTGGATATTTGTGAATGAAACTAAATGAACTTGCTATTCTAAAAAACTTTTGTCAAAATGAGACTATGTCATTTCATATAAAATGGGAATACATCTGAAAAGAGAAAAATTTCAAATTTTAGGAACTCATACTTATTTAGTCTCACAACTTAACGGTTTGTTAATTATATTTGTTATAATATTATCAATCATGTACTCACTAAGTGGTCACTATTCACTTGTTATATTAAAATAAAATAAAAATAAAATTCGAAAATTGTTAAGACATTATTATATTGTTGATTTTTTATTTTTCATCTTGTTGCCAGGTGAAGAAATTAATTTTAATTTTAACTTCAGCATGCTATTCAAAGCAAATAGCGTGGCTAAATGGTGAGTACCCAGAATTGGTACTACTAGTTACACCCTTTTTTCTTTTTTATATGCGTAATTTAAATCAAGTTTCCGGTAATCAACTGTCAAGTCCAAAAGCGGCAAATCTAAACGGGATTCTATAGATATCAGAGGAGGAATAAGATATACAACAATATTGTCACACTTGACCAAAGTTTTTTAGAATAGCAAGTTCATTTAGTTTCATTCACAAATATCCAATCCACCATAACATTAAGCATGTCCCCTCACTAATTCGGTTTCACTAGAAAAAAAAAAAGAATGAATTGATAAGTTAAAATTCTTCTTTTACAAAATTTTTTGACTTCAACATTGCTTAAATCACTCGACTATGATTAAGGTCCTTTATTCTACTTGCGTATAAATCAACCCCTACCTTTACATGGAGATACACCGTTCTTATACTAAACTCCTGTCGATTCCAAAGGTTGCATAATCTACATTATATTATATTGTATTATTGAATCACCTCTCTGCTCCCCCAACTGTTTTAACTTCTTTTCATATTAAAATCTCTTAAATGGTTAGTTGCTGAGGATGACTTTCTCTAAAGTCGAAACTAGTACAACACATACATTAAGAAATTTAATTTAATTCATCGTCATTTTATGTATTTCTATAACCCTTGTTTTCTACCCTAGAGGGGCAAATAAAGTTATTTGGTGGTAAAGACAGACCTTTATTTCTATAATAAAAAAATGTTCTACATGATCCCATTACCAAGCGCACTTTCTGTGTTAACTGAATCTTGTAAGGACAGAGAGCCAAAATTGCAAAATTCGCCATGTTGTAGATTTAGTAATGCTCAATTGTTACGCAGGTCGTTTAATGGACCTTCAAGGATAATAATTATTCACACTCTCATAAACAGTCTCAACTTTAGCAACCGTATCGGTAGAAGAGGTTAGCAAAATCCCATGATCAGAGTTTAAAAATAATTGAGTGATATACTTATATTCAAAAGAGGGACAAATTTAATCCCAAAAATGATCGCCAAGTTAGCTTGACATCAATTCCGTAAAAACTCATGGAAAAACTAATCGCAGAACACCTTACTAAATTCTTTCTCCAAAACCAAATAGTGCCATTTAACCAGCATGGTTTCCTACCTGGTCGTTTAACAGTGTCCAACCTACTAGAATGCGTAAACTCTTGAACTTCTTCATTGGATCAGAGCAATCCCATTGATGTCATTTACCTGGATTTTATTAGGGCTTTCAACCTAGTGCCCCATAAAAGACTACAACAAAAACTTAAATTCTTCTGAGTAAAGGGGAATTTACTAAAAAAATCACTGACTTTCTTACTTACAGAACCAGCATAGTCAGAATAGATGGTGCTACTTCACGGACATCTAAAGTCATATCAGGTGTACCACAAGGGTCAGTTCTGTGATCAATCCTACATAAAAACATACATAAGACCAATCCTAGAATATGCCGCCCCAATCTGGAACCCCTAGTTTGTAAAATACACCCATGCCTTAGAACAGACGCAAAGAAGGATCACGAAGCTTGCACCCTCAATACGAAGTCTGAGCTGCGAGGAAAGGCCGAAGAAGCTCCTCCTGACAACGCTTCATGACAGACGAATAAGAGGGGACCCAATGGAACCATATAAAATTCTGCACGGTCAGCACAATGTCAACTTCAACTTCTTTACCTTCAACCAATATTTAAAACTGTGGGGCCATAACTATAAGCTTACACGAAAACGTTTCGAGAAACTCTGTATACAACATTTCCTACCCAACCAAGAAGTCAACCGCCAATGGAACTCTCTCCCAAGAGACTGCGTTAGCGAGTCTTTCGTCAACCTTCATAAAAACATATATGACGATCTAAAAAACTTACTAAACCAATGTGACAAACTAAGTTTAAACAGCTCCGCCGCCTATAATAACGTCTTAAAAAATGTAAAAGAAAACAGGAAATTGATAAAATCAAGCACACTTTTAGCAAAGACCGAAATAAAGAGCAGTAACAAATTATATCCATGTCGTAAAAGGATAATCCATTATAAGTATTATTATTTCTTCGTTGAGTGCCTACTTCTGATTTTGTCGGTTTATTCTAGAGACGGCAAGCATTTTAGACGATTTGTTTAGGATAAAAGATAATGTAGACTATTTTAAAGAATAACATTGAGATAACTATTCGAGTGAGAGCCGAGGAAACGTGTATTATTTTAACAAAAGCCAGAGGCGGGTTGCACAATTAATCTAGGGTTAAAATAATAAAATTTCTATGCGTTGTATAACTTTATTCAAGTTGGTAAGTATAGGGTAGCGCTTTTTTGATGAGTATACCTACGGGGTTCTGGCAAAACTCTAGTAAATACAAGCATCAGAGCAACGTCCTGTTAAACAAATCTTGAAGAGTCTTGGCATTAAAAAAGCTTCTGACGAGATTCCAGTCATCTCGATTAAGACATGCGCCCATGAAGCGACATTGGTATTTTGAAGGCTTTTTAACTTATCCTATAAAAAAAGGAATATTTTCTTCTTGCTGAAAAACTGCGCGAGTCCAGCATATACCCAAAATAGGCAAAAAAAAACCTTGCCAATCACATTAAGTTATGAAGAAGGCTATCAACGAATAATTGTTAAACTACTTGGAAAGCTTCAACATTATCAGTGACCTCCAGTATGGACATCGTAAGTCTAGATCTAGATCAACAGGAGACCTTCTCGCTTATTTTAATTACGTTTGGAATAACGTAGTAGAATAACATGGGTAGTCTCGGGCGGTAGCACTGGATATGCCCAAGACCTCTGACCAAGTATGGTATGGGGGATTCCTAACTTAAATAAGAGCATACGGAATGCCGGTTCAATTGTGTTGATAGCTGTAAAGCTTTTCTAGAGCAATGCACATCTCTGCAGCAAGAGGTCTCACATCTCAACAAAGTCCGGGAAGAAATTCTGTCTTAGGGTGACAGTAACCAATCACAATTTATTACTAAAATATATATATAGTCATATGTATTGGCATAGTCACGTTGTGGCCGTAGCTAAGGCAGCTTCGAAGAAGCTTGGGATACTCTCCCGGACTTATTAATGATTGATAATTTTCATCAAATATTTCAACAATAATAATTCGTTTAACCGTGTAACGCTCCAATTCGTATCAAATCTCCAGTACAAAATCCAAAAGAATTGCCACGCAATTCAAATCTCGTACCTCCTAGTGGGGCATCCAATATTTGTAATTAAAGCAATTATTAAGTAATAGACTATGTCACTAGAGTGTTTTTATCTTGGCGAAATACCATAAATAAACGAGATGTTTCTATTGGCAAAACTCGCCTTGACAAGATCAAGATGAAAGGTTGATACATCGACAATATTTTGTTGAGTTGACACCTAACGCAAACACAAATAGCTTTTGATGCTCTATTAAGCCAAAATTCGACAATCGCTAGAATACGGTTCACATTATTGGAGCTCTGTTCATAAGCATACCCTGATATTGCGGGATTCCATTCAAAGAAGAGACATGGTAAGTGCTTAACTGAGGTTGCCCGCTTGATTCCAAAAGCGGTGCATAATGGAAATACACAACGAGTTACTGCAACCCACCCAAACTTGGTTCAGCCTAGTGTTTCTCTAATGATACTGTTTAATAGTTCTTTGATCTAGACAACGTCATTACTCTGTAACAACCTCCCTGAGGCCGTTAGTCTAGTATAGTAGTAGTATAGTCTCGAGAAATTCAAGTCCAACGTGAATCGTTTCTTGTGCACACGCACTGCTCGCAGAACGCCATAACGGATTTATCCTGCAGCGCTATGCCTGATAATAAAAAGTAAAGGAATTACCCTATTTTTTTAATCTTCTGTGGTTTCCTTCTTTTAAGCTCCCCGGCTGCTGAGTCTGGATCCACATGCATCAAGTGATCACGGATATCCGTATGCGTGAAATTGGCATAATACGAATGGAGACGCGTGATACGAAGGTAAAAACACTTAAAACTCTTCACCAAACAGATATTTTACAATTATAACCGAGCGTTGTAGATGAATACGACAAAATGCTTCCAAAATGCGGAGCGCTGGTACAGAATTAAGTTACAATTAACCAACTTTTATCCGTGATGACTTTGACAAGCTGTCAGCCCCCTACATATTTAACTGGCTATTAAATATTTCGTGCTAATAATGGATCCGTTATCACAAGTGCATGTGGATTCATTGTGGAGCTTTATCATCTTTTAAATGAAACTGTTTTAAAGTCAATAAGAAGGCTAACAACTAACAGTACACAAGGACCTGATTAAGTTCCTTGCTTCCTTGTTACGGACTTCTCCAGTTACCAGAGATAAGGATTACGCCCATCTTTAAAAAGGGTAATCTAGACAATATGTTTACCTACCATCCGATCTCTACCCTGTCGGCCTTTGCAAAAGCCTTTGAATTATTTCTCCTTATCAGCATGCTTTAATTAGTAACCGAAGTGAAATACGTAATTTAACATGCTCTACTCAATATGTTGGTCAGGCTTTTGACAATCGTCTGCAGGTTGATGCACTATTCACCCATGTCTCAAAGGCCCTTGGAAAGGTGACTCATTGCTTGTATTTAAGAAATATAAATGACATGAGCTTTGGTGACAACCCCCTAGTTTTCCTTGAATCGTACTTAAAAGACCCGTCGCAGTATGTGGAACTACGTGATTATCGCTCTCCTAAATTTCATGCCACAAGTAGAGCACCACAGGGCAGCGACCTTACTTACAGCACTTATATACTCACTCTTCATTAACAATATTAATAAAAACTATTTCGAGGTGTTACTATTCACCGACTATCTTAAAATATACAAAGAAGTACTTGGTGTTGAAGACTGCTATGTGCACCAAGAGGACTGGTACGCGAATAACAATTTACCGATAAATGTTGGTAAATGTTGTTGCATGAGCTTGTCAAAAAAATTAAATAATATTACTATTAGTTACAAAGGGTGTCGAGAAATTAAGGGGTCAGCTTATGAAGCTGCAACAACACAAATAGGATACCCATTTGGATGGTTTTCTTTAATTACGGCGGAAACTGTTTATCGTATCTGTTGATACACTATTATTTCTTATCTGCGTAAATGTCAAACTGCCAATGGCTACAAGTATTTGTCGCAGGCAGGTAATGGCAGTGTGTGAACAACCAAGAGAGATAGAAAGGTTTTAATTTAAAATATTGGTTTTTGAATTAATTTAAAGGATGAGATAGAGAGGTGAAAATATCGGTAAGATGAAAATGTTTAATATATAAAAAATTACCTTAACTCAAACTGAAACTTCACTCAAAAATATTTGATTTATTAAAATGGTGAAAGCAGAAAAACAATTGGACATAACGTTTCTGAATAAATGAGGAAAATGTATTTTTTTAACGGCACACCCTGTATATTTTTTACCGAAACGTTTGCAAATCGTATACGGAATAAAAAAGGTCATATGCAATATTCGCCTAAAATTGAAGAAACATCAACACAGCCATGGAAATAAAAAATGGTTTGCATTTGGCATTTTCATCGAGACTACCAAGAAAATAAATATTAAATGTTCAAACACATCACCGTTTTGTTCAATACATTTGCGAACATTCTTTAATACACGTTTTGTAGCTTTTAAAACTGTTCTGCCATCGATGGATGCTATAATGAGTCTAATGTTATCTTGAAGTTCGACCAGATTCGCATATCTCGTTTTAAAGACTTTATTCTTGACATACCCCCAGAAGTAAAAGTCTAATGGAGTTACGTCGGGAGACGTTGGGGGCCAACGTGTCAGACCATTTGTTGCCATCCACCCATCTCTGATAAGCCTTTCTAACAATATTCTCACTTCGTGAAACTGATGAGGAGGAGCTCCATCTTGTTGAAAATAAATTTGGTTACGGTCCTCTAAGTTCACATCATCTAAATATTCTTCTAGTAATTCTGACAACATATTAACGTATCCTCTGCCGGTCAGAGTACTTTCATAAAAGATTGTCCCCATAATTCGGCTCCCTATGAGACCACACCAAACATTAATGCTAAATCTTACTTGCGGATTTCTGGGAATAGCAATAAACAAATTTGTTTTAGACCAATAGTGCATGTTTTTACGATTAAACATACCCCTATTTGAAAAGTTCGCTTCATCGCTTCATAAAATTCTCTTAAAAAAGTTAGGATTTTGCCTACATATATCTTGTAACCATGCAAAAAATGAGTCTTCTTTCAGTGTTCACCAGGTAATAATGTTTGCACTGGTCGGTACTTATAAGGTACAAACTTATATATTTTTAAAATCCTCCAAATTGTAAATAAACTGAAACCACTCTCTCTTACCAAATCTCTAGTTGAATTATTTTTGTGCGCTTCAAAATATGCCAATACATTTACTTCTACTTGTTCACTTATTATAAACAGTTTCTTATGCCCGTATTCTCCGTTATGTAGAAAAGCTGGCTTAACTAAAGTTGACTTAATTTCTTAAACTCACTTAACTAATTTAAGGTAAGCACCGAAACAATTATTGTTGGGTTTAATTAAGCCTCCTTAAGATTTGGCAACGTCACATTTTTCTCTTCTTTTTTGCTCAGAGACTGAGGCCGTCAAGTGGTAGAGTACATAGGAAGAAATTTGTAACATTGTAACCTTATTTTTCGTTCAATGTGCTTTGTGTAATATAATTATTGCTGTATGCATTACTTGTATATGTATATTACCTGATACCTTATTTACGTGTTATGCATTGTAACCTGTTTGTAATCTATTTATTAGTTTATAAGTCACTGTCATGTCAGTATAGTTTTAGCCAAGCTCTGCTAATTAAAGCCTACAAAAGCAAAGGTCTATTATTACAGTTTGTGCTGTGTTTAAAAATAATTGTTAAAAGTTTTGGATTTTACTATTTGTTTTATTAATTTTATAAATGCGCAGATGCAAATCTTAAGCCCGATATTAAGCCTCCAATATTGTGGGCTTAAAATTAAGTAAGCTTACGGTTCTTAAGGTTAACGGTGCTTAAGAAAACGGCATCTTAAAGCGGCTTTCTTTTTAAGCCAGCTTAAAATATTACGGAGAATACGGGCATTAGTCCTTTTCTTTATAAAAACTCTTTCGTTACTTCTTAATTTTCTATACAGCCTTAGAAAATACCTTCTGTCTGGTTGCTCACGTTCAGGATACATTTAGACCGTATTGCTCGAGTGCTAGTACACTATTTTTTCTGCAACCAAGATACCCTTCTAACATATCGCAATGTTCTAAATGCGTGAACGCCAAGCAAGGAAAAACTAGATAACTTAACGCAAAACTACAAAAATTTTGGCTTCGTTAACAATAATGGCTACCCAAAACGAGGACACTTTAGTCAATTTGTTTTTGTTTTCATGGTAGTCTCGATGAAAACGTCAAAGGCAAACCATTTTTTATTTCCATGGCTGTGTTAATGTTTTTTCAATTTTAGGCCAATATTGCATATGAACTTTTTTATTCCATATACGATTTGCAAACGTTCCGGTAAAAAATATACAGGGTGTGCCATTTAAAAAAAATACATTTTCCTCATTTATTCAGAAACGTTATATCTAATTGTTTTTCTGCTTTCACTATTTTAATTAACAGAGAAAATGCTACTACTTTGCTAATTTAACCGACTTTGTATCTCCAATAATAAAAAAGTTAGCAATGGTGCGCACTTAATTTCGTACACCCTGTATACTATGGGTAAATTAGGCAATACCGCGATTTTAAAGAACCGATAGCACAAAGCACAGAAGAACTGTGCGTGTATGGTAAAGCCCAAACTAAAGAAGAAGAAAATTTTAAATATATATTTATAGGCACGCCGACGCGAGGAACGACCCAGGGGCAGGAAGGAGAAGAGCAGAAGAAGGGCAGATATTAAAAAAATAAAATAAAATATATGTATATAAAAAAATGGTAAATAGGTGCAAGTAGCCCAGCAAGGTTATAATATAATATGTATATGCTCTAGACATATTACAATATGCGGGAATACAAACAAACAAAGAGAACTAAAAAAAAACAAAACAAATAAAAGTGGTTAAGCTTCACTTCCCTGGGTCTGTAAAAGATGTTTTTTACATAATCCCTAAATTTATTAGGTAAAAAATCTTTAACGGTATCAGGTAAGTGATTCCAAGTTTGAACTGCTTTAAAACTAAATGATTTTTAAAAATTTGCTGTACGATGCTGAGGTATGCTAAAGTAATTCGAATTTCTTGTCTGATGAGGGTGACTATACGACTAAAAATGCGTTCTCAAATAAGAAGGTTCTCCGTTTTTTAAAAGTCGAAACACAAATTGATATATATGGTACTTTCTGCGATTTTTCATATTTAAAATAGAATTGTCATTTAGATAATGAGTTATATGATTTCTAAACGGAATATTAAATGATCATTGCATAAAGGAATAAGAAATCTTTTGTAGAGTAAGATATTTTTCCTTTTAATGATCGCCATATACTACATCTCCATAATTAAATAAAGTCAAAACAAGTGTATTGTACAAATAATATTTAGTCTTAGAAGGCAGAAAATGTTTGAGATAGTACAATTTTTTCAAGCGCATGCACGCAATTTCAAGTGTGTTTTTTACATGTGCCTGAAATGTTAGGCCAGTATCAAAATAAAGACCCTAATTCCTTGTCTCCTTAATCACTGGTAAGGGGTCATTACTAATATTTATGTGAAAATGGTTGGAGGTGAAAGGAAGAGCTTTGCTATTATTACTGAAAAAAATAATGCAAGACTTGGCAGCATTCAACTTCAAATTATGTTCTTCTTCATAGTAGTTGACACTCACCAATTCCCATTAAATTGTATTTGAGCAGTCTACAAATTTTGAGTGGGAAAAGATATATATAACTGTGAATCGTAAGCATATTGCTGTAGTTTTGTATATTTTAAAATGTCAAGTATATCCGCAACATATACAGAAAATAACAAAGGCGCTAAGATGGAACCCTGTGGTACTCCTGTTCTCATTGGTATGTAACTAGACTTTTGTGTACTAGATTCTGATTTAAGAATAACACGGTAAGCTCGATCATTGAGGTATAATTTAAAAAATTTTGCTGCATTTTGTGATAGTCCGAAGTAGTGAAGTTTACCTAACAACATTTTGTGATTTATAGTGTCGAAAGCCTTATTAAAATTTAGCAAACCTAACCTAATATGCATGTGTGTTCCCTTCTTTCTATTTAGGAGATGAACAAGATTAGTAGTTGTACTAATATTCTTACGTAAGCCTGATTGACAATCTGGAATTACCTTAATTGAGCAAAGCCAAATAATTCTTGATATACAGTGTGGAAAAAAAGTATGGACTACCCTTGATATTAACGTTACGTTTAGTTTTCATGAGAAACGCTCGAACACGTCGATTTAGTTTTTTATTCGCCTCCTTTTTGATTTAATTCATTTGTTTTTTTATTGACAGTCGTCAAAGATGTGACGTCATCGACATTTTTTTTTAATGGCAACATACGGCTTGTGATACTTACATCATTCGAAAGCTCTTATTTTACACAGTATGTTCCTAAATTTTGGCGAGATTCTCTAAAGCCATTTCAAAATGGCGACCGATAAATTGTAAATAAATATATTTATTTAATTTGGCTCAAATAGTACTTTGATCGTAGTAAGCTTTGAAAAACAAAACAAGCAAACAAAAATAAAGTGTCAGAATTGACAATAGTGCTTAGATTAAAGTAAGTAGGCTTTCTTGAAAGCAAATATGTCGCTCAGTGAAAAAGACCGTATTGAAATTCTAATGGTTGGTTACGGAAATCGTCGCAGATCAACTAACGAGGTACGGAAACTTTTTAATCAAGTTCATCCAGCTCGAACGCCGATTTCGCAGTCCATAGTTTTTAAGATTTTAAAAAAATATGAAGAACATGGCAATGTTAAAAATTTGCCTAAAAGTGGAAGACCTAAGATTGACGAGAATATTCAGCTTGATGTCCTACTCTCTGTTGAAGAAAATCCACATAGTATCAGTCGACAAATAGCACTTGATATGGGAATAAGCCACATGTCTGCGCAAATAATTTGGCATAAAGAAAAATACCATCCTTATAAAGTCTGCCTGGTACATGAATTAAATGAAGACGATTTTGACCGAAGACTACAATTTTGTGAAATTATGCAACCAATTTGTCTCCAAGATCAATATTTTGCAGCAAATATTTTATTCTCAGATGAAGCCACTTTTTATCTCAACGGTACGGTGAATAAGCAAAATTGTCGATATTGGTCCAAAGAAAATCCACGGTGGATTCAAGAAGCTAATAGCCAATCACCCAAGAAACTTAATGTATGGGCAGGCATATTAAAAGTGATTGGGCCATTTTTCTTTGAAGGAAACCTTACGGGTGAAGCGTCCCTGGAGTTTTTGCAGTTGGGACTTTTACCAACATTAGTTACTCTCTATCCCGACCCAAATAATCGCTTAAAAAAACCTTTACAATGGCAACTTAAAAATATAATCATAATGTTCCGTAATTATGATTATTGTTGTTGATATCTCCGGACTGAAAATAGATATTGACTTGCGGTTTTCGCTGACTTCTTAGACTCTTAATCATCCTTGTAATCACCTGAAATTGAATATACTATTATATTTACAATTATGGAAAAAACGCGCAATGTTTGTGAAGTTGTAAGACAGCGCCCCTAGCGCCTAGTGTAAAACACATACTGCCGTAGTTCATAAGATGATATATAGAGTGAGAAAAGCCCTTTTTAACAAAACTAAGTATACTAAATTATGTTAAGCCAGACCGGAGTTATCAGCATTTATTACATATAATGTTCAACCTTCCCCCACTACTTTATTTGAAAAGTGACGAACACGTTCTATAGGTGAATTTTATTAATAAATCTTTGAAATATACAAAAATGTTATTTTCGGGGTACCTTAACTAGGTGACTTTTGAGGAAACTTCGTGATTCATATTTACCGTTACTGTTGCGCCCTCTAGCGCCAGTCTGAGAAACTTGAAAATAATTTTCAGCAATTTCTCATGACCACTTTACCTAATATATTTTTTTTTCCGCAAGCATACGACTAACACTTTTTGAGATACGGCCGACAGCCATTCTTAGTGGGACACCCGGTACATGAAACTCTAAAAGAACAGTTACACGCTATTTTTCCGGATGATTATCCAGCAAGACTTCAATACTCCAACTGGTTTATATAGCAACATAACGTAAATCTAAATTTTTCTAACCTTATTTTGTTTACCGATGAAGCAGGTTTTACAAGAGATGGCATAATAAACTCACACAATCTACAATTTTGGGGTTATGAAGATCTGCGCACCATGATTCAAAAGAAACACCAAGAAATATTTATGGTAAATGCGTGGGCTGGCATTATCGAAAATAACCTTATAGGTCCATTTGTTTTGGAGGAAAGACTCAATGGTGAAATTTATTTACAATTTTTGCAGCAAAATTTCAATAATTTATTGGAAGACGTGCCTATTGACAGAAGAATGCAAATGCGGTACATGCATGATGGTGCTTCACATTATTATAACCGTTTAGTACCCCAACACTTAAAAAGCCTTTTTGGCCCTCGATGGATAGGTCGTGGTGGACCTGTTTTATGGCCACCAAGGTATCCAGACCTAAATCCCTTAGACTTTTACTTCTGGGGACATCTGAAAGAACTAGTTTATTCAACACCAGTTAATACTAGAGAAGAACTACTAGCGACAAAAACACAGCATTCTAACAAAGTCCGTATTAATGCCGGAATATTATTTGCAGTGCAGCGGGAAAATATTCGAAGACTAAGAAAATGTATTGAAGTACGTGGAGCCCATATTGAACATTTGCCAAAATAACATTTTAAACTCTTTCATTATTTTTGTATTTTAATAACATTGTAAACTAATTAAGCTCCGATCAACCCTTTAAAAGGTTTTTGGACTTGAGAATGTCTGAGCTGGAAATCTTTCAGCATGAAGTCTTCTTGCCTTCGAGGAGTTGGAAAGCGCTTTCCAAAAATTAAATGCAAATGGTTTAGCTTTACTAACTTTTAAGTGTTTAGTTGTGAAAACCGATCTATCTCGAAAACCGCCAGTTTTATAAAAATAAATTAATAGCACCTTTTTTGATGAGGAATGACCATAGTATTTAAAAACCCAGTTTTTAGCTCTGTTAAATGATACAGGTGGGAATTATGGACCAACGATCTACCAAGGATGTTTCCAAAATACAACTCTGGACAAGTATTTACAATTGAAGAGGAATCTCTTCTAAGTAACTATTTAAAAACATGTGCTAAGCTACATCATGAACCTCCACCCCTTGCTGCCCGTCAACTTGCACATGAATTAGGAAAGGCAAATAAAAAAAAAATATGCAACAGAGTTGGAATCATGATCAAGCCGCAGAAAAAGACTGGTTCACAGCCTTTATAAAACGAAACTCAGACTTTGTCCATAAGGACTCCTGAAGCCACGTCTTTAGCCCGAGTTAATGGGGTTAATCGTACGGCTGTTAATTTATTTTAACTTAGAAACGATTTTGGCAAAGTATAAATTAGAACCACAACAAATAAACAATGTAGACGAAACTGGTCCAACTACAGTTCAGAATACATCGAAAATAGTTACACCTAAAGGTATAAAGCAGCTGGAACAAATTACATTTGCAGAAAGGGGGTAGCTGGTAACCACATATTGTGCAATAAATGCATGTGGTAACTTAGTACCCCCTTTCATGATTTTTCCTAGGGTTAATATCAAAGCCCAGATGATTTATGCAGCTCCGGCTGGAACAGTTAGTTGCGCCTCCCCGTCAGGCTGGATAACAAATGATCTATTTGTACAATGGTTAAAACACTTTATCAGACATACCAGTCCATCCAAAGATACACCAGTATTACCAATATTGGATAATTTAGAAGTGCATGTAAGTAATGCGAGTGTCTCTTTAGCTAAGGAGTCTGATGTTATACTTCTAACGTTGCCGCCGCACACAAGCCATATGCTTCAACCCTTAGACAAAACGGTCTATGGTCATTAAAAAAATATTACAATGATGCATGCAGGGCATGGTTACTGACTAACCCTGGTAAAAGAATTACAATTTATGAAATCTCGCAAATCTTTGGAAACGCTTACCCACATGCATTTTCAGCTAAAAATATTTTGTCAGGTTTTTATGCAACAGGAATATTTTTCCATTTAATAAGCAGATTTTTCAGGATTAGGATTTTAGTACAGCTGAAGTTACAGACATTCCTCAAGTTTCAAAACCTGCTGCTTCCCAGATGTTTGAAGTCGAATCCCAGGATGTAGTGGTACAAATAAGTAGTTTATGTCAGAAGCACGAACACCAGAAAAATCCAACAGCAGTCTCATTGTGTCACCTTATACAATAAAACCACTACCAAAATCCAGGAGAAACACAACCAAAATCCAGGAGAAACACAACCAAAAGTACAAAAAGAAAGAAAAAAAGGTCTAGCATATTAACAACCACGCCCAATGTAGAAGACCTAAAAGAAAACGCCAACAAAAACGTAAATAGTCACTGTTTACAAAGAGTAAAAAAAAATATGTTTTAAACGAGTATAACATGTTAAATGTAGAGAAAATGAAGAATCAGATGATGACAGCGAGAATGGAATGATTTTGATAGATTCGGAAGATGACTATGATGAAGATTGGCTCGAAGAGCAAGAAAATGATATACAGTGTGCCCAAGAACGGTAGGAATTACAATGTTGGTTAAATTAGGAAAATGTTGCACAATTTTAATACCTTTTACATGGTGTTTGCAAAATAAAACTATCTTTAACCGATTTCGATATTTAAAAAAAAAAATATTTTTGCTGTATTATTTTTTATTTATTCGTTGCATTATTTTAGCAGATATAAAAAAATGAAAAATACTTTTTTATTGCCACTTTTTAAGCTGAACAAGATAGCGTTTACAGATTTTCAGTACGACAACGTTTTCGAAAAAACATCCTCAACTTTCTTTTTTTAAATACGGTCCTGTGTTGTGTTTTTTTTAATCGAAGGCTATTTTGAACTCTAAAATAACTGATGTACCACTTGCATTGGTTTAAACATATTTTCAGCTTTTTAGCTATCGTTTAAAAATATTCAAGAAAAATCTCCATAGTTCGGCACTAAATGCTCGAAAAACATTTATTAACATAATACCAAATTAGAACTTAATTACAAACAGTGTTCAAACAAATGGCCATTATTTTCTAAGCATAGGTAACATCGTCTAACTGTGGAATTCAAAACATTGTTAAGTACATCTGGGGTAATCGTTTGAAATGCTTCTAAAACCAGTTGACGCAATTCTTCCTCCGTTTGAAAATTACGTTGGTGCACATAGTTTTTGATGTACCCCCAGAGATAAAAGTCCAAAGGAGTTAGATGAGGCGATCGTGCAGGCCAAGAAACAGCAGAACGCGTACCTATCCATCTGTCAGGAAATCTATCTGTTAAATATTCTTGGACAATTCTTGAATTATGAGCGGGGGCCCCATCTTGTTGAAACCAAAAGTTATTGATTTCTGCTAGTGGTAAGTTGTTATCGAACCATTCTTCCAAATTATGCTGCAGTAAATTTCGATACCGCTCCGAATTTAGTGTTCCATGGTAAAAAATTGGCCCAATTATCTTTGTTCCCAAAATTCCTACCCACATGTTGAAACCAAAACGATGTTGGTGTCTAGCCATTTTGTACAACCGTGGATTTTCTGTGGACCAATAATGCGTATTTATTCTGTTACAGATTCAATCTCATTGACGAAATTTTCGTCGTTTTGACATTGCCTAGTGTACCATTCGCAAAATACCCTTCGCCTTATGTCGTCTCCCGGTTTTAGTCCTTGGCAGATTCGAAATTTGTACGGGTGATATTTGTTCTTACGCAAAATAAAATGTGCCGTAGATTTTGGCGTTCCACTTACTTTCTAAATGTTTCTAACTGATGTTGTAGGGTATTCCGTTACAGCTAATGCCACATTATTTTGAATTTCCTCATTACATGGTTTGTTTCTAGTAACAACTGCTTTATTAAATGACCCATACTGCAATAAATTGGCAACAATTCTTCCAAACATCTTTTTATTTTGTTGTAATTTCTCTGGGTAATTATTTAAATACATTTGCTCAGCTTCTCGAGTATTTCTATGGCATAAAATGTAACACTCTAACATATCAAACTTTTCCTCAAAAGAGAAATGCAAAACATTTTTAAACGAAGTTAAAGACCTCGTACCTAATTAAAGTTTGTATTTATGACAGAAGTAAGTTGTCAAGAAAGACGAACGTTTGTTTCAAAGCCCACTACGTTTATTGTACGGTCTTATGGTATGAGGATTTTATTCGTTACATAATAAAAATCTATGATAGAGAAAAAGCTGAAAATTTGTTCAAGTGATAGATCAGTTATCTTAGAGTTCAAAATAGCCTTCGATTAAAAAAAAAAAACACAGGACCGTATTTAAAAAAAGAAACTTGAGGATGTTTTTTCGAAAACGAAACGTCGTACTGAAAATCTGTAAACGCTATCTTGTTCAGCTTAAGAAGTGACAATAAAAAAGTCTTTTTCATTTTTTTATATCTGTAAAATAATGCAACAAATAAATAAAGAATAATACAGCAAAAATAATTTTTTTTTTAAATATCAAAATCGGTTAAAGATAGTTAAATTTTGCAAACACCATGTAAAAGGTATTTAAATTGTGCAACTTTTTCCTAATTTAACCAACATTCTAATTTCTACCGTTTCCAAGATTCCAATGCTATACCATTCTTATCTTGGACACCCTGTATATTAGGATATTTCAAAAGTTAAAGAAAACAGCTTTGTTTTAGTAAAGTATACAAGAAAGAAATTAGTTAAGTGTTTTGTCGGGCAAGTCGAAAAAATGCAAGGAAAAAAATATTTTGTCAATTTTATGAGACGGGCAGTGGACACATATTTATTTTTCCTGAACAGATAGACTAAGATTTAGGTGATAAAGATGATCTAATTGATTATCCTTCTGAGCCTACAAAACCTGGGACTACTATCAGAGCCCAAGGCCTTTATGTTTTTAATGTTAATTTTTTCTTCATACAATGTAGAATAAACGTTGTTGTTGTCATTGTTATTTATAACAGTTTTTATTGTTTAAGTTCTTCTTGTCAATATTTTAAAGGGTTTTTGTCAAAGTCTTATGTTCATTTTGAGAAATGTTTAAGTTAAATTAAGCAAAGTTTTAAAGAACAATCTGTTTCAAGTTTTAAAACCACTGTGCCCCATCCTTGCGACCACTGTGCCCTAATAAGGGACAGAGTGGTCACGATAAACTCATTATTTTAAAATGGCTGTCAAAAGTTTATCTTTTCTTAATCTTAGGTTGTTTTTTGAATTAATATTAATGCTTAAAAATGGCTCTTCATAAAATCAAAAATAGAACTAATACATTTTTATAAATACTTAGCTAAGTAATAAAACACAGCTTAAAAAACTGAGCACTGTGCCCCGCTCTCCTCTACTCCTTTGAGGCTCTGTATCTCCATTACTGACAAATTAGGGTTATTTTGACCTTCTCTCTATGCTTCCAAGAAATTTGGAGGTACTTACCGGACACCCTGTATGGGTCATACAAAAATAACCGGTGTTGAAAACATCGGGGGGGCGGTAAGTTTTTTTCTTCCATATCATATTTGTGGACCATATTTGCTTTTTTCATTTATTTTCCTATCTTCTGTGTATATAAAATTAAGCGTATAGACATACGCAATAAATAACAAGTTCAGAAATTGAAGTAGCAATTTTCTGCTACTAAAACGCCATCCAAATAACTTTTTACGTTTTATAACCTACCACACTTTTAAGCTTCAAATTGGTCCCTCGCGAGGAAATAATTTAATTTTTGTTGAAACTCGCAACGGTAAAATAATTATTATTTTAGAGCTTAAGATTTAAAAGGCCGGTCAAAATTAATTTTTGTTTTAGTACTTCAACCCTTAGACAAAACGGTCTATGGTCATTAAAAAAATATTACAATGATGCATGCAGGGCATGGTTACTGACTAACCCTGGTAAAAGAATTACAATTTATGAAATCTCGCAAATCTTTGGAAACGCTTACCCACATGCATTTTCAGCTAAAAATATTTTGTCAGGTTTTTATGCAACAGGAATATTTTTCCATTTAATAAGCAGATTTTTCAGGATTAGGATTTTAGTACAGCTGAAGTTACAGACATTCCTCAAGTTTCAAAACCTGCTGCTTCCCAGATGTTTGAAGTCGAATCCCAGGATGTAGTGGTACAAATAAGTAGTTTATGTCAGAAGCACGAACACCAGAAAAATCCAACAGCAGTCTCATTGTGTCACCTTATACAATAAAACCACTACCAAAATCCAGGAGAAACACAACCAAAATCCAGGAGAAACACAACCAAAAGTACAAAAAGAAAGAAAAAAAGGTCTAGCATATTAACAACCACGCCCAATGTAGAAGACCTAAAAGAAAACGCCAACAAAAACGTAAATAGTCACTGTTTACAAAGAGTAAAAAAAAATATGTTTTAAACGAGTATAACATGTTAAATGTAGAGAAAATGAAGAATCAGATGATGACAGCGAGAATGGAATGATTTTGATAGATTCGGAAGATGACTATGATGAAGATTGGCTCGAAGAGCAAGAAAATGATATACAGTGTGCCCAAGAACGGTAGGAATTACAATGTTGGTTAAATTAGGAAAATGTTGCACAATTTTAATACCTTTTACATGGTGTTTGCAAAATAAAACTATCTTTAACCGATTTCGATATTTAAAAAAAAAAATATTTTTGCTGTATTATTTTTTATTTATTCGTTGCATTATTTTAGCAGATATAAAAAAATGAAAAATACTTTTTTATTGCCACTTTTTAAGCTGAACAAGATAGCGTTTACAGATTTTCAGTACGACAACGTTTTCGAAAAAACATCCTCAACTTTCTTTTTTTAAATACGGTCCTGTGTTGTGTTTTTTTTAATCGAAGGCTATTTTGAACTCTAAAATAACTGATGTACCACTTGCATTGGTTTAAACATATTTTCAGCTTTTTAGCTATCGTTTAAAAATATTCAAGAAAAATCTCCATAGTTCGGCACTAAATGCTCGAAAAACATTTATTAACATAATACCAAATTAGAACTTAATTACAAACAGTGTTCAAACAAATGGCCATTATTTTCTAAGCATAGGTAACATCGTCTAACTGTGGAATTCAAAACATTGTTAAGTACATCTGGGGTAATCGTTTGAAATGCTTCTAAAACCAGTTGACGCAATTCTTCCTCCGTTTGAAAATTACGTTGGTGCACATAGTTTTTGATGTACCCCCAGAGATAAAAGTCCAAAGGAGTTAGATGAGGCGATCGTGCAGGCCAAGAAACAGCAGAACGCGTACCTATCCATCTGTCAGGAAATCTATCTGTTAAATATTCTTGGACAATTCTTGAATTATGAGCGGGGGCCCCATCTTGTTGAAACCAAAAGTTATTGATTTCTGCTAGTGGTAAGTTGTTATCGAACCATTCTTCCAAATTATGCTGCAGTAAATTTCGATACCGCTCCGAATTTAGTGTTCCATGGTAAAAAATTGGCCCAATTATCTTTGTTCCCAAAATTCCTACCCACATGTTGAAACCAAAACGATGTTGGTGTCTAGCCATTTTGTACAACCGTGGATTTTCTGTGGACCAATAATGCGTATTTATTCTGTTACAGATTCAATCTCATTGACGAAATTTTCGTCGTTTTGACATTGCCTAGTGTACCATTCGCAAAATACCCTTCGCCTTATGTCGTCTCCCGGTTTTAGTCCTTGGCAGATTCGAAATTTGTACGGGTGATATTTGTTCTTACGCAAAATAAAATGTGCCGTAGATTTTGGCGTTCCACTTACTTTCTAAATGTTTCTAACTGATGTTGTAGGGTATTCCGTTACAGCTAATGCCACATTATTTTGAATTTCCTCATTACATGGTTTGTTTCTAGTAACAACTGCTTTATTAAATGACCCATACTGCAATAAATTGGCAACAATTCTTCCAAACATCTTTTTATTTTGTTGTAATTTCTCTGGGTAATTATTTAAATACATTTGCTCAGCTTCTCGAGTATTTCTATGGCATAAAATGTAACACTCTAACATATCAAACTTTTCCTCAAAAGAGAAATGCAAAACATTTTTAAACGAAGTTAAAGACCTCGTACCTAATTAAAGTTTGTATTTATGACAGAAGTAAGTTGTCAAGAAAGACGAACGTTTGTTTCAAAGCCCACTACGTTTATTGTACGGTCTTATGGTATGAGGATTTTATTCGTTACATAATAAAAATCTATGATAGAGAAAAAGCTGAAAATTTGTTCAAGTGATAGATCAGTTATCTTAGAGTTCAAAATAGCCTTCGATTAAAAAAAAAAAACACAGGACCGTATTTAAAAAAAGAAACTTGAGGATGTTTTTTCGAAAACGAAACGTCGTACTGAAAATCTGTAAACGCTATCTTGTTCAGCTTAAGAAGTGACAATAAAAAAGTCTTTTTCATTTTTTTATATCTGTAAAATAATGCAACAAATAAATAAAGAATAATACAGCAAAAATAATTTTTTTTTTAAATATCAAAATCGGTTAAAGATAGTTAAATTTTGCAAACACCATGTAAAAGGTATTTAAATTGTGCAACTTTTTCCTAATTTAACCAACATTCTAATTTCTACCGTTTCCAAGATTCCAATGCTATACCATTCTTATCTTGGACACCCTGTATATTAGGATATTTCAAAAGTTAAAGAAAACAGCTTTGTTTTAGTAAAGTATACAAGAAAGAAATTAGTTAAGTGTTTTGTCGGGCAAGTCGAAAAAATGCAAGGAAAAAAATATTTTGTCAATTTTATGAGACGGGCAGTGGACACATATTTATTTTTCCTGAACAGATAGACTAAGATTTAGGTGATAAAGATGATCTAATTGATTATCCTTCTGAGCCTACAAAACCTGGGACTACTATCAGAGCCCAAGGCCTTTATGTTTTTAATGTTAATTTTTTCTTCATACAATGTAGAATAAACGTTGTTGTTGTCATTGTTATTTATAACAGTTTTTATTGTTTAAGTTCTTCTTGTCAATATTTTAAAGGGTTTTTGTCAAAGTCTTATGTTCATTTTGAGAAATGTTTAAGTTAAATTAAGCAAAGTTTTAAAGAACAATCTGTTTCAAGTTTTAAAACCACTGTGCCCCATCCTTGCGACCACTGTGCCCTAATAAGGGACAGAGTGGTCACGATAAACTCATTATTTTAAAATGGCTGTCAAAAGTTTATCTTTTCTTAATCTTAGGTTGTTTTTTGAATTAATATTAATGCTTAAAAATGGCTCTTCATAAAATCAAAAATAGAACTAATACATTTTTATAAATACTTAGCTAAGTAATAAAACACAGCTTAAAAAACTGAGCACTGTGCCCCGCTCTCCTCTACTCCTTTGAGGCTCTGTATCTCCATTACTGACAAATTAGGGTTATTTTGACCTTCTCTCTATGCTTCCAAGAAATTTGGAGGTACTTACCGGACACCCTGTATGGGTCATACAAAAATAACCGGTGTTGAAAACATCGGGGGGGCGGTAAGTTTTTTTCTTCCATATCATATTTGTGGACCATATTTGCTTTTTTCATTTATTTTCCTATCTTCTGTGTATATAAAATTAAGCGTATAGACATACGCAATAAATAACAAGTTCAGAAATTGAAGTAGCAATTTTCTGCTACTAAAACGCCATCCAAATAACTTTTTACGTTTTATAACCTACCACACTTTTAAGCTTCAAATTGGTCCCTCGCGAGGAAATAATTTAATTTTTGTTGAAACTCGCAACGGTAAAATAATTATTATTTTAGAGCTTAAGATTTAAAAGGCCGGTCAAAATTAATTTTTGTTTTAGTACTTACAATTTTGTATATTTAGGAAATAATGCAATTATTATTTTTATTTTTCAAAGGTTATTTCCTCCACCCATCATAATCAAATTCTCCTCGACTGTCTCGTTTTAACCAATTAGATATGATAGTAATAAAAAGCATGGGCTTTTAGCCATAAAACGTCTCAATGGGTCCGTCTACTTTCTGTCAAATTTTTTTGCAATATATTAATTTATTTTATTTTAAAATAACATTTTCGAAACATTTACGATATTTCAATACATATTACATAAAATTAGAACAATTTCTATTTACCTACTTGTTTTATATTATAATACATTCTTGTCTATATTTTCTCGAATAAGGTTTTCGAATTCTCTAGAATCTAATAACATAGTTCTACGTGGAACCTGACTTGTATTATTTTATATTTGTAATATTGTGAGTATGCTAATTCATTTTATGTTATTGTTCATAAATTACACAATTTTTTAAGGACGAAAAATCAATACTAAAATTATTGTACAGGTTGTCCAGTTTTCGTGTGTTTTCATATACCAGCTCCCTTATTATAGAAGATAGAAAGATGGGGTTTGCGGATTAAGGTTCTATTATTTTATGGAACTGTTGTTGCCGCAAACGAAATTTTCATAGCCCTCTCAGTTTTTGACATGAAGGGCGATATTGAAAATATGTAATTTTTGAAGCTTTCCTGTATCTCGATTATTAAATAACTTATCAATAGGGTAAAAATGGGTCATTATAAAGTTTTCCATGTAGAATTCAGCGAAGCAGTTAGTTTTTAATAAAACGTTTTGTTTATAGATAAAGCTACAATGTAGCAAAACATGTCACATTAATATAAAATCATATTAATAAATATTGGAGAAAAGTTTGTCAGTAGTATTTTACATTATTTCCTAAAAACATCCTATTGTTATGGATCTCCAGCAAGTATCGGCTAATTCAATAAAAAAAAATAAAAAAAAAATAATATATTTGTTTCATCGTTGGTTTAAAGTTGTATAATATAAATTATGTTGTTAATTTTGTTTCTTATTTGCGGACATAGCTTTTATTAAGAAAAAAAAATAACAAAAAAAATATATCCCTTTTTAAAAGAAATAAATATGGACTATTACATATTTTTGAAAAGGTCTCCTTAAAAGAGGGATAAGACAAAGAAATAATAGATAGGGTGTCCCATTAAAAAAAAAAACATAAGTTTGGGTCAAATCTTAAGAACAAAACTTTTTAGAAATGAAACTAACTACGCCACTGAATTCTACATAAAAAGAATTCTCTAAAATAACCCATTTTTACCTTGCTGATAAGTTATCACATAAGGTAAGGTGGGGCAAGAGTATTTTTGGGGCAAGTGCAGTATTTTCAATTTTTATTCAAGTTTCGTAGCGAATGGTGCTACCATCTATGAAGACTGTCTCTAACTAATCCGCCCAACATAACTCAACCACTACTGGCCACTTCTGTGTTCCGTTCTGTGAGTGACACGTTTTGACATTTGAATACGCATTTGAAGTTTATACTCGAGTTGGTATGTTTTTTCAAATCCATAAACATCAGTGAATTAGTGCATCTTTAAGTCGTAATTTTTTGTGAGTACGTATGTTAATTAACCTGTTTTTCCAATCTAAGAGGTATTTTCGCCGCTGCTAACCTAAATTGTTGTTTTTGTTTATATGATGCACTTGCCCCGTCTGTTTTCTCTAGTGGGGCTAGTGCAGCCAATTTCTCCGGGGCAAGAGCGTCATACAGCGCACTTGCCCCATGGAGCACCGAATACAATGATTATTTTATTTTTAGAAATCAACATGGTGCGGAAATATATCCGTAAAAGTAAATGAGGAGCAGGATATTCTGTTGAAACCTTAAAGTTGGTCGTTAATTACGTGAGAAATGGTACTATGACAGCGTATGGAGCTAGCGCGGTATAAAAAATCCCTATAAATACAATTAGAGATCACGTTCAAGGTCGAAGGGGTCAAAACAGCAGTAGGTACATACGGTCGGAAAACCGACCTTAGTTATGAACAAGAGAAGTCATTGATTGGCTGACTGTATTCGCTGCTTGGAAAAATGGGGATTCGGTTTATCCAGGAAAGTGATACTACAGTTGGTAGGCGAATATGTTTAAATAAACCAGATTAATACCCAATTTAAAAATGGACGACCAGGAGAAGACTGGTTTTTGAACTTTAAACGTCGACACAATCTCTCTATCAAAACTCCGCAAAGTGTTGAATTTGCCAGAAAAAAGAACATGGATTCATTTTTGATCAATGAATACTTTGAGTTATTAGAGAAAGAACCGTGAAGGAGCTTAGTTTGGAAAACAGACCTTGTCAGATTTGGAACATGGACGAGAGCAGTTTTTGCTCCGACCCGTCTAAGACCAAAAATGTTGGGCAGAGAGGACTTCCATCAACCCGTACGACGAGTGGACCCGGTAAACAAAACACCACAATTTTAATGGGATGCAGTGCAAGTGGAAAGAAGGCTCCACCTCTTATACAACATCCTCAAAAGGTCAGAGCGACTCGAATGTCCCTATATCTCCAACGTCTTAACACAAGCAGGACGATGATTCGCCTTCTTTGGATTCTTCCATGAAAAGGCAAGATGAAAATATTTTAGGTGAAAGTGAAAATCGTACAAAAGTTCATGACAGTAGTAAGAATTTGCCTCAAAATATAGTCAAATTTGAAGAACTCTTGTAAAAATCATCAAAACGAGATCAAGTTCCCTCAAGGCAACCAAGAAAACGTGTTTGTTTAGGGGCAGAAGTAATAACAAACAAAGATGTTTTAAAATTTCGAGAGAAAATAGATGTCAAAACTGCGGTCAAACCCAAGCTTTCAAAAAAAAAGAAAAATGACAAGGTCGCCGATAAAACTGATTCAGAAATCATCAGATCTTAAATCTTGGAAAACTGATCAAAGTGAGGACAGAATAACCGAGTTTGATGAAATGTCAGAGCCTGAAGATCCTGGAGTTGAACAAACCATATCATCACCTATTGAAGAGAATATTTCTACTTTACGGAAAACCGATTTTCCTAAAATCCAAAACGGAGACTTTGTGTTAGCTAACTTTTTTGGAAAAAGGAAAAGTGACAAATATATGTGTCTGATTACAGAAGTCTCTGATGATGAAGCTGAAGTAACATGTTTACGTAAAATTCGAAAACCATGGGAATTTAGGCTCGAAGAACAAGACAAATGTTCAATTTTATTGACCGATATTATTCAAAAACTAGAACAACCCAAATTAGTACCATATGGAAATAATCAAAAGTATATTTTCCCAAGTAGACGTATCTGAACAGTAGAATGAGCTGAGTTATTACTTTAGTAGCTATATTGTCTGAAAAATGTATTAAGTTACTCACCCATGTTTTATTACACTTTCATATTTTGATTTTCCAACGTTTTTCAACATTTCTTTGTAATTTGCTCGAGTTTGAATGTGTACCAATAAAATTTAAAAAGTTTATAGCTCCTGCATTTTTTTTTGCCAGTTTTGTTCTCATTTTATTTGAAAGTAAACATTTGATTGAGATGATTGCTCTTGCCCCGTTTATAGTTCGGCACATTTAATATACACAATATTGACAAAAAATCACTTGCCCCGAATCGTGGGGCACGTGCGTTTTTGGCACCAAAAAATAAAAAATTACAATTATTAGAAAATCCCCAACTATTTTAAATTTTTATTGACATTGGTCAATAAAGCATACTATAACGTGTTAACTTTCATAAGCGGACAATCGCTTGACACTAATATCAAATACATAATGAATTTACAAATTCACCTACTAATTTTTTGGTATGCTCTTACCCCACCTTACCTTAATCAATATACAGGGGATCGCTAAAAATGACAAATTTTCAATATCGCCCTGTATGTTTGAAACTGAGAGGGCTATGAAAATTTCGTTTGTAGTAATAAAAGTTTCATAAAATAATAGAATAGTATGTAAAAGTAAAACCCCGTCTTCCTATCTTTTATAATAAGAGAGCTGATATATGGAAACACACGAATAGGACACCCTGTACTATAGTTACTGTATTTTTGTGAAGAACACTTCGAGGTAAGTATAATGTACTGAGTTAAAACTGCATAAATTGGTAAAAATAACAAAAATAAAAGGTAATAAAATTACTGTTATAAAAAAATGTTCCACCCCAAACTGGATCTAGCAATGCGAATTTGATAATTTTTATACTAATGTTTGCTTTGCCTAAAAATCTTTGGTTAAAAGCAGTAGTATTAAGGGTAATATGACCATATAGTAGTTTGCAACAATGGGTACTTGTTACCTAAATAACAAGATAATGCATATAGGCATAATGCAATGTGTCAAATTAAGAGTTTCCCAAAGCTATTTGATACGATTCTTTAAAGCTGTGGAACTTAAAGTTTATTTTATCGGGCATTTTACATTCATCAGTGCAAGATAGCTTTAACAAAATTTTAGTCCAATATGCATCACAAAAATGAACCATGCATTAAAGCATCCAGTGCAAACTCTGTTCACGGATAATAAAGAAGAAAAATGATCCACTTCCTTGCGGCAGCTTCTACGGTCTAAAACTTTTTCCATTTACGAAAATGTGTGTCTAAGTTATTCTATTTTACACTGGCGATAATCATCTATCGTTCGCACTTGACACTACCATAGTTCAGTTTATTTAGAATAGTGCGGGGCAACGTTATTAAAATTTAATGATGCACTGTGACTGCATTAACGGCCGGTATTATACAGGGTGTGCGGTAAGTTAGGAAAATATTTTGCTAGCTTACAGGCGAGGTTAAAATAATACACCAAAGACGAACCTGAAGATTTACATTTTCGATTATAACTTTTAAGCAATCTTGTATATTTTAATGGAATTTTGAAAATTTATATAGTCCATATGAACTTAGAAACCCATAGTAGAATCATTTTTGTACATAGTTTTGACAGGTATCATTTGTGGAAAACTAAAAAATACTTTTTCAAATACTTTGGATATTTCTCTTTAAAAATGGGGCTTCGCATTTGTTTCACAAACCCAACCATTTTCGGAAAAATCGATTTGTTACCATTAATTATTTAAATAAGTTACCAGACGCACACTACATGCAAGCAAAAATTATTATCTTCAAAGTGTGCTTTATATCTAACGCCGTACTGCTTAGCGGTAGAGCCTAATACCTGTTGGGTGTCAGTGAATAACAGCATTATCAATCAATCAATTAGTTATTGCGTCATCTTTTACAGTCATTACAAGTAATTTTAGTCATCGCTAATTTATCCAATTTCTTGAATAAGTCACGCAATCGGTTTTACGGAACAGCACAAAAAATTTATGGTTAAAGCGTATTTTCGAAACCGAGTTCAAGTAAATGGTAAGTGACAATACAATCAGCGCTTGTGCATGGACCATCTCCGCGACAATTTCCCTAACGTTGCTTTTACTGCTGGGGATTTTTATTATTGCCTGAGAAGAACCGTGGCTCTGTTTAGAGAAATAGGTTATATACAACATATAAAAGGAACTAGAAGATCATCTGTAAGAATAAAAGAGCTGGTTGGAAACGTTTTATTTATTTATTTATTTATTTATTTATTTATTGACGGCCAGTGCCATTTTTTACAAATAAGATACAAAATTAAATAGTAAGGACTATATCTAAGACTAAGACTAGAAATAAAACGATAACTAAAGCTAGCATGCATAGTTCGTTAATGTGTGAATAGGTTCTATAATAACAACTTCACAAGTACTTCCACTAAACTACAGTATGAAAAAGAAAAGACTTGACATCAGCGTCCACCCATTCACAGTCCAACAGCGTTCACCTCATATAGCTGTTTAATAAAATTCTTAAGGGGGCAAAAGAAGTTTAAGCGTTGTGCCTGATTCTGGTTAGCGAGAGACACTAACCTGGGAAGAAAGGAATTACAACCATAGTTGGTGCGGTGATATGGTTGGTAGAAAGTTTGAACGTTTCTTGTGTTAACAGGGGGTACATGCAAGGTAACACTAGAGGTAAGGTATGGACAGTCGACAATAGAGTTAATGATTTTAAAGAAAAGGAGAAGATCATGGAGTTTTTCTATCATGAAGTGGTGACATACCCAGTCTCTGACACATTCTCTCGTAGTTATATTCAGTGTCTCTGAAAAATCTAAAGTTGATATGGTGCATAAACTTCCTCTGCACGCGCTCAATTCTGTTAACATGACAGGCATATTGAGGCACAGAGGCTGCATACTCCAAACCACTTCTGACAAGGCTGCAAAAGAGGATTTTAAAGGAACGAATAGTCATAAAGTCTCCCGTAGTTCTGCTTACGAATCCCAGCATTCTCAACGACTTGCTCACCAGTGTAGATATATGAGTAACAAATGATAATTTTAAGTCGAGAATTATACCTAGATCTCTCATGTTGTCAACAGAAGTTAAAATTGTGCCGTCTACATTGTAATCGTAAATAGTTTTTAATTGCCGACGAGAGAATACCAGGAGATTGTACTTTGAGGTGTTAATATGCATACCATTGTCATGAGACCATGCTACAAATCGGTCGAGGTCATCCTGCAAAGCAATGCAGTCCTCGGGAGTTGAGATAACTTTGAAGATTTTTAGGTCATCCGCGAACAGAAGGCACTCAGAAGATCGGAAACAAGGTGTAACGTCATTGACGAAGAGGTTAAAAAGAAGAGGGCCTATGTGGAATCCCTGGGGGACTCCCGATGGTACTAGTATCTCTCGCGATAGAAAGTTATTAATTTTAACTATCTGGATCCAATCAGAAAGATAGCTAGTTATCCAGCAAAGCATAGATCCAGATATCCCCATAGTTTCTAGCTTTCCAACTAATATATTATGCGGGACCTTATCGAAGGCCTTGGAAAAGTCGGTGTAGATTGAGTGGACCTCCGCCCTACACTCCAATGCCTGTGTTATAGAGTGAGTAGTGAGTGTAAGACAACAAATTTAATTCGGTATTTTTGTCCACACATAATCCAAATTGCTGGATGATGACCTCGATAGTCAATAATAGCGAAGTTAGATATTTAGTAACAAGATTTTCAAAAAGTTTAGGGATTGTATTAATGATAGAAATTGGTCGGTAGTTTTTTATGTTAGATTTATCCCCCGATTTATGAATGGGAACGACAAAAGTTGATTTTCAGAATGTAGGGAAGAATCCGCCCTCTAGGGATTTATTGAATATGATATGTAAAGGCCTTACAATTATGAAAGAGCAGTTTTTAAGAAAGATGGGATGAATATTATCAGGGCCAGGTCCTTTGTGTGGACTCAGACCACTAAGCTCTGTATAGATTTCAGATATGGATATTGAGCAGTTGTTTATATTTTGATGATTCCATGATAATTCCCTACCATACCCGGGGCTGTCAAAAGAATAAACAGATGAGAAGTAGTCTGCAAATAGATTTGCAGCGTTAGGCCCCACGTTTACTGTGTCATTATCTAGTGTCAGCACATTGGGTATCTAAGATGTTGTACGTCTCGAGTTGACAAAATTCAAGAATTGCTAGTGTTGCACAGAGAAGATTTTCAGTACCTTGCACAAATTTTTTATAGTGTTCTCGAGAGAGAACCTTGCACTGAGATCTTAGGTTCGTAAAATAATCCAAGATACGCCAACAAAATGTATAAGACGCCTGTTTCAAGAAGTGGGAAGATCTTGTGGAATATGCAGGATAATTCTAAAAACAGTTAATTTTGTTTCCTTATAGATTGTAAGTATTCAAAAAATACAAGCTGACTGACAAGACTTTGAAAGACGCAGAAATTACTGTTAGTGGTTTAACCAAAATTTATGAAAAGAAATGATTTATTAGACCTAATGTTTTTTTATGATGAAGCCTGGTTCCACCTTACCGGTTATGTGAATTCTCAGAATGCACGCATGTTGAGTAGTGAAAATCCACATGTTTTGTAAAGTCCACATTGCACCCTCAAAAATTGGTGTCTGGTTGGTGGTTTCCTAAAGAGGACTTATTGGTCCTATTATTTTTTTTTATGACACATTTACAGCACAGCAATTACTTGACGGTGAACTACGTTTTGGTTATTCTCAACAGGACGGTGCAACCGCCTATACATTGGCCGAAACTATTAACAGATTGATCAGTTTTCGAACAGACATTTTCCCGCCCAGATCACCGTATTTCAAAGTTAGGGATTACTCTATTTTTCCTCATTTGCAGAACAATATTTTTAAAGCACCAGTTGAAATTTTAGAACAGTTACAAGAAAGGATTATCTAAGAATATGGTAACATAACAGAGATGATGGTCAACGCCTTTGAAAATATGAAGAGACGTGGGAATTTATGCTTGGAGCATGACGGTGGACAATTTTAGCAATTTCTACAATTTCTTTCTATACAGTGTGTATCAGCCAAATGGAATAAATTCGATAATTAGTACATGGGGGCGTGTCTGAAAAAACGCTCGGACACGTCGTTTGGTATTTCTAGTTGCGCATTTTTTTTCAATAAAAACTTTTTATGCAGGGTGTGTCGTGTAACAGTGACCAATACTAACTCTCTTATTTTAAATACAACACCCTATATATTATTAAATTTTTGGATTCTCCAGAAAATTTTAGACATATTTCGTGTACAATAAGCTATACCTATCTTCAACTGTTTCGGAAATATTAAATGATTTCAGATTTATTGCAAAAATTAACAACACACTTAAAAACTAATAAGTAATACTGTTTATTTCCTGATAATGTAAAAAACAAAAATGTAGGAGATATTGAAAATGCTTGCCGCGAACGTCTTGGCAACATCCTAATCTTAAATAGAAATTTCTTCTAACGTGACCGAGCATCTCAGGCGTGACCGATCTAATCGCAAGCGTTATTAGTCTTCTTAAGTCGGCTAAGTCGAGGGGTTTAGTCTTGTATACAATATTTTTGACATAACCTCATAAGAGGAAGTCTAATGGAGTCAGATCGGGGATCGTGCTGGCCATTCTATCGATCCACGCCTCCCTATCCACCGATTTGGAAATACTCGGTTGAGGTACTGCCGGACATTGACTTGGTAATGGGGAGGTGCTCCATCTTGCTAAAACCATATCATATTCGCTGAAAGTTGTGGGTTTGCTGGATCAGGATATAAGTTTGTCAAAGTTGGCAAGACATTATTTTGGAGCAGTGCTAAATAATTATCGCCATTTAAATTGCCATTAATGAAAAAGGGACCTATGATATGATCTCCAACAATTCCTGCCCAAACATTAACCTTTTCAGGATATTGCGTATGTTTTTCTGTCATCCAGTGAGAATTTTTCCTAGACCAATAGCGGCAATTCTGACGATTAGCATGACCCTGAAGTGTAAAGGTGCACTCATCAGAAAACAAAACATGTTCTAATTGGATAACATTGTTATCTAATATTGCCATCATTTGGTTACAAAAATACGTTCTCCTATCTCAATCGTCTTCCATGAGCTCATGAGTAGGTATCATTTTATAGGGATACATTTTATTTTCTTGTAATTCTCGAATAATCGATGAATGGCAAACATCGAACATTGGGGCTCTTTTTCGACTAGAAGTATTTGGGGTTTCCTGAAACTCAAGCATAATATCTAATTTGGTATCATCACTTATTGCGTTGTACTTTTTTTATCTGCTTTATATGTCCAAGCTGGCGAAACTGCTTTTCTATTTTACTAATTGTCCCTTGAGTTATAGGCGGCAAATTTGGAAACTATTCATGAAATAAGCGAGCAACTTCCATTTGTGTCCGTGTTTTATCTCCATAACCAATCATCTGTAGAATTGTTATTTTGTGCATTTCTGTTAAATAAACCATTTTTCTGATATGCAGTTAACGAAATTCAAACGACTATAACACTGACAACTACTGTCATGCAGACAGACAACAATTTGCTAAGGTCAGGCGTTTTAAACAAAAGTAAACAAAACTATTTAAACTATTTATACCTTTTTTTTTATTTCATCTCAGTAAAAGCATTTTAACATCAATTTTCAACATCTCCTACATAAATGTTTTTTTTTGTTTTTTACATTATCTAGAAATAAACAGTATTACTGATTAGTTTTTTAGTGTGTTGTTAATTTTTGCAATAAATAATAATAATAATAATATTAATTATAATTAATAATCTGAAAACACTTAATATTTTTGAAACAGTTGAAGATACGTATAGGATAATGTACATGAAATATGAGTAATATACAGGATGTTGCATTTAAATAAGAAAGTTAGTTTTGGCCACTGTTACATGACACACCCTGTATAAAAAGTCTTTATTGAATAAAATGTGCAACTAGAAATACCAATCGACGTGTCCAAGCATTTTTTCGGACACGCCTCTATGTATTTGTTATCG
Organism: Polydrusus tereticollis; assembly: GCA_963920685.1. Taxonomy (NCBI): domain Eukaryota; kingdom Metazoa; phylum Arthropoda; class Insecta; order Coleoptera; family Curculionidae; genus Polydrusus; species Polydrusus tereticollis. The sequence goes on along the minus strand of OY987334.1, from coordinate 1,620,603 downwards.
AATTTATTCCATTTTGCTGATACACACTGTATATTATTCTTCCTTTGCTAATTTTGTAAACTACACAAATAAATTTGTATTTGTTTACTTCATAATTATATAATATATAATATTCATCAGCTTGGCATGTCATTTGTTTTTCTTAGGCCTGTCCTTATCCGGAGCACTGCGGCCATATGTAGGCCAATTGTGCATTGGCATGTCAAGTCATAATATGAATTTGACACAATCTTAACCTACATTTGGTTAGATATATCTCCCCTTATGATCATCCCCTTATAATTGTGATCTAAACCAAGCCCTACGTTTCTCAGTCCAAGCCGTATTGGATGAAAATAATTATTGCTCGCCCAGTACAATAAATGCCACAATGGTTTGTTGCCCTGAATATCAATTGACCAAATTTGTTAAGATCATCATCTAAACATAACTTATTTATAGAACCTTATTCCTATGCTGAATGTGCTGACATGCATTTAATTTATGGACAGGCACATTGCAATTCTCCGGAAACAAGAAGAGGTTATTCTGAGAGATTTCCAAATCGAGATCCACCGGCTCGAAAAACATTTGAAAGAATTGATCGTAGCCTAAGGGAATCAGGTATAAAATAAAGTTAGATTAAAACTGAATAAGCCAGTGATTTTAAAACTAACTTTAGAAAGCTTTAAACCGCATCATGGTGGAGAATTTTCCCAAAAAGAGCAAGAAACCCAGAGTTAGAAGAACAAGTTCTGAGTGACATTACCGATAATCCATCTAACAGCGTGAGGAAGCTCGCGGCTTAACTAGGCAGAACCAAAGGAGTTATAAACTGCGTTGTATAGGTTTTAAAATTGATCCCTACGGGGGCCTATGCTATGCATTCTTTGACTTACCATGTGTCATTGTTTGCTAACTTTTATCACTTAAATATTTATACAAAAAATTGCAAGCATTTTCGCGAAAACCAAAATCTAGAAGGACCAGTATTGTTAGTTCACCACAATCAGTTAAATCAAAAACATCATCTGTTACCTTTAATAAGGCTGTATTGCAACTATGGTAATGCCTAAATCCAGATTGCACATAGGGCAAAATACTGCATTGACCATTGTAACTTTTAATCTGATTATTAAGTATCCTTTCTAAAACCTTAGATAATGCTGGCAAAATACTAACTGGGCGCAGATCCTTTAAATCAATGGGTGTCGTAACTTTAGGTAGCGCAATTATATAAGACCTTTTCCTAGGATCTGGAAATATGGAAGTTTCAATACAGTAGTTTACCAGGTGCGTCATAACCGGTAAGACAACCGGACAACAGTACAACAACATTTTTACACCAATGCCATCATTGCCTTTGATTTAATTGTAAATATTGCTTCCCTTATTTCCTCAATAGTCGCCACTATTAAGTCAAAGCCAGTAATATTATCACGTTGACCACTTAAGTAAAAATTTAATGTATCGGGGTTCGGATCAATCTGAGGAATGTTGACGAAATAATCATTAATCTCGTTAACCGTCCCCAGAGCTTAGGGACCACCGATTTCTACCTACCATAGATCGCGAGTTATTTAAGTAACTTCCAGATTTCCCTAGAAGCATGATGATGAATCCTTTCCTCTAAAAATGCTGTTTTTTCTCTATCCACAGAGGCAGTAATAAAGTTTCGCAATTACCTATAAGACTCTCCGTTGCCATTAGTCTTGTTCTTTTTGTATTTTGATAGAGCTCGATTTCTAAGTGTCATAATAAACTTCGAATTTTGGGTAATTCACGATGTTTTTCTTTTAGTTATACGAACAGTTCGTATAGTAGCATGTACATAAAAGATGTCTATTAAAAAGTATTAAATAGTTAAACCTTGTCATTATTATCATGCAACTGAAAGATTCTATAGAAAGGAATCTCCCTAAGTTCAGCATTTAAAAACTTCTTTATTAAAATTACTGTAATCCCTATAGTATTGTAACGCTCTTTATACGGGGTGTTTTGAATCCTCTGGTCGTGCCTTGTTTTCGGCCTGATCACGGTGTTTAACGGTTTTCTCGAGCGCCACTCTGTTGTTCGGGGTGTAACAGAGAATCACCTTGACCTACAGGTAGCTTTTATACAGAGGAGAAAATAATGGCAGGGGTCGTATTTGCCCATGTGTAGTCAAGTTCCCTATTTTGGAGGATTCCGAAACGTTCCGTTCGGAATAAAACAAGAAAGTTTTAGTTAAATACTTCTATTTATAAATAAAGAACAACGGGTATAGAGGTGATATGGCCAGTCTTAATATTAATTTTTCCTATCTCTAATTTATACGGGAAAGCATACTGCTATATTATGAACGGTGGTAAATTGCGGAGTTAGGGGGTGCAGAGCACCGGGGCGGCATGCGACGAAGCAAAAGTAATTTGGCCAGAGAAGCGGGTTTTTTAAGTTAAGCAGAAAGCGGTTGGAAAGTGCGGATTATGTTTTACAGCGGGTAAAGCAATACGGTAATAAGAAACAGCTCCAGCGGTCACTCTACAGCGGTAAGCAAGCAAGCGGTAAGTGCAAGTAAGCAATTTTAACAAAAACCTGGTGGCTGCCGTGGGAGTATCTTTGGTTTTCTTTACAACATTCATTCGGTCGGTTCATACATTGTCAGCACTAGTTTTGCGAAGAATGCAGCGTACTTTATTCGCAAAACCTACTTAGGTTGTTACCGGGTCCGCGTCAGAACACATCACCCGGTAGGTCCCCTCGGTCACTAACTCGGTCACACCTCTTTCGTGCACTCGCCGGTTTTTCCAAAAGAGTTTTCTTTGGGAAAAACACAATGTTATTGGGTTGTTACAGGGTCCGCGTCAGAACACATCACCCTGTAGGTCTCCCTTCGTCAGCGGTTTCATTCATTCAACCTACACACACATGGTCCGGGACGGATAATTCGTTTTTTTTTAGGTTAACACAGGGTCCGCGTCAAAACACATCACCCTGTATGTCCCCTTTTTTTATTATCGATCTCGGCTTTTAATACACTTGCTACTCCCAAGACACTCAGGCAGGGCTACTTACTTGTTCGGTCTTTCCTAGCTAACTGTTTCGGCTGGAGGTCAAGCGCCAAGTTCCTTTCGATTCGCTCTTTGAGTTCGAGCTGGGCTTCGATTCCCCCACTAGTACTATCCTACTCCGGGGAAAAGAAGCCTGCGGTTGGCTGCGCGTGGGCGCATAGCGGCCTGCTGCCTAATTAACTGGCTTGTTAGCTCAATTAATTGACACGGTGCGTAACTTAATTATTTATACACGAATTTAAACGGTTAAAAAGTGACTTCGTCACAGTATGATAGAAAGGCTATAGTTGATCCATTTTCAATTTCAAGCTATTACAAAATATTTCAATTTAAACAGGGTAAACCATAATGAAACTCGCTTTAATTTTGATGGTTGAAACAGAAAAATAAATATAACTTATACAGTGCGTTTTATTTCAAAAAATTCATAGCTGTAATACATTTTGGTGTTTTTGGAAACCCTAGACTATATAATAATAATTTTACAATATACCGCCATTGATAGACCCCTATCCATCCCGAGAAAAAGACTTTTTTTTTGTAGTTAAATTAATTATATTTTATGTCGAATATCGTAAATGTGTAGTGTGTGAATGTATATTTTGCGTATGTGAATTAGGAATGTTTTTACAAACCTGCTTTAACCAAAGTGTCAAATAAAACAAAACTCATATATCGAAACTATTAATCAGTAGATCCGCCCTATTGTATAGGAACGAGCACACTATACTAACCTGTGCGGCGACTTTAATGCTAGAATGGGACCGAAGGCCAATTAAGCCGAGATTTCGGTAAGAAATTTTGGGTTGGAGGGCAGAAATGAACGCAGGAAGACATTGCTGGGTTGATTGCTGCAAAATAATCTATTTTAAATAAATATTTTTTTTAAGAAAAGGCCAAACAAAAAATTGACATGGGGAAGTGCAGACGCACCAGAAATTCAAAACAAAAAACAAATAGTCAAGGATGTGTCAGTCCTGAACAAGCTAACAACGGGAAGCGACCATAGAATGGTAAGAGCAAAAATAATATTCAACATAGGTACCGACTTGTGCACGAGGATAAACTCGGCCCCATTAGGTCACCAAAGAGAAGCACAGGAAGAAAAGAAACTGTAATAACGGAGGATAAAAAGACTGCCATCAGAAGAATCATACACTCGTTTTACTTAAAAAAAGAAATACTCACCTTGGACAAAATAATGTCTGAAATGAAAAGCGTTTCTTCGCATTTCTAAATATAATCAAGATATTTGCCTTGGCCACTTTTAGTGGGATCACCCTGTATACAATATGCAAGCAGAAATGGAAAACGAAATGGACTTTTAAAATGTTACATATTTCCTCTAGAGATTGGATAGTGGTATCCATAACAGCAAACAAAATGTCAAATTTGATATAGGTCATTTATAGGCTCATCTTAACCTCCATAGAGAAATTGGTTCAACGGCCGCCCCGGGCGACTGCCCCCTTGCCCGGGCCCTTGCGACGGCCCTGCCCGTGGTAAAGCACATCACAAGGACACCAATGAACTTTTTTGGGAATAAAACGTTTTTTGTACAATTTAAATGTTTAAGCATTAAAATAGAACGTTATAGCTGCACGACGTGTCGCTAACTGCTGACGGATATTCTATAAATAATCTCTACAAGGCCCATCGACGCATGCAGTGCCATCTATAGGCGCTTTTTAGGAAGAAACAAACGGGACACTAATGATTGTAAAACACAATTTGAGTGTGCTTCCACGGTTAGCCGCTTCATCTATTAATGTGTGAAATATGTTTTCTGAAGTTTTACACATTTAATTGTTTAATACTTCAATTAGTTTCTTATGTTTTTTATAATACGCAAAATTATCAGTACTTAAACATGAAACGAAAATACTGGGGTCAGGGGACACCAATGATTTTATTTCTTTTGCCACTTTATAAAAACCTTAAAGGGCAGTGTACGTTCAAAAAAATGTTGGTGTTTAATAGACTCCCTCTATTTTGAGACAAGCTTAATGTTTGTATTCAGCTAAAAGTGCTGGAACTTAAAGGTTAAGGTTACCAGAGAATCTGCCGTTAAGATGACTGAAAATATTTAATATGCGGATATGAAAAACCTAACTTACGTGTACATCGCATATTAAACTACTAATATTAATCATTTCCAAAATATTTTACAATAAATCTTTCCCAACCATTCCAACTTTTAAGGAACATTTTAGAAACATGATAAATGGTGTTTCCAAAAAATTTTAGATCACGAACTGAGGTCGAATGGTTCAATTTGTTATCCAGTTTATGCAGCAAAGTAATACTGTGAAGTATTTTCTGGGATAATATAAAAGAGAAATGGTCCACGTGCACGATTTTCAAACTCTTTTTTCGCTTATAGAAAATGTTCTTGGTTATTCTGTCTTGGCTGGATTGCCTATAAAGAAAGCAGATATATTTTTATTTTTTATTTATTAACTTGGGTTATATTTTTATTTTTTATTTATTAACTTGCGTTATACTTTATTCTTTACATATTACATACTTACACGGGTCAACAAACAAATGATGCCAACTCTTTCGGATAATATGCTCATCAACATTCATTTTATACATCAATTATTCGCAGCATTCGCATCACTAGAGATAATAGATGTTGACTGACTGATTCAACGGATGTATATCGGGTGAGTCAGTGGATACTATCGCATCGGCTTAGGTGGCGTGAAGTTGCTCTCTGAGCTAACGTTTCGTCGCTGTGACAATGTCTCCGGTTTCCAGGGTGGAAAATTTTCAAAAAAATGCTATGATGATGGTTCCAAGATCAAAATGCTGCGGAGGTAAACTCGCCCCCCGATCAGCTCTCCAGGTGGAGGCTGGTCCTGACACCTCATCAATCAAAATTATCTCAACATCCACCATGTCTAATAGCCAGGCGGGTCCTTCGAACAACATTCAAGATGGAAATAGTGTGACAACTGAAATTGATAAAGGAGACAAAATTAGCAGCTTCCAAATTGACTTCTGCAATATAAGAGGACTGAACTCGAACATTAGTGCAGTTCATCAACATTTACAATTTACCAAACCTCATGTACTCGCAATAACCGAAAGGACAGATCATCGATTAGTACGGTCAGCTATTTATATCCTGAATACGACTTCTATTACCGATTTAGGCGCAATTTTGGCCTCTGTCTATTTGTCTGCAGTGATATATCTTGTTAACGAGAGGAGACACTCGAGCCTAATGACTTTGACTTAATGTGGTTTAAAATATCAACGCAGAGAATTACTAAATTCATCTGCTGCCTTTACCGGCCTCCAAGCGATACCCAATATAGAGACTTGTTCGCCTCACTTGCTAATACTATCGTCTTTTTACAAACCCACCATCCCAATTCCTAAGTTGTCATCCTTGGAGACTTTAACGTTCATAATGTCAACTGGCTCAAATACTCTATTACAACCGACAAGCAAGATCGCGAAGCCGAATCTTTTGCCATCAGCTCTGGTCTCATCCAACTCGTGGGCGAACCAGTGGGCGAACCAACTCGTATTCCAGACCGAGATGGTGGTTTTGCCAGTATGTTGGACCTTTTCTTACTTTCAAACCCCGAGTTGTACACTATCACCGTGAAACTTCCGTTAGGAACGTCTGACCACAACCTTATTTCGGCACTGAGCAAAATACCAATTAGAGCCGAACAGCTTCCTAAGCCAACCAAGATCTGGCATTATACATCAGCTAAGTGGGATGACCATTTTCGAACCCGGCAGAACGTTTCTTTTACCTTCATCCATCTGTGCTAGAGAAGTATCATCTCTTTCTCAAAAAACTGACCTTCTAACGGCAAGCCTTGGTTTACCAAAAATTGCGAACGAGCTGTTAAATCAAAAAATTATTTCTACCGACAATGGTGTCAAAAACCTACCGCCGAAATTCGTACCATCTTTGTTAGCGCTCGAAATCAGTGCAAGCAAACGATGAATCAAAGCAAAGAAGCATACAACCAGAGGATCAAAGACAAACTTCATGAATGTCGCAACGGCTCAAGATCACTTTGGTCGATAGCTAAGTCAGTCAGACCTTTACCAGGTCAACCATTCTACCTCTAACAAGTTCTGATGGCACCATTGCGACCAAAGTATAGAAAAAAGCATACTTACTGGCGGAACAATTCTCTTAAAATTTAATGGCTAATATTTGAGGAAAAACTACACCAAATATTCCCCTTGTAAAATTGAGAATGCCCGAGATTGTTTTCCGGCATCGCCATGTTAAACAAATCTTGAGGAGTCTTGACACCAAAAAAAGCTTCTGGTCCTGACGAAATTTCAGTGATCGTAATAAAGGCATGCGCTGATGAATTGATACCGGTATTTTGTAGGCTTTTTAACTTATCTTACAAGAAAGGATTATTTCCTTCTTGCTGGAAAACTGCGCGAGTCCAGCCCATATCCAAAAAAGGCAAGAAGAACTTGCAAACAACTATAGTCTAATCGCATTGCTTTGGATTATATCAAAAGTTATGGAGAAGGATATGAAAATTTATTAAAGTACCTGGACGGCTTTAACATAATTAGTGAATATCAGTATGGATTCCGTAAGTCTAGATCAACAGGAGACCCTTCTCACTTATGTTACTCACGTTTGGAACAACGCAATAGAACATCATGGGAAGTTCCAAAGCTTTTCACCGTGTATGGCATGAGGGGCTCCTAACTAAAGTGAGAGCATACGGAATGACTAAATTTTGTTCATGGCTGTCCAGCTTTCTTAAATACCGTTCTCTGCGAGTGGCGATGGACGGATTTCTTTCAAACACATCAACGCCGGAGTCCCTGAAGGTTCTATACTGTCGCCTACCCTTTATCTACTGTACGTTAACGATCTTTTGGAAAAATCTTATATATAGCTTCACTGATGACAGCACACTTGTTTCATCCTTTAGTCTGGATGCTCGGACATCGGCTGCCAATGCACATCTCTATAGGCTGCAAGAGGTCTTACATCTCAACAAAGGCTTGAAAGAAATTCTGTGTTGGGGTGACAGTAACCCAGTAGAATTTAACGCTAAAGAAACCCAGGCGGCAGCTTTTTCTAAAAAAGTTAATGTTGAAGAACCGGATATAGTCATGGCGAAACACTCGATTATACTCTTGATTATTCTCTGTTATATTGGACGGAAAACTGCCATCTGTGTTATTCGATGAGATTTAACTTTGCACACTGATCGCAGACTAAAACCTTTAGGAGAAAAAGTGAAAAATCTTTTTCTTATCTCTCATTTCCAGACGCAGCTTTGTTTAAGGCACCTAATTGGTAAGTATATTTCGTAGTGCTTTTTAGAAAATCGATATTTTAATTAATTTAATAAATCTTCATAGAGATACTACAAAAAGGCGCATATTTATCTATTAAAATACACCTCTATTCTGCATTTTCATTACAATGGGCATAACAAACGAGCATGTCGTATTTTCATTATTTTCAAAGTTTACATTTTCTGTCATAATTAGGACAAACTGATTTTTTACTATTAATTAAATATTTTAAAACAACTTAAAGAACCTGATTACTCTGACAAAAACTAAGGAAGTTTTTAATATGACATGAATGACTGTGTTCTTTTCTTTTTTTAAATACCCGTTATGGCCTACTAACAAAAAATGTATATTTTTTTAATAAAACGTAACTTTCGTACTTAATAATAAAAATAAAAATAAGGTATTATATATTTCTGAGAAGCTTGTTATTAACTAAATTATATTATTAAAAATTGCAAGTTTGATTTTTTCTCGGAAACTATAGAACGTAGGAAAAATTTGAGTACGTCACTTAATTTTACGTAAGAAACTACAAAAAGAACATTTGCTTTCTCCGTGATAAGCTACAGGGTAACCTAGATATGGGGGGGGTGTCCCACAATGTAAAATTTTCAAAAACATCCCGTCTATCAAAAACAAGGAGGACTAGAAAAATTCTGATTGCGGCATCTTTTGTTTCACAAAAAAGTAGCACAGTGTTTTGAAATTCGTATCCTACTATCTTTACTAATAATGGAGATACCCCGTAAAACCATCGAAAACTGGACACCCTGTACATTAAGTAAAAATTATTTTAACGTAAATTAAAAGTACTGTTCATTATGGTAAAAGGTACGACTTACTTGAATTAATATATTTAACAAAAGTTAAAAGTTTTTCTAGTGCTAAAGACATCAATTTTTTTATAGACTGGACCGCATTTTCTTTACTCCTTTATTGGTATGGAATTCTTTTTTCATTTTTAGTAAAACAAGATCTTGAAAATCGCCTCTTGAATGAATAAACCAGGGCAAATTCAATTTGTAACTCGTAAAGTGCTCCTTGAAAGACTAAAGTGTGTAAAAATTCCTCGCCATTGACTTCCGCAATTTTTCAATGAATTTTTCTTCTAAGTAGAATTTTTGTAAGGAAATTGTTTCCTTCTGACTGGCTTTATCTGTTTTTCCATCTTAAAATCGTAAAGGGCACCGACTTTGTTCTCGACACGTTTGAACGCCTTTATTGCTTTTCTCATATAGAAATAAAAGTTGTTATAACGAAAATATCTTTAGCACTTTTCCTTTTTCTATTACATCGTGTCATAAAAGCAATTTATATGGATGTTTGTGTTTTTTTTCTTTTCGCGTATACCTACATGAAAACACATGAGCTAATTACAGCTGAGTATTGTTGTTAAAGGCGCTGGTAAATTTACCGAGAAGAGACACTAAGAGGGCAGTAGCGTAGTGAGGGGTCGCAAATTTATATACAGGTGTTTCATTAATATTTCTTTTCTTACGGGCTACGACTCTCGGTAGGTTTGCTCGGACATTCGCGGCGAGGACCGAAGCTACTCGTCGGGGAGTGGGCGGTGACAGGTTGACATAGTCTTCCAGGGCCGATGTTCTCGCGTGCCTATCTTGCTTAGGCGTTTCGATTCGCATTCAGTGCTCATTAATCATTTATTTGTTGCGGGCGCGGATACATCGATAAGAAATAGTTAGCACTTACGATTTTCAATATGGAAAATTATAAATATGTAAGAAAACGGATTATACGTTTGTCCTTTAACGGGAAAATAGGTATTGCTAAGAGAAGAAAAAATGTAAAATTCAATTACTATGTTTACGAAGATACTAAATAATAATCTTATGAGTAAGGATTCTATTCTTATAGCACAAATAAGGAGAAACCTGTTGTTATAGTAACACCCAGATGCTATTTAGTCACAAAAAAAAAACAATAAATTAAATTTTTTTTTAAAATATAACCCGAAAATAGCATTCAAATTTCCGAGAGAGAATAAGAATCCATCATTTTTTGCAAAACTTTTTTTAATAAATTTCTCAATTTCTTTAGAAAGTTTATAATAAAAACAAAAAGAATACAATAGAGACAAATGATTTATTAGAGCTTTTTTTACATGTTAACCATTTTTACTTTTAAAAAATCTCAGATTCTATTAATTTTCTAAATAGGCAAAGGTTGCTGTTTTGTTTTTGTCTAGTAGTGTGTAGTAGGTAGGTACATATTGTAAGCCTCAAGGCATGCCGCATAGAGCCGGCATTTTTTGCTGAAGTTTCTATACAGAAGAAAGAAAGGTGAACAATAATGTTATATTTGTGGCGCTTACTTTACCTAATACTGCGAATTTCCCAGTTACTTGTTTTCACTGGCTCATATAATATAGACATAATATTATAGTTATAATAATTTAATTATATAGAGTTATAAATGTATGTGTTTGAACTTTGTACAATATTTTGAGAATTTCACGTGTTTACAACAACAGTAAAAAAAAAACAGAAATTTCTTCCTTGACAAGAACAAAACTTTATTACGTAATTATAATTTTGAAAGACTTTAAAACAGTGTTGTTTACTTCAATAAAACTAAAACCTATCTGTCCGTCCTAACGTGACGCGAAGACGAAAACATCCGTTCACCCCCTTTCCCCGGTGGTGCGTCTCAAGCATCGAGATACACCAGTGGCGGCATCAACAACGTTATCACAACAGTATGACTAAAAAAATCATTGCCAGTTGTGACACTAGTCCAACAAAATACTATGAACGTACCTAAACGTTATTGTTGTGGTGTTTTCTGTAATATATAATTGCACAGACAGCATATCACTTTATTTATTACTTTAACATAAGAAAAATGAATGTACGTTTAAGAAGAATAATTGTTGAAAAGTGTATTGTTTTAGAAGGTAGTTATGTTAAAAACACAAGAATATAAAATAACGTAATTTTGTAATACAGTTACAAATAAAGAATTTATTAAAACAAGGCATTTTATTTGCTAAAATCAGCTCTTGAGATTTTGAAAATATGAATTAAGGGGTTTTTGGGGATGCTGATTCTAAATATGATAGAAACAGTTATCTAAAAGAAGCCCTAATATGCTTTTTTTTAAAAAAAAACCGTTTTACCCCACCAACACTGCACGCCAATGGTAAATAAAAATGTTCACTATGCCAAATACTTCATTTTTCCAACATACAATTACCACCAAAATTTCAAGAAAATCTCGTTATTAATAACTGAGATATTAGAGTGTATTCATGACAAGCAGGACACACTGTATATTGTTAATTTATTATTATTCATTATGTTTTTTTTTTATAAAATGCAAAAGCAATATAAAATATACTGTTGTTTTTTAAATTTATTTTTGGTATTTAGAAACTATACCTACTTTAGTAAATATACCAAAGCAAAAAATAAATTTCATTCAATAATAATATAATTACAATAAAATATCTAACAAACACTTAAAAACGTCCCATGTTCAAGGCGGGATTGGAACCCGGGGCGTCTCGATCGAATCTCTACCACCCGACCATAGAGGTCGACTAGAACTGCCTTCAGACTTGATACCTACTGCACCGTTCGGAAGTTGAGATTTTGTTTCGATTTACCAATGTTTAAAATAAACATCGATGTTATCAAAAAAAGATCGAAACTAAAACATCGATGTTAATATTTCTTTAAAGTAACACAATATAAGAGATACATGCATATTATAAAGATTAATAACATGTTAAACAGAACCTCTTTCACCTCTACTCGCCCTAACTAACTTACCTACTAAAATTAATTCCTGTCTATTTATATTACACACTAGAAATTAACATCCAAGCTGAGAATCGAAATTGTGTGACAATCGTAGAATAATCAGCAGTAGCTTTGAGTACAAAATGGCTATTATAAGTGACAGTGGCGCGAGATGTAAACATACTTTTATCGTTATTACTGAAAATTAGCTCTTTTATAAAATTTGTATATTCTTCTCACAGAAAATAAAACCAAAAACTACAACATGTAGGCATTGACAAACCCTATGATACTGCTAATTTTGGAAACATCATTAAACTTATTCTTAAACACTTTTTTAATCTGCACACACGACTAACCACCGAAAATTACATTAAGATTTCAGCATAAAATAATTAATAAACGCTCCAAAATCCCCGAGTCCGTCCGCATATAGTTGGCCCCGCCTTCCAGCGTAAAACGTGCGATTGCGGTAAGTTTCGCCTTGAAATCCGCAAGAGGTCGGTAGCCGACGGCCGTATTTTGAAAACGGAGGGAAAATGATTTAGACAAACTTAAAAATTTTTTTTTAATTCGTTTAGTTTGGTTGTAAAGAAAATGGTAATAGTCATGCCGATGCGGAACGTTTTTTAAATTTTTTTAATAGTTTATGAAAAAAAGACTGAGTACGTCGGCCCTAGGTCGCCTAAAAAAAAAGTGACAACGCATCGGCGTATATTAGTATTTACCCATATACCATTCAAAATTTGAAATCCATTGGACTATAAATAAACTCACAATTCATTTTCTGCTATGTACCGTCCACCACCGTAGCCCTTAATAACTCTCTCTATTTTTCGACATAAGGGTACTCGTGAACGATTTTCATATTTTTTGCCCTACCTTGTATCTTATTTGACTTGAAGCCGTCCTAAGTGCACCTGAAGTGGTTATCGGATATGCACCAACCTTTATCAAGAATAAAATTTTCTGTCGCAACTATCAAAGTTAACTTGGTTTTATTTTATCAATTTTTCCACATGCAATAAACTGGCTTTTATTTTTCTTTCTCGAAAACGAAGTAAGATACGGAAAAATATCAAGAAACAAAAAAGTTGTATTTGTAGCTGCTGAACCCGAAAACTGTATAGAATTTTTCAACTAGTCAGTGGCGTTAATTTTTTTGTCAATATTATTCGTGAGGCTGCCCGCCGGGACGCCACTGGAACTCATAATTATCATCTACTTAGTGCTAACCTAGCGTCTTATCGCAACGAACAACACTGCAAAATTTCACCAAAATCGGCAAAATGGTCTTTGATATAGTAATAAAAAACCGATTCTTTTTTAACTTTGATACCCTGTATCATGACAACCAGACTTTTTAGGACACATATTTATGTCAATTTTCACCTTGAATTTGACTAAGGAATGCGCTTTTAGAATTACGGCCCATCATTAAGTAACACCCTGTATATGCTTTAGTTGTAAGGCCAACCGTTAACGAGATATTCGAAAAAACTATTTTTCGAGATGGCGGCCGAGGCCTTGCTTCCGCACGAACTAAAATTGACACTCTACTTTATAATTGTCTAATATTCCTATATGCGAAAAAAATGGCCTATTTATCGTTTTCCTTTTGCTGTTCGGTTGAATACAATTTTAATTAAACGGAAGAGGCGAAAAATGTCGGCGATAAAGAGCAAAGACGAAAATTTCCGAGGATTTTTCGGTATTCGTTGAAACGTTTTTAATTTCCGCACACGTCTATTACGGGGAATTCATTTAACATTAATATTTTTTATTTCTGACCGGTATATTATTAGCTTATAACGTCTTAGTTACGCGGGAATTATAAGGGTCATAACTCCCTTGGGATATTAAGAAAAATTTGACATAAAATCAAACGATTGACATCTAATGTCAATTGGATTGTCAGCTATTGAAACATTTATTCCACTTTAAAAATGAACAAAATGTTACTAAAATCGGTCAGAAATAAAATTATCTATGTATCACTGGAATTATAAGGGTCTCAATTACCTCGGGCAATTGCTGTCCCTCGGGCCAAAGGCCCTCGGGACGTAAACTTTGCCCTCGGTAATTAAGACCATTATAATTCCCTAGATACATAAATAACTATTAGTACGCACATGTGACCTTTAATTAAAATATCTTCTACGCACCTGAAAGAAACGCACTGTTATTGGATACAAGCCAGGTACAGGACGTCCAAATATCGTTGTACAGGGTTATCCAACCAAGACTGGACAAGGCGATTTTTTGACTTTTCCTGTACTTTTATAAAAAAACTGAAATAGCCATCTTAAGTCATTTTCTCCCGCGAATTCGAATATCTTCAGCAAAAAACAATTGAACATCAAACAAAAGTACTAGGGGTCACTTTGATATTTTTTTAAATGGGATGCCGTATTTTTAATGAGCTTATCCGATTTCTCATATAAATTTTGATCTAAAATGTTGGATTTTTAATTCAAAAACGCCTTTTTTCTTCAGTTTTAAATTCGGAAAATGTTCGTCTACCGTAAGATTAATACCTGATAGATGGATACCCGTTTCACCTGTTCACCCTTTAACCTGCTTTAAAGCGTCGGATAAGCTCATTAAAAATAAGGCATCCCATTTAAAAAAATATCAAAGTGACCCCTAGTACTTTTGTTTGATGTTCAATTGTTTTTTGCTGAAGATATTCGAATTCGCGGGAGAAAATGACTTAAGATGGCTATTTCAGTTTTTTTTATAAAAGTACAGGAAAAGTCAAAAAATCGCCTTGTCTAGTCTTGGTTGGATAACCCTGTACAGGGAGTTTATTTAAGTATGTGCACAAACTTTAAAAAACTAATTTTAAAATGATTCTGCTTTTATTTGGTGGAAGTCTAGTATCACTGGAGTTATAATAAATGGTACAAATAATTTTACACTTTTTACAAATTAAAGTTTTTGTTTAAAATCTCGACATGGTTGGCAGTACAGGGTGACCATTTTTCAATGTAATTGCAGGGTATCTCAGTAACTAGTAAAGATAAAGACTTGCGGTTTTCACATTATTACGCTATTTTTTCGTGAAACCAAAGATGTTCCAAACATAAGTGTCATAGCGTTTTTAGTTTTTCAGCTACGGGGTGTTTTCGAAAATGTTGCCTTTTTGACCACGTATCTTGGTTCAACTTTTTAAAAATTTAAAACTGTTTCCAAGAGAGTTTCTTAAGTATAATTTAGTAGCGTGCTTACTTTCTTTCAGGGAGTCTTACTTTTCGAGATTTAAAGCAAATATATGATTTTTTAAATTAAACAGCCTGAATATATTGCTCTTATTTGATTGGGCTATTTTCAAGCTTTTTAAAAATATATAATAGTTGACAGTTATTATTAACAATAAACGCACAAATCAAAAAATTTAGAAAATTAGGGTAGTAGGCTATGAAACCATTGAAACAAACAAAAGAATATGTCATTACTGCTAAAACTAAGTGGTCGTACAACATTCCCGTACATTTGATTTTTTAAATTAGATACCCTGTATATCTTGCTCTTATTTGATTGGGCTATTTTTGGGCTTTTTAAAAATATATAATAATTAATAGTTACTCTTAACAATAAACGCACAATACACAATTTAGGAAATAAGGGTAGTATAGACCATTAATCCATTGAAACAAACAAAATAATGTATATTTGGCATGTCTAGGCAAAAATAACATTTTGTTAAAATGCATGTCATCATTTCACTAAAGTTTAAAAAAATGACGAAAATGTGGTAGTATGAAAATCTTGAAAATTACGGCATGTTAATTTGCTTTACAGAGTGCCATGAAAATAGGTAAGTTTACAATGTTGTAATTTAAATATCTAACTTATAGAGTTCTTACTTTCATAGATATCCAGAAAGAAGTTTAAAAATTAATTTAATTAAGAATCGATCATTTAGAAAGTCAAGAACTAAATCATATATAATAAAGAGAATCGCAAAAGGAACGAAATGAACATTGTGGCTTTTGTAGAGGCACTAGAAATTCGTGCAAAGTCATAGAAAAAGATCTCGGAGTAATAAAATCTTGTCTAAAAATTATTCAATAAATATCATTTGAAACCAAAAGAATTAAAGATTGTGTACCCATTACGTACGGAGAATGCTGCACGACCACTTACTTTTAGCAGTAATGACATATTCTTTTGTTTGTTTCAATGGTTTCATAGCCTACTACCCTAATTTTCTAAATTTTTTGATTTGCGCGTTTATTGTTAATAATAACTATTAACTATTATATATTTTTAAAAAGCCAAAAATAGTCCAGTAAAATAAGAAAAAAATATACAAAGAAAACAAGGTCTGTCTATACCACTAAAATAAAATATATTTGTCCTTTTAGGGTGAAATAAGGGTTAAAGCGTGTACAAAATTTAATTTGACATTAGGTTGAACTAGTTTCGACTTTAGTCAAAGTCATCTTCAGCAACCAAGTGATTAAGAATTATGTTTTTTAGGATGTACCTAGATAAACAAACTAAAACAAATTAAAAGAGGGAACGAAGTGGTTCAACAATACATGGTCATAACGTGTACCCTATGCAGCCAATGGACTCGACAGAAGATAATCACTAATATGATGCTACTTTTAGCAATGAAGGATATTAGATGTAAATATTTTAATAGAGGACAAAATTCTAAATGGAATCATTTATAGTTATTATATGATGTATAGATGTCTATAATGAAAATTTAATAAAATCAACGTTTCATGAGTCAACTCCGAGAGGGAACATGATTTATATTTGGTGGGTCAGAGTTTTAATAAAAAGTAATTAAGTAAAAAGAGGGGAAGGAAATTAAAATGAGTTAAAACCATTTACGTCATTGAGTAAGTTCGGGTCATCAAATTGTCCATATTCAAGGCATAATTTTCAAAATTTTTATTTAGGTTATATAGAGGTAAGTAAGCCTACGTTGCAAATTTTCTTTTTTTCTTTTTGGTAAAAGAGGCACAAATTAGGAACATGACTCAAGAATTGATGCTGTTCAAAGCGAAAAGACCTTGTTTTCTTTCATAATCTCGCCACAGAAAATGGACTACTTCTTGAATCTTAAAAATATACAAGGTGTCCCATTTAAAAAAATCATATGTTTGCTTTAAATCTCGAAAAGTAAGACTCCCCGAAGAAAAGTAAGCATGCCACTCACTTGAGAAAACTTTCAATTTTTTGAGTTAAGTTAAAGGGTAACCGAAAGACAGGGGTGGCCAAAATGCAAACATGTTCGAAAACACCCTGTAGCATAAGAATTAAGAAAGCTATGACAATTCTATTTGCGGCATCTTTCGTTTCACGGAAAAGTAGCGTCGTAAAGTAAAAACCGCAAGTCTCTATCTTTACTAGTTACCGAGATTCCCTGCAATTACATCGAAACATGAACACCCTGTACTGTTGCTTTTTGAAAGGAGTACAAAAAATTGATATTTTAAAGGTATGTAGGGTATAAATTTTAAATTAGCAAGTATACAAGCTTGACTGATGAAAAAAACCTATAATAATATATAAAAACTGATTAAAGAGATTCAAAAGAGGTGATGCGTTTAAATCTAATTGATCATTAAGGAGAGTATTGTGATTTTTAAGCTTGTTTAGGACGTTTGTTTACAACAAAACTATTTCGAATTTGTTCAATAGCGAACTTTATAGAAGTAAAGAAGGTCTTATTATGGGTTAGTTCAGGTTAGTTTTTTATGTATTATTTAGAATCAATTATTTGGAAACATCCGCTTCTTGGCAAATTTCTTTATTGGTGTAGATATGTAGAGGATATATTGGCCTGTTTTATAGGTATAGAAAGACAATTAGATCAGTTCTTAGAATTCATAAATAATAAACATTTACAATAGAAAAAATAAATTACCACTATTAACTTTCTAGACTTAAAAGTATTATAAAATCTCACAATAAACTTGATGTTTCTACTTACCATAAACCTACTTATGCTGACAGTCAAAAACGTGTGGTCATCCGAATAAAAAAAAATTGTTGTGATTCTCAAATCATAATATAAGTATAATACACACGTATACATAAAGGAGACGTTGATGTAGTGGATGAACTTAAATCTAATTATTCTGTGTCCAGATTATATCGCATACGATTCTAGATATTACAGACATTAACTTAAACATAATATACCGGGTGATGCATGGCTTAGTTGAACATAGGAAACACCATGTAAATTTTGAGGTGGCTAAATATTGACTGTCCTGTACGCTTTAGAGAAAAATTGTATTATAATTTTTTGAAGAGGCCGATATAATAAACAGATGTGTCAAGTTTGAATAAATTTTAAAAAGACAATCCTAACTTATTCCATTAAATGTGATGGTAAAATTACGAAACTTTCATAGTTTAGGTAATACAGCAAACACCAGCAAATTGTTATTTGATATTGACAAAACGAAAAGTAGCGCCAGTGACAACATTTTTATTGAAGGAGCTTCCATTATAGATAAACACGAGCAATCCCATTAAGGAAAAAATTACTATGATTAAGTGGTATTATTACGCAGGAAATAGTTCAAGAGCAGTGTCTGAAATGTTACCAGTTCAATTCCCTGATAAGCCAACTCGTTACATTTTATTACTTCAACTTGCCATTAGTAAATTTGAGTCCAAATACATAATAAATAACTGTAAATGCTCAACTCAGAAAGTCAATAGAGCTGAAGTAAGGCATAATAGAGATCCTTGATATTTTACTGCACGTGGAGGAAAATAAAATTGTTAGCACGAGAACTCTTGGGCAAGCCGAAGAAAAACATCAAACCACAGTATTGCGCACTTTAAAAAAACATTCATTTTTTCCTTACAAATATAAAAAACATCAAGAGCTACGGCAAGGTGATGAAGATCGGAGAATGGTATTCTGTTTTGAGGTAATGGAAAGAGCAAATAATAATAGGCATTTTTTGAGAAATATTTGTTTTATCGATGAATGTACATTCACCCTCAACAACGAACCAAATGATCAAAATTGCCGGTATTGGAGCCAAGAAAATGAACATTGTCTTGTTTATACTCGGACGCAATATCCACAAAAATAAATGTTTGGACGGGAATCGTAGGACATCACATTATTGGATCATTTTTTATGGAAGGCAACCTTTCAGCAGTAACCTATTTGGATTTACTACAAAATCGAAATGAACCCGCACTAGAAGAAGTTGTACGCGAAAATCAGGAGATCCGGTATTAAATGGATGGTTGTCCTGTCCATGATTCTCTCACGGTTGGGGAATACTTGCAAAATATTTTTAACGGAAATATTATTGGCCCAGGGCATCTAATCCTTTAGCGAGCCAGGTCTCCTGACCTTTCGCCAAACGATATCTTTCTATGAGGTCACTTAAAAAATTTTATTTATGAATATTTAAAATTTAAAAATGTAGACCAGCTAAAAAACTATATTTCGTTAGAATATGACAGAATTTCTCAAAATCAAAGTAATATTAGAAATTAATTTTATGATCGGTTAGAATATTGTTCAGCTGTTAATGGAGGGTTGTTCGAACATATAATTAATTAATGTTTTTGTGAAAATTTAAGAAAACTAACCGCCGGAGGCGAAAAATTTTTCCGGGGCCGCGCCCAAATATGGCTATTTTGAGAACCCAAAAAATAAAATTGGCCTCTTGAGCCTTAAAAAAAATAATAAAAAAAATACTTTGTCCGGTGCACGGGTGTACCTAATACCGTGAAAAAATTGTGCGAATAATTTAAAGAATATAGACTCACCTAAATTTACTATTTGAACTGCAACTCTATTCTTCTCGATTTTTGACAAGCAAACTTGTCTATCACTTTTTCGTTAAAGTTTGGAATGTTGTTAATCAACTGTTTTTCTATGGACAACATAGCCAACGCGGAAAGTCTTTCTTGGGACATAGTATTTCTTAAAAAAGTTTTTATTCTTTTTAAGGAAATAAATCGATTTTTATATTTTTAGACACCTGTTTCTGTTTACAAACACTCAAATACGATATACGCCGGTCACGCCACGCGGGTTAAATCAGTTAAACTGAACTGTGAACTCTGATCTAAGAAACGAAATGCGGGATGACACGTGACGAATTATACGTCATAGAGAGAGGGCTGTGCCCAGACTTGCCGTATAATGCCGAACGAATAGCCACAGGCCACAGTAATTTACTATTATCCAGTACTCTGTCCTTATTTCGCATACGATTTAAAACAAAGAAGCATGCAGGGGCTCACAATAGTGTGCCAGGTGCCTATGTTCGTTCGTTGTACGTTGCCCGGTTGCCGTTCGTTCATAGTATGTTGCCCGTTCAACAAATAATGTAGTGCGAAATATCAAGAGTTTACTTAATAATAGTTATACCTTTATACCTCGGGAATTTTCTAGGTGATTTTTCTAGATGGGGCACGTGCCCCAGTACCCTAATGGACGAGCCGCCACTGTACATAGACATTATTTGCTGGTGTTTGTTCTATTACCTAAATTATGAAAATTTCGTAATATTACCATCATATTTAATTGAATAAGTTAGGATTGGCTTCTTAAAATTTATTTAAACTTTACACATATGTTTATTATATCGGCCTCTTCAAAAATTATAATACAATATTTCTCTAAAATGTACACGGGAGCCACTTCAAAATTTACATGGGATTTCCTATGTTCAACTAAGCCAAGCATCACCCGGTATAAAAGTATCACCGGAAAGGAGAATTTATTTCAAAAATTGGCTTTGAAATTATGTAAACTACATTTGATTTGATACGCTCCTCAATACGATTTCTTCCACTTGGACTGCGAACAAAAACCAAAATTAATTTGCCAGAACCTAACAGTGATGTTGCCTCAGGATTTTGACAGATTTGCCTAAGAAGAAAAAATAGAGTCACGAAAGAAACGTTGCTCTAGTTGCGAAATAGCAATTTGTAATGAGCACTCAGCTTCACCTGCCCCAGTCCCCCCCCCCCTCCCTATTCTGGCATAAATGATGATAGCGATATATAAAATCAATACATTTTAAAGTAAAATTATCATTTGTTTCGCATCCAAGCCAAGTGTTGTTATTTAACTTCCGTCAACAGTTCATTAGGCTTTTATGTTCCTCGATTATAGGTTAATTTCACTGATTCTTTTATTTAATGAGTGAAGGAATTAAACGAGCTTTTCACTGTGGTAATTTGGCGTTTATTTCTCCAAATCACACAAAACTTCTTTAGTACATAATTTTACAATAACATACTATAACATAAATATTTACTACTGATTTTACACATAACTAGTTACTACATTTGTTTAGTACATTTGCTGGGTGCCTTTTTTTAGGCAATGCTATTTGTTTCAATTCGACGGAAAGAAACCACGTGGGTTTGTTGACATACAACCTTGCTTTATCGAAGCCAAAAGTGTAGTAGTATACAAAACGGACAACCATACCATCCGACAGCAAGGCCACGCCCCTGTTGTCATGACGATCAACCAACAATGCACTCTGATAGGCTACACAGCCGCCATGTTAACTTTTAACCAATTGGACGGTAATCAACAAAATGTACCATGCTGTGTCACCTTCCTCGAGCGCTAAAACACCGTCAAAGGGTTTTCGGATGTACAAGATTCTAAAAAATATACCCTTAACATCTAAATGTAGAACATTGCTTTTTCCTGGAATAACGGTCGACTAGCCGCTTATTTTATATGTATTTTAAGAGATGATATTTGCAAGTTTTATGTTTATCCCGGCGATAACACTATTCGTTCCGCAAACATTGATACATTTTGCTCCTTTATTGAAATAATATTAAAATCAGATATTTAACAGTACTATTGATTCTAGAAACATTTGTTGCATTTAATTATATTATTTTTAATACGTTTGGATGATCGTTTCCCCAACATCAGGGTTAAAGAATATCCACCATTATCTCTGCTTAATCTATTCAAACTTCTTCAGACATTACATTCTGATCACTCACATTTCTTTTTTTTTTTCCTTTTTCGAACGAAGTAGACATCTGATTCTTTAAATGTTTTAATTGTCGTAATGTAACGTTGGGGTTGTATTTACTTATGATAACAGTTCCAGTCCATACCCAAAAAAGACAAGAAGAATCTTGCCAAACAACAGTGTTCGCATATTTGGGGCTCTACTCCTAAGCATACCTTAAGATTTGACAAACTGAAACAATCTGGAAAGCCTTGAACATCGAAGGCAGGTTGGTGACTTGGGTCTATTTTACAAATATTTTCATGGTAAGTGCTCAACTGAGGTTGTCCGCTTGATTCCACCCAGGGCGGTACATGGTAGAATCACTACAGCCCACCCGTACGTGATTCAGCTTAACGTCCCTCGAACGACACTGAAATGATATCCTTGAGGCCGTGTTCCCCAACGAGTATAATCTCCAAAAATTCATGACCAACGTAAATTGTTTCGTGCGCACACGCACCGCTCGCAGAGGGCCATATAGGATTAATCGTGCACTGCTGTGTCTTATCATAAAAAAAAAACAAAAAACAATCAAAGATGATTACCTGACCTAACCTGCATGTCATTAGTAGCGTCATCGGCCTGCATTGGCCGGTGTAGGACAAATGGGGCGTAGCCAATTTTAATCAACTTTAATAATTTATTGTGAAGCAGTTTAAAGTGCTAGACAAAAAAATCAATGATATTCTGCTTGTAGCACTTATTTCTAATTGAAAAAAGCTATAAACTATATTATTTCATACCCTCATTTGCAACTAAGCCGAATTCGTGGAAAGGCCTAAACGCATGTGGGTATGGCCAATCCGTTCGCTCCCAAAAGACGTATAAAATGCCCATAAAGTATCTTCTGGCTGTGATGAATTAACGTCTTTTTGGGGGCTATATGCCTTTCGTCATATTAGTACAAAAGGTAATTACAAAAAACAACTTTGCAGTGTCACCTTGCTACCAGTATCCTGTTACATACATAACTTTTCAATTAAATGTTAAACATCAAACATCGTTAAATATAATCATTAGTTAAGTAAACCAAGAACTATTTATGTATTTAGATTTAAATACACTTTTTATTTATCTTGTTTTCTGCTTTATTGGATTTCATTCCTTCGGGTTTCACGAAATCAGGCAAAGAAATTTAAGTGATTAAAGAGAGACGACGAATTTTTTCTGTGACCAATGAAACGTGTTTAATTTCCGGACACGTCTATCAAACA
Organism: Polydrusus tereticollis; assembly: GCA_963920685.1. Lineage (NCBI taxonomy): Eukaryota > Metazoa > Arthropoda > Insecta > Coleoptera > Curculionidae > Polydrusus > Polydrusus tereticollis. The sequence continues at coordinate 1,597,285 of OY987334.1, read as the reverse complement.
GCATTGATTGAATTTTTTATGTTTGTAGATAGTATGAAGACGGATTTCTTTTTAAAGATACATTTTATAATAATAATAAAAAAATAAAATGTGCCTTAAAGAATAAAAAAAAATGTTTCCATAGTAGTAAAAGATACGGGAAGTTGATAATGTCAAGTTAATATTTGTGATATAACATGTCAAACTAACCTGATGTCAATTTTTCCATATAGATATTAATTAATAAACAAACGCGAAAATTCCTACCTTCCCCCATTTAAGCTAGCACACAGCACACCTCGTTTCAGAAGTAACTCTGATATATTTCAAAGGTCTCAAAAACATAACATTTCATGTCAATATTTCTAAAATATTTCACGAAATAATTATGAAATTTTACATCGTACAAATCTTCAAATCGTAGCTATATTATTATTTTTTGTGATCGTAATTATTTTAAATTATTTTTAGTAAATACATAATACAGTAGAGTCTCGCTATAGTACTACATACTATACAGTAGGGTGGGTCGATCTATATAGGGAAAAAAATAAAGTGTGAGATCTCAATTACCCTGGGGCTAGCAAAGTTTCGCCTCTGACAAGCGCCATCTTCAGGTGCCTAGTACGCTTCAAATTTTCCACAAAGCGTACTACTGAAATATGCAGCTCTTCGCTTATTTCACTCAATAAAAATTAAATGAAATAACCCAGAACTCACCACGTGGAGGTGGCTGCATGTCGAGTTCTTCCCCGCCTCCCTCCCGACCTTCGTCTTATTAATGAAAATTACCAATTTATTGATCTAAAGCCTTTAAAAATTGCTGTTTTGTCTCAGTTTTCGGATTTTTTTTTTCTGGAGGCAATCCGAGTTCGAATCAAGCCATCTCTTGATTCTGTTCCGCTTACTAAAACAGAGGCTTCAGTGACTGTCCTAATACATCTTTCAACAGATGGTGTGTGACAAAGGTATTTCAAAATTTCGATGTCGTCAGGAACTGTTAGAATCATCTCTTGCAATGCAGTATCTGAAATTGTTCTTGTGAGTGGTGGTTCAGTTACGCTAACTGACTGCCAGTTTATCAATTCAGTTTAGTCTTGAGCGTCAAAATTCAGTTTTGGGACTTTGAACTCTCTGATTTTGCTATTCTGAACGCTCATTACTCTACATTTCAGAATTCTTCTTAGCGCAAGTTCTCTAATAGGCTTTCGAACATCTCTAAGCATTGTCAATAGAATATTTTCTGGATGAGCGAAAAATGCATTCCTCTGTATGACCGGATCAATCACATCTTTAACTGTACTTGGCATATATCTCGATCTTGTTATCAGAGAGAACAAATGTCTGGAGGCTTCAGTACACGATGATCTGATTTTAATATCGAACCAAACAGGAGCATAAACTTTTAATATAAATTCGGTTATTGTTTTCAATTCGTTCGAAGGTTTTTCTGAAGCTACATAAAGTCTTAAAATCCTATTTGCCGTTGTCAGCCATCTTGAGTGTGACATTTTTCCAGGATCACGATTTGATAAATTTGAGGGGACATCACCTCTTGCGATTGCCGAACACATTAGATACAAATAAACTTGATCGGTACTGGTGTCATTTAGGTCGAATTCTGGTAGCTCCCCATCAATTTTTTTTTAATTTAACTATTGGAAGGTTCTGACATGTTGGAAGAAGCTTTCCAGTCGTTCCTGAAAATCCTCTTGGGTCGTTAGTTTTACCATCCATTTTCTCAATCAAATGGCGAAGTGAAAGTTCATTGGCGTGCAGTAGGCAAATCAACTATTGTAAGGAGTGTCCAATTGCTACTTCTAATTGCTTAACAACTCCATTCTTGAAACCTGTATTTACAACAGTTCCGTCACAGCTAACAGCAGCAAGTTCTTCAACAGGTCCCAAGTTACTGCTTAGAAAATCGAAAATACTTGATTTGATGTCTTTAGCATTTCCTGAAGTAGGAGTTACATGTCCGAGATAAACAGACCCAGGTTCTGCAATAAGAACAATATGTTCCTCCAAAACGTATCTCTTATGATAAGTGCTTCCTTTTTTCTTCGTCAGTAGTGTTCTGTCCTTTCTACCGTCAAAATAGATCCCTGTAATTTTCAAATTTCCTGTTGATTCCTTTTTTAGTTCCGTTCTTCGTCTCTTTCGTTCTCTCCGCAATTTACTACGGTTTAATAATTTTGAAGGGTCGTTTCTACTGACAACGCCAAGATCTTGCAGAACAGCATTCGCTAAAAAAGAAGCACATCTATCCGAAACTCCCGTTCGATCGCAAGCCTCTGCTAAATTTCTGAAATCCACCCCTCGAAGGTCTGTTCTTGCTTTTAAAGTTGATGGACTATCTAATTGAAGTTTAAACTCGCTTGTTGTAGAACTTTCACCCAGAAACACACTTTCTTCCAGTGGGGAGGAAGTTGTTTCTAGAACATTCACTTTTCCTACATTTTTCAATTGCTCTAGGTGGCTTTGGTCCTCTAGTTGTTTTTTTGCTTTAAATTTTCTTTGCATACGTTTTTCTAAAACCTTTGTTAATTTAATGTCAACATTTCCAATAAACATTCTTCTTTCTGTTCTTTGGTCTCGTAAAAATTCTTGTTCTGTTTTAAGCACTTTAATTTTGCATTTGCATGAGTCAAAATCTTTACACTTGCACGTCGATATATCAAAAAGTTTCTCACTTGATTGTCTGAATTTTTCTAGCTTCTCTAAACACTTTTTATTATGTACGGACCCAATGTTTTTTTTAAACTCCGAAACTTCACAACATAGTCTTTAATAAATCGATAAATCTCTTGTTCACTCACCACTTGTAAAGAAGCATTTTGCCAAATGTTTTTCAATACAGATATAACTTTTTTAGAAACATCACTTACACTAGGGCTTTGCCATTGTTCTGGTCTTTTTTTAATTGCCTGTACCACAAATGTGCTCTCATAACATCGCTATAAGTCGGAAGTATGTTGCACTTAAGTTCTGTTGGTGCTCCAAACACCTCGCATTCAATGTCTTTACGTGTATTCGGCATTTTCACACAAATAAACAATTACGCGTTCACTAAAAAGAGTAAATATAAGTTAATAAGACGTTGACTCTTCGAATGCGTCGAGACAACTAATCTTGTCGGTACAGGAAAGGCAGACTTGCGACGGCGTACGTGATATTGATATAGCTGCGCGAAACTACTTGCGCATTTGCACGGTTGAGCTCAGATGAATATGTTTCGATGAATTTATGAGTTTATTAGTGGCAATTTTTTTATCAACACAGCTATATAGAGGAGAAAGTCAAGATAAGTCACTCATTTAAAGTTTATGAATATTTTCATAATTTTCCCAAATTTGACCTACTATACACACAGGGTCCTGCTACAGGGCGTCGGGCTTTCGTAGCTCCTAAACGAATTAAGTTAGAAATTTCATTCATATAGGGGCTTATACTGTATCATAGAGTGTATTTCATAAAAATATTTTTGCATATACAGGGTTGCCCAAAAAAGTGTGGTAACATAATGTTGAATCTTTTTAAACGGGACACCCTGTATCTTCTTACATATTTTGGTTTGTATTATTATTCTTTATAAATATCTATAATTTTATGGAATTTGCTTTGGTAGTTTAACAGCAATAAATTAAAAACTAAGATAAAAGAATTTAGCAGCTCTGAAGATAAACCAAACAAAAAAGCTGAAAACATTTTTGGTAATCACGACATTGTACAGAAATAATGACAAGGAATCCAGAGATACGATAAATTAAAGAGTTTTCATTAATTTTGTACAGGGTGTTCTAAATAAGGTTTCAAAAATGAGTAATTAAAAACTAAGTTTTCTCAAATTTTTCAAATGCAACACCCTGTATATTAATAAATAGTAAGAGAATACTACTTGGCAAGTGGTAATTATAATATGACATATAAATATGTAACATGTGAGAACTTTATTCTCAAGCCACTTGCTGAGACCTTATACAATAAGGATTAACCAAATTATGCTAAAACAGCTATTCTCTGGGCTACATGCCCCAGTGTAAGTCAAAATACGCCAAATTGTGCTATTTAATTCAGCGCTCGTTGGGGCATGTAGCCCAGAGAATAGCTGTTTTAGCATAATTTGTTTAATCCTTATTGTATAAGGTCTCAGCAAGTGGCTTGAGAATAAAGTTCCCACATGTATACATATTTATATGTCATATTATGATTACCACTTGCCAAGTAGTATTCTCTTACTATTTATTGTGTTATAGTACCATACGGTATCTTACATCAGATTGCTAGAAACTGCTGGAGGATGGCGCCACCTGTATTGTACTGACTAGGCAGAACAATATTGTGGCTATAGGTTGTTTCAATTTTCCAATGGTAGGTGTGCTCGCTTGTCATGCTTGCCCTGTACTGACGAGAACCAAAGAGTTCGAAACCGGTCTACAGGTAGCAGCAGCGTAGCAACCTATCATTGGAAATAAATATTCATTCTTTTCTTTCCCGGTAGTTTTTGCAATCTGAGTCTGTATTTTAGTACTAACAGTGTTAGTCAAAATGCGCCAAATTGTGCTATTTAATTCAGCGCTCGTTGGGGCATGTAGCCCAGAGAATAGCTGTTTTAGCATAATTTGGTTAATCCTTATTGTATAAGGTCTCAGCAAGTGGCTTGAGAATAAAGTTCTCACATGTATACATATTTATATGTCATATTATGATTACTACTTGCCAAGTAGTATTCTCTTACTATTTATTGTGTTATAGTACCATACGGTATCTTACATCAGATTGCTAGAAACTGCTGGAGGATGGCGCCACCTGTATTGTACTGCCTAGGCAGAACAATATTGTGGCTAGAGGGTGTTTCAATTTTCCAATGGTAGGTGTGTTCGCTTGTCATGCTTGCCCTGTACTGACGAGAACCAAAGAGTTCGAAACCCGTCTACAGGTAGCAGCAGCGTAGCAACCTATCATTGGAAATAAAGATTCATTCTGTTCTTTCCCGGTAGTTTTTGCAATCTCAGTCTGTATTTTAGTACTAACAGTGTTAGTCAAAATACGCCAAATTGTGCTATTTAATTCAGCGCTTGTTGGGGCATGTAGTCCAGAGAATAGCTGTTTTAGCATAATTTGGTTAATCCTTATTGTATAAGGTCTCAGCAAGTGGCTTAAGAATAAAGTTCTCACATGTATACATATTTATATGTCATATTACCCTGTATATTTTTAACTAATGTAACGTAGAATTCATAGGCAAATAATTTTTGCAATTCAAACATACAGGTTATTTCCAGCCGTTTACGAAATAATTGCAAATTTCGTAAATTCTGTTGTGTAAAAATGTAAAAAGAACGTTTGTTTTATCAAATAAACATATTATATTAATATGCCTAAACTAATATTATAAACTACAATAAATATTCAAAATGTCTTCCATTTTAATCTGTGCATAAATTAATACGCTCTTGAAAAGATCTATTTACTTCCCTTAACATTTCAGGTGGATACTACCAAACACGTCTCTAATTCTTTGCTGCATATTAATGGCAGTTGTCGCCGGATTATTATAAACAATTTGCTTTATGTCCCCAAAAAAAAATCAAGCTTTGTTAGATCCGGTGATCTAGCAGACCAGTGTGTAGGTCCGTTTTTACCGATCCATTGGTTGCGAAAGGTATCATCAAGGTAATTTCTTACATCCCGTAAAAAATGCGCCGGAGCTCCGTCTTGCTGAAACCACATCGTATTTTTAATATATGGAGCAACGTCTGCCAGTAAACCTAGTAAATCATTTCGTAAAAAGTTTAAATACATGGGCCCATTAAGATGACCATTAAGAAAAAATGGACCTATCACAGTGTCATCAATAATTCCGCCCCACACATTCAAAGATCACTGGTGCTGCTGATCGATTTGTCTCATATATCGCGGATTTTCTGTGGAATAATAGTGAAAGTTATGACTATTTACACAACTAGTGTTATGAAATATAGCCTTATCAGAGAATAAAACATAATTGAAAAACATAGGATCTTCTTAAAATTTCATTCTTGCCCAGGCACAGAATTCAAGTCGATTTTGAAAATCTCTATCGCTAAGAGCTTTTTTATAATTCATTGTACAGATCTTTCGCTATTTTATTTTGGCTTAGGTGTGGATCTTTAGTAACTGCTAATAATGCTTCTAATTCTTTTTTCTCGTTGGTAACAGGTTTTGTTCTTTCTTTTTTTGTGTACACGACATTTCTAGTTTTAACATATCTTAATAATAATCTTTTAAAACTTTTTTCGTCAGGCTTCCTTCTTTGTGGATAACGTGACGCGTAAACTCTACTTGCTAACAAGCAATTTTTTTTGCTCTTGCCAAGTGCAAAAATCATAATCAACTAACCCCTCTTTACTAAAATTAATTTTAATATCTTATACTTAAGCGCTAAGTACTATTATTAGCCTTAAATGACAACTGTTTTGAATTAATTAAACTTAATAAATAGTAAAAGAATACTACTTGGCAAGTGGTAATCATAATATGACATATAAATATGTATACATGTGAGAACTTTATTCTCTAGCCACTTGCTAAGACCTTATACAATAAGGATTTACCAAATTACGCTAAAACAGCTATTCTCTGGGCTACATGCCCCAACGAGCGCTGAATTAAATAGCATAATTTGGCGTATTTTGACTAACACTGTTAGTACAAAATACAAACTCAGATTGCAGAAACTACCGGGAAAGAAAAGAATGGAAATAAAGATTAATTCATTCAACAGTGTTAGTCAAAATACGCCAAAGTATACTATTTAATTCAGCGCTCGTTGGGGCATGTAGCCCAGAGAATAGCTGTTTTAGCGTAATTTGGTAAATCCTTATTGTATAAGGTCTCAGCAAGTGGCTAGAGAATAAAGTTCTCACATGTATACTTATTTATATGTCATATTAATTAAACTTGTCAAATTCTAATATAAATGGAATCCCTATCGTATTTCAAAGCTTACCAAGATTTTTTTTTAACAGAAATGTTAAGGGAAGTAAATAGATCTTTTAAAGAGCGTATTAACTTATGCACAGATCAAAATGGAAGACATTTTGAACATTTATTGTAGTTTATAATATTAGTTTAGGCATATAATCTGTTTAATTAATAAAATAAACGTTCTTTTTACAAATTTACACCACAGAATTTACGAAATTTTCAATTATTTCGTAAACGGCTGAAAATAATCTACATGTTTGTATTGCAAAAAATATTTGTTTATGAATTCTACGTTACATTAGTTAATAATATACAGGGTATTCCATTTGAAAAATTTGAGAAAAATGAGTTGTTAATGACTCATTTTTGAAACCATATTTAGCACACCCTGTATAAAATAAATGAAAACTCTTCAATTCATCGTATCTCTGGACCCCTTGTCATTATTTCTGTACAATGCCGTGATTACCAAAAATGTTTTCAGATTTTTTTTTGGTTTTTCTCCAGAGCTGCTAAATTTTTTTATCTTAGTTTTTAATTTATTGCTCTTAAACTACCAAAGCAAATTGCATAAAATTATAGATATTTGTAAAAGATAATAATACAAACCAAAATATGCAAGAAAATACAGGGTGCCCCGTTTAAAAAAATTCAACAATATGTTACCACACATTTTTGGGCAACCCTGTATATGCAAAAATATTTTCCTGAAATTCACTCTATGATACAGTATAAGCCCGCATATGAATGAAATTTTTAACTTAATTCGTTTCGGAGCTATGAAAGCCCGACGCACTGTTGCAGGACCCTGTTTAATGAACTATCCACTCCAGTGAACACACAAATATTTACATCAGCCTCTGAATAGTGAACAAATAAAACCTCGCTAGAGCGAAATTGCACACATACAAATAAAAAACGTAAAATCAATAAGGTCGCAATCGAAACAAACGAAATTCGAAGGAGGAAGAAGAAAACATCCCCTTAAGTATTTCAAAATTGCGATTAAAAGAAGATCCGAAATATGCAGAAGCTGAAATTATGAACACCTTTAAGGTCATAAACCCCAGTGTAAGTTAACAAATAAAAAAATGTATGTAGATAAGTATGTATGTTCTTAAAATGACAATTTATGGGTATAGGATCGGAATGACGTTGAGGTTTGGAATGGGGAGCCAGCCAGAAAACTAGCAAAATGAAGAAATTGAAATTCAGGATTAAGACAGTGACGTTGCTGCAAATCGCATTGCAACAGACAAGTTGATTTCCACTAATGAAGCTTTAAAATCTTTAAATAGCTTTATTCAATGGGCTGAAGAAAATTCAAATAAACTGGAATATTTTAGTGTAATTGTTCTTCAAGACTTAAGAGCTAAATTAATTCAAAAAATTCGCATTATCCCGACAAAGCAAAGTAAATTAACAGATTTTTTCATCCTACCAACTAATTTTGTTTTCTATTACAGACATATAAATTTGTACATACTATAATATGGTACGAAGACACCCTGTATATTAACACAATAAATTATGTATCATTTAATAATAGTAAAGTAAACTACGAATCAGCATACGAGCAACTTGCTGACTCCGACTATTTCTTAAAAGCAACAGAAAATTGTTAGTTGAATGAACAAAGAATATACAGAGTTCAATAGCAAAGCATGGCTTTTAATTGCTGATTAGTTAGATGAGGAACCTAAATTTATTAAATGGCAATGTCAAAAATCCTTTATTTTTCTGAAAAAAGCACTTACCCCTACACCCGTATTAGACTACCCATGGCGATCCTACCAGCGGAAATTTTTGTTAAGATGGATTAAGAAGAATATAACTATAAAATTGACATATTATGTTAGTTGGATTAATATGTTTGATCATTTTGATAACCATATTCATGGTTCAGAAGCATTCCCAAAAGGCACTTAGAAAAGCTATGAGGCGTCAAATCTATAAAAAATGAAGCGAGCAAATCAAGAAATAATGTTACCGAAGAGGAGGACCAAGTGTAAACATTTTTAGGGGTTCTTTTTCAGCAAGCAAAAATTAAAATGCAAATGGAAAATTATTATGGTAGACACTAACAAAAGTGGACAATTAAGGAGAAAAACAGGAAAATATTAAAATAAATTTATTACATATTAATGATAGGTATTATATTACATCTATATATATAGCTAAATATTGACCTTTAAAACAATTAATTGCATTCCGTTAAATCGGACATCATAATCTAAATAAAATTTATCAAGGACTAACGCAAATACGGACAAATATTTTTAAGTTAAATTACGAAAGGCACAAAACGCACTCAATAGCAAATCATGGATTTTATTACTCACTAGTTAGAACAGAACCTAAATTATTAAATGGCAATGTCAAAAATCCTTTATTTTTCTGAAAACGCACTTACCCATACACCCGTATTAAACTACCCAGATTTTTCCGATAACAACGAATTTATTTTACACAGTGATGCTTCTAATACTGCTATTTCAGGAGTTTTATTAAATAAAAATATTAAACCAATTGCATACGCAAGTAGAAGTATAAATAAAGCAAAAGTAAATTATCCAACTATTTAAAAGGAGTTATTGGCTATATTTATTTATTTATTTATTTAAAGCCAGTACACTACAGAAATACCTTATTTCTAAATGGTACAAACGGTACAAAATTAACAAACTCTAGACATACCCGACACTAAAATCATACAATACAAACAGTTTAAACCTTAAGCCTTAAGATGGTCTTTAATGCGGTTAAGCCAATAAGAAATATATCGCAGTCGGAGTAAAATTTATTGTATGTGTGCATCAATCGGTGAGCAAAGGTATTTGAGCCGTAGTAAGTCCTGTGAAACCTTTCATGAAATAATTGTATTTGTCTTGTGTTTCTACTAGGAATTGAAAATAATACTAAGCTTAACAGATCGCTACAGTCTATACTCCCATTCACCAGTTTATATAAAAACAACACCTATGCGTTCCTTCGCCGGGTCAGCAAGCTCTGAAAGCCACAGAGTAAGAGTTTTGTCGCGTAGGGTACATTCTGGTAAGGAAAATTATACTTGTACAAAAGGTATTTAACAAATTTGTTTTGAACTTTTTCCAGTCTATCTATGTGATGATTAGTATCGCCGATGTGTTTTGTGTTCCTCTTGATAAACCCAAGCAGCCTAAACCCCCTCAGAACGATACTATCTATATGCTGGTTGAAAGTCAAATCACTGTCGAATATTACTCCGAGGTCATTTAACGATGACACACTCTCGATGATCGAGTCTTTAATCTTATACACCGTTCTGTGAGGGTTTAGACGCTTGCAGAAACTAATAGCCCGACACTTAGAAACATTAATACTTAAATAATTCGCCTCGCACCACGCAACGAAGTTGTCAAGGTCAGACTGCAGACAATTAGAATTCGCAGAGACAGTATTATAAAACTTCAAATCGTCCGCATACAGAAGGCAGCGAGACGACCTGAAACAAGAAATGACATCGTTTACAAACAGCAGAAACAGTATGGGTCCAAGATGGGACCCCTGGGGGACGCCTGAGGTGACGAAAATTTCGCGCGAAACAGAACCACAAGCAACAACGCGTTGATGACGTAGAGACAGATACGATTCAATCCTCCCAAGGTAATGTCCCGAGATGCCGACATCACCAAGCCTTTTCAGCAACAAGGTATGGCAGATACTGTCGAATGCCTTAGAAAGATCGGTATAAATGCAGTCAACTTGATTCCCAGACTCAACCGATGTTAACAGAAAGTCCTGATATAATGCTAGATTAGTTGCAGTAGATCGGCCTGAAAAAAAACCGTGTTGCTCTGGTATAATATAATTCTTGTAGGTGTTGAAGATCTCAACGGTAATCATGGACTCAAGAAGCTTAGGGATAGCAGAGAGCAGAGAGATTCCACGATAGTTAACTATTTTCGTCCTGTCACCCGACTTAAAAACGGAAATCAAATTAGAATGTTTCCATGAAGAAGGAAAGCAGCCGGTGTTGATAGATCTCTGAAAGAGAGTTCTTAAGGGGTCCAGGAGTGAGCTGCAGCAATTTAACAGGAGTAAAGGGGGTATACCGTCTGGACCAGCCCCCTTAGAAACGTCAAGAGACATTATCTTATCCCTAATTTCTTCGATAGTAAAAATGTGAGAAGATAAAATGGATGAGAATTCAGTAGGCAAAGCACCAGAACTGATCGGCTTGGAGTAATCCAAATAGCAAGACTGAAAATGAGTAGCAAAGGCATTAACAATGTCCGTGGGTTCACTAAGGGTAAGATCACTGGGAGATCGGACAACCCCCCCAAATTCCTGACGTAGGACCAAAAGTGCTTGATATTCTCGGGAATCCGATGTTCGGCATTGGTAATAAACGTCAAGTAACATACGTCAGTCCGAAACTTGACCTCTCGTCTAATGACGGAGTAGGCGTCATAATCGTTCTGAAGACCCGTTTTTTTGAATTTCTTGTAAAGTTTATTTTTATTAGCGATAAGTTTACGGAGGTCGCGAGCAAACCAAGAGGTATATTTCGCTCCTTTTATAGTCTTCTTAGGAACGCAGAGGTCTATACCTTCAAAGAGAACCGAGTAAAATCTCTCAGTTGCCAAATCTATATCAGAGATTGAAGTAAGAAAATGGGGCAAGGGCCTAGCGACACCTAAAGCACCGGTTCCCGTCAGATCACCGAAGTTAAGCGGTGTCGAGCGCGGCTAGTACTTGGATGGGTGACCGCTTGGGAAACACCGCGTGCTGTTGTCTTAGGGAAGAGTGTAAAATGAATCGACATCAAAACCATCCTATTCACGCCGGACAGGCCGGATGAGATCGGATATCTCGTAGGATGAAGGTGCCGTTTCACACTCCCCAGTCGGTAGACCGCACGATTAAAAACCGTACGGTCGATGACCGGTTCTAGATGGCCTCAGATACGCCGACGAACCGTAAAAAAGTAAAATATAAAAAAAAAAAGGAAGAAAATCCCAATCAACATGGTTATAAAAATTATTCAAATCGTTGAACTTGGCATTATTAAAATGATAGAAGGTAGATGTGGCATTATTTTTCAACTCTGGGACATTATAAATATTAAAGTAACACTCAATTGCAGGATGGTAGGTATCAATATCAATTAAGGCATCAGGGCACAACAAAACAGATGTTTCATGAAATTCGTCAGCAAAAACGTAGTCCAAAATTCGATCAATACTGTTACGGTGATGATTGACTTGTTGTAATTCTATAAGGGCCATGGTGTTCAACAAGATCTCAGCGGTAGGGGAGCGCAGAGCCGCAGGAACCAATACATCATCCTCGAAAGTCCATTGAACATTGGGAAGGTTAAAGTCCCCGCATATTATAAACCTATGATTATCATATTTATTCCTCATGGATTCGCAGGTATAACAAAAGGATTCATAGCATTGAAGTGATGAGTTCGGAGGGATGTATATGCAGCAAATAATAAATTTAGCCTGATCCACGCATAGTTGAGTCCAGACATCCTCATAAAGGTCGCCAGCTGCAGTATGTACAGCAGACGAACTGTACCTCTTAGAAACCGCGATCAAGATTCCGCCTCCTCGCTGACAATCGAGCAATTCGTAGTCTCTGTCTCTATGATAAACGATGAAAGAAGCATCAAACAGTTCGGAAACAGAGATGTTACTATTTAGCCAAGTTTCAGACAAGAGTATGAGATCATAACAAGAGGAGTATGTAGACCTCAATAGTATATCAGTTTTTGTTCGAAGACCTCTTACATTCTGATAGTACACTGATAACTTGGAAGAGTCGTTGATATTTAGAAATTTAAACCGACTTCGTTGTCAGTTTGTTGAGCGACAGTAACGTTACGATCCGAATGATCAACCCGACCGTCACTGCAGATAGTAGCTGCCTGCAGTCTAGCACATATATAGCCAAGCAGGTTTAACTTATCGCTGTAATTTAAATGACCGTAGGAGGTATGACAGAGCAAAGGCAGGAAAAAAACATTCTGATTAGATATATCTAAGTTCCTAATTATAACAGTGTTGTGCTCTTCAATAATTTTGTTTAGAACTGGCCTATTAAGATGACGAGAAGGACCGGTAAGAATTAGATATACTGAGCAGTAAAACATTTTCGTCCATATTTGTATGGGCGACATTTCAAAATTTTAACTGATCATAGACCTTTAATATATCTATTTAATTTAACTGACCCTTCCAGTCGTTTAACAAAATTTCGATTACGACTAGAAGAGTATTTTCTCGAATAATAATTACATCTGACGAGTTAAAAAGTATGAATGAAAAACTGATTGCAGTTATGACTAGGGCACAATCTAAGCCAATCGAAAATCCAGAAACTGAATTAGGAAGTCAGAATCCTACATATGTTTGGCCTGATCAACCAAATATTGTAGAAATTCTTAAACAACCTAAAAACAGTACTGAATTATCCTTGATATCATTAAAAGAAATAAAACAATTGAATAAAGACATTAGTGTGAAATCGGGAAGTTTTAATTATGTTCCATTACATTCTACTTTATATTTCAGCCAAAATACTCGATCGACATTGGCGCGAGACAATATGTTGAGAGATTTGATTGATATAAGTAACAAAATAAATATAAACGAATTAGTTATTTTAAAACATGATAGTAATAAGGAATTTATTACAATGCTAGCCAAAGAAATAAAAAATAACTCCAATTGGACCGGTCCCTGGATATGTATAATAAAAGCAGTTAAAAAAGTAAAGGATAGCGATACAAAAAGAGTAATTTTAAATGATTTTCGTTTACTTCCCATGAGCGGACATGCAGGTACTAACCGAATGGTAAATAATATTAAAAAATATTATTTTTGGGCAGGTATCGATAACGATGTTCGAACATTTGTTAAAAAATACGACATTTGTCAAAAACAAAAACATTGCAACAAATATATTAAAGAACCCATGGTCATTACTTCAACAGCTTCTTGTTCATTTCAAAAGGCATGTTTAGATATAGTAGGACCACTGCCAAAAGATATTAATGAATTTTCTGATATTCTCACGCTTTCAATGTGAATTAACTAAATTTGTCCAGGCATACCCTCTTCGCAATAAAGACGCAGTATCAGTTGCAGAATGTCTTGTGGAAAATTTTATCTTAAGGTACGGTATTCCGCAAGAGGTTGTTACTGATCGAGGATCTGAATTTATATCATCAACCATGACCGAGGTTGGTAATCTTTTAAAAAATGAAACAAATTCAATTCACTGCATATCATCACGAGAGTATAGGTGCTTTGGAAAATTCACATAGTGTTGGGCGCTTATCTGAGAAGTCAAAATCAAAATCATGACGCGGCTTGGGGTTCATGGATTTCATATTGATGTTTCACGTACAACACGACCGTACATACCGAGACTAAATATACACCTTTTGAACTTGTTTTAGGTAGAATATGTCATATTCCTAGTAACCTTAGCGATACCGTAGAACCTATAAATAACTTTGACAGTTACCCACTTGAACTTAACTGCAGACTGCAAAAAGCGCACCAAGCCGCGCGAACAAACCCAAGGTAGTCAAAATTGAAAAGGAAAAAGACATATGGCAAGAATAAAAACCCGATTACTTATAACAAAGTAGATATGGTTTTAATAAAAAATAAAACGGGAGATAAACTAACTAGCCCTTGTTTCTTGGGTCCATATTTGGTCATCGAAGATTTAGCTCCCAATGTAAAAATTATAAAAAATAATAAAGAAATAGTAGTTTATAACTAAATTTGTACAGAACGCTAAAATTTAAAGGATCCTCTTTTCTACTAGGTATCCATTTACTATTCCCTACTTTTCACCCTATGTTAAACTATCTCTATCTTCTCTATTTCTATTATATTTTCTTAACCTTGATTGTAAAGTGTTAATATGCAATTTATATAATGTAATTTCGTTAAATTTTAGTCAAGAGAATAAACTGTATAATTTTTGTTATTTTAAACTTTTGATATTACTGGTATTATATACTTTGTTAAATGATGCACAAAGGTAATATTACTTTAATTGGACACTTTTTTTGATTTGGAACATGTTTATATGAATGTTCTCTTAGCATATCATAAGGAATCATCCCCTTAAGTTACGTACCGTTCTTTTGAAACACCCTTTATATTGGTTATATAATTATATGTGATATAAAATTTTAAAAAATAGTATATTAGATGAATAAAATTCATCCTCGCTTTATCCATTGTGGTTCATATCAACAAATTACAGTAAGAAATTTCATACTTTTCAATTTTTATGGGAAACGGCTAATGTGAGCGATAATTCAAGGGATGACGTATAATATGTATATAGAATTGCTTATTCTTAAATTCTTTTAAATTTAAAAAAAACAGTGGTTTACATATACATAGATATTCGTTAATTAAATCTTAGGCGTGACCATAATGTGCGCCCAACGGGTCAAATGAGAAAGGCAATTTTCAATTGAAAGGCTCCCTTTTATGTATTGAAATGTGTTTATAAGTTTTAATTTAATACTGATTTGCGTATTATCGTCATTTAGGAAAAAACTTTGTCAAAAAAATAATAATAACATCCTAGAACAAAGTATTTTTAAATCTATACTTGCATGACCTACTTGTCTCAAAAGTGAACTAAAGGAACCCGAACTAGCTTGATCACATGGTTTACATTTACATGCTGTAGGGCGGTGACATCACACGAGTTATACGATTGAATCACGCAAGTCCCTTTTTAAAAACAACTTTATTTTACTAGAAATACATAAGTCGATTTATAATTAACAATGGTTAAAATAAAAGCAGTTACTCGAATAAAATCTGACTCTAGACTAAATGTAGAAAAGAACATTAAAACATTAAAAGCGAATGGGATGCTTGGCTTGCATCGAGATAACAATATGTTGAATCAGCATTATCCTTGGATAGGGTGTGACATAACTCCTCCCCTCGAAGATTCAACTTCACGGCTAACGGGGTAGTTGAACGTCTTGAAGTTCCAAGGCTTCTTTTTCGTCGGCTGACTTGTCTCTTGGCTTCAGTTTAAAATACCATTTCTTCTTATAGCAGAAGTATACAATACCAATTACTAAGATTATGTAAATTAGTATTGTCCATATACTGGGTGATTCAGAAATATTGCTGAAGAACAGGTCGGCTTGATTTTCCTGAATTTGGTTTTCTAATTCGTAAAGTCCGTCCAATTTAACATCTTGGATGTGGAAACTAAGGTTTAGGGTTGGTAGGACGTTGGTTTCGTCATCGAAATCAGGAAACAGTATGGGTTGGCTGCTGTTTGCGATTTGTCTTTGATTATTGATTATTGATTCTTGATTGACATTAATTTGGCATCCATTCGGGATTTGGAACAGGTAGGTGCCATACAGCTTTTTGCTTTCTTCCTGTTGATTACAGGTTAATTTGACAATGTCTTCTTTAGGTAAGATACAAATCCATTGATTGGCGATATCCAGTTGTTTACAGATCGGTTGAGTGATTTTTGCTTCGATTTGTTTGCAAGTGGAGGTGGCTTTTGGTGACTCTAAAAGTTTGACGGTGCATGGGCTATTTGCTGAAATTTCTTGAAGATCCATTTTATTACAGATATAGGACTGGTCCTTGATTTTTCGGCATTCTTTACTTTGGTATACGTAGTGCAGTTTGTTTTTAATCAAAAATTTGTTTCGCGGTATTATTACCTTAAACAGACTCTTTCTAAGGATAGGAATGGAATAGAGGTGTAAATAATCAAATTGTTCGGGATATACTATCGGGATGTACAATAGATATGTTATCCTATTATTTAAAATAAAACATTCTAGATTTATTATATTTTCAAAATTTAAAGTATTTTCGAGTGTGACTTCTAAAGGTATACGTTTAAGGCCTACTTGTTTTTGGGTTTTTAATAATTCAAAATAAAGATCTTCGGTTTTTACAATGCTAGGATGCATAACTTTAAGCTTAGCAAAAGCAATTGAATTTTCTATATCCTGTAAGGTGGAGTCTATTATTTCGTAGACGTTTATTATTTGATTTAAAACATCTTTAATAATATTTGCGTTTTCTCTATAGGTAGTTTTTTGCACGAATAAGCCTATTTGGTTTAATTTGGATTCCAACAGTTTTTCATTGTGACTAATTTGTTGAATAGTATCATTGAATTTTTTTATTATACTTAAAGATATCGAATTCTCTTTCAAAATATTTTTAGCCAATCTCTTTTGGTTATTTTGCAATTCGGCAATAAGTTTTTCATATCGCTCTCCGTCAGAGGCGTCTAAGTTACCTGATATAGATTTAAAGATGGAGCCTAATGCGTTAGTTAAACCTCGTTTAATGCGGTCTGGGTGTGGAATTATTTCCTTTATTTTTGTTTCAACTCTATCTTGTATTAATTTTAATATTTTTAGATAATTTGAAGCATCGCGTTCATATTCTAGGTGACCACTAATCGTCATCGATATATTTTTAGATTTTATATGTAATTTATTAATTTCAATAATTATTGGATTAATATCGTAATAATGAATAAGTGTGTAAGTATATTCTTGCACTTTAGTTGTTCCTAATTTAAAGGGAATTATACCGGGGTTATCAGTTAATTTTCTTATCGTAATCTTTTCTTCGTATCCGAATGTAAGTCGAAGTAAGCTGAAAAGAGAGATAAAGTTCTAGTTAGTGAAGCTGTACCGTTTCCTAAGTGGGCGTTTAATATTACTTAGGTGGACTTTTTCTTTAAGATTTGTTTTTGCAGTTTTACGTTTCGTATTAATAGAAACTAATTTAGTTGGTTTCTCGAATTTATCGGCATTTTTCTGTCGAATATGCTTTTTCAAGTAAACGTTTTGATCGGGTGTAAATATTTCGGGGGATTCACGATTTTCATTAATTTTTCCGATAATTTTTTCCTTGTTCGATATTAATTTCTCGTTGATTTGGGAATATAGTAGTTTAGTTCTTTCCTTATGATCGCTTATATAATCGCTAAGTAATAACTGTTCTATATTTATATCAAAAGGGTTATCATTAGTTAAATGACCATTAATAATATCGGTGGGTTTAAGCTTCGTTGAGGAATGTATTGTATTATTATATGCTAAAATTGCGTAAATCATTTTTTGGGTGATCGGTGTTTTATTAAATTTTTGATTATTAAGTAATCTGATATGTTCTGAAAGTGTCGAATGTATTCGTTCTATTTGTCCGTTGGATTGTGGGTGATTAGGAGAAGTAAAATGAATTTTTATTTTATGCAGTTGTAATAATTCTGTAACTACTGTATTTTTAAACTCGGTACCATTGTCAACGATTATTTGTTGTGGTATTTTATGATGTGAGAAGTAGAATAAAAGATTATCTACGATTTCAGTAGAGACTAGAGATGTTAGGGGATATGCTTGGGTATACTTTGAAAAGCTATCTATTATTGTTAAGAATTTTGTCTGTTCGAAAGTATAAGTATCTAAATGAATTATTTCGAATGGTTTTATTGCTGTTGGTGTAATGTTCATTTGTATTTTGACAGGGTGTCTGTCGTATTTACTTACTTGACATATTTCACAATCATTGATAAAGGTTTGTATAGAGTTTTTCAAATTTGGCCAGTAATACTTATTTTTTATTTTTTGTTCTGTTTCGTCTATGCCTCTATGGTTGGATTTACCTTCGTGGTAATTTTTTATTATTTCGGGGATATCTTGTTTTTCTATTACATCGACAAGTTTTACTAGGCAACGTTTAAATTTGATTGAGGGCCATTTAAAATTTTTTCTAACTACTTCACAAAAAGGTTCGTATGTATTAAGATTTTCGAAGTATAGGTAATATTGCTTATCTGGGATAATATTTTCTTTTACAAAATTTATTATGTCTTGTTCAAAATTATTTTTAGAAATTTGAATAGTTATTCTACGTTTCTTTTCAAATAATATTTTTGTTCTTGGTCTCGCGGGTGAATACAATACATCTTGTATGATTATTTGATTAGCGCCATAATTTACGGGGGTTTCTACGATTGGTATGCCTACAATAGGGTTTTCTTCATCGTTCGAGTGAATTGTGACGTCATCGTCAGCTGATCGGTCGTCAACTTGGACAAGTGTAGACATTTGATCTATATTTTCGTTATCGTTCTCTGTAGGTGTATTAATTGTATTATTAGATGTAGTTGGGTCGTTTGGCAAGGTAAATTGTGTCACTTGGTTTGTATAGTCACCTAAATCAAAATTATCTTTTGTTTCTTTAGTGTGAATTTCGATTCGCGATAACGCGTCGGCGTTAGTATTTAATTTACCTTTTTTATAAATGACTTTGTAATCGAATTCTTCGAGTTTAATGCGCCAGCGTACTAATTTGGAAGAAGGGTCTTTCAATGAAAAGAGCCATTGTAGCGGCTTATGATCTGTAATTATATTGAATTTTCGCCCATATAAATATGGTCTGAAATATTTAGTTGCCCAAACTAAACAAAGGCATTCTTTTTCAATTGTTGAGTAGTTTCTTTCCGAATCGTTTAGTGTACGTGATGCGTACGCAATGGGTAAATCTTGACCTATGGGTCCTTGACTTAAAACACATCCGAGTGCTACATTACTCGCCTCACAAGTTAGGTTAAATGGTTTTTCAAAGTCGGGATATTGTAATATCGGTTCATTGATCAAAAGGCTTTTACATTTTTCAAAACAATTTATGAATTCTTCGTTGTGTTCAATTTTAGCGTTTTTCTTTAGACATTTCGTCAAGGGTTTGGTTATTTTAGCAAAGTTATTAATGAAGCGTCTATAATAACCTAAAAGGCCTAGAAATCCTTTTATTTGTTTTGTTGTGCTAGGTAAGGGGAATTTTTTAATCGCGACAATTTTGTCGGGGTTCGGTTTCACTCCTTCGGGCGTCACGACGTGACCTAGGTATGCTACCTCTTTCCGTAAAAATTCTGATTTATCTAATTGGATTTTGAAATTTGATTCTCTGAGTCGATTAAATACTTCAGTTAATTTTACGATATGTTCCTGAAGGGAACTTGAAAAAACAATAATGTCGTCCAGATAGACGGCGCACATTTCATTAGTTATTCCGCGCAGTATATTGTCCATAACGCGTTGAAATGATGCTGGTGCTCCTTTTAAGCCAAAGGGCATGCGCAGGAACTCATAGTGTCCGTTCTCAGTGCTAAATGCTGTCTTTGAAATATCGGGTTCGCTCATCTCGATTTGATGAAATCCGCTAGCTAAGTCTAGGGTGGTAAAATATTGACACTTACCTAATTTATCTAACAGATCAACGATATTAGGTAATGGGTAACGGTCATCTAAACTTTTTTCATTAAGGCGACGGTAGTCGATTACTACTCGCCATTTTTGCTTGCCTGAAGCATCTAACTTTTTCGGTACTACCCAAATTGGAGAAGACCATGGCGAACTAGAGGGTCTAATTATATTTTGGTTTAACATTTTATTGATTTGGCTTTCTACTTCTTGTTTATGAACAAACGGGTACCTATAGCTTTTAGTATAAATAGGTGTTTCGTCACTAGTCCTAATATGGTGTTTAATTTTGTGCGTAAAGGTAAGAGGGGTGCCCTCTTGATAGAATATATCTGAAAATTTTTTACATAATGACAAAAAGGAATTTTTTTCTTCCGCGTTCAAGTGGTCTGTTCGAATTTGAGAAAAGTCTAGTACTTGTTTATGCGTTTCATCAAAATTATTTAAATTAATATTTTCTAAATCTTTTTGGTAAAAGCTTTCCGTTTCTATGGGTTCAGAAAAGTCTAATGTTATAGGTTCACAAGTGTTATTTAAAATTGACGTTATGGCTGTGCCATTTTTTGCTATGGTTAGACATTGTGGGATTTCGCAATTGTGAATCTTAAGGTGGGGAATAATTATTTCACCGTTTTTTATTGTTGTTTTTATCTTAATAATTTGTTGGCATCTAGGTGCGATAGTTATACAATTTAGCTCTGTTTGGGTTTTATGAAAGGATAATTTTATTTTCGTATACGGTGTAATTAAAAATCCTTGGTCATAATTTAAATTTGCTTGTAGTATTTTTAAATTATCGATACCAATTAATCCGTCGAATATATTGTGAAATTTAAAAAGGTAAAATTTTAAGTTTAGATTTTCGGGTAATTTAAAAATTTTGGAAGAAGGAATCATTGCACTGTGTTTATGTGCAGATTTCTGAAAAACAGTGGAGACAATAAATGGGTCGTCTCTGATACAATTTGGAAAATATTTGAAGGCTAAATTTGGATCAATAAATGATTTTGTTGATCCTGAATCGATCAAAAACTTTAGGTTATGTTCGGGAAATATTATATAAGATAATTCACTTGTATTTGACGTATTTAGAGAAATAATTTGAGGTGTCAAATTTGGTTGTTCTCCTGCGGAGGTTCCTGAAAATCCGGTTCAGTATTGTCGTCATTCGACATACATTGATGGGAAGTATTAGGTGGTTCGTAATATTGTTCGTCATTTCCTTGACAGACACAATGTTGAGATTCATAAGGTAGGTCAGGGTTTACATATTCAGAACTATATTCGTTGTTTGGGTTATATTCTGTATAGAATGGGTTAGCTTCCGTATTATACAATTCTTCGAATGCAAATTGCGGGGGTCTATAGTTTTGTGAGGGACGGTACTGTTGATAAGACGTAGAAGGTTGAGCGTTATTGTTATAATTAGGTTTGTTATTATTATTGGGTTTAAATTTCGACGTTTCCCTGGTACACACGGTCATTGGTGTTGGCTTAGGTAATGGTTTATTTGGATCGGGTTTAAAAGCATTTTGTGGTCTTCCAAAAACTTGCGAGTTGGTGAAGAACTTTTGCTGTGGTCTATAATTAGGGTTTTGCCTAATTTGTATAGGTTGAGAAGGAAAGTTCGATCTAAATTGATAGTTATTTGGTTGTGTATTGAATGGTTTGGTGACATGAGACCATTGCGAATTTTGATTATTGAAATTAAAATTTGTCGGACGTACAGACAGGTTATTGTTTGGTCTATTTAAATTATTTTTAAACTGTGACGTTTGGTTTGATTGCAAATATCTAATATTACCTTCTTGGATAACATATTGAATAGCGTCTGTTAAAGATTCTGGACGCATACTGCGTATGGTGGTCCCTAGGGGTTCTCTTAGTCCAGATAAAAATGTTTTTAATGCTAATTTTTTATACAGTTCACGCTTTACGTTTGCTGCACTTGCATTGTCATGCGCGTCTATAAAGCTGCATAATAAGTTTAATATTTCTAAACACTTATCATAAAAATTTTGGGGTGTCTCGTTAGGTAATTGTTTTAACATAACTAAATCTCTATTGAGACAGGTTTCGTCTCGACGATCCGCGAAATTCCTATAAAGGGTATTCTTTAGATCTGCCCAAGTGGTAACGTTTTGAATGTTTATTACTAGTCTAGCATTGCCGGTTAGTTTACCAATTAAAGAGTTTAGCAAGTAAATATTTTGAAAATCTGCGGGGTTATTAGCATCATACAAATTGTTTATTATTGTTTCACATATTGCTAAATATCTATTTAATTCTGTTGCATAACCATCAAAAGTTGGAACACAATTTAAATATTCAGGCTTAAATATGTTAGGCATATTAGTATTTTGTATTTCTGCTTGTGTTATTAAATTATCTTCTAAAACTAAATTAGAGTTTGGTCCTGCGGAGCAAATCTCTTGAGAGAAAGTGGTACTTTCAAGATTTGTAGCTGTCTCGCTACTTTGACACAAAAGATTAATTATATTACTTATTTCGAGTGACACTTCCGGTACAATAGGACAGGAAGCGGAGTCAGAGTCAGTTGAAGGGTTTATCTTTAAGTTTCTTAAAGAATCAATTAAATCGTCAGTTGACATTTATAAAATGCACTTACATAACTAGAAGGGCTGCCTGGTTCGTTTTCATTTCTACTTATAAAAGGGTTGTTGTGGGCCAGCAATTTTTGTCTGGAACCAATCAATCCACTTCTGCGAAAAGGGTCGATTTGTAGAGCCCTTTCCCGAGATCCTTGGCTGGTAGATGGTGAGATGTTTAGTCCACTATGGATGGGGTTTTCTATGTCCTGAAAGCCACTCTGTACGATCACCTCCACTAGTCACAAAATCACAAAGTTCGTTTTGACAGTTTAATCGTTACCGAAATTGATTTGTGCGATACAATCAATCCTATCAAATCCGTTCCGACTGCGCCAGTTATACGATTGAATCACGCAAGTCCCTTTTTAAAAACAACTTTATTTTACTAGAAATACATAAGTCGATTTATAATTAACAATGGTTAAAATAAAAGCAGTTACTCGAATAAAATCTGACTCTAGACTAAATGTAGAAAAGAACATTAAAACATTAAAAGCGAATGGGATGCTTGGCTTGCATCGAGATAACAATATGTTGAATCAGCATTATCCTTGGATAGGGTGTGACATAACTCACGTGTAGTTATATAAATATAAAATCGACGGCCTAGAGCAAAACTAATATTTCTTTATATTTTACTATACTTATTCTGATTTGTACCTATAAATTATTACATAAATAATATTGTCTTAAAATCCAGTTCGACTATCTTCTTCGACCACAATACAGGCCATAGTTATCATACAAATTTTTTAATGCATTAATTATTTTTCTCTTAATTAACTTTTCCAACAACCTGAATAAAAGCACCGTTTTAGAAACATTAAAAAACACATTATGACAATAATGCTAAGGGATGACATATGCCAACATACCTTTTATGAATACGGACCCCCTCTTCTCCATCAAATGGGTAATTGTCCACACACAGATAAACTTAATCCTGGAAAGACAAAAAATTATATAAGTAAAATTAAACTAAATCAACAAATACATTTGTAATATACATAGTGTTTTAATTGCCTATTGCGAGACCTATTTCGATTTGTATAATTATATTTCATATGTTAATGTTTTTATTTATTCCTTCAAATCGGCATCTGTATTAATACCAGGTGCTAAAGATTTCTTTTTTAATTCAATAATTGAAAATTTTATAGCGACTAATTGAAATTCTCATTTTTTCTTAGTGTAGTACGTTTATTTGGTTGATTTCATTCTGATAGTAAATATATCATAAACCATTGTTTTCTGACTATAGCTAAGGCCTTTAGTCAAGCCTTTATCAAGTCAACTATTTTATCTCTACCACAGTTGCATTGCTTTCCGTCAAATCAAAAGTTGTGCAGGAGGATATTATAACCTTTTAAGGTGGCAGCAAAAAAAACTGATGATATTTCTAATTCTAAATAAGGTTTAAGATCACCATCTGCCTCAGCTAGCTCAAAGTCGTGACAATTGTAACAGGGTGGTTATTTTGAGAGTGGTCCTTGCCAGTTAAACAATGTGTACATTTATGAACCACAAAGAATGATGTTATGCAGACTAAGACATAAGTTTGAGTTTTAAGCGCCACTCACAGTGGCTTTTAACTCTAACCTGTCAGAGTAAGACGAAATTCCTGTGAGTGAACAATTGGGCCCACACATCAGAGTGTCAAAATAAACACAAGTATAGCAAGTTATGTAATTAAGGAAAGGTCTATGTAAAAAGATGATTTTAAATGACAAATTAACTTAATTCAACATCTCATAAATATCCATAGTCAGTTGATTTACCAAATCAGACAAAAATAGTAAAAGTATTTGATGTAAAGTAAATGAAACAATGCAGTCTTCCTCCACAGTTTAATGTTAAAATAAATTTTAAGTTCACAACATGTTTCGAATGCTTAAGCATTCATCATCAGGGGATACTAAAAGGATAGTACAGGATTGAAAATGAACAGTGAATATAAAATAAAGGTTTAGGACTTACCTAACATCCTGTTTAAAAGCGATGTAGGTTGTCTCAAATTAATGAGTACAACTTATAATGTGATATAATAATATGTGAAAGTTGAAGACTTGGTATGAACTAGTTACTTGTGTTGAAATTAATGTATAGTTAAAATTTTGAGTGAAATGTGAAATTTGAATAGATGAAGAAGCATTTTAATGAGATAATATATTAATTTAAAGCATATGAAGGAAAAAGGTTTTATTTTAAATTATATTGATGTTAAATTTGTTAAACTTAGGTGTTTAACCAAATTTAAACATTAAAATTCACTTTCCTTCTGAGGTCCTATCTCATATAAACTAAAAAACATTTTTCAATCCTTTAATTATAATATCAGTTTTAAAACAAAACACTCACTAGACTCATTTATTTGTAATTGTAAAGATCATATTCCTCCCTCTGATAGATCCGGGGTGTATGAGGTGAGCTATTCGACTGAGGGTCGCTCAACCACTTATGTTGGTCAGACAGGTAGGAAGTTCAAAATTCGCATCAATGAGCATTGTAAAGAGATAGCTGTCCATAAAGCACACATTCGATAATCGCTGGAATACTGCTGGATTTTATGCATAGTTATTCGGAACGACACCTAGAAGGAAGGGGCGTGGCAAAATATACCCAGCTAAATTTTTTAAAATAAAAAAAAAATCAGCGCAAAGAAACTAAATGGTTTTAGGAGAACTATTTATTAAAACATGTGAAATTATTTATGAAAAACAACAGCGAGAAAATGACCGCCACGATAAGCCAGACAATGATTAACTCTACTTTGAGCTTCTAACATAACGTTCCGCAATATTTCAGCTGGAATTTGCACCATTTTTTTACAAATATTTGCCTTTAAGTCTTCTAACGTCTGTGGGCAATTTATATAGACTTTACTTTTAAAGTAGCACCAGAAATGATTATTTTGCTTGCTAACATGACCAAAAAGGCAAAAATTTGCTTCATTGCCCATTACCAAATTTTGCTTCCACTAAGTTTGTAACGATCTGTCTGTATTGAAAACGTTTTTGAATATCAATTGGACGTAGTTTGAACACAGTTTAAAATGTTTATGGATACATATGAAAGTCTAAGTGCAAAATTATGTGCAAAGTCCGCTTAGTCAACCTTAATTGCGCCGCACGTCTTCTTATGGAAGTTCTTGGTACTTCTTGAACATCAGCCCGAACAAGCTCAATATTTCCATTTGAACGATCAGAACGAGGTATTGCAGTATGCTTTACATCACTTACTGCGCCATTTTATACCAATGCGCTTGCCAAACGTCGAATTGTTTCTCCATGTAGAGCTCTTCGGCCGGGATACCCTCTCCTAAAAGCACGTTGAGTTGAAATTATCGAGTAAAAGTTTTAAAAATACAATAGAACAATTTCTGGACGTACTTGAGGCGAATAACACTCCATAACAAAAGTTGGTATTTTTATACTTTTATATAAGATGGATAGGTCTCATAATAAGTCAAGGGAATCGTGGAGGATTGTAAATGATTTGAGAAGGGAAAATAACAGGGCCCCTACTTTAAATAATCTTAACGTTGACGACCTGAACCATTTTTATTTTAGTATTGCTAGCGCGTTGGCAAAAGAAATAACACCAGTAAATGATCCTAGGAGTTACATGGGTCAAGTGTCTGTGTATAATACATTTTTCTTTAGACCGACCTCTGCCATGGACATTAGGACGATGTTTGGGCAAATGAAAAATAAATATGCTTCGGGTTGGGATGGGCTCTCCTTGAAGATATTTTCTGCCTTACCATTAAGGGCCTTACAGGTTTTGGCTGAAGCAATAAATGTCTCCATTCTCGCAGGCATGTTTTAGCCTTGTCTAGCGAGGGCTATAGTTATCCCACTTCACAAGGGTGGTGATCATGATACCCCTTCAAATTTTTGACTAATTGCGTTATTTCCCACCTTGTCCAAAAAGGTAGAAAAAATTGTGAAACTGCGGCTGATACCATTTCTAAATGAACACAACCTTTTGTCCATCCAGCAGTTTGGATTTCAGACTTCGATAGGTACGAGCAATACTATCTTCGGGTTCCTTGAGCATTTGTACGTGTCACTAAACTCTGGTAAGGCTACTGCGGCTCTCCTCTGTGATTTGTCGAAAGCATTTGATTGCGTGGATCACCGAATACTGCTGTTTGGGTTAAGAAGAACTGCCTTAGAATGGTTTCGCTCGTATCTAACAGGCCGGGTGCAGACGGTCGTGCTTAATAGTAACAGCTCTGATGAGTTTAGCACTAACGCGGGTGTTCCACAAGGGTCAGTCTTAGGTCCTCTTTTTTTTTGGTCTACTACAACGACGTGCCTCATTTGCCAATATCTGGGAAATTTACTAATTTCGCTGATTATACCACCATCCTTTGGCACGGAACAGACCTTGGCAAGCTTGAAATTGATATGAAAAATTATTTGGACAGGATGAAGGGATGATGCGATGCAAATTTGTTATCCTTTAATATCTCAAAGATTATTGTATTGAATTTTAAGTATGGTGTAGATAATGTTTTCATAGAGAATGAGATAATTTTAATTCTGTAAGTTAATTTTTAAATTTTTAAATTTGAAACTCGCATTAACAATTTATGTAACAAAATTTCTTCTAACTGTTATGCTCTGAGGGTGATATCAAACAGCTTAGATTTCACTGTGGCAAGGAGCTCTTACTATGCCATAATAGAGTCCCATCTTCACTATAGAATCTGTTTTGGGTTTCATGCTCCCAATATTTATTTCACTCCGTGTTTGTTTTGCAAAAGACAGCAATAAGATATACAGGGCTGCCCAGAAGTCCGGAATAAAATTAATATAGCATTAACCTGTAACTTTTGGGGAAAACGCTCAGACACGTCAATTTAGTTTTATATATGCTCACATTTTGACGTTATTCGTTTGTTTTTTTTATAGAAATTTGTCAACGATATGACGACATCGATCTATTTTTTAAATGGAAACATACAGCTTGTGATACATCATTTGAAAGCTAATATCTCGTACAGTATGCTTATAAATTTTGACGCGATTCTGTCAAGCTATTTCAGAATGGCGACTGTTAGAAGTTTTAAAAAAATCCCCATTTTAAATAAGCGGAAATGGTAAATCATTGGTGTTTTTTTTTACCTTTCAAGGTAAGAAATCTTCATTGTTTCATGTTCTGACATTTTGTGACACTGTGAACTTGTAAAATTAATAAATAATAATAAATAATTATAATTAATAATAGTTATTAAATAAACCATAACTATTGTTATATCACAAGGTCACAAAATGCCAGAACGTGAAACAATTAAGATTTCTTACCTTCAAAGGTAAAAAAAGCATCAATGATTTATCATTTCCGCGTATTTAAAAAGGGATTTTTTAAAACGTTTAACAGTCGCCATATTGAAATAGCTTGCCAGAATCGCGTCAAAATTTATAAGCATACTGTACGAGATATTGGCTTTTAAATGATGTATCACAAGCTGAATGTTTCCATTTAAAAAAAATAACGATGTCGTCATATCTTTGACAAATGTCTATAAAAAAACAAACGAATAACGACAAAATGTGAGCATGTACAAAACTAAATTGACGTGTCCGAGCATTTTTCCCAAAAGTTACAAGTTAAGGCTATATTAATTTTATTCCGGACTTCTGGGCAGCCCTGTATGTGTAGCGCTAAAGTTAAGGATTTTTGTCGCTCACTCTTTATGAAACATGCGATATTGACTCTTTGTTGTATCTTCATTCTGGAGACAGCATGTCTTGTTTATAAAAAACATATAATTGAGCTGTTGCTGCCTACGCGTAAGTCCTTTCATTTAAGCTTATCTTGTTATCCTTTCCACCAATAATAAGACGCCAGTGTAACGTTTTTCCTAAAATAGTCTTGGGTGCCAGTATTCACCTTAGGATAACCTAAAATAAACTGCGACAAAGCAACTTATCCACCCTTACTCTGGCAACCCTACGCCCTGGAGGATGTACTTCAGGCAACAGTCCCTAAAAGTGACCTATGCTGTGCTGCCTGAAAACTCGCCCCTTAGCTAGCTTAACTCGGGGTAGGTTCGCTATTTTGTTTCTAGATTGAGTGGTCTAGCACTCTTATATAAGTAAGTTAAAGTCCAATCCAGCAGGCGCCACCTTAGTTTTATTTTACTTAAAAGCCTTTAAATGTTCTAGTGTTAAGCCTCAGAGAAAAACAAACTAGGAAAAAAACAAAATGTCACAATCGGTTTTCAATAGCTTCTTATAAGCTCTCATTCACTCAAGTCCCTCAAAGTCGCTGTCTTTCAAATTAAAGCCAAATTTAGCAGAGACCAATACAAATATTTATTTCTTATGTCGTGTTATGCCCTTGACTACTTGGATTTGTAAAT
Source organism: Polydrusus tereticollis (assembly GCA_963920685.1). Taxonomy (NCBI): domain Eukaryota; kingdom Metazoa; phylum Arthropoda; class Insecta; order Coleoptera; family Curculionidae; genus Polydrusus; species Polydrusus tereticollis. The sequence continues at coordinate 1,568,058 of OY987334.1, read as the reverse complement.
GCAAGTTCCTCTTACTTTGGTGGACAATAGGTACTTGAAGTTAAAAGATAGATAAGTGAAATGTAATAACAAAGTGGTAGTATAAGGTTTGACACGTTCTAAAGGTTCAAATTACAAAGTTATCATTATAAGAATAAATAAAAGTCAAACCCTGTTTGACAGGGTCCTGCACAAGACGGCAACTGTCAGACCTACACCATAAAAAAGCGACTGTTTACTGTTTAGTCTGATCTGGCAGCCACATAGACCTGCATCCAGGACATCGCCTCAGACTTGGAATTTCCGCAAAATCTGTGCAAGAGCCTCTCACAACTAACTAAACTTACCATAAGAGCATTCTTAAAGTACAATACAAAATCTTACGAGTACCTGTGGTTACTCGATAAGCATACTAGCCACTCGGGCGTAGATAAGTTAAAATATTAAAGTTACAAGTGTTAAATTTAGAAGAAACAAATGGCCTTAAGCCGAGAAACAAAAATATTTCTATATTGACAACAAAATTAGCTGTAACAGACCACCCAACGTTTTAAACTACTAGAGACTCTTGTGACGTCTTAACGCTATGTCGACTTACGCTACACGTTTACAATGCACAAGCTCTGTACAGGCTCTGTACATAACATGGGTGCAACCATTACCAAAACACTGTATATCGAACAATACGCAAATGCAATATTTTAAGATTTTAGGTTGACTACTTTTTAAAGAGAAATGATCACAGAGTAATGATATTTAGATGAAACTTTATGTGCTACCCATCGTTCATGAAGTCTTGATTTTCAGTGAAACACGAACATGGTCTCTCAAATAGCTAACGTGGATACTGCTACACTGCTAGACTCCAAAAATTCAAACAGTACATGTCAACTGGCACGTCCCGCGTCCAGGCAGTTCCAATAAAAGAAAACTAGTACTCCAGATTAAACTTGAATTTTAGCCCCTACCAAAAAAACCCTAAAATCGAAATTTAGATGTGCAACATGGAAGAGAAAACTTTCATAAAACCCATCGAGGGTAATTCAGATACTAAAGTTTAAACCTACCTTAAATAACTAACGAGGGTTCCAATCTATAGAATGGCGTCTAGTACCTTGCTAAAGTTGATGGAATAGCAATTTTAATCGGCATTCCGCCCAAAGAATAGGCAAACTACAAAGCCACATCCTTTTTTTAAACCATTTGTGGATTTTATGGAAGTAGTCCATTTGTGGATGTTTTATTGGCATCACATGACTTCCCTGCCCAAGAAAACAAAAATTCGGGAGCTACATCCACAAACGTGATTTTCTTTAAGCGTCTATTGTCGAAAGGGCCGGATGTTATTTCGTCTCCAACGTACATAGTTACCAACAAACGTCGACAAATTAGTCATACCTATCCATGGAAACTAACCTCTTTTAGCAACAAAACTTTGACAACCCGCGTCAACCACCAAAATATACCTAAATTAACCAGATCTTTAAATTAACCAGACGTGGTCGTGAAAATCCACAGACCTGTCCGTCTGACACTGACCTGCGTAACAAATTATCGATTTTCTTAAAAACAGCTGATTTACAACAGCCAAGAAATTTAACCTGCATCTTAAATACAAGGTTAAATAGTTATTCCTATTGACAACCAATAACTAATCAATTAAAACAAGGATTTGAAATAAGACCTGTCCACAAGTAGTATGAAACAAGGAACAGAAGAAATCAAACCACTTGGCTATGTCGTACAAGGTACAAAACATTCCTGGAATATAAACTATATCAACAAAAGTTTCAAACCGAACATAGTAAAAATATTGGCTATTTCAAGTAATTAATGTTTAAGGTGAGAGTCTACCTAGGTACCTTAAAAAATTAAAACAGAAAACTTAACATAGATAACCAAACTATGAAAATGCAATTTTCGAACCGTTACAACCTGTTCCTCATTCTGAACAAATCAAGGATTCCTTAATATATGATGGTAAGAAAGTTTTCAATCATCTACCGCTCTCCTTGAGAAGGCAACAATATTCAAGGAGGTTTAAAAACCTGACTAGGTGTTTCTTAATTAAGGTAGCTTACTACACTTTGTATGTATATTTTAGTGATCCATCAGTTCAGTGATTATTTTAGTGAATATGCTAATGTTAGTTTTAACCGTTGTTTTTTTCTCTTTAAGCTGTTCATTACCTTCTTATTTCCATTTGTATACAGGGTTTTCAGAGATATTTTCGGTCCTATCTACAGGGTTCCCTATAAGAGATGCAAAAAAAAATTAAATGTAGAAGTTGTGGTGCTTCATCTGAACCGCCAGAAAGTTTAAAAAAAAATAGACAAGTGACGTTCTAAAAGCTAAGAAAAAGTTAAAAATTGTTTTTTTTTAATGAAACACCCTGTATATTTTCTATTTTTCTGAAAGATCTTTCTTTCCTGGTTCCAAAAATATATAGTTTGTCTATATTTGCATGAACCGTCATTAAATTATATTCGATTCGTTATTGTAAGCGGCACCATACGATAAAAATTATTATGAGTAGAGTGCCTTGGAAAACAATTGTATGGCACAATTTAGTTTTCAATAGGAAAAAGGGGCCTCATTCCATGGCCAGCCAGCAGCCCCGACCTTTCACCCCTGGACATATTTTTGTGGGGCTATTTAAAAAATCGTATTTATTATAATAGGACGCGAAATATCCAAATTCTCGAGGATAGAATTCGTGATGAAATCCGAGAGTTAATTTAGTTTATTTATTTATTTGTTTGTATTTCGTTTGAAAGACTACAATGGTTGATCTATATTTTTAATACAGAATGTTTATAACCCCTTTAATCTTATTTTTAAATTGACTGTTCCCTATTAAAAATTAAACACTGTCGGGCAATAATAATTATTGTTTTCCAAGGCACTCTACTCATAATTTTTATTACTGTATGGTGCCGCTTACAATAACGAATCGAAAATAATTTAATGACGGTTCATGCAAATATAGACAAACTATATATTTTTGGAATCAGGAATGAAAGATCTTTAAGAAAAATAGAAAATATACAGGGTGTTTCATTAAAAAAAACAATTTTTAAATTTTTCTTAGCTTTCAGAACGTCACTTGTCTATTTTTTTTTATTTTCTGGCGGTTCAGATAAAACCCCACAACTTCTACATTTAAAGTCTTTTTGTATCTCTTATAGGGAACCTTGTAGATATGACCGAAAATATCTCTGAAAACCCTGTACATATGGCTAACAGCCTGTGTATACTGTCTCATATAAGTAATGTAGATCTGTTAAGATTATATACATGTTCTGTATTATTTTAGTTTTATTTACTGACATTTGTTTAGGACGTTCAGATTGTGTTTGGGTTTATTGTATTTGCTAATAACGACTTTACTTTGTCGACAAGAATATTATTGTTGAATAAAGTACTTTCGAGCTTGAGTTTGAGTACAAAACTTTGCTATTTTAAGGAAATAACAACATAATAACAATAAACAATATTCTGGGTCTATTTTGCCGGATCCTATACCTATACCTACTAATGTTACGTAATAAATCTAAAAAAGTAATATTTTCGTTCAAGCGTGTGGTGACGGCCTGGTCGCGTGGCAGAATTCTCGCTTCCCATACTAAAGGTACCCGGTTCAAGCCCGGGCTGTAGTAACCGAGAGGCGTTCAAGATACCTGGCCGATGATCAAAGGTTGTACCTTTAGACACGGCATATTGTCCAAGGAGGGACCCCTGACCCAAATGAACGATTGACCAGTGGTGCGGATGGTGGATCTCGGACACTGTCTGATATTTGTGTGGTTAAGGTAAACACCTTGACCAGAGAATTGGCTAGGTTTGTTGTAAACAAGGAGACGTTAATAATAACAAGACCATAAAAATAATGTGCCGAAAATAACATCTGCCGGTTATATTGTGGTTCGTACTGTAGGTCTCGTCTGGCTGACATTACCCAGACGTTAAAAAGAGGGTCTAAACTGGCCTACTTGCTTAAGCCACCCCGTCCACTACTACTACTACTACTACTTCATTCAAACACTAAAGCGCACAAGCGTAACCTATTAAACGTAAGCAAAGAGTCACAGACAGCAATCTGCAACAAAATCACCAAGTACATATTTTGTGCTAAAATATTTGATTCCTCTGAAGAAAAATAACTTTTAAATTTAACACCCTGTATCTGAGATATTGTGAACTTTTGGACTAAGTTAGAAAATAGTTCAAATTTTAATATTTGCTTATAACCTTAGAAGGTCTTCATTAACTCGACATTCGTTCGAACGTTCTTCTGACGAAGAGCAAGGTATATTTTTATGAATGTAGAATATAGGTATTGTAAACAAATTTTTGGGCATTTCATGTGCGACATTGCTTTGTGCTCTCGAATAATGGCATAATATGACATTTTCAATCTCGAGAAGTAAAGTGGAATTTTGCATCCTAAATACACAAACAAACTATCATTATCGCACCGAATTATAAAAGAAAGGGACCAACTTCTGAACTCCCTATATCCCGAAAAATACAACACAGTCGCGTTAATTAACAGTGAGATAAAGAGAAGAGGATGAACGAAGCCACAAAGAAGTTAATTGTGGGCCAGAAAAAGGTATGAACATTTAGAGAGCGTAATAAAAGTTTTTTTTTAGTCTGAAACCGTCTTTAAGTATTATTGAATATAGTCTCGATGGTAATATGAAGCTGTAATGAGATACTATATTATAGTCCGAAACATGAATGAAAAGAATGCGAATCACTAAAGTCTACGCCAGGTATCAGTTTAATGACGGCCGATGACATATGTCACTTCTAGTAACATCCTTTTAACAGAGCTTAAATTTGGTCATGACAGGAGTTAAACATTTACGAATTATAAATAATTTACAATCAAAAATAACAGAGCAGGAGGCGAGATTGTTGACGACATGTAGTATTTTGTGTTCGTCAGATTCAAAATATAGTTGACGACTAACACTCATCCTACAGGATAGTTATATATGGCAGATTAAAAAGAGACAAAGGCAAAATTAGAACAAAATTAGCATAGCCTCTAAAAAAAGCTAAATTTAAAAAGTATTTGAAAAGCTATAAGTTTATTTCGGCACGAAAATCCCGTTTAAATTCATAATGTTCGCCCAAAATAGAAATTCCTATAAAATAAATTAGTTTTGAGGTAATATTTGTGTAATACTTAATGGTTAAACAATAGATATTTACGTTATAAGTCCGGTAAATCAACTCTTACAGTATGAGTGAAATGTTTCGAGACGAGGCGGCGAAGGAGCCGAGTCTGGAATTTTGAAACGAATACTGTAAAGGATTTGCCGGACGAATGACGTACAATATTTTATTTCATATTGTTCTGTTGAAAATTATAATTATGTTTTGAAATTATAATGAAGTTTTATTCTGCGTCGTATATTTGAAAAGTGCTTATATTTACTGGTGGAAACATTGTGTGTTTGACATTGATTAAACTAAAACTTACAAATTTCAGTCCGGTAAAGAAATTTTACAGGACTAGTCCGGTAAAACAATTTTACCGGACTTATTGCTGTAAAACCTTATTTTCTGGACTAAATTCAAATATGTAAAGGTGTGTTTTACAATACAGTATGAAATAAAGTATGTTTACTTACTTTTCAATAAAAAGAAACACTTTTAGATCTACAAAGTCTAATAATATGTTGGTAAAATGTCTAGTAAGCACAAAGCAAACGATATAATGGAATAACACTATCTCAAACCACAGAAAATACACAAAAATATTCCTAGAAATAAACTTCTATTTCAATGTGAATAAGTTAAAATTGGATTGTGCGGTGACGGGACGGCTCAGACGGCTCTGTAAATCAGCTGTAAATTTCGAATTTGATCAAATGAAAGAAGCATAGACAGACGGATTGTAGACTGACGGATAGAGATATCGGTGCAAAGGCATAAGAAAAAGATGCATCTACACGATACTCTCAGTGAGGTGCAGCAGATATTACACCTGTTGACGGTTTTCCGGGGAATGGATTATATGCGGTATATTTTCCTCGTCGCGCACTTACAAATATATGGTCATTTATATATTCATCTCTCATCAACGCAGCGATTACCAGTGTTCTAGAGATGTTTTTTGAATTAAGGGACTTTTAAGTCACAGGTTGGCAAATATGTTTGAAATATTAACTTAAGCATTAAACTGGTAGCTGGCGTAAAGTATAAATACTTATTCATATTACACTAGGTATATGATTATTTTTACAGCATGCAAAAGTATTAAAATGTAGGCATATCACAAAATTATTTAAATTTTTATCAAATCAATCTATTATTTAATGAAGAAATAATTATGATCGCTGTCATGGAATATCTTAATAAATAATATTTTAATCTAGCGTATCGTAGTTGACCAGAAAAAGTAATTTAATTGGTAGCACATAACCAAAAAATATTTGGTGTGCTGTGCATCTGAGAAGCGTTAGGCATGTGCTAATTGTTCATCATTAGCATGGCATTGTAAATGCTTTTATGTTGTATGTTTATGATGAATGTATAGAAGCATAGTGCTAGCCTCGTGCGGCAATATATAAGAATGATGAGGATCCTACGGTGCCGGCTATCTATAGGCCGATCAGCCTACTGTCAAGCCTGGGCAGAATCACAGAAAAACTAATTTTAAATAGACTGAATGACTTTGTGTTTCTGTCTGCCATTGCACATGCACAGTCAGACAGAGGACACAACTAACTTCAAGCATAATAAAAGACTTTAACAGGAGAGAGCACGCACGGGAGTGGCTTCCGTTGACGTAAGCAAAGCATTCGACAAGGTCTGCCATAATGGTCTCTTGTTGAAATTGATAAGACTCATTGCTCCGAACTACTTAATCAAGGTGGTTACGTCTTTTTTGGAGAAGAGAGGTTTTGCTGTTTTGTCAGAGAATGCACTTTCTTTGAGTAAAAACATAAGGGCGGCAGCGCTGCAAGGTTCACCTCTCTCTTTGGTGCTGTATAACATTTATACTCATGACGTTCCAGGTGAACTGGTGCCAGGAGGTAAAATACCTCGGACTTAAAGGACTTTAAGGAAGTAAAGCTAGCATTGCATCAATTACGCTGCTTTACAGGCCAAGTAGACTTGGTTATAGGACTAAGGTCAACCTCTACAAGGTGTTGGTCAGGCCGGTTCTCACTTATGATGCACCTTCGTGGTGCAACATGAGCAGAACGGAGCCTTATAAGTTCCAGGTAATACAAAACAAGGCGGGTACATTCGCAATAATCTTCATTGGGGATGTACCCACTTACACAATAAATCGCATACTTCATCAAGACGTTCGTATGCAGACAATAAATGAATTTTTCACAAAAATTATTCGAAACAAAAGATTCTGGTGTTAATTTGTCATGGCAGTTTTTATATTACAGGATGATTTTTAAAATATTATTAAGATTTAACTTAACAAAAAGTTTAAACTGATATTGATACAAGTTTGTGCGTGGAAATCAGCGGCGTAGTATATACAGTGACCGGCATAATGCCGCATACAGGAAACTGTTTTGATGATGGAATATTGAAAAAGCTTTTTGTGTCGATTATCTCTACATAATAGGTATATTTGATAAAAAATAAATTAATTAAATTCACGATTATATTTTATTTTGTAAGAATGAATGTAGGAGATACCGTAAAACTTTGGGATTGTCTGCTAGTCGTCGATTGTCTTTAGATGGCTGACGAAATAATCTTGTATAAATGTGTCATACGCCTCATACGAATAATATTGCGGCTACCATTCCTGCTGCTGTGATTCCACTGGTCACATATAACTAGTCCTGAATTTTCTTCTAAATGGCACCTTGCAGCTGCTGGCGGATTCCTTCTTCACTAAAGTTGAGTGCAGTAAGGCTTTTATCGTCGGTTACTTTAAAAACTGGTTCATCGTCGATTTCTTTGCTTCACCATAGGTTGTGTTCAGTTTGCTCGAAGGACCATGTACAATAGGTTATGTTTATGTGCCTCTACTGCAGAGGTAGGTTGTGGTAAATGAGTATACCCGAAGTTAGTTGAATACCGCTTTATGAAATCTGAAATGTTTATATTTATAATACCATATGAATGTGGACTTCAACTCGGAATACGGCCGGTATCGAGACGTGCAGGCTCAGCAAGGTTGTTCGTAGGTGTTTATTAACTTTACTATTTCTTGCATGTTTCTTTATGGTGCAAGGATGTATTAATAGTTAATTTAGGTAAAATATTTAAAGTTAGTAAAAAAAATACAATAAAAAAGATGTTGGTTAAACATGGGATATTTTTGTAAACAAATATTAAGAGAAGAAAAAATTCGAATTGTTGCTTCAAACTTTGCAAGCGAGCATAAAACTAAAATCTAAACATTTTTTTCAAACAACTTTTTTCGAGATCTCGTCATCTAATACCACTTTTTAAGAAAAATAGTTATTTATGATGTAAGTGTTAAAAGTGATGTTTTATTTCGTGAGTGAAAAAGTTTGTGAAATGAGCGGAGCGATTTGAACAATTTCACGAACAAAATAAAATTACTTTTAACACAAATATCATACAATGTTTTTTGTATAACTGCCCTATTTCGATAATAAAATAGGGGAATTTGGAATGACATTAAACCTCAAAATGCATTTTAATAATCACAAGGTTGTTATGAATGACACACGTTGTTAACGCTATGGTTACTAACAAATGCTTGTTTACAAATAAAAAAGATGCTGTCATTTAAATAATTGCTTTCTTGTCCAATTTTTGTTCTTGGTTCTTGACTGCTTAATATGTTTGTCGATAGTGGAATAATTAATAAAAGTGTTGATTTGGTTGTGCCTGTGGATATTGAAGAGTCTGCAAGAAGAGCAACTTCGCAACTCCTACCTAAAAAATCAGCTCAGCAGTACGATATTGCATATACCAATTTCCTGGCCTGGTGTAAATTGAAAAATGTAGAAGGGAACTTCAGTGAACCTGTTTTCTTAGCATACTTACAAGAAAAATCAAAAATATGAAGCTCATCAACTTTGTGGAGTAAATTTTCAATGATCCATTCAAGCGCCCTTGTTAGTTGTAGAATTAATATTAATGTTCATAACTAATCGAGTAAGTAATGATTGTTAAATATTGATAATAAAAATTTGCACTTCCTAAAATTATTATTATAATTTTATTTGATTTCATCATAAGAAAATGTAGTGTTAAAAATATTTTTTATTTCTGACCGGTATATTATTAACTTATAACGTCTTAGTTACGCGGGAATTATAAGGGTCATGACTCCCCTGGGATATTAAGAAAAATTTGACATAAAATCAAACGATTGACATCTAATGTCAATTTGATTGTCATCTATTGAAACATTTATTCCACTTTAAAAATGAACAAAATGTTACTAAAATCGGTCAGAAATAAAATTATCTATGTATCACTGGAATTATAAGGGTATCAATTACCTCGGGCAATTGCTGTCCCTAGGGCCAAAGGCCCTCGGGACGTAAACTTTGCCCTCGGTAATTAAGACCATTATAATTCCCTAGATACATAAATAACTATAACACGCTTCCACGTAAGCAATCACTTTTAACACTGTTGACTGTCATTAAAAGTGTCACTTTTAATGGCAGTTGTACAAAAATATAATTTTTTCAATTTTCCCGTTATACCAGTAGTCACGTGACAAGTGTCAAAATGAATTTTCAGTTCTTTTTTTGTAAACAGTTGATTTTATCGATGTCGATCGAGAGTGGCCATTTTTAGTTTAAGGTTTAAGCTGTCCAAATATATTATTGTTGTGCCTTCATCGTAGGTACAGGGTGTTAAAAAAATAGCATTACTGTGTTAGAGCTAGTCTGTCCCTGACAAACTAGATATGCCGAATGTGATTAAAAGGACCTATTTTAAGAAGACTCGCCTAGTTAACATCATATTAAATTACACCTAGTACTTCAAAAGTTATTTAAGAACAAACGGATTCCAGGGGCATCCATTATGGGCCCGTATCTACATAAGGGAGGGCGTAGTAAAAGAAATGTATAGAAACTTGTCAAATTATTTTTATGTGTTCTATCTAAATCCGGGAGATTGCCCATTATGCACACATAATCGACACAAAAAGCTTTTCTCAATTATTGTCCATCAATAGAGAATTTTCCCATATGGGGCCAACTTTATATCGGTCACTGTATAAAATTTAAAAATCCAAAAAACTTTGAGCTTTAAACCAATATGGACCTAAAGGTTGGGTAAAGATAATGGTAAGTTACTACATTAATGTATATTAAGGTTGAAGGTTTTAAAAAGTTGCTCTATTTCTGCTGTAACAGCTTAGAATATTCTACTTTATTTTATTTTTACTTAGAAAATCTGTTTGACTGAAAGGAAATTTCCCAAGAAATGCGTCAACATATGGCTCATGTCGATGCCTAAGAAAGCAAGGATTTTATTGTCTTTTAAGAAATTAAACACTAAATCAAATGTAGTAACAGAGTATCCAGTTTTCGTGTGTTTTCAAATACCAGCTTCCTTATTATAAAAGATAGAAAGATGGGGTTTGCGGCTTACCGTTTTATTATTTTATGAAGCTTTTATTGCCGCAAACGAAATTTTCATAACCATCTAAGTTTCGGACATACACACCGTAAACATCCCAAGAACGAGAAATTAAGACCAATTATTTTCAATATTAAAATGAAGCTTAAGCTGGATTTATAAACTCGAAAAGTTCGCGAGGTTGAGGTTCAGTTGGTGTCGGAAATAGGAGTTCAATTTAAACTAAAGGGAATACTCCGTTCCATTTATACACTCGTTCATGTTGTTCATGTAAAGCTCATGTAAGGTTCGAAAACTTCCCGGGTAGTTCGAGATAACCAATTTTTATGCTCGGATTTCGGAATATCTAACCTCACAAAATTGATCATAACTTCAACCTCACCAACTTTTCAAGTTTATAAATCCAGCTTTAAGGAGGAAACAGGCAGTACCGAACTGTCAGTAGCGTAAAAATATCATACGACTTCAATTCTCATATTTTTCTCTGGTATGAAATTTCTTGTGGTTATGGGTGAGGGTTGTCATTAAAAAAAATTAAATTGTCGTCGTATCTGTCACTGTTTAACATCCTTCGTATTTGATTATTGCGTAAATAGCTCCGCCATGGGAAATTATGTTAAAAAATTAGGGGTTTCAGCTACAAAGGTCTATTTATTAAAGGGACGAGACAGACAGAAAAAAAAATCGGTAAAGGCTATTATTTAGGCACCCCTGTATTTCCGAAACGGCTAAATAGTTATTTATGTATTAAGGGCATTATGAAGATGTTTATGCCTCTGAGGGCAACCATCTTGTTGAGTTGCCCGAGGGTATAGACATTAAGTAATTCCCGTGGTACATACAGTATTTTATGTCCTACTTCAGACAATTCCAAGTTAAATTAAAAGAAAATTCAAAATCACGAACGGTTTTTTACCTACATAGTTGCTAAATAAACAAAGGTAATAAGTGTTTATTGTTGTGCTGTGTCAAAGTCAAAACTGAAATTCATATAAAATAATGGATTTTCCGTTGATTCCGGATAGAATTGCTGTGAATGCTGCCGAAGCTTTGGATAATCTTGTCCCAAAGAGGTCTAAAGACGCTTATGATAAAACATATCAAAGGTTTGGAGATTAGATGAAAAATAATGATGTAAAAATTATCAACGAGGGTGTTACTCGGATATTTCCAGGAATTGGTATGTTAAAATTGCTGTTGTAAATTATATTAGAATACTAATTATGTATATTGATTATAGTGTGGAACATTCACTCCTAATTCCCTATGGACGAAATATTCAATGTTAAAGAAGACATTATTAGTTAATAAAAGTATAGACATTGCAAGTTAGGCCAGTATCTAAAGCAAGCATCCAAAGTATGTCTTCTAAAAACAAAATTTCGAAATTGATGGCTGGACTACCATCAACGAGACCATCAACATCAAAAAACATTCAATCATCGTTAATTTCTGTTAGCAAAAATCACGAAATAATAGAAAACATTGACTTATCAAAAGCCGGCAAATTCGTTTTTGCTGGGTCTTTTCATAACTGTTCATTTAATATAAATGATAAATAAGTTTTTCGTTAATGAAAACTTGTTACTTTGATTTTTGCTATTGATTTCGCTTAATGGCCGAGGGCATTAGAAACTTCCTTAATGCCCTAGGGTGTTATATACCACTTAAAATGTCTGGTAACTATGGTGTTAGGAAACAATAATATTCGAGTAGGACATAAAATAAAAATCAACAACTATAAGCTTGTCTCAATCAGCAGACTAGTTTTTAATCACAAAATAAATAGAAGTGTACTAGATGAATATTGCATGTAGACCCCAGGAGGTCCTGTTAAGCAGTGGCGTAGCCACAGGGGGGCGATCGCCCCCCGCCCCTCTTGGCCTGGCGCTCCTTTACTACTTAAAAAATAATTCTTAAAAAACAATATCGGTCTTATTTTATTTTTAGTAAAGAAGAGCGATCGGAATAAACTTAATAAAACCGGTTTTGAGGGCGTTCCATCATATTTAATTTATTTATTTTTATATAGCGGATTTTAACTTCATTTGGGGCCAGACCCCTGTTTCCTAGGGAACATGAAAAAGGTGAATTCCTACGAAATTTGGGTGTGGTCCCAAAAATTTTTTGCCTGCGGCGTTTTACCTCCGCAGTCTGCGCCCCTACGATAGTTCGCCCTTCCCGCCCCAAAATGCTGGCTACGCCACTGCTAAGTCTTACAACTGGTTGATTGTATTTGATAGTTTGAAACTGTCAGGGACTGATGGTTGGAGTAGACCTTATATGTTTTTGAAATCGAACCGCGAAATGCAATCCACGCGTGTGGATATTGTTGACGGTTGACATTTCAAAAAAATTCAAAATTGCATCGTATCTGTCACTTTTTGGCATGTGTCGAATTTGATTATACCGTAAATAGCTTGGTCACAGGAAACTATGTTACTGTAAAAAAAAAAATAGAGGTTTAGCTTAAAAGGTACTTATATTTATTAAAGGGGTAAGACGCTTAAAAGACATAATCGATGAAGGCAATTTAGGAACCCCTGTATTTCCGAAAGGGCTGAAAATGAATATCAACAACTGTATGTTTGTGAAATAGAATTGCGAAATGTAATTCACTCGTGTGGGTACTTATGAAGGTTACCATTTAAAGAAATTCAAAATGACGTCGTATCTGCCTACATATTTTTTTTTGCATCAAACTTGGCTTCCTTGCAAAAAATCGTTTAGGAAAGTGTAATCTAGTTTTTATTATAGTCAGCAAAATGTCAGTGTACACTTATATTTATAAGGTAAATTAACTGGGTTAAGTATACATTTTAACAATATTACATATTTGTAATCATTTGATTATAACCCATAAAATATTCGAATACAGACTTTTTATACCGGGTGTTCCACCTAAGGAGGTAATCGGCTATATCTCAGAAAGTAATAACACTAGGACTTTGGAAAAAAATATATATGGATAAAAGCGGCCAAGAGAAATTGCTGGAAATTATTTTGAAGTTCGAAAAATTACCGCTAGGGGGCGTAAGAGAACTTTCAAAATAGAAATGCCGATTTTCTCTTGATTTTTCTTAATAAAAATATGTTAAAAATATAAGCATTGTATTCTTCATAAAGTTATGCAACTTTATGTTAGGAATCGTTTTTTTCTATTTTCAATAATAAAGTGGTGGGAGAGGATCAAACTTTTTTTCTTTCAAACGCTGATATCTCTGCTTTGGATAAACCGATTTTATTCAACTTGGTCTTGAAAAAAGCCCTTATTTTCCTCTACGAGTAGATCTATTAACTATACCATATTGACTCCGATGGTGGCCACTAGATGGCGTTTTTCCGTAATTCCTCAATGAATAAGGATTTTCTCAAAAAAATCAAATGTTATGTATGACTTTTTCATCATATTTTATGTTAGGCTTATAAAGGCTATTAAATAGTGGAATAAAAAATCCAGGTCCGTATTTAAAATAAAAAAGTTGATGATGGTCGCTCGAATCCGAAACGTCGGATTAAAAAACTAACCCCATCAGCTTGTCGAGGAGGAAAAGTTACTATGAGGAACTGAAAACCGCAACGTTATTAATCCAGAGATTTATTTGAATAATTAATGTTTTAAAAAATGGCCTATTTTTCCATATTAATTATTATTATCCCTAATTTCTCTAGTTTAACAAAAGATATCACGTTGCGGTTTTCAGTTCCTTATAGTAAATTTTCCTTCTCTACAAGCTGATGGGGTTAGTTTTTATATCCGACGTTTCGGATTCGAGCGACCATCATCAACTTTTTTATTTTAAATACGGACCTGGATTTTTTATTCCACTATTAAATAGCCTTTATAAGTCTAAAATAAAATATGATGGAAAAGTCATATCATAACGTTTGATTTTTTTGAGAAAATCCTTATTCATTGAGGAATTACGGAAATCGCCATCTAGTGGCCACCATTAGAATCAATATGGTATTGTTAATAGATCTGCGTGTAGAGGAAAAGAAGGACTTTTTTTCAAGACCAAGTTGAATAAAATCGGTTTATCCAAAGCAGAGATATCAGGGTTTGAAAGAAAAAAGTTTGACCTTCTCCCACCACTTTATTATTGAAAATAGAGAAAAACGATTGGTAACATAAAGTTACGTAATTTTATGAAGAATAAAATGCTTATATTTTTAACATATTTTTATTAAGAAAAATCAAGAGAAAATCGGCATTTCTATTTTGAAAGTTCTCTTACGCCCCCTAGCGGTAATTTTTCGAACTTCAAAATAATTTCCAGCAATTTCTCTTGGCCGCTTTTATCGATAAATATTTTTTCCCAAAGTCCTAGTGTTATTACTTTCCGAGATATAGCCGATTACCTCCTTAGGTGGAACACCCGGTACATTGCATTCGTAAAGTAGCGAATAAATTCAATAAAAATTAAGAGGGGAGTTTGAAAAAAAAAACGCTCGTATTCGTTGACTTGTATTATCAGTTTAGAGTTTTTTAACGTTGCAGAGAATTATACAGGGAATATTAAAAAAGAGATTCGTTTTTTTTCACACAACTAGGTAAATAAGAGTAGTAACGATATGGTAATTTTAAAGAGATTGTCTTAGAAATTAAAAATGTGAAAATATGTATCTAAAGTAAATGTTCGAATTGAGCTCCGTTGACAATCTGACAATAGCCAAGACGACTAACAAATTCTTTTTGAACGTTGTCGGTGACATCTGCATTAATGTTTCTAATTTCTTGGTGTATTCCTACTTTTAAATCTTCTAAATTCGCTGGACGATTCACGTATACTTGACTTATCAAGCATCCACACAAGAAAAAATCAAAAGGAGAGGGTTAAATCTGGCAGTCTGTGTGGCCACTCAATCGTCCCTCTTCTACCAATCCAACGATTTGGAAAAGCATCATCTAAATAAGCGCGAACAGGTAAAGCGTAATGTGGCGAGGCTCCATCTTGTCGAAAAAAGAGGTCACGCTGGTGTACATCGGGTTTTTCTAAATCCGGATACAAAGTTATTAAAGCGGGGATGAAGTCATTTTGAAGAAACTCCAAATATCTCGCACCAGAAAGAATTCTTAAAGAAATAGGAACCTAAAACTCTTCCGTCAACTGTAGTGCACCATACGTTTACTTTTTGAGGATGTTGTGTATGACATTCTGAAAACCAATGAGGATTCTCGCTTGCCCAATAACGACAATTGTGTCTATTCACATGACCGTTTAACGCAAATGTCGCTTCGTCAGAAAAAATGATTTTTTTTCACAAAGTTATCGTTATCGTTACAAAATTGTTGCATTTTCTCACAAAATTGAGTTGGCCGAGCAATATCATCTTCCCTTTTCTGTAATTGGTGTTTGAGGATTATCTTGCACTGTTAGCAGAACGTTAAGCTCAAATTCTTCAGTTATTGAGGGTCGACCAGATTTTTAAATATCTCGAACATTCCCAAATTCCTTGAACCTTGCCTTAACTCTGCTTACTATGCTTTGGTTAATATCCGGCCAATAAGAAAAATTTAATATAACTTTATGTTTTGCAGGTAAACCAGATTGTTAACGGTGCTCAATTCGAACTTTAGATACATATTTTCACACTTTTAATTTTTAAGAGAATTTTTCTACAAAATTTCCTTATGTAACCATTACCTTCATTTACCTTGCCGTATGTAAAAAAATGTGCTTTTTCTAATTCTGAAATAAAAAATTGGAGTTTCCATTTAAAAAAAAGAAGACGTCCCATCCCTTTTTTGATAAATCCGGTATAAGCCGCTGCAACGCTAGAAAACTCTAAACTGAAAATGCAAATCGACGGGTTCGAGCGTTTTTTTTACAAACTCCCTTCTTAATATTTATTGAATTTATTGGCTACTTTACGAATGCACTGTATACAAAACAACATATCAATTTTATTAAATATACATTTTCTTCATATATGAAAAAATCTGATGAACTGTTTTCTGCTCTTAAGTTAATAACAAATGGTTGGACGGTTTCTTCAATTAAACCATCTCATTTCCACATTTTCTGCTCGTTCTTAATTACGTGTTCTATACATTTCCGCCACTCCTTTGCATTGATTTATTTAAGTGCTTCCTGCTTATAAACATTCATTTTATAAAAATCTTTAAAAATCCTTACTTGTCAGATGGAGTATATTATATTTATTCTATTCCATCTGACAAGTAAGGATTTTTAAAGATTTTTAGTTTTTAATATACCTAATGGTATAGTCCTCTCTCCTGATTGCTTAAAACTTCTAAGAGATGGCGCCACTTGTCGTTCACTGTCTGAGCAGGACGATAAAACTGGTTATAAAGACTTGAGGCCTTTCTGTTGTTAGGTATGTCTGCGCTTACCCTATGCTGACGAGAACCAATAAGTTCGAAACCGGTCCATAGGTAGCAGCATCCTACCAACAAAAAGGTCTTCCTTTCTTGGTAGTTTTAAGCAATCAATTTAGTATTGTAGCGCTAACTGTGTTAGCCAAATACGGCCTTATAGTATAAGGTTCTTATATCAGATGGCTAGGAAATATTTTCCTAATTAGTATATTATATTTATTCATTTTATATGTAGCATTTCTTGTAGCCATATAATCTTTCACTTGGGTGTATATTAGTTATTAGGGTTTAATTCGCAATGGCAAGGAGGACGTTAAAATTATATTGTTCCGTTTTCTTGCCATTTCGTCAACAGCATATTTTACCAAGCGATGTCTGTGTGTCTTCACGATTGTTAGTAGCTCTTTTTTCATAAATGGTATTTGTTTTTCTAAAAGCCACTTAATTAATTTTGTTTTCTTCCAAGCAGTTGTAGGCAACTCTTCGCATCCTTCATAGCCCGTTGGAAAAAACTTAATAAATTCCCCAAAATAATCCTCAAAAACGTCAGCATTCATATCTTCGTGGTAGTTACCGATGTAAACTGACTGAAATCTTAATAAACCATTTGTCAAAAAGCCATCTGTGCTACCGATATGGCTAATAATTAGGCGTTTTCCTTTTCCAGAAAACGATTTTATCCACAGGGATAGATCATGATGGCGGTTCCAAAAATACCATTAATAACATTCTACAAGAGCAGTTACTCCATCCGTATCATATGCAAAATCTTTTAACAATGGATCCTGAAAGTCGGCTGACATCTTGCCGTTTCATCAAATCAATGAGAATAACTAATGCAACCTTTCAAAAAAAAAAAAATTATTTACGGACAAAGCTGCGTTCACGAGTTCGGGAATTAGAAATGTATATAACGAACATGTGTATAGCGATGAAAATTCTTATGCCATCAGGGAGAAACATTTCAGCATGAATTTAAAATTATTGTTTGGGCAGGTATGATTGACAATTTTATTATTGGACCAGTTGTAACGCCAAATCGGTTAAATGGGGATAACTATCTACTCTTCTTGCAAAACATTTTAACCGATTTATTGGATGACTTTTCGTTACAACTTCGTATCGTGATGTAGTATGCACTACCAGGCGCTACCCCACTTTAGTATTAATGTTCGAAGATTTTTAAATGAAACGTATATAGTTGGAGTCAAGCAAATATTTGACGCGTGACACTTCCATCTTGTCATATTTGTCCAATACTAGGTTATTTCGATTTCACCAACTTTATTACAGCTGATACTTAGTCAGGGCCGGACTGACGAATATTGTTAATCATAAACCTTTGCAGAAAATGATTGCTGGGAAATTGGTCCAAGAATATGAATTATAATATAAATAAATTTGTTTTGATAAATTCTGTGCATTGTAATGGTGGGATTCAGGATTGACCATTAATATCACAGGTCTTAAGAAGCAATCTAGTAGTGTATAACGATTAAATTAATAAATAAAATGCGTATCTGCAGCCCATATGATTTGACCAAATCGACGAGAAGGTAACTCGGTTTATGTATATCTCTTTTTAGTCATATAAAAGGATAAAGATACAAATACTTCGAGTGGGTGGTAATTATTATAATATAAATTTAGCCATTAGTAACTTTTATATTATGAGTGGCCTGCCGTATTTGACACCCATGACAATATGGAAGTGTCACGCGTCAAATATTTGCTTGACCCCAACTATACTAATAGATGGATCGGAAGAGGCAACGATGCACCCATTAATTGGCCAGCAAGATCTCCCGATTTAACGCCTCTAGACTTTTTCCTGTGGGGGCGCTACGGAAGCTGAATTATTGCAAAGAATTATCAATGCTGCAGATTATTTTAAAAACAAGCCCGACATGATGCCCAAAGTACAGTTTAATTTTTTGAAAAGAATTTATTTATGTATTCAGGAACACGGTGAATATTTTGAACATTTGTTATAAGAATTTAACTAGCTGGTAGTTATTAGAATTAAGACTGTTTTCATGTTTTTTCGTTCCGAATAAACAACAATGATGAATTACAAGGTACCGTAAATAATTTTTTGAAAGAGAAACTGTATGTCTAGTGAAAATTTTAAAGAGACAAGAAAGTTTCAAAATGAAGTCAACTAGTATTAGAGAAACAATTAGAGTCATTTGTACAATGGGTAACAAAAATACAAACTTTTATTTGCGAATCACGCGCCATTTTTAAATTTCCAGGTATTAAAAAAAGATTGCGTTTAGGTCAAAACACGCTAATAATAGTAATAATTCTTAGTCCCAAAATGAGTGAAAATCGATAAAGGCGTTTAAAAATTATTCCGACAAGACGATATAAATTTGAGAAATTCAGGGCCCTGTAGCGGCAAAACGAAGCAACATTGCATATAGGTAAGTTAACCTAGATCGCTTTATTTTTGGTTAAAGAATTTGTGGTTAAGTGTTGAACAGTAATTTCAAGGACACCCTGCATACTACTTTTAAGAATTAATATTAAATATACAGGGTGTCTCTAAAATATCTGTACAAAATCTGAGCACATATTCCTGAGGCCAAAATAAGGCGATTTATAGCAACTTACTTTTGTCCGAAATTGCTCCGTTTCCGAGATACAGGATGGTAAAGTTAAAAAATAAAAATCGCATTTTTTAAAATTAATGAACATTTTTTTAACGTATTACTTTAAAACTTGGTACCCGGGGTTTTTTTGTGATGCGAAACTCAAATACTGACACCTTTTCACTGTGGCCATTGGAGCGCGCTTTACAATGCACTTCTTATGGTTTAGAATGGCCATAACTTTTTATCAGTGTAGTTTTTTCCTCTTTTTGTTAAGGAACTAATTTTTTGAACATTTTGAAACAAAAAACGTACTCTTGTGAAAATCCGCTAAAGTAAGGCGTTTTTGAGATATTTCGATTTTTAATGTTCGATGCCGCACCGGAATATTTAAATTATTTTGAATAAAAAATTCCACTATCAGTAAATTTTCGGCAGGAAAAATTGTTTCACTTGGGTTAGTTACAGCAAGTTTTGCAGGAAGAATTTGAGTATAGATTTTTTTTAATTAAATGAGGAACAATTTATTTCAAAAGTAAATTTAATTAGCATAAACTTTTAGTAATTGGTCAAAATGACCTCCGTTAACATAAGTACAAAGATTAATACGACGTAAAAAGTTTAAATTTACCCTTTGCATCAATTCCGCATCGTTCTGTAATATGTTGACTGCATTTTGAATTCTTCCCCACAATTCCTCTTCATTATTAATCGGTCTGGAGTATACCATCGTTTTTAAAGACCCCCCATAAAAAATAATCCAACGGAGTCATATCCGGTGAGCGCGGCGACCACTTTACAGGAGCGTCATTTCCTCTACCGATCCATCTGTTTGGATACTGTCCATGCAAATAATTGCGGATATTTAAACTAAAATGTGGTGGAGCACCATCATGCATAAACCACATATCTCGTCTAAGTTGTAGTGGCAAATCTTCTAATAAATGTGGCAGCGTATTTTGTAAATGTTCTAAATAATCCACACCATTTAGTCGTGGCGGTAAAATGACAGGACCAATAATGAAATTGACAATGATTCCTGCCCACACATTAATTCTAAACTCATGTTGATAATGAGTTACTTTCGTGACATGCGGGTTTTCAGCAGCATAAATATGTTCGTTATGTAAGTTGGTTATACCACTTCTTGTAAAATATGCTTCGTCACTAAATAAAATGTGCTTAGCAAAATCCACATTCTGTTGTCTTTGTTCGGTAGTGAACCGACAGAAGTCCAATCGTTGATCGAGATCCGGAGCCAAAAGGTCTTGTACCTTTAGGATATGGTATGGATGAAGCTGCTGTTTTTTTAATGTTCTATGAACTACATCCTTGGATACTCCTACCTCTAAACCTAAGCGTCTGATGCTTGATTTTGGATCTTCAGCAATTCTTTCCAAAATTTGTTCCTCAACCTCAGGAGTCCTTATTGCACGTTGCCGTCCATAATTGGCAGTTAAAGGAGTGAAGCTACCGGTTTCGCGAAGGCGTCTCTCAATAGCAGCAAATGTTCGATGGTTTGGTATGCGCCGATTTAGATATCTTTCCCTGTATACCCTCACACTTTCGCGGCCATTTCCTTCCCAATACCCAAAAACCAATAGCATATCCGTCATTACTGCAGAACTGTATCCTTAAGCCAACTTTACAGTCAATTTAAAATTTAACTAACACGTTTCAAACACCTTGTTTATTCTCGCATTGGCAAATTCTTACTAAAACACTTACTGTAAACAACATAGACTGGTAGCGAAAATTTTTAAAATACGAAAAATGTTTACATTTAAATAGTCTGTTGTAAAACAAAATTTAAAGGTGCTCATCAAACAGGTAAAAAATACAAGGATCTTTGGATGTGACACTCCAAAAATGTGTCTAAAAAAAATATGTTCCACTGCTAATACAACATATTTTATACAGAATAATTTAAATATTCCGGTGCGGCATCGAACACTAAAAACCGAAGTATCTCAAAGAGAGTATATTTTTTGTTTCAAAATGTTCAAGAAATTAGTTCCTTAACAAAAAAAGGAAAAAACTACACTGATAAAATAGTTATGGCCATTCTAAACCATAAGAAGTGTATTGTGAAGCGCCCTCTAATGGCCACAGTGAAAAGGTGTCCGTATTCGGGTTTCGCGTCCCAGAAAACCCCCGGATACCAAGTTTTAAAGTAATACGTTAAAAAATGGTCAATAATTTTAAAAAATTCGATTTTTATTTTTTAACTTTACCACCCTGTATCTCGGAAACGGAGCAATTTCGGACTAAGGTAAGTTGCTTTAAATCACCTTATTTTGGCCTCAGGAATATGTGCTCAGATTTTGTACAGACTTTTTAGAGACACCCTGTATAGACAGGCAGGTATTCCCATGGAATAGCTACTTGGTTCTTATTTATTACCCTCTACCAATTTCAAACAGGGCATAGTATTTTTTATATTTAACCGGCCTTTGATACGGCAATAAATTCCTAAAACACACTATTTACCAAATTTTCAACCATTCATTTTAATATATTTTCCAGTAACGTAATAAATAGCCGTTTTTCCGGCGTTTTAAAACATGAACAAACAAAAATGTTGTTAAGAAGAGGGTAGAAGGTTATTACTGCAAAACTTGTCTGAATATTGTGTTTTTTGGGTTTTTCATTTCCGTCTACGTCTATCGCATGGCACATAATAAAAAAAAAACGTGCTTTCGTTACATGACTCCTCGCAATATACCTACTTACGTTCTCTAAATTTAACTGATGTTTTGGATTTATGTTTTCTTTTATTTTAGTCGAAAAAATGGAAAAATTCGGTATTATACGTGTCACCACCAGGGAAGTTAATTAGGGCCTGCTTGCAACAAAAAGATTAAAACTTTTTGTATGGTTATTAACCTAAACATTTGGGCCGGGTGTGCCAAAATTAAACTTATTCTGAACACTTCTAAAATTAACTGTATATACACAGGTTTTTGCTGCACGTCTTACGCGAGGCTTTGAGCTTAATGCGATTAGAGAGTTCCTTAGAGTTAAGCTAGATTCAAGTCATTCTTGGGAAACTGACAATTGGAAATGTTAGGTTTAGGGTCTCAGATTTTGGAAGCGTTTATTTTCATGCCAAAAAGCGTCCAAAAATGCTTTATTCTACTACTGTATAAATAAATTAACCTTCGGGCCCTAGCAACACGAAAGATCACGAAAGTAAACATTAGAGTTACCTAAATATTAAACGTTGCTAGCTACGAAAGTAGTATGTTTCTAGCTACGAAAGTACTACTTTCGGTGCCAGGACAAAAACACGAATACTCATAGGAAATTTTTATTGTATTTATTTAAGCGAATTTTGGAAAAAAACTTAATAACAAAATGCTTATATTTATTGAAAAAACAATAATAACAATAATATGAAACTTAAATAATAATTATTTATTGCCATTAAGGTTAATAGTGAAATTAGAACAGTTGGAAAAAATAAATTTATGGAATATTATTCAATTCAATAGCTTCGCCGCTTCGTATTACAGTCTTGTTATTATCCTGGACTTGGACAATATTACAACTCGTTCTATTTGTCACTCTCATGTCGTTAGATGGAATAAAAGTAGGAGTTCCATTTAAGATATTTTTGGAAATTTCGATTTTATTAGTATACGAATCACCAATATATCAGTCCGCAACGGAAGAAGACCTCCAACAGCCATGTCTTTTCAAATCCAAAATATCGACACCTGGAGCATTTGCGAGGAAGTGAAAAAAACAAGTGACCAGTGTATTTATTAATGTCTTGAAGTTTCAAAAATTTGGCATCTTTGAGAACATTCGAAATAGTATGTTATCCAATCACTTGATTCACACACCTACCTCATTCATAGCGATAGAACAAGCGCTCGTCTTGTGCATTATTTGGCCGACGTTTACTGTAATCTTGTAGTAACCTCACAAACGAAACTGGACCTCCATCATCGGTTATCACAAAATTTCTTTCAATCTTGTTTTTGCTCTGGAGGATTTTAACTATAGCTACATCATCCTTGATTTCACCGTCTTTCAACCTCATTTTATGGATCTCATCAGTGCGGCATGCTCCAGCTATTCCCATTACTGTTATCACTTTTATAGATAAATACCTATGATTAGAAGCGTCAAGTAACCATCGTTTTTTCGTTTAATAAATGCAATGAGTTTCTTAAACTGCGAATTATCTATATTATTGTTCACAGAAATAGTTAATTTGAGCATGGAATATTGTGACCATAGGGACGGAGGTGATAAGGCTTCAGATTTCTCTAAGAAGTACGCTAACATCACATTTTCGTCAATTTGAGAAACGTTTTTATCCGCGAACCATTCCAGAAACAGGTTGTTCGTTTGATAGTATCTATCTTTCGGCTTCTCAGATAACAGTGAGACATATGCCAACTCGGCCGCCTTCTGAATAGCAACGTTTTGGTCTTGGGAGAACATTTTAGACTAGCGAAATTAAAAAACTCGAACTGACAGACTCTGACAGTACTCAAATTACTAGTTGTCATGGATTATTTTACAGGTAGAAAAACCTTATTTTATCGTATATAATACCACAAGAGAGAAAATTTTGCCGGCAAAATTTTCCGATTTGATGAGAATTTTGTTAAAAACCACGAGCCGTTAGGCGAGTGGTTTTGAAAAATGTCACGAGCGAAATTGCCAAAAAGCAACAAACTTGAATATAAAAGAGGAAAATTTTACCTAAGATTTTTTTTCTTGAGTGGCATTCGTCAAGACTATTTAACGAATAATATTAAAACTAGGTATATGGGTGAATTATAAATTAATTTTATTCCAAAAGAAGATGTCATTAAAATATTTATCCTGTAACATTTTGGCTGTAGTATTCCAGATAGACTTTACGCAAGTTTCCTTATAGTCTTCGCCGTTTTTTCTTTTCATATTAAATGCCCAGTCTTCCAAAATTGTGGCTATATCATTTATAGTTGTAGTCGAAACAAATTCATAATTACGCTCTTTACAAAAATCTAGAAATTGGTTTCATATCGACGATCTGGTTTTTATGGTATTTGTTGGAATTACTTTTTCCACGGCAGATTTTATTTCACCGATTGATCTTTGACCGAAACGAATGGTTTCACACATACTTTGGTAAAAATAAATAAATTTACGTGAGATTACAACCTTTCAAAAGTAACAGTGACAATCTACTGTCAGTCATTAATTACCAATCTTAACAGTGAATGTAACTAAGGTAACAAAATTTTGCCGATTAAAAACTATATTGCTAGCTATTTTCTGAAATTCTGATTGGTCAGTGGGGTCGGCAAAATTATGAAGGTAGTGGTTTTTCCGATTAAAAACAGGTACATATCTAAAATTGATACATTTTGATTGGTTCAAATTATGATGAGTGGAATAGTCATTATAATTTGAATAAAATCAAAGTTCATTATTTAATAATATATTGATCAGAGAACAGTAGTAGAAAAAATTTAATACATTACACGATGAGAAAGCCTTTTTTCATGTTCGGAGGTATTGAATAACCTCGGCTATTCAAAAACCTCCCCACACCAAAAAATTAACTTTCGCATCTAGTAATGTAAATAACTATTAATAGTATATTACCTACCGAGGTGGAAAACTTCTCTCCTTCAGGGGTCATAATCTTTTATTATTCTACTCAAATATGTTTCACTTATCTAAATTACAAATTTTAATATTAACTTTACTTCTTATTCCATATAATTAACCATCTAATACACCAAGTTTCCAGCCTTTCTGTTGTACTCATTTATTTGAGACAACTTATTTCGATGTTAAACTCGATGTTGGGTAAGTTCTTCTTAATCTTATTCTTTTTTATTCTCAAATTTATATTATCCTTTTAGTATCCCCTAAAGATGAGTACTTAAGTACTCGAAACATATCGGGAGCTTAAAAAACTTTTTTATGTTAACAATTAAACTGTGGAGAAAGACTGCATTGTTTTATTTTATATTTTATATTAAAATTATTATTAAAAGCGAAATGTCATTTTGACTTTTTCATTTATAAATTAGACAGACATTAGAATTTCAAATAACCGCAGGTGGTAAAATAATAATACACAACAAGATGGCAAATATCATTTTTTGAATATGGTTCTCATGTCAGTAAACAATATAGTATTTTTTGAACACGAATGTTGTGTCAAAAATATCGCAAAGCATCGAAAAAATGCTATCCGATGAAGAATTTGAGTTTGTTGCTACTCCACCAGAAATTCGGGAAGCAGAAAAATAGTAGAAGATCTTCTGCCAACTAAAAGCCGCCCGAGATATGACAAGGCATATAACAGTTTTAAAGAATGGTGTACGAAAAACAAACTTCAATATCCTGGTTTTGAATCGGCGCTACTAGCTTATTTTAGCGAAAATGCCAAGACAAAGAAGATATCAACGCTTTGGTCGGTATATTCAATGCTGATCAGTTAGGGAAAGAGTAGACATATCTAAACACGCAAGGCTATTGGCATTTTTAGAAAAGCAAAACAAAGGATACATGCCGAAAAAATCGAAAGCACTGTCTATGGAAAATATTGAAACTTTAGGGTCAAGCAGAATCTACGGTGTTGCTTCCTTTCATCGGATTCCATAGCCTCACTAATGAGCTGTTATATAGCGTAACGCGCCTGGGGTTGAATCCGGCAAGAGGTAGCAACTAACCTTTAGATTTTTAATTGTTGGTACTCGGTCCGTATCCGAATTGGTCTTTAATGAAGCGCTCCTGGCGGCGACTCCTGTAAGAATGACCGGCTCGTCTGGTCTTTACAGGAGTTTGCTTCTCCGTTTCTGACTGATTTTTGTTAGACGGGCCAGGTGATGCATTTGATTGCTACGAGATGTCGCTTGAAAGCTACATCTGCCGTTATTCATCCACCTTTCAGGGTCAAGTAGACTCTACCGTGTTGCTTCCTTTTGTCGGATTCCATAGCCTCACTAATGAGCTGTCATACAGCAAAACGCGTCTGGGATGAATCCGGCGAAAGGTAGAAACTAACCTTTAGATTTCTAACATAGCGAAAGTTTTGGACTGTTTGTTGTATTTTCCTATATATCTGCACCGCTTTGAATACTCTTGCATCTCTGTGGGTCCGCTATCGTTTCCTATAAGTTTCCTACCACTTCTCGTCAGAGTTCATGTCTGTGATTTTATTTTCTTACAGAAAGGGTTCTTGTTTTTTAATAGCCTGCGAATCTGCAGAACAGCCTTGTTAGCGTCTGCCTGGATACAGAGGTCTAAAGTATGGTACGCCTGAATTAGTCTACTTTTTTTCTCGCATTAAATTATACATTTTGTCGATTAAAGTACCGTGCTTGGAAAATCTGCATACTTTAATATTAGAAGCGCCATGGCTGTATTAATGGTCTTGGTTATTCGGGTGCATCGATTTCGTGTTCCGTTTCGATAGGCGGCCGACGTTCATTTTTTTTTCAATATTTTTCTGAATAAAGGACAGTCAAGTATAGCTAATACAGGGTGTTGGGAAAATGTGTTTGGATACTTGGACAGGTGATTCTACATGATAAAATAATGTTAGTAAGTCATGTAACAAAATATCGAAATCTCAATATTTTCTTAGTTATGGTCTGTCAAAGTTCAATTTTTTTTTTCTTATTTTTGATGTAGGGCATTTACTTTTTCACCAATTAATTTGATTTTTGGCACAGAGA
The DNA here is from genome assembly GCA_963920685.1 of Polydrusus tereticollis. Taxonomy (NCBI): domain Eukaryota; kingdom Metazoa; phylum Arthropoda; class Insecta; order Coleoptera; family Curculionidae; genus Polydrusus; species Polydrusus tereticollis. The sequence continues at coordinate 1,540,876 of OY987334.1, read as the reverse complement.
CTTATCTTCACGATTTCTATAACTCTGTTACCAAAATGTTGCCCTACTCTGCCACCAGAGAGCACTTTACCTGAAAACCATATTTTTTTTTCGCATATCTTTTTGGATTTGACAGATATTACAAAACCAAATATGCCTTGTGAAAGACAATAAAATACTTATTAAAAAAGTTACTCTTCATTCGAGTCGATAAACCTCACCGTTTAGTCACAAATTAGCAGTAAACATTTTATTACCATTAAATCAGTACGTCCAATAGGCGCAAATAAATCAAGTTACCATGCTTCAAATTTAAATAAATCTGTCAATAAAATACCTAATAAGTTATCGGACTAAATACTAAATTATATCAACGTAAACAATTTATTTTTATTTATTTATTTTCAGTTTTATTCACCTAATAATAATTTATGTATTGGTAATTATTATACGAATAGATAGGTCATTAAATCTATTATTTAACACTGAATGAACAAGTAATTAAGAAGGAAACTAATCATAATATATTCTCAAAATGTCCTCCGTTCATCTCTATACATTTCCTAATGCTTTTCAAGAAATGTTGCCTAACTTTAAAGAAAATACCGGCCGTATTTTGAATAACCTCAAATCCATTAATTACTCTTTGACGTAGATCTTCAACATCGTTTACCGGAGTTTTATAGAGCAAAGTCTTTAAATGTCCCCCCAAAAAAAAGTCCATAGGATTAATGTCAGGCGAACGCGGTGCCCAAAGTAATGATCCATTTCGTCCTATCCACCTGTTAGGAAATGTATCATTGAGATATGTCCGTTTATAGTACGTTTAGACTAAAATGGGGTGGAGCGCCATCTTGAAGAAGCCACATGCTTAATCTTGTTTAAATTGGCACATTTTCCATTAATTGTGGAAGGACATTCCGAAGGAAATGTAAATAAACTTCGCCATTTAACGGTCCTTCAAAAAAGTGAGGTCCTATGAGATGGTCTCCTATAATTCCGCCCCATACATTTAATGAGAATCGTCGCTGATGCTGCCGTTCCATAATCGCATGTGGGTTTTCGTATGCCCATTGGTGGGTGTTATGAAAATTGGTAATCCCATCCCGTGTGAAAGTAGATTCGTCCGTGAATAATATGAAATTAAGGAATCGATTGTTTTGTCGAAATTTCTCTAATAATTGTTGGCACATGTTAACTCGTAACTGTGCGTCACCCTCATAAAGTGCCTGTACCTTTTGTACATGAAATGGGTAAAGAAGATCCTCATGAAGGACTTCCCAAGCCGTAGAATTGTCAATTCCCTCTTCTAAAGCTATATTTCGAGTACTTATACCTGAATTCGCTTCTGCTCTTTCAAGTATTCTTTCTTCCATTTCAACAATTCTAACGTATCTTGGTCTACCTTTATCAGCAATAGTATTTATAAATGAGCCTATCTCGCCAAGCCTTCGATGAACTTTGATGAAAGTTGGGGCACTTGGAACATTTCTATTAGGATATGTTTCCATGTAAAACCGCCGTGCTTGCTCTGCATTCCCATTGGCTCTCCCATAACAAAAATGCATGTCACGATACTCAGTATTTGAATATACGTGAGCCATTTTATAACTAGGTAAACAGCAACTTAATTTTCACTAATTTTAAAAATGTACTACGTTTATGAATACTTTTAAGGCTTTACTAATGTCTAATTTTTTTACTTATTATTTACTTTTCACCCGTCTTATCATTTATTTAAATTTGAAGCATGGTAACTTGATTTATTTGCGCCTATTGGACGTACTGATTTAATGGTAATAAAATGTTTACTGCTAATTTGTGACTAAACGGTGAGGTTTATCGACTCGAATGAAGAGTAACTTTTTTAATAAGTATTTTATTGTCTTTCACAAGGCATATTTGGTTTTGTAATATCTGTCATATCCAAAAAGATATGCGAAAAAAAAAATATGGTTTTCAGGTAAAGTGCCCTCTGGTGGCAGAGTAGGGCAACATTTTGGTAACAGAGTTATAGAAATCGTGAAGATAAGTCTCTGTGCCAAAATTCAAATTAATTGGTGAAAAAGTAAATGCCCTACATCAAAAATAGGAAAAAAAAAATTGAACTTTGACAGACCATAACTTAGAAAATATTGAGATTTCGATATTTTGTTACATGACTTACTAACATTATTTTATCATGTAGAATCACCTGTCTAAGTATCCAAATATATTTTCCCAACACCCTGTATAGTTGTAGAAGTGAACCCCTGTCCCTTGTCGAATTATTATACTTCACCATCTTAATGACAAAAATATCCAGGATTTCCGAAAATCAAACTAATCCAAAATGGGTGTGGCCTGATAAAAATTATAATCAATAGAATAGTTGTACAGAACTAGACCCGTTTGATTTTGTTGCCTAAACACTAAATCCTGTGCGTCGCATGCAAGTCTCCTCCTATTATAATTGTATCATTGCTTTTAAAAATCTTGCGCAAGCATATTCCCTCAAAACCCACACTTGGACTGCAACAAACTGTTAGCTTTGTCATCATTCAATTGAACGTTACTTCTGTGTGCTGAGAATCAGATGGATCTGACACGGCTTGCGCAATGAAGTGCTGCTTGACATTGTCATTCCTGAACCGTGAAGCGTTCCCCTTTAAACCACATTTCATACACAAGAAGCACTTCAACCTCATACTTTGCAACAAAGTCAATAATTTTAAGCCAGCCCCTGAATGTAAAAGGAATATCTATAATTTTGGTCAATTCATTTAGAACATTTTAATTTTTACCATTGGATATTATGTGGGTATGTGTTATGAAAAATAAATTTAAAAAAATCAAGGAAGTTAGTTTTTATACGCTTACTTATACAAAGTGTTTCCTAACCTCTCTGAAAAAATGAAGGAGGTGAATCCTCACCTTATTTTAAGACGAAAATGTGGTATAAAAGTTGTTCGCATGTCGCTTCTTTTTCGAAATACAGGGTGAAAAAAAAATTGGTAAAGCAATAATAATCATTTTAATAATTGATTTTAAAACTTCAAATAAATTGCTGAAAATATCCTCCATGAGCTAGTAAACACCCATGTACACGACGTGCTAAATTGTCTCTTACGTGTTGGGAAAATTTCGGGACAAGCGCGAATCGTATTAAAACCATCAATAATACTCAGTCGAAAGTCCCTTCAGTTTTAACAGGAGTAGTATAAACGAGTTGCTTAAGATGACCCCAGAAATAAAAATTCAATGGATTCAGATCCGGCGAACGGGGTGGCCATGGGTGAGGTCCTCCTCTACCTATCCAACGAGCCCGATATTGTTGATCTAAATAGTTTCTAACACGTACTTCAAAGTAAGGGGGGCGCCGTCATGTATGAACCACATTAAAGTTCTCGTTCTTAGTGGCACTGCTTCCATCAATTCTGGCAATTCATCTCTAAGGAAGTTGTAATATACATCACCAGTAAGTCGATTTGGAAAAAAATACGGTCCAACTAAGCTATCTCCAATAATCCCTGCCCAAATATTAAAAGAAAATGTATACTGATGATGTCCTTCGATGATAGCATGAGGATTATCGTCCGCTCAAATATGGTTGTTGTGAAAATTTATGATGCCTTGTCTGGAAAAATTCGCTTCATCTGTAAATACTATTTTTGTCGAAAAATGTGGGACCCTTAAAGAATTTTCTTGAAACCAGTTACAAAAATTAACTCGAGCTGGAAAGTCTCTAGGCAACAAAGCTTGCACTCTTTGTACGTGATAAGGATAAAGTAAATAGTCCTTTAAGATACTCCATACTATTTTGTAGCTCACATTCAACTCGTTCCCAATTTTCCTCGTACTAGTGCCTGGAGATTCTTCAACCATGTTTAAGAGCTCTTCCTCAAGTTGTACGGTTCTAACTGTAAGTGGTCGGCCGCACATTTTGCTTTTTGCAAAGCAACATGTTTCCTCTAACCTAAGGTGCAATCTTGTAAATGTTTCCGAACAGGGTACTCGTCTATTAGGAAAACGTTATGCATATAAACGTCTCGCCGCTAGCGCACTTCCATTTGCCAAACCGTACATAAAATGAATTTGAGCCATTTCTTGATTGGTAAACTCAGCCATTATGAAAAGTATGTCATGTAGTACAAATAAGTTTAAAAACAATTTAAAAGGATATTATTTGAAAGATGTTAAACAGGAGACAAATGTTACGGAGAAAACAAATGTGGTTGCCATGGAACGAAGCAAAGCCTACTCGTATCATTTGACGCAACATAATGATAAAGATACGAAAAATTAATAATAAATTAAGGTACTCTTTTACCCAGATCCCCGCCAATAAACTAATTGTAAAATTTCAAATTGACCCAAAGTAAAGTATTCTAATCCCTTATGTTTAACAAATATCATTAGAATATCGTTTGGCATTAATTAATAAAATGAAAAAAAATCCAAATTCTTTTTTAACACCCTGTATTTCAAAAACGAGGCGACATGCGTAAAAACTTTTTTACCGCATTTTTGTCATAAAATAAGGTGATGAATCACCTCCTTCATTTTTTCAGAGAGGTTAGGAATCATCCTGTATAGACGTCAGAAAATTTGAAATACATATTATTATACTTTTCTATCTCGCCTATATGCTAAATGTGTAGCTAAAGTAAGCGCTACAAATATAACATTATTGTTTACATCTCTGTCTTCTATAAAAACTTCAGCAAAAAATGCCGCCTCTAAGCGGCGTGCATTGCGACAATTTCTAACTGATTTAGCCAATGAGAAGCGAAAAATGGGCTTTGAACGCCAATAGAATATTCATAAGAGGAATTAGATAGAACTTTCTTACCGTCCACGTTGACTCTTAAAGTTTAACCGGGGGTATTGTCGCTTCATTTGGATACATTTTTTGCTAGAGTTTTTATACAGATATTTAAATGTAAACGATAATGTTATATTTGTGGCGTTTACTTTACCTATATTGTATTGTATATTGAGAGATACTTTTCATCAAAAACGAATTATTTTCAGTTATTTCCGTGGATGCTTTAGGTTAGCTATTGAGCTGATCTAATTTGAGGACCCTGGCCTGCATCTGTTTACAGGTGTCAGCTGTAACGGCATAGCGAAAGAGGTTCCAATATGGGGTTGCAAATTTAGAAAGCAAAATCCCATATCCCGAATCGAACAATAACCTACTCTATGGATACTTTACGTTTTTCTGAATTTTATAATATTTTAATGCAGGAGTCGCCACTGTTATAGAAATTCCTATTTAAAAAACTATTAGTCTCGAGATCAAAACTTGCGGGTCTAGGACTATTCAGCGCAGGCGTTTCAGCGCCGCCGTTTTTGAGCCGCCGTTTCAGCGCCGCCGTTTCATCGCTAGGACATTTCAGCGCCGGCCCATTTCAGCGCTAAATTATTTCTCAAGATTTTATTATTAAATATTTATAATAAAAATGATCTAAATAGAATTTATTAAATAAAATTAAAAATAGATAAAATATTGGTAATACAATCTAAAAAAAAAACAATAACTAAAATTTGTTTAATAAATAAAATTTATTAAATAAAACTACAAAAAGATACAATATTGGTACTACAAACTAATAACATTTTTAATATAATATATACAATTAATTAATCAGTCATTTGGTAATTGTGGGCTATTCCTCTTAAATATTCTATTGGAGTTCTGTTGCCGTATTCGGTAACAATGCGGAGTATGCGTTCATCTGCATCACGATATTTTTTTAATTTAATCTGGGGCGGATTACCAGCAAATAATTGTTCATAGTAAGTATAATAATAATTTATAATCTTGAGAAATAATTTAGCGCTGAAATGGGCCGGCGCTGAAATGTCCTAGCGATGAAACGGCGGCGCTGAAACGGCGGCTCTAAAACGGCAGTGCTGAAAAGGCTGCGCTGAATAGTCCCATTCCCAAACTTGCCTTTGACCTTAAAGTTCGTTTAATAACAAATTAGCAGGGATGACTATTTCTATGGCCAATTACCCAGAAATGGCCGGATTCCCATTCTGTTTAGAAAATCGTTTAGAGAAGAAAGGAAAAACAAAATACGATTAATTAACTGGAGAATAAAGGAAATAGTTTGAGTGGGGCGAGAGTGGGTTAAAAGAAAGACCTACATAAAAAAATTAAATGCCTTATTTCAACATAACTTGGCAACTATTCAAAGTAACCGTATTTTTTATTGTAAAAATTAGGAAAGTTTAACCTTTAAGAGTCCGTAAGACAAAGAGCGGTCAGGTATGCCGCCATGTAACACAACTGCAGACCGCGACGGGTAGCTGTCTGTCTGAAGGAGCCTTCAAGCAATATTTAAGTTAATATAATATATAAATATGTATATATATGAGCAACTTTGTTCTCTAGCCACTTGTTGAGGGGAAAAGTGGAGCATGTCGTATGCTTGCTTATAAACCAGTAAACGTGTTCATTTTCAATTTAGAGTCCCAGTGCCTTCGTTGATGCGCGGTGTGGGTTTGTGTTGATTAAGGTAAGCGAAGTAAAATATAGGACGTAGTTTACGTGATGTTTTTGTTATTTTCCACTACTCAATTTCTACCGTTTAACTTAGTACTGCATAAAGCCTTTATAAGGCCTTATAAAAACCTAGGAATATATATTTATTATCTTAGAAAAAAATATGTTTTTAATTTGTTTGTCAACTGCTACTGAAATCTGACAGTGAACCAGTGCACAGTGAACCGGTTCACTGTGTATCTGCCCTTCCTTATTGAAGTGGCTCACTGTTTACACATCTATAAGAAAATAGGTTTTTAACGTTTTGAATGTTGTAGGTTATTTATAAATGTTGTTGACTGAGCGCAAAATTGGAAGACATACAGAAAAGCAAATGTGAGAGACAATTGAACTTAAAAAAGCAGGTTTTGGATTAAGAAAAGCGGCAAAAACCAAAGGCATACCTTACCCAACATTTCGACGATATTGCTTAAAGCAGCAGCAACAAGGAGAGACAGCCAAACTTACTCCAAATTATGAGGTCAATATGGTTTTTACAGAAGATCAGGAAACATCTTTAATTAATTATTTATATGAATGTGCTTATGCGTTTTATGGCATAACAAATAAGTATTGCCGATTGATTGCCTATAAAATGGCAAGGTACAACAACATTCAAATGCCCACTTCATGGACTCAAGATGGAATGGCTAGTGTTGAGTGGTTGCGCTCATTTCGCAGTAGACATCCACAACTTACTTTACGGTCACCGGAACGTTGTAGTTTAGCTAGAGCCACGGCGTTTAACATATCTAATATTACAAAGTTTTTTGACAATCTACATAACATTTTACAAAGGCATGGATATTTTGCTGACGGGACCCAAATTTTTAATTTGGACGAAACCTCGACGACCACTGTACAAAAGCCCCAGAAAGTTCTTGCTCCCAAAGGAATTAGATGTTTATCGAAAGTAACTAGTGGAGAAAAGGCACTCTAGTTACCACATGTTGTATAATAAGTGCAAGTGGCCAAAGTTTGCCTCCAGTCTTAGTTTTTCCGTGAGTTCATTTTAAAAATCATATGACTAATGGAACCTCGACTGGCACTCTAGGTTTGGCTACTTCCAGTAATTGGATGAACTCTTGTCCAGGTTATGAGTCATTTCATTAAGCATAGTTCCTTATCTCAGGAATCCATCCATCATTGTTAATACTTGACAACCATGAGTCACACCTAACAATTAAAGCCTTGGACGTGGCAAAACAGAATGGTGTTACCGTCTTCACATTACCGCCACACACAACCCATAAAACCCAACCATTGGATGTAGGAGTTATGAAACCATTTAACGAATATTATAATGCAGCCATGGATTCTTGGATGCTTCGAAATCCTGGACGCCCAATAACCATCTATGAATTAGGAGCTTTTATTGGAGGTGCTTATCAGAAAGCCATGATACCGTCGACAATTTCCAAAGCGTTTAGGAAAACCGGAATATTTCTCGATAACAGGAACGTCTTTTCAGAAAAGACTTCCTTCCTAGCTCAGTAACGGATAGACCAGATCCTGGTGAACGACCGTTATATATCATAGAGAACCACACTGGAAATGATAAAAATCCATCTGTTAATGAAGCCGGACCTTTAAAGAGGGAGCCGAACAAGGAAAGCAGAATTATTCAAGTGTTTGCTCTTGCTAAGGAAACAACTTTTGTTTCCCCAAAAGAACTTCGACAACCTTTACGAGCTGACGCCAGAAAACATGTTAGAAGAAATCGCAAAAAAGGAAAAAGCATAATTGCTACAGACATCCCGGAAAACGGCAATTGGTAATGCAAAAGGCAGCTAAGAAAAGAAAAGTTCCAAGCAGCACCAAGAGGGTTATAATGGATACTTCATCGTCAAATTCAGAAGCATCCGTAGTTGTGACAAATGATCGTGATGTATCGGACAGTTAGGTTCTAGAAACTGTTCTCTTCCATCTGGATCGTCAGCTTTTATTTAATTATTGGAAAAATAAATAAAGTGCTCTACTGCCTACTGCCTACTGCCTGTTAAAAATTTGATAGAGGCTAGAGATCTCCATAGAAATTACTACTTTGTACTTTATTTTTTATTTATAACGAACACGTTTTCTATATTTTTTTTAATTTCAAAAATGCATCATAATATCTTGTAACGTACAAATCTGATTTTACGATTTTAATAGTTTCAATAAACACAAATTTATAATAATAAATTACTTTATTCCACATTTAGTATAAACGTTAAAATCTTGTGTGTATGTCAGCAAAATTATTAGTGGTTCCAGTAACATTCCTAATTTGTCCTGGTTTATCTTACGTTCACTGCAGAAGCTTACTGAGAGGTTATTCTGGGAATTGGTCACTTGATACTGAGTTTCGAGGGATTCAAGCTATTCTGCTATCAGAAATAGCTTATACGTTGTCCCGTGTCCTGTGTTTCAGTAAGTTCTCCTTGAATAGATGGATTTAATGTACGTTACCTACGATAATTTCTAATGTTATGTGGTGACAGTTCAAGTCAAGTTTGTTTACCTTAGTAATAGGCTTAATTTATAACGGAATGCACCTCTCTAACTAGGATCGTGCCCCAGTACTTACTTTGACGTATTAATATGATGGTTTTTCTGGAGTGTTAGTTAATTTGCTAGCATTTTATGGAATTCATTCTAGTTTGACTTTTGAAAAACAGCTGATCTTGACAAGTCAAGGCTTCGGGGTCACCATTTTGCTAGGGCCCTGCGTATATTGGCCTCGTTGCACGTGTTCTACGGTGTTGCCATTTATTTTAGGACAAATCCCCTATGAAATCGGACCTCATGGTTTAGAACCGATTTGTACATGGCCAAACAGCCAAGCGGTGCTCTGGATGGTGAATGCCGTAATCTTGCAGTAATCAGCTCTTAGGATTTAGACTTAATGGTGGAATTGCTCGATTGGTCGCTTCTTGGGTATGAGATTTTTATAAAGGTATATCTGGTTGCGGCAGTACGTTGGTGGTTTCCCCATAGCAATATCCTGATCCTGACGTTTGACAACCCTGTTGACATTGCGAATCACGTGTTCTTATTGAGTTGCGTACTGGAGATTTATTCCAGATGCTAGAGAGAAACAATTGCTCTTCGTAGCGGGTAGGAAAGGGATAGTGCTGTTCTAGACCCGAAGATCTTGGAAGTGCAGGGTACACAGCAGGCAGACATTTCACATCTTTCGACTAGAGTCGGTGTCTCCTTTTTGTCTCCTTTTTTTTCCGGCATAACGCCGCCATTTTAAATTAAAGATTTCGGTAATGTAACGCTGAGAAGCCTGTGAGCTTGTAAGTGCCACTTAGATGGATTAGCACCGCAAATCTTTGTGAAGTTATGGATTTCCGATTGAATTGACGTAGTTAGATATTGATGGAAGTACTTCACGCCATGTTGAATGGGATCAGATTTAATGGCCGCCATATGCTGTGGTTCTATGCCCCGCTTAACCTTCCGTCGGGCGCAGTTGCCATACGTACATGTCCGGGCGCAGTGTATCTAACAGACTCAGATGTATATATTTACCAATAATTATTAATTTTAGCATCAGTAATGAAACATTAGCAAATTGTAATTATTTTTAAATATATTAATTAACCAATGGATAGTTTTAGTAATATTAAGTAGCAGTCAGTGGCGTAACAACCGCCCCCACAGACCTCTTGTAAACAACAAAACGATTGGGATATTTTAGAAATATTTATTTGTTATAATACAGAACTAAAACTTGTAAATTATAAGAACTAAATAATATAGAAAAAACTGATACAATAAGGATAATCTATTACTAATTTATGATTAAAAGAGATTTGAGACTTTAAACAAACATTATTCAATTCCTCACTTAAAATATTACTCCACTGTGAGATGGACTACTTCCATAAAATTATTCAATTCGTTACACAATCGGGCGCAGTGTATCTCTCAGATCAATATGGCTGCCGTTAACTCGCAAGACGTTCGAACACTAACTGGCGCGGGCGTATCGAAAGATCATCCAAAACCATGAAGGTACTAATAAGTGGGGAAAATTCCGGGTTAAGGCTGGTTCACAACATACAAAATAGCATCCTCTGTATCTATTAGAACGGTTGCGCCCGACGAAAGGTTAATGTCTTCAGGTACGGTTGTCTTCATATATTAATATATTTGACTATTAAATCGATATCTAAGTCCTCGAATAATATTTCAGGGGCGATATAAATTCGGAGTAGAGTTCACTCGTGGTGACGACTGCGTGGGATCTTTTGTTTTGAGACTACAGTATGGGCATTCAGGCCTAAAAGGACCCTCTACTTAAGTGCAGAGGTAATGTATATTTGGTAGATACTTATGTCAATTGAAAGAGGTAAATCTTCATAAATTAAGAGGTATTTTTCCTCTATTTTAGGGTTTTTAGTCCTGGTTTTGGTTTCATTTGGATTTTGGAGTGTTGAGGTTCATTCAGCACACTTGTTGGCTTATTAATTCCATGGAGTCTCTACACTGATGGTGTATTAGAGAGGCAGTTACTTCGAGTTCCATAGGATCCCTCAGGCATTGCATGGCCTTGAGTTGAAGCTGAGAATGCAAGTTTTTAAACATATTTTCATCTATCAATTCAATGAACCCATTTAAGACTTATTGACCAGTGCACTCTTTTTTTTATAGCAAGATCACATACAGAGAATTTTATTTGAATTAAATATTTTTGTTTATACTTGGATTAGTAACTCCTATGATGGTTCTTGACTAGGGAAGGGATCATTTCAGAGGGTTGGGGTATGGACATATTTAGGGTATTATTTTTTGTTTGGGATATGTACATATTTGGATTTTACTAGTATTTAGGATTGTGATTATTGTGTAATAAAGCTAACGCCATAGCTTACATATAAGGGGCTCGATATTGAAGAGCAGGGATTAATACTTTTTTTGGGATTTTACCACTGCATTGAGTCATTGTTATGCAATAACGCTATCTGTCATGACTTGCATAGTACAGTAAATAGTAATCGTACATTTTAGCTGCTTATTTTATATTTCGGTTAGGATACTGCATCAGCGGACTGCGGTCTGGTAACTGTAAACAAGGCATGATCACGTGTTGTAGGCCTACATCCCTGAGTAGCGTATATTGATAGCACCCTGTATATTATTTGGTGTCACTCACAGTCGGTTTATTTATTTGACTTGTAGTCGCGTATCAATTTACCTACATAAATGTAAGTATCGCTGTAGTACTCCTGGCTTCCATAGTTCTAACGTTGCTGGGTCATATCCTTAAATCTTCCTGTACTTTTCGACCTCAAGACTTGACTATACATTTATATTTCTACAGTAAAAAGTAATCCTATCTGTGGAGTTTAACTTATTTCCACATCCTTACTTTTAATTACTGTACGTGCTTCTATAATGGCATAATTATTATTGTTATTTTATTGTTTGACAATCACTAATTGTCTCAATTGGTCGAAGAACATAGGAATATGATCTGGTAAACGTTCTGTTCATTAATTCAAAATTTCACTATTATTTTAAAATCTTTTATTACAAATTTTAGACTTTAACTAAACATCATATTATTTCAATACGAGGTCTATACCTATTTGGTTATCGATAGTCAATAATGTCAACCTGAATTTAAGCGACTAACATCTTATGACAAATAGATTCAATATACTGAGCGTTGTTGTTTTACATTACTATCCCCAACCTAAGTTAATATTTGAGGGTAAAGGAAATTAAGTGTAGGCAGTTATAGGGTGATTCGCAGTTATCATTCATAACTATCGAACATCTCTTCCAGAGGCAACGTGCACCACTTAACTGCGTGGCGCTCATAACCTTAGAACTTAACCCAGGCCCGTCTCCACTGTCTAAAAGCTGGCGGCCACTTTTGTCTCTGACAACAAAAACCTCTGCACTCGGTGTCTTGTTTTTCTTCCTTATTGGATCATCTAAATTAGCGTCACATAAATTGGCGCCCATTTTTCGAAAATTTCCTTGATTTAAGGATTTTTTTTTATTCTTATTTGAATAGGGTTAATGGTATAGAACCGTATTGGAGTATTCGCACAGTATTATTTTGCAGATTTTACACATTTTTGGGGGGAAATATTTTGAAAGTTTTTCTTTTATTGAATTTTCATCTTGCAAAATAATTATATTGACTTTCCCGGAATAGACGTTACCGATTGAGACTTTTTTTTACCACTTGGTTTATGGTGTAACAGTGGTGAAGCATTGCTTGCTAGTGTAGAATAGTGTATTATAGCTGCATAGTGAGTGAATATAGTGTAAACCACCTGTTCTACCAGTGTATTTTGTAATATAAGTGACAGAATATTTCGCGCACAGTTTCTTATGATATATTGTGGTATATATAGTATTGTTGTATAGTTACACAGTAGTGTTGTATTGTAAGTAGTGATATATTTATTCATCTTATTCTGAACCGTCTGGAAGACACAAAATTAAAAATGTCTCGAAGAGTTGAAGTAAATCGCCTTGATAAGGAAGAACTTATCTATGAACTTGTATGGAGAGGCATAGCCATTGGCACTGTGGAAGAAATGCGTAATCGATTAGCACTAGCTAGACAAATGGAAAGAAACAATGAGAGCCTACATTATCCACCGTATCCGTTTTCGTTTCGTCAAGATGTAGCAGCAGTCACTAAGAAGTTGGACGACCTTGTGGTCATTATTGATAACTTCTCTGAATCGAGTAAGAGTAACAGTTACTTGATATTGCAGACGAAATTGAATCATGCTTTATTACGATTACTCTTAAATTCTGTATTTATAGCGAGGCAGGCCATGATTTAATAAAATATGACAAAGAAATAAAAATTTACTTACGTCTAATGATACAATGACACTTTCACTGTCGTTGCCATTGCTAGTAACATCTGCTTGATAAAAGTATTTCTAAAAAATGCTTTTTACAAATGAAGAAGATATGCTATTTTTTTTTCAATGTTTTGAAAATGCAGTTATAGCTTCGAGAGAGTATGCTTTTCGTTATCCATTAAGAACACACCACTCAAGAGAGGTATTTCAGCGTTTAGCCCGACGCTTAAAACAAACAGGAAGAGTGCAACCATTTTCTTCTATGAGAAGATATCGTCGTTCAAGGACAAAAGAAAATATAATTAATGTTCTGGCGTTTGTACATGCAGATCCTTATATAAGTGTTAGACAAATTGTCACAGATTTGCAAATTTCTTTCGGCACAGTACAGACAATTCTTGATGATCATAGAATGCATCCATATCACGTAGTATTACACCAGGCTCTTAAAGAGACCGATTTTGATCAAAGATTGAGTTATTGTCATTGGCTTAAAAATATGTCTCACGAAAACCCCCTTATTCTGTTTCAAATACTGTGGACAGATGAAGCTTCGTTTGGCAATAATGGACATGTTAACATTTATAATATGTACTATTGGTCAGATACCAATTCACACTTGATGCGTGAAGTTGATAACGAGCACCGCTGGAGTGTTAATGTCTGGTGTGGTATATATAATATAGAGGCAGTTTGTATCCCTGGCCACCCATGTCCTCCGATTTGGCGTGTTTAGATTTTTATTTATGGGGCAGAATAAAAGATTTAGTGTATAGAACTAGACCAACCACCGAAGAAGATATGATAGGTGGGATTTAAAACGCCATAAGCAGTATATCTAAGGGCAGAAATAGAAGCGTCAGTTATGTCAAGTCGGAAACGGCTAAATCGCTGCTTCGATAATGATGGAAGGCAATTTGAACACCTTAAATAGGTTTTAATTTTGTTGTGTTACTTAATTTATTTGTTGTTGTGTTTTGGTTCATAGTTTTAAATGTTATTGTAGCTTATAAATAAAAATATTTTTATCGAGTAGTTGATATAAATATTTCGAACAGCAGTGAAACTGTCATTGTATCATTCGGCGTAAGTGAATTTTTATTCTTTTATCTTATTTTATTAAATCACGGCCTGCCTGGCTATAAATACAGCATTTAAGGGTAATAAATATTATGATGCATTTTTTAAATTATAAAAAAAATATAAAACGTGTTCGTTATAAATAAATTATAAAGTGACTACAAAATAGACATTTCTATGGAGACCTTTAGCCTCTATCAAATTTTTAACAGACAGTAGTTAGCTAGAGCACTTTATTTATTTTTTCAATAACTAAATCAAAGCGGTCTCGACACTCACCTACTATCGTCGCAATAATTTTAAAACTATAAGAGATATTGAACCCCGGTTTTCACCTACCAAACCTACCAAACGAAGTAAAAAAATCTGTAGGGTACCATTTGCATTTATGAAGTAATCGGAACTAGTATAGCATTTTTTTCAACAGCGCCGCCTACCGCTTGGCATTAAAATAATTTGTATTTTTTTAAAAGACATCTTTAATCAGCTTTAAAAGATCTTTAAAATAAGCCCTAGTTTGTTATATTCGGTTACCGCAAACCTAAGTTACATCAGTTTAAAATATCTAAATTATTATCGGTCACCCCGCCGTTGCCATGGCAATAAGAGAAAAATTGTTATTATAAAATTTGTAGATATTTGAACAAGGAATGTAAAAAGTAAATTTCTTACATACATTAAATAGGAAATGTTAGGAGATTTTAACGACTTTTTGTGACACCATATCAAATACGACCCCTAGCCGTAAAATTAGGAACTTAAAAGTATTTTTATTCAAATTCTTTTTGCAATATTTGTTAACAATTTTTTTACCTTTAAATCGTAACATGAATAGTTTTCGAGATATCGCCGCTCCGTACCCTTAACTGATCACCCTGTATATTTTGACAACAAATTGATTGCAGCAGAATCACAGTAACCGTCTTGTAATATAACAAGTTTTTAAAATACGTGTTAAACAAACATAATTAATTTAAAATTCATAAACAATTTAATGGGGCTGGAATCGTCAGAACTTTCAGAAGTAGAATCGTTTCCAGGTTGAATTACTACTGGCGCTATAGGCGGTAAAACATAATATCTATTTTTTGTTTTTATAACATGAGCTACGCAACTTTTTTATATATCGCTTCTCATTTTGCTAATTATATTTCACATTTGGTTTCCAATATATAACACACTGTAGTATATTCTCGTCCGTGCGAGTGTCACAACGTTAAAATAAATTTATTTTTCTCTCTGTATATGTGTATCCAAGCCCAGTCTCCATTCCATCTTCTCATGTTTGCTTACTCATTATTCTTCGTTGTGCCGAAGTGTTCACAAGTTTTAAGTGTTGTGTCCTGTGTTAAAAAATGCCGAAAAGAAAACGAGAAAAACACCAGCCCAAGCGGTCAAAAAAAGCAAATAAATATAAGAAGATCTTAAAAAGCCTTCTGCGGAAAATGCCATCCAGTTCTTCGGAAAGTAAGTAAATTAACTTTACTTAAAAATGCTATTTCCTTTAATCAATTGTCAATATATCTCATATAAACATAGGTTAATTAAAATTATTAGGGCACGCAGTAACTCTACTTTATGTGTGTTACATAAGGAAACATTCGTACTGCGACTATAGGTTGCACAGAATGTTACGTACCCTCTCGAGTCACTAAAATATGTAATAAATATATAAATATAGTTTATTTAGAATTTCAATATCATACAAAAAAGGGACACGGTATGCAGTAACTCTACTATATGTGAGTTACATAAGGAAACGTTCGCACTGCGACTTTAGGTCGCACAGAATGTTACGTACCAGTGTCGCGACCATGCATGCAGGATGCTGATTCATACATAATATGTTAAGGTTAAGATAAACATCACCGAGGCGTTATCGATCGGTCGGTGTGAAGTACCATAGCACTATTTTGTTTATGTCTGTTGACTTCGGCGTATTTTGGTACTGTATACTCAGAGGACCAATAAATTTTAAATAAATAAATTCTATTCAACACCCTAAAAATAGTTGTTTTTTACACATTTTCAGGCGAAACTGAGTCATACTCAAGTAGTTCAGAATTTGAACAAACTACTTCAGGGAGCGATTCACACATAACTCCTTTAGAAATGGGGCCGCCCGATATTATTGAGCATGATTTTAATCAGATTTTGGGTTCTAACCCAGAAGGAGAGGGAACACTGGGACCTCCCTTACATAATGAAATTTGGACACGGTGGTCTACCTATATCACAAAAGGGGTGGACAAAGAACACCTAAAAGAACTCCACCAAAAATATGCCATACCGTCTAATGGCGAATTACTCCAAGCACCAAATATTAACCCTGAAGTACAAGTCCTCCTAACAAACGACCAAAAAACAGCTGATAATTATCTATCTAGACTACAAAATAACCTCGGAAAAGGGCTAACAATCTTAGGCCAAGTCCTTAACGATTCCCTCGAAATTGCTGAACAAACCGAGGAAACAAAAGGTTTGGTGCATGCGGCGATATTCATATGCGAAGGTATACATAACATAAATACACACAGAAGATTTTTACTATCTTCAAAGCTTTCACCAACAGCTAAAAAGGTAGCGCATGAGTTGCCATGCGACAAATTCTTGTTCGGAACTAATTTTCACGAAAAATGCAAAATAGCAAAAGAAGTGGAAAAAAGCAGCCGAGAAATTAAAGTATTTGAAAACACTCCTGCCAACAAGTCTTTAAACTACAAGCGACGGAACTTCAAACAGAGGAAACGAGAACCAGAAGCGTCTACCAGCAAACCCACCTGGAAAAGACGACCCCAAATGACATTAGATCAGAACCGTCGAGTTCGAAAGAACTGGTAGAAAATACTGAGGTATGTAGACTGACAGGTAGACTGCAATATTTTGTCTCGCAGTGGACTAAGCTAACGCACAGTACTTTCATTCTGAATTGCATTAAGGGCTACAAATTGCCTTTCTTCTCTAAACCAAAACCAAAAAAATTTAAATACAAAAATTTTTTTTCTGCAGCCGAAACAATCTCTGTTAACACTGTTATCCAAGATTTAATGGCCAAGGGCGCTTTAAGTCGCTGCAAAAGTAAAAAAGGAGAGTTTTTGTCTCCTTTTTTTCTTAGGAAAAAACCTAACGGCACTTTTAGATTCATTTTAAATTTAAGAGGTCTTAACCAATACATAATCGCACCTCATTTTAAATTAGAAGATTACAGAATGGTTCAAAACTTGTTATACAAAAATTGCTATATGGCTTCTTTAGATCTAAAGGACGCATATTTTTTAATACCCATTGCAAAATGTCACAGAAAATTCTTAAGATTTTTGGATTAAACATAGCTCCATATATCTTCACAAAAATTTTAAAACCAATAATCCACCAATTAAGGTCTCAAGGTATCTTGTCAGTAGTATATCTTGATGATATTCTTATAATTGGCAAAACGTTTAATGAATGTAAAGAAAACATTATCAAAACAAAATTATTGTTAGAAAGTTTAGGCTTTATTATTAATCGGGAAAAAAGTATAACTCTACCTTCACAAGAATGCAGATATTTAGGCTTTGTATTTAACTCTACCGACTTGTCACTATATTTACCCATTGATAAAAAAGAATACTTATTAAAAACTTTACTTCACTTAACCAACAAAAACAATTGCCGTATTCGCGAATTTGCAAAACTTATAGGAATGCTAATATCTGCATGTCCAGCCTTAACATATAGTTGGTCTCATACAAAAACGTTTGAAAGACATAAATATTTACACTTAAAAAAGAAAGGAGGGGACTATAATGCATATATGCCTCTTTCCGACTATTTACGCCCAGAATTTAACTGGTGGAAAAATGCTCTTCTTTCACACAAATCCAAATTTTATTTTAAACCCAACGAATTCATAATGGAAATTTTTACAGATGCTTCCACAACCGGTTGGGGAGCATTTGCTAATGGTGAACGTACGCATGGTTTTTGGACCATACAACAAGTAGCCCATCATATAAATTACTTAGAACTCTTGGCTGCATTTTATGGATTAAAATGCTTTGCTAATGATAAAAAACATTGCCGAATATTACTTCGACTAGATAATACCACAGCTATTGCATACATTAATCGGATGGGAGGTGTAAAACACAGACATTTAAATTCCATTACAGGAAAAATTTGGGAATGGTGTGAAGAGAGATTAATTATGATATTTGCTTCATAAATAAACACCCAAGAAAATGTCGAAGCTGACAAAGAATCAAGATCCACAGCTTACGAAACAGAATTTTGCTTAAATAACAACGCATTTAGTAATATCGCTAATTAATTTGGTACACCAGAGGTCGACCTATTTGCCTCAAAGTCAAACACAAAATGTCAAAGATATGTTTCTTGGCACAGAGATCCAGATTCTTTTGCAGTTGACGCTTTCACTATATCATGGGAGAACATATTTTTTTATGCATTCCCTCCATTTTTCTTAATACCTAAAGTAATAAATTAAATAGGGCAACAGGCTTGCTAGTTATACCATATTGGCCTTCACAAGCTTGGTATCCACTATTTCAACAATTATTAATCTCAGACATATATTTTTTGAAGCCCTCAAACACACTTTTATTGTCTCCTTTTAGGGAACCGCATCCCATGAGCGCAACCCTTACCCTTGCTGCTGGGAAGCTCTGCGGCAAGCTTTTCAGTTGAAAAAAGCCCCCGAATGCGCAATTTCAACCATCCTTGCATCTCTTAGTGATAACACACGTAAACAATACAATACAACATATAAAAAATGGTGGCGATGGTGCAATGACAAAGGGACTTCTCCCCTTCAATCCTCAATACAAAACACTATGACTTTTTTACAAGCCGAATTTGAAAACGGCGCTTCTTACATATCCCTAAATACGCATCGATCCGCATTAACATTACTACTCTTCTTTCGCGAAGAACACAACATGTTAGTAAAAAGATTTCTAAAAGGCGTTTTTAAAACAAAACCAGTTTTCCCAAAATATAAATACACATGGGATCCCAATCTTGTTTTATCGTATTTAGAAAAACACCCAACTACATCCATATCACTTCAAAACCTTACATTAAAATTAACTACTCTCTTGGCACTTACAACAGCACAGAGAGTACAAACACTAACAAAGATTACTATCAGTAACATCAAAATACACGAAAACGAGAGAGTAGAAATTTTTATCACCGACGTCCTAAAAACTTCAACACCCACTAAAAATCAACCTGTCTTATCATTTCCTTTTTTCAACGCTAAGCCGGAACTCTGTGTAGCTTCTACACTGCTGCACTACCTTAAGGTCACCACACCGGACAGAACAAACAATAATCAACAATTGCTTTTAACTATTAAAAAACCAATCCATCCTGCTTCCTCACAAACAATAAGCCGATGGATAAAGACAGTTTTAAAAAAGAGCGGCATAAACACAGACGTTTTTAAGAGCCACTCGACGCGACATGCATCCACTTTAGCGGCAGCACGAGCCGGTCTTAATATCGACACCATCAAAGAGGCAGCAGGGTGGACGCAAAAATCTCAAGTTTTTAACAAATTTTATAATAGACCAGTTAACGACACTCCAAACCTTGCAGAAAGCATTCTTGCTATGGTCAAATAATGTTTTTATTTTATCTTTTCTTAAGTTTAAGTTAAGTTAGTAATTAAAAATAATTAATTATATATGTTCAATGTTCATTTGTTCACAACTAATAATATAACTGCTAAGTGCTATTGATATATTCGTATTAAATATTATTACAAATTAGTTGCTTTATCTTTGTTTTAATCCTTATAGACTACCAAGGCCCCATAATTCAGGATATATTTTACAACATTGTACAGGTACATAATATTATATAGTAGGTACCAATTTTTACAAAGTTATATCCATTTATGAACACTTACTGTTAGATCGTTTCTTACTTTAAACAGCTACAGTGTGTTATATATTGGAAACCAAATGTGAAATATAATTAATGGATTAAACGACTTACCTTAAGGAAGTTCAATCCAAATTATGTGAGCATTTGGTTTCCAATATATAACCTCCCTCCCATCCCTTAGTAATTAATATTACAGACAACCCCAAAAATTAGCACGATCTAGGCACAACTTATAATGAGTAAGCAAACATGAGAAGATGGAATGGAGACTGGGCTTGGATACACATATACAGAGAGAAAAATAAATTTATTTTAACGTTGTGACACTCGCACGGACGAGAATATACTACAGTGTGTTATATATTGGAAACCAAATGCTCATATAATTTGGATTGAACTTCCTTAAGGTAAGTCGTTTAATCCATTAATTACCTGCCGAATATTATCATGAACAACTGCGCTTAAAGTTGACGATTAATTATATTTTCGTGAACGTGTTTTTATTGTACCCCAAACCATTTCGAAAGGATTAAAGATACAATAATGTGAGGGTATTCGCAAATGGGGTATGGCCGCGCCTAGTGCAAAGAGTATCAATCCGGTATTCAGGCAGGGTTGGCAGTGCCAACCCAGTGTCAAACAGACAACAAACAGTATATATTTAATTTGCATTTTTAATGACTCGCAAACTACCAGTGAATAACCGTTATATTTTTTATATAGCCCTTATAACTTGTAACCCAGGACGTCATAGTGGATTATTCGTAAAGACGCCACCATTAAATTAATTGTGTTACTTGTCAAGTCGCCTTTGTAACTAAGACTGACTGGCATAAGAAGTAATTTCAAAATTCGAGGCAACCAAACATACATATATACAGGGTCTCCAAAAAGTAATGGGATACAGAGCAACAGCAGACTCCTTAAGGCGAAATAATGCGATTTATTCAAACTTGCCTTATCCCAAAATTGATAACATCCAAAGTTTTAATTTTACTTTTGTTTTTTTGCGATTATTTCTTAACAAGACGCCATAGCAGCACAGAATTAAAGGTTTCGAGGTTTCTTGAGGTGAGGGCGCTATCTACGGCATGCCCCACTCATTTTAGCTGGCATAACTTTGTTTAGGCTTCTTATATCGATCCGACTGACAAAAAAAAGGTAAATTACTTCTTTTACATAAAAAGCGTATAACGTATTGAAGTCGCTAGGAGCAACCATTTTCGAGATAATGGGATTTCATATTTTTAATGCAAGAATGCTAAAATATTTAAAATAATTTTGTATTCGTATTAGTGTTATTTATCACAGTTGGCCTTGATTAAAAACAACGACGTTTCTAAGATAACAACATGTTACACAAAGTATCATCTGTCAAAGTTATTAATTTTCTAAGTACAGCACGCAAATATTATTTAATTTTTTAGTAATGCCTCGACATAATTTATTTTCCAATGCGGAAATGCGTGATATGCTTTGTATTTACGCACAAGAAAATTTTGACGGTCGGAGTGCAGGGCGCAGGTACCAAGAAATGTTCCCGAATAGAAGGCAACCAAACCGCAAATTAATTCAATATATTTATGACCGACTACGAGGAACTGGTTCGTCTCAACAAAAAAAAGAGGTTTCGGGCCGTTCAAAAAATATAACATCAGAACAGGAAAAAGAGATTTTAGTTCGTGTAGCAGAAAATCCAGAAGTGAGTTCCAGGAGATTAAAGGCAGCTACAGGTGTAAGTAAATCGTCAATTGTTAGAATATTTCACGATGAAGGCACCTGTACCAATACCACTTTATACCCGTACAGTGTTTACTGCCGCCTGATCTTGGAGCCAGACTTTAGTTGTCTCCTTTCTTCCAAAATCTGCAAAATACAGATCCAATGTTCTTAAATCATGTGTTGTTCACGGACGAGGCGACATTTACTCGACCGGGTGTATTCAATTACCGAAACAGACATGCGTGGGAAAGTGAAAACCCGCATTTAGTTGTTGAACCTCACTTCCAAGATGAGTTTAAGGTCAACATTTGCTGTGGAATTATCGGAAATCATCTTATAGGCTCCTTTGAATTACTGCCAACTCCAAACGGAGATTAATATTTGAATTTTTTACAAAATGAACTTGGAGGGATTTTAGAAGATGTACCGCTAAACGTCAGGCGAAATATGTATTTCATGCAAGACGGGGCGCCGGCACACTTCTCCAGGCAAGTGCGAAATTATTTAAATCAATAGTCCCCTAAACTTTGGATAGGACGTGGTGGCCCCTTGACTTGACCGGTGCGAAGTACGGATTTTAATCCAATAGACTTCTGCATTTGAAGTTATTTGAAAACCATTCTGTTTATAACAGTTTAATAAACAACGGAAATGAGCTAAATCAGAAAATTATAAATTCTGTTATGTTTAAAGTCCGACAGTATTTTGTAAAACGTATAGCGAAATGTATCGAGGTCAATGGTGGCCATTTTGAACAATTGCTATCACGGCGTGATCATTTTTATTTCTGACTATTTTGTTACTTTTAAATGTTATTAAGTATTAAATAAAATTTTTGATTAGAATAAAATTAGTAATTGCGTGTTTATTAGAAAAAAATAGTCAACCTTAAGTATCTACATTAACTTTGACACTTAGCAAATGTAGCTGATTTACAATAATTTTATGTCAGAAATTCACCGTTGCTCGATTTTCCGTTGCTTTTGGACCACGTACTTAGTTTAATTGGACATATGAAATGCCATTATCTCGAAAATGGTTGCTCCTAGCGATTTCAATGAGTTATACATACTTGATGTAAAAGAAGTAAAGTAACTTATTTTTTTATTAGTCGGATCGATATAAGAAGCCTAAACAAAGTTATGCTAGCTAAAATGAGTGGGGCATGCCGTAGATAGCGCCCTCTACTGGTTAAACAAAAGCTATGGATAATTTTGAATTCCACACCTCAAGAAACCCCAAAATCCTTAATTTTGTGCTGCTCGTTCCGTTAAGAAATAGTCGCAAAAAAAAACGAAAACAAAATTAAAACTTTGACACCCTGTATCTTGGTTGTTATCAATTTTGGGATAAGGCAAGTTTGAATAAATCGCATTATTTCGCCTTAAGGAGTCTGCTGTTGCTCTGTGTCCCATTACTTTTGGGACACCCTGTATATAGAGTAATAAATTTGCAAGCCGTGTTGCAAACTTCACACACCGTCAGAAACGATAAAAATAGATTTGCCGGTAAATTAAAGGTTTGTTCCAAACCGACCAAAAACAGTACCAATACAGTCCTGCAACAGTCGATTGCCAAGCTTAAAGTTTAATTGATAGGCTGGAAATAATCCTTCGGGCATAGAATAACGGGTTGGAACTTGGAACAAACCTTTAAAGAAAGTAAGGTTAGTTAGTTAGTTGTTATTATTCGTTTGTCATTATACTCATTATTAATCGATTGTTTGGTATTGTTCTTGTAAGAAAAGGACTGAATTAGTGTAAAACAAGTCAGAGTGAGTGTGGTTTGTTGATAACAAAACTTTTGGTTTGGTTATAGGTTTGTTTAGGGTTAGGGTCTTTTGGTAAGTGCTTTAAAGTTTAATTAAAATATCTTGTTTGGAAGTACGCATCACGCAATGACATGAATAACCAAGGTGAAAATGAGATAAAAAGGGATCCTAATGATGATATTCATTGTATTTTTGTTGGTTCATTGTATTGTTTAATAAATTCTCTCACATCCTGAAGTAAGAGCAACTCAAATAAAGAACGTTTTCAAAATTAAATTTTAACAGCCAATTTATCAGGTATACCAAAGCAAGTTAATTTTTAGGATTATATTTAGATGAAAATCTTATTTGGAAATATCACATTCGACAAAAACTAAAATATCTCCATTAAGAGGAATAATTTTAAAACATTTTACATTTTCTTCCTTTAAAATGATTAAAAACACATATTTTGGTCTCATTTATTTTGAAATTCAATACTACTTAATAACAATCTCGGGCTCTGCATGTAGAACTAATTTAAAACCATCACCAAAATTACAGAATTGAGAAATACAATGTATTTTTAAAATTAACAATAAATTCATATCGACCAAAAAAATACCTAGACCTCAAAAATTTATTATAAATTAAAAATTAGTATTTCAATACTCAAAAATAAAAAAATCAGATATAAAATTATTGGAATCAACACGATTCAAGACAATTTTCAAATTGCTCAATTGAGATTAAATTTGAGTTTTTTTTATGTTTCTTTCTCCTGCTATTATTAATTTTTTTTTGAGGTTGAAAATGTAGCTACTCTTTTAATTCTCTCATTCAAATTATTACAAAAATATTTTTTTAAACATCATCTAATTTAAATAATACGTATATTTTCTAATAAGGGTTAAAAGTAATGATATAAAAAAAAAACTTCCTCAAACTTTAGTATTGTCTGTAGTATTCAATTGTCAATTTTAAAGTAACTCGTGTTACTAAAGTTGAGGAAAGTCTACTTTTTAAAGCTTTTTTTATATCCCATGACAAAAATGAGACGGTATTTGGTATACCAATATTAGGGTTAAAATAAACGGTTCTTCGTTATTTTTAGTAACGTGAAATACATTAAATCAATTCCGAAACAATTTAAGAACCTAATTTTACCTAAACACTTATTACTAAAGCTGCATAGAATATACAGGGTGTTAAATAAATGAATTATCACGTCAATGTCACTTTTTGTAAATGGAATACCCTGTATATTATTTCATTTTTTGATTCTACGCAAGATTCTAAGCAGATTTCGTTTATGATGTCCTATACCTATCTTCAACTGTTTACGAATTATTGACAATTGAAAATTAGACATCTTCAATGAAAATAAAAATTTAAATTGAATTGATTGAGCGTTTTTTTTTTTAAGTTAACCTATTCACAGATATTTCTATTATTCTCAACTTTATTTTCATTCGTATAGGGTGTCTCAAAAAATCAGTATCAATTTCAAGTTTGTTTTTATAAACGAAATGACACTTTTTTAAATTTTAAACATATTATTTTATTTAATGAACATCACTTACAATTAAGGAATGTGCCTGCCTATTTTAATAAATGTTGGAAGTGGTATCCATTCACAGCTCTACAATGACCCAATCTATCCACAAACTCTCTTAGGACGTTAGCATGGTTACCAATATCCGGCGTTCATAGTGATGTTATTTGATGTCATTCTAATTCACTTTTTTGACAAACGCCTTGTGTTTATTTGATTATTTTGTATTATTTTATGATAATGTTCTTAACAGAAACGCAAAGAATCGAGATCCTCATTATGGCTGGTTGTGGAGATAAAACTCGAACGCAAGAAGAAGTATGTGAGATGTTCAATAATAAATACCCGGAGAGACAGCCAATCAGTCAGGCCACCGTAAGTAAATTAATAAATAAATTTAATAATTATTAAATTCAGGACGACCAGGCATCCCTGAAGACACTAAAATTGATATTTTAATGTCGCTGGAAGAAAATCCTCATTTAAGTACTAGATGTCTTTCAAACCAAGAAAACATTCATGTGGATCATTCAGCTATTGTGAAGTTCTTAAGAAAAGAAAAGTGGCGTCCTTATAAAATAAAAATAGTTTAAGAGCTATTTGACGATGATCCGGACAGAAGGAATCAGTTTTGTGAGGTAATGATGGATATCTGCCAAAATAATAATAATTTTGTAATAAACGTGATTTTCTCTGATGAAGCCACATTTTGCCTTAATGGGGAAGTAAATAAGCAAAATTTTCGTTATTGGTCAAATGAAAATTCACAATGGGATAGAGAGGGCCATACGCAGTATAGGGAGAAAATTAATGTTTGGGCGGGAATTGTTGAGAATGGAATCATCGGGCCATATTTTTTTGAGGGGACATTGAATGGCGAACGATACCTGTCATTTCTAGATGAAGAACTTGTACCTGCCTTAATTACACTATTTCCAAATCAAGATGTTCCAGACACGTTTGATGATAGACTTTGGTTTCAGCAAGATGGAGCTTCTGCCCATTTTAGCGCAAATGTTCGAAGATATTTGGACAATACGTTTCATCATCGTGTGATAGGCCGACGGGGCGAAATAGAGTGGCCACCAAGGTCACCCGATTTAACTCCGCTCGACTTCTTCTTATTGAATACATTAAAGAGAGAGTATACAAAAATAAACCACAAAATTTAGAAGAAAATAAGAATAAGAGCCACGATACGGCAAATTACCCCAGATATTGTTACTAACGTCCAAAGAAAGTTTGTGGATAGATTGGGTCATTGTAGAGCTGTGAATGGATACCACTTTCAACATTTATTAAAATAGGCAGGCATATTCCTTTATTATAAATAATGTTCATTAAATAAAATAATATGTTTAAAATTTAAAAAAGTGTCATTCTGTTTATAAAAACAAAGTTGAAATTGATACTGATTTTTTGAGACACCCTATACGAATCAAAATAAAGTTGGGAATAATAGAAATATTTGTGAACAGGTTAACTTAAAAAAAAACGCTCAATCAATTCAATTTATATTTTTATTTTCATTGAAGATGTCTAATTTTCAATTGTCAATAATTCGTAAACAGTTTAAAGATAGGTATAGGCCATCATAAACGAAATCTGCTTAGAATCTTGCGTAGAACCAAAAAATGAAATAATATACAGGGTATTCCATTTACAAAAAGTGACATTGACGTGACAATTCATTTATGTAACACCGTGCATATTCTAGTATTAGCTAAAAAGATGCAGAAATAAAAATAAAAATCGACGTCTCTGAGCGTTTTTTTTTTTTCAAGATAACCTGTTCAGAAATATTCCTATTATTCCAAACTTTATACTGCACGTGCATACTAACATATACATTATTCAATGTACTGTATGTTTGCTTTGAAATTCTTATTTATTAAAATAACCAAAAATTAATGATTGCTTGATATTTTTTATTTTACTTTTATAAAACTAAGATTCACATTTTAATAGCAATTGAGAATTTTTTGTAGACTAGTAAAAATTGTTACCAATATTAAAAAAGTCTTTCAAACTTGCGCAGGCTTCAGATAAGCTTGATATTTTTGACACTAGAGCAAGTTCAGGTTCCTCCTCCTCTGTCTTAGAGTTAGGAGTAGTTTTAGCCGTTTCCTAGATCTCTTCAATACACTTGATGATAGTCAATTCTGCACTTTCTATTGCCAAGTCGTTATTAATAGAATCCAATTGTTTCAAGTTCACAAATGTGTCCTTAATGTTAGGAAACAGTTGTGCGAGCGGAATATTTTCTTATTCACACGGGTTCTGACTGGAATGTTGTACTGGTTGCAGATGACCCACTTGCTAAATTCCATGATACTCTGTCTCGTAATTTAAATAAAGCTTTTCCTCTTAAAACCATAAAGAAAAAAAGTAGAAAATCATGGCTTACAAAGGGCCTCAAAGTATCTTCGCGAAATATGCGTTCATTGCATATGCTTCGCAAATACTTTTTGTACAGTGTCTCATTTATGTCACATTTCAAAAAATATCGTGGACTATATAGAAAGTTAATAAAATTAGCAAAAGAAACTTACTATTCAGACCGAATAAATCAGTCTAATAATAGACAGAAGGAAAGCTGGAAAATTGTTAACGAGCTAGGTGGTAGAAATGTGTCACCTCCTAGCTCCAGCATGACCGCTGGGGAACTGAATGCATTTTATTGTTCAGTACCTTCCACACTGTCTGGTAGTATTAATCCCAAAACTGATGCTTTAAGCTTCCTAAATGATATAAAGATTAATGATACCTTTTACTTTTATCCCACAGATGCTGACGAAATTAAAACTATTTTTGGTCAAATAAAAAATAAAAATACTTCCGGGTGGGACGGTATTTCCTTAAATATTCTTGTAAGACTTTCTGATCAAGTGTTAGCGGTTCTTGCGGAGGCTATAAATAATTCTTTTCAGACTGGAATGTTTCCTGTTTCTTTAAAGTTGGCTACAGTGATTCCACTATATAAGGGTGGAGATTATGAAACTGCGTCTAACTTCAGGCCTATTTCATTGCTCTTAACTCTGGGGAAGGTTGTTGAGAAGCTTGTCAAGACGCGTATGGTCAGCTTCATCAACGGGCAGAAGCTCCTAAGCGAGAGACAATTCGGCTTTCAGGCCTCTAAAAACACAAATCACGCCATGTTTACCCTTCTTGAGGACCTTTCACGGTGAGGTCGCTGCGGCAGTATTTTGTGATCTAACCAAAGCTTTTGATTGTGTGGATCATAGAATACTGCTGAGCAAACTTGAGGTGTATGGGTTCAGGGGCGCGTCAGTGAATTGGGTATCGTCTTATCTTTCAAATCGTCAACAATCAGTTTTTTTTAACAATGAAACATCCACCCAAAAAACAATTACATCTGGTGTTCCCCAAGGCTCTGTACTGGGGCCTTTACTGTTTTTGCTATATAATAATGATTTATCAAAACTAAATATATCTGTGGTATTTACTATGTTTGGTGACGATACGACCATTCTGTGGCGTGACACTGATCCTGATCGATTTCAGAGTCGTGTCAGCGGAGACATTCTAAAAATAATGGAATGGTGTGATTCAAACTTTTTAACACTTAATGTCTCTAAAACTAATATAGTATCATTTAGATGTGAGATAGATCATATATCTTTGGGTTCTGAGTCAGTGCGGAGTCTACAGACAAACAAATTCTTAGGTTTATATATTGACAGTAAATTGAAGTTTGAGCCACATATTCTTAATTTAAATAAAAAACTCTCCAGCGCATGCTACGCATTGAGGACAGTTTCTCGCGAGTTGGATACTGGTATGGCAAGGAATGTATATTTTGCTCTCGTTGACTCACTGTTACGTTATGGTGTATGTTTCTGGGGTTCCTGTACAGACCAGCTATTTAATATGGTCTTTACCCTGCAGAAGCGTGCTGTTAGATTCTTGTGTCGTATTGGGTATAGAGAGTCTTGCAGGCCTTACTTTGTCCGACAAAAAATTTTAGCTTTGGCCTGCATTTACATCTTGGAAACGGTGTGCCTCATGCATCGGGAATTTGGATTGGAGGTCGGCTCGGCTCGTGCTTATAATAGTCGTGCTTCTCAAATAATCTCCTTACCTATCCCCTCCTCCTCTCTAATAAAAAAATCTATTATATATTATAGTAAAAAATTATTTAATCATTTACCATTAAATGTTAGAAAAATAGCTAACAAAAAGCATGTTAGGGGCGAGGTAAGAGGATTGTTGACATTAAAGGCCTACTATAGAGTTTCAGAGTACTATGATGACTCTTTTGCTTAGTGTTGTGTTTGTTTAGTTAGTCTGTTTGGATTGATTATTGACACATATTGTTGTTTTTTGTATCTTGGATAATGTATAAATATTTTAAATCATGTTATAGATTGACCTGTTGGTCTAATTACTCTTAGGTTATGATGCTTTAATTATAAGTTGTATAAACTTGAATTAATAAAGCTATTTTTGACTTTGACTTTGACTTTGACTTCTTCGAAATCGTCAACAGTATCTCTATTAAGCTGGATTTATAAACTCGAAAAGTTGGTGAGGTTGAAGTTATGATCAAGTTTGTGAGGTTAGATATTCCGAACTCCGAGCATAAAAATTGGTTATCTCGAACTACCCGGGAAGTTTTCGAACCTTACATGAGCTTTACATCAACAACATGAACGAGTGTATAAATGGAACTAAGTGTTCCCTTTAGTTTAAATTGAAACTCTTATTTCCAACGCCAACTGAACCTCAACCTCGCCAACTTTCGAGTTTATAAATCCAGCTTTACACATACATCCGGCTTTCATAAAGCATTTTTTCATTGTCACTGGGGACAAATTGCGCCAGGCCACCGAAACCCATATTAAGGCGTTGGTTGTGGTAATATTATTTTCGATTTTTTGAAAAGGAAAATTGTTTATACATGTTAAAAGCCTCTTAATAAGGTAGCTTCTGTAAAGCATTTTAAAATTCTGAATTAGGCCTTGGTCCAAAGGTTGGTGATGTCTGGTAGTATTAGGTGACAGACAAATAAGTTTGACATTATCCAGTGTAATTATGGGACCAGACGTTTCATTATCCAGAAACAATATCACTTTCCTATTCTGCTTCTTCATCTTGGTATCAAATCTGTGAAGACATGTTGTCATGATGTCTGCTGTCATCCACTCTTTTTTGTTCGATACCCATTGGAGAAATAACTTATCGATATGAGCGCCCTTAAAACATCGAGGATTTTTACATTTGCCCATTGTAAGTCGTTGTATCTTCTCATTTTTTATATTTGCACAGAGCAGAATTGCAAATCGTTGCTTTGCTATTTTTTTCAGTACACTTGTCATCTTTTAATGCATATGATTTTGTTGGCAATACACGTTGGTAGAGACCTGTCTCATCTACATTTAATACGTCCCTTGGGGCATATTGCTTTAAAATGATCAATAGCCTTTCTTTCCAAGCAGTTACGTCTTCGATATTGATAACGGGTGATTCGCCACATACAGGGTCGTTGGTATGTATGGAAACGGTCGATTACTTCCTAGAGTAAAACAGTTAGCAAAAAATAGTTTAGACAAAAGTTTTAGGGTTTTTAAGGTCTGTTAGAATTTTTAAAAAATAAGTATACAGGATGAGTCAGAAAATCGTAGAGAAGCAAAGTCACTTTTTTTAATGGAACACCCTATATCTTAGAATATTTTTGAATTTTGCGTGGAACAGCAATTATTTTTTATTAAGTGCATTATAAGTCTGAACCTAATAGTTTCCGAGATATCGACTATTGAAAAATTACATTTTTGAACTTTGACAGCTTCTAGCTTTCTAACGGCACATCTTAGAGTAAAATGGCTCACATGTCCCAATCTTACTTTTTCATTATCTTCCCAGGAAAATCAACTTCCGGTTAACCGGAAGTACTGTATTTCCGACATTTAAGTTACATCCGGTTTAAACGGAAGTGATACTTTTAGAAAGATAATAAAAAACTAAGATAGGGACATGTAAGCCGTTTTACTCTAACAGGTACCGTTAGAAAGCTAGAAGCTGTCAAACTTCAAAAATGTCATTTTTCAAAAGTCGATATTTCGGAAACTATTAGTTTTAGACTTAAAAAATAATTATTATTTTATGTAAAATCCAAAAATATTCCAAGATATAGGGTGTTCCATTTAAAAAAAAAGTAACTTTGTTTCTCTACGGTTTTCCGACTCATCCTGTATACTTATTCTTTCTAAATTCTTATAGACCTGTAAAAACCCTAAGACTTTTGTCTTGAAAATTTTTTGCTAACTGTTTTACTTTAAGATATAATTGACCGTTTCCATACATACCAACGACCCTGTATTTTTTTGAACATAATATCGTGCAGACGACGGATCTTTTTTTACCATCCATTTGATACCTTGAAGTTATCTAGTTCTAGACATTGAGTAGATTCGAGGTCCTTTGCTTCAATTATGGGCCCGGACAAAACCAGTTAAAATCACTTTGGTCCACTGCCAGTCCTTCGGTTTCGGGAAATTTCTCACTTCTGCTTTATTTTGAAGCACTTTGGTCTTACCCACTTTAAATTTTTCAGCCAATTTCCTGGTACCTAAACCACTTTCCTCGATTATTTCAATATTTCGCTTAAACAAAGACATTTCCTTTTTCCCGCCATCTTCAAATATTGACATTAGTCCCAAAAGACACAAAAACTATTCAAAATAAAAGTAATGTTAGCAACCGATTTATCAGCATTTAAAGCAAATGAAATGGATCCGCCGGCAATAAAGTAATTAGTGTATGTACCTATATTTCTTAGGAACTGTCGCATCGGGTTTTACTGCCCTTAATGGAGAATGTTTTCAGCATTAATGTTAACCAGAAATTTTCGATGATGAGTGCACGCGGTCGATTAACAGATGGGCCGTAAAAAGGAGTATAAAATAATGGGATTTCCATTTTTAAATATGGGGAATTCATAACCGGTCGTTTAACGCAGGTGGTCACTTTATGGAAGCGGTCGCAAACAACAGCAATTGATGATCGATAAGACAAATTAATGTAAGTTCAAGAACAGTTAGGCGAAGATTAAAAGAAGCAGGTTTAAAGCCAAGACGGCCCGCCAAAGTTCCACGTCTTCTCCAAAATCACAAAGCCCGACGATTAGAATTTCCTAGAAGACATATTAAGTGGGATATCGAGAATTGGAAAAATGTTCTCTTTACGGATGAGACTAGAATTCAGTTATGGAAGCCAGATGGACGAAACCATGTCTACAGAAGAGTTGGAGAACGGTATGCTGCCTGCAATCTCATAGAGACCGTTAGTTTTGGCGGTGGCGGTATAATGCTCTGGTGCGGTATTTCTTGGGAGGGACGCACCGAACTCGTGGAAGTAATTGGACGAATGACAAGTGACTTGTATATTGAAAACATCCTGCAAGATCATGTTTTGACTTATGTCGGCCATATTGGATATGAAGGATTCATATTAATGCACGATAATGCTCGACCGCATGCAGCTAACATAGTGACTAATTACCTTGATGCGGTCCCAATTCAAGGATTAGATTTGAAAACCATATAGCCCCGACTTAAATCCAATAGAACATACATGGGACTAAGGGACTATCTTAAACGCCGCATACGACGAAGAAATCCCGTTCCAAGTACAATAAACCAGCTTCGGATTGCTGCACAAGAAGAGTGGAATGCAATTCCCCAAGAATATATCCAGAACCTCCTTAGCAGCATGCCAAGAAGAATGGAAGCAGTAATTAGAGCTCGAGGGGGAAATACTCGTTACTAACTTGTGCTCCAATTTTAATCAAAAGACTTGTAATTGTCCTTCAATTAGTATTTAAATATGATGTAAATATCCTTAATTTTCATAACATTTAGCATTAATTTTTTTTTCACGATTTTCATCTGATAAAAACTTAAGATTGTTCACTAAAATATTTTAAAATAAACAGTTTCTCGTAAATGATAGTATTTAAATGACTTACTTCATCAGAATTTATTTTTTCAAAAAGAAATTATGAAAAATTAAAAATATTCGATAATTTTGTCCATGAGTGTATGAAATGTATTCGTTAAAAAAAGTAAAAAGACTAAAATCAATATCTAGAGTAGTCAGTAACAGAAATGTCAAAAAATTTCCAGTAGAAATATAACTAGTGCATGAAATATTTCCGGAAATTTTTGAAAATTTTGTCTGAAACCAATTTTTTAACAAAAGCATGAGTGCATTGCACCTAAAAAAATCCCGAACCCGCAGGGTGAGGGATTTTTTCTTTGGTGCAATGCACGAATGTTTTTTTTTTAAATTGGCCGAAGACCAAATTTTGAAAAATTTCCATTAGAAAATATTTTAGGCACGTGTTATGTTTTGATCGGAAATTTCCCGAGTTGATAAAAGTTTATTTAGGTAGTTGCTAAAAAGTTGATTTTGATATATTTATTTATTTAAATTTAAAGTTTATGCTGATTTAAAATTTTGACAGGTCGACTGTTTTGATGTTTTGAAACTATAAATGTCAAAAATGACAATTATCCCCGGGATATTTCCAGATGTAATTTTCAAAACGGATGCAATTTCCACTTATCAATTTTTTAAAATTTCCGTGTAAAATTTCCAGTTAAATTGACACAGGGAAATTTCCACTGTAATCACGCCTAGGGTACCCAAGAGAAAAAAAATTTCCGGGTAACGATACAAAAAACAGGCCTTTCATTGGTCGAAATTGGTCGGAGTAAAACTTTCTGCTAAATCAAATAAGACCTGAATAATATTCACATTGTTCTAGAAGTTTGAAATTTTGCACGAATGAAGAAAAAAAATACGTAAATAATGAAAATACGTAAATAATGAATTTCTAATTTCAGGTGAAATTATTATGTGACCAACATTTGACATAACGATGCGAAACTCTCACTTGTCTTGTGAGTACAGTGAATAAGTCGGAAGAACATTCAAGTATTTGCTAACCCTACCCCGAGGGCGGAGAACATGAACAAAGCACTGCCAAACATCTTTTTACCTACCGCAGCTATATGACATGACGGTACAGAACCCTCAGTGCGCGAGTTTGTCAGTCTTTTTTTAAAGAATTTATTTTATATATGTTTGCTTAGGGTGTAGATGTCTTAACGGACATCCGCAAATGGGAAAATCGACAGGCATTGGACTGTTAAAAACACCTTACTTTCCACCGAAACACAAAGCCCTAACGTCTTTTTTACCTTTATTTCCAGCATTTTTTTTTACCTTCCATGCCAAAAGTTACTTCGAGACGTGCAAAAAGGAAAACTTTTATCACGTGCTCTAAATAAGTGTTTCGCAACTTTTTCTGGCCAACAATTTATATCTACTTTCGCTTTACCCAAACATTGGCCCTTTATCCGACTGTTAATTAATCTTATTTTGTTGCCCTTTCCTTTCCTAATCGGTTCAGTAAACAGGCTAGGAACGAAAAGTGGCCTTTTCTTTTTCCTGATCATAAAAAGGGATATTTTGTACTTCGTTGCCAAAAGGCACAAGTTAATTATTTATCTAAAGAGTCTCTACATACAGGGTGTTATTTAAGTTGTGGACAAACTTCAAGAAGTGATTCTTTGAGTGATTCTAAGACAAAAAGTTTATATAAACATAGGTCCGGTAATGCTTCGTTTTCTAGATACAGAGTGTCAAACTTTTTTAAGAAAATCGTTTTTTCGTGAATATCTTAATTAATCCTTTAGCCGATTATGTTAAAATTCAGCAGTGTTATTTAGGGTAGTAAGGGGCTTATTTAGCCCTGCCTAGATTAAAAATTTCAAGTCCAGTGGCTTCCGGAAGGCACCTTAACTAGGATGTTTGAAAAGAGAAATGTGCGCTACTGATTTTTTGCAATTTTTATATATTCTCACATTAGCTTAAACTGCAACTGTTTTATTTTTAGCATTTTTTTCGTATCTTGCTTCGTTTTTGAAGAAAAACTTAAAAATCACGTTATTGCAATCAATAATAAAAAATTGTGTTTTATAAATAATTAAAAACTGTTTTTATTGTTGTCCACGGACATGGAATAAAGTGAATTTTGTTTATGGTTAAGCAATTAGAATTAAACGAAATTCATCTTTTAATTTTTCCGCTCAAATTAACTGTTTTCGATAAAGCAAATAGCATTATTCATTACTGCAGTGTTTTGAAAGTAACAAAAAAGTTAACAATTGTTCAAAAAAAATTGACTTTCCCATAACTGACATAACTTTAAACATGGCACACGTAATTATTTAAAGTGTTTTTAAGAGTTTTAAGCTATAAAATTCGTTACTGATATTACAAAATGGTTCAGTTCACAAACTCAAAAATGGCCGATATGCAATTCTAGAGCGGCCAGACGCATTTATCAAGAAATATTCTTATCGCATTGTATCAAATAAATAAATAAATAAATGTGTGTGTGTGTGATACGTTTATTTGGCTCTGGATTTAACCAACTGGCCAGCTTATATTTTATTTATTCTTTCTATCTTTAGCTTATTTTTACAAATTACCCCTACATATTGTAATCATATTCAGATCTTCTTTTATTCATACTGGACTTATTCCTAAAACCTTTTTTTTTTTTTTTGTTATTTATTTTTCTTTTATTTTATTTTATTATTTTTTATTTTTTTTTTCAAAAAGTAATTTCTTTTTTCTTCTCCTTTTTTTTTTTTTTTTTTTTTTTTTTTTTATTTCAATATTACTATTACTATTATTTTACAGCTGGACCTTTTCGCCCTATCTGAATAATGGGTCTAGAGTTTTAAATTAATTTTATTAATATGGGAATAAAGAATCTTATAAATTTCTACCTTCTCAATACTGACCAAATAATTTAGATTTACAGGAAGGGTCACAAGTTTACTGATACTTTCAAAGAAATCGTTATTGGCTTGAACCTGATCTTGACAATTCAAAATACAATGTTGGATGTCTCCTATCTCTCCACAAGTGCACAAACTACTATCTTTTAATCCTAGTCTATGTAAATATACAGGACAGAGGGTGTGTGAACTTCTAATTCTACAAATTGTTTTTATAAAATTTTTGTTGTGTTCTTTACAAAACCATGGTCTTGTATTTACATTTGGTTTTATTAATTTATAATCACCCCCCGTAAATAAATAAATAAAGTCTTTATTATCTCCATCCAACAAATTTCTAATTACAAAACTTACAGTAATTAAATTGAAGACAACGGCGAAGTCTAGTTGCATATTAAGCTAACTATGCAAATATTCAAACTTAACCTGTTTTAATATTTAATTATATTACTTGACGACCAGCTAGTTTAGGTACATATAAAGTAAATTATTTACATTACAACCACTCATTCTTGACGTTGTATCAATTTTTTTTTAAGTTTTGTCTTGAATAATCCCACATGACATTCCTTAAGCTTCCTTCCAATTCCGTTATATATTATATACACTGCCAATTTGATACCGGAAGGACCGTTTAAACATTTCTGTCTGATGCGCTGGAGGAGTTAGCAGGCCCTTAAATCTAATATTAACGTTGTGTACGTCTGTTCTAAATGAA
This sequence comes from Polydrusus tereticollis, assembly GCA_963920685.1. Classification (NCBI taxonomy): domain Eukaryota; kingdom Metazoa; phylum Arthropoda; class Insecta; order Coleoptera; family Curculionidae; genus Polydrusus; species Polydrusus tereticollis. The sequence goes on along the minus strand of OY987334.1, from coordinate 1,503,983 downwards.
ATTTTTCTGTAAAGATATAAAGGGGTTCTATTTAGTATAATCGTATGAAAGTACACGCGGCATGCAGATATCGTCCATTAGTCATGTTCAACCAACCGACTTCTTGAAGTTTATATGAGATTCGTTGCCCCCTTGGTATGCCGTAAATGAAACGCAATTTCAGTTTACTTTTTGCCAGATCTAGCAGGACCGTAGAGGTTTTTTCGTTTCTGGCCTGTTTTACACCATAAATTCGTAAGGTCTTGTTCCGTTAGTTTTGCTCCAAACGATCTTGTTTTCCTATTAATTTGTAGATGGTTTCTTCTTGATCTTTTACTTTGGTTTTCAAGGATAAGTTTTCCTTTTCGAGTTTTTCGATCAATTCCTTATACTTATGGGATATAGTGTTGGCAATAGTTTTCGATATTTGCGTTATAAACTCATCAGAAGAAGATATTTTTAAAACCAATGTTTTTATGGTCGATTGCAAGTCTGTTTTTTCTTTGGTATTCTTACCCATTTCGTTTATGACCGAAATATATTTGCTATAATTCTTGTAGATATGAAACAGCACAAAATATCCGTTAAAATTGTCGTAACACATACTTTTTACACTTTAGAACTAATTATTTTGAAGCATTCACATTAATATTCGACTTCGTATCGCAGCTCAAATAAACGCGTCTACCTGCCAGGCGCCATTATACTCATCAAATAGGCAAACATTTGTAAGATTACATAAAAGGCTGTGCGAATCAGGCACCTTTCAAAGGTCAGCTGCTCTTATTGGGATACCTGCAACAGTAAGAATAGTGAAGATGAAGGAAACAGTTTTACATGAAGTTGAGCGTAGCCCCAATACAAGTACACGCAAAATTGCAGAATAATTAAACATTTCTCACTTTACTGTATGGCACATTTAAAGGGAATATCAACTATATCCTTACCACATACAGCGTGTTCAAGCGTTATTACCTGCGGATTTTCCCCAGCGAGTCGTTTATTGTACCTAGTTTTTGCAACAACAGGTAGTATCTCCGACATTTCTATCATATATTACGTTTACGGATGAAGCGCATTTTTCCCGAAATTCAATTAGGAACTTTCATCACAATCATATCTGAGCTGAAGAAAATCCACATGCGAACATAGAAAATAACTATCAACAACAGTTTTTCGTGAATGTTTGGGTTGGTATTGTAGGTGATTATTTCATTGGGCCTCATTTTTTACTTTTTAATGGTTAGGAATATCGTAATTTTTTGGAATTTCTATCAGCAGAACTATTAAAAAGTTTCCCACTGCCAGTAAGAGGACCAATGTGGCTCATTCACGATAAGGCCCCATCTTACTTTAGCCTAGCAGCACGTCAATTTCTTGATGCAGCTTATGGAGAAAAGTGGATCAATCGCGCATTTCCACAGTCATGGCCACCCAGGTCACCGGATTTAAACCCCTTAGACTTTTTCCTTTGGGGGCATAAAGAGTGCCTCGTTTACAAGACTCCAGTCAACACTAAAGAAGAATTAATCCAACGGATACGGGTTTCATGTGATCAGATAAGATATACACCGGGAATATTTCAGCGTGTTTGGCAATCAATATTAAGACGAGATAATGCTTGCATTGAAGTTGAAGGAGGACATTCTCTGCAACTATTGTAAGTGTATGCTTTCTTACTAAAAAAAAATAGCGTACTATTTGTTTGAGTGTGGTTTCAATAAAGCCTTTTTATGTTTGTTTATTTTTTTAATTTCTGGCGTTACCAGTGTGCGCGCTGGCAAAATGAGACAAACACTTCTCAGCTTAAAAGATTCATTTGTACTCATTAAAAGCTGTCACCAAGTTTCGACGTCATATTAGCTTGCGTCTTCTCGTTCCTTAGGACTTTGTTTTAAATATAACACCCTGTAAAAAACAATTTGTTATTATCTTGTCTCAGGGGCATGCAATAAAGTTATTTTTATCTTTTTTCTTAAAAACGAAGCAAGATACGAACAAAATGCTAAAAATAAAAAAAGTTGTCGTTTTAGTTGCCAACAACGAGAAAAATATAAAAATTGCAAAGAAATCTGTAGCGCAATCAGCGTTACGTTTTTATTTAATATATAATAAATAAATTAATTATTTAAAAAAAATAAAATTGAAACAAAAACACTTATATTGGCAACAAACGCTTTAAAAATATTTTGGGAAATGCTTTAACTAACTAATGCTATTTTCTATTATTGTGAATCAATTATATAATTAATCTTCTTTAGAATTTTAATAATATATCATCAAGAAAGTAGCGTTTATTGAATACTTGCAACTTTTTATAGAAATATTCTTAAATATTTATAATTTTAAATACTTTTAAATAAACAAAATTTGCCCCTAAGAAGCACGTCTTCGGGAAATTTATGAATAAGTTTATTGAAGAATAACATATTAACATATCTATTATATTGTAACTATTTGAAATAAACTTGTTATTATTATTATCAAATACCAGAATTTTGGCACGTATTCTTCAATGCAATATTTGAATTTTAGCAATAGGATAGATAGCACGCTGCATAAATCCGAAACTTTATTATCACTGGAATACTGCCCTCCTATTTAAAAACATCGCATCTTCAAAATAATTTCAATTTGACATATTACCTTTTATACAGGGTTTCTTAATAACATGCTAATATTTAAGGAGGTTATCCTTGAGTCAGTTTTGAGAAAAAAAACTTCATATGAACATATGTTCTAAAAGTCTAAATTTTAAGAAAAATCTTTTTTTTATGATAATAATAATAATAATAAATAATAATAAAAAAGTTTATTCAAACATATATAAATACAATATTTTAAGTATAATATAATATGTATATAAAGATTTTTTGAATAAACCAAAAATAATATTTGTTTTAACTCACGAAGAAAACTTGTTGTGAGTATAGGTAATTAATATATTTTATAACATCTATGAATATAATTTTCCAATTTTATGTTTTTTATCACAATAATATAGGTAGGTAAATAATAAATGTTTTAATTTATTATATTATAAAAGATATATCTTTGATTAGTAATTATCCATTTTTTAATTTCCTTTTTAAACTTTATTATTGATCTGATTGATAAAATTGATTTTGGTGTTATATCAAAAATATAAGGAATTATATTTAAAAAATGTTTTTGTCCTATAATTTTGTTGGTTTTATTTTTTAATGTAATTTGATTTTTATTTCTGGTATTATATTTATGACTAATAAAATTTAATTGATTTTTATTTTTAAACATATAAATTAGCATATTATAAGTAAATAATTGTCTGATATCCATTTTTTTACTTTCTTTATAAAGCATATCAGAGGAATATAAATAATCTCTATTATAAATAATTTTTAAAATCCGTTTTTGAAGGACTTCTATATTATAAAGATGACTTTTGTTTATTCCACCCCAACCTAATATTCCATAATTTATTTGAGTTTGTACTAAAGAATAATATATTATTTCCAACTGTTTTATACTTAAAAATTGTTTAAGATGTTTAAATTTTGGAATAAGCATTCTTAATTTTTTAGTAAGGTATTCGCTCTGTAAATTCCATTTTAAATGTTTATCAATAATTATTCCCAAATATTTAATATAATTTGCTTGCTCTATTTTTATATTTTCATTAATACTTAGTGTATTTGTTGCATTTGGTAAATTATTTTTATAAGAAGTAAATGGAAGATATTTTGTTTTTTTATAATTTATTGTTAATAAATTATTATTAAACCATTCATTAATTTTTATAAAATCATTTTTAATTATATCTTTTATAATATTCCAATTCATTCCTTCGTAAAATATTACAGTATCGTCTGCGAAACTGTGTAATTTTCCTTGACAATTTAGAGTAAATATATCATTTAAATATATATTAAAAAATAATGGTCCTAAAACTGTTCCTTGTGGGACTCCATAATTAAAAATTTTTGGTATACTGATCGTCTCACCAATTTTGACATATTGTGGTCTATTATTTAAATAACTTTTAATTAAATTTAAAACATTTCCTCGGAAAACTAGATTTTCTAATTTTTTTAAAAGTATTTCATGACTTACAGTATCAAAAGCTTTTGCTAAATCTAAAAAAATACAAATACTTTGCATTTTATTATCCATTGAGTTATAAATCTTAGTTGTTAGTTGACAAATTGCATCTTGAGTTGATTTATATTTTTTGAAGCCAAATTGTTTCGCTGATATTATTTTATTTTTATTTAAGAATTTGTCCATTCTATCTTTTAAAACTTTTTCAAATATTTTTGCTAATGATGAAATTAATGTTACAGGTCTATAATTTTGAAATTCTGTTTTGTTTCCATCTTTATAAATTGGTTTTATTAAACCTATTTTAAAAGCATTTGGATATATTCCTGTTCTAAATATAGTATTTATTAAATAAACTAACGGTTTAGATATCTCTGAATTAATTGATTTTAATATCTCTGATGTTATTCCATCAATTCCAGGAGATTTTTTAGGTTTAAGATTATTTATAATATTTTTAATTTCATAATAATTGGTTTCTTCTAGATAAAAGGAATTTAAGTTATTTGATAAACTTTCATATAAAATTTTACTTTTATTTTTATTTAATATATTATTAGCCAATGATTCACCAACTTTTGAGTAATATTCAATAAAATTATTAGATATTACATTTTGATCATTAGTTAATTCTCCATTTTGAAGTGTCATGTAATTTATTGAATTATTTTTTTTATATTTTTCATTGCATAATTTTTTAACACAATTCCATATTTCTTTTGCTGATTGACATTTATTTTCTATTCGAGATTTATAATAAATTATTTTAGCTTTTTTAATAATTTCCGTTAATTTATTTTTATAAATTTTATATTCATTTAACAGGTTTTGATTATCTGAATTTTTGAGATTCTTATAAAGTTCATTCTTTTTATTTATTGATATTAATAAGCTTTTTAATATCCACTCTTTTTTTGATATATTTACTCTATTTTTAATATTGACTTTACATTTTTCCACATTATTTTGAATTTCGTTAATTAAAAAATTACTTAAATCTTCAGAAGATTTTAATAAAAAATATTTATCCCAATTTGATTTACTTAAAGATTTCTTTAATTTATTGTAATCAATGTAAGTTTTATTTTTTATTAAATCATGGTTTTTAATTTGATTTATATTTGAAAAATTTTGTAAAATAATTGGATAGTGATCTGTTATTTGATATTGGAATATGAATGATTTAAAATTTGATAAATTTTGTTTTGTATTAATGAAAATATGATCTATACATGAAGTTTGATTATTTATCTTCCTTGTAACATCGTTTACAAAAGATGTAAAATTATATTCACTTAAAATATTTAAATATTCGTTAGTATGTATATTATTTGAGAGTATATTAATATTAATATCCCCAATAAAAATTGTTGTATCATCATTTTTAAAGTTATTATAATGATTATTAAAAAATAATTGCAAATCATTATTAAATTTTATTATACAAGTTGATGGAGGTCTATAAACTGCAATAATATTAATTTTCGTGGTTTTTGTAATGAATAAATGTATGTATATTATTTTTAATTCACCAATAGGTAATATTTCATAATTATAATTAAGGTTATTTTTGATAAATACAACAATTCCATCGTTTTGATTTAAAATACTATTATTATATATTAAGTTATAATTAGGAATATTAAACAAATTTGTATCTAAAATTTTCCAAGTTTCAGTAAATATTAAAATATCAAAGTTGTCTTCTAAATTGTAAATAAATAATTTACTTTCATCAATATTTTTTGCAATGCTACGTATATTATTGTGATATATAGAAAATGTTTTATTATTAAATTTAAAATCATTATATTCATTTTTATTACTTACCAAATTTGTTTGAATATTATTTATTTTTAGTACTTTCAAATAGTCCATTTTGATTGATTTTAAAAATGTAGATAAAGATATTTTAGGGCGTTAATAATGAAATAAAATTTAAAATAAATATAAACTTAATTTAACATCTATTCAAATTTATCAAGTTTTTCAATGTTTCTTCTGTATTTATATTTATAACTTTTTCTTCTTCATTTTTCCTTACAAAAATTTTTCCATTTTTTATCCATATATATTTAAAGCCTTTTTTCTTTAGTTCCTTTGTTTTTCCAAATAGATATTTAATTTTTGGAGTTAATTCTTCATTGATATATATAATATTATTTTGATTTCCTTTCAAATTAAGTTCGCATGTTGTTAATTTTCCATTAGTCTTAAAATATTTTTTTGACTTCTCCAAAATTTGTTTTTTGAGATCTTCATTTTTTAATTTTATTTTTATTATATTTTCATTTTTATTTTCTAGTCTTTTAATTTCTATGATATCTTCTTTTTCGGTACTTATTCCAATTTGTTTAAAATTTTTTTCGTTATTTCTTTATCATCAATATTTGATTTTTCAGGTACCTACTCCTTTAATTTCAATATTATTTTTTAATGAAATTTGTGATTTCAAGTCATTTTTTTGTTCAATATTTGATATTTCATTTTGTAAAGTTTCTATATGTTGTTTTAAAGATATATTTTCTTTTTTTAATTCATTTTGATTCCTACTAAGTTCAGTTAATGTTTTGGAAATTTTTTTATTTTCTTGGTATATTATATCATATTTTTCAGATAAAAAATTTATTGATTTCTCAATTTCTTTAATATAATTCATTAAATTACCTGTCGATTTAACTGTACATTTTTCGCATATCCATTTTATTCCATTTTTGTTTTCAATAAAGTTGTCCAATAATTTAATATTTGATTTTGAGCATTTTAAATGGTACCAATTTCTGCAGTCTCCTTTACATTGTACATAATCTTGATTTTGTTTGATAATTTTCTTGCATTCATCACAAAATTTTAAATTTGACGATCCCGCTTCTTTTCTATCTTCTATACTGATCTTAAAGTTTTGTATTTTTTCTGTACATTTATTCTGACTTTCTCTTATTGGATATTTTAATGGTAAATACCCTTCTTCTTCATCTGATTGATTTTCAAGGTTTATTTTTGACTCATCATTTTTATTTTGACTGGTGGTTTTCCTTGTACTTTTTCTTGTCATTATAATATGTCAAATAAAATGATAACTTTGACATAACCCTATATATTTTTGTGAAACGTGGTATGCATCTTCTATGCATCAAAAGGTATTCTCTGCTGCATAACTAGTTTTTTAATTCTTGCCAGTTGCGCTCGTGCGAGACTTGCACCGAATCCTTTTAAAGAGAAAAGTGATACGCCACTGTTTTTTCTTAAAGTAAAAATTATTTTTGAAATCCTCATTCCTTTCTAAGTAATATTGGTTTCTTCATATTGTTTCGTTTGACGTATGGTTTTCGCAAAAAAAAATAAAATTAATTCATTTGCATCTCGCTAGACCACTTACGAGAAAAAACAATTTATGTAACATTAAACCATAATTTATTTAAGAGAATTATTTTTAAACCGTAAAGTTATGAAATTATAGTAATCTAAATACATTTTGGTATGCTAACACAAAATTACCCTGAACTCACAAAAAAATAAATTAAATCAAATGGACACACGAACTCTTTGGAAAATGCCAGGACTATTTCTAATAGCTTCGCAAGAAACTATGATCCGATATCTCAACTGCTGTTCAGTATGAATTGATGTGCTGTAGACAAATCAATGTTTTAAGATGACCCCACAGGAAGTGATCTAAACTATTGAGTTCCGGGGACCTAGGTGGCCATGCATGTGGTCCTCTGCGACATATCCAGCGATTATTGTAGTTTTGGTTTAAATGTTCGCGCGACACAGCACTGAAGTGCGCTGGCGCACCATCGTGCATAAGCTACAGTCGATTTCTTACTAAAATGGGAACATCTTCCATCAAAACTGGCAATTCTTCTTTATAAAACTGCCGTAATTATGCCCATTTAATCTCTCATGAAGAAAATGGGGTCCAATTAAAGAGTCACCGCACATTCCAGCCCACACACTAACGGCAAACTGCTCCTGGTGACGGGATTCCAAAATTGCATGTGGGTTTTATTCAGCCCAAAAATGATTACTGTGAAAGTTTTGGATGGCGTTTCTAGAAAAATTGGCTACATCGGTGAATAAAATTTCAGTATCAAATGAACGGAAAAGTAATTGAACTTTTTGAAGAAGCCATTGGCAAAAGTACATTCGTGAAGTAGAACCTGAACACGTTGGATATGGTAGGGATATAATAACAAGTCATTGAAAATTTTCCAAACAAGAATAGGTGAGATATTCAAATTGTTTCCAATTTTTCGTGTCTCGGGATCTTCCTCGACTGAATTCAAAGCCGCTACCTCAATTTCTGGTGTTCTTACAGTACGTTGTACTCTTTTTAGATGATTCTCTGAATCAAAACTTCCCTTGTCGCACAACCTTCGATGAATGTTTGAAAATATTTGTGCATCCGGAATATTTCTATTTGGAAAGCGATTTTCGTACAACCGCCTGGCTTCCAGTGCGTTACCACCAGCAAGCCTATACATGTAATGTATATATCTGCAAACTGAGAAATCGAGAAATGGAGCATGTTTTCTTAATAATATTATTAATTCTAATGACTTAAATACGTAACAACTAGAGTAAGTAGACAACTGTCAAAACTTTTTATGTTTACAAAACAAGATCTGCTTCTTACCTACTAGATACGTTTTTAATCCTTGATAATACCCAGTTTCATAACAACGGGCAAATCAATAAATTTTATTTTTTTATGCGAAAACTATACGTCAAATGAAACGAAATGAAGAGACCAGATTTGCTCAGAAAAGAATGGAAATTTCAAAAATAATTTTTACTTTAAGGAAAAGCAGTGGCGTATCACTTTTTTCTTTAAAATGAATCGGTGCAAATCCCACACGAACGCCACTGGCAAGAATAAAAAATCATGTGGTACAGCAGAAAATGCCTCACGGTCATACCAAGATTATCATAAAAAATAGTTTTTTTTTTTTAAACTTTAACACCCTGTAGTTCAACAGATAAGACTTTTAGGACATATGTTTATATGAAGTTTGTTTCTCAAAATGGACCCAAGGATAACCTTCTTAAATTTTAGAATGTTATTGAGAAACACCCTGTATATTTCTCATAATGTATGCTACTGTTTTTTATGTAAATACCCCGTATTTACTAATATTTCATAATTTTATAATAGAAAAACGTATCCTCGTAAGTGACATTATTTGCAGTAGTACTAAATTATAACCTCGAATTTACACATATTAAAGCAAAAACACAGGATTGTAAAAGCAAATACGGGCCTCTAACTTAGAAATAGCCTTTACGGGGCTATACTAGACAAAACTTACGTCGCGCTAGTTAAGACTCCTTAGCAACGTTCAAATAAAAAAATACTTTATGTACAAGATTAGGACACGGACAATGTGAGCGTTGTGAGGGATTCCAGTAACAGGATACATCTCTTTTTAAAGACAATTTAAATGATAATTGCGAAATTTGCCAAAATTGGGAAAAGCACATTTAATCATCATCACCTCGAACAAATGATTATGCTTGACCGCATAGAGATGTTTAAGAAAGTTATATTTACGCAATGAAAGTTTTGTGCCTGTAGGTAAATTTAGACCGATGCGGCTTAATGGCATGAAGCTTTATCTGAAAGGACAAAAGAAAACTTAATCAGTACTTTCTAATGGTTTTTTCTACATAACCGGAAGGCAGAGCACTTCATCTTTTCGTTAGATAGTTGTTCATCTCAGAACAGAAACTGGTCTATTTTGTCGTTTATGGTGCACGTACTAATTAAGCTATCTGCATAAGATACTGAGCATTGTTTTATGTCGGCTAGCGTGGCCCACATTTTGCGACTTTTTTTTTCTTTGGTTTCACCATTTTAAAATGTTGTAAATGTCAAGAAAATGACGTGTGCAAGATTTCAAGTCATTTAATTAATCCAAAATGGTGCCGCCGATGGAATGAAATACAAAGGTTTTTAAATTTTAAAACCTTTATTATCATAAGTATCACTGACTATATAGAAACGGAGTACATATACGAGTATATTATATAGGTATTATAAAATAAGTATATAATATTAATAAATTGTACCTAAGAACTAACCCTATTACGTATTTATACAAATAGTTTATTTTAATCACTTAAGTGTCGCCTTACTGACATCTCTAAATTTGTTTACAATTTGTAGTATACATTGACGTTGTTCTTCATCTTTTGTTAATATTTTATTATATTCGTCAATGGGTTTAATACCTCTATCTGCTGAATCATTCACTACTTTAGGCATTTTTACTAAATTAAAATCATGTATGTACTCATCATTACTCTCTCAGTTTTCTGGAGCCTTTTAAAAAATTTGTGGATAACCATAACCTTTCATAAAACCTAAGCGTGTTTTTGCATATAAATTCCCAATAGCTATTTTCCTAACAAGTGCAGAAAATCGATTTTTCCGCACGCAAATGCCGTTGACAGCACGACGCGTAGCGGAGTGGTGTCAAGCATTTAAGTGCGGAAAAATAGGTTTCTGCACGTGTTAGGAACAATAGTTTTTCTACTAGCGTGAGGAATCAACAACTGGTTATATACACCATAGCAACTAAGATATTTCAAAGGTAATATGATGAACAGTGACTTCAAATCGTACAGCATTTAATTTAATTAAATTTAATTTCAAAATATAACAGTGCGGAAAAATCTTTGCCGCACGGTGCGGAAAAGTGGATTTTCCGCACTAAAACAAAATATAACCGTGCGGAAAAATCTTTGCCGCACGGTGCGGAAAAGTGGATTTTCCGCACTAAAACATGTGCGGAAAATGCGTTTTTCCGCACGCTAGTAGAAAAAGTTCTTTATGTTCTATTTCGTATATATTACTTAATTTAACTCGTTTTTCTCCTCCTTCTAGCGCGTTTTCTAGAGCTTTTATAATTTTTTTTTTTTAATTTCAACAAGAATTTCGTTATTAAAGAATGATAAAACGTAAATCTCAGAAGACAAGTACCACAGGTGATTTTTAATTTTTTCAACAGCAGCTTCAGATACACTGCGTCCATAAAGTCTTGCACAAATTAATTTAAAATTCAGGGGCTTACTTTTTTTAAAAACGCTCGGACACGTCAATTAGTACTTTTGTTTGCGCATTTTTTAACGTAAAATGTTTTAATACAGGGTGTCGCACGTATGAGGTATGAGGTCATCAAGGATTTTTTTTAATGGAACACCCTGTATATTATATCAATTTTGAATTCTATCATGAACACTTAACACCTCTGGAAATCACGGTTTCCGAAATATTGACGTTTGAAAATTTATTTTAAACACATTTATTGATGACCTCATACCTCATACGTGCGACACCCTGTATAAAAACATTTTACGTTAAAAAATGCGCAAACAAAAGTACTAATTGACGTGTCCGAACGTTTTTAAAAAGTAAATACCTGAATTTTAAATGAATTTGTGCAAGATTTATGGACGCACTCTATATGTGGATCAATAGTTTTACATTTAATCATAATTTCGAAAGATAGATTAAAACTAAGCCTTGTTTTGAAATACGAATTGAAACTAAGCAGTAATGACAGCTTGAGGGAGTTTTTGACCCGCTCTCAAAAAAAAAAACAGGTACATCGACAGATAAGTAAAATAATAATAATTTTTTCGAAACCCCAAATGTTCCCGAAAAAGCCGTTAAATTTGGTAATGTTTAACCATAGAACCATAAATATCTAAATACTTTGTTATACATCATAATATTCTTGTCATTTATAAAACGGACTATCAAAATGCTTAAATTCAAATTATGTGTGTAATAAAATAGTTTAAATAAGGGTATTATTAAGTACACTTTTAAGAATAAGACTAATTATCTACTTTAGACCCGTATTGTTAAGAAACAAAACAACAGAAAGCCTGATAAAATTAGCTAAGATAATTCTTTTAGGCATCATACTTTCTGTTGTTGGCATTAGCCCTTACTTTTATTTTAGATAAATTATTTTCATAGGATATTATTTTTGTAGCCAAACTATCACTTTTGCAGGGTGAGAACACAGAAATTCAACAATAAAAAAAAACATATAGAAAGATAGGCCACCCTAATGTTGGCTAATAGCTTCCACCATCAAGTAGAGCTATCCCTAGTAGTACTAGTAGTAGTAGCCGACACAGAGAGGCTCTGACGCCAAGCTAGTAGGTTAGTTCTGACCATTTTTGCGTACCCCGTTTTAACGTCTGCCAAACGGTATCTACAGTTAAACGTGGGTTCTGAACCACAATATAACTGACAAATGTTATTCTCGGCACAGTATTTTTACGGTCTTGTTATTATTAACGTCTCTTTGCTCATCACAAACCTCGACGAGCCAGCCCTTAAACGTCCTTGTGTGCTGCTAAGAGAGTTATGTCAGTTGCGGGGACCGTGGAACAATCCGGAACAACATCAGACCCGTACGCTCGAGACTCCCTTGCCAATTCTCTGGTCAAGGTTTTTACCTCAACCATACACCATCCGCACCACTGATCATCCTTCATTTGGCTTAAGGGTCGCTCCCTCGACAACATGCCGCTTCTAGAGCACCTACTAGACTAGAGTGCCGTTATAAATTTTCCGGTGTGTGTTTCATACGCAACACTACTTAGTATGGTGACCTGGGCCCTACAAATTGAAAAAGTCTGCTGGGCCAGCCCGGCCTTAAAACAGGTACTTGCAGCATGGGAAGCAAGAATGCTGACATGCGACTAGGCCGTCACCAGAGAGCTATCTCTAAATATTAAAGTGTATGATTTCTATGAATTCACAGAAGCTATCTAATTCCGGACAACTAGATGTTAAAATAATGATGGTTTCTGATTTTCTTGAATGGAAGATTTTATATCGCAAGCAAGATTAAGAAAAAAAACGTTCTCCAGGAATATGGGCACCTTTCTTAGATATCAAATATAATAACCGAAGAAGGATGTAATACCTTAGAAATAGGGAATTTAGACTTTTTGCAGATTAAAGTTATAAAAATTGGTTTTAGTAAACCTATTGAAATGAGCACGTCATGTTGAATTACAAAAACTAAAAAACAGAGTATAATAAAAAAAAACTAAGCGAAGTTATACCTGAAAATCAAAAACATTTCTGGCAGAATCTTCCATGGTCGAATTCGGACTAAATAATGTATATTTTATGTTTATATTTTTTCAAATAAATGCAGCTACAACAATATTTATGCCTTCCTTTCTGAAAACACAGTAACACGCATTGCCTTTTTAACTATTTTACTTGGCAAGATACGGAGATTATTCATATCAATTAATCAATCAATTAATATATGCTTTATTGCGCAAGAAAACTGAATTCCTATTAACAAAGGGTAAAGGGTTTTCCAATAAGAACGATATGATTTCAAAATGAAATAAAATTAAAATTATTTCAGATACAATAAAACTTTTTATATTATCCTAAAGTATAGTTGATAACATTTATGTTTTGAATAACACATCGTTTAAATGTCCTCCGCGACTTCGTGTACACGAGCGAATTCGACGAACCCAATTTTCGATGACTTTATGCAATAAATCGGGCGTGATCTGACGAATGCAGGGTTCAATGTTCAACCTTAATGCATCAAGTGTTTGTGGTCTGTTTGCATAAACCTTAGATTTCAAATAACCCCAAAAGAAGTAATCTAAAGAAGTTAAATCACAGCTTCTTGGAGGCCACTGAACAGTAGCATTCCTTGAAATTATCCTTTCGTCAAACTTTTCTTGCAGTATATCGATAGTTTCATGAGCAGTGTGACATGTGGCACCGTCTTGCTGGAACCACATATCCTCCAAATCAAGTGCATTTATATTTGGCCACAAAAAATTTCTTAACATCTGTCGATATCGTTCACCATTCACTGTAACTGCATCTCCTGCCTCATTTTGGAAAAAAAATGGTCCGATGATGCCACCATACCATAAACCACACCATACAGTTACCTTTAGCGGATACAAAGGCTTCTCATGAATCTGTTGTGTATTGTTTTCACACCAAAAACGGCAATTTTGTTTGTTAACGTATCCACTTAACCAAAAATGAGCTTCATCTGATAATTCACCTCACTTTCATTGAACCAATCAAAACGCTCATTTTCATAGCAACCACCTTGGTAACGGTCGTCTTACCCGATAAGACTACCGCTAGCTCGAAAAGACGCTTTCGAAAAGACGCTTGTAGCTTTTTTACTTAAATAAAAAATTAGTAACACCTCTAACTTGTATATTTCCCTTTATCAGACGGCCTTCATTTTTATGTTCAGTAAATTATCCAATAAAATACACCTCTAGAGGCGGTTTCTTATCTTCATACCTTCGTTTTTCACTCGAAACTCGATTTTCCAAGAAAATTTTCACTCAATGTAATTTTTACTTATAATCAAAGACAAGACCCTCGAGCTAAAGCTCTCGGGATCATATCAGATTATAAGTAAAAATTACATTTCGTAAAAATTTGTCAGAAAATCGATTTCTTGTTAAAAACATCGGTATTACCGATAAGACGCCTCCTCTATCGGTATATTACCGTTGAAAAGATAATTTTTTGGCAAAATTAGGATCCCTTTCAAGTTATTCTAAACTCCAAGCAGCAAATTCTCTGCGCCGACGATGGTCCAGTGGCTTAAGTTCTTGGGTCAAAACAATCTTATACGGGTGTAAATTCAAGTCTTCTTTCAAAATACGCCAAGTTGTCGTTTTTTTAATCCTTAACTCTTGAGCACGACGAGGAATTGATAAATTTTGATACACTGCAACACTAGCTCTTACAACAGCAATATTCTCAACAGTTCTTGCGTTTCGATGTCTTCTTGGTGTTTTTGCATCGTGAAGAGTAAAATTATTTTCAAATTTCTCAACGATGCGACGAATGGCAAGCAACGAAGGACGATTATTTACACCAAAGTTTTCGCGAAGTGCGCGATAAGTGTTCACAAAAGATCGTCTATTTTCATAAAATTTTTGGATAATAACCAAACGTTCTTGAAGCGCGTGTTTAGTCATAATAAATTGTTATAGTTTACTGACAATAACTGACAACTGGTAACAGGTATAACTTTATTACTATGGTTACCATATCGTTTCAAAATCATATCGTTCTTATTGGAAAACCCTTTATAAATTAAGTCCTTAAAATATACATACATGTATGCACATATACCCACACAAATATAAAATGCGATGTCAATAACAATAAAAGTAACATAAAACCAACTATAAAACGTCACTGTAATACTTATCCAAACTGTAGTTGGCTTTCTGCAATAAGATTTTTCCGAAACTGGTCGAGGTTTACAATTAACTTTAAGTCATTACCTAAATGATTAAAAATATTTTTACTCTCATAAAGACCGACTGTTTTACAAGAGTAGTCCTAGGAATAGGTAGTCGTAGTAGTCTAGTACTGTAGTTAAGTTCCTCAGCATCAGAACATCATAACATATTTCATGTAAAAGACAAACAGTTTCCGAAATGAATAAAGACGGTATGGTTAAAAGTCTTTCTGCTCTAAATAAAGGTTGACAGTGTTTACGGTTATTTGCTCTGCACAAATATTGAATAATTGCTCTTCTGTAACACAAATATGGAGTTTGGAAATTGCCTGTTAGCAAATCCCCACAAAATAATACCGTAACACACGTGCAATTCAAACAAGGAATGATATACCATTTTAGCGGTTGAATTACTAAGTTCACTACAAACTATCCTTATTGCATAACAGCCAGCTGGCAATTTTTTGCTTAATACATTTATGTGTTCCTTAAATTTCAGTTGATTATCTAACGTTAGACCTAAAAACTTTGTAAATGCTTTATTTTGAATCTGTTGATCATCAAAATTTAACTCACTAAAACAAAAACAAAAACCTAAAGTAATTATATTTGTTTTCTAAATATTAAAACATAATAAGCTTATACCACATCATTTTTTAACCTCACGTACATCACTGTCAATAACCAAACTTCATTTCTATCTTTACCATGCCACAGCAGACTAGTGTCATCTGCAAATAATGTTAACGCGCCCTGAATATCTAAAAATGCTAAATCGTTTAAATATAGGGGAAATAAGACTGGTCCTAACACTTAGCCCTGAGGCACTCCTCTCGTAGCGATGGAGGTATCAAAGCATGCTGAGTCTTGCCTTCATTCATTTCTTTCATGGAGATAGGAAGAAAACCACTTAACTGTCAGCTGAGCAAAACCATAACGATGTAGCTCTTGCAGCAACATTTCATGGTCCACACAATCGAAATCTTTCGTAAAATCATAAAATATAGCCGCAATCGTGGAGCAAGGAAAATATAGCCTATACTTTTACCTGATCCAAAGCCAAATTGAACAGAACTCAGAATGCCCTGATCCTCCAAAAATCTCATCACTCTCCTTTTGACATGTTTTTCAATTACTTTTGACAGTGTTGACAAGAGAGAAATCGGTGGAAACTGGAAGGATGAGTGATCACCTGCTTTGAATAATAGATTAACCACTGCTCGCCTAAGACATGATGGAAACTCGCCCGTCCCGAATGATTCATTGATGGGATGTGCAAACGCATGCAAGGCCGTTTAAGGTAAACTCTCCAGTATTTTTATAGAAATTCCATCATAACCTCCAGAACACTTATTTTTCAATTCTTTAAAAATTTGCTTTACTTCACTGACATCAGTAATATTAATTAGGAATCCATCACTAATACGAACACCTTTTAGACACTCCAGAGGAGCTTTCTTGGGTCTTAAATTTGAACTTAATATTTTCCCAATCGTACAAAAAAAATCATTTAAAATATTGCCCCTTAAATTATTAATTATTTCTAAGCTTTTTCTAGTTTTGTTCTTTATATTTTCAAAGTTTCTTTTATAATAGAGATCATTAGCTTCTCTGATAAACTTTCCATACATTTGCTATAACTTATTAAATATTTTTTATAAAAGTAATTTTCATTATACAGATTTCGTATTGTACGCAGCGATCTTAGATTTCTTGCCGATGTTTTAAAGCCAGAAGTGAGCGAGAACTTTTTTTCCCTGCCTTTTATGTTTTGAAGTGGGAAATCCTTATTAAAACCCATTTAAACCTACAGTCCTTTTAAAAGGACGGCAGAAACCTAGTAGCCTAACGCGTGATAAGATTAAAAAAATTTAGATGACGGTGCGCATGCTTAATAATTTAAAGGGTTAGGAACCATAGTTTACTAGGTTTATTGTATTTCTTCCATTGTTGATGGAGAAACAGGTGACATTTTGTGGTTATGATAACACGCCATTTACAATGGGAGATAAAAAGTAAGTGATTTTTAGTCTTATCTGTAATATTTTTTGCATTTTGTATTTATGAAGGTTCACTAAGATTGTAGAATTATAACTACTTTCATCAACCTTTATTTTTTGCCATACGTTTGCCCAGCAAAAAAATCGTGCTGGTGATATTACTTCCAATGAACTACTTAGTTTTATTGCAGTTCTTCTTCTCAGTGGATATGAACCTCTTCCTAGAAAACAAATGTTTTGGAATAATAGAAACGATACCAATAATAAATTGGTGTCTGAAGCAGTTTCCCGCGAGAAAGTTTAGTACATTATGAGCAATATCCATTGCAACGACAATACACAGGACAGGACAAGGAAGACAAATATTTAAAAATGAGATCTTTCTTTGATATTTTAAATAAAAAGTTTTTTGATCATGCCCCAGTTGAAGAGAATCACAGCATCGATGAATCCATGATTCCCTATTTTGGCCACCACAGCGGAAATCAATTATTTGTTAGAGAAAAACCAATCCGGTGGGGGTACGAATTTTGGGTTGGAGCTTTGCAGCTTAGCTATATTGTTTATTTTGCCCCCTATCAAGGTTCTTCAAGTACACTGCCTGAGAAGTACAAACATATGGGACTTGGAGCATCTGTGGTGTTACAATATGCTGATATTCTAAAGGAGTTTCCATACGAGTCATTTGATTTATATTTTGACAACTACTTTACTTCACTTTCTCTCCTTAAAGAATTAAAAATTGGAAAAATACGAGCCACTGGAACGCTGAGGGAGAACCGCATTCCACAAGCTCCTCCGCCCAATACTGCGATTATGAAAGAAACAGAACGAGGTAGCATTGAGTATGTTTTGGCTGACAGTGGAATAGTTATTTGTAAGTGAAATGATAATAACGTGGTAAATGTAGCTTCAAATGCCTTTACAATCCTACCAGTGAGTAAAGTTAAGCGTTTTTCACAAGCAAAAAAAGAAATACATCTACGTAGACCAATTACAATTCATTAAATTTTACAACGAAAATATTGGAGGTGTGGACAGAAGTGAGCAAAACCTGGGTGATTACAGGGTTTCTATTAGAGGAAAAAAGTGATATTTTCCTCTGTTTGCTCGCTGCATAGACATGGCTGTGCAAAACTCTTGGCGACTTCACAAGCACAATAATGGAAAGCTTAATCTGCTAGAATTTAGACGCTCTATAGCAACAGAGCTACTTGAAACTTATAAGAAAATTACAAAAAGAGGCCCTTCAAAGCCTCCTACAAACTTACATGAGTTTTCTCGATACGACAGATTAGACCACCTAATCTTGTACAACGATAACCAGCGAAGATGTGCAGTGTGCCACAGAAAATCTAATTTTAAATGTCAGAAATGTGATGTTGGATTGCAAAGTGACTGTGCTGTCAATGATTCCGTTTCAGCAAGCAGTTCAAGTCGTTCCAAAAAACACTAACATTACGGCTTGGAGGGCTGTAAATATAAACAATATATAAACTATATATTTTTACGTGTATCATCAAAAAATGTTTACGTAGTCTTGTATGAACCAGTATTAACGTTCCTTCATGCGATGAGTCCCTTCTACAGTAAATTGATGCTACATCATAGTCTGGAATATAGCAAGGTTCGTTCATTTTTAATCAATGCTCTGTTAGCAGAACAAAACATGATTTGTTATTTAATTCTAATGTCACGTAAAGTTTATCTATTTTATTTCTAACCGATTGTATATTTAAGATAAACACAGTTAATATATCAGGTTTTAAATTTTTTTCTGTAGGTCGGTCGCCTTGTAGATCGTGGTCTAAAAAAGTATTTGTGGGGCTTACAGCCTTGTCAGAAATATCACCATGCTGACAACCATTCAATTGACAACTGTCCGATTCGCCGACTGATTGTTTTACATGAATTAAGTTGCTTTTTGGATACCTTTCCAAAATAAGTCGACCTTTCTGGAAATAACATCTGCCAATCGCAACCCCAGGGTATTTAAAAACGGTTTGTCGGGAATATAACATAAATAATTAAATGTGGTAGGTAATATCAATATTATCTGCAAATAGCTGCAGTTTACTTACATAATAAAGCAAAAAATATTGTATATTTTACGTATTGTCCAGCTGTTCACCATTTCTACACTAGTGAGGTGCAGATCAAAAGATTTGTAAAAAAGCATTTGTTTGCCCAAGTAGTTAAGTCCTTGTGACTGTCGAGCTATAACTTTAGGAAAGCGAATTTCCCATTGCTATACGAAATGATCTTGAGCGCCGATTGGTCTAATTTATATGGAATACAAGATGTTAATACAGCATGCACAGACTTTTACAGGGAATTGTACCGAATATTCAATGCATGTGTCCCAAAGTCTATTGTTCGTAAAAGAACCTTCCCAGTATGATATACATCAGAAGTAATTAGTCACTTAAAACGTAAACATAGGATATTCATAAGGGCAAAAAAGTCCAATTCCCAATTGCAGTGGCAACAATATAAGATTTCGCGCGGAAGTTAAGAGAATGATTGATGTCGCTTATAAGAACTACGCTATCAAGGCAAAATATTTCATTGTTAATGATCCTAGATTCTTTTGGTCTTTTATAAACTTAAAAAACGAACCAACCTCTTTACCTCAGGTCTTTACGGATGGTAACTCTCAACTCTCGATCCGGGCGACACATTGTTAACGCATTCGCTGCTTTCCTTAGCTCCGCCTACTCCACGCCATCCAATCAAGCGTATCAGCAAGCTATTGCGAGTTGTAGTTTACAGATCACCCTGGAGTATTTACCGGAAAATACTATCAGAAAAGCGTGAAAAAAATTGAAAAACAAACCTACATGTGGACCAGATAGGGTGCCTTGCTTCATAGTTAGAGACTGTGCTGATGCTTCCTCAAAACCATAATGATATATTTTTAATCAATCTCCTAAAAGTAGCGTATTTCCAGATAAATGGAAGGAGGCAAGAGTAACCCCAGTTTTCAAAAAAGGTGATATATCCAACTGTAGACCTGTTTCAATATTATCTCCATTTGCAAAGGTTTTTGAGATGTCACTAGTCATGCATCTTTAACCAAGTAAAACAATATGTTTCGCTTCAACAGCACGGTTTCTACACCAATCGCAGTACAATAAGCAACCTAGCATGCTTCACTTAATACGTTGGACACGCCCTAGATAATCGAAATCAAGTCGACACAGTATACAAGGCCTTTGATCGGGTGGATCACTCGATCTTACTGCGGAAACTAGATCGGCTGGGGTTTACTGAATCACTTATAACGTTCTTCAATTCTTATCTAAAGGATCGTCGGCAATACGTTGAACTCCGAGGTCACACATCTGCTATATTTAAAGCTACAAGTGGGACGCCACAGGGTAGTAACAGCGCTCCCCTCTTATTCTCTATATTTATTAACGATATAACTACTGATATTTTTAGCAATGTTCTTCTTTTCGTAGACGACCTAAAACTATTTAAAGTGATCCATCATCTAGCGGACTGCGTTCTCCTTCAGAACGATCTAAATAGGTTGCAGTGCTGGTGCACAAATAATAGCTTACCCTTAAATGTTAACAAGTGCTTTACTATAACTTTTACAAATAAAGCGGATTCTATTCGATTTGGATATACCATTGACAATAACGCTATAAATAGAAGCGATGCTTTTAAAACCCTTGGGAGAAGGTTCGATCTTAAGCTCTCCTTCGCCTTTCACATAAACCTAACCTGCAGCAGTGCCATGAAAATGTTGGGTACCTATATTGTACGCAATTCAAATGAATTTCTAAATGTGCAGATGCTCAAGACGCTCTATTTTAGTTTTGTTCGTTCCAAGCTTGAATATGAAGCAGTTCTATGGAGCCCAATATTCGATGAAGACATAAATCAGCTAAAAGGAAAGTTTCTGAAATATCTCATGTACAAGGAGAATAGACTGTCCCCACCCAGAGGTGTCGACTAAGACATTTTATTATCAAAATTTCAAATACCATCTCTGGGTGATCGCAGGAATTACTTACTGGTACAGTTTTCGTTTAAAGTATATCGATTATACATTGATTGTCCTTCGTTACTGTCAGAAATTAGCTTTCATGTTTCATACCGCAATGTGAGAAATCCCCCCGTATTTAATTTACCCGCTGCCTCCACAAACCTTTTAATCAAAACATCACTCTTTCAATCAATGCGGCTTTTCAATGGCACCTGCCATGACGTTGATGTGTACGGCCTATCTGCAGCGCAGTTAAGAACCACTGTAAAAACCAAATATCTGCTAATACACTCAGCGCAAGATAATGTAGCTGTTGCTTGAACTCGTTTGGTCATGTTTTATATTGCTTTACATTGTTTTATTATCGCATTGTTATTACTAATATATTATTAACCATTTATATATTATATTAAGTCACATTGTCTCAAAATTGGAATTTGTTTTCTGTTAGTTTTTAATTCCTCAATTTTATGCATGCATGTCTTATTTTCTTCATTTAGCGTTTCAATTGTCGTCATCATGTTGTTCTTGATCTCATTTAACTCAAAAGCATTTGTCTCAAATTCTCTAGACTCATTTTCTTCTCGCCCCAACGGTGTTTCAAGAAACTTAGTTTTATTCTTAAGACCATTTCACATTTTATTAAATTCCGCAATGATATCGTTTTGTTTCTGAATCTTTTATTCAAATGTTTTTTCTACTTGGCATACATCCGATTGAAAGTCCAGGAATTGTAATGGTGTAACAATGCAACATTTCTTCTTTTTTCTAAACAAGTTGGTTGAAAGATTCCCAGACATTTTATGCATATACGATTACGAAACTCATCTTGGTACAGCATTTAGAATTGTTATTCATTATTTAACAGTTCATTCCTAGCACACAACAGTGGCGTAGCCACAGGGGGGCGAGCGCCCCCCTCCGCCCCTCTTGCCTTGGCGCCCCTTTACTACTTAAAAAATAATTCTTAAAAAACTATCGGTCTTATTTTATTTTTAGCAAAGAAGAGCGATCGGAATAAACTTAATAAAACCGGTTTTGAGAGCGTCCCATCATATTTAATTTATTTCTTTTTATATAGCGGATTTTAACTTCATTTGGGGCCAGACCTCTGTTTCCTAGGGAGCATGAAGAAGGTGAATTCCGACGAAATTTGGGCGTGGTCCCAAAAATTTTTTGTCTGCGGCGCTTTAACTCCGTAGTCTGCGCCCCTCCCGCCCCAAAATGCTGGCTACGCCACTGGCACACACGTAATTTAAAGTCCATCCAAAACAATTTTACTTTATAATTTACTTAGTTCCCTGAACTATTCGAAAAGAAGGAGATTCCAGGATAAACATAAACAACTGTACAGTCCTTGTCTTTATATGTAAGGCACGAAAACCGGCTGGGTATTCTCGAATTTTCACAATAGGATTTAAATAATTAATTGTTAGCCCATGGTTTTCTCGTTATTTTACTGCAAATCGCGAAGGTTGAAACCACCAACATTCTGTAGCCAGATGCCCAATTTTTTAAGAAGAGTACTAATTTAGACACGCGAATTTAGGTACACTCTACCCGATAAAACACTAAAAGTTTACAGACAAAATAATAACGATGTTCACGATTCGACAAGCAGCACACCGACCACCCTAAGGCGGCAGAATACTGCTCATACATTTTGGGCCCTGCTACCTAAACATACAGGGTGTCCAGTTTTCGATGGTTTTACGGGGTATCTCCGTTAATAGTAAAGATAGAAGGATATGGTTTTCGCAGCACTATGCTACTCTTTTGTGAAACAGAAGATGCCGTAATCAGAATATGTCTAGCCCTCCTTGTTTTTGATATACGGGATAATTTTGAAAATTTTACATTTTGGGACACCCCCCATACTTAGGTTACCATGTAGCTTATCAAAGAGAAAACAAATGTTCTTTTTGTAGTGTTATTTACGTAGAATCCAGTAACGTACTTTCTACGTTCAATAGTTTCCGAGAAAAAGAGCAAACTTGCTTTTTTTTTTAAATGGGTCACCCTATATATTTTTCAATAATACAATTTAGTCTATAACAAGCTTCTCAGAAATATATAAAACCTCATTTTTACTTTTAATATTAAGCACGAAATTTACGTTATATTAAAAAATATACATTTTTTGTTAGTAGGTCATGAGGGGTATTTAAAAAAGAAAAGAACACAGTCATTTATGTCATATTAAAAACTTTTTTAATTTCGGTCAGAGTATTCAAGTTTTCCTATTTGTTTTAAAATATCTAATTAATAGTAAAATATCAGTTTGTCCTAATTATGGCAGAAAATGTAAACTTTCAAAATAATGAAAAATTCGACATGCTGGTTTGTTATGTCCATTGTAATGAAAATGCAGATGAAGCATTAGGTGTGTTTCAATAGGTATATATACGCCTTTTTGTAGTATATCTGTGAAGATTTATTAAATTTCTTGAATTACTTGTAGATATCCCGAAAGGCGACAGTCGGATAAAAGAATTTTTCTAAGGATGAAATCAAATTTAATTGAACACGGTCCATTTTCTAAACCTTGGCCTAAAATCTACAACAAGGAAAACCGCGAGACTGATAAAATAAATGTTTTAGCTTTAATTGAAACAAATCCAACTAGTTCTTGCAAAACGGTTAAAGGTTCGGTCGAAGTGGTTAAATCAAGAGTTCAAACAATCCGAAAAAAAAAATTTTAAGCCACATAAATTCCACTTAGTACAATACTTATATCCTGGTGATGCACAGCGCCGCATAGAGTTCTGTAATTGGTATTTACAAAATATCCACAGGGAAAATAATTTTAAAAGAACCGTTATATGGTCCGACTGGCTTATTTTACCAGTGCTGGTACATTTAATCGGCACAATACCAGGTTTTGGTCTCAGGAAAATCAGCATGTAATATTTCCACTCGAACGTCAAGGCAGGTTTGGCTTTAACGTTTCATGTTTTATACTAGGACGCAGTATAACTGATAATATATTTCAAGGCAGCCTTAATGCAAATAATTATTTGGAAATTTTGGAAAACATTGTGCCGGAAATAATAAAAGACGTGCCGTTAGAGGGTCTCAATAACTTGCATCTGCAACAAGATGGAGCACCCGTTCACAATGCGCTAGTTATCAGGGCCTACTTAAACTATAATTTTCCAGACCTTTGGATTGGAACTAATGGACCTGTAAGATGGCCACTAAGGTCACCAGACTTGTCGGTTTTGGATTTCTTCTTGTGGGGATGCCTTGAAAATAAAACTTATTGTATTTGTTGGCGCCGCCTTTATTTGCTTGCGCCCAACATAAATTATTTACTGTATTTCCATAGGTTGCTTGGTTCAAAATACGTCAGTTGAAATAAAGGGCTATTTTCTCACAAAAAATATATCTACATATTTACTTCTGGTATTTTATTTATTCATCTTCACATCCGCTCTGCGTAGGACCAAATGCTTTTGACTTTCACAACTTAGTATGGTAACTACTAACTGTATTAAAACAGCTATGCATTTTTACATCACTAACATTACATTACTAAACAAACAATAATATCGTGATACACTACTGTATTCTTAAAACTTCGAGAACTTATCGTATCTACGAACTTGAGACTGCTTTTTACAATAGATAAACAGGAGTCGTATCGTGATATATTAACTAAGTTATTATATCTTCGTGCATTCACCGCGAATTGACCACATTATTACAACAGATAAACGGAAAATGAGTTGGGATGTAATAATCACATTAGCTACACCTTCGGGATACAATACCGCGAATTTTCCAACCTATTTCATGGCTTAAATACCATAAAATCAACTAAACCCGCACAAAATGCCGCGAGAAGACTGTGGGCTTTCTGCAAAGCTTGATAGGGAACTCTCCTTAAGTCCGGATATACTAATCACATTAGTATATCTTCGGGATAACGCCGCGAACTGACCGACTTAATTACTTGGCTTGAGAGCCATAAAAAAAACTAAAAACTCGCGTAAACCGCGAGGGAAACTGTCTGCTTCTCATGCGAGCTGTTAGAGATCTCTCCTGTCCGCCCGAAAAGCTAAAACACGTCAAGTCTTACTTGCGATGTATCATCATTCTTTCTCGTACACAGTAACATTCTGTCATTCTGTTTCAAACCCTGCGCTCAGTCACGTAAGCCAACACGTCGTTGCCTGGGCGACCGCTCGTTTTGTACACGGCTAATATTCTCGGAAATTAGTCTAGACAGCAATGTTGCCGTACTTTCTATGCTTTGAATTTATACTTGTTTTTTGGTTATCAAATTATGCAACCAGATAACTGAACCTTTCCCCAACACTAATCATCAACATCAAACATCAAAATCGGCACATTTTAAATAAAATATTAAACTGCATAAAATTTTGTGGAGCATTTGAACTAGCTTTAAGGGGGCACAATGAGACTGAATCTTCAGAAAACCCGGGAATTTTTCGAGGGCTTATAAATTTTGTGGCAGAATTGGATTCAATTTTTAAAGACCATTTGGAAAACAGTAAATCTTTTAAAGGAGTTTCAAAAACTATCCAGAATGATTTACTAGATTCGATTTTGTTTGTCACACATGAGTGTATCAAAAAAGAAGTAGAAAATGCTCCATTTTTGGGAATTCAAGTAGACGAAACCACAGATAGTTCAAATAAAACCCAAATGGTTTTAATCATTCGCTATGTTTTGGAAGGAACAATTTTTGAAAGGTTTTGGAAGTTCATAAAACCAGGAGGAAAAACCGCCAATGATTTGGCAAAAGTAATTTTTCAAGAATTGGAAACTTTGGAGGTTGGACCAGAAAAATTAATTGCTCAATGTTACGATGGCGCTTCAGTAATGAGCGGGAAATTTGGAGGGGTTCAAAATAAGATTAAAGGAAAATATCCAAATGCCCATTTTGTTCACTGCTACGCCCATCAGCTAAATTTAATATTACAAAAAGCCGCTAGTAAAGAAAAATGCATTCAGATATTTTTTGCCAATTTGCACGCATTTTCCAGTTTTTTTGGAAGGTCTCCTAAAAGAACTGAAGTCTTGGATGAAGTAGTACAAAGGCGCCTCCCCAAGGCCGCGCCAACACGTTGGTATTTTAATACTAGGTGTGTAGAAACTGGAAGGAGGATAACAGTACCTTACAACAAGCTACAGGGTTATTGAACTATTTAAACAACAGCGATTTTTTGTATTGGCTTAATATTTTTCATTTAATTTTACCACACTCCGAAATATTATTTAAAGGTTTACAAAAAAGGAAATTAGTTGCCACCGACGTTTATGAACTGATATTAAATTTTAAACAGTCAATTCAAAAAATTCGAGAAAGACTTTTAAACGATGATAAAATGCACCAAATTGAATATCCCGAGGAAAATCCCAATAAACGACAGAAAATAGTACAGGAATAAAAAAAAAGAATATCTCTAGAAATATGTGATATTATTGTAGTAGAAATTGATAATCGCTTTAAATTTTGTAACCAACTTAGTAGTATAGCAATGTGACTCTCAGCCCAAAATCCCATAAGAAATAACATTGCGCTAAAATCTGCATTTTTATCGCCATTTTAGGGCGTGGTCACTTGGTCCGGCGCGAGCCCCAGAACCGCGGCGGAGGAAGCCTCCACAACAGGCGTTGAGCGCGCATGACGATAGAAGGCGATACCGCGAGACCCTATGCATAATTCGCGAGGCTAGCTCAGGCAGGTCAGCGACCCCGAGCGGTGGTTACCCGATGGTTACCCGATGATCGCCCGAGGGTATCCGATGTCGGTAATATAGGACCCGTCTTAGCCTAAGTGGCGCCCCCTGGTATTATCAACCCTCATTATTTCAAGATTCTAACCCAACTTTATAACCCATGGTCACGTGTTATTACATTTATAGCGGAGGAGAGATGACGTACCACGTTCTCAATAGTACCCAAACCCAAGTACCTAACCTGAACATCTATCTAAATAATCAATATTGAACAACATAATGAATAAATAATAACAGAAAAAAAGTTTGGGCAGTCAGCGGGAATTGAACCATAAACCTCTGGGGCCGAACCTCAAAGCCTTGCAAAATACGCTACGAGAGCATATAGATTAAAACTGCTAAACAATGTTTGACAACGTGAAACCACGGGGGCACATCTGAATAGATTGCTGGAACAAAAGGTCCTTAAGTGGGATTATGGTGATATTTTATAATGTACAAAATTAGGGTAAACCAGGCTGGGCCCTCCAATGTTAATTTCGGAGGGATTTTTTATGACTCATATCCCCGGAACCAATGGGCTTAGGATATTGCGCATGCGTAGCTGAGGTCTATGAAATGGGCTCTTGCGCATGACTCGAAAACGACACCTGTCACCTGTCAATTAAGAACTGTCACCTGTCAGATGTCACCTGTCAAATGTCAAAATCGACAGCTGATGTATGTCACGTGTTTAGGGTGACGTCATGAGTCGTTTAAAAAGAAGAACGGGGTTGATCGGGCCAATAGGGTCAAAGTTGGTATAGCTATTGCCCTAACGGCAGGGGGGTGAAAGATTGCAAATACATATCGCGTGTTTAGGGTGATGTAATAAGTTGTTTAAAAAAAGGACGGGGTTGATCGGGCCAAATCATAAAAGTATTTTGAAGATCCCCCCTGTATTTCAAATTTTATTATATCCTTCAAGCTTTTAATTGAATTTTAATAATCGATTGTCAGGTCAAAGGATGGAAAATAACCTTGACGAGTGCGATGCGAATGTATAATCAACATGCAAACCATTAATTATACACGAGGCTTGTCTAGATAATGATTTATTTATGCTAATTGACTGCAGGTAATTTACAACAACAAATATTGGGTCATTTATATGCAAAAGTGCATTTCTTAAACAGATAATTACTTGCATAATCTTATACAAAAATCTATACAGGGAAGATACAAAGTAAGTATACAAAGACCTTCCAGATCCCCCACAAATTCTCTAAAATATATATTCCCGACGAAACTGTAACCTTAGTATAGCTAATACATGTCGCGTGTTTAGGGTGACGTCATAAGTTGTTTAGAAAAGGAACGGGGTTAATTGAGTAAATAGAACCAAATTTAACAGTCCGCATGTGCGAGAAAAAAATTGTTTCGCGGATATGGGTTATATATTAAATAAAAGAAAAGACATCAAAATTATAGAAAATTATTTATTTATCTATACCTTGACTTAATAAAGGTATGCAATAGATTAATTAGTAAAATGGTACAAGATACGCATATAAATACAATTAAACTAAGCACACCATGTGTTCCAGCATATCCATCCACTATTGGAGAATTGTGAGAAGCATTTTGGTTTATTAGCGTCCTCCACTCGGTTTCGCCAAAAGTCAGGTCTCTAAACTGAAACCTAACCTTATATCGTAAATCACCAACTGTTGGAGCGTTTGATTTAAAAACAGCCGTATGTCTATTATCAATTTGTTCATATGTCATTTGAAGCCATGTGTTGTTTGCAGAAAAGGTTGGAGTTCCCAACATTACCGATGCATTCAATACATTATACGGAGCGTAAACGTAAAACACATTTTGTACTAAGGCAGTCAAGAGAATATAGGATGAACTTAACGCCGCCATGACTGTAGGCAGAATGATCTAAATTCCATTCCCTAAAACCTTTATTACT